>JAEHOC010000017.1:0-1200000 GCA_016834605.1 Chlamydomonas incerta | reverse complement strand
CTGCGGGAGGTGGGGGCGGGGCGGTGGTGCGTGGGTGGGGCGGGGCAGTGCATTCCAGAACCCCAAGTAACTGGGCTGAAGGGCCGGAGGGGCCTGGCACCCAGGAGGTGGAGGTCGGGCGGGAAAGGGCTGGTGACTGGGGGACAGGGTCAGCTGCGGACGGACGGACCGACGGGCCCACAGGCTGCCCAACACACCACAGCCCTGCTTGCCGCGCTCCTGCTCCTGCCTATCCCGGCGCCACGCTCATCAAACCCCCTCGCTCCGCCCGCGCTCGCCCCCGCCTCCGCCCCCGCCTCCTCCCCCTCCCCCTCCATCCTCCCTCCAGGCGCTGCGCGAGATCATCTCCAACTCCAAGCTCAGCGAGCACTACCTGGCGCTGGCGCGGGACCTGGACGTGGTGGAGGCCAAGACGCCGGAGGACGTGTACAAGACGCACCTCACCGAGGGCCGCGCGCCCGCCGGCGCCGCCGCCGTGGACTCGGCGCGCGCCAACCTGGCGGCCACCTTTGTGAACGCCTTTGTGAACGCCGGCTTCGGCCAGGACAAGCTGGTCACGGTGTCGGGCGGCGACGCGGGTGCGCCGGGGCGGCGTGTGCGCTTGGGCTGTGGCGGTGGCGGTGGCGGCTGTGTGCTGTGTGTGCCCGGGGCGAGGGGGCGCGTGGTTGGCGCAGCTGGCGAGCGGGCGGGGGGGCGAACTGCCTCGCCCGGGTTTATCCCTTCCCAGCCTTGTTGTAGGCGCCAAGCACAGCCCCTCGGGCGCACGCGTCTCGACACCATCGCCTGCAACGCGCCTCGCCCGCCTGGGCTCTTCCATCCCTGCAACCTAACCACCCTCACCACACACCAACGACACGCGAACGCGCGCAGGCGGCGCCGGCGAGTCGGTGCACTGGATCTTCAAGAACAAGGACCACGGCAAGATGAGCGCCACCGCCAGCCTGGGCCTGGTGACGCTGTGGGACGTGGAGGGCGGGCTGCCGCAGATCGACAAGTACCTGTACAGCAGCGACAACTACGTCGTGGTGCGTGCGCGCGGGCGGGCATGTTGTTGTTGTGCTGGTGGTCGTGGCGTGCGTGTGGTGATGGTTTTGATGATGGTCGCTCGCGGGTTCCCAACACGAGCGCATCTGCCAGTCCTGGACCCTCTCCGCCGCTCCGCCCCCACTCGCACGCGCCCCCAGCCCCTGCCACACTCCGCTTTACCATCGTTGCACCACCACCACCACCACCACCACCCTGACACAACACCCGCCAACCACCCGCCACGCCCGCGCAGGCCGGCGCGCTGCTGGCCATCGGCGTGGTGAACGCGTGCGTGCAGAACGAGAACGACCCCGCCTTCGCGCTCATCAGCGACTACGTGTCCAACGCCGACGTCAACATCCGGACAGGTGGGAAGAGGCGCTGAGAGGCGGGGGGGGGGGCGTGCATGCGTGTGCACCGCATGTGTTGGAGAAACGAACGGAACGAAGCCCGCGTAGCACCGCGGCTGTGTGTGTTCCTATCGGTGCTTGCTTGTGCGTGTATCGCATTCGTGTGTGTTTACCTGTCCGGCCTGTTTCGGGCCCTGTCTTGGGTGCTTATACCACCTCGCCCCGCCCTTCAACGTGCACGCTTGATGTTGTGCCGGCCAGCCCTGTCACACTTCTCTCACCATCTTTGCAACCCCGCCCCCTCACCCTCCCCCGCCCCGCCCCCGGCCCCCGCCAGGCGCCATCCTGGGCCTGGGCCTGGCGTACGCGGGCACGGGCCGCGAGGAGGTGTGCGAGCTGCTCAGCCCGCTGGTGGTGGACACGGAGGTGGCGGTGGAGGTGGGCGGGGCGCGGCGGGGCGGGGCTGGGGGCTGGGGCGGGGTGAGGGCTGGGGCGGGGAGGGCGGGCGGGGTGGCTGGGGTGGGGTGGGCTAGGCCAGGTGGCTGGGGTGCCGAAGGGGTGGTGGTGGAGTCGGCCGGGCGGCGTCGGTGCAAAGTGAGGCCATCATTGGAGGGTGGGCTGCAGCAGGTGGCGCCGTAGGTGCCGTGGACGGTGGCAGGACACAGCGTACCGCGGTGACTGTCACCACCTGGCAACCGATGCGGGTGCGGTAATCGCCGACCCCCCCGACCGCACAGTACTTTCCGTGTAAGCTTACCTTTGTGCTGCCCGTGCGTGTGCTGCTACTGTGCGCCCGCCGCTCCGCCAGGTGTCGGCGTTCGCGGCGCTGGCTCTGGGCCTGGTGTTCGTGAGCACGGGGCGCGAGGACGTGGTCATGTCCATACTGCAGGTGGGGGCGGGGTGAGGGCGGGGCAGGGAGGCGGCATGAGGAGGTGGCATGAGGAGGCGGCAAGAGATGGAGACGTTGCTCTGTGTGCTTGTCAGGGGTCGGCACGGCGCGCGACACCGCCGCATCACGCAATCCCAGCAGCACTGCCCGCTGGCCCACGCACCTCCCCTGGGCCGCCCATGCCCCATTCACATTTCCCCACTTCACAATATCACCATCCTTGCAACCCCCTACCCACCCTCCGCACCATCCGCACCCCGCACACCTCACACCCCCTGCCCAGGCGCTCATGTCGCGCTCCGACGTGGAGCTGGCCACGCCCTACGCCAAGCTGCTGTGCCTGGCGCTGGGGCAGCTGTTCCTGGGCCGCCAGGAGCTGGCGGAGGCCACAGTGGAGGTGGCGCGGTGAGGCGCGGGCGAGATTTGGGCGCGGCAGGGCGGGGCGGGAGGAGGCTGGAGAGGAGGAGGGGAGGCTGGGCTAGGCTGGGATGGGATGGGTGGGATATGGCTGGGCACAGCAAGGCAAGGTGTGGCCCCAAACGCGTGGGTGGGACTTGGTCTTCGCTGCCGCGACTCGTTGCATGATGCTTCGCAGCCAAGCGCCTCATTCTCGCTTTCCCTGCCCCTCTTCCAACCATCCCTGCAACGCAACCCGACCCACACCTCCCACCTCGCAGCACGCTGTCGGACCGCATCAGCCAGTTCGCGGTGGTGGCGCTGGACAGCTGCGCCTACGCCGGCACCGGCAACGTGCTCAAGGTGCGTGCGGCCAGAGTGTGTGCGTGCGTGTGTGATGACGTGTGCGTGCGATTGCGTGTTGAGTGCGTGTGTGGGGGGTGTTGGCTCACGTGCCCGCGCACGCCCGCTCTGACATGTACCTGCGCTCGCTCATGCCGTCCGGCCGCACCTCCCGCAGATCCAAGGCCTGCTGGCCATGTGCGGTGAGCACATCACCGCCGAGGAGGGGGCGACGCACCAGGTGGGTGCACACGGCTGGGAGGGGGGAGGATCGAGGATGGCGGGGTGGTGGTGGAGGCGCAGAGCCAAGCCGGGCAGGCGCCGCAGCTCGCCGCCCTGCGCAACTGCCCTCGAGGGAAAGCGTCCAGCGGCTGCTTGCCCTGCGCGCGCCACCCCCGAGTTCTTGCCAGACACACTGGCAGCACTGACCCCGCCACGCACGCCTCCCTCTTGCGCTGCCCATGCCCCTCCCCCCCCCCCCCCCGCCGCCTCTGCCTCCCAGACCGCGCACCAGGGCGCCGCGGTGCTGGGCCTGGCGCTGATCGCCATGGCGGAGCCGCTGGGCGGCCAGATGGCGGGTCGGCTGCTTGAGCACCTGCTGCAGGTGGGGGGCCACGGTGGGGGGCTTGGGGGCCGGGCTGGGTGGGTGGGTGGGTGGGGGGCGGGGTGGGTGGGTGCGGACACTCAGGAGACAGGCGGCCGGGAGCGGCGGCAGAGGGCGCAGTGCGCAGAACGTGGGGGGTGGCGCCACATACCGCACCGCCTGCCCTTCAGACAACGCTCCCGCCCCCTTGTTTAGTAAGGTTGGTCAAAAGCTCGGGCTGGGATTCACAACTCCCTGCCCCACACACACACCCCACACGCCTCGCAGTACGGCGACCCGGTGGTGCGGCGCGCGGTGCCGCTGGCCATCGGGCTGCTGCACACCGGCAACCCGGACGTGCTGGTCATGGACACGCTCAGCCGGCTGAGCCACGACCAGGACGCCGAGACCGCCAACAACGCCATCGTGGGGCTGGGCTTCATGGGCGCGGGTGAGGAGGGGGATGAGGATGGGACAGAGGCAGAAGATGAGGCAGGGCGGCGGCAGAGAGGCGCCGGGGCCGTGGGTGCGGCGGTGGCACCGTTGCCCGGTGGCCCGGGTAGTTTGCCTGTTGCTGTTGCTGACTGATGTTGCTGCGCACATGCGGCACACGCACACACGGTTTGCTTCATCAACACCCCCACGCACACAATCGGTTGCACATGCGAACGCCCCATGCGCTCAGCTGAGTCAGCTCATGCGCTCAGCTGAGTCAGCTATTGGCCTGCGGCTAACCTGCTGCTAACCTGCTGCCCCCCTCCCCGCTGCCGCACGCGCGCGCAGGCACCAACAACGCTCGCCTGGCGGGCCTGCTGCGCGGCCTGGCGTCCTACTACTACAAGGAGCCCACCGCGCTGTTCCTGGTGCGGCTGAGCCAGGGCCTGGTGCACATGGGCAAGGGCCTGCTCACCATCAACCCCTACCACACAGACCGCCAGCTGTGCAGCGGTGAGCGGGCAGGCGCCGGGGTGGGGCTTGGGCCGGGCGGGGTTAAGGGGGGGGGCGAAGCGGAGGCCCTGGTGGGCAGTCCGGGCGGAGGGAGGAAGGGCAGAGGTCTGTCGACGGGCAGCAGGTGGTCGTGCTGCAAGGGAGGCGCAGGTCCTTGAAGCGACTCGCGTGCCTGGCTCCCCCTCAAGCCCTCCTCCGACCCACACCGCCACGCCTTCCCCGTCTGCTGCCCACCCTTTGCTGCGTCTCTCTTCTTTCCCTCCTTGCAAACCCTTCCCTCGCGCAACCCCTCCTCCTCCTCCCCTTATCAGGCGTGGCGCTGGCGGGCATCCTGTCGGTGCTGTTCCCCTGCCTGGACCTCAAGGCCACCATCGGCGGCAAGCACCACTACCTGCTGTTCTGCCTGGCGGCCGCCGCCAAGCCGCGCATGCTGCTCACGCTGGACCCCGAGGGACGCCCGCTGCCCATCCCCTGCCGCGTGGGCACGGCGGTGGATGTGGTGGCGCAGGCGGGCCGGCCCAAGACCATCACAGGTGGGTTGTGGAAGGATGAGGGATTTCTGGGTGCAGCAGAACAGGATGTGGTGTGTGGATGCAGCAGCAGGAAGGGGCTGGAAGCTACCACACGCGGCCGCTCCTCGGCTACCAACCTCACAAGCGCGCCGGCACTCCGGCGCCGGCACTCTCCGTTTCCCACCCTCCGCTTCCGTTCCTGCCTTTGTCCACTCACCCGCACACGCGGCACACGCCACACGAACACGCCACGCGAACACGCGCGCAGGCTTCCAGACGCACACCACGCCGGTGCTGCTGGGCGCGGGCGAGCGCGCGGAGCTGGCCACGGAGGAGTGGCTGCCGCTGAGCCCGGTGCTGGAGGGCGTGGTGCTGTGCTCCAAGAACCCCGACTACGTGGAGATGGAGGAGGGCAAGTAGGCGGGCAGGAAACACAGCGCGCCCGGCACGCGTGTGTGTGTGCGGGCCGTGTGTGCGGGCCGTGTGAGCGGGCCGTGTGGGGGCCGTGTGGGGGCCGCGTGCGGGGAGGTGGTGTTTGGTCAGGTTGCGGCACTCGGAGTGGGGAAAGGGAGGCGCGCTGCAGGAGCGGCATGGGGCCGGAGGAGGAGGATGAGTGGTGGTTTGCGGGAGGAAGTAGGTTTGGGGTGAGAAGGCGGAAGTGGCGAGTCAGGAGCGGGAGGACTGCAGGGGGTCGTTGAGCATTAGCCGAGCGCCAGCGCCAGTGTCGAGGGTTGTGGTGTGTGGTGCGGTGCGGTGGTGGGCTGTGCTGATCTGATGCTGCCGCCTGCGGGGTCCACAAGCCAAGGGGCGAGTTGCGGATAGGATGCAGGACACGGTGCACAGGCGCTAGGCACACATAGGTAGACGAGGCTTGAAGTGTCCCGGGGAGTTTCCTGGGGTCGGAGCTTGCGGCGGAGATCGTGTCACGATGGATCCATCATGAGTTTCCGCAATGCACCGCGCCGTGAACGGTATGGCGCATTCAATTGTTACTCAGCATTCATAACCGTGCCCGCTTTCCCTGTTGCCCTCAATAAAAGACGAGCGCCCGCGCGAGCGCCGACTTGTTAGAAAGGCCCAACAAAAACTTAGGGTTTCTCTGCCCAGCCTGACATGTACTTGAAGACGCTAGGATGAGTGCTTCTCAGTGCAGACGTTTTTAGGACAAGAGACTTCTTCTTGCAAGTGCATGTCATCGATGGAGTCCGGATAGCTCCCTAGTGTTTGTTTTCTGTGGAGCTGAGCGGCTGGCTGGCTCAATCAGCAGGTTGAAATGGCCAAGGTGGCGCCCACGGAGAGCAGCAAGTCGCTGCGAAAAGAAAAGAGCCGCGAGGGGCGTCGCTGGCGTCTTTATGTGCTTATCTTGCGCTATATCAGGGCGGTCGTCTTTCTGTTGAACGTCAGGACGCTCTTTATGGTCGGCATCGCTTGCCTCATGGTGTACCTGTGCGAGTCGCAGACGCTGGACTTGCAGTAAGTGTGGGGGTCTGGCGGAGGGCGGGGGCCGGGCCGAGGCTCCGGCGCCCAGCGGGTGGCAGACTTGGTCCGATGAGGTTCCTCCCGATGGGAACTAGGGTAGCACAGCCTGGAGGGGGAGCGGCAGCGCTGGGCCGGAGTCTCTTGGGCACGGAGCACCATCGGGGCGTCGAGCCGCACCGCGCGGTGTGTGTATCGCACGGCCTGCTGTCTGGCAGGATCGTGCCGGCACGGCGGGGGCTGCCGGTCCGTGCCAGCCCCCCTCACACTTCGCCCCTTTCCGCCCCCCTCCGCCTGGGCACAGGTTCAAAATCGAGTTCTCCATCCTCAGCGTGGGCACCGTGTTCCCGCTGGTGTTCAGGTGGGGCGGGCAGACTCCAGCAGCCTCCCGGGGCGTAGCCTAGGGGTGGGACGTAGGGGTGGCACGGCTTTGCACGCGCACGCCACAGGACGCGCTGCGCTCCCAGCCGTGCACGCGCCAAACAGGCATCCGTTTCAAGGTGCACGCGACACGCCCACGCATCCTGTTTCCCCGTTGCGGTTTGGTGGGCTGCCCGCAGCATCCAGCAGGCTTTCTCCCGGCGGGAGGAGGCGCTGCGGGACCTGTCCATGCTCAAGTCACAACTCATGGCGTGAGTCATGTGGTGTGATGACACACGTGCCACACGGCTGTGCGGGGTGGGTGGGTGGGGTGCGGCGGCCGTGTGCAGGGGGCAGGGGGCAAGCATGGAGAGGGCTAAATGGGCTAGGCTGGGCTGGGCTAATGAAGCCGCCAAGGGCGGCCCAACGCCGGGCGCACCCATCCGCCCCTTTCCTCCTCACCGCCCCCCACCCTGCCCGCCCCCCCCCCCCCGCCCCCCACCCTGCCCATCACCCTCTGCGCAGCCTTTACTTCGCCAACCGCGACTGGGACTTCCATGACGGCGCCGCGGTGCGCTCCAACCTGGGCAACGACGAGGCGCCGCACGCGGTGCGCAGCGCGGCGCTGATCGTGCAGCTGCTCGCCACGATGAAGAAATGGCTGTCGGGTAGGTGGGGAATGGGAACGGGCGCTTTGGCGTTTGGGTCTTCCGTCCGTTACATAAATAATGCGGCAGGCACACAGCTGTGGTGTGTCGTTTGATCAGCTGTGGGCCTGCGCAGGTTGAGGAGTCCGCGTAGCCCTTAATTCCGGTGATGCCTGGGAGTTCCGCAGAGCCTGACGGCGTGCTATTGTTACTGCCATGGCCACTGCTGGTGCTACTGCCGTTGCTACTGCAAGGCCGGACCGCGTTCGAGTCCGAAAGCGAGTGGCGGCTGCTCTACAGCGGCACGATCGCGGCTGCGTCCGGTGTTGGCAGCCGCAGCAGCGGAGACGGGAAGGAGGACAAGGAGGGCAAGGAGGTCGGCGCGAGCAGCAGTGGCGCAGTGGCGCCGTCCGCCAAGAGCCTGGCGAATCGGAACTTCCAGGCGGCGTGGGTTGTGCGGCAGCTGTCAGGTGCGGTGGGCCGGTGGCTGCCGGGGCGAGTGGCATGCTTCCCTCCGCGTGCTGCAGCATTAGAAGCGGCCGGGTGGGTGTGTGACCTCTGCCTCCACCACCCAACTCCTCCTCTTGCTTGCATCCGCCGCCGCCTCCACTGCATGCTGCTGTGCGCCTGCAGGCGCCTTCTTCCGAGGGAAAGAGGGCCGCCGCGATGTGGATGACAGCAGCGACGACGATAGTGATGACGACGCTGACCGGGACGCTGTGGCCAGGGGCGGCAAGGCGGGGGAGGGCAGTGGCGCCGGCGGCGCCGCTGACGACCTCGGGGGCGGCGGCGAGGAGCACCAGACGGCTGACGACATTGCGGAGGCGGACCCACACTGGCAGGTAGGGGCGGGCGGAGCGCATGTGATGTGTTTGTGTGCAGTGGCTTGAGGTATGCCTCCGTCCATCCTTCGGCTTTGCAGTACCCCACGCCTGTGTCGTACACCCTCATGCAGTCCCGCCCATGCATCCACGCATCCATCCACCCCTCTCCGAGCCCTTTCGGCACTTGACACCCCGCCCCAAATAACCGTACACACGCACGTGCACGCGCAGCTGTACTACGAGATGTACGACATCATCTCCCAGATCCAGCTCAACAACGAGGCCATGACGGTGCCGGCGGGCTGCTCCAAGGGAGGCGAGTGGGGGGCGCGGGCGGGAAACGGGCGGCGGGTGCCGTACAGCCTCCTGCCTGTGCGTGCATGTATGCGTGGTGCTGTTTAAAGGGGTTGCGTGGGCCTGGGCACTTGCAGCACCCAACCGACAGCCGAATGCCGCTTACTCCACACAGCAGCCTGCCTTCTGTCGCTGAAATGTAATTCTGTTTGTGTGCGTGTCGGCCCGCAGGCGAGGGCGGCATGAGCCGCATGGCGGGCTACGTCGAGAAGACCGTGGAGATGGTGGAGCGGTGAGGAGCGGGGCGCGGGCGGGGTCTTGGGGTTGGCGGGGTCGTGGGGTCGCATGGTCGTGGGGCGAGCGCAGCAGCTGCTCCCCGTCGCGCGACCCCGCCCACACACACCCACGCACAGCCCACGCACACACACGCACGCCCACGCACATGCAAACACGCCCACGCCCCCCCCCGCCCGCACGCAGGCTGCGGCACCTGCGCGAGTACCGCACGCCCTTCATGCTGCGCTACGTGTCCTTCACGCTCGTGTGCGCCTCCATCTTCCTGGCCGCGCCCTACTTCGCCTGGCTGTGCGAGGGCACGCGCTGGGACGGCGACACCTCCGGCAGCTGCCCCGCGGGCTACTTCACGGCGGTGCTGTACGTGCTGGTGGTGTCCACGCTGTGAGTGTGTGCGCGGCGGGGCGGGGCGCGGCGGGGCGGGGCGGGGCGTGTGCGCAGCCTCGTGTGTGGAGCGGGGCCGGACGGTACCGGATGCTTTGGGGAGGGGTGGTTATGTTGGGGGCGACAGTTGGTTTACGCGGTATGGCCTCGACATGGCGTGTCACCGTGGCCCACCGCCACCACCGCCAGCCTATCTAGACCCCGCCTATCCCGCCACGCGCCACGCGCTTGCTCGGCTCGCCGCCTCAAACGCCCCGGCCCCACCTCCGGGGGCACTTGCCTGTCCCTTGTCTACCGTAGTTAGGTTCGCTTAGCTTGGGCTGGTGTTCACAACCCCCGCCCAACCCCCGCCCATCCCCCGGCCCGCCGCCCGCCGCCCCCCCCCTCGCAGCTTCCACGTGCAGGTGGCCCTGGAGAACCCGTTTGACGGCGTGGGGCTGGACGACGTCTTCTTCAACATGGACCGCGAGTTCGCCGTCACCGTGCGCAGGTGGGCGGGCGGGCGGGCGGGCGGGCGGGAGGGTGGCTGGGCGGCGGGTGCAGGCGGGTGGGCGGGTATTTGCGCCATCCACGCACGCATGCGCACCCTGCAGCTTGCAGCGTGTTTTTCCTTGTGCTCTCGAACACGGTCTTCGTATTTGTAATTGTGCTCGCTAACTTGCACACGCACACACGACCAGGTTCCAGCGGGCCCGAGCAGCCAACCGCGCCGCGCTGGCGGCCGGGAAGGACGGGGATGGCGGCAGCGGGCGCGGCGCGGCAGCGGACCAGCGGGCGCCGGCTGACGCGGTGGCCAAGGTGGCGGCGGCGGCCCCAGCCTCGGTCGCTGTTGCTACTGCTGCTACTGCCGCTCCGGTGAAGGCGGTGGCAACGCTACCGGTGGGAGGCCGCGGTGGAGGCGGGGGCCAAGTGGTTGGTGGCAGCACGGCCCTGGTGCTGCCGCCGGCAGCAGTTGAGCGAGCGAACACGCTTACCCCGGCGACTGTGGTGGAGGAGTGGGATGGGCGGCTGTAGTGCATGTGCATGTGCACATGCACGCGCCTGCTGTGTGCTTGCCACCGCCGTGGGGGGGGCACGCGCTGGGGAGGGTACGTATGTCCATGGCATCATGTGTGCATACACACACAACGAGATGTGGCAATGGAAGGTTGATTATGTGTGTATACTGTATATGCGCATGCAACAGTGCACTGGTGCACTGGCGTCAGTTTGATTGTGTGAGCGGAGCGAGGACAGCGCGCGGGCTGTGGCGCCAAACGCGCCATGCGTGGACCTTTGCGGCACAGGAAGCTGCTTGCCGGCAGCCAGGTAGACAGATCTCACTTTATACCATGATTATTCATGTATGTGATGGGGAGGTAGGGCGCGTAGGAGGAAATTGCATGTTCAACGTTTGAGATAGCACTGAGGGCAGCGTACTTGGCATCACCATCTCCACATGCCTGCAATCGGGCATGAATCAGGGTTGAAGGGACTCACGCAGTTCTGGAAGAGCTGGATGGACAGCCGGGCTGCGCCGACCCCGTAGAGAGCGGGAGCCAGTGCGTGACGCTTGGCCACGGCCCTGTGTCTAGGCACGAGGCGTGCTGGCTCGGCCGGGACGTGGTGTCTGCGAGGTACCGGTATGCCGCAAGTAGGCGGGGCGCAGGCTCTGGTGGCCCGTGGTGGGGTGCCCCGTGCCCGGCCCTGTGCGATCCTGCCGCATCCGCAACGCTGTGCGCAAGCACCGTGGTCGGGTGCTTTAGTCGGCGCTGCTGGAGCTGCTGAAGCTGCTTAAGGGCGGCAGCACCCAGAGGGCAGGCGCTGACGTGCGGTGCAGCGGCTGGCCGCGGATGACCTGGGCTGCCGAGGCAGTGGGCACGGCAGTGGGTGTCGGCGGACCATTGCGCGCGCCTTGTCACGCCAGATAGCGCGGTTTGGAGCGCTGCCTGTGCCTTTGGATCGACCTTCGAATCGATGTGCGCTACATTGGGGCAGGGCACGCTTCGAATTTGACAAATGCACGGTTAGGAAGGGCGGCACGCGGCAGACGTTGTGGATTAGGAGTTTTGTCCTTGCGTACCGTAGCGTGTGCAGGCAGGGCGGCGCTAGGTGCGCTATCGAAGACCGAGGGGAAGGTGAAGGGTCGCTGTAATGGGCCGCGCGTGGCGTCTAGAGTTGGTCGCTCATGCAGGGCAGTCTGGGCAGACGGTCCCTCTTGAAATTTCGCGTTCCGGCTTCACCATTCTGCACGGCTAACATTCATTTGTGCAAGGGTTTCGCAACAAGGAGCCCAGTTGGGCAAACGGCTCGAACACCAAAGGATACTCTTCGAGTGGAGCCCTCACCCATTGCTCGCCAGCAGCTCGAGCCCCAGCCGCGTGTGCGCCCGCACCGCACCCGGCGGCAGCCCGCGTACCCGGCATCGAAATACACAAGGCGCGCTCATGTGGTGTGGCGTCCAATGCGCACACGCGCCGTCCTGCCGAACACGCGCTGCTCCAGTAGCTCCTGATAGTGGATACCTTCGTTCGGTAGCTCGGCCTGGACTGGCCAGCGGCACCCGTGCACATGCCGCACACGGCTCAACGCATACACGACTTCCCGAAATCTTTCGGCCCAACCACACTGCGCCCAATTATCAGTTCCTTCCCGGTCATGTCTGACCCCACGCTACTCCCCACTGCACTTCCAGTCGTGTGGCGCCCTGGGCAGCACTTGCTGCGCGCCCAACCAACACGTTTGCTGCCGTCCGATGCCTTGAGCCTCAAACCCACGTGCCCGCCCGCCCACACAAGGCTTCGAAGCGTGGTCCCAGCGAGCAACTAATATGAAGCCCGCAGCACCAGGGCCGCTACCCAGCCGCCGCAATGCAAAGGCGGCACCGCCCTGCTTCCCAACCTGCCCGCCGTGCCCAGCACACTCCGCGCGTAATGCCATCATCCGCGGCAGCCCCCACAGCCGCTGGTGCTCAGCCGTGCCTCAGCTGGTGCCGTTGCCCACCGCCCCCGGCTGCCCGCCCGCTCCTGGCCCTGCCGCTGCCGCGCCACCGCTGCCGCCCTCCCCGCGCGCCGCGCGCATGAGGGTCTCGATGCGCTTGTGCACGTAGGGCGGGCAAGCCTGGATCTCCTCCCGGCACAGCCACGTGACCTCCTGGATCCTGCGGGGGCGACACGTGGGAAAGTGCGCGCCCGCACCCCGGCGGCGAACCCGCGGCACACGCTCAGGTGCCGCACGAAACACGGATGCAAGCGCGTGTCGCACCCTTCATACAATCAACCCGGCAACAGGCGCGCGATGCCAAGTTCCCCCCGCACCCTCCTTCCCACATCTGCAGCCTCCGCCCACAGGCGCGAGCCAGTAGCCCCCACCCGCCGCCTCGCGGGGTCCGCCACCGCCGCCGCAGCCCTCACCCCCCGGCCCCCCGCCCCCCTGCGCGGCACCCACCAGGCCGACAGCTCCACGGGCAGGTAGGGGTCGCGGCTCTCGGTGATGGCCTTGATCTCGTCGAAGCGCGCCTCCACCACGCGCCGGATGGGCTTAGTGTCGCCCTGCAGCATGTTGAGGCATTGCTGCGGGAGGGCGGCAGGGAGGGAGACAGGGAGGGAGGCAGGGAGGCAGGGTTCAGCAGGGGTTGGGATGCGCGAGGGGCGGGGGCAGGCAGGCAGGCAGGCAGGCAGGCACCGCCAGCCCACCCTGGCGGCATGCCACACCCAATGGCCGCGACGCCCCCTGCTGTACGGCCACCCGATGACGCCTTCCTGTAGCCGCTTCCGGCCCCCTGCCGCTTCCTCTCCGCCCCCTCCGTCTCCCCCCCGCGCTGCGCCGCACTCACGTAGAGCAGCGCGATCTGGTGCGCCGCGTACTTGTGGTGCTGCGGCATGCAGGCGTCGTGGTAGAGCTGCGTGCCCATCATGACCACCTGGTTCAGCAGCGAGATGTAGTTGAAGTAGGCCGCACCTGCGAGCGTGTGTGTGTGCGTGTGCGAGTGTGAGTGTTGGTTGGAGGGGCGCAGTGCGGCAGGGCGGGGAACGGAGTTGAGCCACCTGGTAAGGCGGCGCGAGGTGGGGCAAGCAAGGGCGCGCGGCGGTGCTGCACCAGGCGATGGCGCCATGCGGTATTCCCGTCGAGTGAACGGCATCCACCCAGCCGGCCATCACAACCTAATCTGGGATGCGCCTCTCTCCCCTCACCCGCGGCCAACAGCCCGCATGCAGCCACCAAGCACACGGCATGCGCCGTCAAGCCGCCACAGGAGATTGAGGTCCCCACGTCCACCACCCCTATCCCACTACCGACGCATGCCTGCCTGCTCCCAACGCTGCTGCCTGTCTGCGAACCCAGGCCCCGCAGGTCAGCCGCAGCACGCGCCGCCCACGTGTCCGCCACCCAACACAGCGATGCCGCCAGAGCCACCTCCTGCCATGCCGGATCCCGTCACGCGTCACCGGCCATTGGCCCGCCAGATTTCGACCTGCTCCCCTACCGCATGCGCTGCCAATCGCCCGCCAGTGCTCTGCCGCGACTACCCTCACCACAAGTATGCTGTCCACCGCTCGGAAACCCAGATGCTCATGCACCGGCCTCCGCGCCTGCGCGCTTCCAGGATGCTCTCCGAGGAGCTGCACCAGCCCCAATCACAATGACATGTCCCGAGGTCCGCCTGCACCCTCCCTCCAGGCTACGAGCGCGTGGCAATGCGCCCGAACGAGTCCACCCACCATCCCGCGGGCGCCCTCCCGCCGCATCCCACGAAAACCTCCCGCCCTGGGGCTGGCAGCTCTGGCAAACGCTTTGACACACGCGCGGCCCACAGGTCTCTACGGGTTGCTTTACAGCTTGAAACATGCACTGCCCTCCCGCCGGGAGGCGCCCTGCCGGCCGCTGCTCACCCGGGTTGTGCTGCACCGTGTCCAGCTTGTCCCCGCTCAGCCCCATTGCCAGGTAGGGGAACAGCTCCAGCAGCCCCAGGTCCGCCATCGTCGTCTGCGGCGGTGGTGTACGGCAGGAGCGTGTAGTGTACGGCATTGCGGCACGAGCATGGCGACGGTGGGTGGCGACGCGCGTCTCTCGTCGTCCTTGCGTGCCTGGCTGGCCCCGCCCTCACCCCGCAGCCTTACTAGCAGCAGTGGGAAACCCCGCAACTGCAGCTACCCACCTGCGCATGTTTTTTGGGCGCCACCTGGTGGCAGAGCGCCTCAATCTCTTGGAGTATGCCCACATCAAAGGCAGCCGCTGACCGCGGCACTTTGTGCACACGTTCTATGAGCGTGTCGGCCACGAAACACAGGGCTGCTAACCGGCCCGTGTCCGGAAGGCCAATCATGGGCTCATCGATACATAGCCGCACTGCATAGCAACATCGTGCGAGCACACGCGCCGTGAAGCGTGAGCTTGTGACGAATGTCCGATTTGCAGTGCACACGTCTGCCTCCAGGCTGCCGCACACAACCCACCGGCATAGTGTGGCTGCAAGAACACTGGTTGTGGCGTGACGAGCGGTGGCGAGTCAAAGGCAAAGGCAGCAGGCCGCTCAGCGGCCTGAGCCTCAGCCATTCTTTGTAGTGTTAGGTTTGCTCAGCTACAGTAATGATTGTATATAGCGCTCCCGTGTTGCGAGAGTCTATGAAAGCGCGAGATGCCCAGCAATCGAGACCCAGAAGTGACAGCGCAAAGCAGGTTGCAAATGGCGTTTTGGACGTCAGCGCGATGTGACCAAGCTTTCTCGGAAGAAGTTCAGGGCGCCTCAGAACAAAAGCGAGTCCTCATGGTTCTTGCAACCCCATGCTGGGCACCGAAGTGGAAGCGCCTGCTCCCAATTGAGCACTGCAAATCGTCGACATATAGCTGCAGTTACAATTACATTAAGCACGAGCCCAGTATCCGGTTCACGCCAGTTCCGCGCCATTTGCACAGAATCTTGGCTCCCCACGTCGCTGAGGTTGCGTAACTAGGACAGGCCAGCAGCGTCAAATATGGAGGAGGGTGGAGCAGACAACCAGGCGCCGTTGGTGAAGACTGAGGTAGGAAGTCTGGGGAGGGCGTGCTGAGGCGTGCTGAGGCCTTGGCAGCCCCGCGAGTACCTCAACTGCTCCTCATAACTTGCCGCGGCCCCATCGGCTCCCCTGCTTGTCTACCTACCGATATGCATCGGCACCCTGCCATCTAGGCACCGTCCAGGTGCTGTCTCGTGGGTGCTGTCAATCCCGGAGTCGTTGGCGGGTTACCGCGCTCGACTGTATGCGCATTCGCATCGGCCTATCCTGTGGCTGTGTGCTGGCTGTGAATGTTTCCCAACCGCTTCAGGCCGGCATCATCAACATCGTCGTAAAGGACCAGGAAGGGGCCGAAGTCCATTTCAAGGTATGGCCCGAGGGGTGGGATGAGGGGCCCCAGGACCGAGACGAAAGCGCTCTGTAGGGTAGGGGCTGATCGCTCTGGATGCCTCCAGACATAGCCATGGTGATAAACGCGCTGCCTGATAATCTGCTGCACGCGCACGGCCGCACGCCCTTGACCTTTGGCATGCGTGCCTTCTTGCCTGCCTGCGTCCCTTCGTGCCGTTTCCCGTTCAGGTCAAGTCCAAAACAAAGCTTGAAAAGGTGGGTGGGCGTCTCGCTCGGCAGCACCAGCGGCAGCACCAGCCCGGCAGCAGTTAGCCAATTGGAACCGCGTGTCAGCTCTCTGTGGACAAAACGCCACACACTTTGCTATGTAAGCTTGCATTCTGCCTGTGCCCCTGGCCCTGGCACTTTGATCACCGCACCGCACACAGGTGATTGAAGCCTACTGCAAGAAGAAGGCGCTGGACGCTAGCACGGTGCGCTTCCTGTACGACGGCAACCGCCTCAATCCGGCCAGCACGCCCGCAGAACTCGAGTGAGCAGTCCATGAGCGCGCAAAAAGGGAGGGTGGCGCGGGTTGGCCGTGGAGGGCGGGGGTGACAGTCACACAGCGAGTGGTATCGGCACTCGCAAGGAACACGAAACTGGTTCATCGAGCGGGTCATGGGCCATCGCGGCTATCCCAAAATCACATAACATGCGTGTCCTGACCTCAATCAATCCCGCCCTGAACTGCCATGCGTGAAAACTCAGGATGGAGGATGGTGATACAATCGACTGCCTTATCACGCAGCTGGGTGGAGGTGGCGACAGCAGCTGCAGGCCGGGGAGGTAGGCGTACTCAGCGGCAGCGGCCGCCGTGGCGCCAGCTGGGGTGGTTCAAACCAACTGGGTGCGGCTCTGGCGTCGGTGTGGAGGTGACCGCGTAGGTTGACAGCAGGGCAGGTCCTCCCGTGGTTGACAGCATGTTGTTGTGTTGACTCAACGGTGGAAGACGCGCCATGAGCTGGGTGCAGTTGCTAAATATGCATTGTTGAGTTTGGAGCGGTGTCAGAATCATGGGGCTTGTATTTGGGATTTGCGGTGCAGTGCATTGGTGTTGGCACAAGCACGCGCGTGTCAGGCGATTGCCTACCGTGCCGTAAGCCGTACCACATGTTGCGGAACGATGGCTTTTCAGTGTTTCCTAATCAGACACAGACCTCCTTGACGTTGTGACAAAGCCAAATTTATTGGCTGTGGCTCGGTGGTGTGAGGCGTCGTAAACCGCCGAACGTGGGTGCTGGGCCTACGAAGGGCATGGGGGCGCAAGCACGGGATGAGACCGCCGGGGTTTGGCGCTCAATGCGCAACCTATTGACGTGGGAATGTAAGGTTCAATGCTGGTATAATATATGTAACACAGTTAGTCTTCAGTCTAACGTCTCTCTCGAACTGGCTGCGGTTGCTCAGGGCCTGGGGCTCAGTTCTTGATAGTTTTGTGAAGCTACGCTCAGGTCTGGGACCAGCTTATAGCCCTCTCTCTCGCTGCGCCTCCTCGCCATGGCGGACGAGGAAAATAAGGTCAAGACCGAGGTGAGCGCTGGCTGGATGAGATCTGGTTTGCCTTGTCCCTTGAGCGCTGACGCTGTGTTGAAGCGCCCTGTCGGAGCGACACACTCGAGCCTGGCGTCAATTTCCCCGATCATTTCTGGTTCTGCGCGCACAGGGGAACGTCATTAACCTGGTGGTGAAGGACCAAACTGGCAATGAGGTGCACTTCAAGGTCAAGATGAAGACCCGTCTCGAGAAGGTGCGGGGGCTGGCGGGTCTGTGGTCTGGCTTGGGACTTGGGGGTCTGTGGGCCCAGCACGCTGCGCCAGCAGCCCCCGCCAGCAGCCCCCGCACGTCCGACTTGCTGCACCGAGCCTGCCTGCCACCACCTACGCGCGTCTTGTTCAGATATGTGCGTGCCTCATTGGCTCTGTCGCTTTCAGGTGTTCAACGCCTACTGCAACAAGAAGGGTCAGGACCCCGCGTCGGTGCGCTTCTTGTTTGATGGGCAGCGCATCAACCCCGATGCCACGCCAGAGCAGCTCGAGTGAGTGCTGCGCGCGCAGGAAAGGGAGCCGGCTTGGCACGGGCGTAAGGGGGTACGCGGGCGCCTGGATGCGATGCGACGACGGCCGCCGCGCTGTTGTCGACTTGTCGTGTATGGGAACGTTCTTCCGTTGGTTCTTGCCCGTCCCGTCGCTGAGCCTTCCCTGCCGCCGCACCCTCCTGCAAACCCTCGCCCCTGCAGCATGCAAGACGGCGATGTGCTGGACTGCGTCATTGAGCAGGTCGGCGGCAGCAGAAGCGCATGACACAGTGGTGCGGCCCGCCCTAAAGTGCGGATGTGCAGGGGGGACGCCTTCGGGCGGGCTTGCTCGACGCAGCAGGAGCAGGCGACGCAAGGAATGTACCGGTGCCAGGGCGATAGTCGTAGGGAACCACATGCCATACCCCTATTACCGGAGTGTTTTCCCCAAATGCGATGAGGCGATGATGTCGCGTGGCAGTAGCGTGTCGATGGGCGTGGCGCGACACGTTGCTACAGTTGGGCATTGCGGAGGGTCGCGACATTGCCGGCGGAACGCATTGCATTGGATGGTGCTGCTGAATGCGTGGGCTCCGTGAGGCTCTGGTGTCAGGCGCGCACCCGCGCCGGGAGATGCCGAGCCGTTGAAGAATGCGAGCTTACAAGAAGGGACAGTCCGAAGCGTGAAAGACTCCAGGGCCATCTGATGCCATTCCTGCAGTCCTCCAGCGAGCCACTGCTGAATCAGCGCTCACGTCCTCTCGGCCAACGCCGCGGCGGCTGTCCCCGCCAGCGGCGGTTGCGACGGGAACAGTGTTACCCAACAGACTCACTCAACAGACTCTGGGCCCCTACCAACTCAGACGACGATAGGCTCAGGAGCACGCCCTGGGATGGTCGGTGACGTCATGGCCGGGTCCCATGCAGCCCGAGCCTGGATCCAGGCCGCAATTTCCCTGTCCCGTGTCGCCGAACGTTGTGCGCAATAGCAAGCTCCCCACAACTCGGCATTACCGGCACGCGCTCTTTGACAGTCCTTCGAGGGTAAGCTAGTATCGACGTATCGTGCGCTTGGCACATGCGGCAGCACCCGTAAGACCGTAACCCGCAACACACCGATGCAAAATTACTGATGCCGCACCAATCCGTGCGTGCAAGGCACAACCAATGTTTCCACTTCATTTTCATCCCATGATCCCAAGTCCGCACAACAGGCTGCCCAGCGCCCACTAACCGCGGCCGCCCGCACGACGTGACCCGGGTTGCCCCCGCCCCGGCGCCCGTCCGCCAGCGCCGACATGCGGACTGCCGCCGGCGCTGCTCCAGGTGCGGCGGTAGAGAATGCTGCTGCTGCCGTCGGGCCCCGGCAGGTCCTCGGGCCGCATCAATACCGCATTGACGGAGCTGGCGGCGGCGGTTGCGCCGGCGGCGCCTGCGACCACGATCAGCATGCTCTGCGCAATCATCCGCACCGCGCGCAGCAGCGGATGCTCGGGCGCCTCGGCCGGCGCGGGCGTGGGAGCTGCAACGTCGGCGTGCGGACGCAATCCCACGGCGCCGGCTGCGGTTGCTGTGGTTGCTGCGGCCGCCGGGGACGCAGCGGCGCGCCCGGCCGGCGAGGCCGCTGTCGCGCTGCCGCCAGCCGCCAGGCTGGGCACAGAAGCGGCGCCCGGGTTTGCGCCCGCCACGCCCGGCGCTGTGGGCAGCACGGCCACCGCCCCTGCCGGCTCCACTGCGCTCGGCAGTGCTGACGCCCGCGCTGCCTCGTCCACCCCGGCAGCTGCCGTCGCCGCTGCCTCAGCCTCGAGCTCTGCCGCTGCCGCCGCCGCGGCTGCGGCCACCACCGCCGCCGTCTCCGCGGCCACCAGCGAGTGGTACATCTCATCAACGCCCGCCGGCTCCGCCCCAGCACCCACGGCAGCAGCACCACCGGCGCCTGTCCTCGCCGCGGGACCCGCCGCGGCAGCCGATGCAGGCGGCTCGTCGCCAAGGGCTTTGGGGGGCATGCCCTTCTCTCCGGCCAGCGCCAGGAGCGCCGCGTGGGACCGGGACAGTGTGGAGCTCGACTGACGCAGCGCCGCCACCGCCCCCGACTGCCGCAGAGCTGAAGACTGCCGCAATGCAGCCGCGGGAGAGGTCTGTGCGGGCGTCGCGCCGGGGGCCATGCGTGAGCCGGAGACGCCGCCACCGACGCCACTGCCACTGCCGCTGCCGGCAGCAGGTGAAGGGCTGTGTGCAAGGGAGCTTGCGCCTGCGCCCGCGCTGCCGGAAGCTAGGGGCTGCTGGTTCGGAGGGGCCCCGTGTGCCGGCGCCGCCGTCGGGGATCCCTGCGCGGCGGCTGCAGGCGCGCCCGCTGAGTGCGGCAGGCTCCCAGCCAGGACGGCCACGGCGGCGGCGATGGCGCAGGTGGGCAAGTCGGCCTCAAGCAGCCGCTGGATGGCCTCCATGCTCACGTGACGGCCGCGGCCGCCATCGCGGCCGATGGCGGCGGCGGCGGCGCCAGCCGCGTCGGCACCCGCGCCACTGCCGATGCCGTGGTGCGGAGGCGCTGACAGCGGCGGGCGCTGAGCCCAGGCGCCGGCCGCACTGTAGGGCGCGGTGAGCCCATCATGCGGGTGGGGGGCGCTGTGGGGCGGCGGCAGCGCGGCCGGGGTGGCGGGCGGCGGCGTCTGGGGCGGGTAGAGACCGTAACCCAGGTAGGGCACATGGCCATACGGCGGCGGGGGCGGCGGGAAGCCGTACGGCGAGGGCGGGTAGCCAGCGTACGGGAAGTACGGCGAGTACGGCGGTGGTGGCGGATAGTGACCGGCGGCGGTGTCGTACGGAGAGCGTTGCGGCGGCGGCGCAGACGAAGCCGCCCAAGCGTACGGCAGGTAGGGCTCGTACGGCGTGCCTGCAGCTGCTGCCCAGCCCGCCGCTCCTGCCTCTGACACCGCCGGCATTGCAAAGCGCTGGCCCGCCGTGCCACCCGCTGCGGTGAACGCATCGGCGCCGCCACCGGCATTGCCTGGCATGGGAGCCTCGGTGCTAGCTCGGGCATCATCGCCGCCGTCGTCGTTTGCGAGCGCGTCGGGCGGCAGCGAGTGCGCCGCGGGGCCTCTTCCGCGCACGGTGGCCTCCCATGCTGTCACTGCGGCCGCCACGCTTCCAGGCGACCACCCCCGTTCCGTCCCTGCGGCTGTAGCTGCGGCTGCGGCTGCGGGCCCCGGCATTCCTGCCAGCGCCGCCGCCAGGGCGGCGGGGGAGGCGTGCGGGCCGCGCATGGCTGCGGCGCCACCTGGCGGAAGCGCAGTCGACGCCCTCGGCGTCGTCTCCGCCCGTGTGCTGCCGGCCGCGGTGCTGCCGCCGTTACGCAGCATCGCGCCGTACGTTGCGGCGCTCCCGGCGGCAGAGCTGGACGGCGAGATGAGCCCCGACACCGCCGGTTCGCGGCCGCCACCGCCGCCGCCGCCGCCGAGCCTGCGGCGCTGGCCCCGACCCTCGTGCGCCTGCTCCCGCTCCTCCTCCTGCTCTGGCTGCTGCTCCTGCGAGGACTCCTCCTCCGGGATGGGCGGCGGCAGGCCCACGGTGCTGCCGTACAGGTGCGGCAGCGGCAGCGGCCAGGCGCCGCCGGCCAGAATGCTGGCGCGGAGCGACGCCATCGACGCCATCAGGTCGAACATCTGGTTGCCGTACATCTGCACCGATGACGTCAGCCCGGGGAAGTCACGCGGCGACAGCGCCAGCGGCGGCGTGTACGGCATGCCTGCAGCAGTGGCGGCTGCGGCCGCGGCGGCAGCTGCGGCGGCGGCGGCTGCAGCACCGCTGCCAGCCGGCGACGGCACCGCCGCGCGCGCGCCGGGCGCAGCCGCACTGCCGGCGGCGGCTGCACCGGCTGCGCTGCCGCCACCGGCGCCACGCCCGCCGGCTGCGCTGCCGCTGCTGGCGTCGGAGCCGCGCGCCGTGCCGCCCGCAAGCCGCGGCTCCCCCGGCGAGGAGCTGCGGCGGGGTCCCAGCAACGCGGCAGACGACCGCGCGCCCATCGCCTCTGTCGTGTCCTCGCCAGTATAGCTCGAGTCGCGCCGCTGCCTCCGCCCGTGGCGCTCGCCGTCGCTGTCTGTGACCGCACCGGTGTTTGCCGGCGCCGCCTGCGCACCCTTGGGAGGCGGCGGCAGCCATGGGCTGTCCCCACCCAACTCGCCCCTGCCCCCCGCGGCGCGCGGCTGCGGCTGCGGCTGTGCCGGCGGCTGGGATGCGAACGGCCGCCCGGCAGGCGAGGACCGCGCGGCAGGTGGGGCCCAAGCCCCAACCTCCCCGTCCTCAGTGCTGCCGCGGCTGCGGCCAGCGGCCGCCGACCCGTCAGTTGGGCCGGCTCCAGATGCCGACGCGTCACGGGCCCGGGGCTGCTGTCCGTCCGGCGCCTCCTCCACCATGAGCTGATCCAACAGGTCCAGCATGGACGCGCCTGCAGGCCAACAATAAAAGACACACACACACATGCACATGCACACGTGCATCGGAACAAGACGGGATGGCGCCTGCCCTTCGGACGAGTCAGCGGCTAATGGAGTGCACTACTACCTGGTGCCTGAACCTACAGCCATTTAGCCGCTGCGCGTTTAAGTGACTTCGGGTAGCGCCCTGACCCCAAACCACAAGCCATGACGAGCGCACCTGTGTTTGACCGAGCCTGGGAAGGCACGTCGTTGTTGAAAGCCGCGCCCAGGGCCTCCATAACTCGCGACACCTCCCGCCGGGGCCGCGGCGGCCCGCCCTCCCCGGCGGCAGCAGCAGCACCACGCGCGGCCGTAGCACCACCCGCTCCGAAGGCAGCCGCAGCTGCTGACGCTGCTGGGGCCGCCGCCGGGCTGCCCACGGCGTCCGAGCGGCCGCTGGTGTGCAGCGAGTCGGTCGTGAGCATGTGCGCGACCAGCGCATTGGGCCGGCGGTCCGCCGCTGGCGCCTCATGCGGCACTTGCAGCGCTCTAAGTAATGAGTAGGCGGACTGGTCGGAAGGTCCCGCCGGCTGCGGCGCGTGCGAGCCGGACTGCGGCGGCGAGGTGGTCATTACCAGCGGCGGCGGCGACTGCGGCGGCGGCGCTGATGCTACAGCCCGCCTGGCTGGCGACGTCGGGGGCGAGGCTGCAGCAGCAGCGGCCCCAGCGCCGTTGCCCGGCCGCAACCGCGACGGCGATGCCGCCGCCGCTGCTGCTGCTGCTGCTGCTGCTACTGCTGCTGTCGCAGCGTCGGCGGCGGTCGTGGGGCCGTGGCGGTAGAGTGAGGATGCCATAGCCGCCGCCACGTTGGCGGGCTGCGGCTGCGGCTGCGCGTGGTCCTCAAACGCGGGGTTGGTGGTCACCGCGCCGAGCGGCGACACCTGCGGCGACACAGATGGCGGCCTGGGCCCGATGCCGCCCGTGACCGTGACGGTGCTTCCGTCCATCGACGTCCCGGCGCCCGCCGCCCCCGGGCTGCGCGGCGCCGGTGGCGCGGCGGCCGCCGCCGCCGCCTGCGCCTGCGCGCCTGCAAAGCCGCCGGGTGGCGGCGGCGGCGCTGGCGGCGGCGGAGCCTGGCCCGGCCTTCCCTGCAGGTGCGGCGGATTAGCGGGCGGCGGCGCGGGGGCCTCCAGGCCGTAGTGCGGGTCCTCGTACTCCTCGGCGGAGGGGAAGCCCTGCGGCGGCACGGGCGACAGCCAGGGGCGGCAGGCTCGGGTCAGCTCAGCGCGGCTCAGCGCAGCCTAGCGTTGCGGCAAACAGGGCAATGTGCTGGGAATCCGACGCGACGCGCGCAACACCGGCGCATTCGGATGGGTCCCTTCATTGGGCTGTACACGGCACTTGGAACGCCCCCTCCACCTCTACAATCAAGGCCCCCTACCCCTACCCCTACCCCTACCCCTTGTTACACATCCCTTACCTTCCTTTCCTTGCTGATGTTTCCTTACGGGATTGGTTCAGAGTTAACCCCCCATCCCCAACTCCCCCCAAGTCCCCAAACCCCCCCAAGCCGCCGCCTCCTCCGCCTCCGCCGCCTCCCCCGCCGCCTCCGCCTCACCGCCAGCTGCAGGCTGTCGTACAGGTCCAGGTCGTACAGCATGGCCGCCTCCCAGCGCCCGAACTCGGCGGCGCGCTCCACGTAGCCCTCGTGGCTGGGGTACACGGCGTCGGGCTGGGGGGGGGGAGCGTGTGCGTGTATGTGTGGGAGGTGTGGGTGCAGTTGGTGGGTGACAGGGGATTTAGCAGAGGGGAGGGCTGCGTTGGGGGTTGCAAAGATATGAGATGGGGGTTGCAAAGATATGGGAAAGCAGCACAGGATGCACTGGGGGTGGGGCGACACATCCCATGCAGCAGCTTGATACCACCTCCCGCGCCAGTGAACAGGTGTGAACACGTCGGTGTGAGCAAGTCGGTGCGCCAGTGAGTCGTCAGGGCGCGCCGGCCCACACCCACACCCACACACCCCATTGTGCCCACCTGCGGCCCCGACAGCGCGCTGAAGCCGCCGATGCTCATGGCGCCCACACTGCCGCGCAGCCCCTCCGCAGCCGCGGCCGCGGCGGCGCCGGCGCCCAGCAGCACCGACGACCGGAGCGACAGCCCCGCGCCGCCGCCTGCGCCGCCTGCGCCGCCCAGCCCGCCGGGCCCGCCGCCCGCCCTCGAGGCTAGGCTGAGGTGGTGCGCGAAGCTGCGTCGCGCCAGTGAGGTGGCGGAGCCGGTCCGCGGCACCTGGGTGCTGCTGCGGACGCCGCCGCCGCCGCCAGGCGTGCCGCCCACGGCCATCACAGGCGCCGTGGCGGCGCCGCCCGGCACCGAAGCCGGCGGCTGCGCGGCCGCCGCCGCCGCCGCGCCGCCGCCGCTGCCAGCTGACATCAGCAGTGCCCGCGTGGAGGTGGCGCCGCCGACAAGGCCGGTGGGCACGGTGACGGAGCGCCCGGCGCGCGGGGATCCTGCCGGCGTCGGCGCCGCAGAGGCGGCCAGGGAGCCGCCGGCGGGGCGCGCCTGCTGGCTAAACCCCATCAGAGCCTG
Organism: Chlamydomonas incerta; assembly: GCA_016834605.1. Taxonomy (NCBI): domain Eukaryota; kingdom Viridiplantae; phylum Chlorophyta; class Chlorophyceae; order Chlamydomonadales; family Chlamydomonadaceae; genus Chlamydomonas; species Chlamydomonas incerta. Next base: position 1,175,289 of record JAEHOC010000017.1, on the reverse strand, counting down.
CTCGGGAGAGCCTGCAGGTCCGGGCAGCATGAGCGCAGGTGGGGTGGTGGTGCGCGAGTATACGCCGCCAGCCGCGGCGGCCAACGCCGCCTCATCGTACTCGGCTGCGCCGCCGTCGGCGGGCGCGTGGCGCAGCGGCGGCGGCGCCGACTGGCTCGACCGCAGCGGCGACGCCGCAGCCCCGCTGCGCCGCACCGCGCCCAGCGGCGGCGACGCAGTCGGCGACAGTGACGGCGGCAGCTGCGGCGTCGCCAGCGGGCCGCCGCCACCGCCGCCGCCGCCGCCGCCACCGCCGCCACCACCGCGGCCGGGGCTGGGGCTGCGGAAGCGGGACGGCACGATCGTTGCGGAGGTCGGCGGCAGCGGCGGCCGCCCCAGGCCCGGCACGTTGCCGCCTGGCAACGGGGTCGCGCCCCCGGCCGCCGCCGCCGCCGCCGGCGAGACCAAGGCCGACACGGCGACTGGACGCGCGAAGGACGTTGTGTGTAGGCTGTCGGCGGGGCTGTTGTTGCCGAGGGTGGCGGCGGCGCTGTCGCCGCCGCTGTCCGCGCCGCTGCCGCCCCGGTCCTCGCGCCGCCCGTCACGGATGCCGTCCGCGGCGTTGTCATCGTCCTCGTCCGGCAGCCACGACGCCTCCTCCGCAACCGGGTGGCTTGTCACGATTGCCGCGGCGCCCGCAGAACCTGTCCCGCTGCTGCTGCGGCCGCCGCCACCACCACCACCGCCGCCAGCCACCCTGCTCGACTCGGCGGTGCTGACACCGCCGGTGGCGACCTGCGCACCGCTGCTGCCGCGCGACTGCCCCGCGCTGCCGGGCCATGCCGCCGAGCCCGTGCTCACAACCGACGGCCGTTGGAACCGGGGGATAACCGGCGCAGTCAGGGATGCGCCGCCGCCGCCGCCGCCGCCGCCGCCGCCGCCGCCGCCATGGGCGCCGCCGGGCCCCGCCTCCGAGATGCGCCAGATGGGTGACCCCAGCAGCACGCCAGCCAGGGTGGTCTCTGCGGAGCCGCGGAAGCCGCCGCTGCCTGGGTTGTAGTCCAGGGACGGTCGGGACGTGGCCGGGCTGTCCAGTGGCGGCAGGCCCGCATAGACGCCGCCGCCGCCGCCGCCGCCAGCTGCGCCGCCGCCGGCAATGCCGCCGCCTGCGGCAGCTCCCATCTCCGCCGCGGCGTGCGGCGAGCGCGCGGAGGCGCTGCGAACGAAGGGCACCTTGGCGGCCGCCGGCGCGTCGGCCGCTCCTTCAGCGAGCAGCCCGAGTATGGCGCGATTCGGCGCGGCGGCCTGCGGCGGCGCAGCGGTGCCGGACGGCCTGAAGGCGGCGCCGCTGCTGGTGGCGCGACGGTTTCCGGCCCCCGGCGCAGCGCCGGTCGCTCCGCTGGCGCTGCCGTCCGGCGTCACCAGCGCCGCGGCCGTCATGGGGAGGTTGGAGAAGCGGCCGGTGACGCTGGCGTGCCGCACGAAGTCGTCACCCAGGATGGAGTAGCGGTCGTCCGGGTTGGAGGAGCGGTCGAGGTCTTCCGTGGTCAGCAGTAGCTCGTACTCGTAACGGCCGTCGTTGCTGTACTGCTGCCGGCCGCCGCCGGCGCCGCCGCCACCCGGGTGCGGCGCGGCCTCCCGCGCGGCCTTGCCATGCACTGCTGCTGCGGCGGCGGCGCCGGCACCAGACGGCATCGGCCCTTCGTCGTCGTCCGACTCGCCCTCGTCTGTCATGTCGTTGGAGTTGATCTGATGCGCCGCAGGCCCCTTGCCGCCCACGACCGAAGCCCGGACCGCTGCCGGCGCGCCCGCAGCCACCGCTGCCGGTGCTGCTACTGCGGCTCCAGCTCCAGCCGCTGCCTTCGGAGCCGCCGCCATCGGCAGCGGCTGCGCCCTGAGGTGCTGCTGCTGCTGCTGCTGCTGCTCCCGCGCGGCGGCGGCGTACGCGCCGTCGCCCAGCACGCTGCTGCGCTGCCACCGGTGGTTCTGCTGCGCCGTCGCCAGGGAGTGGGAGTCGGGCGTCGGCGACAGCGTCTGCATCATGGCCAGGTCGTCGGAGTCATCTTGGAACTGCGGCGGTGGCGGCGGCGCAGTCGATGTGCTCGGTGCGCCGAAGCCGAGGCCCAGGGCGCGGCTGCTGGCGCCGGCCAGCATCGGCGAGGCCGACGGCATCGGCGGCGGCGGCGAGGGCAGGGTGCTGGTGGCATGCGGCGGCCGCTGGCCCGGCTGCGGGGCCCCCGGCGGCGATGCAGCCTTCGGCGTCTCGCTGGACTCCCATGCAAGCCACGGCGCGGCGCCGCCCACGCGGGGCTCGGAGATGCTGGTGACGTCGGCCGCAGGCCCCTCGGCGGCGCGGGCGCCGTTGCCGCCGGCGGGCGCGGACGCGGGCCCCAGGACCGGCGTCGCCGGGCCCGGCCCCTGGCGGCCGCCCTCCCGGCCTGCCAGGGCCGCAGTCGCGGCCAGGATGGCGCCCGTGATGCCCAATCCGCTGACGCCCAGCCACCGCCGCGCCCCGCCGCTGACGCCGCCGCCGCCGCCGCTGACGCCGCCGCCGCCGCCCGACAATGACAACTCGTCACTGCCCAGCGGCAGCGTCTGTGAGGCCTCCAGCAGCGCGAGCGTGGTCATGGAGGGGTGGCTGTAGAACCCAGTGGGCGAGGGCATTGAGGACGGCGCGGCGGCGCCGCTGCCGCTGCCGTCCCCCACCGCGGCCTGCGCGGTGCTGTCGAGGATGGCCCAGGTGGACAGCTCCGACAGGCTCGCGTCCGACGCCGTCAGCTGGGGAGGCCGGATCCCGCGCCGCCGCGGGCTGCCGCCGCCGCCCGCTCTGCCGCCGCCGCCGCCGCCGCCGCCGACTGCGCCCGCGCTAGCGCCGCCCGAGTCCAGGTGCCCAAGCCCCACCTCGGAGCCGGCGGAGCCGGCGGAGCGCATTGAGGCCTCTGAGGCGCGCAGGCCCGACCGCATGGCCGCAAAGGTGAGTGACGAGTCCGAGTCGGCGACACCCGACAGGCCGCCGGAGGCCTGCCGACCCACCAGCGCCGCCGCCTGCGGCGACGTGGCGTTGGCCGCGCGAACCAGCGCCACTCGGGACGCGCCGGCGGTTGGCGGCGGCCGCTGCGCGGCCACGATGGCCACGGCGGCGGCGGCGGCGGCCACGGTCGGCGACCGGGAAGCTGCGGCGGCGGGCGGCGTGGTCCCGGGGGCGTGGGGCAGCTCGGCTGTGGCCACCTGGTTCCATTCCTCGGGCGACCTGCCGCCTCGCGCGTGCGGGCCCCCAAGGTGCGAGCGTGGCAGCACCTCCCGGCGGCTGTTGCTGCGCCACGCCGGCGGCGAGCCGCCCGGCGAGGACGGCCCGCGGCCGCTCGGCGACCCCGGCGCCGCCAGCTCTGTCGCCTCGGCCCACTGGCTGAAGGTCATCGGCCGCGCCTCCCGTGTCTTGGAGGCAGCACCGCCGCTGCTGCCGCTGACCAAGGCGCCGGCGCCGGCGCTGGCCATGGCCAGGCCGCCGCTGCTGCTGTTGCTGTGGGGTAGGTGGCCGCCGGCGGGCGCGCCGCGGGGCCCCCGCGCCGCCTGGCCCCCGGCGGCGGTTGTGTGCGGGCTGCCGCTACCGTCGTCGCCAGGCAGCAACAGCTGCGGCGACGTGCCGGGCCGACGTGACGTGGGCGTGCTGGAGCCTGAGCCCGGAGACCGCTGGTCCGTGCTCGACTGTTTGATCATTTGCATCCGGGGGGACTTGGCCGCCGCTGTGCCGCCGCTGCCTGGCGTGCCACCCCGTGCGGCTGCCGCCGCGACCGCGGGTGACCGCGGCGACACCCCTGCTGCCGCCGCCGCCGCTGCTGCCGCCGGCGTCATGCCCGCAGCCACTGCTTTCTTCGGCGCTGCAGCGTAAGCGGACACGGCACCCCTGGCGACGCGGGGGTCGGGGGAGCTGGGCGCCGCGCCCGCCGCCCTGTCCCGCTGCGGCTCTGTGGCACCAGGGCTCCATTTGGCTGATGCCAGGGTCTTTGCGGCTGCCGCCTTCGCCGCCACAGCTGCCGCCGCCGCCACCGCCGCCGCGGAGTGGGTCTGGCTGGCAGCGGTGCCCGCTGCGGCACCCGCACCTGCGGTGGACACCTGGCGGCTGGTTGCGCGTGCACGGCTGGCCGCCGCGTTGGCGTACGCCCCGGCGGCGCCGCTACCGCCAGCTCCTGCGCCCGCGCCGCCACCCCTGCCCACGCCGGCGTGTGTGCTGGCTGCGTGCTTTGTGGGCCGCGCCAGCTGCTCCGCGAAGATGTCAGCAATGAGCGGCGTGATGCTGCTGCGGAGGTATGGCACGTGCGTGTTGTTGGGCCTGCGTCGGGCGGGGCGCGCGCATGATGTGAGCAGGTGGGCAATCGGAAGGTGGGGCACGTGGCGACTGCCGCCAACCCGGAGGGCCCTGGGACAGCGCCTCGGGGTTAGCAGGGCGCAGAGGAATCCCCACGGTGCGGCATATTGCGCTTCACGCGTACGGCATGCTGCGTGCCTTCGTTTCTTGCCGGCCGCAGCTGCCGCTACCTGCCAGGCCTCACCCGTTTGGTGTCCAGGGCGTCTCCTTGCCATCGGGTGGGGCCACTGGCTTGTGGGGGTCCTTGTCGGGAGTGCTCTGCTTGGCGACTTGCGCTGCCAGGTTCCCCAACGACGTTGGGGACACGGGACCTATCCCAAACCGCTCCAGCAGCTCGAGGTTCGGCAGGCGCATGGCGAGGCCGCGGCTGGCAGTTGAGCCTTTGCCACCCTCGCCCTGCTGCTTTGGCGCCATGTCTAGCCTCCCTCAGGCCTCAACCGGCGACATGTGACTGCAGGGCCGGCATGCGGCGGCCTACAAGCGTACAAACGTGTGCTGAGCAAGTGCATGGCGCTATCGGAGTACAGCATGCCTTTCACATGCACGTGTACTGCCCCGTTGACACCCGAGGCCTCGGGCGTTCGTTACTTTGCGACATTTTTGCCTTCTGCAGCCCTGGCATCTCACCTGGAGCCGCCCTCGAACCCTGCTATCGGCAGCTTGATGCATAAAAATGACAGCACCACAGCGCACAGGAGTTGTCGGTGCTGCGACGTGGGTCGCACTCAGTTTCGATGGCGCGCTTGCTTGTCAAGAGGGTGTTGAGCAGGTTTCGTATTTTCAGCGTATTGACAGTGTCAAAAGACAGCGTGTGAGTGTTGTTTGTCGTCTTGCGCTGGTAAAGTGAAGTCGCGTTTTTGTCTTGACCACCGGCGCGGAGCTTGCCAGCCGTTCCGTGGAAGATGATAATATTGTATGTACACATGTGGCATGCGCATGACTGGCCGTCCTCGGTGACAGCGGGGTTGGGGGTTAGAACTGCAATCCGGGGCATGCCCGTGCCAAGCCCCACCAAACCTCGACACACTTCCCCGCGCTTGAACAACATCTTCTTCGCCTCCCATGACTTTGATACCCATCCACCACGACAGAGTCATTTAGCCACAGTGTAATACGAATGCACCGCAAAACTCTCCGAAGGCACTGTAGTACCAGCCGGCCTGCTTGGCAACTGCGCGGCCGTAGCCGCAACGCCCACCTCGCCTGCGCCTAGTCCTCCTCCTCCTCCTCCTCCTCCTCCGCCTCGCCCCCCTCCGCGCCGACCCCGGTCTTGCCCCACACCTTGACGCTGCCGTCCACACTGCTGGTCAGCAGCAGCTGGCCGTCGGGGTGCATGGCCATGCTGGTCACCACGCCGCCGTGCGCCTTGAAGGAGGCCACCACCCTGTCGCTGTCGACCAGGTCCCAGTAAAACACCTCGCCTGCGGGGACCCGGGGGCGGGGGCGGGCGTTTCATTCCGTAGCAATACGTATGGGTCATGCCGGACACAATGGCGGTGAAGAGCCGTCGCAAAGTGGAAGCGGGGGGCGAAACGCAAGGCATGCTGCTGGCGCGCGTGGGGGGCTGAGGGGGTGTGCTGCAGCCCAGCTCAACAACGGGCCCCACGGCGACTACCCCCCCCCCCCATGACCTGGCACATTGGTCCAGCCTTTCCCTTCCCCACCCGGCCCGCCAGCCCGCCCGCCCCGCTGCCGCACTGCCGCCGGTCACCTGTCTCCGAGCTGCCCACCACGTAGGCGTCACTGGGCGTCAGGCAGCAGTCCATCTTGACGCTCTCGTGCAGGTACCCGGGCGCGCTGTAGGTCGCCAGCTGCTGCCCGCTGCCCGCGTCCAGCAGCCGCAGGCAGCTGTCCAGGCAGGCCGCCAGCACGCACAGCCCGTCGGCCGTCACGGCCAGCCCGGTGACGGGGTGGTGCAGGCGGTCGGTGAGCGCGGTGCCGGTGCGCACGTCGAAGCGCCGCACCGTGCCGTCCACGGAGGCGGCCACGATGGAGTGGCCGCACGCCAGCACGGCCGTTACACTGTCCTGTGGGTGTGGGTGTGGGTGTGGGTGTGGGTGTGGGTGTGGGTGTGGGTGTGGGGCGGGGGAGTGGCAGGGGTTGTTGCCAGCCAGGGATTGGGGTGACCGGCCTTGCGCGGTGCCCCCGGCACACTCTGGTGCCGTGCGCAGGGGGCAGGGCAGCAAGCTGCCGACCCGCTATGCTAGTGTCTCGCGGGTGCTTCATGGCGCGTTGGGGACCCTGGCGAGCCGGCCGCACCTGGAATCCCTTGATGACCTGGATGGGGTCGATGCTGCGCGACTTCATGTCCCACACCTGCGGGGCGTGTGTGTGTGAGCGCGGGTGCACACGTGCGGGCACCGACACACACGGCGTTCGCATTGAATGGCAATGCCACAAGGCGCGGTATGATGTCCGCAGCTCGGAGGAGGAGCCCAAGCTGCTGCTACTGCTGCTGCTGCTGCTGCTGCCAGCTCCACCTCCTGCGCGGCTGCCCCCGCCATCTCCCACACGCTTGCGCCGCACGCGCCGCACCTTGACGCACTGGTCGTAGCCCGCCGTCAGCAGCACCTGGTCCTCAGCCGCCCAGCGCACCGCGTTGATGGTGCCGTCGTGGCCCCTCAGCTTCCGAATGAAGTTGCCGGAAGCTACGTCCCACAGGAACACCGGCTTGTCGCCGCCCACGCTGGCAAACTTGGAGTTGTCGCGGCACACCGCGGCGTCACGCACCTCGTAGCCGTGCCCTGCGTAGGTTTTGACCAGCACGCCAGAGTGCGGGTTCCACAGCCGTATCGTGCGGTCCTGTTGGCGGCAAGGGGAGGCGGGGTGCGGTCATCAGTATTGTGCGGGCACGACAGCGCCGCCAGGGGCACCGCGCGGGGTTCCGACACGCCGACAGCGGCAGCCGGCACGCCACGCGCGCACCTTGCCGCAGGACAGGCAGTAGGAGCCCTGTGGGTTGAACCGCACAGCCAGCACAGCGCCCTCATGCCCCCTCAGCACGCGCTGCTCCTTGCTGGGTAGCGAGGCGTGACGGCCCCCGCTGAGCTCATCGTCCTCATACTCCTCCGGCAGCTTGGGGTAGTGAGCCATGCGTCCAGCGAGCACACCGACTACGCGCTAGCTCGGCTCGTCCCCAGCCGAGCTCTGCCGTCGTTCCTATCGCATCCTCGCAATATTGTGAAGATGCTATTGTAGTTATATGCACGCAAAGACGCCTGTAAGCACGGACGAGGGTCAGCGACTGAAGTCGCGTATATTTGCCCCTGCAGCTGTATACTAGTCAGCAGTTTGGGTATTCAAAATGCGATGCTGGTATTTATGCGAACTACAGCTAGACTGACGGGCGCATTTACCGATCGGGAAGTCGGCACGCATACCCCACGCGCTGACAGCCGCCGAGTCTGCCCGAGTCTTTCAGTCAACCTTCCTCCCGTAATACTGATGGTCCCTGCATACCGTTCTCAGTGGAAACTCGGTGCTGTCGGCACGTTGCACCTCGCATTCGTGAACAATGCCCAAGCGCACCGTTGCCCCTTCGCACCTGCGCACCTCACTGCCCCCCCCCCCCCCAGCCCCCAGCCTCCCCTGTCTCCGCACGTTCAGCAGCAGGGACGGCACCTGCAGGGACTAATAGACCGATTGCCGCACGAGCTGCCCAATGCGTCAATGGTCCCTCCTTGCGCCTTGTGGGAAAGGAAGTCCTCGCTGAAGCTGCAGCCAACACGGCGTGCCCATGCGACCAGCCCATGCGCTCCTCGGACCCACGCTGGACGTGTTCCCGATTATCACCGCCCCTTGCGACTACCTCGACCCGAAGTAAATCTAAGCACACCTTTAGAGCCCTTAGGGAAGCTGATCGTGTGACGCTCGGTATTCAATCGGCATTCGCTCTAAACTTTGTGCGCTTCTAATGTATCAACTCCCAAATGATCTATGAGTGTCACTGACACAGAGATTTGAACGTAAATCGAGACTTGTTAAGGCGTGCAGAATTAATCCTGATGTCGCGCTTCTCGTCGGCCAGCAAGCTCGTTAGCGCAGCGTCGGCGTCATGCGGATGGTTTCTGCAGGGTAGCCTAGCGAGCGCGTCGGCAGCGTCGTGCGCTTCTGGCGTGCGGAGTCTTGCCACCAAGCTGGAGGTGGTACCGCGAGAGGAGCCGCAAGTGGCCCTGAACCCAGCAGGGCTTCCCCCCGCGTGGATTCCGCCGCCCAGCAACCCCCAGTCCCTGCATCCCAGAGCCCAGCCCTCGCCTCAGGAGGTGCTTGCGATCATTCGGCAGGTTCGTGGCTGGTTGGGACCAATTATATGGGCAGGGGCAGGGGCGCGCGCAGGGGCAGCGACTGAGAGTTGCGTGGGCGGACACAAAGTTCGCGCTTCAGGGCTGCGCTGGGGTACTGCTGGCCACTTGCCCTCATACCCGTTCCCCCTTACCGCCGCTCCTTGCCGTTTCTACAGGCCGCCACCCCTCTGGACGTGCACAACGCTTTTCGGCGGCGGCCCAGCCGCCTGCCACCCGCGGTCGCCGCCGCCAAGTTCGCACGTCTGTCGGAGCTGCTGCGCGCAGACCCCGCCTGCCTGGCCTCCTCTTCCTCGGCCTCCTCCTCAGCCTCTGAGCAGCCCCAACAGGCGTCCACGGGGGCCAAGCTGCGCGACCCCGCATACCTGAAGTCGCACGTGCCGGGCCTGGGCCAGGCGGTGCGCGAGATCGGCGGCTCCTGGGATGCGTTCCTGCACCTGTACCCAGCAGGCGACCTGGCGGCTTGCGTGCGGGCCGCCGCGGAGACGGGGCTCATCCTGAGCAGCCGGGAGTTGGGGCCCGCGGCCACGGCCGCGCCGGAGGAGGGCGGCGCGAGCAGCAGCAGTGGCGCGAGCAGCGGCAGCGCTTCCGCGCCGGCGCCGGCGGCAGCGGCAGCGGCGGGGAGTGCAAGCGGCGCGGCGGGGCGGGGGCTGCTGCAGCGCAGTCTGGACGTGCTGTTGGACCGCGGCGGCCAGGAGCTGGCGGCGGCGGGGCCGCAGGTGAGGAGGCGGGCTGTGGTGGTAATGGGCCGACGTAAGGGAAAATCGGTGATTGTGTAGGCTCGGCAGCCTTTAGCCTGCTCACCCAAGAACCACATGCGCCGGGCTTATCATGCAGTTCCTGGCAGTCAAGTGCGCTGTCGTGCGTGGACTCCCAGCTGCAACGCATCGTTTGGCGTTGGCGTGCGCCCAGCTAACACACCTTTGCCCCTGTCACCCTGTGCATTACACACACGCACGCAGGCGGTGCTGGACCTGGCGTATGGGCTGATGCTGATCGGGCATGTGAGGCCGGAAACGTGGCAGGTGCTGCGGCCGTTGCTAGGCAAGGCGGCGGCGGGCGGGCAGCTGGCGGCGGGCGGCGGCAAGGAGCAGGCGGCGGTGGTGGTCGCGTGGCTGCAGGCGGCGGGCGTCAAGGCCTGATGGGCGGTGTGATGTGATCGGGCACGGTGTGGAGTGCGGAGTGGAGTGGCGGGTGGCGGCTGCTTGGAGTGTGTACCGTGCGTGAGGTTCCTCTGGCATACCGTGCAACTACGGCTGTACCGTATGTCCCCGAGAGACACAGCTCGCACAAGTTACAATGTACCTCCGTAATGTGGATACCAGTATTGGCTATTGCACTTCCGGAACTCAGCGCATGGCAGCATGCGATGCCGTTCCTACTGCAGTACTTGCACTGCCAGCTCTCGCCCAGGATACCCGCGGCAACCACCCACCAGCCGCCACAAACGGCAAATTGCTTCCTATCTTCCTCCCAAGGCGTTTTGAGCCGCCAAGCTGCGTACCCTACATTCAGCTGGTGGTCAGGACCCTGCTGGTACTGCTGATGGCATCTGTCAGTAACTCAGTGCTCTGTCGCACGCCAAGACATCCCTGTCCTGGCACCGGAACCTACATTACTACAGAACCGCGGCCTTTTCGGTCACGGAGCCTACTTTGCGTCAAGGTGTCAAAAAGTCGTTGGTTTTGGTCGGGTCGTGTGCCAGCTTCCCCGCAGCCCCCGGCACTCATGCGGTGTAACCGTTCAGCTTTCAAATCTGAACTTCAAACGTCACCGATGTTGAGCACGCATATGTACAATGGGCGGTGCAGATGCAACCGTGCCAAGTGTGCGCATCGGAATGCCCGCTGCTCCGACGGACGCGCGCGGCTCTCACGCACCGCCACCCGCCGCCGCCTGCAGCGCCTCCTCGCCCGCCACGTCCCGCACCGCCTCCTCCAAGTGCTCCCCCAGGCCCCAGTCCCTGTGCGTGGGAGGGCGTGCGCGTGGCGAGGGCACGGAGACGGTGGGCCAGTGCGGTTGAAGGGAGAGTGGAGCGGCCCGTTGGCACATACCGGTAGTCCATAAGCTTATATTGCAGCCCCATAACTCTAAACGTAATGCATTTCCATTCTCAAGCCGTGCCCGGGATCGACATATCCATCCCAAGTCCTAACGAACCCACCAGAAGTTGTGGCCGCGCCGCCCGCCGCGGCTCTCGTACGCGTACTTGAACCACACCACGCCGCCCGCCCGCGCGTCCGCCGCCAGCGGCAGCAGCACCGCGCTGTGCTCCTCGCTGTCGTACAGCACGGGCAGGTAGGTGACGTGCCGGTCGGCCGCGTCTGACAACAGCCAGTTCTCGTGCCGCCCCGCGCGCCGGCACGCCACGCCACCCGGGCAGTGCACCGTGCCGCCGCCCACGAACGCCCAGCCCAGCGGCGCGGCGTCCATGTCCACATCAGCAGCTGCGGCTGTGCTGGCGCCGCCACCACCACCACCAGCGGCCGCGGCGGCGGTGATGGCAGTGGCAGCGCTGCGCGCCGCGGTGAGCGGCGTGGTGGCGCGACCGCCCGTGGCCGAGGGTGTGGCGGGCGCGGGCCGGGGCGAGGCGGCGGGCTTCCGCTTCTTGCCCGTCAGCCGCACGCACTGGGAGTAGGCGCAGTATCGGTCCTGTGTGGCAGACATGGCCCCAAAGTATCAGCATTGCTGCTCCACAAGCCCCCGGTCCGGAAGCAAAGCTGCAGCAGATAAGCCGGAGCCGCAAATGGCGACACGGCGCTCACACACAAAACTCTCCCCCACCTGCGGCGGGTTGCTGCTGCGCGCCTCCGTAATCGCGGCCTCCAACCTGCGGAGGCGGACATCGCAGAGCCGAGATCCCTTTCAGGCAGTTAACGTAACAGCCAGCATTCCGGATCCCATGGCGTATCCTCGGCCCAGCCGCCCCCCTCCAGGCACATCCCCGCAACCGCGTCCTATAGCCCCAAGCCCCAGCCCCGGCAACCCGCAGCTCTTACTTGGTGTCCGCAAAGTACTCCAGCTGGCACGGACCTGCGCCTGCACCTGCGCCCGTGCTTCCCGCCGCCGGTGTCGAAGCCACCGCCGCCGCGGCCGCCCCTGCCGCATACAGTGCCATGGCCCGGGCCGTGATCGCGCACTGGGCCTCCAGCCTGAAGGCGCGCAGCAGGCGCTGCAGCGGCGGCGGCAGGTGGCAGGCCATGAGCATGGGCAGGTGGCTGGCGGCGGAGGTGGGGAAGAAGAAGGAGCCTGTGTGTGGCAGGGCGGGCGGGTGCGGCGGCGGTCAGACCAGGTGTGCGTGGTGCCAAGCCAGGGGCGGTCATGGGGGCAAGGTTCGAAAGGGGGGGCACCGCACAAGCACGCATAGGACATTTAGACTGTCTTTGTGTAGTTTCTGTGTGCTCGTTAACACACGCAGCCGCGGCGGCCTCACCATGGCCTTGCGGGTGCCGCAGCAGCTCGCTGTCGGGCGGCAGCGGCCGCACCAGGTCCAGCAGCGCACCCTGACGCGGCAGGCCCCGACCTACAGGACCGAGCGGGCAGCCAGGAACGAGGGAGCGGGCGTGAAGGTCTTCAGGGATGGGGTCCCAGGAGTCCAGGACACACTGCACGGCCGCCTCCATGAGCGGCTCTACGTACGCAGACGCGCCGGTGCCTTAATCGGTCATCAGCCTTACCCGGCGTCGGGGCGGGCAAGCCCAGCGCGGTGGGCGTCCGGGCGCCGCGCAGCGGCGACAGCGCGGTGGGCGTGCGGCAGCCGGGCTGCCCCGCAGCGCCTCGCGCTGACGGCCCGGGTGTAGAAGCAGCAGCCGCGGCGGCGGCGGCGGCCGCCGCGGCGGAGCGCGTGCAGGGGCTGGCGAGCTGCGCCCGCGTGGCGGGTGACCGGCCCGCCAAGCCTGTGGGGGCGGCACCCAGGTCAAAGGAGTGTTCATCTGGTGCGGGGGCACCGTGTCGCGCAGGGGGGGGGGGGCACTGCTGCGCCGTGCTGAACTTGCTGTGGGTGCGTGGTCACAAGTGGGCGTCAGAGTGGGCGTGGGATTTCGCCATGCACGACAAACCCGCCAACTGTGTGGCCGACGTGTACCGTATGTTCCCGACCTTTTTGGGTGCTTGCTGCGCGAACGCCGGGTGTCCCGCGCCCAGATGTCGAGGGCGGAGGCGTGGCGTCGTCTCCGGTCTGCAGTATGAGGGGCTGCTCCGCCGTGCCCGCTGGCAGCGGGAACAGGTCCCGGAGCGCACTGACTGTCAGCCCTGCATCGTCTAGCCGCAGCGACGTGTCGTCGAGTGTCCAGTCATCCGCTGCGCTGGTGTTCGAGCTGAGCTTGAAGACCTTCGCAACGTGCTTGAAGCACAGACGACCGTCTCCATCGAGGTCGAACCGCCGCGTTCTCCCGCGGAAGGAAATGCTCACTAGGCGTGCAGCTGGTTGCGGTGTAGTCATTGCTGGATGTTTCAATGCACGCGGAAAGGCTAGCCGAGAACCTCGCAAAGTCGCAAAAGTCGGTTGGTCAAAGTCAAGACGCAGGCATGATTTTCTCTTTAAAGCACCATGGCGTGATCCCAATATGTGTTTGTGTATGTATTTCCACGCATGCTGCTGGTTCAACACCGGGGTCGCAGGCCGTGCTACACGTCGCTGCAGTCTTTTGCCAATGCAACGAGGGCTCAATCAAGAAAGACGCGGCTCGCAACACAGTAATACAGCACACAACAAGCAGAACAGTTCTGTCCACCGGCGCAGGGTGCTCAAACACCTCAAGAGCCCGCGCCGGTTGGTTGCCGCGCGACTTTTTTTCCTGGTTTGGGCTGCCTCCTTCCAGCGCCGCATTGTGAGCCTGCTTTAAAAAACACCACCCAGTGAATGCCGAGGATCGCCGGTCAACTACGCAGTTCGCCCGCCAGTTGACAAGTTGTCAACAAGTCATTCGCGCGGGTAATCGGCACATGAGAGTGTTCATCTGCCTTCTGCGCCCCAGTACTCGCGATGGCATAGTTGCAACGACATGCACGAGAGTCTAGAAGGTTCAGCAGAGGGCTATTTAAGCCAATCGGGCTGCACTCGCAAACACAACTTGTGCTTCACAGAACCCCGCAGTTTAAGAACAACACGCCCTTGCTCAACTCGCTCTACTCCAACCTTACTTCTCTTATCTCGTAACCTATTGTTAATCCTGCTTGCTTCGCTTTCACAAAGCCAACTAGCCATGGCCGCGACCGCTGCTGCCGCGCTGCGTGAGCTGCGCCCCATCGCCAAGGTTGTGCAGGGCCAGAAGATGAAGGAGGGCGCCGGCGTGATGATCACTCGAACGGTGAGCAGGCGCGCGGTGTATTAGTTGGCCATCCGTCGCTGGCGTCCCGAGACTCTGACACTCCAGATTCCCCCGGTGCACCAAGCCACCCCTCAAACTCCCGCGTGTCGGCGTGTGTGTGACACAGTGCAGCGCGCACGTTATGCCCTTCCTAACGTAGCACACCAACCGCTCTTTGAACACCCAACTCTGCCCGCCCTGCTTACAGGTCGGCACCGGTGCGCTTCGCAACCTCGACCCCTACCTCATGCTGTGAGTAACGCACACTGCGTGGTCTCCAACTGTTGCGGGGTGCGAGGGGCTCAGAGTGGGGCTATGGGGAGCAAGTGTGCTCCGTCACACTCCCATCCAGCCCACCGTACCCCGCAAACATGCCCGCGCCTCTTGCTCCTCCGCTTGCCTCCGTCCCTCCCACGCTTTGGTTTGGTGTTTCCGACTTGGGTCATTACTCACCTCCTTCCCCCGGCCTGCGTCCTCGTCTGCATGCACACACGCAGTGACGAGCTCAAGCTGCCCGCCAAGGCCGCCTTCGCTGGCTTCCCCGACCACCCGCACCGCGGCTTCGAGACGTGCAGCATCGTGCTCGAGGGCCTGATCGAGCACCGCGACTCGCAGGGCAACCAGGTGGGTGGTGGAGGCGCGTGGGAGGGTGGGAGGGGTGCCGTTGGCAGGATTGTCAGGGGGTAGGGGACGGGTTGACTCATGCGGGGCATGTTGGGGTGAGGCCCCAGAAGCGCTCGGCCGCTTACAGTCTGCGGAGTTGCAGCAGCAACAGCGCGCGGGCTGCCGAGGTATCAAGTTTAGAAGGTGGCTGCAGTCCATCCCCGCGGCCGTCCTGATCGCCCCACTCAACCCAACCCAACCCAACCCAACCCCCGGTGTGCCCCGCACCCCTCAGGGCGTCATCGGCCCCGGCGGTGTGCAGTGGATGACTGCGGGCCGCGGCATCGTGCACAGCGAGATGCCCAAGAGCAACGACGGCATGCTGCACGGTGAGTGAACTTGAGTGTGTGAGTGCGTTAGTGAGTGCGCGAGTGAATTAGTGGTGCAGGCAGGCAGGCAGACACACCAGCTGGATGAGGCGGGGGCAGGGGGGAGGGGCCCGGGGGCAGCGAGCGACGGCGGGGAGGGGGCGGCTGGGGTGCGGTGGTGCGGGGTTTGGGCCTCCGGCAGCGTGCGTGCGTGGCACCGCGTGTGCTCCTCACACCTGATCGCCCGTCCCTCCTCCTCCGTCTAACCCCCTTCTAACCTGCTCCTAACCTCCTCGCAGGCTTCCAGCTGTGGATCAACCTGCCCAAGAAGGACAAGATGTGCAAGCCCAGGTGCGTGTGTGCGTGTGCGTGTGCACGTGTAGGCGTGTGCGTGTTGGCGTGTGCGTGTTGGCGACCCACCACCACCACCACCACCAGTAGCACCGCCGCCTGCCGCCTGTCTACCCTGCGACCCTCCTCTCACCCTCCCTGCGACCCCCCACCAACCCTGCATGCCCGCGCCGGTGCCGTCCCACACACACTCCACGGCCCCACAGGTACCAGGACTACCAGAAGGACGACATCCCCATCGTGCCGCTGGGCGAGGGCGGCGCCAGCAGCGTGCGCGTCATGGCCGGTACCAGCACCGCCGGCGGCGTGTCCGGACCCATCAAGATGCGCAACCCCGGCCTGCTGATGGACGTGCGGCTGGCGGCGGGCGCCGAATTCAAGCAGGAGGTGCCGCAGGTGCGTGCGTGTGCCGTGCAGGGAGGGCTGCTGGGCGTGCGTCCGGTTTGTGTCTGCCTGTGTGTGTGTGGGGGGGGGGGGGTAGTTTATTCCAGAAACCGAAGCGAATCGACCAAGAGAACCCAAACCAGCCAGCCCAGCCCAGAGCACGGAGGTGGTGTGGCCCTAACCTTTGGGTCTCGGGCGCCCTTGACCTTGAATCTTCAGTCTTGTCGACGTTGTTGTCGGTAGCCGTGGATGGCACCCAGGCTCGCGCGCGCACGTCCCCACCCCGGGGGGGTGAATACCATCCCAAGCTAAACCACGCTATGCGGGAGGGGGGGAAGGGTGTGCAATGGCAGCGTTGATGGTTTGGGTGGGCGCTGGGTGGGGGGGGGCTTCGCAGCTAGACGACCCGGCCCGCCCCCGCATCGCGGCAGCTAACCCCCCTGCCCGGCCTCCCGCCGCCCACCTCCATCGCCGCACAGGGCTGGAACGGCTTCTGCTATGTGTACGACGGCGAGGGCAAGATCAGCGGCAGCAGGGCGCAGCCCGAGCAGGTGAGGAGAAGAGAGGGAGAGACAGAGGGCTGCCGGCAGCTGGCTGGCTGGCTGGCTGGCCCACACGGCCTCACGCCATACATGTCTATCTCATCCACACGCATGCCTGGTTGCGCTGGCGCTTGGCCGCCTCCAGTCCGCTGGCCCTTTCCCGCAGCCCCCCGCAACTCGCAGCACCCACTTCTTTGTCTCGGCCCCCATGGTTTGGTCATTGGCTTGGCCTGGAACTTGCAACTCACCCCCAAACCCCACTTCCCTCGCGCCCTCGACCGCACGCCTGACGCACAGACGCTGGTGCTGGGCCCGGGTGACCACCTGGTGGCCTCGGCCGGCGGCGGCGCGGCGGGGCTCAAGTTCCTGCTGGTGGCGGGGCAGCCCATCGGCGAGCCCATCGTGCAGCACGGCCCCTTCGTCATGAACACCGAGCAGGAGATCCAACAGGTGGGTGGATGAGGGGCTGGGGCTGGGGGTGGGGGAGGTGTGACTGATGGGGTGGGGCTGGTTGGGCTGATAGGGCTCGCGGGCTGTGGTATCATGGATGGGAAAAGGGTAGTGGTGGGGGCGAGGAGGGAGGGCGCGGGGGCTGGGGCCGCGGCATGCAGGGATGCACTGGCGGGCAGCGGGTTGGCAGAGGCTGGGGCGCGGCAGCAGCGCAGCGCTGGCGCCGTGACTTGACTTTGTGCGGTGCGGTTCGTATGGCGCATGCACGGCAGGCGATGAACGATTACCGCAATGGGAAGCTAATGTCGCGAAGCAAAGTCAGCCACATCAAGGGCCGCAGCAGCAGCAGCGCCACCGCCACTAGCAGTAGCTCACGGCCGGCAGTAGCAGGGGCGGGGCCCGCGGCCGGGGCCGGCAGGGCAGGTGACAGTGAGGGGGAGGGGGAGGCCAGCCCATCCTCGCGTGCCGATGACACGGGCTCTGACGCTGACGTCACCGGCCCCTCCCCCTCCCGCCCCACCCCCGCCCCCGCCTCAGGCATTCCGCGACTACCAGACGGGCCAGCTGCAGCGGCCGCAGGACAACCCCTGGGAGGACGAGCTGTAGCTGCAACGGCGGCTGTAGCAGGTGGCGGCGGTGGCAGTAGCAGCAGCAGGGCGGAGCGGCGGGCGCTGCGGAAGCAGAAGAAGGAGCGGGCCGCGGCGGCTGTGGTAGCAGGCACAGGTTCCCAGTGGGATCGCAAGGGGCGGCTGCTGGCGGCGGCGGACTCGGAGGATGAGCCCGACTCAGAGGAGGGCGGCGAGCGCCAAGAGGAGGGCGCTGCACTCGACGCCGGGGCAGACCTAGCCAAGCTGGAGCTGGGCGTTGGCGCTACTGCTGCTACTGCTGTTGCTCGGGGCGCTGGTGGGCAGCAGGATGACGATGATGACGACGACGACTGGGGCACGGGGCTCTCAAAGCTGAAAAAGGGGTGGCGCCGCAACCGCCGGCACGGGCAGTAGCAGCAGACTGCCAGACCGCGGGCGGGCGCGGTGCAGCAGCGGCGGTTCCACGGCTCGGCGGCGGAGAGTGGGGATGAGGCCGGGCCAGACCTGAACGAACTGTGACTGATGTAACTTCCGCTATAGAACCTCAATCGCATGAAAGTATGTATGTATAGGTGAATATGGCATCTTGTTGTGTGTTGTTGGACATAGGACATTCATCAGTCCCAGTGCGGCATTGGATTGCGCCCCGCGCTCACAAAAATGCAACAGGTTGACTGGCAGTTGCGTGCTGCCTCGGCAAACCGGCTCTAGAGAGGAAACTTGGGCGGCCGGCCAGCCCCAACCATCATTGTCCATTACAGGTTCTCCCTTACTGTCAGCGCTCATTGATGGAGGTTGGAGCTTGGTGCTGTAACGGGAGGTGTCCATACCATTGCTGGGTGATGACAGTGCCACAAAACCATTGTAGTCGTTGATTAGGGCGGTTCCAAGGTCAGGACTCGAGCTTGTCATGCGTGTTGCTGGTCGTGTGTCTTCATAAATGCATGGCGGACAGGTGGCGGCGGATTTGGTTGGGATTCGGTGGCGTTGCATTGCATGCGCGGGCGTTTGACCGAATAACAATCTAGAGATGGCGCAAATGAGCCGAGGATGCCAATGAATTGTGGTGGATCAAGGATTGAAGGCTAGCAGGCGTGTATCTGACAGGGGACTGAGAGGCATTTGACCGGGGACTGCGGGACGACGAAGTGCGCAAGGTAGTCAATGTGACGGGGTGCACACGCGGGGTGCACTGGTGAAGTGCACTGGTTGATAACACACACTGTAACAGCAGGCCTGCCTCGCCGTGCCTCGCCCTTCGCCTCTCAATCTCTCATCGACTCGCTCAGTCAGCAGTTGGCCAGTCACTCGCTACACGCGCGCTCGGCGAGACACAAATGCACACCTACTTGGCGCAACAGTTTCACACAATCACAGTATGACGGTATCCTAACGCGTCGCGCAATATCCTGCCGTCATAGAAATCACAGTCGCACGTACCCCACGCCCGCTACTGCTGGTGGAAGGCATTGGCATTGGCACTGCACTGACACCGCCACGCACGTGCGGGGATATTGGGATACCGTCTATCCGCGGCTGCCTACTTTGGCGGCGCCTGCCAATCGTACATCGGGTTGTGCCAGGTCGGGCCCTCACCTCCACCACCACCGCGGCCGCCGCCGCGCCCGGCCTGCAAGTACGCAGCTGCACTGGGCCCCCGGCTACCACCGCCTCCACCTCCCCCGCGCCCGCCCAGCCCCCGGGGCCACTCCCGGCCTCCCTGTGGCCCGTACTCGGCCGGCTGTCGCGGCCTGGGCTGCGGCCCTCGAGCCCCCGGCCCGCGGCCCCCACGCGCCGCCCCCGCTGCCGCCCCCTCATCGCCCCCGCCGCGCCGGTGGCCCCTGCTGGCCTCTGCCTCCGCCCCATCCCCGCCACCGCCGCCACCGCCACCTCCCCAGCGCGGTGTCACCATGGCCGCGAGGGACTCCAGGAAGCTCCTGCGCTGCTGCTGCTGGCGCTGTGGCGGCGGCGGCCTCGTGCCGTGCGGGTAGCGCGGCGCCGGCCCTGGCGATGGCGGCCCCCCAATGCGCCTGCCGTCAGGCCCGGGCCTGCTGTCCGGGTGGGACCCCTCGCCTGCTGCGCGCATGCTGCCTGGCCCGCCCGGCCCCACTGCACCACCTGCACCGCCGCTCCCACTGCCATTATCATCACCGCCGCCGCCGCCGCCGCCGCCGCCCTGGCGCTGCAGCCAGTTCATGCGCTCCCACAGGCTCCGCCGCCGCGGCAGCGGCGGCGGCGGCAACCCGGGCGGCGGCGGCCCCCGCGGCGGCTGGGCCTTGCGACTGTAGCCGCCGCCGCCGCCGCCGTCACTGCTGTCATCATAACCGTCGTACGGCGGCCGGTCGGATGAGACCATGTACGGCACCTGCCGTACCCCATCGTACCGCTGTCGGGGACTGCCGCCATGTCCGTACGCGGCGCGCGGACTGCCCCCACCAGTATCCCAGTCATCACGCGCCATCACATCACCACCACCCGCGCCGCCACCGCTTCTGCCCCCCGGCGCAAAGACTGCCGCCGCGGGCGGCTGTAGCAGCCTGCCGCCGGCCGTGCGGCGCTGCTGGCTGTAGCTGCTGATGCTACTGCCGCCGCCAGAACTGCTGCTACTGCTGCCCACCATGCCCCGGCCCGTGCCTCGTGGGTCGCCCCCATCGTGCGCGTAGCCGTCGTGCAGGTGGCGGTGGCCGTCTGCCGGCTGCTGCTGCTTCCCAAGACCGCCGCCGCCGCCTTGCTTGGCTCCCAGCACAGCCGCCGCTGCGCCGGTGGTCCCGGCTGCTGCTGCGGGTGCTGCTACTGCTGCTGCTCCTCCTCCTGCTACTGCTGCCGCCTCCGCATGCGAGCGCTGCTGCTGCGGCGGCGGCGGAGCATATCCCGCAGCAGCCTGCTGCGGCTGCGGCTGTCCGCCACCGAAGCACCCTCCGCCACCACCGCCCGTTCCCAGCCCGCCCAGCCCGCCCAGCCCGCCTCCGCCGCCGCCGCCGCCGCCGCCGCCACCGCAGCACGAGGCGGCCAGGGACGCCAGCCAGCCGAACTTGAGCGCCACCGCCAGCAGCCCCAGGCCCACCAGCGCGCCGCCGAGGATGCCCATCAGCCGCCCGAACTTGGACCAGCACTTCTTGGTGACGAAGCAGAACACGTCCAGAGGGTTGTTGCAGGCCTGCATCGGCGTGATGGGGTGATTGGGTGTGATGATGATGGTGGAATGGACGAGTACGCGGACGTGACACTGGTGGCTGCCAGCAGAAGGCCCAGCAGGGTAGGCTGCGTGCGGCATGCGTGACGGCACCCGTTACACGCGCGTAGATGGAAAGGGTCAGTAGCGGCACATGCACATGCACAGCACGTGCAGAGCGTGGCGTACGGCAGCCGGCGCCCACCGTGCTGCAGTCGGTGCCGTTGCGCTTCACGCCGGCGCCGTCCCCGGTGCCGTTGTAACCGCCGGTGGGCGTGACGGCGAGCTGGGTGGCGTTGGTGTAGAAGCTCAGCGCGAGCGTGTCCGTCACCACGCCCTGGCGCCGACAGGGCGGACGGTGGCGCCGTGGCGGTGGGAGTTACGGTGGATGCGTAGGGTTATGACAGGCAGCGGACATGCCTAAGAGGTGCGGCGGGGGTTGGCAGGGGTGCCAAGGCGCGCACACACGTACTTCAGCAGCCCGAACAAATCCCTTTTTCTCCTAGCAACGCCCGCCAATGCCAACGCCAACGCCGCCGGGCCGCTCACCACTGAGTCGTACAGGCTGACGGTGCACGTGCGCGCCGCCGCAGCCGCGGCGTCCTCCACGTACAGCTCCAGGGGCGGGTCCAGGGCCGCGGCGGCGCCCGCGCGGACCGCCAGCGCGCGCGCCTCCATGGGCCGCACGTTGGCTGAGCAGTTGGACACTGTGGTGCGCGCAGGAACACACACGGAACAACACACGCGCACATGTCAAGCAGTGGATAAGTAGGGGCAATAGCCTGTGTGCGGCGGGGAGCACTACGAGCAACCCCTGCCAGGCGGCAAGGCCGCCGCTGCGGCACACCTGCTCATGAGCTGCAGCTCGTGCATATGGCTGGTTCAGCTTGGGCTGGTATTCACCCTTCTCCCCCCCCCCCCCACACACACCCACACACCTGTGAGCCTGTAGTCGCTGTCCAGGCGGCCGGTGTTGGAGATGTTCACGTGGATGTAGCCGCGGGCGCCCACCGCCTCGAAGCCGCCGCAGTAGGCGCCGCCGAAGCGGCACACCGCCGCGCCCGTGATCTGGTCGGCATCAGGGCGATACGGCGGTAGCAGCAGTGTTCGCAGCAGCGGAAACAACAGGATATGGACTGACACGGTGCGGAGCAGATAGTTCACAAGTCGCGTCGCCCTGATTCAGTACTGCGATGTCGTGTGATAATGCCAATGTCAGTACTCATGGTTAGCCTCTCCGTATTCCACACCTTGCCGGGACTGCGGTTGGTGACCAGCCGCACGCCATCCGCCGCCACGCTCAGCGTCACGAGGCTTTGGCTCTGACTGGTGACCGGCAGCGCAAACGACAGCGGGCCGCCGGAGAAGGATTGCAGCTGCGCGAGCAGTGCGGCGCAAACAGCATGGGATGGGAAATGGCAGCAGCAAGGGTAGCGAGTTGCTTGCCAGCGGCACAGGTACGGTGTGTACCGCAGGACACCGCCTCCGTACCGTGGTGGCGCTGCCGCCAGTGAACTTGGTGACCATGTACAGCGGCACGCGGCCGTCCGCGATGCGCGCCAGGTCGGCCTCCCACAAGTCCTTCAGCTGGCCGGACAGGCAGGTCTGCGCGCGGCGGTGCGCGTGCGGGTGCGGGTGGGTGGGGTGGGGTTGAGAGGGGCATGGGTGAGACGGAGCCATGGAGGCCAGGGAGCGCAGGGAGGGCAAGGAGGGCAAGGAAGGCGCCGTCGGTCGCGGAGGCCATCCGGGCGGGAGTTGCAAGGGACGGGCGGGCGCACCTGGGGCGCGCGGCCGCAGCCGCTGGGCTGGTAGCGGAAGGCGGAGAAGCTGGTCCCCACCTTGTCACAGGCCAGGCCTGCGCGTGCGGTGCAGGTGCAGGTGGTGTTTATACCTGATCCAAACCCAATGCCCGGTGGCTTTCATGCGGGCGCTTGCAGACACTGAACACCCCGCTGGTGCCCCCTGCCCCCTGCCCCCACCGTCCATGCTCAACGTGGTCTTGTCCAGCAGCATCCAGGCGGAGCGGTTGGTGGCCAGGGTGGCATCCAGTGGCGAGCTGGTGGTGGCGGCGGCGGCGGGCGGCTGCGGCACCATCAACACCTGGTTGCTGCGGTGGCGGGCACGCGGCGCGAGATAGCGGAGGCAGAAGCAGCAGCCAGCACGATGTTCCGGTAAACGGCTCCAAGTTGTCATTCCAAGTGAGCAGGGCAGCGACCACGGCATTGGGGACCGTGCATGGCCCGGTAGCCGCACGCCTGACGCGTGTTTAGGCCCAGCCGCGCAGGGCCCCCATCCACCGGCCCTGTTCGCTCCACCCCATCATCACACACCACGGTCACTGTTCTTACCAACACACACCCGATGCCATCCCTTCAGTCTATACGGTATGTTTTATCCTTGTGCCCTCTAACCATACACCCACACGCACACGAGGCCGCGCCGCCCGCAGTCCCGCACCTGATGGCCGGTAGCTGCGTGTACATGGCCAGGTCTCCCAGCAGCCGCGCGGACAGCAGGCGGCCGGCGCTGTTGGCCAGCGGCACCGAGGGGCTCAGCCGCAGCACCTCCCGCGTGCTGGGCGCCGGCGGGGACAGGTACTGCGGCGCCGGGCTGGTGCCGTTGCCGCTGACGCTGACGCTGCTGCTGCTTCGGTTGGTGTTGGTGCTGCTGGTGGAGGGGGTGGCTGTAGCGGGGGAGGGCGCGGTGGGCACCTCCACTGTGATGGCGATCTCAAACTGCAGCGAGGCGGGGCCCAGCTCGTAGCCCTGCACGAGGTGGGTGGTGGTGTGGGATGATTACTTGTCAAGAGCGAAGCTGCCTAGAAGGTGCTTAGCAGCCGCGCATCTAGAATCTAGATAAGAAATCAAGAATGTGCCCATTCAAGCTGGCGTTAGGTTCATCAGGTTCGGTAGCCCCCGGCTCGCGCCGTGTCCCCGCGCAGTCCTGCATCCGGCCTTGCCGCAAAGTACCAACCGCCGCGGCCCGCCGCCACTCACGCTGTACCACTGCGGGTCGAGTGTGAGGCAGTGCGCCGACACGGGCTTGCGGCCGATGAGGATGTCCAACGGGTCGCTCCAGAAGTCGCAGTCCAGGTTGGCACGACTGGCGGCCGGTGGTTTGTTGGGGGCGGCAATAAGTGGGGGACGGGGGACAGTAAGTGGGTGAGTAGCGTCGTATGCATCTAACTGGGGCGGCAGCCGTGTGCCGCACAGCCAAATATGCGGACCGTCGCAGTTTCATTCCAGGGCTCTCAAACACCGCCGCCTCCAACCGCCACGCGGCCAACCGCCACACACCGCCCACTCACGTGCGCTCCTTGCTGGATCCGAAGGTGTCGTCCCACACCTGGCTGCCGCTGCACTCGCAGCAGAAGCCCTGGCTGTCCGCCACGCGCACGCCGCCCTGGCTGAACCAGCCGCACGTGGGCGCGTCCTCCCAGTCGCCGTCCTGGGGTTGCGGCAGGCGAGGTGCGGGTCAACGGCGGCACGGTACCAGTGCAGCGGCATGCCACATTAGTTGTGGAGGCCCATCGCATGCTTGTGCCCCGCCCTCGCAAGCAGGCAGCCGCCCAGCCCCAAGGCCCCAACAATACCGTAACTGTCCAGCGCCATCGCATCAATCCTACCTTGCACACTTTGTTGCTGGGGCGCAGGATGACCTCCAGGGGCTTCCAGTTGAAGGAGGATGTGTACTGCAGCGGGTACGACGCCCACAGCGGCGACTTGGTCAGCGACACGCGCAGCGGCGCCGCCAGGTCGCGGCAGGCGCAGGACGGGTCAGTGGCGGCGCTGCAGGGGCAGGGGCAGCGCCCGCTGGGGCTGCAATGGCGGGGGGAAAGTAGGGTGAAGGGTTGCGAGGGGCGGTGAAGGGCAGGCGAATGCGAAAGGCCAGGGGCGAGTAGAAGCAGGCACCCGCGGTACGCGCTTCTAGCACGTAGGCACTCCTCGCCACGCACCTGTTGAGGCAGCTGAGCGAAAACTCCAGCGCCTCCGTGTGCAGGCTCTGCCCATTTCCGACCGTCAGAGTCACCACCACCTTCTCCTGGCAATCCAGCTCCTGAATATTACAAATTTTTATCGTCATTGCCGTCGCCCGATACCACTGTCTGTGTACGCCCGCCGACCGCAGCACTTCCATTCGCACCTCGGTAACACCGTCGACTACGCATTTCTCCAAGCGACCATTTGCGATGACCTCAGAGTGTACCAGAAAACAATTGACGGCTAGCGATACAATGAACACAGCCGCGATGGTGCGACACATCAGCGTCCTGCTTTCGCTGGGACCCTTATTGCAGCGCCGATTTGTAGGTAGGATTCCTAGTAATACAAAACAAATTTAAAACCCATTGGGCTAGATTTCTTGGATGACAGCAGCCGGCGCGAAGTTCGTGTTGCGGTGCAAGCCTTCGCGCACGCAGCAACAGTTTAGGAAAATAGGTTGTTGTTACAAAGCGCCAGCCCAGTTGCCAGTTTAGTAAAACGGGGTCTGTGGGCGAAAGTGGCGTTTCAAGGCCGAACGCCAAAAGAGCGCTGCATTCGTCCTGACGCTCGCTGCAGCAGTCCACAGTGCATTGGTAAACAATTTGTCTCGTGCCTCTATCAGCCATTCTATCGAGCGACTCCAGGCCAACAGCCGTCGGTTGGGCGGTTGGCCGCGGGCGACGACCTTGGTGCTTTGCCCGCTGCGGCTGCCACCTCCGTCCTCTATCCCCTCCTGTTCCTCCTCCCACTGCCTGCCCCACCTGCCCCAGCTGCTCCTGTTCCTCCTCCCACTCCGTCCCTTCTACCTCCATCAGTCGGTCACTGCTGCTACCGCGCCGTGTTGCGGCCCTTGTAGTAGTGGTTGCCGTGCGAGTGCGTGGGTAGCAGCTCCAGCGCGTCGTACCGGCTGGCCTGGTACTGCCCGTACAGCAGCAGCAGCGTCAGCAGCGCCGAGGCCAGGAACAGCCCGTTGAACCACCTGGGGGGGGGGCGGGTGACGGAGCGGGCGGAGGCGCCAGCGGGGTCAGGGGTGCGCGTGTGGCTACCGGCCCCCGGAGCGTGCACCTGCCACAGGCGGCGTCCACCCCATCCTGTGACCGCCCCTTCTTTGTACCATCTGTGCAACCCCCCCTAGCACCCCCCACCTGTGGAAGAACTGGAAATCCAGCTGGCCGCCCATGGCCGCGTCCATGCCGCGCCGGTACACCAGCGGCACGTTCTTGCGGATCAGCAGCAGACTGGACACCGCGTAGAAGCCCGTCACCTGGCGCGGGGTGGGGTGGGTGGGTGGGTGGGTGGGTGGGGGGCAGGGGAGGGGAGGCAGGGCAGAGCAGAGGGGATGTGCTTTGGGCTTTTCCGGTTCCACATACGCGCTGGAAGCGCACCCTGATTTGCAAGCGGGGGCAGCCCGAACAGGGACCAGCATGCAATTGCACACCCTCAGCGAGGTGGCAACCCCCTTTCCCCCCGCCTCCTTGGAGCCGCCCCTCCACCCACCCCACCCCCGCCTCCTCCGAGGCACACGCACCTGCGCCAGCAGCAGCACCAGGCTGGAGGCGGTGCCGGCGCCCTTGACGAAGCTGAGCAGCTTGCGCAGGCTGCGCAGGAAGCCGCGCAGCGACATGGCGCTGATGCCGCCGATGAAGGCCAGGGTCAGGTACTGCGGTTGGAGGGGGGGGGGACGGGGCAGTTCATTCCAGAATCCAAAGCAACCGACCAAGTGAACCCAAGCCAAACAGTCCCGTGGCGGCGGGGTTCTGGTTACCGGTGGGGACAGAGGGGGAGAGCGGGCGGCAAGGCGTAGGAGCCAGTGTGGCCGGGCAAGCCGCCAGGTAAGCCGCCAGGTGGCGTCCTTCTCGTTGTGCCATACTTGTAGCCCCGCCCCAGTCTGCGATTGATGAGTGAAGTGCCCGGCCCCCCAGGCCCCCTACACGCCCCCGGACCCTCGCCCTCTAACCCGTCCTTCACGCATACCGCCCGCGCACCTGGCTGAGCAGCTTGACGTCCACGTTGATGGAGCCGTGGCTGACCCAGCGCAGCCCGAAGGACAGCGCGCTGCCCACCGTGTCGCTGACCAGGTCCTCGCCGAAGATGAGCGCCTTGAAGCTGGTGTACATCCTGGTGGGGTGGGTGGATGGGGAGGGGGTGGGGGGAGGGCGTGGGTGGATGGGGTTCCATTCATGCGTACGGTAGTCGTTGTGACGAGATGATTGAGGGGAGGAGGAGGACCGGTCGGTGGGCTGAAGGAGGAGGGAAGGACGACTAGGAGCCAGACAAGATGACCGACAAGTGCGATGCGTCCCCCCTCCTGCGCCTGCGCCTGTCCCTGTCCCGTGACATCCGTACCCCGTCGCCAGCCCCGCTGCCACCTGCCCTCCCGCACCCCACCCCAGCGCTCCTCTCCTCCCCCACCCCGCCCTGCACGGCCCCTCACTTGTAGATGCAGTAGACGCTCATCGCGTAGCCCAGCGCGTTCTTAATGTGCCCCGCCAGCGTGCGGCTCTCCAGCGCCCGAGCCCGCTCCGTCTTCAGCTCCGCCAGCTCCACAGCCAGCGTCCTGACGAGGGCGCGGGCGCGGGGGGGAAGACCTGGTCCCGCGAGCGTCTAGCGCGAACGACAGGGCGCCCCCATGTGGCTCCAGGCAGTGCAAAAGGCAGCCCTCCAGACCCCCATGTCGCCAGCCTTCTCCCAAACTCCCACGCTCCCAGCACTCCCAACACCGGTGGCCCCAAGGCAGCCCCAGGGCCGCACTCACTTGTGCAGGCTCTCCAGCGAGCGCACCTCCGCCTCCAGCGCCCGCACCGTGTCCGCCGGCGTGGTGGGGTGCCCCCACGACATCAGCCCGCCCACCACGCTGCCCAGCCGCGACACCAGCCCGCCGCCGCCGTCCCCGCCGTGCGCGCCGTGGTGCCCGCCGCCGCCTTGCCCGTTGCTGCCGCCGCCGCCCAGCCCCAGCCCCAGCCCCAAGCTGCTGAGCGCGCTGCCGGAGCCGGCCAGCGAGCCCAGCTTGAGGCTGCCCAGGCCCTGTTTGCGCGCCTCCGCCATGCGCGCCATCTCCTGCCGCGCCAGGTCGATGCGCCGCTGCTTCTCCTCGCACATGGACTGCGCCTGCAGCAGCCAATGAGCGAGCGCGCGCACGTACGGGGCAGCGGCAGCATTGGCAGGGGCCAGGAAGGGCGCCAGCGTCCCCTGGCTACTGGCGCAGCACACACCCACACACCGCTAACACCGCTGCGCATGATGTGAGCCTCATGCCGCGGCAGCCAGCCGGGCCAGGTGCACCGGCTGCGCCCGCACCGCGGAGCCGGCGGCGGGGGCCTGGACCGTGCGCAGCTGGGCCCCGCTGCACACGCAATCCGGCGCATGCCACGCCTGAGGCTTCCACGCCCCCCCAGCCCCCCCCGGCGCTCCCCTTCGTCTACTTTGCTTGATTCAGCTTGGGTTGGTGCCCCAGCGGCTCCCGCCTTCACCCCGCCTCCCCACCTGGCGGCACTGCTCCTCCATGGCCACGATCTCGAACGCCTCCACCGGCCGCACGAACAGCGACAGGTAGGAGTAGGGGAAGCTGACGGCGGCGTAGCCGGACAGCACCGCGATCATCCACGTGCCCATCACGCCCACCCGGCTGCGGCGTCGGAGGGCGAAGAGTTCGGTAAGGTGGGAATGCCATCAGCGGGCACCGTACGGTGCACCAGTGTGGTTCGGTGGAGTCGGTGGAGCGGAAGCACGAGGTGAACCCACGGCCAACTGCACCCAGCCGCGGCCTAGCGGTGACGTCTATCGGGCGAATGCCGGCCTGTACGCGCCAATTGCGCGTGGCGGCGGTACGTGCCCCGTCACCCCTGCTTATCAAGCCCCGTCCCGCCCGCACCTCCTGGCGTTTCGCAGAACCTGCTCCACCGCTCGCCAGTTCGCCATCACCCCTTCCCTTGCCCCCCTTCCCCTGCCCGCCTGCCGCTGCCCCTGCCCCTGCCCCCTGCCCATGACGCCGCGGCCGCCCCTGCCCCTGCGCCCCCCTGGTTTTGGGTTGGCAATGGTTGGTTTGGGAATTGGAGAAAACTACCCCCCACACACACACCTGCCCCCCCCCCATCCGGGGCCCCCGCCCCTGCGCCCGCCCACCTGATGGCCTGCTGCATGCGGAAGATGCCGTCCGTGGGCGGCGGCACCCCGGGCAGGTAGTTGCCCAGGCGCCAGAAGCAGTACATGAGGCCCGCCCACACCAGCCCCGCGCCCACAGCCACCTGGCCCCGCCGCAGCGTGCCTGCAGGAGGAGCAGCTCGGGTTGGCGCGGGGTGGGGTCAGGCGGGGCTGTCGGGCCGGGTAACACCACGGCACGCAGGCCGAGCTGGAGCGAAGCCGCCGGCACACATCGTAGGCATCTCCCGCCCCTCCCTCTTCCCCGGGCACCCCCAGCCCTCTCCGCCCTTCGCCGCGCCCCCCCGCACCTGCGCTGGACAGCAGGCGGTAACTGTGGTAGTACGGCAGCACGCCCAGCAGCAGGATGAGCATGCCCCACACCGAAAGGTACCAGGCGGCCTGGCGCGTCCTGCGTGCGGGCGTGTTCGGCCCCGGGGCGGGGTGCGGAGCCGGGGGCAGGGGCGTAGCGTGGCGTTGCGTGCGCTGAGCTAGGGCCGGGTCGCACAGGCTGTTGGCGATGAATGGAGGCTGGCAAAGTAGGGCCAAGAGGCCCGACACAGTGGTGCGAGGGAGAAGCATGGGCGCCTACGCGCGGGCGTGAGTGGAACCCGCACAAGCCGCGCGGCCGTGCACCCCCGCCGCTAGAGTCTAGGGCACCCGCGGCTACGTTTGCAGCACGCACCCCGCGTCCATGACGTCTACGATTTCGAAAAGTACAAGTGAGATGAAGTTGCATGACAGCGCAAACACGAGCGACCATAGCGTCTGCGAGGGCAGGGAGGGAAAGGGGTGAGCAGCTGCGATGCGCGGGAAGGCAAGGGCACGCAAGCTTCTTCGCCTCCCCAAACACGCACCTGGACCTTGTAGTCCCTCTCATCGAGATTGTTATAGAGGCTCCGATTCAGGAACCACCAGCCCACCCCGAAGCAAGCGGCGAAACTGCCAAGGGCGATGCCCCCTCCCGCAACGTCCATCGCTCCAGGTAGTGCAAGCTGTTGCTAGGTCTCAAACATTTAGCATCTACAGGAGAAATCGAGCAGTGCTGTGCACTTGGCTTCAGGAGAAGGTTCCATGCTCGCAAACAGTTCTATCTCCAGGGCCCCACTAGTATCAATAGGGTGGTATGCTAATAAGCAAGGAACACCAAAATGCTAAGCGATGAGCTACTCGCTAACAAGGAGTGCGGTGAACGGAAGGAGTGCGACGAACTAGCAGTGCTGGCGCAGTGCGTGCATTGGACAAATGCATATACACATGTAGTGGTCGTTTGGCTTGGCTGCTTTGCTCTAGCGTTGCCGGCTGCATATTCCTCAAGCCTCGTGTCCATGCAACGGGTTGGCACGATCGACCCCAGGAGTCCCCGACCAAGTCCCGCTCGGGCCCCACGAGGCTGACAAGGGGTGCCACCCAGCACGTGTCCTGTCCACCCAGGCGGCGTGGTCCGATTCCCGATCAATGTGTATTCACGCACATGCATGGGCTCCCGTGGGGTGGGGCCGGTAAAGCGTCAAAGGCACGAAATGTGACGCACGGGCGCTGGCAGGGGCCAGTAGAAAGGTGAGCGCAGGCATATGTTACAGTTACGCGCTGGTACCAGCCCAGCAGGCATTTTTATGTCAGCGCCATAGGCCCCGACGAACCATGGCCCTTATCAAGACGCGTCTCATCACTTAATCGGGCACCCAGGGCTCACTTGACTTGCGGGGCACCAAACTGGGCGCCCGCCAACACAGCGTATCGACCGCGGCCCGGCCAGGTCAGCAAAGTCACAAGCCAACAGTTTTATTCGTTATCCATGTCCAAGTCTTGCATATTTCAACCATTGTCGGCTGGGTCGCGGGCACTGCCAGGCACCCATCATGGCCAAATCAGTCACAAGCACACGCCCCGCGCGCATTGACCACCTGACTCCTGACTCACTGACGTCCGCACCAAGCATCCCTTTGGTCGCATCCACCACACGCAGGCACCCGCGCTCTCCAGCGCTCGCCAGCTCACATCTGGGTGATGGCGCTGACCGCGGGCTCTCTCCCGCTGCCGTCCACGTAGCCGAACATGTCCATGTCCTGTCCGGCCGTAGGGGGTGGGGGCGGTGGGGGCCGTGGGTGCGCGGGCGCGGTGGGGCTGGAACCAGCAGGCAGGCAGGCCTTGCGGAGATCGGCACGGGGCAATGGCAGCGAGCGCCTTGGCTCGGTCCAGTGTGTCCTGGCTTGGCTGGATGTGCCACGCATAGCCACACAGCACCCTCAAATCCGTCGCGCCGATACGGTACTTTGGCAGTGGCAGTGCTCCACACCGCGTGGCCCCCATTGGTGGTACATGCGCAGGACCCACAGCCCTCATCCATTCCCTCGGCCGCACCTTGGTCAGGAGGTTGAGTTGCACCTTGACGTGGCCGCCCGACTGCACACGCGTGACTGCGGCGGCAGCGCACACACAGTAGCTTTAATACGTCAGCGCCTGATCAACGCGTGGGCGCACGCCACCGCGTGCGGCAACACGACATCGTCTGCTTTCTGAGATTGCACGCACCTTCCCGCCCCTCGCCATAGCTGGGGAACTTGGGGTCAGAGAACTCGGCGGGCATGCCGGTGAGCCACGACGTGAACGACTGCAGCAGCGATGCCGACCGCGGCCGGAACAGCCGCAGCTTCAGAGTGTACCTGCGCGCATGCATGTGCGTGCGGAGCCCGGCAGGTCATGAGCTTCACCGTGAAATTGCGCGCGCGCAAAACTCAGAATGCACCACTGCCAGCAGCACCAGGCGCGCGCATGCATGCATCGTCTCCCCCGCCCAGACCCGATCCTACCCAGGGCCAATCGCTGACACGTCCTCGGCCCCGCCTCCAAGGCCCGTCTCTGCCCCCAACACCCCTCTCCCGCTCTCTCCTCTCACCGGCCGGCCGCCATGGGCAGGTGTATGCAGCCATAGCCCTTGATGACGTCCCGCCCGAACGAGTCAAGGCCGTAGACCGCCACTACCAGCTGCGGCCACCCGAACGCGTTCGTGGTCTTGTAGGTGATGTCGATGGGGAAGTTCCACACAAGCACACCGTCGCGACCTGTGTGTGCGATTCGGTGGAAGGCTTGCAAGGCCTGCTTGCAGCTGGGCGGCGTGCAAGTTGGCCATCCCACAGGACCCAACGTGGCCGCGGCGGCAGTGGCGTTCGACGTGTGTGTGCGTACCTTCAGGCACGCGCGCGGCCTGCGTGATGCCCTCTTCTAGCCCATCCAGCAGTTGCCAGTCCTCGCCGGCGACGAATTGAAACTTCAGGTATGCATTGGTGCACTCGGGGATCTGGGAGAGCGCACACAGTGTATGGATTAAGCGAGTGCCTGAGTAGCCGCTGCCCTATGGGGCCGGCGAGACACAAAGGGTTTCCCCGGCCGCGACTCAAGCCGCTTGCCAGCCGTCTGCCCTCCCCATGCAACACGCCCGCACCTCAGCGCACTCAATTTGCCCTGTTGCTAGGATTGTGAAGGAGCTGGGCGCCGAGCTGTCGGCCATCCTAGAGTTGCTTGGTTTCTATCGTCAGAATGAGGGTCCACAGACCTCAGCAGCAATTGATGTTGGTCAAGGGCTAAGATAATTGCGCAGAAAGCATTGCAGAAGGAGACCAGGTGCGTTCAGCTTCGGTTCGCGCTCAAGTAGCGGGTTTACAAATAAGAGTCTCTGCTGAGGCAGATGTCAGGTCTATCAGATACGCACGGTTCGTGTAAGGCCAAAGAGACGCCCCACGCGAGAGCTGTCAGGCTGGGATGGATTTTGGCATGGCACGAGACCTCGTTTCGCGCTCACCCGCAGCTTGGCGCACCCTGCCAGCCATCTCTGTGTGTCAGAAACCATCGTTGTTTATCAATCACAGGACTTGCAAGGTCCTTTCCTGGTCAGCCCAGACTTGTAGTCTTAGAGGACAAGACTTGTAGACTCTTTCTCGTTTATTGCCTTCTTCAAACATTGTGTATCATATCATGAATCCTGGAAAGCAACTGGTGCCTTCTTGAGCGGCCAAACTGGCGATGGAGGACGCCTCCGCAGGGCCTCCTCCGGTGCGTCGATAGCTTGCCATGATTAACGATACTACAAATCTAATGCATGCTCACCAAGGACCTTGGTCAAGCGGGTCGAACATGTTCTTTGCGCGTCTTTTTTCTGCGCGAACCGCCGGTCTACACCCCTGAATTATTGCAAAACATTTGTTGTGACTTCATGCTGTAGGTCGATGACGGGGAGGTCCCTGCAGCGCCCGCGGACAGCAGCCCAGTAGACGATGCTCCCGCGTCTTCAGGCGCAGAGCTTGGGGATGGTGGCTATGACGAGGGGGCACCACTAGATAGCGAACAGGCAGGACCGGCGGATGTCGAGGACGCCGATAACGCGGGCGAGCCGGGTGCCGCGCCCGAGGGAGGAGAGGAGGCAGGAGAGGAGGGCACCGGCGAGGCGGGTGAAGCGGGCGCTGGGACGGAAGCGCCAGCCGATGGAGAGTCCCCAGAAGCAGCAGCTGAAGCAGAGGCAGTCGCTGCAGCACCGCCACCACCGCCGCCGGTTGAGTTGGAGCCGCTGCCGGAGGATTACGTGCCGGTCCGTGACCTGCCACCCATCCCTGAACCCTTCGTTCGCAACGAGGAGGGCAATCCAGTGCCACTAGATGGCGTGGAGTCATTATTCCTCACAGGTCAGCATTGCAAACGACGGCAGCATCTTGCAACAAAGGATGGGGGTGCATGCTGCAGATGGATGCTGCTGGATCGCCGGGCCGGTCGGCTGGGGGCACGGGCAGGACCGTGGCAGACGCTGGGTGATCCCACATCTGGGTTGCATGCTGATAGCTTTATGCAGCTCCAAGCCTGTGACCCTGCCGTCATGCGTTTAGAATAGCTGCCTGGGCGGCGCAGTCGACGTGGCTGCAGCCCACGCCCCACGCCTGGTGTCTGGGCTTGGACCTCGTCGCGGCGCGCTTTGCTTGACCATGCCTTCCCGGTTTCCGCGGGATGCGCAGGCACCACCATCGAGCTTGTTGGGCTGAAGGAGCTGGGGGCAGGGAACGTCATGGGCGAGGTATCGCGGGATGAGCTGCTGAAGGATATCCAGTTCCGCGGCGCCATCAGTGATTTCCACGCCTACAAGGCAAAGATCCAGGCCGCAGGTGGGCGGCAGCAGGGGTGGGGACTGCGAGGCAAGGGCAGGGCCGCATGGGGGGCCAGCGGCTGGTGCCGCCACTTGGCGAGGTGTCGATGTGCGTAGGAGCGCATGCGCCGCGGTACAGGGGAGGTATGATCCCGGCGTCCTGGTCGCCGAGCTGAGCACTGCCTGAGCTAATTTGCGCGTCCACCCGCGCTTCCTCAGACTACGAGCCGCTGCTGGTGCGGTTCAATGAGGATGACGTGTACGGCGATGGCAACAACTTCGAGCTGGCGGTGACGGCGGCGGCCGCGGCGGTGTGGCGCGGCATCGGGGAGGAGGTGGCGCGGCGGGCGGCGCTGCTGGAGCTGGAGGCGGCGCACGCGGCGGCGGAGAAGGCCAAGCCGCGCTCCAAGCGCGTGCGGAAGGTCAAGCCGTGGCAGAGCCTGGGCAGCGAGGTACGCAGCAAAGGCCGGCAGGCGGGGGTAGGGAGCACGCAGGGTAGTGGGGGCATGCAGCTGCTGTGCAGGATGCAACGTCAAATGTCATGGGCGCTTGCATGAAAGTGTTGAGCTCTTGTGTGCTGTGGCCGGCTGCAGGTGGACATTGAGGAGGCGTCGGTGCGGCCGCGGCGCGACCCCATCCGCCTGGTGGTGCAGCGGCGGCGGCGAGAGTTCAACCAGCCCAACGCCAAGCTGGCGGACAAGGACGCGCACGAGCTGTGGAACAGCAGCCAGATGGAGTGCCGCCCCTTCAAGGTGCGCCGGGCACCATGGGGTGGCCCGTGGAGCAAGAGGCACCAGCAAGGGCGCGTGGGGGGCGTGCGCCCGCCAGTCTGCCTGGCCGCATGTCCGAAGCTCACAATCTCTGTTGCCCGCAGGACCCCAACTTCGACATGCGGCGCATGGAGCAGGACGTGGCGGTGCAGGCGGTGGCGCCGCTGCGGGACGCCGCCACGCAGAGCACAGGCACGGTGCCGCCGCGGCCGGCCGTGACGCAGACGGAGCCGCTGGACCTGCCGGCCGAGGCCAAGCAGGACATGGTGCGGCGGCCGCGCAACGCCCCCGGCAGCGTGGCGGACTTCCTGGAGCGCGTGCGAGACCAGTGAGTGCTGCCTGCTTTGGTGCTGGGGCTCTGAACGCTCGGGAATATGGGCCCGGGTGCTGCTGGGCGGTGGGCACGACGTGGGCTCCGGCTGGCTTGGGCGTCTTGTCTGGAGGTGTGGGTTCATGCGGCGTGGTGTAAGCAGCACGCCTGAATCCTTCTGATACCGCTCCGCTGCCGACACAGGTGCGAGGTGGCGCTGGTGCAGAACGAGATCACCAACATCTTCCGCGACGACCTCTCCTCGCTCAACGACGAGGCGGACGGCGGTGGCGGCGGCAGCCGCAAGGAGACGCTGGTGTCGGAGGCGCAGTCCTTCACGCACCTCACCTACTCCAAAAACAAGGTGGTCTCCGCCATCCAGTGGCTGCCGCACCGCAAGGGCGTGGTGGCGGTGGCGTGCACGGAGGCGCAGTCGCACGCGGAGCGCGTGGCGCGCATGGGCCGCACCGCGCCCGCGCACATCCTGCTGTGGAACTTCCGCGACCCCATCCACCCCGAGCTGGTGCTGCAGAGCCCCTGGGAGGTGTTCTCATTCCAGTTCAACCCGCTGCAGCCGGACCTGCTCACGGGCGGCTGCTACAACGGCCAGGTGGTGCTGTGGGACCTCAGCAGCGAGGCCGACCGCCTCAGCCGGAGAGCGGGCGGCGGCGGCGGCGGCAAGAGCAGCG
Organism: Chlamydomonas incerta; assembly: GCA_016834605.1. Taxonomy (NCBI): domain Eukaryota; kingdom Viridiplantae; phylum Chlorophyta; class Chlorophyceae; order Chlamydomonadales; family Chlamydomonadaceae; genus Chlamydomonas; species Chlamydomonas incerta. The sequence goes on along the minus strand of JAEHOC010000017.1, from coordinate 1,139,857 downwards.
ACGGCGCCGCCGCGGCCGCGGGCGGCAAGGGCGCGGACTCCACGCCGCCGGCCACGGCCCTGCCGGGCGGCGGCGGCGGCGGCGTGGACACGACGTCGGCCTCCTCGGCGGACGGCGACGCACACATCCCGGTCATCAAGCACCGCTTCATGACCGACACGCAGTTCAGCCACCATCAAGTGCGTGCCGCGTGCGGGGTTGCGAATGGGAGCGAATGGCTGCCAGGATACGCAGATGGGTGAAACCACACACAAGGAATACCGTGCCGCGTAGCCGCTATGCTGACCCGGTTGTGGACCCTGCTCTTCTGCCTCCCTCCTCTGCCCCCACCCCGCACCGCCCAGGTGGTGACGGACCTGCAGTGGCTGCCGGGTGTGGAGATCAGCCACCGCGGCAAGGTCACCAAGCTGGGCGAGGGCTCCAAGGAGTGCAACTTCTTCGCGACCATCGCTGCGGACGGCAAGGTGCGCACAGCCCCCACCCCTACGCATCAGCATCAGATGAAGCCCACTTTGCCCATGCTTCTTCCTGCCGAATCCGAAGTTATTGTTTGAGCTACTCTTACCTGACCTGTGCTTACTAAGATACCGGTACGTGCGTGCGGCCCGCCGGCAGGTTTTGTTCTGGGACGTGCGCGTCGAGAAGCTGCTGAAGAAGGGCAAGAAGGCGGACGAGCTGCTGGACCTGGTGTGGAAGCCCATCCACAGCGTGCACCTCATCAGCCTCATAGGTGGGCAGGGTGGGGTGGGGGCTGCGCGCGCCCGCGGGAGGGCCGCATGCCTGCTGTCGCCTCACCGCAGCACTGACACCGGGCTGCGCGCGGCTGGCTGTGGCCTGCGCTGGCCAGCTGCTATCACGGCACACGCACGCACACACACATGCAGTACACGCCTGCGCTGACGCACACTGCTCTGTCCACCCCGTGTGCGTGTGCGCGTGTGCCACCGCCGCGCAGGCATGGACCTGGGCGGCACCAAGCTGGCGTTCGACTTCCGCAAGCTGGAGCAGGGCATGTTCTACGCCGGCTCCTTCGACGGCGAGCTGGTGTACGCCGACTTCGTGAAGCCCGAGGGCGAGGAGAACCCCGACTACGCCAAGAGCTGCTTGCAGGTGCGCGCGGCGCTTGGGCAAAGGGGGGTGTCTGAAGTCGTGCGCTGGTGGATTGCCGGCGGCGCCCCACAACTGGGGGTGGCCGCAAGTGGCGTGCTGTTCAGGTTCCGGGTGGTCGTGATGTGGGCGTGGGCATCTGCGGAATGGGCGGGGCTTGCTCTGACGCACCGTGTGTTGCCGGGCCGCGCCCCCACAGGCGCACGTGGGCCCGGTCATCGCGCTGGAGCGCTCGCCCTTCTTCGACGACATCGTGCTCACCTGCGGGGACTGGCAGTGGCAGATATGGCAGGAGGGGCAGGCCACGCCGCTGTTCCAGTCGGGCTACGCGCAGGACTACTACACGGCAGGTGAGGCCGTGCGGAACGGCCCCCCCCCCGCTCTTCGCGCGCCCCCACCTTGATCACCTTACGTAAAGCCACCTGCCTGCTCGCCAGAAGCCGTGCCGCGGCCTCCTGTCCGACACACACGCGCGCAAGACTGACCGTCTCCCCGTGTCCCGCCCCCCGTGTCCTTGCCGCCCCCGCGCCACCGCCGCAGCCTGCTGGAGCCCCACCCGCCCCGCGGTGCTGTACCTGGCCGACCAGAGCGGCAGCCTGGAGGTGTGGGACCTGCTGGACCGCTCCCACGAGCCGTCCATCCGCGTCACGCTGGCCGCCACGCCCATCATGTCGCTGTCCTTCAACCCCATGCCCGCCTCCGCCTCGGCGGCGCAGCAGGCCGCGCAGCAGCTGCTCGCCGTCGGCGACGCGACGGGTGCGTGCTGGGCAACGCGCTATCGTCATGCGTCTGCCGTGTCCGCGTCGTCCCAAGCCACTGCGTGAGCATGCGACAATACTGTGTTTAAGCTGCTTGCCAACATGTGGCCCTGCGCTGCCGTGATGCAAACCGCAGGTGTGCTCCGCATCATGGAGCTGCCGCGCAACCTGCGGCGGCCCGTGCACAACGAGAAGAAGCTCATGGGCACGTGGCTGGAGCGCCAGCAGTCGCGGCTGACGGACGTGGGCGCGCGGCAGCCCGTGCGCACGGCGGCACGTAAGGAGGCCGAGGTGCGTGCTTGTGACGGGGGTGGGGGGCGTGGGATGGGGGTGGGCGCAGGTGGGGCAACAGCAGTCCAGCAGACACTCACGGCGTCCTTAGGGCTTTTTGCCAGACCTGTCGCTGCCACCGCACCTAAACCTCCGCGCTGTTACGAATCCAAACAGGAGCGCAAGAAGGAGGCGGAGTCTGCGGCGCTGGCGGAGGCGGCCGCGAAGGAGGCGGCGGCCAAGGACGCGGCCGCCGCGGCGGCGGCGGGCATGCCGCTGCCCACGGCCAACGAGCGCAAGAGGGACAAGGGGCCGCCGCCGCCCGAGTTCGACGAGAAGGCGGAGCAGGAGTACCTCAAGCTGGAGGCGCGGTTCAAGGCACAGCTGGGGCTACTACCGGCCGAGGCCAACGGCGGGCCGGGGCACTGAGCCTGCCTGCTTGGAGTTCGCAGAACGTGGCGCGGGGTGGGCGGCGACGCGATGGCGGTATGGGTGGGCCTTGAGGGTAGTCAGGCCACAGGCGCAGATGGTGGCAGGGTTGGAGCCAGCGGGGCAGGGCGGTGGTCAGGGCTCTTCGGCAAGGTTCTTTGTTGGTGGCGGGCGCAAGTTGCGGCCTGGGGTCTGGTGCGGATGGCCGTCTGCGGATGCGGAAGCGACGGGCTTCTGGGAGCTGCTCCGCATGGGACAGGACATGGCGGGATTATGTGGGCGAGCTGCGGTAAGGACATCTTCAAGTTAAGGTGTCCTGCTTGAGGGGCGTCAATGCGGACTTTGCGATTGCCGATTACTTCTGCACGGGGTGAGAGGAGATGCAGTGCGGCACCCATGAAATGTGAGGCTGTCTGGCTCTCATGACCTGGTACATGACTAACGACGCTTTAATCTGTGTGTCTTAAAGCTCTGGTTGGGAAAGCAGCGACCGTGCGTGGGCACCAGACTGCGTCGTCGAGCAAGGACAGGCAAGACCCAACGCCCACGGCCCCACGCTCGCCAACAATTAAGACGACCCAGCCTATGACGACACGGAGAGGTAGCGGCAACACAGGACTGCGCGTCGGCGGATTGGATGTGGCGATTTGGGAGAATCCTTTGGGATCTCTCGAAAGTTGGCACCACGCGACCACCCGCAGGCCTTCAGGGATATGTTCGAACGAATGAGCTATCGGAGGAGGAGCCTCGTACTTGGGTTGCCCGACTGAAGCGGGCACGTCGTGGGGGCACGTCGTGGGCTTCCTAAACAGTGCGCGACCCTAGCCACCACAGGACCAGCCTGGCGCACACTCGAGGAATCCTTTGTTGCAACTTGTGGACGTGCTATCAGGTATAACAAGTACCCCTCATTACGGCTTAAACGTCAAGAAACGATGGGCGGACATCGATGCCTAACACACTTTGAAGTTTGACCCACCTTGCTGGCGGAAACTGTACGCAGCTTTATTCGCAGCTCACGGCCCATGCCCTTTCCTGGTTCATCAGTAAGCCTGCCTCCACTATTAGGGCCAACTCACGCGTTTTCCGGCGTAGCATCCGTTTTACTCGCTGCCAGCGCACTATCCAATGCAATTTGCGTGTATGAAATGAATTCATGACAAGGATGCGGCGTATAGTCAGCTCCGAGCTGCAACCCTCAGAGCCACCCCCTGGCTCGGGCCTGAAGCTGCCGTCGCTGAAAGCAGGATGGCAATCCTTGAAGGACAGGCTGGGCATTGCCCGTGCTAGCGACACGCCCGTCGCGCATGGACGCCGAAAGCATGACGACGAAGAGAGCGACTCCGACGGCGATGACGATTTCAACGAGTTCAAGTTCTTCGGAAACGACACCAAGCGTGAGGCGCCAATGGTGCCGGTTCGGGCGGCGAAAAGCTCCTCGAGTGGTGACCCCGGCGTGCTCCTACTCAGGTCGGGGGACTATGGTGCCATCCTCGAAGGGGGCCAGGCACCAAAGCGCGAGCGCTTTGCCTCCGTATCGTCCAAGGCGCTGCAGGCACGAGCGAATGACGCCTCACTGCGGGGGAACAGCTATGGCGCGAACGGGCTGAAACTGTCAAGCAGCCCCACGGCCGTGGACAACGTGGGGAGCATGCTGTCGCCGGATGGCGCGCTGTCGACTTCACAGTCCTTCCGCAACGGCCACCGCGCCAACCGCGGAGCATGGGGCGATGGCGGTGGCCCCACAACCAAAATGCCTTCAGACACACTGCCGATGGCCAGCCGGCGCGAAAGCAGCAACGCCACGCCCTCGCCGGCCGCCACCTCGTCTGGCGCACGCCACATCAGCGACACCTGGGCGGCAAGCTCCGCGCGCGTGCACTCGCAACCGAACAGCACCGGCCCGCGCGGCTTGACGTCCCCGGCCTCCGTACAGCACGCGCGAGACCCGCTGCCCAGCTCGCCGGGGCAGCAACTGCTCGTGGTGTCGCCGGCGCTGCCGCCCCTGATGCGGCGTCAGGACTGGGTGCTGGAGGACTACGACGTCAGCCGGTTGATGGCCCGCACCTCGTCCTACGTCATGCAGCGGGTGCGTGGCGGGGGGCGTGGAACTGGGCTGCCATGGGCTAAGCAGTGCGTTGAGGCGCTGTTGGCGCGCTTGCATGGACGATTGGGCCAGCAGTACCACGTACAGGCGCCAAGTCAAGCGGTCACAAACGTGTGTTCGGCCGCTGCGTGTTCCTTTGCCCTGCAGGCAACCTGCATGCACTCCGGGCTGCCTGTGTGCCTCAAGACATACAACATCCTGGCCTTCTCCCGGGAGTCCTTCAACCTGTGAGTTTCTTTTTGCGGCTGGGCTGGAAGCAAAGGCTTTTGTTTATGTCTACACGCACCCCGAGGAGCGGGGTGTGCACCGCCGTGACCGCCTCTGCTCTCGCGTCACCTGCACCCGCCCGCCCGCCTCCTTTCTTCTTGTACAGGCTGCGGCAGGAGGTGGAGCTGCAGGCCAGGCTGGTGCACAAGCACGTGCTCAAGATGTTCGGGGCATTCGTGGTGGGTGTTCGGAGTGAGCGAAGGTGCTAGGGGCATGGGCGGGCGGGCAGCGGGTGGGTGGGGCAGCATGTCAAAGTATAGTGGTCGCGACCTGCAGCATTGTGTCTGGGTGCATTATTTGCCGCCACGTTGCCGGTCCAGTGCAAGCTCTGATCCCACCTGATGTCCCATAGGACGACGGGCAGTTTGTGATTGTGTACGAGCACGCGCCGCGCGGCGACCTGGCGGCGGTCATGGAGCGGTTCAGGCTGGGAGCCGCCGAGGTGCGTGATGATGAAGTGATGTCACTTCGCATCGCACACTTGGCACACTGTCATGCGTTGTCGCGTGCGTCCTATATTCCACAGTGACTTGCGTTGAACGCACGTCACCAAAACCGCCCCCTGTCTGTTCCCCTCCACACCCCCAACACGGCAGGTCGTGGATGTGGTCATCCGCCCGCTGCTGTCGGCGATTGCGTTCGTGCACTCGCGCGGCGTCTGCCACGGCAACGTCAAGGTGCGGGGGCTTAACCCCAGCGCATTTCCGCTGCGTCCTTGCGCAAAGCCTCTGAGAGCCGCATGGAATTCAGTCGACGTGACCTGTGACCTGCCGGCCCTGCCGCTCGCAGGGCGAATGCATCATGTTCATGCAGGACTGGCGATTGGCGCTCACAGGTGCGTGTGAGGGGGCACCGGGATTGGTACGGAACCAATGCTTTGGCGTAATTTTTTTCAATGGCTTCGTCCGCGCTGCGCTTCGCCCTGGAACCGCTCCCGCACGACGCGCGTCCCAGCCTCCTCGGTCCCACTCTGTTCCCATCCCGCCGTTCCTTCCCGCCAGGCCTGTCCTCCGCAACCAACTTCGCCCCAGCGAGCCGCAGCCGGCGGCACCGGCACGAGGGCTCCGAAAGCTCCAGCAGCCAGTACCAGGGCAGCGGCGGCGTGCGCAGCGCCGGCATGTTGCCGACGGCCAGCCGCAGCAGCCGCAGCAACATGGGCGCCGCCGCGGCGGCTGCGGCCCTGCTCAACACCGCCCCCGAGCTGGCGCATGGCTCCCGTGTGGGCGGCAATGGCGCGGCGGCTACGGATGATGGCAGCTGCCATGGAGGCGGAGAGGTGGACTACTACAGCGACCCCGACTTCGTCGTTAAGGCCGCGGCTGACGTGGCGATGGTGGGGCGCCTGACCTATGAGCTGCTGGTGGGCTGCCCGCCGGCCATTCGCCTCATGGGCGTGGACGAGGACGAGGACGCCAATGATGCGCTGGACGAGGGCAGCGATGAGGGAGGCGACGGGTACGCCGACGACGGCGGCGCCGGGCGGCGGCGCAGCCGCGCGCGGATGGCGTCGTGTCCGGAGGAGCTGCACTTTCCGTCGTCGGTGCCGCCGCAGGCGCGGCGCTTCATCCGCTGCATGCTGGCGCGTGAGGCGCTGGACCGGCCGCTGGCGTCCGACCTGCTGCGTGACCCCTGGCTGCTGGCGACGGCGCAGACGTCGCGGCGGCGATCGAGCGAGATGCGGCGGTAGCAGCAGCGGCGGCAGCAGCAGGACCGGGGGGGGAGCAGCGAGCAAGCGCCGGTGGGTTTCACTTTTGCGGGCGTCGTAAGGTCACATTGAGCTGCGCGTGGGGTACAATAAGTGAGAGCCCAGACCACCGAGTGCGCACTGGCACATTGGGTTCTTGGCGGATTGCATAGCATTCATAATATTACGTGATTGACGCGTGGGGTGCGGGCGCCCAGCAAGATGGAATGCGCGCCGCAAACGTCGGGCTGTCCTGTCCTGAACTGTGACTGTGGGTATCGTAACATTGCGGGATTCAGTCCATTCTTGTGATGTGTAAGCAGGCTTGCGAGAGGGGACAGACGTGTGGTGTATGGGCCTTTCGTTCTGAAACAGAATTGCTGGCAAGTGGGCGCCTCGCGTATTCATAACTTGTGCTTGCCAGATACTGAAGGGGTGGTGTCGGAGCCGGGTCTGGACCTGGTCGTCCATGGTGGTCATGAGCGCGGAAGGCCAGGTGTGTTCGTGGCACAAGCGCATAACCTAGAGACGGTACACATTGTCTGCCTGGAAGCGCGCAGCGCCGAGGCCTGGCCGTTCCTTGCGCGCAGCGAGGAGACTTGCGGACGATGAGGATTGAGGATGGCGACACGGCACTGCGCCTGCGCATGGTGGTTCCAGCTGATGCTTTCTCTTAGGACAGCGTGAACGTGAAACCGCTGCTGCCGTTGTGTGCGTAGTGCTAGTGGTGACAACTGTGTGATTATGATGAGCTGGGACCCTGGGCACGCCCCTGCTCCCCTCGGGATGGCCTAAAGTTTCAACGTGTCACCGAATATCAGGTCTTTTGCTGGCTGGGTCTGCAGTCTGCACCAAACTCAATAGCTACCGTAAACCACCTTTCTTGTAAATGTACCGAATGTCAGGTGACTGGAATTGGGCTGTTTGAGTCAACCTGAGCAACATGCTAGGCGGGGGGCTAGGCGGCGGGTGGAAGGCCGCGGGGGCGGGGGTTGGTTCGTACCTGCCTCGTCCTGTTGCTCTGCCAGTAGTCTGTAAGTAATAGGCGCCCATTCAGTCCTTGCCACAGGCGGCGAGGACGGGGCCATGTCATGAGCTCTGCTTCTGCAGCGCTAGGATACTTGCGAAAGATTGCCAGGCGCAGAGGTGGTTGAGGCCAGGGGTGGCGGCCGTTGCAGGCCGTTGAGGCGGCCGACCCGGGCCGACCGAGGTGCAGAGGAGAGTTTCAGGCGGTTTCGGCACGTGAGCGTGTAATGTTAATATTACGGCTACTTTGCCGCTACGTCATGTCCTGAGTGACAGAAGCACCGTCGCTATGTCAGCACGGATTAACCTGCAGTGTGAAAGGTGAAAGGGCGCCGAGAAGACCGGGAGCATGGTCGCATGGGACATCACGCCGTTTCAGTCACCCTTGGCGGGGACACGGTGCATAGCTACATGCAAACATTCAATCATAGTAGCTATAGCACCTTCATTTAACCTTCATTTCTGTTCGGTTTCGGTTTCGGTTTCAATGAAGCAGGCGGGGAGGCGGGGAGGCGGGGACACCAGCAGCCGTTGTACGGGCGGAGCGCTTTAGCCCGCAGGGAGGCCGGCCGTTACCTTGGCAAAAGCTCCATTAATTCTTATGTTGCACAGCGCTCGCTCAGGCTTCATGTACACGTACTGTGTGCGCATCGACGCTTATGGCTTTATGTTTGACGCTCTATGAGTTTTTTGAGCTCGCTCGCTCGCAAACCTCCACAATAAGGTGTCTAAACACGCAAAAATCACAGGGATGCATCGAGCCAAAAGCACCGCGGCCCTGCACACGATGGGCGACGACGCGGCCGAGCACGGCCTGTCGCGACAAGTGATACTCCCAGCTATGCCATTAGCACAGGAGGTGCTAGGTTCTCGGCGCCATACCAGCTTCAGTGCTTCTGCGTGCGCCAACATAAGCGGCATCCTCAACGCATCCACGGCGCATCCGCCTCTCCTTCGTCGCCACTCAAGCAAGCTGCTCAAGCTCAAGGGCTTTTTTGAGAAGATGGGCATCCGCCTGCCATCAAAGATGGGCAGCGATTCAGCTCCTGTGTCGCCCGCGGCCACGAGTTCGTCCCCGCGCTGCGCGCGGGGACATCCGGCGCAGCAGCCGGACAGCAACATTCCCCGGACCCCCCACACCCCGCCTTCCAACGCGGACCTGTTGGGGGACATGCACGACCTGTTCAGCAGCTCGGCTTTCGGAAGCGATGCCAGTCCCATGAAGAGTCATCAGCACTTCGAGAAGGACTCTTTCGATGACGGGCTCAACGTGACGACGAGCTCCAGTGGTGGTAGCACCTTCCTCAACCGCACGCTCCACTCGCCAGGCCCAACAACGCCACTTCAGCGCAAGTTCAGCAACCTGGCAGCTCAGAGCCTGACGACTCGCGACTCATCACTGGACGGGAGAGTGCCGGCACTGACGACGCCCCTCTCATCTCCTACTGCATTTCTGTTCGCGGCGGGAACGTGTTCTGCTCCACCAGTATTCAGCAACGGGGCTGCTGCCTCACCGGTGACTAAGAGTACGAACAGTCGGGGGGAAAGGCCGCTGCCACCCATGCCGCAGCAGCCATCATGCCGCAGCCGCCATCCGCCGCCCACCGTTGCTGCGGGCGGCAGCAGTCCGCCCCTCCAGCAGCTCGCCAGCCCCATAGGCTCGCCTCGACCGTGCCCGCCCGTCACCCTTGCGGCGGCAGTATCGGCAGCGGCTGCCACGTTGACTGTCATGAGCGTCCAAACGTCGGGCAGCGCGAGGCGGGCACAGCGGGCCTACAGCAGCAATCTGGAGACCGCGGACACGGAGCCGGTTGCACTTTTGAGGGGCACATGCGGAGCAGGAGCGGGAAGCCTGTGCATTGGGGGCAGCGGTAACAGCCTTGCGGCGGCGCTAACCCTGGCTAACCCTCAGGCGGTCACAGCCACTGATTCCGAGGAGGCATCTAGGCGGCGTCTGCACAGCACCGATGACCCGGCGCCCATGACTGGAGCCTCTGCGTCGCTGCTGCTTGCGGTGTCCCCTGCGCTGCCGTCCGCCATGTCGCGGCCGGTGTGGTCGCTCGAGGACTACACCATCTCCAGGCGCCTCTACAAGGGCAGCTCCTCGTCCGTGTACAAGGTGTGTGCGTGTGCGTGTGCGTGTGCGTGTGCGTGTGCGTGTGCGTGTGCGTGTGCGTGTGCGTGTGCGTGTGCGTGTGCGTGTGCGTGTGCGTGTGCGTGTGCGTGTGCGTGTGCGTGTGCGTGTGCGTGTGCGTGTGCGCGTGCGCGTGCGCGTGAGCGTGCGCGTGCGTGCTGTGCATCCCGTGTGTGAAGGGGTGCGTGTGTGGGTGTGCGCGTGAGTGTGCAACATGCATGGCAGCCATGTCTGAGCAACCGCTCCTGCTGCGGAGCCGCTCCTGCCTTGCAGCGGTGGTTCTGAGGAATCCGGCATGCCTGAAAGATTTCAAGGAGGGGCAGCCCGATACCATGCAGTCTATGGCACGCGCTGACGCGCCCCATGCACCCGCAGGCAACATGTTCCCGCTCCGGCCTGCCAGTGGCGCTCAAGGTGTACTTCCTGAACCGGCTGCCCGGTAACTGCTTCCACATGTAAGCTAGCTGGTAGCCGCGCGCAACCACGCGCCAAACTAGGCTTGCTGTGCCCTCGCCTGGTTCTTCGGTTGTGAAGCTGCTGACATCCAAGGCATGCCACCTAGTCGCTTGCATGCGAACGCGCATATCGTTGCCGGACCCATCCGCCACTTGCGTGCTTTTCGCCCGCAGGCTCAAGCGCGAGATAGAGGTGCACGTGCAGCTGGCGCACACGCACATCGCCCGCCTGTACGGCGCGTTCGTGGTGTGTCGGGGGTGCCAGAGCGCTGTGGGCCTCCGCCAGCCCTATCTGCACGCACCATGGAATGCGCGTGACGGCCTGCCCTACTTGCTCTAGGCCCCCCTGATGCTAAACGTATCCTCATGCACCGCGACCTCACCAGCAGCCACCTGTACCTGTACACACGTGCCCATGCATGCATGCCGTACACGGACACGCACGCACACAGGAGCGTGGCGTGCCCGGCAGCAGCACCCCGAGCACCAAGGTGGTCCTGGTGCAGGAGTACGCCGCTCGCGGGGACCTGTTTGATCTGCATGAGCGGCTGGGCGGCCGGATGAAGCCGGCACATGTGGGTGCACGCGATTTACGCGATTTGCCCGCGGCGTTCGATGTGCTTGTAGTCTGGCTGTGCTAGCAAGAACCAGGGGCGCACTGGGACACCCCTGGCAAGAACTGCAATCTGCAGTCTACAGTGTGCACTGTAACTGCGGCACACGTGCATTCCACGCGCGCCTTCCCGCGCTTTCTCCATGTCCAACAACAGCAGTCCGGCCTCCCTCCTTGCTGCCCCTGCCCGCAGGTGGCCACCCTCATCCTGAAGCCGCTGCTGGAGGCGCTCAGCCACATGCACTCGCACGGCATCCTGCATCGCGACATCAAGGTGGGTACGGCGCGCGCGTGCATTTCAAGTTGCGGCCCCCGGGCCCCGAGGAGGAACATGCCTGTGTGGTGTGCGTGCGTGCGTGTAAAGCGTGCGTCTGTGTGTAGCGAGCGAGGGCCACCAGTCTTCAACGGGCTCCGCCGCAATCCTGCAGATTGTCTGTGTCAATCATACGGTACTTACCTTCCCGTGCATGCACGTGCCCCCATTCCTGCCGGTCTATTTTCGTCTCCAGCCTGCCAACGTGCTGTTCACCACCGACTGGCGCCTGCTGGTGGCGGACTTCGGCGTGTCCATCAACCTGCACCACGAGCGGGCGGTCACGCGCGCCGGCACGGAGGGCTACATGGCCCCGGAGGTGGAGCGCTGCCCGCTCAAGGCCGACCCGCAGGAGAACAAGGACAAGCCGCAGCTGGCGTACTCGACCGCGGTGGACATCTGGGCTGTGGGCTGCATGGCATACGAGCTGATGGTGGGCTTCCTGCCCCCAATCGCACCGGCGGCACAGCATGCACCAACCGAATCGGGGCTTGCGGCCCTGGAGTTTCCGCCCACGGTCCTGCAGGAAGCGCGCATGTTCATCCTCTCCGCGATAGCCGCAGACCCCGGCGCCCGGCCCACTGCCGCACAGCTGCTCGCATCTGAGTGGCTGCAAGGGGATGGGGTGGCTTAGGGTGTTCGTTGGTGCGTGGTCGCGAGCCTATCAGCCTAAGCACACGACAGTGTCCTGCGGCTTGCGGCGTAGAGTTGTTGCGGTTCATGTCGGCTGTATATTATCATGCTGTGGCCTGCGGAGTGGACGTAGGGGTGTAGGGACGAGACACGCGTCGGATCGCCAGGGCAGGAGACGTTTCTCGCTGGGCCGATGGTTCCTCGTGACCTGGGTGCTGGGCATGCTCCCGGACTGTCCCTTCTAGCAATGTCGAGATGATTCATCATGACCTGGGTGCGGGGCGCGCACTTGACTGTCCCTTCTTTCTGTATTGTCGCGGCTGGATTAGTGGCACTGGCGTCCGGATTAGCGGTGGCGGGTGATGGGATGCGTGTGTGCTGCAGCGTGTGTGTGCTGCAGAGTCTGGCCGAGGCCCGGGCCAAAACGGCCCTTACAAAAATTGTGCGGGTGCAAGCTGCACCCCTGGGCAAACTTGTACTAGGATTGCCACACGACACCACGCTAGGTGCCCTCCTGGGTGCCCTGGGTCTGGCCGGGTGACGAGCTTGGGTGGGCTTGGGTGGGCTGGAGTGGACAGGCTGGGGTGGACAGGCTGGGGTGGACAGGCTGGGGCGGACGACCCCTGAGCTGACTCCTTTTGATTGCAACCCCTCAATACTATCCAGACTCGGCATGGAAACAAGGCACAAAATCCTCACCCAGAAGTACGGTACGGGCACGCCCCGGGGAGGTGCCCAGGACACGTCCCCTGGGCACGCCAGCGATGCTGCTTAATGGGACCCTGGTAGATCGACACCCACATGCAAGGGCCCACATGACTTGCGGCACTGCTGTCGATAAGAGGCCACATGCCCTGGGACTGGGAACTCAAGATCGACCACCCCGCGCCATCGCTGGGTCGATGTTTGTGGGCGATGTCTGGAACCAGCACCGTGAAGGACCAGCACCGTGGCGAACCAGCACCTCCAATCCACCCACCGGAGCTCCTTGGGATGTATGCCCGCATGGGATGTCTTCAGCCTACGTGCGTGTCCTTGTCTTGAGGCGAAATGTCGTCCCCTGTGCATCGCAGTACGACTGCGAAAAGGCAGTGTGAAAATGTGTCATTCACTTCTAGCCTGGCGAACTATGGGACACCACAGAGCAACGCGTCATGTAAAATGTAATAAGCGACGGGTTGCTGACCGCGTAGACATTACTTTACGAGCGTCGAAATAGAACGACACCTGTTTCTCGCCGTGCACCACGCTGTTCGTAAAATGTTCGCCGGTGTATCCTTAGCTGTAGCTCGCATAGTGGTACAGCAGGATTGAGTACTCAGCGCGTTGTCGAAGCCGGCAGAATCGGCGCCAAAATGGCGAACCGAGCTGCTGAGCTCGCGTCCCCTCGCGGTCCCTTGCGAAGGGGCAATACGGCCCCGTTGAGCCCACTGTCTGAGCAGGCTGCGGAGTCCAGCCCCCGGCGGGACTTGAGCGGCGACATCCGTGACTGGGCCTCCCCGTCGCCACGCGGGCAGGACGACGCCCCCCGGCGCTCGAAGCTGCCCTGGGTGCAGCTCAAGGGCTTCTTCTCCAAGCTGAACCTTCGTCCATCTACAAAGGTGGCGAGCGAGCCAAATTCACCCATCGGGACGGCCCCGGGGGGATGGCGGTTATGGGAAGGGCGGCATCAGCCGCGCACGTGCCGCAGCCCCGGCGCGCCCAGCGTCACGGGAGTCGCTTCGGACTGCTCCGGCGAGGACAGCGGGCGCCTCATTGTGCTTGATGGCTCAACAGCATGCGATTCTCCTGATTTGTTCCAGAAGCGCTCGTCAAGCTTCGGGCCCAGCAGCCTGCCCCCGATGGCGGGCCAGTTGGCGCCGCACAGCCAGAAGCTGCGTCACCACGCGCTGCCGCGCCGCAACCTCAGCCACCTCAGCACCACCACAACACGACACGGGTCATGGGATGGTCGCGGGGCGGCCGTCATTGCATCTCCACCAGCATTGGGTGCCGGCGCATCGGGCCCTGCATCGCCGGCGGCTGGGCACCCCGCCATGGCGCCGCCAGCCGCCAGCAGGCCGCCGCCGTCCCACCAGTCGCACCTCGCGGCATCGCTGGCGCGCTCGGCCGCCAGCCTCCGTGGCGGCTCCCGTAACGCCTTACCCGCGCTTACCGCAGAGCTCACCAGCCCTCTGGCGTCACCCCTTGGGCACCAGCGGTCAGGCGGCGCGGCGCCATCCATCCTGGAGTCTGCCGCGTCGCCCTTGGCGGCAGCAGCGCACGCGCCTGCCGTCATTCCCCAACACACGCCTGCTCGGCACCATGCCGCCGGCAGCCTGTGGCGGGAGCCGCCGTCACCAGAGCTGCGCTCGCACAGCAGCAACCTGGAGACTCTGAATTCAGCGCTGACCGCAATGGGCCGAGCCGGTGGCCAGTCGGCAGGAGCGGGCGCTGAAGGTGCTGCATTCAGCAACAGGCGCGCGCGTAGCAGCGGTTGCGATCCCGCCGCAATCTCCGCTGGTGCGCCAGCAGCCTCAACATCGGCACTGCTGCTTGCGGTGTCCCCGGCGCTGCCATCCGCCATGTCGCGGCCGGTGTGGTCGCTCGAAGACTACACCATCTCCAGGCGCCTCTACAAGGGCAGCTCCTCCGCCGTGTACAAGGTGGGTTCACTTGCGTGCGGGCGAATGACGCTGGGCATCTATGGACATGCGCAGGGGTGCAGTGCCAGAGTCACCACCCAGCACCCAATGCGTCCAGCCGGGTTAGGAATCAGCCGGAATTGTTTACCGCGCCTGACCTGGCAGGGCCGCAACTGGTTCCAAGCAGTGTCGGGCAGGCTAATGCCCAGCAATGTTGGTTTCGTGCGTTGGGTTTCTGACAAGCGCAATGTTGGAGGGGTTCCGTTGCTTTGATTGTGGAACCGTGATGTCTGAAGCTTGCGGCATTCCCTCGTGTGTCCAAGCTATCCAAGCCCGGGGCAACCTACAACGCCCACCGCCCACACACAGGCAATATGCGCGCGGTCCGGCCTGCCCGTGGCGCTGAAGGTGTACTTCCTCAACCGCCTGCCCGGGAATTGCGTCCATATGTGAGTACCGTAGTTGCCATGTTTGTTGGAGAGGCACCAAGCGTGCGCAGCGTTCCCAAGTATCCTCCTCCAGGTAACGAATGCCGTGCCATTCACCGTGCCGCCCACGCGCAGGCTCAAACGCGAAATTCAGATCCACACACAGCTTGTTCACAAACATGTGGCGCGCCTGTACGGCGCATTCCTGGTACGTAGCTAGCGAGGGGGTTCGGGCCGTTGCCGCTGGGTGTACCAGCATGGGCGGACACGGTCCTGACCGAATGCGTGCTCCTGATTTCTTTGCTGCACTCTGGCGGCTGCAACATTGAGAGGGCATTAATCATCCACTTCGTGTGCATGTGCCGTACACGCACGCAGGAGCGCGGTGTGCCCGGCAGCACGGCCCCGAGCACCAAGGTGGTGCTGGTGCAGGAATACGCAACTCGCGGGGACCTGTTCGAAGTGAAGCAAAAGCTGGGCGGCCGCATCAAGCCGCCGCAGGTGTGAGAGGACGCGAGGAGACACGTGCAGCTGCATGCGAGTGCACATGCATGAATCCCGCGGTCCCATGATTCATCTTCCGGCCTCCCTCCTCGCTGCCCCTGCCCGCAGGTGGCCACCCTCATCCTGAAGCCGCTGCTGGAGGCGCTCAGCCACATGCACTCGCACGGCATCCTGCATCGTGACATCAAGGTGGGTGCGGCGCGTGCATACCGCATCAAGTTGAGGCCCCCGGGCCCCGTGGAAGAGCATGCATGGTGGTGTGCGTGCGTGCGTGTAAAGCTAGCGCGTGCGTCTGTGTGTAGCGAGCGGGGGCGACCAGTCTTCAACGGGCCCCACCAGAGTCCTGCAGTTGTCTGTGTCAATCATACGGTACTGACAGTCCCCTGCACGCACGTGCCCCCGTTCCTGCCGGTCTGTTTTCATCTACAGCCTGCCAACGTGCTGTTCACCACTGACTGGCGCCTGCTGGTGGCGGACTTCGGCGTGTCCATCAACCTGCACCACGAGCGGGCGGTCACGCGCGCCGGCACGGAGGGCTACATGGCTCCGGAGGTGGAGCGCTGCCCGCTCAAGGCCGACCCGCAGGAGAACAAGGACAAGCCGCAGCTGGCGTACTCGATTGCGGTGGACATCTGGGCTGTGGGCTGCATGGCGTACGAGCTGATGGTGGGCTTCCCGCCCGCAATCGCGCCGGCGGCGCAGCAGCACACAACAGCTGGGATGCCGGAGGAGGACGCCCATGGCGCCGATCGGGTCCAGGGCTGTGGAGGCCGCACACCGCTTTCGTTACAGTTCCCTGCCACCGTGCCGCATGAGGCTCGGGACTTCATCTGCGCCGCGCTGGCGCCGGACCCTCGCACAAGGCCCACCGCCGCACAGCTGCTGGCGTCGGAGTGGCTGCAAGGCACGGGCACGGACGCGGGCACAGACGCGGGCACGGGCGCGCGAATGAACGCAGCGCCTGCCGGTGACGTACCCCTGCCGACCTAGCTACGCAAGGCGCGGCTTCCGCGGCCAGGAGCACAGAGGCAATCGCAGCACTCAGTAGGGTTGGCCTATGGCTATAGCCCTGTTCGTGCGCATCCGTTGCACGCGTGGGTTCTGTGCATGCATGGTGAGTCAATCCTACGTGCAACCCAAGCGTGCACAGTTATTCCTGGTTATTCAAGTACCAGTTTCCATGCATTGTTTTATTCCCTTGTCATCGGAGAAGCAGTTACCTATCATGGAAACTTATGTTGATAAAAGGCCGACTGACCGCGCCACTGCTGAGCGCTTGAAGAATTGCCGCCGGTCTGGCTGGCGTGCGGGTGTGTTGCCCACGCGGGGAGGAGATGGGTGTGCTGCTGTTTCATTTCAAACCGCTGCGCAGTACACCCAGAAGGGTCAGGTGCTGGTCCAATAACAATGGAAGCGCAGAGGCGGTAGGTAATAAGGCTTGGGCCAGAGTCAAGTACATGTCTGGGCCAACGGTCTCGGTTCTTATGAGCACGACAAGGGGTGTCAGCTTTGTACAGCTGGAAAATGGGCTGAGCCCCCGTACGCTTGGGAGCTAGTAGGCATGTAACGGCCCCAGAGCCTCATGCCCCTACGAAGCACAGGCGCGTGGCTAGGGACACCCGGGGTTGGGGCCAGGGCGGGATTTCCCGCGCCATCCTTGTGCGTGCCTTGGCACGTTACCAAACACCCCAAGCCTTTCTCTAGCCTTCTGCCATAGGCAACACCTTCCCGGCGCCCCACGCTCAAAGGGCTAGGCGCGGGGCGGGGGCGACCTCGGGGCTTCTCGGCATTCGGGCGCGTCGGCAGGCATGGCTCGGGAAGTCTCTCAAAACTTCCGATATACTTCCCCGCTTTGCTTGCCGTCAACATAGTTTGCCTTATAGACTGTATATCAGCGGGCAACGGATGCTTTCCTCGCGACCTCGCGAAAGTCAATTGTCCATGGAAGCGCGAAGGCACTTCTCGTTCCTCCCGAAATTTCCCCGCCACCTAATTACATGCAATAGGCATTAACAAACCCTAATACGTAGCAGTCGCGGCTTGCGCCAGTATGCTATGTTTTGCCGACGCAGCCACGAACTCAGCCACGCACGCACGCACGCACGCACGCACGCACGCACGCACGCACGGACAGGGGTGGAACGCTTCGCTGGGGGGGGCTCAGCCCAAAAAGTGTACGGGGCTGTATCTCCAGCTATTGCCGATCACAAGTGGCGCTTACCATTTTTACAAGTGCATGCCGAGTAGCAGAGGCGCGTATGGGGTCGTCGGCGGTCGGGGTGTGTGTGGTAGGACCAGGATAAGGGATAAGAATTGGCATGCCCCAGTTGTGGCAGATGATAGCCCGTACCCAGCAGGCCTGTGCGCGAGAACAGAGACAGAAGCTGCGGCGGAATCGACGCGAGTACTGTACCGAATTGAAGCGCGCTGGAGGCTGTATCATTTGCTGACGCGCAGTCCTCACGCTCCGGGCGCCCGGCCAGGCGATAGTACCACACAGACAGAGCACGACGCCACAAAACGCGTGAAGCTTCCCACCTGCAAGCATGCGACCAGCGTCCACGGATGAGCGCCGTAGACGGAGACCGGTCGTAATGCGAACAGTGTGCAACAAAGCAATGGTCGGGGTGTGTGTGGGGGGGGGGGGGAAGGGGGGCTGTGGGCAGGCGCGGTTGGCATGCAAGCGCCATGGTGCAGGCGCTGTGTGCAGAAAGGTGTTCGTGGGTGCTGGTGTCCTGGATGGTGGAGCCCCGAGGGCTGGGCATAAAGAAACGGCGCGCACGTTGCCTAAGGTTGAACAACACTGGTTTGCGTATTCCATTACGAGAAGCGCGTGCGAGCCGCAGGCAGGGGTTACCGCGGACTGGCGAGAATCGATGTGTGTGTGCCTGGGGCGCCGGCGGGGCGGGGGGAGGGGGAAGGGGATTCCGGCACGGCTCCCTGCTGTGGTGACTTAATCACCTCCTACATTCGTGTGCAATCAACGCCGGCAGTGTTGTGCAATCAACGCAGGCAGCGCTGTTATTCAAGCCTTAATAGTGGCGGTGGCCTGCGGTGGCTGCGCAGCGGCAAGGGTTTTCTGCAGTTGCGTCTGCATTTCTGAAGTACCGAAGCGTCGGTGGTTGTACGCGTTGGAATAATTTTAATGCTTGCCTATAGTTCTGATCACGCCCTAAAATTTCTCTTATTTACGCACAAAAATGCGGCAAGGCCGGGTTGTCGGACTTGAGTCCAGGATCGCTGCGCAACCTAGTTAAACAAAAGATGAAGACAAGCTTGCATCAAACTTGTCGCGGCGGCGTGTTGCATGATGCCACCCTGCCCGTGCTCACAATTGAACGGCATAACACACCTAATGGCCTCGCCCGGGCTCTATAGTCTCAAACTGCTTCGCTCACACACTTGCTTGGCAGCGCCTATCTTAAGGCATAGAATTATCCGCCAGCGCTTCAAGGCGAAGTACGTCTGTTGAAAGGCCAACGCCCGCACAACGCGCGCACAATGGCAGCCGAAGGTGGCTTCAGGCGTATGCAGAGCTCGCCACTAGAGAATCCTTCCAGGCCAGAAAGCGCGCACGGCGACAGTAGTCCGCGGGCACGATTGCCGTCTTTATGGCAATCAATCAAGAAGAAACTTGCTCCTGCCAAGGCGAATTCTTCATCAAACCTATCTCACGTGAACCGGCAAGCGCGAGCCAACAGCGGTGGAGCTTTGCCGGGCGATTCGGCCGGTGACGGGCGCCAATGTGCCAGCCCGCTGCTCAGCAACCTCGCGCTGGCGCCCAAGAACTGGCTTATCGACAGCGCGCCTTGCCAGCTGTCAGCGCCTCAGTCGCCCGTCGCGGTCACCTCCACGAATTGCGCTTTCGATTCCCCGATGTCCCACCTCGGGGCCGCGCCGCGGCCGGGCTCGGGGCGCCAAGCTTGGCCGCTCAGCAGCGACATGGTGCCTCTAGCGCACATCAGCCTGGGCAGCAGTCCGCCGTCAGGCAACAGCACGCCTCTGTCAAAGCTTGCGGGCGGTCCGCTTGCACGCCTAATGGCCGACAACAAGTCACACGCTGCGCCGCAGCGCGCGTTGAGCCAAGGCTCCGCCGGCCTCAGCGCCTCTCAGACCAGCGAGGGTCCCAAGTCGCCGCTGCAGCTTCCTGTTGCACCTGCGGAGGTCCCCGCTATGCCTGCGCCGGCGCCCGCACGCGCGCCTACATGCAAGGTGCTGGCTATGTCCCCGGCGCTGCCATCCGCCATGTCGCGGCCGGTGTGGTCGCTCGAGGACTACACCATCTCCAGGCGCCTCTACAAGGGCAGCTCCTCATCCGTGTACCGGGTACGTTAGGAGTGAATCACGCTTTGAAGGTTTCCATCATCATAAGGTTTTACCCGAGATTCCTTGTATGTGTGTGTGTGTGGTTACAGAGTGGTGCGCACGTTCTTGCGTGCCTTCCTGCTGCGTGTAAACCGGAGGCCCGGGCCGGGGTGACCCTTAAACCGCCAGTGCATGATTGTCCTATTTATTGTTCTCCCCTTGCAAGGGGGACTTCCCTACTTCTATGCTCCCAGATGGAGCTGAGTAATGCAGCTAACTTGACAGGCTCAGATTTCAGCATCACTTCGCGCATGCTTAGGCTAAAGTCTAGGCCACTGCACGCTCGTAACTCGGTGTAGGCAGCACATTGCATCAGGACGTGGTGCTCATCCTCCACCTCATTGGCCGTACACAGTGGGCACGTCCTCTCCTCCCTAGGCCTCTCCCAGGCACGGTTCGCGGTGATTGGCCAGCAACATAAACGGAATCTCATCAAAAGCTTATGCTGTGCAACCGGTATGAATGCTCTACTGTGTTCGTGCAGGGTCAGCGGCGCGGACCCTAGTGCGCTTAGCCCCATCCAATGCTTGTGTTTGCACATGTGTATGCCGGGTTGCTTGCCGTCTGAAGGGAATGCGTGCGGGTCCGCTACCAGCCTTGTAACCTTGTTACGCCGTGCTAGATTCGCCGCGGAGTCACCATGCGTCACACTAATCTTCGTGTGTTTTCTTCCACGGCCGGTTTTCCCGCAGGCCACCTGCCTGTACAGCGGACTGCCTGTGGCGCTCAAGGTGTACTTCCTTGACCGCATTCCCGCGAACGTCGTTCACATGTGAGTCCTTTTTCATGGTTGGCCGCGGGTCGTCCTGGGCGTGCCATTGACGTTTTTAGGCGTGTGGCTTGCACCGGCTCAGCGGCCTGTGCAGTCGGATGACGGTTGCGTTACCACACCACGCGGCGCACACGGTTCCTTGGACGTGCAGGCTGCGGCGCGAAATCGAGATTCACGTATCCATGGTGCACCCCAACATCCTGCGCCTGTACTCGGCCTTCCTGGTGGGTGGAGCGGTGGGTGGGTGAGGGCACGTGCGCATGCATTGCGTTGGGCGGGGGGCACGAGCCTGGGGCTCTCCACGGGTTTCTCAACTCCACGGCGTGTATGGTGTGCGCCGCCTGGTTGGGCCCCATGGACCGCGCCCTGCGGCGGTGCGCTCCGGCATTCGAACGGCGCTTCGCAACATAGCTCTAGTACTTTTCCGTGTACCTGACCTATGTGCTGGTGTTGGTCGAATACCGTAATGGTCCTCACTAACGCAAGGTGGCCCCAAACCGTGCTCCACGCCTTATTTCCAGCTGCAGCAATCAACTGCTAACCCTAATCCATCAATCTATTGCCCCGACATAACCCACACAGGACAACAAAGACCGGCTGGTGCTGGTGCAGGAGTACGCGGCGCGCGGCGACCTGTACGGTGTCGCCAAGCGCCTGGGCGGCCGCATGCAGCCCGACCAGGTGGCGCACTTCGTGATGCGCCCCTTCCTGGAGGCGCTGAGCTACCTGCACTCGCGCGGCATCTGCCACCGCGACATCAAGGTGGGCACGGGCGCGAGAGGTGCCCGGGGCTGGGGCTGCGTGCACAGCCCGCAGCGACGCGGGTGTGTGGTGAATGCCGAACGCTGACGCTGCCCCTGTGCATGCTGTGCCACATCACGCCCCCCAATTACCCGCAGCCCGAGAACGTGCTGTTCACCACCGACTGGCGCCTGCTGGTGGCGGACTTCGGCGTGTCCATCAACCTGCACCACGAGCGGGCGGTCACGCGCGCCGGCACGGAGGGCTACATGGCCCCAGAGGTGGAGCGCTGCCCGCTCAAGGCCGACCCGCAGGAGAACAAGGACAAGCCGCAGCTGGCGTACTCGACCGCGGTGGACATTTGGGCTGTGGGCTGCATGGCGTACGAGCTGATGGTGGGCTTCCCGCCCGCAATCGCGCCGGCGCAACGGGACGGCGACAATGTGGGCGGCTTCGTCGCAAACGAGATGACCGCCGCGGCGCTTCATTTCCCGGCCTCCGTGCCGCCCGCGGCACGTGCCTGGATCCAAGCCGCTCTGTCGCCGGATCCCGCCGACCGTCCGACCGCCCTGGACCTACAGCATGCGCCCTGGTTGGCAGCTGCGGCCTCGGTCCTGGACGCAAAGCAGCGACTGGTCAACAAGTCTGGGAGCCCCACCTCTCATGCGGCAGGCGGCGTGGCTACGACCATGCGCGGCAGCGCGATGGTTGCTTGAGTGCACGTGCGTTAGCGTAAAAGAGATAATAGCGCGCTTGTGGGCGAGTTGAGTGTGAACTTGGGGGGGGGGGATACCCGTTATTTGAATGCATGATATCTTCGCTTTGGAACGCCCGCTGCCTGTCGATTTGGCCATGTCGGGTTGGACGGGTGATCTAGTCATGGCTAAACGGTACGGGAGGAAGACGCCGTTTATAATGGATCGTTTTGGAATTAGCCACCGGCAGTCGAAGCCGTTAGCGCAGCGCCTGCATTCGCAATTACGCCCGGGCAATTCGCTACTGGGGTGGGTCTTGTGTACACTTCGTATAACTTGGTGTGCCAGGGCGGTTGTATAAGTCAAGTATGGAGGAGCCAACAGCACATTGCGTGGGCGCCTCCTTGACGGTCGCGGAATCGTATCGACGCGTATGCGCGGCTGACGCGAGAGTTTTGAGGGTGTAGAGAGTGCGGGGTGTGCGCTATGTGAACCCCTTGCTACCCGTATCAGTGACGTGCGAGAGGTGCGCGAGATGCGCGAAGTAGTAGCAGCAAGAGTGAATGTTATTCCGCTTCGTCAAAGTGTGGACCGCACAGACTGCTTCGTGGTGTGGACAAACCCAGAAACGGTGGTAACGCCAAAGTGACTGGATAGGAGCTGAGGCGAACGCATGAAAGTGGAACAAAGGGGTGACAGTACCGGCAGCGATTAGAACTGCTGCATGGCATGCAGTTGCATTCGACGTTTCTAAACACAATTACCATGGAGTGATGCACTTGATTAATTGAGCGCGATGCCACCCAATAAGCAGATTCCCCGAATGGTTGTGTGTCACGGAGCTCACATAGCGTGCGGGAACGGGAGGGGGGGGGTAAAGTACCGGTGGGTGGTGGAACATGGACTTCAATGAATCCACGTGTGATCAGCTGCAGTATGTGCGGGGCAAGTGAGAGTCTCTGACGCCTGGAATGCCCAATGCGGAGCGAGAGAGAGTGTGCAACTTCCAATCCGGGCCCGTGCTTTGAGCCCGGAGCTGTAACATACCTGTAGCGGGAATCGTTAGCGGTGGAGATTTGGGGGTGGCGTGCGGTTCGGCAGATCATGCGGGGGATGCCAGATTCGCATGTGTGGCTCTGGGGGGCTTGGATGATGGAGCATAGTGAGAGTTGTCAGGGGGGGAGGTGAATACCAATGGGAGGGCAGGCAGAGCTCAGGGGCGTCCCTTTAACCTTTCTTTGTAACCACTCTCTTTGTGGGCAGAAAGTTTCGCAGTTACTCAGCACACCGGAGCACAGTTCCCTTGACTTCCCCGGAGGCCGCGGCTGCCACACCTGCGCTATTGGCATTTTCTGTCTGTTGGAGCCTTGAGACATGCGCGCTGCATTCTAGCGCGATGGGCCCCAAGCCCCCAACCCTGTGCTGCTCATCCAGCGGGGGTGCGGAAGTGCATCATCCTCGCGCAAGTGACGCACGGCTGCGCACACCTGCCAGGGCAGGCAGGCAGGTGAACGCGCGGCCTGCAGGAGCTCGACACTCCGCTCCGGCTACTTCACATCTCTGCAGCGCCGCGCAAGAGCTGTATGCTGGCTGGCCCAGTTGACCAGGCCGACTGGAGTGCAGCTATGAATGAGTGATGGGACGGTGTCCTGCGACCTTCATCCGGTCATCCCTGTGCAGTCGGACAGGCAGGCAGGCGCGAAACCTCCCAAGTCCCAACTCCATCTCATGTGTTTACAGTCCCCCCAGCGGGTGCGTCATGCCCCCACGGTATTTAGGGCCATCCGTGGCTCTCGCCAACGCCGTGTCCCCACACGCGAACAATGTGTTGAGTTTGCGCCTAAAACAGGCGACCACTCATGTGTTCACATGCCCCTGTCCACGAAACTTGCCCCTGCACCCCCTTGGTCGTCTCGCTTCTGGTTTCTGGAATAAACTACCCCCCACCCCCACCTGCCCCTGGCCCCCAACCTGGGCCCCCTGCCCGCCCGCCCCCACCGGCTAAATGCTACACGAGTTGGAACAGGCGCGTCGAGACTCGAGAGATGCCAGCCTTCCAGCTCAGATGTGGGAATCTCAATTGTGTGAGTCCGCTGACCGCACCAATTGCGCAATGCGCATGAAGTAGCTGGAGCCACACGATGGCCACCACGACTGGCATGCCCGTGGACACGCTCGGGTGGACGGGCAAGCTTACAAACAGAACCACGGCCGTTCATCTTGTCATGTTTGGGTACCGGGGCCTGCCGCCTACCGAGGCGAAGCTTCGCATCCCCCTTACCCATCCCCCCCCTCTCTCTCCCTTGCATCCGAGCTTTTCATAAAAATCTCCCCGCAATGGCATCCTCTATTGCCACCACATGCTTGACATTAAGGAGCCCCTGCCGCTCCATGTGTAAACTCCTTGTGTAAACAACTGCCATATTGTGTAAACAACTGCGACCTGCTACGGTATTCTCTGCAGCGCATCCAGGTGGCGACACAATCATTGGCGCCATCCCCAGCGTCCCCCCAGCGTACCACCTGGCGGCACGCTGCGTCCTGACGCACACCTGGCATCGTTTTCCTGGCTAGTCTGCAACACTGACAAAACCTTTACGGGGCCCGCCACGCGAAAACCTTCACGGGGCCCGCCACGCGGCTACGTGGGCTGCTGCCAGTTGCTATGTTTCCACATGCACACCACATCCCACCTCGCCATTTACGCATACAGCATCCGTTTTGTTCAACCCAGGCCATGCCATTGAAGGTGCTTTCCCCATAGCAGACAAATCGGGGGCCCAACACATTCGCACGCGCGGGGCGATCTCCGTGGGAGTCCGCCCCCACCACGCAAGGCCCACACGCCAGTCTCCTTCAGCATCATTGTTTTCTATTTGGCCCGCTCCGCAATGCGAAAGAATGGGCGGCGCCAGCGTGCATGCCGCCAAGCACACCCACGTTACCCTCAGCACGCCGTTGCGTCAATATTACCCAGACTCGGCATGGAAAACAATGCTCAATGCACCCACTCGCCAGTTGCAACCGCCCACCATTAAAACGCCCGCCCAGCACGGCATACTTGCTTGGCACTTTCGGCTACGACGCGGCCTGACGCACATACTACGTTATTCGATCACTCACCGACGCTCGCTGCGAGTTGCGGGTATCATCACGAAGCTCCCCGGTATTACGTACGCTAATGCTAGCAAGGATCTTGTTCTCGCCATGCCGTAGCACCCGTGCCACTGGCCTTCACTCTGAGACGCGGACACCGGCATGTCCAGATGTCACTGGCGCCCCTATGAGGACTTCGTCTCACCACATCCGCACCGCAAGAGCCTTTTGTTCACATGTTTATCAGCTCTGGTCGTGCATTTGCGTGTTGTGCACACCTGCGCCCCAGCCCTAAACCCAGCAGTACCGATAGCCGCCAAAATAAATTGCAATTCAGCCGCCAACGGTACGCGCACATTATGCCCGTGCTCAGCAGTTTTGACAGTGCCGGACGCAATCAACTTCCGAATCTCAGGCTCAAGTTGATACATCCTGGCCACCAAACATAAACTCGACATTTCTCAAACAGCCACCATGCGTGATGCCATAGGAGACATGGCCAGGGGCACCGGCATGGGGATGGGCGAAGACACCTGCACCTCAGCCGCCGCCGCTACAGCCGCTCGCCGCGCCGCCTGCGCTGCCGCCGCCTGCAGCAGCCACAGGTGCTGCAGCAGCTGGGCGGCCGTGGGCCGCTCAGCGGGGTCCGCGGACAGCGCAGCCATGACAAAGTCACGCGCCGGCTGCGGGATTGAGGCGGGGAAGTGGAGCGCCGCCGCGGTCATTTCATTTGCAACGAAGCCGCCAATGCTGCCCGCGGCCGCATCTCGCGCGTCCTGCTGCCGCGCGATTGCGGGCGGGAAGCCCACCATCAGCTCGTACGCCATGCAGCCCACGGCCCAGATGTCCACCGCGGTCGAGTACGCCAGCTGCGGCTTGTCCTTGTTCTCCTGCGGGTCGGCCTTGAGCGGGCAGCGCTCCACCTCTGGGGCCATGTAGCCCTCCGTGCCGGCGCGCGTGACCGCCCGCTCGTGGTGCAGGTTGATGGACACGCCGAAGTCCGCCACCAGCAGGCGCCAGTCGGTGGTGAACAGCACGTTCTCGGGCTGCGGGTAATTGGGGGGCGTGATGTGGCACAGCATGCACAGGGGCAGCGTCAGCGTTCGGCATTCACCACACACGCGCGTCGCTGCGGGCTGCTGTGCACGCAGCCCCAGCCCTAGGCACCTCTCGCGCCCGTGCCCACCTTGATGTCGCGGTGGCAGATGCCGCGCGAGTGCAGGTAGCTCAGCGCCTCCAGGAAGGGGCGCAGCACCAACTCGGCGACGTGCTCCGGCGGCATGCGGCCGCCCAGGCGCTGCATGACGTGGAACAAGTCGCCGCGCGCCGCGTACTCCTGCACCAGCACCACACGCTGCGAGTCGTCCAGGAACGCGCCGTACAGGCGTGCCACGTGCTTGTGGACAAGCTGCGAGTGGATCTCGATCTCGCGCTTGAGCCTGCATGAGCAGGAAGGCAACGGGCGACACGCCGTGAACGGAGGAAAAAAACAGCAGTCGCGGGGGAGATGAACAGACCAACCCCGGATGGTCCACGACCGCTGGGAAATAACCGATAAGGAACTATGAGTTATCGGCAGGACAGTACGGTATGGCATGCTGTTTACAGCACACGGAGAGCCGAGGGCGCGGGCGCAGTTTTCGCTTGTCTAGCCTCTCTCACATGTGCACGACGTTGACGGGCAGCCGGTTCAGGAAGTACACCTTGAGCGCCACGGCCACCCCGGAGTGGAGGCATGTGGCCTGCAGCATAAAAAGCGGGAGAAGCACAAGCGACGATGACATGGCGTCAGCACACGCGCGCGTTGCAGCGCCAAAGCAGGTGCGGCCTCTGCGCCTAGTCGTGTCAACAGCCACGAAAACAGCGCCGCGTCCTGAGCCCTGACATGCACGCACCTTGTACACGGCGGAGGAGCTGCCCTTGTAAAGGCGCCTGGAGATGGTGTAGTCCTCGAGCGACCACACCGGCCGCGACATGGCGGACGGCAGCGCCGGGGACACGGCAAGCAGCTTGGACTGGGCGGCGGCGGGCGCCGGCGCGCAGGGCTGAGCAGCAGGTGCAGGGGCGCCCGGCGCCACAGGCGCAGCGCAGTCGGTGGGTGCCACCGAGAGCGACGGCGCCATGCAGGCGTCTATGATATGCTGGCCGTAACCCTCCCCGACGCCCGGCGATGCGCAGTCTGAGGGCGAGGAGCCCGCCGACAGGGGCCCCGCACGCAGCACGGGCAGGCCTGGGAGCGAGCTAGGCACCATGAGCGCCGGCGAGCCCATTGCCGTCATGGTGCAGTCTGACGCTGTGCCCAGAGAGTTGGGGGTGCTGCCGCTGCCAGGGCCCGCGGCGACGGAGTGGGGCGAGCCGCCCGCGTAAAACACCGTCGTTCCCGCGCTGCGGCACGCGAAGACCGGCACCGGGTTCACCCGCGCCGCGGCAGCCGGAATTGGAGAAGAGCACACAGTCGCAGGCGCCCGGTCGCAGGCGGCCGAGCGCTGCGGGGTGAGAGAGCTCTGGGTTGGTGCTGAAGAGCCGGGCGATGGATGCCGCTCGTGACCAGCGCGTCCAATCTCAGTCAGGTTTTGAGAACTACGAGAGCTGCTGATGTTGCTGAATTTGCTCTTGAGGCTTGCCCACAGCGCTGGCAGCCTCGAGCTGGAGCCTCGCCCTGATTCTTGCGCTCCGCGCTCAAGGGCTTTCATAGCATCGCCGCTCTGCAGCGGCGAGGAATGCAGCCGTCTGAAGTGATGGCCTCTGCCGTCGTCTGTTACTTGGTGGCCTGTGGCCACTTGGCCTGCACCGGAGGTTGCCATCGACGGGAGCAGCGAACGTCCTAAGCTAGAGCGGACGCTGTGGAGCAAAGTCGGAGGCTCGGCAGGACTCCCCAGATGCCAATTACATTCGGACGCATCAACGAGCCAGTTGGGCACGTGAAAACTCTGGCCGTTCAAGCTAATCGGGCGCACCAATGGCACCGTCAAGGTGTTAAACGTGGTCTTGTTTACAGAGTATTTGTGTGTGGGCGATTCATGCGCAGCGTCTGGCTGCGGCGCCCGGACGCATGAAGGTCCCTCACTACAACCGCCCGAATTTGTCAGGGTATTATCTGCTGGAAGCGCTGTTAATCTCAAATAAATCTGGTACGTGAGAGCCACTGAGTGCTGCGTCGGGCATCCGGCAGCGTTCACTTTCTTGCAAGGGTTTAGTCTAGGGTTTGCGCCACGGTTTTCTGGCCGCGCGTCAACAAAATATTTGCAGCGTCAGCCCCGTTACTAGAGAAGCGGGACCAGCCGCAGACACGTGGGCTCGCCGAAAAGTGAAGTTCGCAGCCGCGGGTTTCTTGCTTATTTGGTGCGTATTCACGGTCTCACCAGTCCTAGCGGTGTGTGATTATACTTGATTCCCCTCAGGAGACGGTCGCCACGGAACAGGGTTGTCTGGTCGGCGACCCGCACAACCCGGCGGCCGTGACTAAGCGCGCTCTGGCACGTCGAAGCCTGGCAGGCGCGTGCATTCCGCACCTCACGCGGCAGTTCGTGAACATTAGCATAATTACCGAGGGCTGGCTCAGGGGCCTTGTCCTGCGGCCGCGGCGTGCTCCTGCGGCCGCTGCCTTTTCATCTTCTGCCTCCCCCCCACCCCCCACCCCCGCACGCCCCTCCTGACCCCGCAGTCCAGGCGCCGCGACCCACCCGCACGGAGCGGCCACCATCCAGTAGCTCGGCCCGGGCGCGAGCCAAGACAGCAGGGCTCTGCCGCATAAGGAGCAGTACAAACATTTGTAGTAGTGCCCGGGACACGGAAGGGGGGGGTGGCAGTGTCGCGCACTGTGTGCAAGGTCCACGAACATGGATTCGCTTTCAAGCAGGGGAGGTGATGATGTCCAGACTCCAGAGGACGACCTCCGTCACTCCGCAGTTAACGCAGGTAGACTGCTAGGCGCACGAGGGTCGAGGGGTGGGGTGGGGTGGATGCACGCGCGGCTGGGAGCAGAGCTGCAGAGAACAGAGGGGCACAGGTGGAATGGAGGCAGGTCGCACGCCCACTTAAGGTCTGAAGCCAGTTAAACCCTTGTGGGCAAATAAAGAAGTCCGCTGCGCCGGTCTGCTTGCATAGGCCTGTCTCGCAACATGCCAGCCCTTTTACAGGCTCGGGCTTCAGTGCCATGCAGGCCCTGCAACCACGCCTGGTCCCTCATCGGGACAGCCCGGTGCTGAAAGCGGCATAACACCCATACGCCGAAGCCAATCCATGTGCACGCGCACACCCGCTATGACAGGGCACACGACCCATCACGTGGTTGCATATCAATACCCCAAGTCTCCACCAACTCCAGTTATGCAGCCTTCGAAGCCAAGTCCCATCAAGCTGTAGCCGCGGCCGCGGCGTCCTCCGCGGCCGCGGGGGCGTCGATGGCAAGCAGCTCAAGCTCGATGGTGAAAGTCTTGCCAGCCAGCATGTTGTTCGCGTCCAGCTTCACCTCAGCGTCCGTCACCTGGGAGCAGGACAGGAGCAGCCGGTACGGGGTTACGCGCATTCATCGCGGGTGGCGCTTGCGGATTGTGTTGCGGAGCGCTCGGGGAGGCGTCAGACTGCGAGCAGTAGGTCGAGTCAGTTTGGCGGGGGGAGCGCGCGCGCGCTCCGCACGCGTGCCTCCTGCATGCACGCCGTCACGCACGCACCATGCCGCAACAACTTCAACCATGCACAATTGCACACTGAACACCCCGCTCCCACGCCCTCGCCCGCCAGCCTCCCGGCTCCTCGAAGTCCTCACCTCCAGCAGTACGGCCATGGCGCCGTTGGCCAGCTCCACCACCAGGCCGGGCGCCAGACCGCCATGGCTGTCGAAGCCGCAGGCAGAAGCGAGGGGGGGGGGGCCAGCCGATCGTTCCTTGAATTGACAGGCGAGCCTTAGAAGAAAATGGTGGTGCGGATGGGGTCGCGCGACATCGCTGGACCCAACCGGCCGGCCGAGCTCCGTATCAGCACTAGCGCACGTTCCGCTCCCCGCCCTCCCCTTGCTCCTGCCCCTCGCCCTGCTCCCCGCTCGTCGATGCCGTCCGCACCCCGCCCAGCTCACTTCTTGTAGCGGCCCTCCAGACGCGCCACCTCGGGGTGGTCGCGCGGCACCGCGAATAGCAGCTCCCGCTTCCATTCGCCGCCCGAGGCCTGAGGGGCGGAGGGCAGGCGGCAGGGCGCCGGGCGCCGGGGGCAGGGCGCAGCGGCACAGTTGTGGGCAGCAATCAAACTAAATGCTTTCTAAATGGCGGAGCTGCTTAGGCCGGGCGGCGGCGGATGCTCTGAGATGCTGTAGCAGCTGAGAACGGGCGGGCTTTAAAGCAACTGCGCTCGCAACTGGCTCAGTCTACGCGTCCTAACTCCATTCAATGTTTTCCTGCAAACCCGCAGCCTGGCACGTGCGCGTGCGTTTGCATCTTGCAGTTACGGTACTTGCATGCCCCCCGCCACCCCGGCCCCCTGGACATCGGCACTTCACATTATTTTGCAAAAACAAGTCACCCCCGGGACCGGGCCTCACCTCCAGGACGGTGGTTTGCCCCACCGCCATGCCGCGCACCGCCTCGTCAAAGCCCTGTCCATGACGCCCAAGGGAGGACAGCATCAGCAACGCCATGCTTGGGCGTGAGCGAGATGGGGGCGTGTTGCAACAACAACCTGTACTGTTACCCGCGCTATACAGCCCCGCAGGATGCCCCGACCTCCCCTGCTGTACCTGGAAGAGACGGTTGCCCATCATGTCTCCCGCCCCGACTGCAGCATGAGAGGGATGGTGGAATTGAATTCGCGTATGGGTATGACCTGTTGTGCTGCACCATGTCCGCCTGCCCTGTGGTGCTGCCCCAGATTCGCCTGCACCACGTGCGCACAACTCCGACCCCTGCCGTGTGTCTGCAACCCGCAGCTCGCTTGCTGGTTTTTGCCGCACCTTCAAAAGAAAGGGGCTCGCCGAGATCCGTTTCCGACGACTGGATCACCTGCAGGCCCAGGAGGTGCACACGGCGCCAAGTTGTGGCGACTTGCAAAGTGCAATCCCCTAGAAACACCCGGCGGGGCTGCAAGCCACGCCCACCCACACAACAGGGCGCAGGGCGCACCTTGCCGTCCTCATCCCGCATCACGAAGTTGATGCTGACAACGTCTCCGACAGCCGCGTACCGGACAACGTCATCTGCAGCGTGTGCGGCGTCGCGTGGCAAGGGGTCCAGTCTAGAAGCCCCGTCCTGGCCGGCAGCGTGGGGTGCGGCGGAGGCAGGCTTCACACCTGGGCAACCCCCCGTGGCAGTTCCGGGCTTCCGCGGCCTCGCCGCCCCACCCACAATGACCCCATCATATTTGACCACAATTGCTGCTGAACGCGACACAGCTGTCGGCAAAACAGCGGCGTGCCGTGATAGCGATTGTGCAAATCGACCGCAAGTTTACAAACGCACCAACCTCACCCTCAGTTGCCGCTGGCTGGCTGCTGCTACAGCATACTATGCTGGGGCTCGGCGCTGCGACCCAAGAAGTTTGGCAGCGACCGGCTGTCGATGAAGTCGAGAACGGTGGCGCCGGCCCCACAATGCCGTTTATGGAGGCAACAAGAGGCACATAGACACCCTTTAGAGCGGCTACAGGTGCGCGCAGGGCCGCCCGCGAGGACACGGTTGGAGCTCGAGAGTTCAGCAACATTTTGCGTTCAGAGGCAATACCCCAAAATAATTTTATAGATTCCGTGCGAATTGGCAGGACTTCGCTCAACTTGATGATCCTTAATAGCAGATCCACTCTCATTGGATGAACGGCGCGCCCTCGCCAACCCGCGGTGGCCCCGCCCCCGCACGCCGTCCTGCGATCTGCCTTGTCTCCTCCATGACTTTGGCTCCAATTGCATCATCATCTGCTTCTACTGGCTGTCTAACAACACGCTGTACCTTCTCTATTGCACCTGCACACGGGTATCAGCACCGTCCGCCCGTCTACTTTTTGCGTGCCCCCAACACTCCACTCCTGCTTACTTGCACGGGCACAGCATCAGGTGCTGCTCCTCGCGCGCGGCACAGCTTAGCTTGCCGCCGTCCGCCGGCTGCGCGAAACACATGGCCGGCCGTGCTGGCTTGGGTGCATTGCCGTCCACGTACGAGGGGCCCAGACCCGCCACCACCTCGCAGCCCGCCTCGCAGCCAAAGTGCTCTCGGAGGCGGTCGCAGCTGCTCAGCCACCGCAAGTGCTCCATGCTGCACTTCTTCTGCTTGGTTGCGCAAACGTCGTCGCAGTTGGCGTTGCGCTGCCCCGTCACCACTTCCACACCGTCCATCACGCCCGCCGGCAGCGGGTCCGACAGCTGAGGGGGCGGGGTGGGGTGGGGGGTAGGAGAGATATTGGGCCACGGTGGGGATTCAAAATGCGGAAAGACGCATGAGGAGAGGTGACATACTCACGACGCAGCATCATGGCCATGGGGTGGTAGCGAATGATGGGGGGCGGGGGTGCAGCCACACCCAGCGCGCTCCAGCTGAGCGCATTTCCCGGCAACTGACCATGCCGTTGACTCATGTGCAACATCCCTGTCCCCTGTGCCGACCGTGTGCCAGGCCCCTCCCCCTTGCGACGTTGAACCACAGCCAGGAGGGCCCCTGCAAGCACGCCAGCGGTGCAGGTGCTGCCCGTGCTCCTGCCCGCTTCCAGCCCTCTCACCATAGGGCGGCCCAGCGCGCTGAAGCAGTGGTGGCGCGAGCTGATGTACGCGTTCTCGTGCGCGGTGCTGCGGCTGTGCGTGCGGCAGATGCCCTTGCAGTACTCAAACGCGTCACCCCAAAACCCGCTGTCCTTGTGGCGCGGCGACCTGTACACGGGATGACGGACGGAGCCGTTGTCACGCCCGCACGTCGACAGCAGCCAGCGCAAGGTTTTGAACGGCAGCAACAGCTGCCGAGCAACACGTGCATGCAGAAAGGGCCAGGACGCTGGGAATGTCCCTGTTCGACGGCCCCAGCGGTGATGTGCCCCCGCGCACCTGAGCGCCTGCTTCGCTATGTTGACGGCGTTATGCACTGGCGCCAGGCAGCACGACACGCACGCCTCATACTCTGAGCAGCAACGGTCCCTCATATCGCATCTGCAGGCAGCCGGTGTGCGAGCAGCATCAGAGGGCTGGCGGCCAGCGACCCATGCAGGGTAACCAGATGACTCTCGTGTGGTGCTAGCACCCGCCGTGAACCTATCCCCAGGCCCCAGCCCCGCCCATCCACTGTGCACACACGCATGCTGCCACAGCCCCGGCTTACAGGGCGCAGTCGTGCTGGTTGCCGCTGGTGCAGCAGCCCGTGGAGTAACTAAGGTCACTTCGCTTGCAGACGACGCCGCGGTCGTCGGTCACCATATTCCTGTGCAGAGGGAGCGCAGCCGCGGCAGGGGGGGGGGAGGCAAAAGCCGCGGGCCGTGTCAGGAGCCAGACCGGGTCCACGCCACCGCGTATTTTTCCCAACTGCCCTGCGCATTAAGCGACACTTACAGGCCCTGAACTGTGTTCCTGCATCGTGTCTTGGGCTCCGGCAGGTCCCTGCGCGACAACACCAAAAACAAGTTGTTCACCGGAAACCCTCGAGCATAGTTGCCGCCGAAATCGCACCTTATGAACAGCCGACGCTCGGCAAGCACAAGGCTGCTGAGTGAGGCCACCAGAGCGACGACCAGCGCTCCATAAAGTCCCATTTCGTCCGCTACGTTCCTTGCGAGGAACCACTGCTAAGCGGCCCGTGAGGCCGACGTGGCTGCAGGACTCAGTTCATCATCTATTGCTAATAAAATGTTGCTCCGGGGATAGGGGTCGACGTCGCCGGGCCCACCCCAGCTATCAACCTGGGCCCCGAGCCCTGGTAGTGCTGCAACCACTCGTTCACTGACCTGGAATGTTAGTATACTGTTTCCCACAAGGTCAGGACGCTCCGGGTATTGTGCACGCGGAGACTGACGGACTCGGCGCCTGCCATTCCGCGGCACATGCCGCCACGCATTCCGCCCCTACGCACATCGTGAGGCACCATCCGGATGAGCCAGCAACCACCCTGCTGTGGCCAATTGATGACACCACCGCTCATTACAATCCACGCTTCAAACAATCCGTGACGCCGCTGCACTGCACCCGGTTAATTACCTGGCATGCCGCCCGCACAGCGCACCTCGCCTACACCGTGCCATACTTACTACGCACATGAGAGACACGGCTCGCCAGTCTTCACTTGTCACAAAAGCGGCGCTGTCTACTTGCCAGGTGTTCCCTGACATCCTCCTGCAACTTTGCATGCACTCCAAAGTAACTAACACACATCGGCCCCCCGTCCCTCATCTTCCCCAGCACCGTGTCATCGAGCCACGGCAGTCCCCGCCGCGAGGCCCGCCACACCCACATGCCGCCTCATCAACGCCACGTTGCGCCTCAGCTGACGCCCAATACGGTACCTTGCCACGAGCGTCATTATCGTATGCCACCGACTCCTCACAACATCTTCGGCAATTCAATGGCCGTGCTCCAACGCGCGCACGCCAGCTCCCAGCCCCAAGCTCCATGCGCAGCAAGCCCGCACCCTCAAGCCGGCCACGGGTGCGCACGAGAGCCAACAGCAGATTTCCGCAGCTTGCTGCAGCTCCAGCTGGCGCCCACACGTAGCCCATGCCAGCTCCAAGCTTCACCGAATCAAGCGCAAAGCACCGCTTTACTCCAGCTTGCCCATGATAGACTTCTCCGCCACGAAGATGATCTGGCCCTCCTTCACCTCCACCTCGGCCATGGCGTACTTTTGGTACACCACCATGTCGCCCTTGGCCAGCGACAGAGTCACCTCGCTGCCAATCGCCAGCACCTGACGGGGTGGCGTGGCACCGGGACACAGGCGGCGGGGGTGAGGGGTGTGGGGCGGCACAAAGCGGGCAGCGCTTCGCACGTCAAAACTCGAGCACGGTGGGGTGCTAGCACTCGATATCAGCGCCTGGGCCTCCGCGTACTCGCAGTCCCAGCCCGGCTTTTGAGGCCAACTTCCGCCACCAACAGCAATTGCGGCGGTGGGCTGCCACAGCGCAGATATGCCCACCAGAAGCCCACCGCAAGGTTTGTCTATACTGTGCTGATTTCCGTTCCCCTCCCGTGACCATGGCAGCCAACGCGCAGGCCCGACCGGTTACCCGTCGTGCTCCATGTGTGTGGGTACCCTCGCGGTGGCTACCCCGGCCCCTAGGCCCTAATGGGCCAGCACCTTCCCAAGCGTAACCTGCCCTGCGGCCGCCGCGGTGACACCAACCCAGCGCCTTCCCATCGCTGCTGCGGCTTCCACAGGCCACTACCGGTACGCGGTCGCGCCCAACCCGTTGGCACGCACACTCTGTCCGGGCGGCCCTCATCTCGCCTCTTGCCCTGCGCTGCCCACCCAGCTACCCCTGCCCGCCGAAGCCACCCCGTGTCCTGCCCACCAATCAATGCTCCCACATGCACCACACCACGCCACCCACCTCGCCAATGTGAGCGTCCGAGTTCGCCTTGGGGGGCGCCTTCGGCAGCAGGATGCCGCCGGCAGTCTTCTGCTCCTCCTCAATCACGTGCAAGTACAAGTTCAAGGTAGGCCACACGCGTGAGAGAGGGAAACAAAAGCAGACGCTGTACTCCACTGTTGTGGGCACAGCACCATGAAAGG
Organism: Chlamydomonas incerta; assembly: GCA_016834605.1. Classification (NCBI taxonomy): domain Eukaryota; kingdom Viridiplantae; phylum Chlorophyta; class Chlorophyceae; order Chlamydomonadales; family Chlamydomonadaceae; genus Chlamydomonas; species Chlamydomonas incerta. The sequence goes on along the minus strand of JAEHOC010000017.1, from coordinate 1,104,154 downwards.
CTGCAGCCCAGGCCAGGCTGCGGCAAAGGGGGTGTCAGCCCAACCCGCCCCCCACCCCGACCCAACCCGGCAGTCTTCTGCTCCTCCTCAATTGGGCGAATGAGCACGCGATCGTGGATGGGAGTCATCTGCAGAAGCAGGGAGGCCAGCCCGCGCAGGCGTGAACGAAGGCAGAGGACTCGCGACGTCTAGACGCGTCCAGAGCTGGAATGCACCATCGCGACCCAAACTCCAAGCTGTTCCGCCAGCTGCGTGCTTACCTTGGTGATGTCAAGGGCCGCCTTTTCCGCGGTCACGCTAGCGGCAACGCGCACAGTGCTCCGGCGACCTGCGCAACAACGCCGCCCGCCCGCACAATTTAGCCTTCTGTCGGGGCCAAGCTGCCTCTGAACAAGCCGATCAATCCATATCAAATGTTAGGGGCGAAATTACGTGCCTGCCGAAGGGCGCACGGCCACGCGAGAGGAGGTGAACGCGAGGGAGGCCATTTTCTCAAACCAAACGCTGGAGTAGGGCCTAGTATGAAGATTTGTGGGGACACCAATGAAATGGAACTGCCAGGGCCTACTGAAACGAGGGCTTTGCGGAGCGTCACGCATGCAAATTGCCATGCACCCGCGCCGCGCCGCGACCCCCAGCTCCACGCTACACATTTTCAATTTCACGGGCAGTTGCATACTTAGCACGCGCGCAGCGCTGACACGCCTCCTGAAGCCGCAACCACCACAAACCGAGCTTGCGCTGAGACACCGAGAGCTCCTTTGCGTAAATTCTATATTTTCATTTGTGCACATATCTTTCATCTTCACCCAAATTACCATCCCCTACAAATGCGCGCTCTGCACAGTAATCGCTCGGCACTGCGCCCCTGCCGAGCGCCGCTGGCACCGTTTGCGCCTATCTGTCCCACGGTATCAGTGACTCAGATTGTTCCTTACACTCAGAATGGGCGGGGAGTTGTGGCTTGCCGCGCTCTGGAGAGCTACATGGTGGACAAGCTCAGGGCTGCGGAGATGACCTTCAAGGAGCTGCAGATGAGGATGGCGGACCCCGAGGTTGCTGCTAATGCGTCCGAGTTCCAGAAAGTCGCCAAGGCGGCTTCGGACCTGGAGACTACTGTCAATACCTACCGCGCCTACACGGACACGGAGCAGCAGCTGACTGATGCTGTTAAATACTTGAAGGAGGAGGCGTCCAGCGACCCGGAAATGGCGGAATTTGCGCGCGAGGAGATTGCCGAGCTTGAGGCATCCCTCACCAAGCTGCAGGACGCCCTGCGCCTGCAGCTGGTCCCCAAGGACCCGCTCGACGACCGGAACATCATGCTGGAGATTCGCGCTGGCGCGGGTGGCGATGAGGCGTCGATTTGGGCAGGAGACCTTATGCGGATGTATCAGCGGTACGCCAACAAGCAGGGGTGGAAGGCGGGCCTGGTCAGCTGCACGACGGCGGAGGGGGGCGGCTACAAGGAAGTCATTCTGCAGATTAACGGCGACAGCGTCTACTCCAAGCTTAAGTGGGAGGCGGGCGTGCACCGCGTGCAACGCGTGCCGGCGACGGAAGCGGCGGGGCGCGTGCACACCTCCACCGCCACCGTGGCGGTGATGCCCGAGGTGGAGGAGGTGGATGTGGCGCTCAACATGAACGACATCGACCTGAAGTTTGCGCGCGCTAGCGGTGCCGGTGGCCAGGTGCGGGCAGGGGCCAGTGGCGAGGCGGCGTGATGGGCAGCCGGGCGTCGGAGGAGGGCTGGCGGGCTGTGTGCGGGAATAGGCGGCACTGGCTGGATGACGGCGGCTGAACATTGCAGCGGGGCCCCAGTGGACGGGTTGACATGGTACTCCTTTGAAAGTGGGTTCCAGCGCGCGTTCTGCCGGAGTCCCGGTGGCTGCTTGGCGCTCGGGCAGCGCACAACAAACTGGCGGAATGCGGCGTGTGGGAGCCGCGGCCTCTCAGCCTGGCAGCAGCAGGAGCGCCTCCAGTGGGCGCACACTACCGTAATCCTGTGATTGCCAGCAATGCAAACTCAAACCCCGCTGCTGCGGCCCTGCGCCACCTCTCTATCCGGCCTACAGAACGTGAACAAGGTGGAGACGGCGGTGGATCTGATGCACAAGCCGACCGGCATTCGCGTGTTCTGCCAGGAGGAGCGCACGCAGGCGCAGAACAAGGAGCGCGCCTTCCAGATTCTGCGCGCAAAGCTGTACGAGCTGGAGCTGCAGCGGCAGCAGGCGGAGATCTATGCCGCGCGCAAGAGCCAGGTGCGCGCCGCGGCGGCGGGCAGGGGGCTCTGGGGGGGGGAGGGAGAGCGGCCGGATGCGAGTACGGCTGAGGCCACATGGCTGGGGACCGACGGCTGTGGGCCGTGGGCTGGCGCACGAAGGCCAGCTGGCGGCAAAAGGAGCAACACGGGGCAATGGGCAGCGGCAGCGGCAGCGGTAGCGGCAGGGGCAGGGGGAGGGACAGGGGGCAGCCGAGTAGGGGCGGCTGCTGCGGCATGAGGTCATTCAAGCGTGCCATGCCCGTCACACCACACGACCCTGCGCCGCACCACTCCCGCGCCCAACGCACCGCGGCACCCGACCCAACTGCAACCCCAGGTGGGCACGGGTGACCGCTCCGAGAAGATCAAGACCTACAACTACAAGGACAGCCGCGTGTCGGACCACCGCATCAAGATGAACTTTGACCTCAACTCCATCATCGAGGGCGACCTGGAGGACACGCTGCAGGCCATGATCAGCGCCGACCAGCAGGAGAAGCTCAAGGAGCTGGCCGAGAGCGTGGCGGCGTAAATGTGGTGGAGAGGTTCACTGATCGTTATTAGGCGCGCGTCGAGCTGAGAGCGTCGAGGTGGTTAAGGAGCGCTGGACTGGTAGGTAGCAGCCCAAGCTAAACGGCGACGTTGGGGCACTGGTCAGCGAATGGGATGTAGGCTAGGAGTAACCAAGGTGGCATAGAACTGGACGGAGGGGTTGAGGGGCAGTAGCGAAGGCGGCAGGTTGCGGAACAGCGAGTGCAGAGCGGAGAGCAATGGCCGCGCCGGTCGGCGGTGAGGCACTGCCGCAGGGAGACAAACCTCGAGCCTGCTGATGCACAGCGGTACAGGAGCGACAGGATTATGTGAGGTGCTAGCGTATGTGACAGATGCTCGGGTGGTGTACACCGTGGTGATGCGAGCAAACTTCACGTTGTGTGCGCGTATTCGTATGCTAACCTTCCAGGTATGTTGAAGCCGGTTGCGGCATCAGTTTTGATGTGAGCTGATTCCAGAGAGATTGATGAGAGGGGTGTGTGTGTGTGGTGCGGTGGATGCACCGCACTGCTGTGCGACACAGGCTGTGTGCGGGTATGGCCCAGTCAGGGATAGCACACTGGGGCCCATCAGAAGGCAGCTGCGTGGTCTTGGACACGGCATTGTGCAGCTGCCATGGGTATATCATGCAGTATAAGGTTTACGGTCATGATAGACGATGCATAGGCCCAGGCAGATTGCGAGCTTTGGTGACACGAGGCGTGGGGATACGGCGGGAGGGGCAACCGGGCTTCATCGTGTCGCCGCATGGAGCATGGCAAGTTACTCCCTGGCGCTGTAACATTTCTTTCAAGCTAAATTTAGGTACTACTGCAAATTTCGGCCCGACACCAGCACTTGCGCTGTGAACCTTCTGGCAATTCGCTTATTCGCGTCGTCATAAAGCAGGCCTTCGCCTTAGAGCACTAGCCGCTTACAATGGTTGCGCCGTGGCAAGAGACGCAGTATAGAGTCGTAGTGGAGGTGAGCAAAGCGCTTGGGCGACGGATTCAGGGGAATTGAGTCGTCGGCGCGCTCACGCTTGGAGTGCAGAGCCTAAAAACGTGCCCCTCTAGCCGAAGCATTTAATAGAGCGAGCGCTACGCCTGGCGGGGAGGGCGGGGCGGTGAGGGGCGGGGGTGGGGGCAGCTACCCTAACCGCTTGACCAGCCGTGCGGGGAGCGGGCGGGGAGCGGGCGGTGACCGGGTGGGGACCGGGCGGGGAGCGGCGGGACAGGTCTCCGCAACTTCGATGGCCCTGGGATGCACATGTCTGCCTAGCCCCGTGACCTGGGTCTCAGAAGCAATCTTGGATGCAGCCTGCGGTGCCGTGGCGTGCATTGCCATCATCGTGGGCTGGTTCCCAAACTTCAGTGCCACCGACCAGCCGCTTCGACACGCCCACGCCCCGGCCCGCAGTTCAAGAAGGGCGGCTCCGGCGTGAAGCGAGAGATCATCATGACCCACAGGCCCGAGGTCCTTCCGCCACAGCTGCATGGGCGCGTGACGCCGGAGGTGGGATAGCTGCAGCGGCGGTGGGATAGCTGCAGCGGCGCTGTAACGCACAGGCGCTTGGTTATCAAATGTCCTCGATTGGGAACCCGGGCTTAAGAGCTACGGTTGTGTTCCTACTGGCTGCAGGAGTGGAGCGTCTTCATGACAGGTTGGTGGCAGGCAGCACGTGCCCGGCATGGGTGACGTGATATCACTGGCCATCTGCACACGCACATGCCTCCAGCCAGTGCGGGACGGGCGGTGGGCCACAGCGCGGTGCGGCAGACAGCGCCTCCTGGCCGGGGTGCATTCGGATGCGCTATAGTGTGGAAATAGAATGCTGACATCAGCCGGGCTGGCACGTGCAATGCTGGCTTGTTGACGGACGTGGTGGCACGCGCACTCGCAGAGGTCAACCAGCTGGTCTACAGCCATCCCTACACGCAGGTTGGTACGGGGGCTGTGGGTGGGATGACGGCACGCAAGCCAGTCAGCTGTTGCTAGGACATGTACAAATCATAAAGCTCGGTTTTGGAACGCTCCGCGGACCGTCACGCGGACGGACCGTCATGCACTCATGCGGCCATGGCCGTGTGTGGTCACCCCTGTGTGCATGTGCGCGGGCCAGCCGCCTACTCTGCAGCTCGGCCCATCCATCCTTCCCCCACTCCCTCCGCATGGCGCCGCTTGCTCCCACCCACAGGCGCCCAGCGCCGAGTACTGCTGCAACTTCGCTGTCAACATGGCGTGTCGTGAGTCGCATGCACCCGGTTTCGCCTCGATGGCGATGCGCGCAAGCAGGTGGCGCTCCAGGCTGCCCATTCACCTACCGGCGGCTGACGTGTACCGTATGCACACGTGCGCACCCGCCGCGCCGCCCTTGCTGCCGCCCCCGTAGTGCTGGCCATCGGCTTCGGCTGCTTCCAGGGCGACGGCGGTGACTACGGCCCCTGGCTGGCGCAGCTGCAGCAGATCCTGAACAGGCACGCGCCGGCGTTCGCGGCCGGCGGCGCCAGCCTGCGGATAAACCACGTGCATGGCAGTTACTGGTAGGGGGTGGGCAGGGGGGGCCGCAATAACTGGTTGGGCAAGGACGAAGAGGGGCGTGGGTTGGGGAAGGGCTGCAAGGGCGATGGAGGTGTGGCTGTGGGCAGGCCGGGCGCGGCGGGGTGGCCCAGAAGGCCCCCCTGGCTTTGGCGCGCTTGCGGGCTCGTATCGTGTTGTGGGTGCTGCTGTGGCGGCTGTGCTGATTATGCGCCGGTGCGTGTGCGCAGGGTGGAGGTCAACGTGGACCCCACCTTCATGGCGGTGGGAGCGCCGGGTGAGTCATGGGGGGAGCTGAGTCGCCGTGCAGGTTTTGGGCAGCCGGCAGGATGGGCCTTCAGTTCGATTTTGCGAGTTCCCTACCCTCTGCGTGCACCATGCCTGAGGGGGCTGCTGGTCATGTAGTGGCCTCGCGCACCAGGGATGCATGGTTGACATCTGCGCTTTCGCGCCGCTTGCAGTGCCGGCCGGTGTGCCAGTCTACTACCCGCCGCCCGGCGCCGCCCCCATGGGGTACCCACAGCCCGGCGGCCCGCCCCCGCCCGGCTATCCCGCGGCGCCGCCGTCCGCCCCCACCAAGGCGTAGTGACCGCCAGCTGGAGCTGGGGCTGGACAAGAAAGTGTAATTTTGAGAAGGGGGATATGAGTGAGATGAGGGCTGCATCGACGACATAGGACACGTTAGAGTGCGAGGGCTGTTTCATGATCCCTGAGCTGTCATGTGACACGAATTGACATGATTGACATGATGCATTGTTGTTGGAGTTTGCGAGGAATGGCTGTGTTGATCGTGGCGTGGTGGTGCCCTTGCTTTTGGCGTAGGCTATGTTTGGTGCACCACCAGCTGGGCTTGAGACCTAGATAGAGTGGATGGTGTGTGTAGTGTGTGGTACATTGATTTGGTTTGACGGAGGAACGTGGAGGTCGAAAGCGATTTGCCGTGGCCAAGGGAAGTTGGTCATGCAATCATACGCAGAGTTCATGCAGGATTGCATCGATGCGTTTGATGCGCTACTTGGGCGCAATAGGCGCTGTAGGCATGCCTGAAATAATGCCGAGCCAGGAGCCCAGGACGGAAGCAATGAGAGGCGCCCAGAGGAGTCCACGCCTCACCGCCTGACGTACATACTTCGTGCCACGACTCCCGGCTGTAATAGCACACTCGGCGCTTGCCAACAATGGCCTGCAGCCATACACACACATGTCACCACAAGCGCGCCCACATGCTTGCACAACCGCACTGCGTCAGAGGCGCATCGCCGTCAGTACACTCCTTTGTCCGCATCTCACATGACCGTCACCACAGCTGACCGTCGTCAAAGCAGCCCCGCGAATACACGCTCGGAGTGCTCCCTCGCTGCATCATCCTGCTACAGAAGGGTCCTGCACTCCTCCTGCGTACAGCTTCACGTTGTCCACTGTATGCCGCGTCACCCCGCTTTGCCCGGCCCCACACGCGCCGGCGGCACGAATCCCAGCCGCTTGCGCATCACCGGCAGCCCCGCGCCACCCGCCCGCGCCAGGGGCTTGGCGCCAGGCACGTCATCGGGGCCGCTGCCATCCGCCTCTTGCGCCATCGCCACATCTGGCCCCTGCACGCCGGACGATGACGTGGCCACCGGCCCCGAGCTGCCCCGCCCCGCATTCGGCGGGGAAGCTATAGTACCACCAGCGATAGCGCCCGGCTTGGGGACTACCCGCTCCGGTGCCTTGAAAGGCAGCTGTGCGGCGCCGCAGGGCTTGGGCCGCTTGACCAGGGGCTGCCGGGCAGCGGTCGGCCGGGGCCCGCCGTCCGTGTGCGGCGCCAGCACACCGCGCTCCTCGGCTGCCGCGTCCCGCGGCGGTGGCGGCTCCGTCACCTCCTCCTCGCCGTCGTCCTCGTCAGCCTCCTTCGCCATCACCGGGTGCTGCTTGTGCTTGGGCTGGTTGCCAGCCGCGGTAGTGCCCTGCGCGTCCTCCAGAACCCTGGGCCCGCAACCATCACCGCCGCCCTGCGGAATAGGGCGCTTCAGGGCGGTCGGTCGGCGGATGGCGGGCGGCGCCGCCGGCCGCGGCAAGCCGGCCGCCACTGCTGCGTTACCCCGCTGCTGGGCGCCGTTGGCGCCGGCTGTCCCAGAGCCGCCGCCGCCGCCTATCCCACCAGCAGCGCCACTGCCCTCCCCAGAGTCAGCACCGCCACCACTGTCCGAGTCCGAGCCCGAGTCTCCAGCCGCCTCCGCCGCGCCGAACTTGTCCGCACTGGCCCACAGAGCCTTCTGCCCGCCGCCGCGCCGCTTCGTCCCTGCACGTGCGGTACAGCCGATACTCCATCAACTTCCCCGGACGGATGCAAGGCATGACGTCGCCTATCTAAATCCCCCACGATGCTCGCAGCCCGCTTCCTGAGGCTGCCCTCCTCCTCACCGCCGGCTGTGCCGCCCTCCTCGCCGTCGTCCGGCATGGGCAGCTTGATACCCGGCATCTTGGCGCGGATCTGCGCCGCGCGGTTGCCGCCCTCCGCCTCGCGCGACTCCAGTCGAGACAGCGCGCGGGACACGGCGCGAGGGTCGGTGCAGGCGTCACACAGCGCGTCGCAGGAGCGGTCGCATGGGCCCCTGCATGTGCGTGGGGCAGCGGCGCATCTATCACCACTCACCAGAGTACCAGACCAACCTACCTGGGCAGACTGCTCCCGAACAACCTTCCCGACGTGCTCATCGAACCGAACCCGCATGCCCTAGGCTTGGGCCACCCTTGCGCAGGCCAGTTGCGCGCAGCCCGCTTCCCAAGACTAATCCCGCACCCCCCGACCCCCCATTTGGGAATTGGAAAACCTACCCCCCCCCCCCACACACACACACACACACGCACCTCTCCTCGCCGAAGAACTTGAGCACGTGGCGCCGCCTGCAACCGCCGCCGTGGCAGTAGGCCGCCACCTCCGTCACCGCGCCCGACCGAACGCCGCGCTCCATCTTCTGGTTGGCCTCCAGGTCGGCCCGGCTGGCGTACAGCAGCGAGGCGCTGGGCAGCCCGTCACGGCCCGCGCGGCCGGACTCCTGCGGTGGGGCGCAGCGCGGGCGCAGTGGGGGAGTTCGTTAATTGCCTGTGCGTAGTCATTCCCAAGTCCCAATTCAACCATGCGTGGGGGAGGGGCAACCGGATGACGGGGCGCTGCCCAGGTGGGGCGCAGACATTAGCAGCGGGCGCCGTGTGGCGGTGGGCGGAGGCGGTCGGGGCGCTGGGATGGAAGCGCGCCGTGTCGGGCGGAGGGTTGCAAATAAAGCCGCGCTGAGTCGCAGCGTCATTGCAGGACTCGCCTGGTAGAAGCCCTCCATGGAGGCGGGCGGGTTCCAGTGCACCACCCAGCTGCAGGGCGGCGGGGGAGGGGGCGGGCGGGTGGAACGGTGCATATGGATAGCGCTTTGGCACCGCCAGGGTTTGGCACACGCAGGATCCCAACGGTTGGAAGAGCCGCGCAGAGGCCTTACCGCACGTCCGCGCGGTCGATGCCCATGCCGAACGCAATCGTGGCCACGACCTGTCGGGTTGAACACGGAGACATGTGTCACTTGGATCGGAGCTTGCACTAAATTGCTACTCCACATACATACGAGCGCAAGAAGCGGACCAGCGCATAGCCAACTCCCCAGACAGCACCGCGCTCCCACCACCCACCACATTGGTGCCGCCGCTGCTCCAGTCCCGCTGCACTCTTGTCCGCACGTCGTTGTTCTTGCCGGCGTGGTAGCAGCCCACCTGCGTGAAGCGGGGCAGCGACCAGAGCACGGGCGTAAAGCCAGGTGGCTGTACCGTCAACCGATGGTGTGTTGCGTAGTGACTGGGGCCATTTGCAGTCCGCGGAAGCCTGACGCGGCCGCGTTTATGGAAACCTGTCAAGCGCCGTCCCTCCGCTCACATCGATGTCGTGCGCAGCCAGTGACGACGCCAGCCAGTCACAGGTAGCCCTGCAGCACGCACGCACACGAGAGGTAGGAGCATCCACACCTGACTACAGGGGTTCCCATGCCTGGCTAACTGCATACCGTCTGCGCGCAAGCCTTTGCCAGCGCCTGCAAGCAGCACCGAGCCCCACCTGAGCCGCGCGTAGACGATGCCGCCCTCGCCGCTGCGGTCCTGTATGAACTTCACCAGGTCCTGCGGGGCACTCAGAATTTAGGTGGGCAGGCAGGCAGCCACAGCGGGTGTGATCGTTGAGCGGACTGCACGGTGCACGCGCTGACTGAGGGAGAGAGACACGCTACCCGCTACTATGTGGTGTGCAAGCCCTACCTCGAGCGCCGCGTTGTCGCTGCCGTCGCCGATGAGCTCTTTGTGTCGCACCTGCAGTCGCAGCGCGCCCGGTGCCGGCGAACATCTTATGGGGCCAAGCACGCATCACGACATCCATTCTCCGCCGCACCCGGCACGTCTCCACTGCACTGCCAACACTCCAGCCGCGTGCGTGCATGCCAGCAAAGCCCTTTCAGCTGTCACTGGCCCACCGCAGGAGTACACGCGCCCGCCCGGCCGCCCCCAACACGCGCCCCGACCTGGTAGGCGATGTTGGGCCGGTTGAAGGAGCCCTTTATCAATCGCGGCTGTTTGAGTCGCAGCACTGTGATGATGTCATCCCGCACCTTGGGCGTGGCGCTGGCCTGTGGCCCAACACGGCGGCATGGGCGGCCAGCGGTCGCATGAGAGCAGCAGAGCAGGGCCACGAGTACGGAGGGCATGGCATGGTGCTGTTCGGGGTCCAACGCGCACAGTGCCCCCGCCCGCACCGTGAGCGCCACCACGGGCACCGAGGGGAACTCCTGCTTGATCATGGACAGCTGCAGGTAGGCGGGCCTGCGGGCAGCAAGGCGCGGTGGGTGGTGGTGTACGCCAGCCCAATGTTAACCCAACCCAACCCAAATCAACCCGACGAAGGGGGATTCAAGGCAAGCAGGGGGCGTGTGCCGGCCAATCACACCCGTGTGCACGGGCTTTCGCTTCTGTCCCCAGAGTATCCCTGAACGCGCACAGCCCCCCGCCCCTTTCAGCGTGCGCGCCCTGACCCAGATGGACATGTGTTCGTTCGGCTCCGTGCACACCTGAAGTCATGGCCCCACTCCGACACCTGCAGAAGGATTACCGAGAACTTTCAATCACATGCCAAACAGGCACAGCCACGTCAAACAACAAGGTGCGGTGGCGCTCACCGTGTGCGCCTCGTCCACCGCGAAAGAAACAAGGGTGCCATTGGTGCATGCCTCCTGCACGGGTTCAGTGGAGAGGCACCAGTCCGGAGCAAGAGCCCAGGTTCAGATGCGGCGCGACCCACATCAGCCTCCTTGGCCATCTGGGTTCGGGCGGCCACCTGCAGATCTGCAACGCCCCCAGCACACATCGTCCACCCGCCCCCGAGTCCGTATCAAGCATATGCTGCGCAGGCCACCCCCTGCCACCTTGAGGCTGTCCAGCAGCTTGGGCGTTTGCAGCGACTCGGGAGTGGTGTACAGCAGCCGCAGCGAGGGCTCATCGCACACCATGTCCTTGGCGATGCTGGCCTTGCGCGGCTCGGGCACCTCGCAGTTCCAACGCTGAATAGGCCAGACGGAGCACAGCGTGTGTGGAATCCTCTAAGCGCAAACAACAGCAGTGGCGTGCCAAGTGGTGCACGGCTTGAGTGCAAATCTCCCACCTCATGCATCCCAACGCGCTCACCTCAGCGTAGATGCCGCGCTCGTCGCACTTGTCCACCTGCGCGACGCCATGCCGTTCGTGGTGTGACGGGTGCTAGAATCCCTGATGGATAAGTTCATGCGCCTGAGGTCAGACTGCCGTGGGCCGCACCTGGTCTTTAGCCAGCGCCAGCAGTGGACATACCACCTGCAAAAGCGATGGAATGCGGAAAGGACGAATGTGTTGTGACGTGGCGCTCGGCCTCAGGCCGCCGCCCCTGCCCTTCAACCACAGGCCTCCGCGGGGCGCGGGGCTGTCAACTGGAGGCGGCATTGTCGACCCACCACAGTAAATCCGTGAGCCCTTGTATGGCAGGGCAGCTGGAACGCCACGCTCTTGCCGCCACCCGTTGGCAGGATGACCAACGCGTCCTCCCCGGCTAGCGTGGCCTGAATCGCTTCCAGCTGCCCGGGACGAAACCCAGACATGCCGAAGTGCTCGCGCAGCGTGCGCAGCAGGGCAGCCTCGTCGGGCACACCAGGTGTCTCCATAGGGCGCTCCTGTTGCTCCATGATTGGGCCTCGTGCTAAGAACAACGCGCCCGGCGACGCAGAACAACGGGACGAGTGTTTCTATACCATCTTCACCTGTCTCTGCCTGTCGCCTACGCACGCCTCGGTTTCTCTTTATATTGTTCCTCTAAATCTTATGTATGCTAGTTAGGGAGCTGCTGGCCGCATCCAGCCTGGAACTTTTCATGCCCTGGAATCAGCCACCGATTTGGCGATTTCGCACCCCTTGCCATAGCACGCGGACACAGCTCCATAGTCATTTTTGTAGTCGTAAGGTAGTTTCAGCATCAATCTGAACTGGTGAGGCGCAGCCCAGCGACTTAGGGCTTGACCCCTCTTGGCCCGACGAGCGCTCGTAGTGTGCAAGTAGCCGGATCTATAATTAATTCCGCATAGCTGCCACGCATAGTCGCTGCACTGCTTCAGGATGCAGCAAGGGCGGGGATTGCGGGGCGCTGCTCAGTGCCCACAGCGAGCCGTGAGAAAGGCGTCGGCGCGACGAATGTGTGTTGTGGCGTCTGCATACAAGACAGCGGCGCCGCAGCTGGGCACGCTGAGCGAGGAACAGGTGGACAAGTTCCACCGCGACGGTACGCAGCCGTGGTGGCACGCGGGGAGAGCGCTATTAAGGGGGGGGGCGACCACCGCCTGCGGTGCGCAACGTTGCACGCGTGGACGTATGATGCAAGCGTCTGTACCAGAACTGCCAGAACCAGCGACCGGTGGGCACGCCCGCCACGCCCCGTACACCGTAGGGTTCCTGGTGCTGGAGAAGTTTGCCAGCCCGGAGGAGTGCGCGGCGCTGAAGACGCGCATGGACCAGCTGCTGCACGACTTCGACCCGCAGACCATCTCCATCTTCAGTACCAAGAACCAGGTGGCTGCGGGGCTCGGGAGGGCTATGGCTATTGGGGCTGGGGCTAGGGCGGCCTGAAGGACGAGCGGGATGGTGTGGTGTGGGGCGCGGGTCGACGCCGCGGCGTGACTTCGCTGACGCGGTGTGTGGCGGGTGTGGCCTGTGTGTCCTGTGTGGCGCAGGCGGCCACCACGGACAACTACTTCCTGCGGAGCGCCAGCGACATCGGTGAGCCCGCCTGGGGCTGGGCTGGGGCTGGGGCTGGGGCTGGGGCACGGTAGAACATGCGTACCATGCCGGTTGATTGCGCGTACTACGGTCTGGGCTGGGCCCACGAGCCCTTCCCCTGACAGAGCTACCGTTTCCGCACGTGTGCACACGCTGCCGGCCGAGCTCCCACCCCCGCCCCCGCCCCCGCCTCCGCCCCTCCCCTCCCCGTCCCGGCCAGGCTTCTTCTTTGAGGACAAGGCCTTTGACGAGGCGGGCCACCTGCGCCAGGCCAAAGAGCTGTCCATCAACAAGGTCGGGCATGGTGAGCTCCAGACTAAAACCACTCGCAGCACGTCGTATTGAACGCTGCCTGGTGGTGTCAGGGAGGCGCGGAAGGGGCGAGGTTCATTCCAAATCTGGCCGCTGCCGACGCCTGTGCAAGGTCGGGGCAGTTGCAACGCCCTGTCAACATGAACATCTCGTCGTCATTCTTCATCACAAATAGAACCCGGCTTTCACAACCTCCCTCCCCGTCTCGTCTTAATTAATGCATGACTCTCCCCCGCCCCTCACTCCCCACCCGCCGCCGACCCGGCGTCCAGCGCTGCACGACCTGGACCCCGTGTTCCGCCAGTTCAGCCGCTCGGCCGCGGTGTGCAACGTGCTGCGCAGCCTGGGCTACGCCCGCCCGCTGCCGGTGCAGTCCATGTACATCTTCAAGCAGCCCGGCATCGGCGGGGAGGTGGTGCCGCACCAGGTGGGTTGTTTCCCGTGCCCAGAATGAGGCCTGATGAAAATAGAAGCAGTCTCATCAGGGGGGCATGCGTGCGAGGGGGCGGGACGGGCTCGCGCTGGGCGGGCTGGCGCTGGGATCCTGGAGCCTGGGTGTTGAAGCATGTCGGTTGCAAGGCCAGCGCCACGGCCAGCGCCTCGCTGCCCCCGCCGCCCGCAACCCCCGCAGGACTCGTCCTTCATCCACACGTCGCCGCTGACCTGCGTGGGGCTGTGGTGGGCCCTGGAAGACTGCACCAAGGACAACGGCTGCCTGTGGGCCATGCCAGGTGCGGGCCCGCCCCGCCGGGCGACGCTCCGCCCTACCCTGCCCATATGCATCCACACATGCATCGCCCGCCCGCTGCACCTCACCCGCTGCACCTCACCCGCTGCACCGCCAACCCACTGCACCACATCCGCACGCAACCTGCACCCGCCCGCACCCGCCAACCCGCCAACCCGCTGCACCGCCAACCGGCCCCAGGCATCCACAAGGACGGCCTCAAGCGGCGCTTCACGTTGGGGCCGGGCGGCAAGGTGGCCTTCGACGCGCCGCAGCCCGCCTACGACCTGTCCCAGTTCGTGCCGCTGGAGTGCCCAGCAGGTAGGGCGGGCGGCGGGGCGAGCGCGCGCGCGGTGGGCATGCCTTGTTGCGTTCGGTGCGAGGATGGCAGAGGCGGATCCTGCGGGTGCACCGCAGCCGCCGCATGGTTTTCCCAAGCGGCTCCTTTGGTCGTGCACACCCCTCAACGCCCCCGCTATGACACCCCCATGGTTGGTTTTGATTTTGGGTTTAGTTTAGGTCGGACTGGGCTTCACAACCCTCTCTCCCCCCCTTCCTGCACCGCGCGCAGGCACGCTGGTGCTGCTGCAGGGCGAGAACGTGCACTACAGCGCCGAGAACACCTCGCCCGTGTCGCGCCACTCGTACTCCATGCACCTGGTGGAGAGCGCGCCCGGCGTCACCTGGAGCGCCGACAACTGGTGGGTTGGCGGGGGGGTTGGCGGCGGTGGCGGTGGCCGGCAGAAGGGCGGGCGCCGGGGAGGCAGGGCCTGCGAGGGAAAGCGCTCGGAACGACAAGACGGTCGTTGGATTCGGTGGGCTGGCCAGGCTGAAGCGGCGCAGCCAACGTGCCGTCTTACATGAGCTGGCAGTTTCTGAAGCTGCAACACGTCCTGTGTTGGCTTTCTGATTGATGCGTGCAGGGCTCAGCGGGGACAGGACAACCCCTGGCAGCCACTGTACGGCTGAATAGCTGGCGGCGTCCAGGCGCAACGCCGCTGGGTGCTGAGTGCAGCAGCACAGCAGCAGTCGGCTGAGTTGATGGTCAGGATGCCGATGCTGTGACATGTACATTATGGGAATTGGGTTGCGATGTTGCGGGAATGCGGATGAACGCGCGAGACGGTGGCCGAAATCGTGGGGTGGGGTGGGGTGGGGTGGGGTGGGGCGGATGGTCGCAGCACGTGTATGGCCCAGAATTGGGGATGCACTTTGCTTGGGCAAGCTGTGTGCGCTGTTATTGGCATTAGGATCATCGCCACTACGCATGCAAGCAATTTTGCACCGCCGTTCCGCTGGCTGCGGGCTGAATGCAACACGCGTCAACGCGTTCCGCGCTGTATGGATGAAACGAACACGCTGTAAAGTATCTCAATCAGAGGACGCGACGAAACCGGAACTGAAAATGCTTGACGAGGTTGACTTCGGCGACTTGGCCGGCTCCAGCAGCGATTCTGACGGCTCCGCCCAGGCTGCAGCGAAGCGGCGAGACTGTCCTCGCTGCAAGTAAGCGTGATGCCGTCCTGGCTTAGACGAACGGCTTGCAAAAGAGAGCCCTCGCTGACTCCACTGCACCACGCGCACTGCACGCAGCCGGCCGCCCCGCGTGTGCGTCTGCCCCGCCCTGCCTGACGCACCGCTCCGGCTGCGCGGCAAGGTGTTTATCCTCCAACACCCGTACGAGCTCAAGTGAGTGTGCAGGGCCGCCGGGCGCGGCAGGGTTGGGGACCAAACCTGCTCCTCTGGATGCCGCACTGCCTCGCCCACGGTGGCTTCGGGCCTTCCGCCGGGTATCAGCCCCTCCTGCGCCTGTCGCGAAGTGCCGCCCCCGAAGTGCCGCCCCCGGTGCACCAAATGAGACACGATCCCCGCCTTCTCCCACCCCCACTTCTATGTACCCCCTTTGCAACCCCCACGCCTGCTGTCGGCCCTGCTATGCTTCGCCCATCACACCTGCCACCCCAACACCACCCCCGCCCCCTGGCCCTGCCAGGAAGCGCATGGCCACGGTGGCGCTGCTGACGCGCTGCCTGGACGAGGCCTCGCTGAGCGTGCTGCCGGCGCGGCGGCTGCAGGTGCGCGGCGTGCGCCGGGGCTCGCCTCAAGGGCGAACGGGCGCATGGCTAGCATGTGACGGCCTTGAGGGCGGCGTCCGCGGTCTGTAGCTGCGCGCTGCTCCGGGGGGCCTGGATCCACCCAAACCCGCCTGCCCCCTCGCAGCAAGCCGGCAGGAGCCCCGAGACGGACGCGATGCTGTCGGGCGCGGCGCGCGGCGACTACCCCCTGTATGTATTGTTCCCCGGGCCAGGTGCGTGCGTGCCGTACCGTGCCGCCGCAGTTGCCTGCCGTGCGCATCGGTGCTCGCTGGTCAACATTGACTGTTGCGCAAAGAGTGAGTCGCGCGCCTGCCTGGGCCGGGGTTGCAGGTGCCGTCGACCTGGCGGAGGTGGCGGCCAGCCCGCCGCACGGGGCCCGGCTGCAGGCGGCGGCGCCCCGGCTGCAGACCGCGGCCGAGCAGCAGGCGGGAGCGGCGGCGGAGCCTGCTGTCGCTCCCGGCACTTCCTCGGCTGATGCTGGGGCTGCTGGGGCTGGGGCGCCGGAGCAGCCCGCCTACATGCTGGTGGTGGTGGACGGCACGTGGCGCCAGGCCAAAGAGATGTTCAAGGTGGGCGGGTTGGCGGCGCCGGATGGGTGGGAGCTGCTTGGCAGCGCAATCCTATTGAACAATCAAACTGACTTGCTGGGTACCACCTTTGGGTGCTTGCAACGATGGCCCCGCCCCACCTTCAGTGCATCCTGTACCAAATCTCCTGTACCCCCTTCTCCACGTTGGTACACTGCCTATGTCTCTGATTGTTTCATCCATGCACGCACCCCCCCCCCCCCGCCCCTGTCTTGTCAACACCACAGCACGTGGCGGGGCGCTGCCTGCCGCCCGGGGGCCCAGGCGTGCAGGTGCGCGACCACCAAGCAGCAGTTCCTCATTGTGTGTGTTCTGGCCCGGAGCCCGTGACGTGTCTTGGCCATGACTGCATGGCTGACTGCTCCGCGCCCCCCCCCCCCCCCCCCCCGCGGTATCGCCGCCGCCAACATCGCCGCTGATCACGTTCCTGCGATTGCGCACTCTTTGCAACGGCCCCAGGTGTCCCTCAAGCCGTCGGACGTACTGCCACCGCCGCCGCCCGCAGCGGATGTGGTCACGGAGGCACCGCCGACCGCTGCACCTCAGCCGGCTGCGGCGGGCCAGGGCCAGGGCGCTGCTGCAGGTGCTGGTGCTGGTGCTGGTGCTGACGTGGCGGGCGATGCGGCGACCGGTGCGGCTGCTGCTGCTGCGGAGGGGGCGCTGCAGTACGACCCCAGCATGCCCTGCCTCATCCGCAAGGAGCCCGTGGTGAGTGGGCGGCAGGTGACGGGGTGGTGCATGGCGCGAGGGGCAGGGGCGCCGGGCCGACGACGTTGCCTTGTTGGTTGTCGCGGGCGTTTTCCCCTATTGCTCTCTAACACAACAATCCCCGGCGTGTGCCCCCCACCCCACCTCACGCAGGAGGGCTTTGTGACCACCTACGAGGCCACCGCGCGGGCGCTGGGTCTGCTGGAGCGCAGCCCGCAGCTGGCTGACAGTCTGCTGGCGCCGCTGCGGCTGATGACCCGCCTGCAGGTGGGCACCCCGCCACCGCGCGAGTGGGGGCAGCGGAGGCACGGGCACGGGCAAGGCGTACAGGCTCGACAGGGCTTGTGGGGCGTGTGCTGACGTGCGCACGCAGGTTGGGTCGCTGGAGAGGACTGGGGGGCGGGGATCAACGGTTAGCGTGCGCATGCGGGTTTGGGAACCGCTGTCACGGTGGCTTGGCTGGCTGTTCCCTTGACTGGACTGTCAAATGACCTGGCGGGAACCGACTGGCATCAAAGACCAAAGAAGGTCGTCTCGCCCCCTATGTCTATGTACCATCTTTGCAAGCCCCCTCACCCCAAACCCACCCACACCCACAAATGGGTTGAATGGTTTGAATCGCAATTGTTGATTTGGGAACTGGAAAATAACTACCCCCTTTCTCCCCCCCCCCCCACAGGCGGCGTTCGATCCCGCCATCCGCTCCCGGATGCTGCAACAGCCCGAGCCGCCCAGGCCGCAGCAGGGCAAGGCTGCTGCTGGGGGGCAGGTGGCGGAGCGCTGAGTGCGTCTGGCCCCAGCTGGGTGCACGGCGGCCCGAGTTGGGGCCACACGAGGGGACGGGCGGAGGGCGAGCCGAGGAGTCTGGGAGCAGGGCTCGCTCAGTGGTTCCGCCATCGAGGCTAGGCAAGGTACGTGGCTACCAAGAATACTACTTAAAGGAAATTTGAGTGCATCGCGATCTGGATCGCGGGTTTCAGCTCGAGTTTTCGCCGAAGGATCGCTGCTCGGAAGCTGGCAAAACCGTCTACCCAACCGTCGGCGAGAAGGCCCATTTTGAGGTCACGAAGCTTTCTCAACATTCTTAGGTACTTACCTTTTCACATGTACAGTGTATAGCGCTGCACGATGCCCGACCCAGCGGAAAACGAAGGAGCGATACGACCGGCCGCGGCCGCGCGAAGATGGTGGTGGCCATGCGCGGTTGCCGACGAGTCCCCCGACGAGGGAGAGCGGACATCGGACAGCGCACCTGTCCGAAACTTTGCCGACTTGCCATCGGCGCAGGAGGAGGTGGTTGGACCTGATGCTCAGGTCCCGCGCCCAATCGCGCGCGAGAGTCTGTTCCAGTGGCGGGGCTCGGTGCGGAGCAGCGTCGATCGCCTACGAGGCTCATGGCGGACCTCCTTTGCTCCACGTTTCACGCTGTACAACATCGAAAAGTCGGAGGAGCCGGAGAAGGTAGGAGGGGACGTGCCGGCGCGTGTGCGTCGGCGGCGGGCGCGGGCGCTGACGGAACCTGCCTGCGCTGCACCGGTCTGACTCCTGAGTTCTGAAGCCTACTGCATCCCGAACCCCAAGAATTTGCTTGACATCCCGATGGCTCGGTTCATGGAATGTGTGGCTGGCTCTAATACGTCGGTCCTTGCGCTGCAGGAGCGGTGCTGCCCCCGGCCGGGCCTGGCGCTGGTGCTGACGGCCCTGGTCATCTGCACGCTGGTGGTGGTGGTGGTGCCCGTGTGCACCAAGTACGACTGCGGCGTGTCGGGCAGTCACGTGAGTCACAGCATGCAGATTACGTGACGGGAGCCCGAATGTGGGTGGGCGGAGGCGGGCAATTGGGGCTGCTGCTGGGCGCGTGGCGTGTGTTGCGGCGGCCGTGTGTGGTCTAGCCTGGCTCACGCAGCTCCCGCGGATGTGCGTGTGCTGCAACACTGTAGGGCGGCAACGGCGACGCCACGGTGCAGCCGTCGCAGCAGCGCCCCGGCGGCAGCTTCGACGCGCTGGCGTTCCAGGCGCTATTCCAGGCAAGTGCGATCCAGGGGATTGCAGCATGACTTTGACAGGCGAGCAGCGCACGGTATGCTTGTTTTTATCCAGGAATGATGCATCTGAGCCCCGGCATACCCATATTGTTTCGGAAGCGGTTTCAACAGGGTTTACAACGAGCGCATTGTGCCCTCTGCCGTTGTTTGGACAGTTGAGCTGGGCAGCAGGCGGCAGCTCAGTGCTAGTGCCCGCGGGCTCGGCGCCGTCGCAGCAGCAGGCCGCGTGCGCGCAGCTGCTGAGCTCGGGCTCAGGCGGAGCCAATAGCAGCACTGGCAACGCCACGGCGCGTGGCATTAGCGATAGTGTGACGCTCAACGCCAGCCTAGCTCAAGGCATGGCGGAGGCTTTGGCGCAGCTGGGGGCGCCAGGCCTGCCGGTGCGCGTCACGCGGGTGTCCTGCACCCAGCAGACGGCCACCACCGCCGTCACGCAGCGGGCAGCTGCCTCCGCGCTCGTGTCGGCGACTGGTGGCAGTAGCAGCAGCAGTAGTGGTGGCAGTAGCAGCGGCGGCGTTAGCCGCGCCAAGCTTGATGCTGCTGCCGCCACCGGGCGGCGGCAAGCGCGGAGGCTGCTGCCCCTTGGCGACGGTGGCTCCCTGCCTGGGGGGAGCGGCAGCGGCAGTGGCAGTGGGGCGCGCCGATCAGCGCAGGCGGCTGGAGTGGGCGTCACGCTGCAAGTCGTGTTTGAGGTGCAGGTGCCGACGGCGAGCGGCAAGGGCGGGCTGGTTGCGGCGGTGCGGAACACGCTGCTCGGCGCGGACGGGGCCGCGGCTCTGGAGCAGCAGCTCGCCAACAGCCTGCAGCCGCTGACCGGCAGTAGCACCACCGTGCAGCTGCTGCAGCCACTGGCTGCCACAGGGCCGCAGCTGGAGGGGCCCGGCGGCGGCACGACCTCGCCCTTTCCGCCCTTTCCGCCGATGCCCCCGCTGCCGGCGCCCAAGGCCACTGTGCCGTCCCCGCAGCCGCGGCCCGCAGGGACTGCCACGCCCCCGCCGCCGCCACTTCCACAGCAGGCATTGCCAGGGTCGCCGCCTCCGGCTGTTGCCCCGACACCGGTGCCGGCTGGTGCCCGGTCACCATCGCCATCGCCGCAGCCAGCACCATCGCCCCAGCCTTCGGCTCTGCCACAGCCTTCGGCCGGTGCGCCGCCTCCCTCACAGCAGACCAGCTCTCCACCGCCGCCCGCTTCCAGCCCCGACCCGGCGGCTTCCCCCCTGCCCGCGCAGCTTACGCTGCCGCCGCCGCTGGCGGTTGCGCAGTCGTCACCGCCGCCGCCTGGAGCGCCGATCTCCCCATCGCCGATGGCCCCCGATGGCTCGTTGGCGCCTTTCCCGCCCTCCCCGGAGAACACGGCTGCGCCGGCGCCTTCCCCACCTGACCTGCCTCCCACCAGCTTCTCGCCGCCGCCCCCGCCGCCGCCGGAGGCGGAGCCGCCAGTGGCCGCGGGTGCACCGCAGCAGTCGCCGCCTCCGGTGGCGGGCAGTGACGGCGGCAGCACTTCCAGCCCACCACAGCAGCAGCTGACGGAGCCGCCGTCGCCGCCGCCCACGTACCCGCCGCCGCAAGACATAAGCATTAACGTGCTCCTGTCCCAGGATGGGGCCGGCCGTCGCTGAGGCTGCTGATGGGTTGCGGGCGGCATCTGGCATGGCGGCGGGCGGTGTGCTTGCTTAGTACATGGGCAGGTTGTGCATACATACCTGTTCGTGAGAGTTTGACATGTGATGTACAGGACTGGAGCGATTGAGCGGAGCGAGAGCGAGAAAGCTTGATGTGTTTGCTGTGTGTGGGGTTGGGCTGTAACTACCAGCCCATGCGAAACCAACCTAACCAGACAGGGGACAGGGGGCATGGGGTTGGGAGGGTGCGTGTATGTGCGCGTGTTGCATTGCATAGCATTGCATTGTCGTGTGTAGGACCTGCCGCAAGCACCCTGCTGAAGCGCGAGTGGGGCGGGGGCATTCCCATCACTCAGCTCATCATGTGCGCGTGTCCCAAGCTGGGTCGTAATCGTGGCGTGGACATTGTGTCTTTATGTGAGCAGGTGGTCGTTGGCAAGCACTGCATGAACGTAAGCGATATGAACTCAAAAAACTGGCATGGTGCTGGTGGCGGCAGTTAGCCGCCGTAATTCGGTACGGCTGGTAGTGACGGTAGGAGCAGCCTGCGCCTGTGCATGAGTTCATGGCACAGGTTTTCGTGAAACGTACCTGGCACGGTCGCAGGCAGGCAATATCAGACTGTGGACGAGTGATTACAGCTGTGTTGGGCTTCACTGGCACCGGAATTGGTTGCTGCTGATTGGCTTGCGGGTCCCCATGGCGGCGGTCGGGCAGGGGCAGACCATTAGGCCGGTGCGTGCGCGGGCAGTGGCGCGGTCTGACGCGGTGCTGGGCCCGTCAGCACTGTGAACAGTTTTATTGTCACATGCTTTCATTTCTATGATCGTCCCCAGGGTGGCGTTGTTGCCAGTGGCATCATCCTGTTGGGGCACTTGCGATGGGGCCTGCGAAACGTCGGGAATCCGACAGGCCTGGATGGGAACTTTACCGATGGCCAATGGCCGTTGGACGTAGACATGCGCAATCATTGCCACAGTGTCCATTTGAATGAATTACAGCACATCTTGCTGAGTCATCTAGTTCACCGATTCGAGTCGCCCACCTCCAACACGCCCACCTCCTCCGCCTAAGTCACACGCGCGGCAGCAGTCCTTCCGCCATAGCTAATTAGCACTACTTTCACGACTACTATCTAAAGAGCGCAAGCCACCCGGAGCTAGTTCCTAGTGTTAAACAGGCGCCCAACCCAGTCCATGGCAGCTATGCGATTGCCAACCTAAATAAGTCAGTAGCTTCGCCATGGGTATCGCGGTGGCGGCGTCGGCAAGCTCTCCGTCAGCCCCGGTGGCGCATCCGCCATGTGCGATAAACTGGGACAGCGACTCCAGCGCGCGGTCGGTAGGCAGTGCCTGCAGTGCCAGCGTAACTAGCAGCGCCGAGGTCCGCATTACGCTTGTCGGCGACGGCAAGAAGTGCCTCGGAGGAAAGGTGAGTCGCGCAGTCCGGCGTTTAACATTCGCACGCATTCAGGGCTTGTTGTTTAATCGTTTCCCAACATCCTATCCCCAATTTCAGTGCTGTCAACTTAATGGAGGTTGTTCCTGGCAAGCCACGGCCATTGCCGGCTTGCTGGCCCTGGTGCTGATCGTAGCAGTTGCGCTTGCCATAGCACTACCGATCGCCATTCTGCAGGAGCGACGAGGCGACCTTAATCAGGTAGGGCTGCGGTTGCCTCCTCCAGCATGTGCATACATGTCGCGCGGCGCTCCACAGCCGAGAGGGCACTCAAAAGAGATGGAATTTGGCAATTGAACATTCTAGGAGTTGGTGTCGGGGACTGACCAAACACGCCGGGCTGGGCCAACGCCGGCCCTGCGCGCCTCACCTCGGCCTCACCTCGGCCGACCCAGTCCCTCTGAGTTGCCCGCGCCAGCCCTTGCCTACCATATTGCCTACACTGCTAGGAGACACGCACTCAGCTACCACTGAGAGTATGACAAGTCCAAAACTGTTGCTCCCTTGCCGCAGGCGGTGCAAGTCAGAGGGGCGGGGGCTGCAGTAAAACCGGTCCCGACAAATTTCAGCATCCGCGGCACGTTGCAGGTGTGGGCCGCAGGGAACGAGGGCTTGCACACAGGGCTGGTGGACGCAGGGGCATTTTGGTCTCAAGTTCGACTCCAGTGCGACGCCAGCGCGTCTCGGGGTCAACCCCTAGTTGACTTGTTTTGCCATCCACTGATCATGCACAGGTTGCACCAAGCCAAACTTCTGTGACAGCTAAAGCAGCCATAGCGGTGCTATGCACCGCCGCCGCCTCCACGGCCATGTCCGGGGATGCGATTCAGGTGCGAACACCGACACAGGCGACCTGCACCCCGCTTTGCATGCTGCACGCTGAGCACGCTGCTGCAGTTGTTTCACGATGTCTCGACTTTGCCTTGCCGGCCTCACTGGTGTCCACCATCGCCCTGTCACTCCGCAGAGCGCGCTAACATCAACGGTCCGCTCCTTTGGAGTGGAGGGTGTGACTGTAGCTGTGGCCGACACCCAGTGCACCAAGGGCGCTGAGCTGGCGTTCAACGTGCAGCTGCACTGTGCTTCGGCTGATCCCGAACTGGCAGCGGCGGTGGCGCAGACACTGACGGGGCCAGCAGGTGTGGCAGCGGCGCTGGCGCAGCTTAAACGCACAACAGTCGGCATCTTTGGTGAGGCCGGGAGTGTGCTGCTGACGCAGCTGAAGCTCGAGGCGGTGGCTGTCGGATCCGGGTCTCCGAGCGGTAGCAGCGCCAGCAGTGCCGGCGCTGGCGGCGCTGCTCTAGCTGCTGTGGCGTCTGGCGGCGCCCGCGATGTGGGTAGCGGCAATGTTGGCAGCACGTCCAACGCGGCAGCGCAATCGGCGTCGGTTGCAGACGTGGTATCTGTCGCTGGCAGTGGCAGCGGCGGCATGGCGGGCACTGCCGGGGCCACGGAGCAGGCAGCGCAGCAGACTGAGGCCGCCAACAGCGGCCAAGGAGGAGCGGCCGCCGTCGCAGCGGGGTAGGAGGACGCGCCATTGCGCGGGCACAGCCACCTGCCATGTCAGGTGGTGGCAAACCCGTACCGATGGACTTGCAATGCACGCCATCGTGTCCAGCTGACGATGGTGGCGCGGGTGAGCAGCAGTGGGCATGCGAGGGGTTGCGCAACGGTTTCGTTTCATCTAGCATTCAGATTTTTCCATGCAGCATCCAGGTGAGGTGCCAGGGCACCTTCCTGGGATCGCGTAGTGTTTGGCAAGCAGATGTGCGCTTCTCGACTTAGAATGCGCCGAGGAATGTGCCTGCTTGCGCATTATTTTGTCTTCCTTGCGTTAACTTGTGTGGCTGACGCGTTGACTTGTGTGTGGCTGACGGAGTGGCGGCGCATCACGTGCGACGGCGGAAGTCACGGCGGGTGTGGTCGGCGGGGCAGGCCGCATGAAACGGCTGGGGCGGTGGGCAGGCAAGGACGCGCATGGCCCCCCAGGGCATGCATGTGCACGGCACCCTGTGGCAGTGCATGATAATAATGGCCATTCAGTATGGTGCTGACGGTGGGGTACCTGGCCCAGCTTGACTTCCAAGAAGCCCGAGGCCCGGAAGACGGGTGTTCAACGGCATAGTCTATCATTCATTTACAGGTGAGGGCTCGGCCCTACTTTTCTTACTGCTGGGGCTGAACGAAGTTTCTTTGGTGCGAGCCTGTACGGCTGCAATTTAGTTTGGTCGCGGGTCCAGCCGCAGCATGCGATGAAGAGTTGGGCAGCATGCGATGAAGGGTTGCGGGCGGCGGTGGTTCGGCGTCTAAGTAATGCCGGTCTGTATGAGATGAACAGTATGAAAGCATGTCTGCTTTTATCACGGTAGGTGACCACACACCTGAGCACGCCACCCGCGTGTGTCATGGGCTGCCATACGATGTACGCAGCCAATGGAATCTACCTTCCTACACCTCCGCAAACAAACGAGTGACACTAAGCAAAGCTACTTAGTGTGCGCACGAGGGCTAATGATGTGTTGTATCTGTGGCTGGGGCGCTGGGCTTAGCATGGATGATGGAATGATGGAGCGAAATGATGGAGCGAAATGGTCAGGTCTACGGTACGGGGTCTACAGGTCTACGGTACGGGGTCTACAGGTCTACGGTACGGGGGGCCTGGGCGATGTGGAGATCGTGGGTTGAGGCCAGTTGAGCGATGCCAAAGCTATGGGTGGCGCCGGTGGTGCGGTGCAGACTTGGGCGTAACCGCGCAACACTGTGTTCTGTGGGCAAATCCGCACAGGGCATTATGCCACTGACTATGAATGGCTTGGCAGCCCTGTGGGAGGCTGGCGCAAGCCCGGTGTGCCGTTGTAAGCCTTGGTCGCCATGAGCGAGGCACGTGCCCCAATCTCTGACAGCCTGATTCATAGAAATGCTTGCATTGTAATTACGACCTGGGAGCTGGGTTGGGGGGGAGCAGCACAGCTGCTCGGCCGCTTGAGCAGCTTGGGTACAGTTATGCAACATGCGGCACGTTTACTCATTTCAGGCCCGCCTCATGATACAGCGCTCGGTGCATGTGTCACAGCAGGCTAAACCAGGAGCTCTCAAACTTGTTCGCTATGTATTCTGCCCTTACATGCGTTCAAGCGGCGTCTCGGCTCTAGTTGGAGGCGTTCACACATTCCCCCGTCCAGCCCTGCCACGTGTCGTTTCAGGCGCAAAGCGAGTGCCTACTTTCGGCTATGTTGGTCCCAACGCAACGACGGCAGCCGACCACAACTCTACCGGGACCTGCCGGTAGGCACCGTACTGGTGGCCTGCCGGCTCCACCACCTCGCTAAGGCCCCCACCACCCGCCTGCGTGATACTACCCGAGACACACTGTCCTGAGTATCCCTCTTATCAACCCGTGCACCCGCTTGCATAACAGCATATGCCTGCTCGCACCACCGACGCCACATCGCCACCTATACCTACCAGTCCGCCAGAATGGAGGACTGCTTGTTGTTGGTCTTGTCGGCCAGCTGCTGCCGCGAGGTCACGTGCGGCGGCAGCTCCTTGCTGGTGGCAGGCGAGCTTGGGATGAGCGAGGGCTTGGAGGGGATGCGGCTGCGCAGGCCCGCGGCGCCGGTACGCGGTGACGGCGGCACGCTGCCTGTGGCCTGCTGCGGCCCGGCGGTCTGCGGCGCAAGCGGTGCCACCTGGGGCGCCAGTGGCGTGACGTTCTCGCCGCCACTGGGCAGCGGCGGGCTGGAGGCAGCCGACGTGTTGGAGCGCGGGCTCACCTGTGCAGCCTGCACGTGCGGAAATGGCTCTTTTCAATTGAAGGCATGTCTGAGCATGGTCCGCGTGCATAGCTCAAGACCCGCGTCAAGACTGGTGTCAGCCTGGGCTGACCACCTTGAGGACTGCCCACCCGCCGACCCACAACGCCCACGCCGCGCGCTCTCACCATGCCGGCAGCGAACACCTGCGGGAACTCTGCGTGGCAGCGCGCCACCAGCTTGTCCTCGGGGGCACAGCGCAGC
Source organism: Chlamydomonas incerta (assembly GCA_016834605.1). Lineage (NCBI taxonomy): Eukaryota > Viridiplantae > Chlorophyta > Chlorophyceae > Chlamydomonadales > Chlamydomonadaceae > Chlamydomonas > Chlamydomonas incerta. The sequence goes on along the minus strand of JAEHOC010000017.1, from coordinate 1,077,949 downwards.
TCCTTGAGCGCGGACGCCAGCGGTACCTTGAACTCGCGCTGGGCGGGCGGCGCCAGCGAACGCTCAATGTCCAGGCGCCGCTGCACCAGCGACTCGGTCTCAGAGGCCAGCGCGCACATGCCGTCCGACTGCTGGCTGCATGCATCTGTAGGCGCAGGCCAAGGGCGGGAATCAGGCCATGCCAACGATCACCGATAACCCGTCCCTGTTGTAGAAGGTTTCTGCGGATGTAACATGACTACATGAACCGATTCGGCGTCGTCCCTGGACCGCACCTGTGATGTTGACATCCAGAGAGCTGCACGCCGCCGCCCAGGTGTCGGCGGCGGCGGCAGACGCCCCCGCCTGCTCCTCCATGCCGCGTGAGAGCTCCTCCGCCGCGCCATCCGCAGACGCCGCCGCCTCGCTAGCGCCCGCCACGCACGCGCGCACAGCGCCCTGCACCGCCTCCATCCCGCTGGTGCACGCCTGACCCATGCCCTGTACGTCCGAGGTGCGGCACTTGCAGGCCTTAGCACCTCGAATTGAAGCTGTGCAGAGCCCCAAGCTTAACGCCCCTGGGCCCAGCCGCGAGAGCGGACTCCGCCGCGTACCCACCTTTTTGAACGACTCCTGCGCGCTGATGCTAGTGGCCAGCTGGCCCGCCACGCCGGCGTGGATGGCCCGCGCCTGGTCGTGCGTGCTGCGCAGCGCGGCCGTGAGGCTGGTGGTGGCCTCCTGCACGCGGCCCTGCTGCGACTGCATGCTGCTCGCCACGGTCGCCTCCGCCTCCTGTCAGGGCACGCGGCAAGACGCTTTGAAGCTTGACTCCCATGCAGCACACGCACCCCGCACGGAACCTCATCGTCCAACACAACTTGCCTGCACCTCCTGGCGCGCGGACGCGGCGGTGCCAGCGATGCCGCTCAGCTGGTGGCGCACAACCTCGCCGAAACCCGCCGCCTGCTTCTTCAGCGCCGTCACCTCGCGCGCCACCTCGCCCGCCCGCTCCTCCGCGAATGCCGCCACCAGGGCCGTGATCTGCGCCATCAGCGCCGCCTGCTGCGAGGCACACGACTCCTGGTAGCGCTCCGCAAACGAGCCCAGCCCCTCGCCCAGCTCCGCCGTGCGCTCCTCCACCGCGGCCCCCGCCTGGTCCGCAGCCGCCTGCACGCCCTCAAAACGGCCTGACAGGCGGCCCATGGCCTCACGCAGCGCCTCGCACGCCGCCTCCGACGCCGACGCCTGCTGCTGAGTGAACGCCGCCAGCTGCTGCGACTGCTGCTCCATCGCCTGCGCCAGCGCGTCCACGGCGCTGCGCGTGGCCGCCTCCAGGCCCTGCGCCGCCGCAACCGCAGCCGCAACGTGCGAGCCGGTGGCGTCGTTGATGCGGCCGAGAGCTGCAGACGCCGCGGCCTCGGCGGCCTGGGCCTGGCGCTCCACAGCGTCGCGCATGGCCGCCACGATGTCCTGAACCGCCGCCACGCGGCCCAGCAGCTGCTGCAGGTCCTGCGCCTTCTGCGCCTTGAAGGACGCCAGCGACTCGCCCAGGCCGGCCAGCTGCCGGCGCTGGCCGTCAGCCGCGCCGGTCAGCTTGGAGCCCAGCCCACCCAGCCGCTCCTGTAAGCGTCCGGGTTAAACAACACGAGCAAGATAAGCACGACATGGGTGCCTCCCGACACGCTACAGCCCTGCAAGTTTTTCCCTTCCCTTTCCTGTACAACAGCACTCACCGCCACCAGCGACTGCACGCGCTTGATGGTGTCGCGGTCGCCGCTGTGCACGTCCGACAGCTCCTCCAGCGAGGCGAACAGCTCGCCCACGTCCTGCGCCGCCGCCGCCAGCTCCATCCGCACCGCCTCGGCGGCCTCCGCCACATCCTGCTCCGCCGCGCGCTGCGCGGTGATGATGTACTGGCGCTCGTGGATGGTGCGGCTGGCCTCCTGCAGCCGCGCATCCATGTACTCCAGGTCCGCCTTGGCGGCGGACAGCTCCGACTGCAGGGCAGGGGGGGGGCAGGGCGGCGAGTCAAGCGACGGCCTGCTTTATGTCTGCCCACGAAGTCAGGGCCCCAACCTTGTTGTTCTTTCGCCGCGGGCCGCCCTCGCTCATAAGCATTGGATTTGGTAGTAGGCCGGGCTGGTATCAATAACCCGCCCTGACCCAGCGCATCTGCACCACCTGCTCACCTCCAGGCGCCCAATGGCCTTATCCGACTCGGACTTCTGCTGCTCCAGCGTGGCGGCGAACTCCTCCTGCTCCAGCTTCATCTCCTCGCGCAGCGCCTTGACGGTGTCGCGCAGCTGCACGCGCTCCAGTTCATCCTGCAGCCCGGCCGGCCAGGGGACGGAGGGGTGGGGTGGGGTGTGCAGTGGGTACGTGGCATGGGTTCAGGATACGAGTGCAGCCCACACCGTTTGGACCGATGCCACCCAAGCGCACAGAGTGAATGCCACGGGTGAATGCCCTGACCAGCATTTGCATGCGCATGACCTGCATGCACGGCTCCGGGGCCTCACCGCCTGGAACTTTTCGGTGGCGATGTAGATGCCGTTCTTCTCGCGCTGCGCGATCAGCTCCATGCGCAGCTTCTCCATCTCACTGGACATCTCCTTGATCATGGCGGTCTTGGATATCTTCTGGTTGACCTCGGGCCGGTTCCGGATGTTCTTGGCCCTGAGGTGGCCATGATACCGGCACCACAGTCAGCACTCAGCTGATGCGGCCTGCCCAACTCCTGCCTCGCCACCCGCCACCACCCGCATCTCCGCACCCAACCTCACGCTTGCCCGCATCTCGCCAAAGCGCGCACCTGTGCGCGTAGTCCAGCGTGCTGATTGTCTCCTCCTGGCACTGCACCGTGGGTGCGATGGTGGCGATGATGCAGGTCTTGGTCTTGCCGCCCAGCGACTCGCGCAGCAGGCGCGTCAGCTTGGAGTCGCGGTAGGGCACGTGGCCCGAGTGCTCCACCAGCGCGGTGATGACGCGGCCCAGCGTCAGCAGCGACTGGTTGATGGAGCCCGCCTCACGCGCGCGCCCGTCCTTGGCGCCCGAGCGGGAGATGTTCTCGCTGCCCGCCAAGTCCACCAGGTTCAGCTTGCCGACCTGGGGATCGAGGGTGGGGTGGATAGGCAGTGAGCAGCGAATGGTGCTAGGGGTGGCCGGGATGGAGGAGTGGTCGGGGTGCAGCGTGATTGGGCAGAATGTCTGGTAGAGTGCTGGTAAACCCGGTCGTGCGCCCGACGCGCTCGGCTTCCACACCCGTGTCCGAACCCCCTTGCTCGCACCTTGACGACGTCCTCGCCCTCGGGCGTGACCTCGCGCATGTGGATGGTGATGGAGAACACCGAGTGGCTGCGGCTCGAGCGCTTGTTCAGCAGCGTCTCCGCGGTGCGGCGCTTGGCCGTGCCGCGGTCCAGCACCTGCGCGGGATGGCGAGCCCCCGCATGCGCAGTTGAGCAGCTGCAGGTGTGCCGGTGAAAGACGGCCCCGGCGTGGCGTGGCCCGGCCTGCTCGCTGCTGCACGAGCCTCCACAGCCCCTTTCCCATGACAAGCGCCGCTTCGGCTCACGCAAGCGCACCTGGTAAATCTCCGTGGCGCTCTTGACCACCACCTCCTCCAGGCCCTGCACCACCACGCCGCTGCGGTCCTCCAGCAGCCTCAGGCGCTTGCCGTCCTCCTTGCCCTCGTCGAACGTGGACAGCAGGTCCGTCAGCTCCTCATTGTACAGCTCCAGGAAGGTGACCTTGACGGTGGAGTCGGTGTTGTTGGCCTCGATGGTGTCAAAGATCTGCTTGATGGACCGCGGGATGACGCCCGCCTCCGCGGACAGCACCTTGCCGTCGTCGCTGCGCCGCGGCCCGCCCTCCATGGTGTAGGTCTTGCCCGTGCCCGTCTGGCCGTAAGCAAAGATGGTGCAGTTGAAGCCCTCCATGACCTCCTGGACGATGGGCACGATGGCCTGCTTGAACAGCTTCTCCTGAGAAGACTCGGGGCTGAAGACCTGCGCGGTGAGCCGAGTGCCGGCGGGCGAGGCCAGCGGACCGGGGCATGAGGTGCGGTACCACGCAGAGGGGCAAGCACACTTCCCGACTAATTTCAGCACCACGGGCGCGCCCCCTTGCACGCAACAGTGCTGATGCGAACATCCCCTTCAGCACCTCAAATGCTCGGGGCCCCACAACCCAACTCGCCCTGTCAAAGCGGAATGTCTTGGACGTCTGTTTGCCGCCGACGCTCTGGATATACAGGGTCGCCTCGCGCAGAGCCTCATTGCAGGAAATCACTTGCGGAGTCCTCTCTGCGATCTCCTTGTCGCTCAGAGGCCTGCACGCAGACAGCGAAGTTGACGACTCGATTTCGCTGGACCAAAAGCAAACCCCTCCCGACCAACGCACCTGCAGCGCAGCAGGACATTTACGTTGACTCCGTCATTCTCGCCAGGCCCAGGTCCAGGCTTTGGTTCGGCCATTTGCAGCTCCGCGTCGACTGTCAGGTGAGGCGACCGAGTTCCTCAACCCCGGGGTGCAGCAGACAATATTTATGTCACTATATGTAGTTAGAGATGCGTGAATGCGATATGGACAAGCCAGTACTCCTCTGCGCCGAAAGCTGTCGCCTGAAACAAACTCCACCAGAGTGCCTGGCACCTCTGTTAACGCACTTACTGACTTTTGCTATATTTTAGAATACCACGAACATGCGCTAGCCCTACAAATTTGCCTCTCAGCGACTCGGCAGCGCAACTGGCAGCCCGGATCCAGAACCTGCGCTCAGACCCCCGTTGTCGGCAGGCCGGCTATAAACAGCCCGCTGTATTGGAGCTGATACCTTTGATCCAAATTCACCGTGTGGTGCTAAAAGCCAAAGCAATGGTCGACATCTCGCACGTCCTTGGGCGCATGGTGGTCTCCCCGGGTCTCCCCCTGGCCAGACGTGCCCTGGGCTCGATGGAACAGTGCAAGCGGGGCATGTGGCGAAGTCCCATAGTGTGCAGAACCCTCCCAGACCCAGAAACAAATTGCGACTCCCCCTGGCCGGACGTGCCCTGGGCGCTAGACATAGAGGCAGCTAGATGGTCATGGTGGTAGGCCCGCCATGGATAATCAATCAGAGCATACGGCCGTGTCCGGTGGTGTTCGATGGAACAGTGCAAGCGGGGCATGTGGCGAAGTCCCATAGTGTGCAGAACCCGTGTCCGGTGGTGCGCGACAGCTACATAACAGTGCATAAGAGGCAGATGGCTCAGGATGGCGCCCGATGGCTTTGGCATGCATCCGGTTCCCTCTGGCTCATTAAGCCGGCTCCGTGCTATGCCTGTGCCCCTGACGAGACTGTGCTGGTCTGCTGGAGGCAAGCCTGGTGCCCTGGTCTGCTATGCATGTGAGACTGCAATTATGTGGTGAGCCTGCAACTCCGCTGCCAGGGAACCTGTTACAGCCAGTAGCCCCGTCAGGCGACGCACACGGCACACACTCCTGCGCCCCGGCTCCCCTGCGTCGCTTCCTCCCACGCATTCGCTCAAATCAGGTCACAATCCGCCTCGGTATTCCGATGCAGGGAGCCCGTCTGGGCTCATATCATTGTGCCGACCCGTATCACCCGTGAGTGTTCCCAGCACGCACGCCAGACGCACCTCACATTAAGTCATTCACACTGCTCCCTCACCCTCGCACGTATCACTGCCCCGCAAACCACACACAACCGTTCGCATGGACACGCCCGCCCCGCCCCCAAACACCCCACTTTCGACGCTCAAGCCTTCCAGCCTGCAACGCCAAGCTCAACCGCACACTGCGCATCACCCCCAATGCGCCCCATGTCCCCACCCTGTACTTAGCCCCCTTCCGCCACATCGCCGAGCCTCACGAGACCTCGCCGCTCAGCGCGAGGCCCCGCAGGCCGCTCCGAGCAGCCCTGCCACAGGCCACAGCGCAGCCGCTCACAGCTGCTTGAGCGCGTCGATGAGCTTGTCGGTGTGCTCGGGGCGGCCCACCGACACGCGGATGAAGCCGGACAGCTCCTTCTTGGCGTAGTGGCGCACCATGATGCCGTGCTGCGTGGCCAGCGCGTCCTTCACCGCCTTGGCGTCGCGCCCGGCGGTGACCTGCGGCGCAGGTCGGCAGCACAGGGCGCGGGCGAGGAGCACGGTGGGCGGAGGCCGTCAGGTGTGGGGGCATGGGGGAAGGAGGCTGCACGCGGCACCGCAGACCGCGCCGCTGCCCGAGTGCGGACCATTCCCGCTGTCCCGCCCCCGTGCAGACCGGGCCCCGCTGAGGCCCCTCCCCGTCCCACGTGCCCGGCCCCGTGTGTCCAAGGGCCGCCCGCCGCCCGACCGCACCTTGGCCAGGATGAAGTTGGCGTGCGAGGGGTAGGGCTCCAGGAAGGGGATCTCCTGCAGCCGCGCGAACAGGCGCTCGCGCTCCGACACCAGCGCGTCTCGTACCTGCGCGTGTGATTGTGTGCGTATATGTGTGTTCAAGAAGCACAAGGGAAAAACAACTGACGTGTGCTACCCACCATTAACCAGCCGCCCCCGACAAACCTGGGCATGGCACCCCGCAGGGCCCCGCCCCACCACCCCGCAGCGCAGCCCCTCTCCCCCGGCCCTTGGCAGCCCCCGCCGCACCGACACACCACCACACGGTCACTGCCAGCCCCCGCCTGCCCGCCTCCCAGCTCCCCACCTCCCCCACCCCCACCCCGCACCCACCGTGTCCAGGTACTTCATGTTGGTGAGCGCCGCGCACGCCGCCACCTCCGCCGCCACGGACACGTTGTACGGCTGCTTGGCGCGCCACATGTACTCCATCATGCCGATGGGGAAGGCGCCGTAGCCCACACGCAGGCCCGCCAGCGCTGTGTGTTGCGCGGTGTGAAGGAGAGGGCGGCAGGGGGCGGGAGGGGAGGGGCAGTGGTGAGTGGGTAGTCGGAAGCCGGGGACGCAAGTTCGGGCCAACAGGCTGCGTGCGTGGGTTCCGAAAGGCGCCGTGTCTTGGCACAGTGTGTGTGTGTGCGTGCGTGCGTGCGTGCGTGAGTGAGTGCATACGTGCGGCGACTGGCCTCAGAACTAAGTGTTGTCACCCGCAGAGTCTGGTGGTTGATCCTGTTTAGTGTGGATATCATCTTCGGCCGTCGCGCGCGCCCGCACGCGCATTCTGCTCGCCGCTGCCTGCACCACGCGTGCTCCTGCCGCCCTGCCGCGGGGCGCCTGCCGCCGCCGGCAACCTCAACTTGGCCCATCCCGGCCCTCCCCCTCTCCTCCTCCCATCCTGCTCCACTCATTCCTGCTTCCCACCCCTCCATGCACCCGTCCCATCCCTGTACACCTCCCCTTCCCCCCTTCCACCCGCCCGCCCCCCGCGCCCGGCCGCACCCGCGCTCTTGGAGAAGGTGCGCAGCACGATGAGGTTGTGGCGCTGCAGCACCCAGTGCATGCGGCTGGCCTCGGTGCTGAACTCGATGTAGGCCTCATCCAGAACCACCAGCACCGGCAGCTCCAGGATGGCCAGCAGGTCGGCCTCGCTGATCATGGAGCCGTCGGGGTTGTTGGGGCTGGTCAGGAACACCACCTTGGGCTTGTGCTCCGCCACCGCCCGCCTGCAGGGGCGGCGCAGAAAAGGCGGCAGGGCGGGAGGGAGGCAGGCAGGGAGGCAGGGTGAGGTGCAATGGCCTGACGCGGCACAGCCCGCCACGTTTGCTACCAGCAGCCATGCCTCGCCTGCTACCCATCGGTTGTCGCCACCGTGCCACCATTAGCGACACCCGGCCCTGCGCCCTTGTCACAAGGATATCAATCGACACACAGCGTAGCATAGCACAACTCAGCAACGCCCTCTGTTCCGCCGCTCCCTGCGGCGCTGCTCGCGTTGCTCATCCTCGCTGCCAATAACTGCACACGCACCGGCCCCCATTCAGGCTACGGGGTCCATTCCACAATCCCCAGCACCAACCACGCCCACCCAAAGCAACCACCCCACGCGTCACCTCCAGCCACGCCTTCTTCCCATGCCGCGCCCACCCGCCCCGCACACGCCACGCGCCCCGCCCTCCGCCTCCCCACGGCCTCCCCACGGCCGCCGCCGCCGCCGCCGCCGCACTCACTTGACGGCCTCCACGTCGATGCGGAAGCCGTCCAGGCGCGGCACCGTCACCACCCGCGCGTCGTTCACGTCCGCGTCGAACACGTACCTGCGGCGGGCGGGTGGGCATGGGCGTGGGCGGGTGGGCGTCAAGAGACAGAGCGGGCGCGAGAGAGAAGATGTGTGACAGTGTGCACGAGCAGCAGTCTAACGGAACCTGATAGGGGCCACATGTTTCGTGTGTGGGCCACGCGAGCCTCACCGGGCGCACCACGCCGCGTCCGCCACCCCTCCGCTCCCCGCCTCTCCGCGGCGGCCATGACCCCGTCACGCCACCTGCGGCCCCGCCTGCCCGCCTTCCCGCCGGCCCCCGCCGGCCTGCCTTCCGCGCCGCCACCTCCACCCCATCCCCCGACGCCGCGTGCCGACGCCGCCCGGCTCACATGGTGAAGGTGGGCGGGCAGTCCACGATCTTGTCACCCGGCTCCAGCACGCAGCGCATGAGCAGGTCGATCAGCTCGTCCGCGCCGCAGCCCACCTGCGTGTCGGCGCCGGCGTTGGCGTCAGCGGGGTTGATGCAATGTTGGTGGGGTGGTCATGTGCGTGCGGCAGAAAGAGAGAGAGAGAGAGAAAGGCGGCGATTTGTAGGGCATGGGGAGTGTGCGGTCGGAGTAACCGCGGGATTGAGCTGTGTGTGGTTGGCAGAGGGCGCGCGACGCCAGGCCTGGTTCGTGTCTGCGGCGCACCCCAGACGTGGACACCCTACCGCGCACGCACCGGGTCAGCCTTCCGCCGGCCCCCACCCCCAGCCCTCCCCCACCCCCGCGAGGTCCCGTCCTGCACTGGCCGTCCATCCCGGTTCCCGTGCTGACTCGAGCGCCGGGCACCCTGCTCGGCGAGGGTCCTCGCCGCGTCCGGGTTGGAACTGAACCACGATCCATCTTGTTATGCCCCACACCGCAACATCCCCCGCATTCCTTAGCTTTCTGCAGTTCCCAAAATATGCTTGTCTGGCCGCGCGTGCTCAGGCCACGGTCGGCGGCGCTCATCCTCCATAGTCGCGCGTACACTTGGTTTTCAGGAGCACACAACGCTTACTTTCGCTACTCTACTCCTTCATTCAATATGCACGGTCTCAGGAACCCCGATTTGTGAAATCGAGCCCAGCTGCTTCGCAAAGCCGATATCTCACCAGCAGGTTCTCCATCGGAATGTTGTGCATCTGCGCAAGTGCTCTCCGCAGCGCGCGGGTCTCCGGGTCCGGGTAGATGTGAGGGAAGGGCATGGTCGCCAGCGCTTCCCGCACCTCCGGGGGCGGCCCATATGGGTTCTCATTCGCGTCTAGCTTAATGATATCCTCAGGCTTGCGGTTGTAGCGAGCCGAGAGCACCTCAAACGGCTCAATGGGCGTGTAGGGCGCCAGCTTCAGAATGTGCTTGCGCAGGAACTGAGTCGAGCAAGGAGCAGCAGAGGTGGAGGTGGAAGGCTCCATGGTCGCGGTGGCCCTAGGAGCCACGCAGAGTGCGCGGCCGCGTGTTTGCGCGGAGATGCCGCGACTTGCCCGAGTGGAAGGGGCCTGGAGCCCGGTGGCCTGCATGTTTCTTGCTACTTAGGATTATAGGTATAACGTATGTGGCGCGACGGGCGCGAGACAAGGGCGAGGCCGCGAGAATGAGCAGCGAGCGTGATGCACGCGGACCGTGGGTCAACCAGGCGCCGGGAACTGCGGCCAGGCCAGGGCTCTGTGCAGCCGGTGACTAGCCCAAAGTGCACCCCCGCCGATAGCACTCACACGCGAGCCTGTGCGCAAGCCTGCTGAGGGCGACAAAGGGACAAGAAATGCGCGCAGCGGCTCGCGGCGCCACGGCTGCTCGCGCGCGGCCGGCGCCCGACCCGGGAACCCCGGAGCTCAGCGAGGGCGACAATGCTGCAGGTGCGCGGGGCGCGGCGAGTTTTCGGCAAACTTCCCAACTTCCCGCGCATTTGTTCCGGCTGAGCGCTGACATCGGCTCCTTTGCCGCATGGTGCGCAGGCACGCCGCCAGAGGTTGCTGATGATGTAGTAGGCGAAAGCGGCAAGGTTGTACAGGCGGGCGTGAGCCAGCAGCAGCACCAGCAGCCCGGCGCGAGCCAGGCGGGCGGCAGCCAGCCGCCGCAGCAGCCGCACAAACAACCCACCATCGCGCCCAACCCGGCGCCCGGCGTCGCGGCGGTGGCCTTTTTGAAGGCAGCGGCCATGGCCGCGGCGCGCAGCGCAGCTGGTGCCGGGGCCCCCGCGGCCGTGAGCGCGGGCGGGCTGGATGTCCTGGAGGGGGGACCGGGCGTAGACCTGGACGAGGACGAGGACCAGCAGCAGCGCGGGGCGGCGCGCCCTCCTGGAGACGCCACCACGCCCCTCCCAGCCTCGGTGCGGCTCGCGGCGGAGGCAGACACGCCGGTGCCTGGCGGCGTTGGCGCGGGCGGCGGCGAGGGGCTGCAGGGCGGGGCCCGGGGCCTGCCCGAGAAGTCGCCACCGCTGGACGACCTGACGCGCATCAAGTACCAGCTGTTCACCGCCGCAGGTGGGCAGGCTGGTTTGGGGCGGGCGGCTTTGGGCGGGCGGCTTTGGGTGGGCGGCGTTGGGTGGGCGGCTGTTGAGCTGGAGGATGGGGTCGGGGATCGGGTGGGGAATGCGGCGGGGAAGGGGGCGGGTGTATTGGCTGATGCGGGGCCGTCCGCAGGCGGGTATGGGGAGCGGCGAGCGTCAGGGTACACTTACGTCTAAAGCCGGGCTGGGTGGTCAGCGCGCGTGATGGCAAGCCCGCGGTCACCTTTCGAGTCCCCCCTAGTTATGAGTGAGCGTTTAGCCAGCGCCGGCCTCTGCCGACACACGACGCGCATGCCCCAGCACTCACCCGGCGTTCCATCCCCCACACGCTCGACATTTCAAGTTCAACTCAATGCGCGCGCGCAGGCAAGCCGCTGCCGCCCAGCCGCCGCGCGCACCTGCAGGCCGCGAGCGAGCTGCTGGAGGGCGCCGCCGAGGAGGCCGCCGGCCAGCTCATCAGCCTGTCACAGCAGCAGGCGCAGCAGCCCAGCACGCTGCCGCAGGCGCCGCCGCAGGTGCTGCCGTTTCTGGGCATGTCGCAGGGCAGCCAGCCGCAGCCGCAGCCGCTGAGCCAGCCGGGTGCGGGTCCGGGGCAGGCGCAGGGGCTAGGCCGGCTGGGTAGTGGCCAAGGGGTGCTGCTGGTGGGCTTGGGCAGCGCTCCCAGTGACCCCATGGAGATGTCTCAACAGCCGCCGCCGCCGCAGCAGACCCTGAGCATGAGCTTCTCCCAGTGCCAGTCGCCGTCCCAGTCGCAGCCGCAGTCGCAGGAGGCAATGGACATGTCACAGCGGCCTCCGACGCAGCAGCCGCAGGTGCGTGGGGCGAGCTTTGCCTTCTAGGGAGCATGGCGGTGTGAGCCCTGTTGGTGATGGGGAAGCAGATTGTCAGGTCCCAACAATCGGTGCGAGATGCATTGTTGCGTGCTTGGCTTCAATATAATGTCCCTGATGCTTCGTTGCGCCATGTGTGCCTCAGTCGCCTGATTTCAAAAAGTGGCTGGGCGGCGCCACTGGAGCCGGCGGGTCTGGAGGCAGTGGCGGCGGCTTGCAGCTGGTACCGCCGCCGCCGCTCGTGTCACAGCCGTTCTCGCCACCCCGCAGCGCCGATCAGGCGCCGTTGGCGGGCGGACCGGGCGTGGCGTCGCCGTCAGCCGCCGCTGCAATAGCCGCCGCAGCGTCGCTGCTTCCGGAGTATGCGTCGTGGCCCGTGCTAAGGTATGGACAGCTAGTGGCGGGGGGTGCTGTCGGGAATCGGGCGACGTGTGTTTATGCGTCTATCACCTCACAGTATCACGTTCCAAATGGGAACCGCAAACTTGAGCACGTGTTGCCTGTTTGGCCGCGCCACCCAGGCTGCAGACGGCGGACGGCCCCAAGACTGCCTTCGTGGCGCCGTCCATGGTATCCAAGGTGGGGTGCGTGGGGCCGCGGTGTGTGGGATTTGGGGGGGGGGGCAGTAAGAGCCGAGGCGCAGGCTGGGAGCCAGAGCGTGGCACACTGGCACCGCACGGCGCGTGTCAGGTAGTGCGTGTGAGCACGGATTCCCGCCGTCTGGTAGCCAGCACGATGGACCCCTGCCTGTGCTGCCTGCCCGGCGTGCTGCCTGCTGTGCTGCCCTGCCTGGATGGGCTCATGCCTGCCTGCTGCTTCCCCGCCCTGCCTGTGTACGGGGCGGCGGCCTTGCAGGGGCCCAGGGGGCCACTAGGCCCTCACGACTGACGAGCCACCCCTAGTACCTCGGCACCATCCCTCAACTCGCGCTCGGCACGCAACCCCCGCCCCGCCCCGACAGATGGTCCGGGAGCACGGGTTGGCCACCGAGGCACGCAAGCGCGCGGCGGAGGGCGCGGCGGAGGGCGCGGCAGAGGGCGCGGCGGAGGGCGCGGCGGAGGGCGCGGCGGAAGAGGCGTGAGTTTTTTGTGTGTGTGTGGTTACAGAGTGGTGCGCACGTTCTTGCGTGCCTTCCTGCTGCGTGTAAACCGGAGGCCCGGGCCGGGGTGACCCTTATAACGCCAGTGCATGATTGTCCTATTTATTGTTCTCCCCTTGCAAGGGGGACTTCCCTACTTCTATGCTCCCAGATGGAGCTGAGTAATGCAGCTAACTTGACAGGCTCAGATTTCAGCATCACTTCGCGCATGCTTAGGCTAAAGTCTAGGCCACTGCACGCTCGTGAGTGGCTTGCAATGAAGTGACGGCAGCTGGGCGGTGGCCGACAGCACGGGGCGGATAGAAGTGGACGGCCGGGTGGGCTGGCCGACGGAGGATATGTACTGTGTTGGTTATTGTCGGCCTCGCATCGAGTGCCGTGGGCAGCATGCCTTTGATGAGTCGTAGTGGACATGCCTGTGGATTAGTAGACACGCCTGGATGCGGCATTCGTACATTCATACATCGGGGTTGGCTGTACGCGTCTATGTACCGGTATGGGGCCTGTGGCGGGCTGACCGCGCGGCGGAGCGTAGCCTATTGGTCAGGGGCAGCCGACAGGACGGAGCTGGGCGGTGGACATGGATAAGTGCTGGACTGCTGGTGTACAAGGATTGATTGGTACGGCGGGGTTGGGGGCCAGCGGGCCGCGCGCGTTAGCCATGCGGCGTCGGCCACCTTCGTACAACCCCGCAACCTCCTTTTTTGATGCAAGTGAAAAGCCCCATGGGCGCATCTCGTACGATTGCTACCCTGCCTCTATTCCTCGAGCCAGTCTCGTTGCATGTGCTCCGACCTCCACAGCTGGCCGGTCAGCATCCGCATCCAAGCACCATCGCACAGTCCCCAGTTTATCAAATACATCCGAAGCCATCCACGGCACAAGCAGGAGGAGGACGCCACCACTCTCACTGATGCGGCAACACTGCAAAAAATGCGTCGAGATGAGTCACGGGGCACGCCGCATCGTGCCCGTGCGCTCCAAGCCTCTGCGTCCATACCCCTATGTTCACCACGACGCCAAAACTTGATCTTGATCACCCAATCAACACAACCGATCACCTGCCCCCCGGCTACGCCCTTCGCCCCAAACTCACGAGTATCATGCTGCTCTGTATTGCTGCTCTTGCATCTGCCTGTCCCTTGTCTAGTTAGGTGGGTTTAGTTTGGGCTGGTAACCGCAACAGCCCCCACGCCCCGCCCTAATCCCTAATAATCCCTAATAATCCCTAATAATCCCTAATAATCACTGCCAACCGCAAATGTCCGCAGTCCAATCGCAAAAACAAATTCATTTCTTCATCCTGCAACGCTTTAATCATACAGCACCATGGCTACTTGCCCCATTGCACACCGCATACGCTCAATGAATGGCCCCCTCACACCTCTTAACCTGCTCTTCTGGCGGCCTCAGTACGAATCTGAGTCGGACGAATCGCCGCCCAAGAGGCCCACCAGAGTGCCCACGGCGCCCCTTGCCCGCTGCACATCATAGCTGGTGGCCTCACTGGCAGCCGGCCTCGCCCGCGGCAGTGCCGCTGTCAGGCCTGCAGCCGCAGGCGGCGGCGCTGCTGCGCCAGCTGCCGCCACTGTTGGCGCCGCCGCCACTGGTGTTGGTGCTCCGGTTGGCGGCGCCGCCATGCCAGCGCTGGCCACCGGCGCCGCCAGTGCCGCGGCAGAAGCGCCAACGCAAGCGCCAGCGGAGGTGGCCGCGGCGGTGGCTGCAGCAACGGCCTGCTGCGCTGCCGGTTTGCTTGCCAATGGCTGGTCGTCGCGGCGCCGCTTGATGGCTTTGGCTCGAGCACGACCTCCGTCACCTGCTGGCGGCGCGGCCCGACCGCCGCCTGCCGGCGTGGCTGCGGCTGCAGCAGGGCCCGCTGCGCCATACATGACATCTGGGCGCCCCGCGTGCATGGCGTGAATGACGGCTGCCGCCCGACCGGCGTGCGACCGCGCCCAGTCCGCCGCAGCCGCTGTTGCAGCCGTGTCAGCGGCGCCGCCACCCGCCGCTCCTCCTCCAGCCCCACCGCCGAACCCAACTCGCGGGCTGGGCCGAGCAGGCACCGCCCCACTCTTGGCGTCCGCGTTGCCAACGCTCTTGCGCCTCTTGCCGTCCTTGTCACCCGGCTTCTCCCCACCGGCGCCGCTGCCACCGCCACCATGGCCGCAACCCACGCCAGGGTGTGGCCGCTTCCCGTGGGGCGTGCTGCCGCCGGGCGCTGAAGCAACAGCTGCACCTGCGCCCGCGCCTGCGCCCGCGCCTGCGCCCGCGCCTGCGCCCGCGCCTGCGCCCGCGCCTGCGCCCGCGCCTGCGCCCGCGCCTGCGCCCGCGCTGCCTGCGCCTGGCCTGCCGGAGGTGCCGCCGTGCAGGCGCAACCGTGGCAGCGGCAGGCTGGCATCGTGGCCTGCCGAGGCAGCCGCAGACGCATCGGCAGCCGCAGATGCACCGGCAGCTGCAGACGCACCGGCAGCTGCAGACGCACCGGCAGCGCCGACGGCCGCCTTCGCCCGTGCCACCGCCTCCAAGGCAGCGTCGAGGGCAAATCTCATCCCGACAGGAGCGTTTGCATGCGCCGCGGCCGGGAGCGCCCCTGCCGCTGCAGCAGCAGCCGCACGGCCTGCTACTGATACGATGGCCGCCTGCAGCGCTGGCTCCTCAGCCGGCGGCTGCTGTGGCGCTAGGTGCGACTGCTGCTCCAGCGGCGCCGACCCTGGCGCCGCCGCCGGCCTTCCAGCGCTGCCATCGTCCCCGTCCTCGCCCTCGTCCTCCGAGTCGCTGATAACGATGACGTCGTCCTCCGAGTCCACCAGGTCGATGACGTGAGGTCGAGGATTTGCAGCGGCGGCGGCCGCGGCGGCAGCGGCGGCGGCGGCGGCGGCGGCGGCCGCAGCGGTGGCGGAGGCGGAGGCAGCGGCAGCACGAAGGCCCCTGGCACCGCTGCCGCCAGCACTGGAGCCACCAGCGCCGCCACCGCCAGCGCCGCCACCGCCAGCGCTGGCTCCGTCGCCGGAGTGCCCAGCGTCCGCGGCCCCTGCGCCCAAAGCGAAGCCACTGGCGGCGCCCAAGGCGGGAGCGTGGGCGCCCAGGTCACCAGCACCAGCACCAGCGGCCACAGCTGCGGGGGCTCGGGCCATGCCGAGAGCACGCTCGACCCCGCAACCAGGGGCCAGGGCAGCCTCCTCCGCAGCCGCCTCCTCTGCTGCCTCGCCAGGATCATTATCAGAATCCTCCGCCGCAGCCTCCGCGGCAGCATCGTGAGCACCAGGGTCGGCTGCGGCCGTGGCAGGGGCGTGCACCGCTCCAGGGTCTGTGGCTGGCTCCGGGGTAACGAAGCTGTTTCGCCGCAAGATCGATGGTGACGCCTCCCGAGCGCCAGCAACGTGGGCGGACATGCTAGGACCAGCACTGTTGCCATCGCTGTCAGCACTCTCGCCGCTGTCGCTATCACCGCCGTCGTTCTTGTTGGTATTGTCGCTACCAACGCCGTCACTGCCATCGCTGTCGCTGTCGCCGTCCCTGTCGCCGTCGCCGGCGCTGTCACCTTCGCCGGCGCTGTCATAGCTGCTGATTCCGTCGGTGTCGCCTGGCGCCTCCACCGCTGGCTCCACCGCCACGGGCACATCACTGCCGACACCAACGTGACCATGCTGCCGCTGCATGCTGGCGCCATTGCCAGCAGCACGAGGCTGCTGACTGCCAGCACCCGCGGCCATGCCGCTGCCCCCAGGTCCCTGTGAGCCCACCTGCTGTTGCAGGTGCAGGTGTGGGTGCGAGTGCTGTTGCGGGTGTTCCTGCCCACTGCTGCCTGAGTGCTGCTGCAGCTGCTGTGACTGGTCCACCTGCGCCTCTGCAGACTGCAGCTCCCCCAGGTCGGACTGCGGCTCCTCCAGCTCCGACTGCGGCTCCTCCAGGTCGGCCTGCGGCTCCCCCAGGTCGGGCTGTGGCTCCCCCAGGTCGGCCTCCGATGGTGGCTCCTCCAGCTCCGACTGCGGCTCCCCCAGGTCCGACTGCAGCTCAGACTGCGGCTCCTCCAGGTCCGACTGCAGCTCCGCAACATCGGCATGGGCAGGCCTGTCAATGCCATTAGCACTGTCATCTCCGCTGCCGTCACTGTCGTTGGTGACGCTGCCAGCAGAATCATGGGCCGTGTCGCTGCTACCACCAGTGGCCCAGTGGGGCTGGTGGCGATGTGTTCCACTCTCGGACATGCCTTCATCATCACCGCTTGCCGCTGGCTGAGCAGCAGCAGCCGCTATGCCGCCACCGCTGCTGCCGCCGCCGCCGCCGCCACCACTGCCACTGCTAGGATCGCCAGGCGCCACCGCCGCTACCACCGCCGCCGCCACCTGGTCGGGCCCGCCGCGCTCCACACTGCCCGCTGCCTCCGCCGGGCCTGGCGGTGATGCAGCCTGCTCCAGTCGGGTCAGCTCCACAGCAGCGGCTGCTGTGGCGCCAGCAGCAGTGGCACGTATTCTTGCTGACCGGCGTGTAATGCGTGGCAATGCTGCTGTGTGAGCCGCACCACCACCACTACTACCGCTTGCTGCGGCTTCCCCGCCAGCTGAAAAGCTCCGAGATCCTCGCCGCAGCCGGCCTGCGGCCCCGGCACTTGCAGCTGCACTGCCACCTTGACCTGACGGCACGTAGGACGGGTCCGCATCGCTGTTGCCACCATCGCTATCGCCATCACTGCTGGTGCCTGGCGCGCTGTCGCTGTTGCTGTCCTCCTGTTTGCGCTGCAGCTGCTTCAGCTGCCAGCGTGACGACATCAGCTCCACCTCCAGGGATTGCACCAGTCCCTCTCGCACCTGGGCGCAAGAGCCAAACACGCCGACACAGTCAAGGCGTGCAAGGTTCCCAAAATGACATGGTGCGCCTGGGGCTGAAGAGACGGAATGCCGCCGTGCAGATGTTCCTGGCGCGCAGGTGTGCAGGCTAGATGCATCTATCCCCTCCTCACCCGGCTCAGGAGTTCCTGTGAAGCGAGCTTGTGGGCCACCTTGCCCACCTTGCCCTGCAGTTCTGCGACCTGGCTCTGCAGCAGGTGGGCCCGTAGTAGGGAGGCGGCGGTGTCAGTGTGAGACCCAGCCTATGACCCGGCCTATCAGCATGCGAGCAAACTAGCGGCGGGGAAAAGGGATGAAGGCAAGCCATGAACATGCGCGATGTTTGTGCCCACTTTGGGTAGCCCAGGGAGCTGTCCCGTGCCTTGAGATCTGCGTTTTGCCGCTGCAGCTCGTTGATGATGCGCCGGCGTTGGAGCTCTTCGGGAGTCGGCGGTACTGGGGGCCCAGCGGCTCCACCAGCGGCAGCCTGCAGTCGCGTGGCATTGCGCCGCCAGTATTCATTAGACCCGGGTAACTTGTCCGAGTGTAACCTGTCCACGTGCACCCTGGCGCTATCTCTATCTGCTATCGGGCAAGCGAGCAGTGAGCCTGTACTATGAGAACACACGATTACCAGCGGCCTCCGTCAGGCTCATACGGTCGGCTGTACGTACGTATCCGCTCACCTGCCGCTGAATGCCCAGCAGCTTCGCGCGCAGGTCGCGGTTCTCTTGCTCCAGCACCGCCACACGCGCCTGTGCCCCCGACAGCTTCGCGGCCTGGGCCAGGCGGTTGCCCTCCACGGCCTTGTAGAAGGCGTTCTGTGACGAGACTCAGTAGACGCAGGCAGGCAAGGGAATGCAACAATCAGGGGTTGGAGCCGGTGATCAAGTGCTGGGAACGTGTGGTGTGACACCGGGCGAAATGGTGCAGAGGCGTAAACATGGACACGCACGCCGGAGCTCCCGGCCCTGCTAGTGGGGCCCACCTTCCTGGCGGACTGGAAAATGGTGCTGAAGTAATCATTTGCGCCCCAGTCCAGCACCACCTCGGTGCCGCGCTACAGCTTCTGCTGCGCCATCACGAAGAACACCAGACACGGCATGATGGCGTAGCGCACGCCGGCAGCGCCGTCCGCACCCGGCAGCGCCACCTTCACCAGGCACTGCGCGCACGAGCGACAGCGCAATGCAAGCATGCCCGCACATCAATGAGGGATGACATACGTGCACATACGCACTACTAATAGCACCAGCGCTACCGCAACCTTGAATGCGCGCGGGACGAACCGACTCATGGGTTTTACCCACCTGCACATCGATGGCGTTGGCGGCCCGGCGCCGGTACGCGTGGCAGTTGCACTCACTGTGCGGGCGCTTGCCCTTCCCGCCGTAGATGGCATCGCAGGTCCCCCTGTGGCCAACATGCATGTGCACGTACGTGCGGGAGAACACGGACTTCAGGGTATTCAGTGACCGCGTGCGCGCGGCAGCACCGCTGACCGGCTGCGGCGCGCGCCAACCCAACGGCACCCTACCTTCTAACGCCGCCACCTTATTGCCTGCACTGCTGGTCCTGCGCCGATTTGCACTGCCTGCCCCACCCTGCCCCGGCACGGCCCGCCGGCCAGCAACAAGCGCATGCAGACCACACACACACAGCGAAGCGAACGGCGCGCCCAGCCGCTCACGCACCAGCCCGTGCAGTCGTTGGCCATGGTCATGAGGCAGCGCCGCTTGTCGCCCTGCAGGACGAGCCCCGGCTTCTGCTTGCCGTCAGCGCCACGCACCTGCGCGCGCACACGCATACACACGCACACACACACGGGGTCGGTTGCAGTTTGACACGGGTGAGTATGACTCCCGAGGTGCCAGCGACAACTCGGAGCTATTTGTTCAGTTTGCATCATCACGCACAAGGGCACACGCACACACGCATAAGAGCCCACCACATGCACGGCGGTCTCTGGTTGGGGTTTCCTCGTGATCTCTAACACACCATCCAGGAAACCAAAAGTGAGGACGCCGACCTACATACAGGGCGGTGCGCGAGAAGTCGTACGCGTAATCCAGCTGCAGGGCGCCGCTGTAGTCGTGCTGCGTGCGCCCGTCCGATTGCTCCTGCGCGCGTATACATGTCGTTGCGCAGCGCGGTCAGCAAAATGGCGCGCATGCGGCGGGCAGTTTCCCGAACTGCGGCGCCAACTCAGCCGCCGCTGCCGCCGCCGCCACCCACTCACCACGGTCTCCAATTGCCCGAAGTACATGCCAATGAATTGGCCTTCGTTGAGGCTGTCCGCCGTCACCACCAGCATGTGCTGGCCTGCGCCCGGCATGCGCCGCACCTGCACATGCAATGATATGTAAGTGCATGTGGCATGGCGCCTGCGAGGGCTGCTGCACAACGTCGCGCTGCACGCATGAACAGCATCTCATGTGACAGGGCTACGCACGGCGCCGCAGCAGCCGGCTGCTGCGTGGAGCTGCACGCAGGTGTTGACACGCAACAGCACGCACCACGGGGTTGTTGAGACACGGGTGGCAATCTCCGTCGGGGATGTCGGCCACCGCCACGACCTCGCGAGGCGCCTGGCCGGCGGCCCGCAGCGCAGCCAGCTGCGCGTCGATTTCCTGCAAGCCGGCACCGACCCGGGGCACACGGTCACGGAAACTCACGGGTCGCTCGGTTGTGCCGGGGAACAATGTCCTTATTAGATAGGCAGCCGCATTTCGTCAGTCGGCGCTGCCGGCCGCCCATCCAGTTAGCACCCAACTAGCCCAACCCACCCCCTGCTGTAGCCGCACGCACCTTGCCCAGCTTGTCCATCGGCACGCCGTGCACTTTCCTCGGATAGGCTGCCAGCGGCCACAGCTTGCGCCCGCCGCCACCGCGGATGTTGCCCCCCGGCAGGTACAGCACGTCCGGCACCATGCTCTCCAGCTGGCTGGCGCCGTACAGCGCCTCGGCGGCCTCCTGCGCGCGCTTCTGCGCCTCCCGCGTGGCCGAGTAGATGCTGCTGAAGCGCCCGTCATGCGGCAGACCCATCATCACGGGGCTGCGCGGCGGTCGAAAGGCACATCGAGTACATCGAGAACAACGCAGCCAAGAGGTTAGGTCGCGTAGTTATGACCAAGGAACCCAAATACGGCAATGGCACCGGCCTGGCGTGCGACAAGACAGGTAGCATCATGCGGATGGGCCTGTGGGGGCCCATGCGACGCCGTGCTCACCGGAGCTCGGCGGGCGCTGCTCCACCTGCGCTAGCGGCCTGTGCGCAGCCCTGCTGCTGTAGGGGGGCCGAAGCCGCGGCCCCTTCGCCGCGTGTGCTCGTCACTGCTGCTGCCCCTGCTGCAGGCGCGCGCCAGTATTCGCCGGCTGGCGAGGTGAGCTCAGCATCTGCCAGCTCGCCGCGTGCAACGACTGATGAGAGCGGTGATGCTTGTGGCACGCCGGCTTTGGCCCCAGCAACAGCCGCCGCCGCGTCGATGGGCGGCAGCGTGCCGGCGGCATGCGTGGTTGTTGTTGCCATGCCGCCGCACAGCCGGTCGTCTGCAATGCCAGTCACGGTGAAAATCAGAGGCAGGCGGAGAAGAGGCTCCTTCTCGGACACGGGCTCAGCATACGTAGCACAACGCCACGCTCGCCTCACCTGCCAACGTTACGAGCTCGTGACCAGAGCTATTAGTCTAACCAGGAACAGGCCCCGGCCGAATCCTCTCACGACGTGCCGTCTCGCGAGCAGCAAACTAGGCATTCCGCGGCGAATGGTGTAGCTCGAACCCGCGACCACAATCACCTATAATCTTAAGTGGTGTCTGAAAATTACAGCCGCTCTCTGGAACTCCCTGCCCGAAACTAGCGAGCTTGCTCGGGATTCTACATGCCTCGACGCTACGCCCGTCGGCACGCCAGTCAGTTGGTTGTTTAGCTGCTTAATAATCATGAATGAAGGACCCTCGAGTGTGTGCGAGCACTGCTGGACCACCGAGGCACCGGGTCGGCCGCCTCGATGCCTCTGCCTAGCTCTAGGGACAGGTGATGGTGATAGAAATATTGATATAGCTGGGGCACGAGCAACTACTTGTCTGCCCTGCCGGCAAAGGTGGCCTCGCAACAGTGGACGGTGCGAGGCCCTGTCAAGCGTGCCCCCAAACGAAATTCTAGTCTGTTCTAGCGCTTCCAAGGTATATGCAGACGTCTATGATGACCTTCTATGCCCAGGCAGGATCGGTGCAGGGGTCGGGGCCTCAGCACACGAAATGGGCTCGCACGAATCGCACGGCCTGCTCCGGTGAGGGAGGACCTGCGGTTTAAGAAGATAATGGCTGGTGTAGGATACCACAACGGCGCGCCGTAGGCCAAGTTTAAGGGGATTTCTCCGCCCAAGGCCCCGCGCTGGGCCACTGCGGGCCCCGCGCGCTGCCCCCCGCCCCCTGGCGTGTCCTCCGCCACTCGTCACCCGCGACGGCCAACGCAGTGCTGCGCACACCTCCGGAAACGCCCCCTAGAGCAAGCGCGCAGGCTTGCCCCCCGGCGTGACAGTGAGGCAGTCCCATTCACGTTACACGCTCCAGAAGCCCGTGCTCCGTCCTCAAACACCACCCTGTCACCTGTGCCAACACGCCGGAGTCCGGACCAAGGGTGCGCTTTGAACCTCCGTCGCTGCCAACCTGGCAGCCTAATTGGCAGTGACGGTACAAAGTCCGCAAACTCTGTGACATCGGTCGCGCCTTGCTGCCCTGCAGGCTGCAGCTGACCACGGCCAACAGCCAATGTCGCTCGCTCCGCAGGTGGGAGTCATGGTCTGACACTGTACCGCACATCTGTAGCACTTCAGCTCTCCTGATCGGTGCCTCATCCTTCAACGCACATGTGTGCACACAGCCAGCCCTGGCCAGTCTATGTCAGCGCACACACGTGCGTCCGTTGCAGGCAAGCCCAGCGCCCTCTCATCGACGCACGGTCCCTAGCGAGGGCGTGCCAAGTCTGCCATATTTGTCCATCAACCACGTGGAGCTTTGCAACGCGTCCCAGCCAATCCCGGCCCATCGGATAGAGTCAGAGGCAGCATGTGCCGCACGCTCATTCAAACGGCTCGTCCACAAACGTCCCGCCCTCATACGTGCCGGGGTCGGGGTATGGCCGCCGCCACTCGCCGCCGCCCATGGGGTCGCCAAAGGGCGTCTCTATGTGGTCCTGCCAGTCATGCCCGCACTGGATGACCGGCGACTTGGGGTTGGGCACCGTCAGGTTGCAGCAGGGCGGCTGCTGGCGGTAGGACTTGGGCTTGAACGACCGCGGCTTGCCGTAGCGCAGCGTCCACTCGAAGCCCTTGTTGTACAGGTCTGCGCAGGGGCGAGACGCGTTGTCAACAAGGGCGGAGGAGAGGGGCGCTCAGGAGGTGCACAGGGGAGGGGGGGTAGCCGTGCATGTGACGGTTTTTTGTAAATAGGTGAACTGCCTGGGGGGGGGGGGGCGAGTGCGAGGCTTGTGCCGGGCCAGTGCCCTGGGTGCCCCCTCTGCCTGGGCGTCTTCCCTCCCATGCGGTCATGCCCCAAGCTCATCCTCACTTTCGCTGACACCCCACCCACCTGACGCGCGCATCTGCAGCACGTTGGCGCTCCACTCGTACGGGAAGCCGTACTCGAGCTGGATCTCCTTGGCGCTCATGCCCGACAGCTTCTTCAGGCACTGCTTCAGCTGCGGGTCGTAGTTCGTGCCCAGCCGGCCGCCGGGAGTGTAGCAGCGGTAGTCCAGCACCACCATGGGGTTCACGGAGCGGCGGGGCTTGGCGCCGCGCGCCTTGCCCACGATGTTGCCGCCCCACCTGCGGACGAGGGCGCGGGGAGGGAGGTGGGAGGAAGGGGCGGTGGGTGGGTGGGGAGGCAGATGCGGTGTCCGTGGCCATGAGGACAAACAGCAGCGGCAGACCGCAGCGTCGTTTTGTTGCGCAGGGCCTCGCAAGGGCATGCGCGGCACAGGGCGCCGCCGCCGAAGAAGCCGGAGGACCGCCTACGTCGGCACCCGCTTGTGTTCAAGCACAAGAAGGACACATCAAGAAACCCGCTTGTGTGTGCGCTCACCTGATGATCATGTTCTTCTGCGTGCCCGGCAGGAAGATGGAGTCCACCGCGCAGTTGACCCAGCTGAACTGCAGCGCCTGTTGTGTTGTACGGGCGTGAGCCGGCGCAGCTGCGTCAGGCAAACACAACGGCACATGGCCCAGCGGTACCACCCGCCCACCCCGCCCGCCCGCGTGCAAGTCCAGCAGCGGTCCCGAGCCCGCCGCTTGCGAGACCTCCATGCAGCGCACCTGCAGGTTGTCGATGAGCTTGATCTGGCCCTGCTCCGTGATGAACACGTTCTGCGCGTGCCGGTCGCACTGGCTGGACAGCAGGTCGTAGATGGCGGCGCGCACCACGCGGGTGCGGTTCAGCCGCGAGCCCAGCATCGTCTGCGGGTGGCGTCCCGGGCATCGGTACGGTAGTTGGGTGAGCCGATGTAGGGGTGCGGGGTGGGTGGCTTTGCAAGGATGGTTGGGAAAGCGGTACAGTAGGCAGGAGGTGGGGGCAGCGGAATGTGCGCATACAGAGGGTTTGAAGCAAGCAGGTCCAGAGGCTGCGCATGGTGTGCGGTTTCACCAGGTTTCACGCAGGCCCTCGCGGCCTCTGTCCGAACCGTGTAAGCGACTAAGCGGCCTCCTCCAACCCGCCGGCAGCGCCCCTCCCCACCCTCGCCTCCCAGCCCTCACACGACTCACCGTGAGGCTCTCGGCCACGAAGTTGCGCTGCCGCTTGTAGGACAGCTGGTTGAGCGACACGCCCTCCGCCTTCTCCATCCACAGCCCGTCCCACCACACGTGCATGCCGTGCTTGGGCACCACCGCGTTCACACGGCCCGGCCACACCTGCGTACCAGGAGGAGGGGTTGTGAACACCAGCCCAAGCTGAACCACGCCGAAGGGGGGCGGCGGGCGCACTAGCTGACGTAAGGCGATGACCGCCTCGCATCCATCGCCTCACACCGCAGCAACACTGTCCACAGCACCGGCCTTCCCCAACCCACTGCGCTTGCGTGCCTCTGGCCCGCCTCCGCCTCCGCAGCCCTGCACCCCCACTCCCCCCACTTCCCCTACACCTCACCTTGATGGTCACGTCCAGCAGGCCGCACTCCTCCATAACCTTCTGCTGCGCCAGCAGGAACTGCACGGCCTTGGCGCCCTCCGCCGTGTTGCTGCAGCGCCAGGAGAAGGTGCCGTGCACCTTGTCAATGGGCATGCACCACACCTTGAGCACCGCCTTGCGGCCCGTGCTGGAGGTCTCCGGCAGGTCTAGTGTGCGGGCGGGGTGTGGAGCAGGGGATTAGGGGGTGGGGAGGAGGGAGCGCGGGGCGGGTCACTGCGCCGGCAGCAGCACGCAGAAACGAGTCACGCCCCAACCCCTTGTCCAGCCCCCGCCCCCGCCCCCGCCCCCGCCCCCGCAACCGCAACCGCAACCGCAACCGCCGCACAATGGGTGAATGGCCCCTCCGCTGCCCTGCCTCACCCGCAAAGAAGAGCCACTCTGGCGAGGCGCCGACCTCTATCTTCATGTTCTGACCCAGCTGGTTGGTCGCGCCGGCGGCCTGCAGCGGCTGGATCTGCGTGTCGCAGCCGTAGCACTCGGTGCAGTTGGGCTTCAAGCTCTTGGCTGCGATTTCATCCTTCATGGGCATGATGTTGAACTTGAAGCCCGGCGGCACATACATCTGCTCCTCCTTCTTGGCCGGCTTCTTGGCCTTGGCGGCCAGAAGAGATCTCCCAGTGTCATTATCGTCCGGGCTGGAGACTAGGCTAGATGGGCCTGCGCTGCTGCTGCTGCTGCTACTGCCGCCGTCTGCCGCGGCAGCACTGAGGTCCCACGAGGGCTGCGCAGAGCCGGACATTTGGGCCAGCAGGTGGCGGCCCGGCGGCTTGCCGGTGTGGCATTTGTGGCACATGTAACAGTCATCTACGTGCGGGAGCGGTGTCGCCTGCATTCGAGGAATGGATCAGTACGGAGCCGGCGGACAGCAGGGACGTGACCCCGCCCAACCGGTCGCGTCCGCCCGAAGCGACCGCTGACAGTCACAACCCGCAGCTTGAAAACGTGCGTGACGTGCACATACCTCTATGGAAATTGCGCCCAGCACCGCGCAGACGCACAGCAGCAGTAGCCGGCAGCTTGTCCAGCTAGTCATGGCTCTGCCGCGCGTCGAGTCAAGCGGCTCTCCTTAGCTACAGACGTCTTGTTCCTTTACTAGATAGGTATACCATTTTGTCAGTCTAGCTCACTAGCGCTTTAACAGCGACTCAGGTGCGTGTCTGCGGCGAACTGTTGCACGTCGCAAAGTTTAGCAGCTCGGTAAGGTTTAAGCAGGTTCCAGGCTGAGCAGTGCCGCAAACGTGGTTGGGATGCATCAATCAAACTAAACTTACAAAATCGGCTATTTGGCGCTAGAGGCAGAATGGGGCGCCTTCGCCCTCATTCGCCTTGTGGAAGGCGATTGAAGAGGTTGCCCTGAAAACTACACGCGTCCAAGTCTGTGCATGTTATTTATAGTATTGAGGCAGACGGGGGTGCATTGTGAGACTCTGCTTGTCAAAACTCCTTCCCAGACTCCCTTCGGCGTTCCGTACCCCTGATGCGGCTCTAGTATGTTAATCCTCATTTACACAAAGGAAATCCTAACTCTACCTGTGAGCGGGCTGAGATGTTACAGGCGGTGTGACGAGTGATGCATTTACTCCTGCAGCCGGGCCCGAGGGTGCACAGCCAATGACCGCCAACGGAGCCTCAACAGAGATGCGCATGGCTGAGGAGGAGGCGGTCGCCGGCGCGGGGGACGCGGCCGCAGCGCCCGGCGAAACCGAGGAGGAGCCGGATATGCTGCTGAACCTGAGCGTGGTGCTGCCGTACATGGCGTACCGCAAGCGCATCCGCTAGTGAGTGCACAATGGGTCAAACATGGGAGAACAGTGAGCCACCGACCATGCACCCTGACACTGTGCTGGGCCTGGCGTGCGTGGGCCTGGGGCGTGCGTGGGGCGTGCGTGGGGGCGTGCGTGCACATGTGGCAACCGGGCTGTCGCTACGTGCGACTGCCCCATCTACGTTTCACAACGGCCTCCCGTCATCAAAGGACGCACCACGCCGAACCCGCCACCTGCACGCCGCTCTTGTCACGCTGTCGGGCCGCAGCTTCACTGGCGAGTACAAGGCGAGCAACCCCTACCGCATGGCCTTCCTGGTCTTCCTACTGCTGTTCCTGTGGAGCCTGCAGTCCTTCTTCCTGCAGGTTCGGTTCGTGTCGGGATGTGCGAGGCTAGGCACAGAGGGTGACGGTGCTCGGTGGTGATCGGTGACGGCGACGCGTGACGGCGGAGGGTGACGGTGGTCTGCTTGCTCTGCGTGTGTCGCCTGCGGCCCTGCCGGCCGCTGCCTGCTCCCGATGGCCCTGGCCAGTTACGACCGTCCCTCTGACGCGCCCCCATCCCTCCGCAGAAGACCGACAACGTGTACAACTTCGGCGTTATTGTGAGCAGCTTGCGCGTGGGGGCTAGGTGTGGTGTGCATGTCCCGGTGCAGGGCAATGTCAGTCCCCTGTCGGCCAAGCCATTGTTGTTTGAGAATGCATAAGGATACCAGAGGCGGGTAGCAGGGGAACGCTGGCCGAGCGTGTGGTTATTAGGCGGTTATGCGCCGCGCGAATGCAGCATTTGGAGGCGTTTGCAGTCGGCTTCGCCCAGCGTATTACCGCCATTTGCCTGCGCCATCTTTGCTCCCACTACCCTCCCTCCCCTTCAACCCTGCGTGTTGACACCAAAATGCACACGCCCGCCAGCTGTCGCTGTCGTACACCATGCCCGAGGGCACCGCGACGGGCGGCGGCGCGGTGGCGCTCAACGCGGTCAGCTACACCATGATGCTGCTGTGCGTAGTGCTGGTGTCGGCGCAAGTCACGTCCTTCCAGTCGCCCTTAATCACGGTGAGGCGCTGCGTGCACGTGTGTGTGCTGCCGGCAGCAGAGGCACAGCGCGCTGACGGTTTTGGGTCGCCGCCGGTATGGGCGGGTGCGCAAGAGGGGGGGCAGCCGTCCACGTGGGTGTGCGTGTGCGGGTGTAGGCGGAGGGTTGGTGGGCGTGGGCGCGCCTGTGTCTGCAACATTGCAGCGGCTGCTCGAGCTCAGGGCGGGCCCCACCGATGACCCATGCACGAAGCCAAAACATAAACGAATGCACGCCATCAAATCAACCAACCATTGCACGCCAACGAATCAACCAACCATTGCGATGCCGCTGTGCGACTGCTGCTGCCGCCGCGCCGCAGCTGATGGGCATGGTGGCCATCGTGCTGTTCCTGGTGGTGCTGGGCCGGCGGCTGGAGTACTCGCACACGCACGGCGACGACCCAGGCAACACGGATGAGGCCAAGGCGTACATACTGACGCAGGACTTGGTCATGCAGGTGCGGGCCGCGCGGTTGGGCTTTGTGATGGTTCCACACCCAAACGTTTCACCGCGGAGGGAGGATGTGGGCCGTTGCGTCATGGCGTGGGCGTTCGCCTCGATCGCACGCTGTCTGGTCCTGCCGTCTACTGCGCCTGTCCTCACCATTTCCCGCACCCGCATGCGCTCAACACTCGCCGATCCGCCCGCGCCCGCCTCCAACCACCCCCCATGCCTCCTCCCTCGCCTGGCCTCCCGCGGCCTCCGCTGCCCTCCCCTGCCCTCCGCTGCCCTCCCCTGCCCTCCCCTGCCCTCCGCTGCCCTCCGCCGCCCTCCGCTTGCCCTCCGCCGCCAGGCGTTCGTGTACCTGTCTCTGGCGCACATGCTGCTGTCCTACATCATCCGCCGCCTGGTGCCCTGGCTGGTGCGCCGCAACAGCGTGCTGGCCTGCGCCGGCATCCTGGACCGCCGCGACCTGGCAGACCCCGGCACCGCACGGGCGCTTATCGCGCTGCCGCCCGGCTACAGCCTCTCGCCGGAGCGCCGCCTGGTGGCGTGCTACCTGCGATACGTGGAGCCGTGGTGCGTGGCATGGGGGGCATGGGGGCACGTGGCATGGGGCACGGGGGCACTGGGGTACTGGGGCTAAGGGGTGGGGGCTGGGGGCTACGGCGTGGGCGGTGGGGGCGCTGGGCCTGGCGTGCTGTGCATGCGCGAGACTACACGGGCCGTGGAGAGTGGAGGGTAGGAGGGAGCGGCGGCCGCTTGGCGTCAACACCAAACACTCGGCACTTCAGCGCAGCCGGACCGGCCTCTGCCACGCAACATCGCTGCCCTGTCCTTTCGTGCCCTGCCCTGGCCTGGCCTGGCCTGGCCTGGCCTGTCGTCGCTCGCAGGTACCTGTGGTGGCTGCCGATAGTGGGGCGGGAGAGCATCACGTTCGTGGGGGAGGTGGACGGGATGGGCCACCCCAGCGGCTACGGCGAGTGGCGCGACTCGGCCTGGCACGGCGAGCACCTCACCGGCTTCTGGCACGCCGGCAAGCCCGCGGGGCCCTTCCGCAGCCGCGAGACCGGCTCCGCCAGCAGCCTGGTCAACCTGCGGTGAGCTGCGGCGCGGGGAGGGGGCAGCGCGTGCATGGATGGGTGCCTGCGTGGCGATTACGTCGCATGGGCGTGGTCAGTTGCTGGAGGCGTTTATTGTGCTGTGATGTCGACTTACTGTGTAAACTGCACTGCCCGAATGCCCATCCCAACGCCCGAATGCCCTCATCCCAATACGGTATCCCATCCCATGCGCAGGGTGGCGTACTTCCGCAACCGCGGCGAGGCCATCGGGCACACGGCGTGCGTGCCCAAGCTCACGCCTCTGCAGGTGGGCGGGGCGGTGGGCGGGGGCGCGCCGCCATATCAGCATAAGACATCACCTGCGGGCTGGCCGGGAATCTGGTGCCGGGGGGAGACGTCTTCGGCCACCCAGGCCGCGGGCGCGGCCTTCTGGGCTGGCGGAGCATGTCGTGTTACGGCGCCTGTACTTGTGGACACGCTCTTCGCAAGCCCGGAACCCACACGCCGCCAACGGCCTGGCCCCTGACCTCCTGCATGGCTGCATCGCCCTGCAGTTCGGCATCGTGGCGTGTGAGGTGACCACCAGCGGCGTGTGGTTCAAGTCGCTGCCGCGCCTGCGCGAGCTGCTGCCGCCCATCGACATCGCGGAGGGGCTGGAGGCGGAGCGCGAGGCGGCGCAGGCGGAGGGGCGCCTGCCAGCGGCCGGCGGCAAGTCAGCAGCGGCGGCAGGTCTTGCCTCGTCGCGCCGGCGCTGGTGGCCCTGGTGCGGGCGCGGGAAAGGCGGCGCGAGGGGCGAAGACGCGAGCGGAAACGGGCCGCCGGACGATCTGCAGCTCTGTGCGGTGGCTATGCTGGGCCCGGAGGTGGTGGCAGCTGCGGGCGGCGCGCCTGCGGCAGCAGCAGCAGCGGCAGGGAGCGCAGGGAGTCGGAAGCCGCCACGGCTGCAGACACAGCAGAGCTCCGGCGAGGCATGGCTTGATGGCCCGATGACAGCAGCCACGCCCGCGTCGAAGCACAACGCGCGGCTGAGGTCCGTGCTTGCAGCGCCCTCGTACGCCGCCGCCGCTTCCACCCTGGATGCGCTGGAGTTGGCGCAGGGCGCCGCGGGATGGGCGGCAGTAGCGGGCAAGCGCGCCAGTGGAGGCGGCAGTAGCGCAGCAGCCGAGGCGGGTGTGCCTGCCACGCCAAAGCTGCTGCAGCGCTACAGCCTGCGCAAGACCGCCACCGCGGGCCCAGCAGTGGCACCCATCCCTGAGGTGCCTGGTGCCGCTGCAGGTGCCGGGGGCGGGGGCGGGGGCGGGGGCGGGGGCGTTAATGCCGAACCCAGCGGGGCGCCGAGCTCCAGCGATGCGCTCGCTGCTCATTTACCGCTCTCGCAAACCCTTGCCGCCATCAGCCAGTTGCAGGCGCAAACGGCGCCTTGCAACAGCGCCATTGCCCGGGTTCTGGATGACATTGGAAAGGCAGTCACGGCGGCGACGGCTGCGGCGCCGGCCGCGGCTGCGGCCGCGGCAGCAGCGGCGGCCTCGGCGCTCGCACCACCGCCTCCGCCTGCTCCGCCGCTGCCTATGGCGCCTATGGCAGCGCTCCAGGCGGCGGAGCAGGCGCTGACGGCACCCACGCTCATAAACCCAGCGGGTTGCCCGACCATGTCAGCCGAGGCCGCCCCTGTCGGCACCGGTGGTGAGGCGGCGGCGGCAGCGGCGGGGGCGGAGGCGGGGGCAGCGGACGGCAACGGCACTGCCTCCGGTGGTGGGGAGCATGCGCCAGCAGCACACGCGGAAGGCACGACAGCAGGCGCAGGGGTGGCTGGGCCGGCGGCGGCAGCAGCTGTCGCAGCCGGCGGCGTGACGGAGCCAGGGGCGGGCGGCCCCGCGCCGTCCGCAGCGGCGCCGCACGCAGCGGCCCGGGCGGGTGCGGCGCCGCGCGCGCGCCGGCTGCCGCGGCTGGTCAGCATGCTCATGCCGCTGCAGCCGGCGCCCACCACCTCGGTCATGTCGGCGCGCCGCCAGAACGGCCGCTCCACCGCCGCCGCCGCCGCGCTCATCGGCCTGCGCACGAAGCAGGTGCTGGCCACGGGCGCAAAGCGCCTGACGGGCGTGGCGGCGGCGGCGCTCGGCGGCGACCACGGCTCCGGCGCGGGGCGCCGGCAGGCTCCGGGCGACCTCGACGGCGCGGGGGCGGGTGACGACGACTTCGCTGACGACGGCGACGTATTCGGAGAGGAGGACCTGGACGAGGGGCGGCTGCGGAACTCGCATTCCGGCGTCAGCCGCAAGGACGCCTCGACCCGCTCCGCCGCGTCCTCCAACCGCTCCGCGCGCGGCCCCAGCCGCAGCAGCGGCATGGCGCGCCCGCTGGCCGTCTCCGCGGCGTCGGCGTCGTCCGCCGGCGGCCCCGGCGCCGCCGACACGCCGAGCAGCAGGGCGTCTGCGGGGCCGGGGCCCGTGGAGCGGCGCGCGCTGGTGTCCTTCATCCGCACCACCAAGCCCGTGGTGCCGGGCGGCGCCGCCGCCGCCGCCGGCCGCGGTGGGCACGCCGGCGGCGGTGGGAGCGGCGGCGGCAGCGGCGGCGGCAGCCCGGGGGGGCCCCCGGGTGCCGGGGCCGGTGGCGAAGCTGCCAGCGAGGCTGGCGACGGCGGCCGCCGCGTCGGTGCCGACAAGGGCGGTGCGGAGGGCGGCAGCCAGCCGCCTTTGGGAGCTGCTGCAGCTGCGGGCAACGCCACCAGCGCCAACGGCGCAGCCGCACCTCACCCGCGGCCAGCAGCCGCCGCGGCCACGCTGCACTCAGCACCGCCACCACCGCCACCGGCGCCGGTGCAGCCGCAACCATCACAGGGAGCCACCACGCCCGACGCGGGCTCGCCCAGCGCGCGGGACCCGCCGGCGCCCGCGGACTGGCGCCTGTCCACCGTGCTCTCGCCGCCAGAATTCCCAGGCCAGCTGGCGGTCCCGCTCATGCGCCGTGTCTCCACAGAGCACGCCTCGGGCCACCTGCCGGGACTCGACCCTCTCAATCCGAACGCTCTGCCACCCACCCTGCCCACGGCGGCGGACGCCGCCGGGCTTGGGGACGGCGGCGCCGGCGACCTGGCCCGGCCGCCAGAGGCGTTCCTGTTCGTGCACGGACTGGGCGTGGATCTTCACAAGGCGTTACGGCACTATGCACAGGTGGCTGTTTGGGGGGGGGGGGGCAGGGGCCGTCGGTGTGAACGGGCATTGCCAACTTTTGAGGTGCCGGTGTCCAGGGGGCGGGCTTGTAGAGCGGCTGTGGCCGGCTGTCATAGGGGGGCGCGTACCACACGCAAGAAGGGCGGGAGTCGTGGCTTGGGGGATTGGGATCGGGACTGGTAGCGGGAGCGGGAGCGGGATGGGTTGCAATAGGCGGGGCGCTGACACACCCCCAAATCACGTCTCCCCATCCCTGCCCAACTGTGCGTCGCTTACTCTCATTCTTACTCTGAACCTCACTCTCAATCTCACCCTCACTCTCACTCGTGCAGATGATGGCGCTGCTCAAGTTCCCGCCCCACATCTCGCCGATGCTCTTTGCGTGGCCGTCGTCCGTCGCGGTCGGGTACTTCAACGTGAGTACCGTACACGCGCCTGCCAACACCGGTACCCGCCTCCCGGCAGTACACGTGCGGGCCTGCTTCCGCGCAGCGGCCCCTGCCGCTGCCTGTAGCCCGTTGCATCTGCTTTCAACGGGCAGGACGTGCACATATCGGTATGCATATGGGGCGCTGAATTGCTGGTCTGCGGCGCTGCGGTGCCACTGCCTCCCACCCTGGATTCTACAACCGCCCTGGATGCCACTGCCGCCCTGGGCTCCCGCCACTACCCTAACACACAGGCGCGCTACAGCGCCGCGGAGCGGCCCGAGACGGGGCTGGCGCTGGCGTCCGCGGTGCGCGCGCTGGCGGCGGACGGCTTCGCGGGGCTGCACATCCTGGTGCACAGCATGGGCACCCGCGTGCTCATGAACGCGCTACCGCACCTGGAGGCCATCCTGGCGGAGGAGGCGCAGCGCAGCGCCGCCGCCGCCGCGGCGGAGGCTGCAGCCGCTGGTGATGGTGCTGCTACTGCCGCGTGTGGTGGTGGTGGTGGTGGTGGTGGTGGTGGTGGCGAGCAGCGCCTGGAGGGAGAGGCAGGAGCAGCAGGGGCAGGGGCAGGCGGGGAGGTCGGCATGAAGCTGCTGACGGTGACCATCTGCAACCCCGACTACGGGCTGCGGCCGTTCGTGCGCGAGATGGGCTTCCGGCTGCGCGCGCTGTGCCCCATCGTGACCATATACGGCGACACCGCGGACGGCGCGCTGGGCCTGTCGGTGAGCGCGCACTTGAGAAGTGGTCCGGGGAGGGGGTGCGAGGATGGTTGGGATAGCCTAGTCCTGGGGAGCGGCCGTCCATGGGAGCGGTTATATGTAATGTTATTGGGGCGAGCATTGCAAGGCGGGCAGGGAACGGTTAGCGGAAGCATTATGTGGTAAGGCAAAGCTCCTTAATTGTTTGCAGGCAGCTGCGCAGCCGCCTGACCCGTGTTGAACCCGCCCCGGCCCCTCCGCCGCTTTCGACCGCCCCGCATCACAGGAAGTGGTCAATGCGCTGGCGCGGCCGGTCATCCGCACCCGGCGCTGGCTGCGCTACATGCTCGGCGGCAGCAAGCGGCGCGGCAGGCGGGGCCCAGCGCAGGGCCAGGGCGAGCAGCACAAGCCGGTCGTCGGGCACCACGAGGAGGATGGCGTGGAGCCTGCCGCGCCGGCCGCGGTGTCCTCGCAAGGGGCAGCTGGCGAGCGTCATCACACAGGGGGCGGCGCAGATGGCCACATGCGGAGCGTGAGCCCGGATGAGGTGCGGATCGAGATGGCAACGCACATGGCAGCGCCAATGCCCGCGCCGCCGGCTGCGCCGCGCCCTCCCGCGCCGGCTCCCTTCCCACCGCCGGTACCCACTCCCGCGGGCGCCGGCACCTCCAGCCCGCCTCGCGCGCGCGCGGCCTCGCTCGCGCTGCGCTCGCAGCCTGCCGCCCTCACCTCCCCGGGCTCGCACCGCAAGTCGCAGTTCTCCACGCTTCGGAGCCTGCCCCGGCCGTCGCTGCCCCGGGCCGCCGAGTCAGCCGCCCTCACCGCCCACGGTAGCGCGCTGGACGGCGGCGCAGGAGGCGGTGCCGCAGCGACGGCGGTCAGCAGCAGCGACGAGTCCTACGCCTCCATCGACACAGACTCCGAGTCGTCGTTCCCGCACATTGTGCGCGGCCGCAGCCAGCGAGTGCAGCCCGACGCCTTGACGGGGGGGTCGGCGCCGGCTGCAGGCGCCGCGGCCGCCGTGACCAAGGCGGCCACTCAGCGCCACGGGCCGGGGTACGACGTGGAGGCGGCGGGGCAGCCCGCCGGTTGGCAGGGAGCGCGGCATTGGCAGGAGCAGGAGGAGGAGGACGACGAGGGAGACGAGGGCACGAAGGAGCTGTCGTGGTGGAGCGAGCGGGTGGTGCACTACCGCCGCCGCCTGCGCAAGCCGCTCCTGTACGGATGGCTGGAGAAGAGCCTGGTGGGTGCCGCGTGGGGACCGCGTGGGGGCCGCATGTGCTCGCATTAGTTGCTTCTCTCTGTCCTAACCGGCGTTCCAGGTACCTTGCATGAAGCTCGCTGGTTGGTTGCTGCTGTCCTGCACCACCCACCCCGTGGTGTTGGCTCACACTCGCGCCGCGCTTTATGCACACCACACGCAACGCGACGGCACGGCACGGCGCGCAGGGCAAGCGCGTGTACCAGATCACCGACCCCGTCACGCGCGTGCCGCTGGACGTTGACGTCATCGACCTGTCCTTCCTGGCCTCCAACGTCAACT
Organism: Chlamydomonas incerta; assembly: GCA_016834605.1. Taxonomy (NCBI): domain Eukaryota; kingdom Viridiplantae; phylum Chlorophyta; class Chlorophyceae; order Chlamydomonadales; family Chlamydomonadaceae; genus Chlamydomonas; species Chlamydomonas incerta. The sequence continues at coordinate 1,043,170 of JAEHOC010000017.1, read as the reverse complement.
CCATGCGCCACACGCACTTTGCGCTGAACAGAGAGGTGCGGGCCCGGGGCCGCGGCGCGCCAGGCGGCCGGCAGGGCGGCGGGCGCAGCGCAGGGCTGGGGGGCCTGGGGGGCCTGCTCTCAGCCGGGGCGTGGCGCGGCGCCGCGATGTGGATGGGGTATGTATCAATCCACAGAGCCGTGGGAAGGGGTGCCGCGTGCAGCTGCCACGCATCATGGCCCATTGATGTCAGCTCCCGGTCCCGTGCCTGGCCCATGAACACCCGTGGCCGCCCCGGCCACCCCCCACCCCAACCCTCTAGACTGCTCGCATTTCCTTATCACTCGGACGCAAAGCTCGTTAGGTGTCATACAACGGGAAGCTAGCAGCTCCGGCGGGCCTACATGCTGAAGCCAAACGGTGTGACGCGTTCCCTCGGTACCCGCTGTGCCACTGGACATCAGCAACTTCACAACATTGCTAACCCCGTCACATGCACGGCAACGCCACCCCACCCCTCCCTCGCGCGGCAGATGCTGGACGACATCTACGACGTGGTGGTGCTGCGGCGGCGGGCGCGGGAGCGCATGTGGCGCCTGGAGCACGTGACAGGTGGGCGGGACGTGGAGGAATGGGGCGGGAGGGCGCCGGAATTCGGGCGCCGCCGGCGGCGTGTGCGTCGAGCTAGGCAGCGCGGGGGCGGCCGTATGGGGTCCTGGGAGGAAGGGGCAGGCGAGACGGGTGCGCGTGGTTCACAGCTGCGGTGCCAGCGGTGTGGTGACCGACGGTCTTGCCCCTGGTTCCTGCCGTTTCGCAGGCAACGTCTTCAGCATCGCCGTCTGCCCCTACTACATCAGCACAAAGAACCTGTGATGTAATGTGATGCAGCGTTGTGTAATGTGGTGTCGCGTGACGCGTGCGCGGCCTCACAATACTGCGCGTCGCCATGCGTGCACGCATGCGAGTGCGCCAGGCTGGTTCGGTACGCTTCCGGCGCGTGCTGGGTTTTGCCACGCATGCCGGAGCCAGCAGGTAGCCTCGCAAGAACTGCAGGTGCATTCATGCCGCGTGGAGAGCAGTATTGGGCATCGTGACTAGCTGGTTAGTATCAATTTTAGTCATGACAGCTGAAAGCATGTTTGGTACTCACGACGTATTCGCAGCCCGAGAGGCGCATGTAGCGTCACGCGTTACTGGGGGGCGATGCGCTGTCGGAGCGTCGCATGCGTGGATTATGTGTCGGGGGCCCTGAGTGAGCGCACACGGATTGTGTGGGACATTGGTTTGGCGCCCCCGTTCTGGGCTGCGCGTGATACCGTAGGGCGTGACAATAGCGTGCAAAATACCGGTAACTGATCTTCTGTGTGCGGTGGGGGTCGCAAAGATGGTACATAGAAGTGTAGTGGCGTAGACAGCAGGCGTGGAGGCGTTCGTACCGATGACCGATGGTGCGTCCGCTGCGGTGGGGGGGTCAGGCGTATCGGCCCGGTGAGCACACACCGTGCGTCGGATGCTCTTGGGTGCCGTCGTGACAGATTGAGTAAGCGACTGGAGCGACTCGCAGACGTCGTGGGCGATAAGGGTTGGCATGTGGACAGAGACGCTGTGCTGGCTAGTTTGGTCTAATCCGCGCTGAATACGGCAGGCCTCCTGACGGTTGGTCTGCAGGCCAGATTTCTCTGTGATGCCCGCACAGGAATCCCGTGCCTTAAACCATGCCAATTGCTCATTGTTTCATAAAGTGTCCATTTCTTGGCCCATTTCTTGGCCCGTTTCTTGGTCCGGCCCCGAGGGAACCTGCAATCCTGCAGCCGGCAATCCCGCAATCTCGCACCGCGCCCCTGCCCACGTAGTTTGTCGCCGTTGACGTCAGGTGCAGTCACACATTGCAGTCACACATTGCCTCATCCCTTGCCCTGTTCCATCAAGCCGGGCCGTTCTGGGGCTTGTGGCTTCGACAGCGTCGGCAGCGACTTGCATTTGCATTCACAAGCATTTATCTCATAGACCCAGACAAAACCCCAGGAGCAAATGCACCCCCACTCGCGGACCAACCTAGCTGCTACAAGTGCTTTGCACGCGAAGCCCCCCCCCCCGGGCCTCCCACCACACACACGCACACAAAAAACCACTGCACACAGGCTTACGAATGCCTGGTCCCGAACAGCCTCTGGACGTCATCCTGGACAACGGATTCCACTGTGTCCCTTGTATGATTGGAGATTTCAAGATAGGACCAGCCCCCGCGCCCGCCACTGCTCAAAGCCCCTTGGCGCGTTGGGGTTGGGCCCGGGCCCGCCCGGCCCCGAGTCCGGGTCGAAGGGGTTGCGGCGCTGCTTCGACTCCTTCATCCGTCGAAGCACCAGCTCCTCACACCCCATGTCGGGCATGTAGGTCAGCCGCCCGCCGAGGATCTCGTTGAGCGGCGGGATGACGTGGCGATACGGATCACTGCAGCAGGGGGTGCGTGCGGTGTGCAAGGTGTACGGGGTTGGAGCAGGACTGTCAGAGAAGAAGCCGGGTCGTGGCTGGCAATGATGAAATGGGAGCATGCCGCACGTGGCCCGTGGTGCCGCTGTCGCAAGCAACCAGCCCCAACCAAGCAACACATATGAGATACCTGAACGGCTCGTAGCGCCCTGAGCTGCCGCCGCCGCCGCCGCCGCCACCTCGCTGGCTGCTGCCCGCGGCGACAGCGGCGGCAGCGGCGGCAGCGGTTGATGGTGTCTCACCGGCGGCCCCGTCACGGCGAGGCCCGCGGGCACCCGCGCCCCGGGCTTCCCGGCCATTGGCAGCTGCGGCCCCACCGGAGGGAGGCCGTGTGGCGTCGGGCGCTATCCCTGCGGGTGCTGCTGCTGCTCCTGCGCCTGCGGTGCTCAAGTGCACCCGCACCCCCTCCCGCTCGGCCGGGGCGCCTATCCCACCACCACCATCATCACCACCCTCGTCGCCCATGCCACCGTCGTCCCAGCCGCCCGCAGCTGCCGGCGCAACATCGAGGTACGCTGGAGCGTCGGGCGATTGTAGGGCCGCTGGCGTGGGCCCACCCGCGGTGTCGTGCACTGGCAATGGCAATGCTGCAGCCGCAGCTGCAGTGGCCGCATCCGGTGCGCCCGAGCCGTTGTGCCGCACAGCGCCTGCCACCGGCCCCAAGCCGTCGTCGAGAGCAGCTTGGGGCTCTGACTTTGCCCTTGCAATGCCGCCGCCGTCGCGGCGTTGGCCACCGCCGCCGCGAGCCCCGCCTGCCGCTGCGACAGCGGCGGCGGCAGGTGACGCAGCGGCCGCGGCTGCGCACTCGCCGCCCTCAGCAGCAGCCGTGGGAGGCGCGGCCGGAGCAGCCTCGGCGCCTGGTGCTGCCAGCGGTGCTGCTGCCGGCCCCGCAGAGGCAACACTAGCACACGTGGCAGGCGGCATCTCCGGGGCCGACGCTGCAGGTGCCGGGAGCCCGGTGGCAATGCTGGGCACAGCAGCGGCGGGCGCCGACGCAGCGGCACCAGCGGCTGCGGCAACCGCAGCAACAGGGCCGCTGGTGGCTGCGGGGGCCGCTGCACCCGAGCAACTGCGCCCGCTGCGGCTCCCGCTGCCCCCAGTTGCAACGGCCTGGTTGGCCCCTGTCTCTGCCTCGCCGCGGCGGCGTTTGCCCGGCTCTGGACTCTCGCCCGCCTGCCCGCGCCCCTGCTGCTGCTCGTTGCGCTGCTGGCTGCCTGACCGGTCCGGGCTGCGAACGCGCTTGGACTGGCGTTCCCACTCGCGCTCGCGCTCCGGCTCGCGCTCACGCTCCTTTGCGCTGCTGCGCTCCCGCTCACGTCTGCGTTTCTGCTCCCGGTCCCCGTCACGCTCCCGCTCCTGCCACTGGTCACGCTCGGCCTCGCGTTCGCGCTCACTGCCGCGCCCCCGCCTGTGCTCCGGCTCCCTACCGCGCTCCGAATCCCGCTCCCGGCCGCTTTCTCTGTCGCGGCCGCGCTCCCGGTCGCGGTCACGGTCGCGGTCCCGCTGCTGCCCTCCGGCACGGCCCCGGTCGAGGTCACGGTCGCGGTCCGCGTCACGCGGCGTTTCGCGTTCTTTGCTCCTGGAGTGCGGCGGGGCGCCGCCGCCGCTGCTCAATGGCTGCTCATCTCGCCCACGCTTCTTGTCTGTCGACCGGTCAAGATCGCCACCTTGCGCGCGCTTGTGCACCGGCTCTCGGTCCGTAGCCTGAGCTTGCGGCAGCGGCGGCGGTGGCTGGACCTGCCCCGGTGACAGCGGCTGTAGCGGCGGTGCAGGCGGCTGTAGCGGCGGTGCCTTCACCGCGGGCGATGGCGGGTTCTGCGCAGCTTGCGGCGGCGGTGACGATATGCTCCTCGCGATAGCTGAAGACCAAACAATTGGCGTGCGCCCCGTGCTGGACTTCCTCTCCATAGCAGCCGGGCTCTGCTGGTCCGGCTGCTGCTGCTGCTGCTGCTGCTGCTGCTGCTGCTGCTTTGTGCCTGCCCTCGTGCCCTTGCCTTGCTCCGCAGCCTGTGGGCTCTTGACTCCCGGTGTCTGTCCGGGCTTGCTACCCGCCTGGCCGCCGCCTGCGCCCTGCTGCGAGGTCGCCGCCTGCCCCGGTGCCTCGCTGCTGCGCGCCTGGCCGTCTTTTCCACCCCGCTCCTCCTGCGCCCGCGACTCCCGCCGCTGCTCGTTAGCACCCGCCACCGCCGGCGGCGTGTCAGAGCCTTTTGCAGCTGCCGCGCTCGCCAGGTGCGGTGGCAGGAGCGATGGAGGCGCAGGGAACGGCTGTTGCTGCTGCTGTTGGCCCTGCGACACCGGCGGCGGCGGCGGTAGCGCCTGCTGCTGTGACTGAGGCTGACCACCGCCGCAGACACGCTCTGCATTACGGGACGTCTGCTGGTCACGCGCCCCCTCCCGCTCCCGTTCCATTCCGCTACCGCGCGCCGCCGGCGTCGTGGCCGCTGCAGCAGTGTCAGCCGCTGTGGCCGTGCCAGTGGCCATGTGGCCTACAGCACCCGAGGGCGCGGGCCGCGGGGGCGGCAGCAGCTGCTGCAGAGCTGCTGCTGCCACGGTTGGTCCCGCCGCCGCTGCTACCACTGCCGCCGCCGCCGCCGCCGCCGCAGGTGGCGCTGGATCATTTGCGGCGGCGCTTGTTGAGGGCTCGCCACCACCACGGCCGTCGCCACGCACCGCCACCGGCTGCTGCTGGCGGTCAGCTCGGTCGCTCTTGCCATGATCTTTCTCGCGCTCCTTGTCCCGTCGCGCCTCCTTGTCCCTGGAGCGCTCTCTCTTCTTATCTCGCTGCTGCGGGCCCTTGTCGACATCCTTGTCGCGCTGCCTGTCGCCGCCGTCGCCGCGGTGGCCACTGCCCGCGCGGTCCCTGCCCCGGTCCCGGTCCCGCTCGCGCTCCCTGGCGCGGCCATCGCCCCGGTCCTTGTCCGAGCTGCGGCCCTGGCCCGGGCCCTCATCCCGCCGCCGGCTGCGCTCTTGCTCCAAATGCTGCCGGCTGCCCTCGCGGTCCCGGCCCCTGTCGCTGCCGCTGCCCGTGCGGTCCCGGTCCCTGTCCCGGCTCCGGTCGTCGCGCTCATGCTCGCGCCCGCGCTCACGGTCGCGGTCCGTGCGGCTGCTGCCGCCGCCGCCACCAGGCGCCGCCGAGCCGGCGGCACCCCACTTGTCGTGCGCTGCATCCGCTGCATCAGCCGCGCCAGCTGGCGTCGGGGCCACGCTAACGCCTGCGCCACCGCGCTGACTGCCGTCACGCTGAGGCGAGCGAGGCAGCGACAGCCCTGGTGGCGGCGGCGGCGGCGGGAGCGGCGCAACCCTGGTGCCAGCTCCCGCCGCCGCCGCCTCCTCCGCCGCCGCCGCCAGGGCCTCCTCGCGCCCTGCCTCCAAGCCAGTGCTCGCCCACACCTCCGGCCGCGGGAAGGCCTGCACCTCGTACGGGAGGTGCAGCAGCGCCTCGTGCCGCGCCAGCGAGACGTGCGCGCCCTCGGACGCCTGCTCCACGGCCTCCGGCGGCAGGCCCGAATCGGCCACCTCCCACACGTCCGCCACGGGGCCCCACCAGTCGTCGCCTCGGTCCAGAAGCAGCTGCTCGCCGGCCCGCAGGTCACGGCTCGCCACCAGGACCGGCAGCACCACGCCGCGCACAGCGACCGGCACAACCTAGCAGGGCGCGGGCGGCATTGACGTGAGCGACAGACAGACAGACAGGCAGACGTGTGATGTCCCGTGCATTCAGCCTTGTGGCATGGGGGCAGTTAGGGCAGCAGAAAGACAGCCGCGGCACAGAGCGCTGATGCAGTGGCTGCATTGGCATGTGCTTTGGCGTGCTGTGGATTGTGCCCGCCCGCCCGGCCTCATCCATCCGCCATGCTCAGGCGCAGGCACACACCCACCACGCAGTTGGCCTGGCGCTCCGCCGCCGGCGGCTCTGGCAACTCCGACTCATCATTCGCGTGCCGCCGCTGCCCCGGGTCATTCACCAGCGCCAGCACGCTGCGCGCCGCTCCCATGCTGAACAGCGAGAACGTCTGCCGCTGCGGCGTCGCCTGCGGCGACTGCTGCCGCTGCTGCAGCGGCGCGCTGCGAGCGCTGTCAGGGACTGCGGCTCCGGCGGCTGCGGCTGCGGCCACCGCGCCCGACGTTTCCGTCAGCTCCGGCGGGTAGGGCAGGCGGTAGGACGTGGACAGGAAGCGCCACACCTCGCCGGTCTCGCCGCGCCGGCGCAGCTCCTGCAGCAGGGCTGGGTCGCCGCGGGCGGGGCTGCTGCCAGACGCCGCACGCGGGTGGCCCCATGCCGCGAACCTGTACGCGTCCTGCCCATCTTCCACGGCGCCCTGCGGGCCGCGCAAGGGCGCAGGCACGAGAGGGTGGTGTGGTGTGACGCGGGTTGGGTCGCATAGCCCGCCGCTACCGCATCAAAGTCCTGGGCCACGCTTCAATGCACAGTTGTGCGTGTGCGTGAGGAAATCCCTGCAGCGTTAACGGAGCCTTCAGCAAACGCCCGCTGGCTGTAGACCCTTCAGAGCGCCAACCTTCCGCCCCATCCCGCGCACCGCACCGGGGCCGCACGCACCTGCAGCAGCCAGCCCGGCAACACGCCCAGCGGGTGCAGCTTCTTGACTTTGTCGCTCGTCACGCACGCGCCCAGCCCACCGCGCCGGCCGTCTCGGCACGCCACCACGCACGGCAGCGTCACGGGGCCGCGCGGCAGTGGCGTGGTGGCGTCGTAGGGTTCCTGCAGCGAGAGAGCGTGGGAGGAACGACAGTTGAGTGGGGCCTTGCACGGATGGCCGGAAACGCAGTACAGGATGCATTGTGGAGGGCGGTTGGTGCGTGTGTCAAGAACGGGTCGCGCGTGGCGAGTCGAGATGGATATCGCGCTCCTGCTGTGCCTTTGCCGGGGCGCGCCTCGGATGAAATGACGCGCCACGCACCTTGAGCCCCAGCATCATGGTTAGCCGTGCCTGCAGGACCGAGGGCTTGCGACCACCGCTGCCGCCGCTGCCCAGAAACAGGGAGTGCCAAGGCCTCGGCGGCGCCGGTGCCGCCTGTTGCCCTTGGCCCCTGGGCCCCCGACCGCCGCTGCCGTCAGGCAACGTCACCTCCACTGCGGGTGTCTGCTCCTTCGCGGCGCGGCGGCGACACCAGTCCGCCCTGCCGGCGCGGGCGAAAGCGGCAGCCGCGGTACCGCCGCCGTCGCGCCCGACCTCAAACACGACACCGCACAGCCGCAGCGAGCCGTCCGCATCCGCAGCCTTCTCGCCTCCCGCTGCCGGCGGCGCCGAGCCGCCCACCGCAGCAGCTCCGCCAGCAGCCCCAGGCAGCAGTCCGCTCCAGTGCATCTGCTCCAGCGTGATGGTGCTGGCGACCCGCTTCCACTGCTGGTCGGGCGTGGCGGGCGGCGCGAAGCTGGCCGGGTCAGCGCCGGGCGCCACCCAGCCGTCCGGGTCGCGCAGGCAGGTTGAGGCAGCGCCTGCAGGGCCGCCGCCAGCAGCGCCGGCGGCACTCGCAGCGCCTTCGGTGCCGCAACCGGGATGCTGCAGCGGCTGCGGCTCCGGCCCAGCGGACGGCGGCTGCGACTGGGAACCAAGCGATGCCTGCGGTCGCGCGGTGGCGCCACGGGCCGAAGGCGGTGGAGAGGCACCCGGCTGCAAACGCGGAAGCGCCATCGGAGCCGGCGGTGCGCGTGCCCGTGCGCGGTCCTTCGCAGCCGCCTCGCCCCTGCTGCCTGCAGGTGCTGTGGCAGCGGCCGACACGCCATCCCTGCTCCGCCGGTCGGTGGCCTCTAGGCTGACAGCCGGCGCCGCAAGTGCTGCGCCAGCCAGCCCTCGCCCTCGCCCTCGCCCTCGCCCTCGCCCCGCTTCACCACGCGCCCTGTCGACGTCCATGGTATCCTGCTGCGGAGACCCAGCCGCCCCTGCATCCTCCTGTCGCTCCTCGTTGGCGAAATCCTCCTCGCCGTCCTCCGCACCCTGCTCCTGCTCCTGCCCCTGCTCCTCCGCCGCCTCCTCCTCTTCAGCTGCGGCCGCGGCCTGCGCCTGCCTGGTGTCCTCCTGCCGCGGCCAGAAGCAGCGCACGGCAAAGTGCGGCGGGGCTAACGGCGGCGCGCCCGCCGGCAACGGCTGGCCGTCGCCGCCACACGGCTCAAGCGCTACCGCCATGCCCAATGCCATGCGCAAGCGGGCCCGCAGGCCCTTTTGAAACGTTACGTAAAGAGAGCCGCTGGCCGGGGTCCGGCGTAAAATGAACTGCGGAGCACAGGCGCAAGCAGCAGCGTCAGTGAAGCGGAGCGCTCGCTTAACGCATCAAGCGTGCTCGTACTCAGCGGCGGCGGTAGTAGTGATGCGCGTACACGGCGGCGACAGTGGTGACTACCAAGGTGGTGACTTAGACAGCACAGCTCACCGCGAAGGACTCCCTCCTTCGGTCTGGGTGCAGCACCACTGTGCTGTCCGCGCCGAGACCCCGGAAGACGCCGCCGGGGCCGAACCAAGCCTGGGGAATGACGACTCGCCTGCGGCGAGCACAGGAATGCAGGCACGTTTCTGGGTTCAGGCTACCGGCCCTGACAGGGGATGCAGGGCGCAAGGCATCCCCATGGCAGCACGCGGCACGGGACGCCCAAGGTCACGCAGATGCGGCAGCAGCAGTGAGGCGCGGGCAGCGCCGCAGCTGCAGAGCGCCGTCGCCCAGGAGCGCTCATCCAAGCCGGCTACCGCAGCTATGGCTGGGACCCCAGAACCGCGACGTCCCACGCTGCGCTTACCCGTATTCGACGTTGCTCCTCGACAGCACCTTGCCGGAGAGCGGCACGACCACCTCCGCCTCCGCACCGTCCTCGCTATGCGGCGCGGCCGCCGCCACCGCTCCCAGCCGGTCGGCGGCCTCTAGGCTGGCAGCCGGCGCCGCAGGTGCTGCGCCAGCCAGCCCACGCCCTCGCTCCGCTTCGCCACGCGCCCTGTCGACGTCCATGGTATCCTGCTGCGGAGACCCAGCCGCCCCTGCATCCTCCTGTCGCTCCTCGTCGGCAAAGTCCTCCTCGCCGTCCTCCGCACCCTGCTCCTGCTCCTGCCCCTGCTCCTCCGCCGCCTCCTCCTCAGCTGCGGCCGCGGCCTGCGCCTGCCTGGTGTCCTCCTGCCGCGGCCAGAAGCAGCGCACGGCGAAGTGCGGCGGGACCAGCGACGGCGCGCCCGCCCGCAACGGCTGGCCGTCGCTGCCGCACGGCTCAAGCGCGATCGCCATACCCACTGCCGTGCGCAGGCGGGCCCGCAGGCCCTTTGATAACCTCATATACACATTGCTGTGGCCCGTGTTCCAGCGTAAAGTGGACTGCGGAGCACAGGCGCAAGCAGCAGCGTCAGTGAAGCGGAGCGCTCAGTTGACGCATCGAGCGTGCTCGTACTCAGCGGCGGCGGCGGCGGCAGTAGCGAAGCACGTGCACGGCGGTGACAGTGGTGACCAGAGTGGGACCAAGCTGGTGACTACCAAGGTGGCGACTCAGAGTCATAGCTCACCGCGAAGGACTCCCTCGTACGGCCTGGGTGCAGCACCACTGTGCTGTCCGCGCCGAGACCCCGGAAGACGCCGCCGGGGCCGAACCAAGCCTGGGGAATGACGACTTTCCTGCGGCGGGGACAGGAATGCAGGAACGTTTAAAGACACAGGTTTCCGGCCCTGAAAGGAGACACAGGGCACAACGCATCCCAGGTTAGCAGGCAGGCACGCGACGCCCCAGTTCACCCAGATGCGGCAGCAGCAGTGAGGCGCGGGCAGCGCGGTAGCTGCAGAGCACCGTCGCCCAGGAGCGCTCATCCAAGCCGGCTACCGCAGCTATGGCTGGGGCCCCAACGCGCGACGTCACTCGTTGCGCTTACCCGTATTCGACGTTGGTTCTCGACAGCACCTTGCTGGACAGCGACACGATCACCTCCGAGTCCGCACCGTCCGGCGCCGCTGCCGCCGCCGCCAGCCCCCCACCGGCTTCCGGCGGCGCCCGCATGACCACCTCATCATCGCCGTGCGACACGCGGTCCTCCTCCGCGGACGGCACCTCGTCCTCGTCAGCATCGCTGGCCTCCGCCTCCTGCTGCGCCACCGCACCGGCCGTGGTGCCCGCGGCCGCGCCACGCCGCGCCGCAACCTCCGCAGCCGCCATCTTCGCGTCCTCTGCCTGCCTTGCCAGCGGCGGCGGCCTCCGCGCGACGGCGCCCACCGCTGCGGCGCCCACCGCTGCGCCCTTCGTGCCGGACGGCGAAGGCCGTGCCGCGATCTGCAACGTTTTGAACGTGGGCTTCAGCCGGGCAGGTGACGTGCCCTCAACTGCAGGCGCAGCCGCCGCGACTGCCCTGCTGGGGCCGCCCGGTGCGCAGCCCGGCTGCTGTTGCCGCCGGCCCTGCTGCGAGCCAGACGCCTCCTCGCCCTCCTCCTCCTCTTCTTCCCCACCGTGTCGAGACGCCCGAGACGCTTGCGCCCCTGCACCCGTTTCGCCAGGTGCGGCGGACGTCAGGCCCCGCCCCACGCTGGTGGTCGACACGGCACCCACTGTTTCGCCGCTGTTGCGGTCGCCGCCACCGCCCACGCCAGGCGCAGCCACCGAGCGGGCCCCACCGCCGCCGCCAAGGCCGCCTGGCCCGCCGCCGTGGCCGCAGCTGCCCACCTGGGCAATGCCCGACAGCTCAGCCGGCGGTTGCTGCCCCAGTGGCGGCGGCGGTGCAGAGCCGGATGCCGCCGCCGGGTGCCGACCGGGTGGCCCAGAGCCTCCGAGCGCAGCAGCCCAAGCGGCGGCACCGCCGGACGCCGCCGCACCCACGCCCAGCCCAACGCCCGCGCTCCCGCCCGCGCCCGCCGCTTCCGGGTCTGCCCCCTCGCCGGCACGCATCAGCAGCGCCACGCCCTCATACGGCCGCGCAGGCTTGGGCGGGTGCAAAGGGCCAGAAGCACAGCTGCCGTCGGCTCGCAGCAGCGTATAGCGGCCTTGCGGGATGCCCTCGACCGGCTCGCGGATGAGCTGCAGGCGGGCCGCCTCGGGCGTGGTGGGGTCCAGCGCACCGCCGCCAGTGGTCAGCCACTTGGAGGAGGCGTTCAGACGGATGCGCCACGCCACGTCCTTGCCCTTGCCTTTCGCCTTCCCGCCCGGGCCCTTACCAGCCGCGGCCCCTGCTGCACCAGCCGCTGCCGCCGCACCGGCGACCTCATGCAGCGGACGTAGCGTGTCCACCGCGCCCAAGCCGTCGACCGTGAAAACCACCGCGGCCGCCCCGTCGCCGTCCCACACCCCCACCATGTCCCGGGAAGAACCCGCGCCCCTGTCCAGCACCAGCGGGCCCAGCTCCGCCACGCAGCTGAGGCCCGCAGCGCGGAGGTCCGCCCTTTTCAGGACTAGCAGCTTCCGGATCGCTGCCGCCTGCTGGTCGCGCGGCTGCAGCACGGTGACGGTGAAGGGGATGGTGAAGGGCCGCACGCAGTAGCCCGCGCGGAGGGCGGCCAGCTGGTCCCCATCATACGGCAGGGCGCGGAGCGCGGGCGCCATGGCTGCTGCTACTGCTGCCGCCTGGGTGGCTACTGCCGCTGTATCGTCTGGTGCGACTGCGGTGGCCGGTGGCACTGCCGCTGCAGCGCCAGCTGGCGCCAATGGCACAGCGACCGTTGCTGTAGCGTGTGCAGCCGCTGCAAAAGGCTCCGCTCCAGCGGCCGGCATACGAGCCTCCGCGTCTGCCTGCGCCGCAGCCGCGGCGGCAGGTTCTGCCGCCGCTGCAGCCGCTGCTGGCGGTGGCGCCGCAGAGGCCGCCTCCGCGGCAGCGCTGTCAGGCTGCGGAGCCGCCGCTCCCCCGACCGCGGCCATCAGCACCGCTTGCAGGGACAGCGGCGATACCGCAAATGCAGACACGGCCGAACGCTGGGGTCCTGATGCGGTGTCAAGCCCGCTGCCGCCCACCGGCTGAGCGGCCGTCACGGCTTGAGGGGCTGCTGCAGGAGCGACTGCTGCCGCAACCGCGGCTGGCGGCTGCGCATTCACTAGGCCAGCCTGAGCAGCGGCAGTGCCGCCTACCACGGCACCACCATGTGTAGCAGCAGCAGCGCCTTCCGCCTCGGGGGCGCCTGATTCCGGCTGCGGCCCGTCCCCTACACCTGCCAGCGGCAGTGGCCCTGCACCAGCCACCACCCCAGTCGCATCGTCCTCACCAACCGCGCCGGGCGCAACACCGGGCAGCTGCTGCTGGGGCTGGGCCGGTGGCTGTGGCTGGTTGTCTGGCAGCGGTTCCGCTGGCGGTCCGGATGCTACTGCGGCGGCGGCGGCGGTGCTGACGGTGTTATCAGGCGACGACGCGGCCACCGGCGGCGGCGGGGCCAGCGGGATTTTGTATAGGTTCCTGCGCCGGCTGCGGATGAGCTCCTTGGCGGTCATTTGCTTGGTGCCCCCGGCCGGCACAGCAGTTGCCGGCACATGGGCTCCAGGTGTTGCTGCATGCGCAGCTGTCGGCGCAGCTGCAGCATAGTGCAAAGGGCCAAGCGAGCACGGGTCCAGGCATCAGGGGCTGCAGTGCTTTGTCGGAACCGCAGCACGGCGCAGCACACTGGTCTGCGCCCGCAGCCCCAGGCCGCGGAAGTGATATGTTTTACCCACAACGATGCACAAGGAGACCAATAGCACCATCAAAGCCTCACGAAGAGAACTCACAGATGCTTCCCGCGGGATTTCCGCTTTGCGCAGCTCCTTGCGCAGCTCCGGGTCCAACCGGCTGTGCCTCAGGAGTCTTGGTGTGCATGGCCGCTGCGACTTACACCAAAGCCCACAGCAAAGCAACGCGGCGTAGGAGCGCAAGAACCCTGCGCACTCCTCGCAAGCAGCCCCGCTTTGCCATAAAGACTACATAAAATCTACATTTGACAATCAAGCATGCCTTCGCTTGGCACAGAAACTGATGATGAAGCTGCGATTTTTGTTTTCGCGCAGAGAGGCGGCATGAATAGGAAAGATACAGTCTTGTCGATGTAAGAATTAGCGTGCAGCACAACAGGTATTTAAGGCAATTGACGCATCCGGATCCGTGCCGAGGCGCCACATGGGGCCGCGCAGGGCGCCCGGCACGGCCAGGGCCCGGCTGTGGGGTGGTTGTGCCTGTACAAACCGACCCCGGCTATGTCCGGGAGATGAGGTAGCTTCGACACAACCTTCGGCCTCAGACAGAAGACGTGACTTGGACTCAGCCCACTGTCCCTTGTCACCGAGCCCCCCGCCGCCCCCAGCCCCCGCACCAGGCCGGCCCCGCCCCCTCGGGCCACTCGTGCCCCGGGCTTCTCCCTCCCCGGAGGAGCGAGGCATGGCCCACATAAGGACTGGTGACTGTCCTTATGTGTGAGCTGGGGCTCCAGGCGCGCCGGCCCTGTGCGGGCCGAACACACTTTGGAAACGCTGGCTCCAGCAAACGGATCCGGCCTCATTCCGCACCTGTTACCTGCGACGACCCTAAATGCGGGGTCGATTCTCAGCGGCGCGACTCAGAGCGTAAAATTTATATCAGCGTAAAAACCGCATCTAGAGCTTTACAGTGATGCAATTAAATGTAGTTGCTCCCTGACACGCTCTCGCACCCCCCGTCCTGTACACCGCGAGGCGACAACCGCCACGGAACTCGGTCGGCCTTCTGCAGCACTCAAACAACAATGCTGGTCGTATACATAATGCTGCAGCTGAAAATGCAGCTGCACCAGCACGTCGGGCAAGTTCGAGTGCCGCAGACATGTTGAATGCCCCAGCAAGTGGGCCTACATCGTCGCCGGAGGCCCAAGCAGCACCAAGCAATCACGACCCCGCTATCCACAGAATCCCCACCGGGGGGCCACAGGCAGGGACACGGACAGGGCTAGGCACAGGCAGGGACACGGACAGGCGCACTGGGGGCCCGACGCCGCAGCTGCTAGAGGTTGCAGCGCATGCGGACGCGGAGTGCGTGCGGGCGCCCTGGGAGCGGCCTCTTAGTGTACTGACCCGACTTCACGAGCGGTACCTGGTCAGCTTTTTTGTGGAGTCCGGGCACGCAGCCGCTTGGTCTGGTGCGCGGGTGTGTCGGGAGGGTCGCCGCTGCCTGTGTTCCCTGACCTGCATGGAGGGCCCGGTTTGCTGTGTGTCGGTGCTTCTGTGCTAGCGTTCTGTTGTGCACACTGCAGAACAGGCCCCACTCAGTCCCCTGTTTGCCGTGTAACACCGAACCCACTCAGTCCGGGGCTCGTAGACTGGGGCTATCGACTGCCATGCATTCCCCCGAGTACCTGCCAGTGCCGCCCTCTGACTCCCTGCCTGTGCCTGCCCCTGCGTCCCCGTCTCAGTGTTCCTGTCAGTGCCTCCCCCTGCCCGTCTTCCTGTGCGGCTGTGCCTCCCCCTGTCCGTGCCCTCACGCGTGCCCTTGCCTGGGCTTCCCCCTGCCTGCCTCCCTCCCCTTCCTGTCCGTGTCCTTGCCTGCTTGTGCCTGCCCCTGTCTCCCCCTGTCCGTGTCCCTGCCTGTGCCTAGCCCTGTCCGTGTCCCTGCCTGTGGCCCCCCGGTGGGGATTCTGTGGATAGCGGGGTCGTGATTGCTTGGTGCTGCTTGGGCCTCCGGCGACGATGTAGGCCCACTTGCTGGGGCATTCAACATGTCTGCGGCACTCGAACTTGCCCGACGTGCTGGTGCAGCTGCATTTTCAGCTGCAGCATTATGTATACGACCAGCATTGTTGTTTGAGTGCTGCAGAAGGCCGACCGAGTTCCGTGGCGGTTGTCGCCTCGCGGTGTACAGGACGGGGGGTGCGAGAGCGTGTCAGGGAGCAACTACATTTAATTGCATCACTGTAAAGCTCTAGATGCGATTTTTACGCTGATATAAATTTTACGCTCTGAGTCGCGCCGCTGAGAATCGACCCCGCATTTAGGGTCGTCGGTTACCTGTTGTGGCATGTCGTGTTTCCTAGCTTACATAAACGAGACTGGTATCTTTCCTACATATTCATCCCATGCCTGTGCCTCTCTGCGCGAAACGAAAGAACAGAAAGCAACGCGCTCGGATTATCGCAGTCATCAGTTTCTGTGCCTAGGCATGCTTGATTGTCAAATGTAGATTTTATGTAGTCTTTATGGCAAAGCGGGGCTGCTTGCGAGGAGTGCGCAGGGTTCTTGCGCTCCTACGCCGCGTTGCTTTGCTGTGGGCTTTGGTGTAAGTCGCAGCGGCCATGCACACCAAGACTCCTGAGGCACAGCCGGTTGGACCCGGAGCTGCGCAAGGCGCTGCGCAAAGCGGAAATCCCGCGGGAAGCATCTGTGAGTTCTCTTCGTGAGGCTTTGATGGTGCTATTGGTCTCCTTGTGCATCGTTGTGGGTAAAACATATCACTTCCGCGGCCTGGGGCTGCGGGCGCAGACCAGTGTGCTGCGCCGTGCTGCGGTTCCGACACAGCACTGCAGCCCCTGATGCCTGGACCCGTGCTCGCTTGGCCCTTTGCACTATGCTGCAGCTGCGCCGACAGCTGCGCATGCAGCAACACCTGGAGCCCATGTGCCGGCACCTGCTGTGCCGGCCGGGGGCACCAAGCAAATGACCGCCAAGGAGCTCATCCGCAGCCGGCGCAGGAACCTATACAAAATCCCGCTGGTCCCGCCGCCGCCGGTGGCCGCGTCGTCGCCTGATAACACCGTCAGCACCGCCGCCGCCGCCGCAGTAGCATCCGAACCGCCAGCGGAACCGCTGCCAGACAACCAGCCACAGCCACCGGCCCAGCCCCAGCAGCACCTGCCCGGTGTTGCGCCCGGCGCGGTTGGTGAGGACGATGCGACTGGGGTGATGGCTGGTGCAGGGCCACTGCCGCTGGCAGGTGTAGGGGACGGGCCGCAGCCGGAATCAGGCGCCCCCGAGGCGGAAGGCGCTGCTGCTGCTACACATGGTGGTGCCGTGGTGGGCGGCACTGCCGCTGCTCAGGCTGGCCTAGTGAATGCGCAGCCGCCAGCCGCGGTTGCGGCAGCAGTCGCTCCTGCAGCAGCCCCTCAAGCCGTGACGGCCGCTCAGCCGGTGGGCGGCAGCGGGCTTGACACCGCATCAGGACCCCAGCGTTCGGCCGTGTCTGCATTTGCGGTATCGCCGCTGTCCCTGCAAGCGGTGCTGATGGCCGCGGTCGGGGGAGCGGCGGCTCCGCAGCCTGACAGCGCTGCCGCGGAGGCGGCCTCTGCGGCGCCACCGCCAGCAGCGGCTGCAGCGGCGGCAGAACCTGCCGCCGCGGCTGCGGCGCAGGCAGACGCGGAGGCTCGTATGCCGGCCGCTGGAGCGGAGCCTTTTGCAGCGGCTGCACACGCTACAGCAACGGTCGCTGTGCCATTGGCGCCAGCTGGCGCTGCAGCGGCAGTGCCACCGGCCACCGCAGTCGCACCAGACGATACAGCGGCAGTAGCCACCCAGGCGGCAGCAGTAGCAGCAGCCATGGCGCCCGCGCTCCGCGCCCTGCCGTATGATGGGGACCAGCTGGCCGCCCTCCGCGCGGGCTACTGCGTGCGGCCCTTCACCATCCCCTTCACCGTCACCGTGCTGCAGCCGCGCGACCAGCAGGCGGCAGCGATCCGGAAGCTGCTAGTCCTGAAAAGGGCGGACCTCCGCGCTGCGGGCCTCAGCTGCGTGGCGGAGCTGGGCCCGCTGGTGCTGGACAGGGGCGCGGGTTCTTCCCGGGACATGGTGGGGGTGTGGGACGGCGACGGGGCGGCCGCGGTGGTTTTCACGGTCGACGGCTTGGGCGCGGTGGACACGCTACGTCCGCTGCATGAGGTCGCCGGTGCGGCGGCAGCGGCTGGTGCAGCAGGGGCCGCGGCTGGTAAGGGCCCGGGCGGCAAGGCGAAAGGCAAGGGCAAGGACGTGGCGTGGCGCATCCGTCTGAACGCCTCCTCCAAGTGGCTGACCACTGGCGGCGGTGCGCTGGACCCCACCACGCCCGAGGCGGCCCGCCTGCAGCTCATCCGCGAGCCGGTCGAGGGCATCCCGCAAGGCCGCTATACGCTGCTGCGAGCCGACGGCAGCTGTGCTTCTGGCCCTTTGCACCCGCCCAAGCCTGCGCGGCCGTATGAGGGCGTGGCGCTGCTGATGCGTGCCGGCGAGGGGGCAGACCCGGAAGCGGCGGGCGCGGCCGGGAGCGCGGGCGTTGGGCTGGGCGTGGGCGCGGCGGCGTCCGGCGGTGCCGCCGCTTGGGCTGCTGCGCTCGGAGGCTCTGGGCCACCCGGTCGGCACCCGGCGGCGGCATCCGGCTCTGCGCCGCCGCCGCCACTGGTGCCGCAACCGCCGGCTGAACTGTCGGGCATTGCCCAGGTAGGCAGCTGCGGCCACGGCGGGGGGCCAGGCGGCCTTGGCAGCGGCGGTGGGGCCCGCTCGGTGGCTGCGCCTGGCATGGGCGGTGGCGGCGACCGCAACAGCGGCGAAACAGTGGCTGCCGTGTCGACTACCAGCGTGGGCCGGGGCCTGACGTCCGCCGCACCTGGCGAAGCGGTCGCAGGGGCGCACGCGTCTCGGGCGTCTCGACACGGTGGGGAAGAGGAG
Source organism: Chlamydomonas incerta (assembly GCA_016834605.1). Taxonomy (NCBI): domain Eukaryota; kingdom Viridiplantae; phylum Chlorophyta; class Chlorophyceae; order Chlamydomonadales; family Chlamydomonadaceae; genus Chlamydomonas; species Chlamydomonas incerta. The sequence goes on along the minus strand of JAEHOC010000017.1, from coordinate 1,025,175 downwards.
GAGGAGGGCGAGGAGGCGTCTGGCTCGCAGCGGGGTCGGCGGCAACAGCAGCCGGGCTGCTTACCGGGCAGCCCTAGCAGAGCGGTCGCGGCGGCTGCGCCTGCAGTTGAGGGCACGTCACCTGCCCGGCTGAAGCTCACACTCAAAAAGGTGCAGATTGCGGCACGGCCGTCGCCGTCCGGCACGAAGGGCGCAGCGGTGGGCGCCGCAGCGGTGGGCGCCGTCGCGCGGAGGCCGCCGCCGCTGACGCTGCCCGCGGCGTCTGGAGATGCGGCCGCCCGGTCGGAACCGGCGCCGCTCGAGCTGCAGCCCACGCCGCAGGGGCCGACGGGCCCGGTTGGGCTGCACGTGGCTCAGCAGCCGCCACCGATCGCCATGGGTGCCGGCGGCACAGTGGTGCTGGACAAGCGCTGCTGCAAGCAGCTGTCGAAGGTTGAGGCCAAGGGGGCCAAGACCAGGTGGGTCGTCAACTTACCGTCGGCCATGACCTCGAGGGACGGCGTCTTCCACGACTTGCACGCCGACAACGAGGACGAGCCGCTCTGCGGGCCGGTGGTCATGCACGACGGCGCGGGCGGCGGGAGCTGGGAGGTAGGCACTGCTGCGGGGACAGCAACATGCGCTATCGCTGACATTGCTGGCAGTGCTGACATCGCGGTACTGGTGGTGGTGGTGGTGGTGGTGGTGGTGGTGGTGGTGGTGGTGGTGGTGGTGGTGGTGGTGGTGGTGGTGGTGGTGGTGGTGGTGGTGGTGGTGGTGGTGGAACTGTGATGGTGGTGTTACTGAGTTGCCGCACTGCCTGTGCACATGCAGATGCGCGTGCGCGGCAGCGCCAAGGCCCAGCGCCTGCACGACACCAAGGACATGCTGACGTGCTACGACGCGGCCGAGGGCGACGTCCTCGTCTTTGCGCGCTGCCCACACCCGCCGGCGTCCTGGGCCGCCGCCGCCACCGCCGCCTCGCCCGCCGCCGTGCCGCCGGCGCCGGGGCAGGAGAACGCCTCCGCGGTGGCGGCCCGGATGGAGGCTGGGTGGAAGGTGCCACCCGTGCACTTCACCGTGCGGCATGTGCGGAAGGCCAACCTCGACACTGCCGCTCGCGCTGCGCTGCCGACGCCGTGGGCGGGCCAGCAGCAGCCACAGCAGCAGCACCTGCGGGCGCCATCACCAGCCGCATTGCCAGTGGCAAGGCAGGCAGAGGCGGCTGAGGAGGAGCGTGGCAAGCAACAGCGGCAGCGGCAGCAGCAGCAGCAGCAGCAGGCGAAGCCGGACGGCCAGCAGGTGGAGGACGAGCAGGAGGGCCAGGGCGTGGGCATGCTCGAGCGCTCGGAGTCCAATGACACACAAAGCGCCGGGGCCGCCGGCGACGGCGCCGCCCTTGCTGTGGGCGGTGCGCCGCCGGCGCCTGGTGCAGCGGCCGGGTTCCCTGAGTTCGACAGCCGCCGTATGAAGACGCTGACCAAGTCTGACGTTGACTGGTGCGCAGTATTTTGTCTGTCCGGGGTGGGGGTTGTGAATACAGCTGAAGCAAAGACAAACCGGGGGTGGGCCTATGTGGCAGCGCGCCGTTTGCAGGGCCGCCGCCACGTGTACGGCTGCCATGCAGGAGGGTGCTGGAGGGTGGGACCATGGGGTGCCGCGGCGACGCAGCGTGATGCGGTATGTGCCTCGATGTGATGTGCCCGCGGTGCACAGGAAGCTGGTGGCGCCGGTGGCGTGGTGCCGAGCGGGCGGCGTCATGGCGGGCCTCCAGCGAGGGCAGGTCGTGGTCCTGCACGCGCGGGATGCCGCCGAGTGCACCCAGGTGCGTCACGTTCCGCGGCGTAGACGCCTTTGAGGCGAAGTCCCAACCCGGGCCCACAATCGTGGGCTGGCGCAGCGTGCTGGCGCCGCGTCCCAGCCGGCGTGGCTGCCGTGGCCGTGCGGTGAACCAAGCCGCCCGTCGCGTGTGCCGCCCGTCACCTGCCATCTGGTGTGTGGCCATGTGCGCCCATCACGTGCAGGTCACCCTGGGGAGGGCGAACAACGAAGCAAACCTGGCCGTCTTTTTCAACAAGGCCCTGCGCGACAGGGTGGGCATGCGAGCCAAGTGCGTGCTGTCGCTCTCGCCGTGCGGGAAGGACGGCTGGCCGCTGCGGCCCGGTGAGCCGCCGCTGCAGCCGCCGCACTTCTGTCTTGAGGTCGTGGACGCGTCCGGCGCAGCGCCGCTCGGCGGCGGCCATGCCCGCGCGGCCGCGGGCACCACGGCCGGTGCGGTGGCGCAGCAGGAGGCGGAGGCCAGCGATGCTGACGAGGACGAGGTGCCGTCCGCGGAGGAGGACCGCGTGTCGCACGGCGATGATGAGGTGGTCATGCGGGCGCCGCCGGAAGCCGGGGGGATGGCGGCGGCGGCCGCGGCGCCGGGCGCTGCGGAGTCGGCGGTTTTTGTGCCGCTCTCCGACAAGGTGCTGTCGAGAAACAGCGTCGAATCCGGGTAAGCGCAACGTGTGATGTCGCGCTTTGGGATCCCAGCCACAGCTGCGGTAGTCAGCTTGGATGGGCGCTCCTGGGCGACGGTGCTCTGCGCGATGCAGCAGCCGCGCTGCCCGCGCCTCACGACTGCTGCCGCATCAGCGTGACCTTGGGCGTCCCGTGCCTGCATGATGCCATGGGGATGCCTTGCGCCCTGCATCCCCTGTCAGGGCCGGTAGCCTGACCCAGAAACGTGCCTGCATTCCTGTGCTCGCCGCAGGCGAGTTGTCATTCCTCGGGCGTGGTTCGGCCCCGGCGGCGTCTTCCGAGGTCTGAGCTCGGGCAGCACAGTGGTGCTGCACCCAGACCGAAGGAGGGAGTCCTTCGCGGTGAGCTATGACTCTGAGTCACCACCTTGATAGTCATCCACTTAGCCCCCACCTTGATAGTCACACAGTTGCCACCTTGGTCATCACTGTTGCCGCCGTGCACGCGCATCACTGCTACTGCCGCTGCTGAATACGAAGACGCTCTGTGCGCCAACTGTGCGCTCCACTTCACTGATACTGCTGCGTGCGCCTTTTCTGCAGCCAACAATACGCCTCGAAAAAGGCAGCGGCAGTCTGTGCATGAATTTTGCACAGGGCCTGCGGACCCGCCTGCGCACGGCAGTGGGTATGGCGATCGCGCTTGAGCCGTGCGGCGGCGACGGCCAGCCGTTGCCGGCGGGCGCGCCGCCGCTGGTCCCGACGCACTTTGCCGTGCGCTGCTTCTGGCCTCGGCAGGAGGACACCAGGCAGGCGCAGGCCGCGGCTGCAGCTGAGGAGGAGGAGGCGGAGGAGCAGGGGCAGGAGCAGGAGCAGGGTGCGGAGGACGGCGAGGAGGATTTCGCCAACGAGGAGCGACAGGAGGATGCAGGGGCGGCTGGGTCGCCGCAGCAGGATACCATGGACGTCGACAGGGCGCGTGGCGAAGCGGAGCGAGGGCGAGGGCTGGCTGGCGCAGCACCTGCGGCGCCGGCTGCCAGCCTAGAGGCCACCGACCGGCGGCGCAGGGATGTCGTGTCGGCCGCTGCCACAGCAGCTGCAGGCAGCAGGGGCAAGGCGGCTGCGAAGGACCGCGCGCGGGCACGCGCACCGCCGGCTCCGATGGCACTTCCGCGTTTGCAGCCGCATGCCTCTCCACCGCCTTCGGCCCGTGGCGCCACCGCGCGACCGCAGGCATCGCTTGGTTCCCAGTCGCAGCCGCCGTCCGCTGGGCCGGAGCCACAGCCGCTGCAGCATCCCGGTTGCGGCACCGAAGGCGTTGCGAGTGCCGCCGGCGCTGGTGGCGGCGGCCCTGCAGGCGCTGCCTCAGCCTGCCTGTGCGACCCGGACGGCTGGGTGGCGCCCGGCGCTGACCCGGCCAGCTTCGCGCCGCCCGCCACGCCCGACCAGCAGTGGAAGCGGGTCGCCAGCACCATCACGCTGGAGCAGATGCGCTGGAGCGGACTGCTGCCTGGGGCTGCTGACGACGCGGCTGCGGCCGGCGGCTCGGCGCCGCCGGCAGTGGGAGGCGAGAAGGCTGCGGATGCGGACGGCTCGCTGCGGCTGTGCGGTGTCGTGTTTGAGGTCGGGCGCGACGGCTGCGATACCGCAGCTGCCGCTTTCGCCCGCGCCGGCAGGGCGGACTGGTGTCGCCGCCGCGCCGCGAAGGAGGAGACACCCGCAGTGGAGGTCGCGTTGCCTGACGGCAGCGGCGGTCAGGGGCCCAGGGGCCAGGGGCAACAGGCGGCACCGGCGCCGCCGAGGCCTTGGCACTCCCTGTTTCTGGGCAGCGGCGGCAGCGGTGGTCGCAAGCCCTCGGTCCTGCAGGCACGGCTAACCATGATGCTGGGGCTCAAGGTGCGTGGCGCGTCATTTCATCCGAGGCGCGCCCCGGCAAAGGCACAGCAGGAGCGCGATATCCATCTCGACTCGCCACGCGCGACCCGTTCTTGACACACGCACCAACCGCCCTCCACAATGCATCCTGTACTGCGTTTCCGGCCATCCGTGCAAAGGCCCCACTCAACTGTCGTTCCTCCCACGCTCTCTCGCTGCAGGAACCCTACGACGCCACCACGCCACTGCCGCGCGGCCCCGTGACGCTGCCGTGCGTGGTGGCGTGCCGAGACGGCCGGCGCGGTGGGCTGGGCGCGTGCGTGACGAGCGACGAAGTCAAGAAGATGCACCCGCTGGGCGTGTTGCCGGGCTGGCTGCTGCAGGTGCGTGCGGCCCCGGTGCGGTGCGCGGGGTGGGGCGGGAGGTTGGCGCTCTGAAGGGTCTACAGCCAGCGGGCGTTTGCTGAAGGCTCCGTTAACGCTGCAGGGATTTCCTCACGCACACGCACAACTGTGCATTGAAGCTTGGACCAGGACTTTGATGCGGTAGCGGCGGGCTACGCGACCCAACCCGCGTCACACCACACCACCCTCTCGTGCGTCTGTCCCTGTGCTACCCGCAGGGCGCCGTGGAAGATGGGCAGGACGCGTACAGGTTCGCGGCATGGGGCCACCCGCGTGCGGAGTCCGGCGGCAGCCCCGCCCGGGGCGACCCGGCCCTGCTGCAGGAGCTGCGCCGGCGCGGCGAGACCGGCGAGGTGTGGCGCTTCCTGTCCACGTCCTACCGCCTGCCCTACCCGCCGGAGCTGACGGAAACGTCGGGCGCGGTGGCCGCAGCCGCAGCCGCCGGAGCCGCAGTCCCTGACAGCGCTCGCAGCGCGCCGCTGCAGCAGCGGCAGCAGTCGCCGCAGGCGACGCCGCAGCGGCAGACGTTCTCGCTGTTCAGCATGGGAGCGGCGCGCAGCGTGCTGGCGCTGGTGAATGACCCGGGGCAGCGGCGGCACGCGAATGATGAGTCGGAGTTGCCAGAGCCGCCGGCGGCGGAGCGCCAGGCCAACTGCGTGGTGGGTGTGTGCCTGTGCCTGTGCCTGAGCATGGCGGATGGATGAGGCCAGGCGGGCGGGCACAATCCACAGCACGCCAAAGCACATGCCAATGCAGCCACTGCATCAGCGCTCTGTGCCGCGGCTGTCTTTCTGCTGCCCTAACTGCCCGCATGCCACAAGGCTGAATGCACGGGACATCACACGTCTGCCTGCCTGCCTGTCTGCCTGTCTGTCTGTCTGTCGCTCACGTCAATGCCGCCCGCGCCCTGCTAGGTTGTGCCGGTCGCAGTGCGCGGCGTGGTGCTGCCGGTCCTGGTGGCGAGCCGTGACCTGCGGGCCGGCGAGCAGCTGCTTCTGGACCGAGGCGACGACTGGTGGGGCCCTGTGGCGGACGTGTGGGAGGTGGCCGATTCGGGCCTGCCGCCGGAGGCGGTGGAGCAGGCGTCCAAGGGTGCGCACGTCTCGATGGTGCGGCACGAGGCGCTGCTGCACCTCCCCCACGAGGTGCAGGCCTTCCTGCGGCCGGAGGTGTGGGCGAGCACTGGCTTGGAGGCAGGGCGCGAGGAGGCCCTGGCGGCGGCGGCGGCGGAGGCGGCGGCGGCGGGGGCTGGCACCAGGGTTGCGCCGCTCCCGCCGCCGCCGCCGCCGCCACCAGGGCTGTCGCTGCCTCGCTCGCCTCAGCATGACGGCAGTCAGCGCGGCGGCGCAGGCGTTAGCGTGGCCCCGACGCCAGCTGGCGCGGCTGATGCAGGGGATGCAGCGCACCACAAGCGGGGTGCCGCCGGCTCGGCGCCGCCTGGAGGCGACGGCGGCGGCAGCCGCACGGACCGCGACCGTGAGCGCGGGAGCGAGCATGAGCGCGACGACCGGAGCCGGGACAGGGACCGGGACTGCACGGGCAGCGGCAGCGACAGGGGCCTGGACCGCGAGGGCAGCCGGCAGCATTCGGAGCAAGAGCGCAGCCGGCGGCGGGATGAGGGCCCGGGCCAGGGCCGCAGCTCGGACAAGGACCGGGGCGATGGCCGCGCCAGGGAGCGCGAGCGGGACCGGGACCGGGGCAGGGACCGCGCGGGCAGTGGCCACCGCGGCGGCGGCGGCGACAGGCAGCGCGACAAGGGTGTCGACAAGGAGCGCCCGCAGCAGCGAGATAAGGCAAGGGACAAGGAGAAGAGAGAGCGCTCCAGGGACAAGGAGGCGCGACGGGACAAGGAACGCGAGAAAGATCATGGCAAGAGCGACCGAGCTGACCGCCAGCAGCAGCCGGTGGCGGTGCGTGGCGACGGCCGTGGTGGTGGCGAGCCCTCAACAAGCGCCGCCGCGAATGATCCAGCGCCACCTGCGGCGGCGGCGGCGGCGGCAGTGGTAGCAGCGGCGGCGGGACCAACCGTGGCAGCAGCAGCTCTGCAGCAGCTGCCGCCGCCCCCGCGGCCCGCGACCTCGGGTGATGTAGGCCACATGGCCACTGACACGGCCACAGCGGCTGACACTGCTGCAGCGGCCACGACGCCGGCGGCGCGCGGTAGCGGAATGGAACGGGAGCGGGAGGGGGCGCGTGACCAGCAGGCGTCCCGTAATGCAGAACATGTCTGCGGCGGAGGCCAGCCTCAGTCACAGCAGCAGGCGCTACCGCCGCCGCCGCCGGTGTCGCAGGGCCAACAGCAGCAGCAACAGCCGTTCCCTGCGCCTCCATCGCTCCTGCCACCGCACCTGGCGAGCGCGGCAGCTGCAAAAGGCTCTGACACGCCGCCGGCGGTGGCGGGTGCTAACGAGCAGCGGCGGGAGTCGCGGGCGCGGGAGGAGCGGGGTGGAAAAGGTGGGCAGGCGCGCAGCAGCGAGGCACCAGGGCAGGCGGCGGCCTCGCAGCAGGGCGCAGGCGGCGGCCAGGCGGGTAGCCAGCCAAGACGGGAGCCGGGAGTCAAGAGCCCACAGGCTGCGGAGCAAGGCAAGGGCACGAGGGCAGGCACAAAGCAGCAGCAGCAGCAGCAGCAGCGGCAGCAGCAGGTGCCACCGCCACCGCCGCCCGCTGCACAGAACCCGCTAGAGCCGCCTGCACCGCCGCTACAGCCGCTGTCACCGGGGCAGGCCCAGCCACCGCCGCCGCAGCCGCAAGCTCAGGCTTCGGCCCGAGAGCCGGTGCACAAGCGCGCGCAAGGTGGCGATCTTGACCGGTCGACAGACAAGAAGCGTGGGCGGGATGAGCAGCCATTGAGCAGCGGCGGCGGCGCGCAGCCGCAGTCCAGGAGCAAGGAACGCGAAACGCCGCGTGACGCGGACCGCGACCGTGATCGCGACCGGGGTCGTGCCGAAGGGCAGCAGCGGGACCGCGACCGTGACCGGGGCGGGGAGCGTGGCCGCGACAGAGAAAGCGGCCGGGAGCGGGAGCACAGGCGGGGGCGCGGCAGTGAGCGCGAGCGCGAGGGCGAGCGTGACCGGGGGCAGGAGCTGGAGCGCGATGGGGACCGGGAGCAGAAACGCAGACGTGAGCGGGAGCGCAGCAGCGCAAAGGAGCAGGAGCCGGAGCGCGCGCACGAGCGCGAGCGCGAGCGGGAACGCCAGTCCAAGCGGGTTCGCAGCCCGGACCGGTCAGGCAGCCAGCAGCGCAACGAGCAGCAGCAGGGGCGCGGGCGGGCGGGCGAGAGTCCAGAGCCGGGCAAACGGCGCCGCGGCGAAGCAGAGACAGGGGCCGACCAGGCCGTTGTAGCTGCAGGCAGCGGGAGGCGCAGCGGGCGCAGTTGCTCGGGTGCAGCGGCCCCCGCAGCCACCAGCGCCCCTGAAGCTGCGGTTGCTGCAGCCGCTGGTGCCGCTGCGTCGGCGCCCGCCGCTGCTGCGCCCAGCATTGCCACCGGGCTCCCGGCACCTGCAGCGTCGGCCCCGGAGATGCCGCCAGTCACGTGTGCTGGTGCTGCCTCTGCGGGGCCGGCAACAGCACCGCTGGCAGCACCAGGCGCCGAGGCTGCTCCGGCCGCGCCTCCCACGGCTGCTGCTGAGGGCGGCGAGCGCGCAGCTGCGGTCGCTGCGTCACCTGCCGCCGCCGCTGCGCCAACCGCTGCGGCAGGCGGGGCTCGCGGCAGTGGTGGCGAGCGCCGCGACGGCGGCGGCGGTGCAAGGGCAAAGTCAGGGCCCCAAGCTGCTCTCGACGACGGCTTAGGGCCGGTGGCAGGCGCTGTGCGGCACAACGGCTCGGGCGCACCGGACGCGGCCGCTGCAGATGCGGCTACAGCAATGCCATTGCCAGTGCATGATGGGCCCACGCCAGCGGCCCCGCACTTGTCCGAGGCGCCAGCGTGCCTCTATGTTGCGCCGGCAGCTGCGGGCGGCTGGGGCGGCGGTGGCATGGGCGACGAGGGTGGTGATGATGGTGATGGTGGGATAGGCGCCCCTGCCGAGCGGGAAGGGGTGCGGGTGCACTTGAGCACCGCAGGCGCAGCAGCAGCAGCACCCGCAGGGATTGCGCCCGACGCCACAAGCCCTCCCTCCGGTGGGGCCGCAGCTGCCAATGGCCGGGAAGCCCGGGGCGCGGGTGTCCGCGGGCCCCGCCGTGATGGGGCCGCCGGCGAGAAACCGCCAACCGCTTCCGCCGCGGGCAGCAGCCAGCGAGGTGGCGGCGGCAGCTCCGGGCGCTACGAGCCATTCAGGTATCTTATATGCATTGCTTGGTTCGGGCTGGTTGCTTGCGACAGCGCGGCCAAGGGCCACGTGCGGGGCATTGTTCCCAGCCACGACCGGCCTGCCCTGCTGCCTGTACTCTCTGCTTCTTCGCTTACGGTCTTGCTCAACCCCCGTCCGCCTTGCACAACCCACACACTCGTGCCCCCGCCGCCATGCCCCCCTGCTGCAGTGATCCGTACCGCCACGTCATCCCGCCGCTCAACGAGATCCTTGGCGGGCGGCTGACCTACACATCCAACATGGGATGTGACGAGCTGGTGCTGCGGCGGATGAAGGAGTCGAAGCAGCGCCGCAACCCCTTCGACCCGGACTCGGGGCCGGGAGGGCCCGGGCCCAACCCCAACGCGCCACGGGGCTTCGAGCAGTGGCGGGCGCGGCGGCTGGCGGCCACGCCGCTGGGCTGGCGCATCCCTGCGGGCATCGCGCCGGGCGGCATTGGGCGCGATGCCGGCGGTGTTGGTGCCGGGACTGGGGGGGTTACCCAGCTGGGGGCGGCAGCTGGGGGCGCGGGGGTGAGCGGCACCGCTGGGGGTGCTGCGCCGCCGCCGCTGCGTGCCGCAGGAGGCGGGGCGGCTGTGAACGGGCGTTAGGTCTGAGCACGGTGTTTCAAGCAAGTCATGTGAATAGCCTTAAGATCGGGTTGAAGGCATTGAGGGCGACGTGCAGTGGCACTCAGAGGGCAGTACTCAAAATGTAGGTGGGGCCGGGCAGTCAGGTTAAGTAGATTTAGGTAGATGTCAACACGCGTACCCGGCGATGTTCGATGGTGATCCTAACACGCTAGTCACGTTGACCGCGGCAAGCGCGGACATCGGATGCAGCGCCTGTTGATCAGTCAGTTTAAGGCGTCAGCAGACCGCGGCAGCACACGAATCGGAGCTGGACCGCTACCGTGCGTATTGCCTTACTGCTCGTCGTGGCTCGTCGTGCTGCTGCAAAGCCAAGGTTGTATTATAACGCAGCCGCACATGTATTCGACAATATCGCGTATTAGCTTATGCATTACGCGCGGCGGAAGGCTCGCGGAGCCCAAGTTACCGCCGATCGTATACGTGCCCGACAGACGCGAAAAATGTTTTTTACCGCGCCGACGCTTGCGTTCCAGCGTGATGTGGTATCAAAACATTGACCAGTTTCATTATTTGAACTACTAGACAGTAGATCGGAAAGGCCGTCTTGTCCTGAGGCCAAGTCTTGTCTGGAGTTCCATAGCCGCGACCTGCAGAACGCAGAAGCGGATGTGTACCCGTTAAAAACTGAAGATTTGATTACAAGATCCGCTCTGGCGGGGCGACGCGCGACCGACATCGTTGACAGAGGAAGGGTTTTCCTGCAGCAGGCGATAAGCGGCGCCGATGGACGTCGGGGGCAAATGCACCGCGCTTTCAAGCGCAGAGCCCTGTAAAGAACCGAGCGCGAGGGCGGGCCTTGAGGCCGGGGAGCGGCGCACACCATTGTCGGTGGGCCGACCGTCGGCGAAGACGCCTTGGTCGGCCTGCGAGATGGCGCAGTTGGTTCGATACCACGCGTTGTGGGGTTCCAGGTAGGGCCGCGCGGTTGAGCCGAGGTTGGTTTGGGTCACGTGGAACTGGCACGGGCGTGCGGCCGTCGCTTCGCCTCCCGCGCGGCCAATTCGCATACCCCTCACTTCGTTGTGCAAGCGCGTGCATTAGGTCCCGTGTCACTCGTGTGACCAGCCGTGCGCACGTCTTCACCGCGGTTCATTACCCGCCGGGGGCTGGCCTGTGCCGCTGCTGATGGTTGCAGGTGGTCGCGCATTGCCCAACACATCCTGGGCCGAACCGAGAATGACTGCAAGGTACAGGTTCAGCCACGAAATGAGGGAAGCATGGACTCGGATGCATCACGCTTTCAATTATTCCTTGCTGCCGAGGGCTAGCTGCGTCTTCCTATGGCTGACCAATTTCCCTCCCTCCTCTCACCTACCGTTGCGGCCACGCCTCGCCACGCGCCGGACACAGAACATGTGGTACAGCTCAGTAAGTGGTGGCCGGCGGTGCGGCTTGCACATGGTTGTCATGCGATCTCATCCACGCATATTAATTGTGCGAGTTACGCACTGCAGTATAGTACAGCGCAATGTCCACGCCGGCTCGGCCTTACTTGATCCCTACCACCAAACCTATCTGCGCCGCCGCTTGATTGTCAGGTCCGGGCCAAGTCCGTGCGGCGCGGCCCCTTCCTTGACGCCTACATCCAAGCCATCAAGGCCCTCACCACGTCAGCTGAAGCAGCAGCGGCACCGCATCCAGGGCTGCCGCGTGCCGCTTCTGACGCGACTGATGACAAACCCGACGGCTCTGCTGGCGCACCAGGCGGCGCAGGCGCAGGCAGCGAGGTATGCACACAAACGGCCGGTTATGACGACATATGCCAATGCTATCAACGCATGCTGTGCAACTGCTGCCTGACCGGCGCCACAGCTGCTACCTGCCTGCTGGCTGGGGCCTGGGTGCGCGCTGTCTGGGCTGCTGGGAACGAAGCATGTACGGCAGATGCAGCTAATGCAGCTGGGCAATATTTAGATAGAACACCACACATGGCGCTCAGTTCCGCCAATGTGTGTATTTTGGGGAAAAACGGAAAAGGCGCGCGCATGTGTTTGTTGGAAAAAACGAACGCGTGCGCATGTGCGTGTGCGTGCGCGTGTGTCAACTTGCCTGGGATCCACTTGAATGCACTGCCTATACCTGCTCACCCATCCCCCCGCCCAGGAGGAGGTACGCGGCGCGGCGTTTGCGCACGCCGTGGAGGTGTGCGGCGGCGACCCCGCGGCCGCCACCCACGGCGCTTTCAGCTACCCGCCGTACTGGTGCCCGCGGCGCATGCAGCAGCTACTGCTGGTGCTGCAGCAGCAACAGCATCAGCAGCATCAGCAGCAGGTGATGCAAGAGCAGCCGCCGCAGCCAGGCGACGCTGCGTCGCCAAGGACCGATCAGCAGCAGCCGTATCAGGACGACACGGACACTGCGGCCGCGGCCTGCGCGGCTGGCGGCGGCGGTGATGATGGAAGCAACAGCAAGCGCCGCAGCGTTTCAACTGCTGCTGGCTTTGTCTCAACAGCGGATCCAGGCGGCGGAGTGACTGCTCATGTACGAGTGGCGGCTGCGGAGGGAGTCGCCACCCAGCGCCTGCCTCGCCTGCTGCTGTCACCGCCATCGTCGCCATCACACTCGGCAGCACACGTGCAGCAACTGCACAGTGAGTGTACGGAATCGGAGGCAGAGCCGATGCGGGCTGCGGCAGTCCCTACAGGGCACCGGCAGCCACAGCTGCAGCCGCAGCGTCTCCGTCGTGTAGTGAGCTTCCGGCATCGTGTTGACTCCAAGTGCGGCTTCAGCACACCTGGCTACGACGGCGTTGGCGGTGGTTGTGCCACTACGGCGGATGCCAGCAGTCACCGCCGCAGTGGTATGGACGGCCTCTGCCGGCCTTTCCTCGTGAGCGACATCGCCCCCGACGCTGCTGCGGCTGCTGCTGCTGCTGCTACTGCTGATCGGCACGCTGTGGGGCCCGTGGTGCCTGCTCCAACCGCCAGCAAGAATTCACTGCTGGGCCAGTTTCAATCAGGGATCAGGTCTCAGGCGCCCTCCGGCGGCTGGCAGGGCGGCGCAGCAGCAGATGATGAGCCGACCCGCCTGCTGCCGGCATCGGCGGATGCTGCTGCCGGCGGCCCCCGGGCCGCTGCGGCAGTAGCTGCAGCCGGCTACCGCCCCCCGCCGGGAAAGCTGTTGCCCTTGGTGGTGTGTGATGACCTGGACGCACTGCTCGACATCCTGGATGGCATGGACATGGAGGACCTCCAGCCACCCGGGGCAGAGCGGGGCCGCAGCAGCAGTGAGGCGCAGGGGCATGGGTACTGCTGGCACGAGCAACAGCAGCAACAGCAGCAGCAGCAGCAGCAGCAGCAGCTCGTCAGGTCCGCCACAATTGCTGCTGCTGGGCAGCAGGCGACGCATGCCGGCGTGGCGGCGGCAGCGCGAGGTCCTCATCAGCCCAGGCCGCAGCAAGTGATTCCACCGCCGCCGCAGCACCAGACCCAGCAGCAGTGGTATGTGCAACCAGCAGCACTTCAACAGGAGGAGCCGGGCGGGGATAGCGCTGTCCCTCGGCAACAGCAGGCACATCTGCTGCACACTGCGGCGAGCGGACGGATCGTGGAGGCGGCCCTACCGGGCTCAGCTCCTGTCGCCGATGCGTCTGTTGACTCTTGCAATCCTTTCTGCATGCCGGCGGTGCAAGGCCAGGGTGGTCTAGATGGTAAGGATTTGCGGGCACCGACGCTGCTGCAACGGCACACGTTTGCGGGACTGATGATGCCTCAGCAGCAGCCGCAGCAGCCGCAGCAGCCGCAGCAGCCGCAGCAGCCGCAGCAGCCTCAGCAGCACCCACAGCAGCAGCAGCGGGCCATGCTGATGGTGCAACCGCGTTACCCCCACAGCTCATCAAGAATGCTACACCAGCAGCAGCAGCAGTATGAGCCCGCCGCCGCGGCGCCACACCTCTCGCTCATTCACGCAACGCCACTGGTGTCGTTTGCAGCCGGAGCCATGGCTGCTGGCGGTATTGGCGGCGACAGCGCCGCAAATCCAGCTCATGGCAGCGTCCCTGCTGCATCAAGTGCTGTCGTAGTGCGCATTTACAGCGCCGCCCCCGCCACTGCTGCGTCTGCGCAGTCGGTTGCCTGGGGTGGCGGCGGGTATGGTGCCAGCGGCCAGAGCGGCGGCAGCAGTGGACTCGCGCCACTAACGCCGCTCACGCCGCCGCCGCCGCCGCAGCAGCAGCAGCAGCAGCAGCAGCAGCAGCAGCAGCACACGGACAGCAGCCGCCGTATCACCCACGCTACAGCCGTGCCCGCCGCCAGCTTGGGTGGCCCGCCACCGGCACGGGCCACGCGGGCCTTGTCGTGGGGTCTGGAGAGCACCACATTGAGCAGTCCTTTTGTGACCCCACCGACGGCGGACGACAGCGTTACCTTGAGCGGCTACGAGCTCCGCCGCGACGCAACCATCGGCGGCGCGGGCAGCAGCAGCTGCTGCGGACCGATGGCTACCGCGGCTGCACTGCTTGGGAGCGCCGCGGGCGGCAGCAGCATCAGCAGTATGCCCTGGGCCACCAGCAGCAGCTGCCGCAGCTATGGCGGGCTGCGCATTCTTGGAGCCTGCAGTAGTGGGCTGCATCACCAGCAGCTGTCACCTGCATCAGCGGCAGCAGGCGCTGCAGGAACAGCCGCGGCGGCGGGGTCGGTATCATCAACAGCGGCTCTGCTGGACCCCATGCGTGCGCTGAGCTCGCTGAGCCATGGTGCGGCCACGGACGCCTGTGTGACCCTGGGGCTCAGCGAGCAAGATGTGAGCGACGTGATGCGGGGCATGGAGGCCGCCGACCCCCCGCAACCGCTGGCGCCGCAGCCGCGGCCACAACAGCCGCCGCAGCCGCCACAGCAGCTGTCGCAGCCACCGCCGGCGCTGTCATCCTCGCCGGCGCAGCTGACGCACCAGCAGGGCATGCGGCAACAGGGCCCACTACTGCTGCTGTCGCATCGCGCTGCTAGCGCCGCCGCCTTCGTTGTACCCGCTGCAGCTACTGCCGCCGGCTTTGTGTGGGGCCACCAGCAGCAGCAACGGGGTGACGTGGCAGCGGGGGCAGCGGCGGCTCATCACCACGTGCACGCCATGGACGTAGATGGGTAGGCAGGTGGGCGCCTGCTGCTGCTGCTGCTGCTGCTGCTGGAGTAGCGGTAGGCTGACCTAGCTGATGAACCTAATGGACATAGATCGATTGTTCTTACCGGAGGTAGGATGGCGGCGGGTGGGTGCCACGTCGGCGGCAGAACTTGGAGATGGTGTTCAGATATAATGAGGTTGGTTACAAGTGCGCGCCATGCACCGGGTCATACATGCAGCGAAGTAGTCGCTCGGGCGCCGGCGGGTGAACACACACGCACATGCACACGCACACACACACACACACACACACACACACACACACACACACACACACACACACACACACACACACACACACACACACACACACACACACACACACACACACACACACACACACACACACACACACACACACACACACACACACGCACAGTCACACACGCATGGGCACGCGCATCGGCATGCGCATGGGCTCGCTATGGCGGCGCCCGCAGCTGAAGAAAGAGTCAGAGGGGGTCAACATCGATAAGGCGGCCCGCAAGCCCGGGCGAGGGAGTGTTGCCGTGTGGTGCACGCACTGCAAGAAGACCGCCCACTTCAACATTGAGCGGCACAGCCTGAAGGTCGTGAAGGGGAAGGTGGTGAAGAGGAAGCGGTGAATGCGCTAGACAAGGCAGCCCATCGACTTCAGCGCTGCATGGGCGTGGATTGCATGGATGGTGGCGTGGCCCTCAGGTCGTGCTGGCGTTTTTCTGGCGTATGTTCTGGATGTTCAGCTGTCATTACACCAAGCATGATTGGCATGATGACGCACGCCGTGGGCTGGCTTGGCTGTTGCTTGAGCTCCGCGCAGTTTGTGCTGCACTTACTAGCACTGCACGATGGTGGCGGGCGGTGATAACACCGCAAATACCGCGTGTTCATTCAAACTAAACATACCTGTCGGGTTGCTGATTATTAGTTGATTGCGTGGTGGTAAATTTCGCCCTGGCCGTGTATTACTTGCGTGTTGCTGTGGGCTCGCAATTGTATCTCATGACAAACGCATGCAGCAACAGATATACAGATATTCAATTAGACTTAAGTGTACGCACATCAAGTGCGACCTTTCGCCGCTGACCAGGATGGAAGGCGGGCATATCTGTTTTACTGGCTGGTGTGAAACCCATGCACTTCTTGGTTTGGTCATACGCACCGCTTATGAGAATGGGCAGTGTTGATGTGTCCGCGGTAGGTGTGTCCGCGGTGTTTCACTTGCTGTTTTGCTTCATGCAGTCGTAATGTGCGGGTAGGGCGGGCCTTGGTTTGCCTAGGGGTGATGAAGTATCCTGGCCCCAGCAGCAGGGCCCTGCCGGGCGGTTTTTATGTGCGTGTCTGTTGAATTGTGCGCCCAAAGCTAACAGGTGGCCGTAATAACGGCGTGAGGTGCGCAATCGACACGCATAGGGGTTTTGCTCTGCCGCGGTGGTGGGGGTGGGGGTGGGGGGGGGTAGCTGTCCATGTGACGGGTTTCTGGTGAATACTATGAAGCGCCGATGAGAGGCCGTCGCGCCGGAGGGGGGGGGGCCAAGGGGCGACACAGCAGCGCAAGGTGGGTTTCAAGCTGCAGTTGCGGCGCCGCCACCGGCAGTGCTGCTTGCATGATGTTAAGGCGCGACAGGCGGCAGCTAGCCGCTGCCACCGACCGCTAGCTGCTGCTGTAGGAGCTAGCTGAATAAAGCTGCTGCCGCTGGGGTTGCTGCATCACTGCGCGGGGCAGCGACCACGCACGAAGGCTGACACGCGCCCTCCGGCTGTTCATCAGCTGCTGCGTCATGCATCATGCGGATTCGGGCTGCTGTGCGGTGCGTGCTTTTCAATTGGTGGAGGGCGGTCGGGATATGGGTGAGAAATGCACTGGTCTGCTGCTACTTGCCTCGATGGTTACGCCAGTCGTTTTTACCTTATGTGGCCGTGCGGATTTTACTGTTGATGGTGCGTGAATGAGTTTCTACTGTATGCGGCGTCAACGCCTGTGTGTTGGTTCCTACACGTTCCTTTTAAAAATGGTGCGTGCTGAAGAGCCTGCTGCCGGCGGGTCCCCTGGTGGAGACCTCTTTATTATTCGCCTGGTTTGGCCTGGTTGAGTTGGTGCCGCAAACTAGTAAATGTCTCGCTTGTTAACCAACATTGCTGCTAGCATGTTCTCGTTGCAGCCTAGCTAAGCTGGGCCCCTGCCCCCGGACCCTTGACGTCGCTGGGATCGTTTCGGACGGACCGCCGGCGTACGTCTGCAAGTTGATAGTTGGGCACAGTGGGCAGGGGCCAGTCGGGCCAGTCGGGCCAGTCGGGCCAGTCGGGCCAGTCGGGCCAGTCGGGCCAGGATTGCACGCATTGAGTAATTGGAAAGCACCACATCATACATGGAATAGTGTGCATGCTGCGCAGTCTTCTCAACCTGCGCGGTAATAAGCTCTCACCGTACGTGCATGACGCACGAAAATGCAGGGACTAACGCACCTGTCTGCGTGGACCCATGCCACTGCCTGTGGAGTTTTGCACGCCTCTGTTAGGGGCCTTTCTGACGTTTGATGTCTAGTTTGGTGTTAATAGTATGCAAACACCAATGCTGCTGTGTGCGCGCACCGTGTGTGGCGCGTGTCACGACTCGCGCGGGGATAGGCCGTAGCTGGGGTATAAACGGATTGGGGGCTGCAGGGTCGCATTGGGACATGCTTCTGGCCCGTGTCGGGTTGCTTTGGAGCATGCAGCATTGACATGAATTGCCGAGAGCGGCAAGCATGCACGCCGTTGCGTCGTTGTGATTATGATGGTGTGCCCTGCTTGTTGCGCGGACGAAGTCTACCTGCTGTGGGAACAATGAGGTCAGGAACAATGAGTACAATGAGGAACCCCCATGCCAAAAGAGAGGACTGACATCGCTCGAAGATGAGATGCTTGGGCATTAGTACGCAAACACACGATACGGCTGACACCAGATTGTGTGGGTTCGCTTGATTGGTGATGAATTCATAGCGTAACATGATGAGCGAGTGGAGCGAGTGGTGACTTCTGTGACGCGGCGTGAGCCAGGACGGTGAGCCGGTGACGCCGCCATCACCATGTGAGTTGCTTAATGAATGGTGATGCATGAGGCACAGTCGGTGAACGCTGTTGATTGTGCAGGAGACGTCAGAAGCGATGCGAGGAGGAACGAGGTTGCTGGCGCATGGCCGGCATGGCGGGGCGGCGGAGGTGGCAGCAGTGCGCGTGGCTGTGCCGCGGCGCCGCAGGTGTTCGTTGCTATCGCTGCTCAGGGGGCGTGTACGGGTTAGGTGGGACCACAATGGCACTTCAACTGGAGAGGAGCTTACACACGCGAGCCAATTATTGAGCGCGGGCCGCGGGCCACGCGGGGCAAGACCACCACGGCCTGAGCCCTGAGCCCTGAGCGCTGAGCCTGCCCTGAGCCGGAACACAGACGCGCGAGCGGCAAGCCGCGAACAGCAACCGGCAGTTAACACCGAGCAGCCGTGGCGAAGGGCGGTCCTGTCCACCCTAGGCGGCTGTCCTGTCCTTGTCCCTGTCGTTGCGCTCAGTCCCTGCTGTCTTGTTCCCACCCTCGAGCTGTCATAGCACCCCACCCATAGGCACAGGATGTTGAGTCCCTGCTTGAACCTTACAACTTCAACAGCACCCGCAGGCGCAGCCCCGAACCTGGCACCTGCCCCTGCAGGCGCCCCCAGGCCCCAGCACCATATGCCACCGTTCACTGGGGCTGGGGCTGGGGCTGGGGCTGGGGCTGGGGCTGGGGCTGGGGCTGGGGCTGGGGCTGGGCTGGGGCTGGGGCTGGGGCTGGGGCTGGGGCTGGGGCTGGGGCTGGGGCTGGGGCTGGGGCTGGGGCTGGGGCTGGGGCTGGGGCTGGGGCTGGGGCTGGGGCTGGGGCTGGGTGGGGCTGGGGCTGGGGCTGGGGCTGGGGCTGGGGCTGGGGCTGGGGCTGGGGCTGGGGCTGGGGCTGGGGCTGGGCGGGCTGGGGCTGGGGCTGGGGCGGCCTCCTCATCCTCGTCACTGTCACCGACTCACCGTCGCTGCCGCCGCCGGTCGCGGCGGCGTCAGGCCGTGGGCGAAGGGTTTCCCGTTTTCCCCGAACCCGTAACACGCACCGGAACGACCTCCCATCAACTTCTGTCATACAGGTGTAGTATAATCATCGCCTTGGCAGAAGCCTGTAAGGCACCAAGCGTCAGAAAACGGCGGACGGAAGCAGTGTTACGGACGTTATGCGATGCTCGATCGATTGGTTAATCGATTTCACGATGCCTCGCCCCATGCTGCCTTGCCTCCCGTGAAGAGAGGAAGTAATTTCCTGCAAAATTCCACCTCAAATACATGCATGTGTAGCTAAACCCACGCGCGCACATGAGCTCTGTAGTCACACCTCAAGCACGCGCACGCGACGTTGATTCCTTTAACTAGACCCCTGTATGCAATTTTGGTTATATCTTTGGCCACGGCAAGTACTTCCGATGGCGGCTTCACACGCGAACCAGTAGGACCATCTTCACGGGGCGCGTCGGGCCAGCTGCTGCAGGACTGCTGTATGCGGCGCGCTCAAATGAAAATGCGTGGCACTCCACAGTTATTGCCCGGCACATTCTGAGCAAGGGGCGTACAACCTCTACGGCCGGCGGGGCAGTACCGCCGGTACGCACGCACCCGACGTCAACGCACACACACTCCCCCCGCCCACGCACGAGCCACCGCGAGGCCTCCACGCACGATGCGAGGCCGCCCGGTAGCCAAGGTGCAATGGTCCAACAGCGAGATGGCTTGCTTAGTACGGTACCATGCACTATGGGGCTCAAGGTACGGCTGCGCGGTTGACGGGTGCGTGTATGTTTTAAAGTTCATTTAGTATACACCCCCTACCTTGTAACCCGGGAGGCCCCATATCACTGTGTACATACGGTTTCATCCGTGCGCCGCCGATGTATGCTTGATTGCAGGTGGTCGCGCATTGCCCAACACATCCCGGGCCGCACCGAGAATGACTGCAAGGTGCTGGCTTGCATCAGGGGAGGAAGGTGCAAAAACAAACAGGGATCGCCGTTGGGGTTTCCCAAGATATGCGCCTGCCTGCCTGGCGGCCTGCGTGCTGTATCCTTACGTGCATGAATCCACCTGGCTTATCATCGCCTGACTCGCTCGCTCCATCCCCTTGCTTGGCAAACCGCCAAACGCCACCTTCCATGGGGGCCGCACCATCACACATGTCACGGACACAGAACATGTGGTACAGCTCCGTAAGTAGTGTGGTCCGTGTGGCATACTGACGCCACGCACTCATGTGATCAGCGTGATCGACAATGGAGTAGCATACCAGCAGTAGGACCATGCACGTGCGTACGTACCGCCGCGGTGAGTTAAACGCCGCCTCACTCTTACTTTCTATCTACCTCCGCCGCCGCCTGGCAGGTCCGGGCCAAGTCCGTGCGGCGCGGCAGCTTCCTTGACGCCTACATCCAAGCCATCAAGACCCTCACCACCAGTGCCACACCAGCTGTGGTGGCTGCTGCCACTTCCCGCGGCGCTGCTGCGGCCGGCATGAGACCGGACGCCGCCGCAGGGGTGGTAGCTGCGCCGGTGGTGGACGGTGATGGCACCGCCTGCTCTATTCGTGGCTGGGGTAATGCGGCCGCCAATACTGCCGGAGTAGCCGGCGGCGCCGCAGCGGAAGCGCCACACGAGGTGCGTGCGGCACAGTATCTAACAACGAAAAGTGACTCGGTGACATGGCATGCGTGTGGTTGCGCGGTTGATTGATTGCGTGCGCCAGCAGGTCTGTTCAAGGGAACAGCATGTAAGTAAGCCCCCCTGCTGCCTAATGAGACTGGCGCGGCGTCCCGCCTGCTGCCTGCTCTCCAGATCACCCACCCACCCGCCCAGGAGGAGGTGCGCGGCGCGGCGTTTGCGCACGCCGTTGAGGTGTGCGGTGGCGACCCCGCGGCCGCCACCCACAGCGCGTTGAGCTATCCGCCGTGCTGGTGCCCCCGGCGCATGCAGCAGCTACTGCTGGAGTTACAGCAACAGCAGCGGCAGTGTAAGCAGGAGCACGAGCAACAGCAGTAAGTCAAGCTTCGGCGAAAGTGACAGCATGCGCAACTGTGCGCAATTGCACACGCACGGTGTGCAGCCGTGACCTTCCATGCACGTCGCTGTCCGCTTTGATGTGCAACCGCTCGACACAGATATCCCTGCACATAACACGTCCTCATATCTCATTCGCTCAATTTGCACTTAAATTGCTTTTGCGCGGGACAGCTTTGCCACATTCCCCGGCCAGCTCGCCCCCATCGCACCTCACCGCTTATTATCCGCCCTCGCATGTGCAATGGCGTCCTGGCCTCGATGCAATCACCACTTGTCACGATCTTTTCCCGCCAATCGGCGCGAATGCCCGCTGG
The DNA here is from genome assembly GCA_016834605.1 of Chlamydomonas incerta. Lineage (NCBI taxonomy): Eukaryota > Viridiplantae > Chlorophyta > Chlorophyceae > Chlamydomonadales > Chlamydomonadaceae > Chlamydomonas > Chlamydomonas incerta. The sequence continues at coordinate 1,004,012 of JAEHOC010000017.1, read as the reverse complement.
AACTCTCGGCATCGCCTCAACAGCCCGTCAAGCCCCCCAAGGTTGGTTGTATTTGATTGAGAATCTTTAGATATGCTTGCTGCTTGCTGCTTTCTGTGCGCGCGGGCTCGGTTTAGGCCTGGGACTCCAAATCGAATGCCGCTCGCGTCTAGCACTTGCGCCAAAGTCACCTATCGATTAGGCCCTGGCAAGGCCGAGACGCGTCTTGATGTGCCTTGCTAGAGCGAGCGTGGGGTCCGTGTGTCCAGGTGTGCCCTCCGTTTTCCGCTCTCCCGACCCACCCCTCGCTCCCGACTCTGCGGTTCCGATCGCCTCGGTTTAGGATGTGCTGCAAAAGCACCAGGCTCTATGTTCTGTGTCTCATTGATGCCTTTTCGTTGTCCTGACTGGAACTCTTGGCACTGTGGCTGGCTCCCGCCCCGCCACCAGAGCCTACCATCTCCAGCAGCAGCAGCAGCAGCACCTGGCGACGCTGGAGCCACGGCCGCAATCGCAGCAGCCATGCAACAACCAGCAGCACAACTGGTCGCGAGACACCGGCGTCAACACCACTAGCAATCTGTCGTGCACAACTTCATGCGGCTGCTGGAGCCCTGTCAGCGGCAGCAGGCCCGCCGGCAGCGCCGCCGCCGCCGCTGGCTTGCGCTTGAAGCCCGCCGCCGCCGAGGTAGACGTGATGGCTATGGTGACAGCAGCAGATGCAGGGTCAGCAGCCGCCGCTACCGCCACCCGTCAGCTCGCCGCATGCTGCCTGGAGTCGACTCCGTCGTCCTCGGCAACTGCTTACCAGAAGCAGCAGCAGCAGCCGGCGGAGCGCAGCGCTGCTGGAGAGGCCTCACAGCAGGACGCAGCACAGCAGACAGCAAGGGCTGCAGGTCCGGCGGGGACGCTTATGGTCGCTGCTGCTGCTGCTGGGTGGCAACCAGAACCCCCAGCGGCGCCGCCGCAGCAGCTGCCGCAGCAGCAGCTGCTACACACGCGGCGTGTGGCGAGCCTCCAACCGCCGCAGCAGCAGCACAATGGCGCCGAGAGCAGCGCTGCTGGCGCTGACGGCACCGGCATGGTCATCTGCAGCCGGAGCATCAGCAGCATTAGCAACAGGGGCTCCCTGCTGCTGCGCTCCTTCTTCGCCGCTGACGCCGCACCGCCGACTGCTGCTGGTGGGCTCTGCCGCGGCGAGGGCTGCGAGGGCGCGGTCTTCGTAGCGGCAGCAGCCGAGCACCAGCAGCAGAGCGCAGTGAATAATGCTAAGGCTGATGATGAAGCATCCACGTTCATCGGTGGTGCCGCCCAGCAGCAGGCACCGCAGTCCGGCTTCGGGCAGGGTCTCATCGCAGCAACAACACCCGCAGGCCAGCCACAGCCGCAGCTCCAACTGCCCCAGCAGCCGCAGCAGGTCACGGCAACAGCAGTAACATCGGCGGCAGCTAGTGCTAGCACGTTTTCTGATACCTGTTGGGAGGCGGAGGAGCTGTACCGGGACTTGGATGGACTATTGGATGTCCTGGATTGCATGGATGCGGAGGACGATACGCTACTGCACGTGCAGCCGCCGGCAGCAGCAGGGGAAACGGGAATTAGTGCTGTGGCGATGGAGTACCAAGAGCAGCAGGCAGCACCAGCGCACGTGGCCGTTGCAGCCGCACTAGCGCAGCTGGGGCCGCCGCAGCAACAACCACCACAGCAGCAGTACGCGCAGCAGCAGCACCACTATCAACAAGCGCTGGCAGCGCTGGCGGCGGCACCAGTGCCTGTTGCTGCGTGCGAACCCCTCTGGGGGATGGATGCCGCCGCCGCCGCCGCCCTGCTGCCTGCTTCAGCCGTTGACGTTGCTGGCGCCGTCACTGGCGCCGCAGGCGCTGCTGCCTTCAGTCCTTCGGATGATGCCAGGCAGCCGCCCAGCGCGCACACGGCGAGCGGACGCGTCGTCATGCAAGTCATGGAGGCGGCCCTGATGACGTCAGTGGCAGCCGCCGCCGCCGCCGTCGAAACGGCAGCAGCAGATGCAGCACGCTTCCCGGTATTCCCGGCGGCGGCGGGATGGCTCCCCACGTGCACGCCGTCAGCAGGCCACCAGCCAGACGTGCGGCGGGGCCAAGGCGCACAGCAGCAAGCAGCAGCAGCGGTGAGGCAGGGCCCGTACGGAGCTCCACAGCGGCAGTCCTGGCCACAGCCGTTGGCGCCCCAGCCGACAGAGCAGCAGCACTGGCAGCAGCCAGCCCCACCCCCTCCACGGCATGGCGAAGCGGCGACGGAGCTACTGCTGGGCCGCCAGCTACGCCAGCCAGGATTCATAATCCCGCTCACTGCGCGCAACACTCACCAGCAGCAGGTCCTTCAGCAGGAACATTCCCCACAGCGCCGTGTGTTCAGCGCGCCGTTCGTGCCATTCGCACTGGAGGCAACCACCGGTATCGGCGGCGGGAACTTACACCGGCCAGCAGCACCAGCAGGCGTCGCAGCGGGGTCGATGTCATCCACAGCGGCTCTGCTGGACCCCATGCGTGCCCTGAGCTCGCTGAGCCATGGTGCGGCCACGGACGCCTGTGTGACACTGGGGCTCAGCGAGCAAGATGTGAGCGACGTGATGCGGGGCATGGAGGCGGCTGCCGCGCCGCAACCACTGGCGCCGCCGCAACCGCTGGCGCTGCAGCCGCCGCAGCAGCCGCCACAGCAGCAGCAGCCGCTGTCCTCCCCGCAGGCACAGCTGACGCACCCGCAGGGCGTGCCGCGGCAGGGCTCACCACTGCTGCTGTCACGTCACGCCGGCGCCTCCGCTGCAGCCACTGCCGCCGACTATGTGTGGGGCCGCCAGAAGCAGCCACAGCGGGGCGACGTGGCAGCGGGGGCAGCGGGGGCCCACCACGTGCACACCATGGTCGTAGACGGGTAGGCAGGCGCCGGCTGGTGGAGTAGCAGCAGGGCTGAACTACCTGAACCGACGTGGATAGATTACGGCGACTTGCCGCAGCAGTTATACCTGAGTATGGAGAAATGTAATGGGGATGTGAGTATCGCAGCAGTACGCAGTATGTAGAGCAATGTAGCGCTCAGCGGTGCGCGACGCGCAAGTCGACTGCCATGGAAGCAGCTGAGTAGTAGCTCGAACACGGCATGTCTATTATGGCTATTACCGTACCCATTTCTCGCTTTTTCTGCGAAGGTTGGGATGATGGCGTGGCGAGTGACGCAACTCGGTCCATACACATAGACACTGAAGGCAGGCTGCCTTATAATTGCCATGTTTGTGCCACGCGTGCGCGTAGTGCGCGAACGGCTTAAGTTCTTGTTACTGATTGGAAGTGTACTGAAATCTCGTTGAGCGGTCAGCAGGGAGCGGGGCCGCAATGCCTCACGTTTCCCATGCCCAGTAGCATCCTAAAACGTGCTCCGCACTTGTCTGTGAGAAGTCTCTTGGAGAGAAATGATGTTAAATGCGAATGCAACTCACTGTGAGAAACCGTACGAACTGTCAGCGCCCCCATGACAATGGGGCAGCGCTCGTAATGAGCTGGGAGTTCGCTTATCGTCCGCCGTGCGTATCACTGGTTCTACTAGGTCCCAAGTATTTGTTTCTTATTTTTGCCGTGCAGAAGCTGCCGTCTGCGCGCCTGCTATTGCGTGCTAGCGTGCCGGCTTGCGGTACCATGGTGACATCAAACTGGGAAGCGCAGGGTGGACAGGACAGACCCTAGGGCGGGCGGGCGTCTTTCTGCGTGTTTTTCACGTGCATTCGCTGGAGGTACTGAATGGAGACTGCCGGAGACTGCTGGATACTGCTGGATACTGCTGGAGACTCAAGGGGCTGGAGGTGTGCCGGCATGCTTTGGCCGCCAAGCACGCACTCTGCTGCTGATGCCCTCAAACCTGTTGTGACAAACACGTGCGAGGGAGGCCGGGAGGGGGCGTGCACATGCGTGTTACCTGGTCCGGTGCTGTTAATTCATACCGTATAGGCGTTCGCTGCGGCTGGCTGCCAGTGGGGTGCCTGGCTCATCACGCACTGCCTGCCAGTGGCGAGGAGGGCCGCTGTGCAGAGGGTGGCGCACGGACGGCTGACTTGTGTTCTGCGTGAAATGGTACGGTATAATGGAGAAGGGAGCTATGCAGCACCGCGTTTGCACAGAGTCTGCAATGCGAACATGCACACGGCACGAGAAAGTAGAGAAATCTAATTATCAGCATGTGGACACCGCATTTCTCCGGTCCTTTGGGTGATGACTGTCGGTTTCGAGGTCAGGACGGTGGGGGCTGTCAATAAGGTTGCATGCTGTGGACTGCGTGCGTGCGTGCGTGCGTGCGTGCGTGCGTGCGTGCGTGCGTGTGCGTGTGCGTGCGTGTGAGAGAGTGGGGGTCGGAGAATCAGATGGCAGCTACGGTGAGATGAACGGCTGGTTGCATTGGTGACAAGGAGGACCTGCTGCCGAAGTTCACGAGCCAGCAAATCAAGCATGGAGCGAGCAGCCTCTAGCCGCTCCGAGGGCCGCGCACACTGTGTGGCGGACAGGGAATGAAGCGTACGGTACATCCATCGGGTTGCTGAGTCATGAGGGCGGATGCTGTCAATCTGAGTTCGCTATTTGCGGATACGAGGACCAGGCGCAATGAAGATTTTGAGAAGCGATGCAGACAGAAGACAGCGTTGCGCGACAGATTCGGGATGCATACTTCTGTGGTCAAATGACTGGACTGCTGGCCGCGGCTTTCCCTCAACTCGGCTCTCGGCGCTGAGCACGAGCTTGTAGGCCTGCTGGGGCTGGTCCCCCCGGCGCCCCGATCTGGGACTGCATTCGCACAGGCATTGACAGCTAGGCAGCTTGCTCTCATGCTCTGGTCATCTGGTGCCTAACAGCCTCAGGCCCTCAGCTACGCAGCACGCGCCTCGACACGTACACCACAGGTGACGCTCGTCGAGCAGGTCTGGGCTGGGGCCGCCCGTGAAAGCAATGTACCAGCGTGCTGCACCAGGCACCGAAACGTCAAAATGCGTCTCCATACATCCCGCCCAGGGCAGAGCAAGGGCAGACTGGGACCCCAAATAAGGCGAAGTAACCGTCAAACGGAAAGCACAGAGCAACAAGCCGACCCCGGGGGACAGAAGATGACAGAAGACAGAAACGCAGGGGCACACGCAGACAAACATTACCGCGCAGCAAGCCATATCTCAACCCGTCACAGGGGCCAAACGCACAGCTGGCATGCACTGGTATGCAAGCGCGCGCCACCGGTTTCATGAATCACAAACAATCGACCAGAAAGGTGGTTGGCAGTCCCCTCAAGGCAAACGTGTGCCCACGCCGCATCTCCCGTCTGAAGCCGGACATAGCCGGTGTGTACAGGCACCGCCCGCCACGTGTCCTGTCGCTTTCAGCTATCAGGCACAAGAACAGCATTCGCAGGACAACCTACAGCAGGAAACCCTCTAGCCGCAACGCTCCCGCTAGCTGCTGTGGCCGATTACCGCATCCCATGCTATGCTCGCCAGCAATGACCGACGCTAACCAACCACCGGCCGGTCTCAACCTGCACGCCGGCGCCGCTTTTGGGGCGGCGCCGCGCTGTCCTCCTCCACGTTGCGATGCTGCCCCCCTCCGCTCCGCACATGCTTACCGCTGCTGCTGGGCCCAGGGCCACCGCCGCCGCCGCCGCTGCTGGGCCCAGGGCCGCTGCCGCTGCCGCTGCTGCTGGGCCCAGGGCCACCGCCGCCGCCGTCGCCACTGCTGGGCCCAGGGCCGCTGCCGCTGCCGCCGCCGCCGGGGCGCAGTGCCGCAGGCCGTTTGTTGCCCAGCAGCATCTCCACGAGCGCCTGCCTCGTGTTCTGTTCGTCGCGGAGTTGGCCTCGCAGCCCTGTGGTGCAACGTTTGTACAGGCGGCTGCAAATGAGTCAGGACCTGGCACTGCAGCCTACTGGACCAGCAGGTAGAGGCGGCGTGCATGTGCCCCAATCCAACGCCCTCACACAGTGTTGGCACAAATGGACGCCGCGGGCATGCAAGCCACCACACGGAGTCTCCACTTGCAGACAGCGCTGTCTGGTACCGCCGGGCTGGCGCTGTCCTCACTTCGCGAACACCTGCAGCACATCATCAACGCATTCAGTGCCAGCTCCCTTATGGAGAACAGGCTGGCCTGGTACGGCCCCGTAGCCGCGCGGGCCACAACCCACACAGGCCGAAGTGCAGAACCCATCCCAGCCGCCAAAGCGCCACCGCCGGGCTCACCGCCACCACCGACATGCAGGTCTCGGGCATCCAGAGAGCGGCTCGCACGCCCAGCAGCGCCGCCGGCCGCTCCGACCGCCGAAGGCAACGGCCGCCGCCCAGCCGGCAGCAGAAGTACACCAAACCGCAGGCCAGAGCCCACGGCCCCGACGGCGCGGCGGATGTTCTCGCGCTTGGCGGCAGCGGCCCCAGCGAGGCCGTCGGCCTCCTGAGGGCTACGCGCCGCGAAGCCGACCGCGGACCAAGCATGCATGGCAGCCACCAGCATGGTGACAGGCCCGCCGGCGGCTCCAGGAGGAGGCGTTGCTTGGAAGCGGTGGCGGCCTTGGCCCACCTTCTCCACCGTTGCCGGACTTCGCTGGCGGGGCCGGCGGAGACGGACACCCCTCCAGCAGCAGCGGCGCCGGCACGGACTCGGCAGCTAGCTAGGCGGTGGCTGCGCCACGATGACGGCGCGGGCAACGACATCCGCGGGGCCGGCGGCGGCCGCTGCTGGGCAGCGGGTCGCTGGCAGCCACCGCGACCAGCGCGAGGAGCCGGGCCTGCTGCTGCGCGTGCGCCGGCTCCAACTCCATCACTCCATGTCGTCAGGCCCAGCCACCACCCAGGCCGCCGCGCCAACGCCAGCGTGTGGAGTTCCGGACCGCGCCATCGCCTGTGCTCGGACCGCCATCTCGCTCCTGGGGGCTGGGGTCGCTCTGCGCAGCGACTGCACGCGGGGGCGACAAGCAGCTGCCCACACCCGTGCAGTGCCGGCACAGCCCAAGCGCCGCAGATGCCAGCCGCCATCGCAAAGCAGCACCTACCTGAGGCGCATTGATTGTGGACTTTGCGGCACACCTCGCAGCTTTGCTCGTCCGGCTTCCAGCATACCGAGTCGTCAAACGGCGAGACAGGCAGAGGTTCCTGCTGACGATACGCCGCGGCAAGACTCCACCAAGCCGGCCGTCTGGCGCCACGCACCAGGGCCACGCGCCCACGCGTCCCAGCAGACTGCACACGTCTCACTTCAAATGGCTGCACGAAGCCAGCCGACTGCCCCGGCGGCACTTCTGGAAGACAGAGCAACCCCTCACCACAGGCAACACTGGGCCGCCGGGCGTGGGCGCGCCGCCACCAGCAGCAGTCCCGGGCGGCGCGTACGAGGACTGTGGTTGCATTGGCGCGGACAGGGGCGACTGCTGCGGCTGCTGCTGCCGCGGCTGCCGTGGCTGCGGCTGCTGCGGGTGCTGCAGCTGCTGCGGCTACTGAGACTGCTGTGGCTGCTGCAGCTCTTAGGCTCCCCAGCGGGGTCTAGGTGCGGCGTCTGAGGGCGCCCTGGTGGCCGCCTAGCAGGACTGTGTGCAGGACTTTTCCGTACCAGGAAATAAACGGCAGGCAAAGGTGAAACGTACGGCGAACGATCATGCCAGGGGAGCCGTCCCTCCGTGGCGCGGTCATCATCGGGGCAGGGGCGCGGTCATCATCGGGGCAGGGGCGAACGAACTGAACCCCAAACCCCTTGTTCAACAGCGGGCCCCGCCGCCGCAAGTTCACAACGGCCCCTCACTATGCGTGTGCGTTGGAACTCTCGCCACTGCCACTGCCACTGCTACTGCCAATACTTGAAACCTCCCCTGCCTTGTGAATCTACCTGGCATGCCCAAGAAGGGTGCGAAGCCGGAGCCTGGGCCAGGCTCGACCCGAGCTAAGGCGTGCATGGGCGTCCACACCCCTCGTAGTCGCATGCATCCACACCCAGCGAATGCGTTCTTGTTTCCATACCATTCACACCTATCTTCATATAGCATACAACTGCGCCCGTCCATTTGCTAATTGCACTGCTCGGCGACCGGAAACATCCAAGATGTTGACTCGCGCGTAGTCGCGCCTTCCTGGCACTGCGCAGGGCTTGCCGACAGTTATGCCTCAGACTACTGTGAAGTCCAAACAGCCTAAAGCTTGCGGCTGTGATCCTTGCCATGTCGCAGCGCTTCCGGAGAAGGTTTGGCCGGCCCACGGCCTGCCTATCAAGCAGTGCATAGGCGAGCGGAAGCTGCGGACGCTGTACGGCTTGTATCAGACGTGCAACGACGTATCTTATCTGCAGACCCGTCCGAAATCTTCTGCATCACGAACGTAGAGCGGCTAACCGGCCGATAGCCGCTCCAAAGGCATAATAATGGGACTAGATGACCTCGATGATATATTCACTGGTTCCTTTGTAAGGAAGGCGCAGTGCCAGGAAGGCGCGACTACGCGCGAGTCAACATCTTGGATGTTTCCGGTCGCCGAGCAGTGCAATAAGCAAATGGACGGTCGCAGTTGTATGCTATATGAAGATAGGTGTGAATGGTGCCGAAACAAGAACGCATTGGGCGTCTACGCTGGGTGTGGACGCATGCGACTACGAGGGGTGTGGACGCCCATGCGACCCCTGGATGTCGACCCGGTCGACCCGGGCGTGGAAAGCTGTTAGGAAAGCTGTAAGTCTTCGTTTGCGCAGGAGCAATGTGCCGTGTAACTAATATATGCAATTTCAATGTCAAGTTACCTCCCGCGGTGAGGCCTGGCGGAATCTGAAAGCCGTCGTGTTCCTGCCGCCCAACCGACTTCGCAACGCAAGCGCAAGTTTACTGCGCAATGAGGTTCAGTATGGATTGTTGGTTTGAATGTGTGCAGCGGATGCAGCGGATCAAGCGAAAACATGGTGAACGCGATCGTTCAACAGAATGCAGGTTACCCTACACCCCTAGCATTATAAATTGAAAACTGCTCCGAGAGTTATGCATTATGGGCTTGTCCTTCAAGTGAACTGCTGAAACGTCGTGACAATTTATACTGCAGGGCCACACGCGACCGATTCTTTTACAGTCACTGGACAATGTAAACTATGAACTCTCTACTTGCGGAGCCTCTGGTCGTGGGCGCAACGCCCCCGGGGAGCTGAAATTTGCTCGAGTGTTGGAAATGGAGGTGCAGCAGCCGGCTGACGAGCAGGGCGAACGCGGAGCATGTTCACGCGCTGGAGTTCATGCCAGCTGGGCGCCGGTGCCGCTCGCAGCCGCAGGCGCCCGCGCAGTGGCCCCAACGGAACCACTGAGTCCACCGGCAGGCCGGCCTGCGGTGCGGGCGCCGTGGGCGCTCTGCGAGATGGGATGCTTGGTCAGGTACCATGCTCTGTGGGGCTCAAGGTAAGGCGATCACCAGAATACCTGCTGTGCGGGGGGGGCCGGGGGCCCTTTGCGACACGTCGAGCACCTCAGCGTCGGCCAACTCAAGCAGTACACGCGCTGTACCGGCGCCATTCGGAGTCTGGGAGTCATGACTAAGCTGCTGCATGCCCACCACCACTCCAAGCGGCCCAGGCGCTCAGCTGTGTAGGGCTTATGAGACCTGGGTGTTGCATTATGTGCACCCGTATTGAGTGAGGGGCGCTTGATAAGCCGCAAAACGCCGGTCAGCCCGATCGAGATCGAGATATATTGATAGCCGCCGCCGCAACCCCCGCACGGAAACAGCGTGCACGTTCGCTGTGTCCGTGTACACGGCCTGCCTGGCAGCACTAGCAGCAGGACGTCTTCTGACACCATAGGACCTACGCACGCCCGCCATTGGGCGGCCTTGCTTTGTTTGCGCGCGTCTGCGTGGCACCCCATCACCACCCCCCCCATCATCATGGAATTCACCCATGCGGGTGCCCTGCTGCTGCTGCTGACGCAGATGGTCGCGCATTGCACAGCACATCCCCGGCCGCACTGAGAACGACTGCAAGGTAAGGAGGCAAGGAGCACAGTGTGATGAATGATGCGGCGAGGCCACACGTGCCTGCATACGGCCGATGGAAGGCAAAAGGTCTGCTGCTGCTGTGCACCCGCCGCGGCTCCGGCTCCCGCCCCCTATCTATTCCACCTCGGGCTACCCCGTCACGTTTGGCCGCCTGCGGTCATTTAATTGCAAGTGCCTTGGCCGCCAGCTTTGCTCGAGTGTGGTCTCTGCTGCGTGCTCAAGGCACATTCGTTCACTTACTTGGACATGCACGTGTTTTACTGACGGCACGCTTGTCCCTGCCTCTCAATTCTGCGCCGCTCCAATTGACTCCTCCTATCTACGCCTCCGACATTGAAACCATTCAGAACATGTGGTACAGCTCGGTAAGCAACAGGACCTATCGCTCAGGCCTTGGACCCTATCCCTAACTAGATAGTTGGTGTGGAGAGGCGCTCCTGCTGCGTGGGAGTATGTGGGGTGCGCGCAGCGGTTTCCGAGCCTGGGTGCGTGCGCTTCACATCCTTGCGGCTATTGCGGCGATAGCAGCGAGGGGCGGGTGCAAGCAAGCTTGTGCCGGGCGTGATGGTCAGCAGGGGCCCCGCCCACGTTCCCGTTGTTTGTTTGGGGCCGGGTAGATAGCTCTAGCTAGTGCAGGTGGGTACTATTGGGGCTACCCGTTGAGGCGAGACGGTGTATATGTAGCTATGTGTGACACATCCATGCATACTATCTACACGCACACGCTCGTGATGTGCATGGAACCGCGCCGCGGTGAATGAAACGCCGCCTCGCTCTTATCTGCCTCCGCCGCATGCTGCCTGGCAGGTCCGGGCCAAGTCCGTGCGGCGCGGCCCCTTCCTTGACGCCTACATCCAAGCCATCAAGGCGCTCACCACGTCAGCTGAAGCAGCAGCAATAATCGCCAAGCCGTCGCCCGCTGCTGCGCTCGCCGCCAATGGCCGTGCGCGTGATGGAGGCAACTCAGCGGCAACGGCGGCAGCGCCGGCGGTGGCGGCGGCGACGCCGGCTGACACGAGCAGCCCGCCCCCCGACTGCGGCGGCCAGCAATGGGGTTGGGGCGGCAGTGGGGCCTGCTGGGCCGCCGAAGGTAATGCTGCCGCTGCAGCTTCTGCAGCAGACGGACTTGCGGCCTGCGCAGCCGCCGGAGGCAGTGGCGGCAGCTGTGGCGGTGGCGGCATGATGACGGATGGCCAGGGCGCGGCAAGCGGCGAGGTACGTTATGCATAACTACTGACTGCATGCCCTCGCTGCATGCATGCCCTCGCGTGTTGCTGTCAACGTGCCCCGCCCGATCCCCCGCCCAGGAGGAGGTGCGTGGCGCGGCGTTCGCTTACGCCGTGGAGGTGTGCGGTGGCGACCCCGCGGCCGCCACCCACGGCGCGCTGAGCTATCCGCCGTACTGGTGCCCCCGGCGCATGCAGCAGCTACTGCTGCTGCTGCCGCTGCAGGATGCGCAGCAGCAGCAGCAGCAGGCGTTGCAAGCGCCGCCGCAGCCGGGTGACGCTGCGTCGCTAAGGACCGACCAGCAGCAGCCGTATCAGGACGACACGGACACTGCGGCGGCGGCCGGCGCGGCTGGCAGCGGCGGTGATGATGGACACAGCAGCAGCAGCAGCAGACCGCCTGCTGCTGGCAGCGTTTCGACTGCCGCTGGCTTTGTCTCCGCAGTCTCTGCTGCAGAGACCGGCGAGACGACTGCTGGCTGCAATAGCGTGGGCGCCGCGGAGGGAGTCGCCACCCAGCGCCTGGCTCGCCTGCTGGTGGTGCCGCCGTCATCGGCACCCGCCGCTGCAGCTGCTGGCTTCCGATGTGAGGAGCCGCCGCCGTACCGCGACCTGGATGCGCTGCTGGAGATCCTTGACTGCATGGAGATGAGCGAGCTTCAAGCACCACCGCCAGCAGCAGCAGAGGCTGCAGGCGGCGGCGAGGTGCAGGCGCAGCAGCCGCAGCAGCAGCAGCAGCAGCACGGAGCCGCAGCAGCAGCAGTACCGCCGGATGAGGCCATTGAACAGCAGCAGGCGGTGGCGGCGGCGGGATTTCCTCAGCTATTAGCAGGCCCGCAGCAGCTGCTGGCGGCTGTCGCGCCACCGCTGCCGCCGCCGCGGCCACCGCAGCGGCTGCGCGTGCCGCAAGAGCTGGACCTGCTGCAACCGCTACAGCAGCAGCCCAACGCGCAACACTTACACCAGCAGACGGAGCTAGTGCGGCTAGTAGTGCGCCCGCGGGCTGCCGCCGCAGCAGCCACTATCCTTCGTGCCGCCGCTGCTGCCCCCAATGGAGCCGCCGCTACCCTTGCGGCGCAGCAGGCAGCAGCAGCGCACACAGCGAGCGGGCGCGTCGTGGAGACCCTGCTGCTGCCCGGCGGCGGTCTGGATTACGCGGTTGCTGCTGCTAGCTGCTGCGCGTCGCAGTCACAGTTACTACCAAACCCGCAGCAGCAGCAGCAGCCGGCGTGGAATCTTGAACTGCAGAATCATTCCGCCGCGGCACACCAGCAGCAGCAGCAGCAGCAACAGCGGCAGATGGCTCGGGGTGGACATGGGGCTTCACAGCAGCTGCAGCACCGGCTGCAGGCGGCGCAGCAGCAGCAGTCCGCCGCTGCGGGGTTGCTAGCGCCCCCGCCCCAGCAGCTGCGCCTGCGGCTGCAGCAGTCGCAGCGGCAGCATGACGGGAGCGAAGCAGCAGGGTGCGAAGCAGCAGTCGCGCCGGTGCAGGTGCTGCCGCCAGCAGGCGGCGGCTCGCCGCACCGACAACGGATCAACATCGCGCACCCGCGCACCGCCCAGTTCCTTCATCAGCAACAGCAGCAGCAGGAGCCCGCCACTACCGCCACCGCGCCGCACCGCATGCTGAGCGCTCCGACGGTGCCATTCACAGCGGAGGCGGAGGCAGTGCCGAAGGCAGCAGCAGCAGGAGCAGCGGCTGCAGCTTCAGCAGCAGCCGGCATGCGAACTGCTGCGGCGGCGGCATCATGGGGCACTTTTCGCAACTCCGCCGACGACGACGGCGGGATGCTCCTTCCGCTGCCCGCCGGGTTTTTGCCGTCGTCCTCATCGGCGGCAGGGCTGCCCATGACGTCATCCGGCCACGGCGTCACATATGCGCATAGCAGCGGCAACGTCAGCAACAATGGGCTCGGCCGCTCCTCAACACTGGCAAGCGCGGCGGCAGCTGCGGCCGCCGCCGGCGGTGGAAGCCTCAGCAGCGGCCGCCTAGGCCTCCTCCGTGGCGGCAGCCTGCTGGGTCTACAGCAGCAGCCAACCATGATGAGTGCCGGCGGCATTGCAGTGGCGATCGATGCACCGGTTGACAACGCAGCATCAGGATTCTACTGCCGGGCACGCAGTGATAACTTGAGTGTTGGAACCAGCAGCGGCGGTGCCGCAGCCAAGCGGAATGCATGTGCCGCGTCGTCGTTGACGCTGGCGGCGGCACGTGGGCTCGGCGGCGGCGCCCCAATGATTGCGCCTCCTGAAGCATTCGAGTTCCATGCGCAAACCGCTACCGTGTGCGCACCCATGGACGTGTCGCGCGACTTTGAATCCAGCAGTGCGACCTTGTGCAGTCCTTTCGTAAACCCGCTGTCACCCGTGGCAGTAGCGGCAGTAGCGGCAGCAGAGTACAGCGGCGCCGGCAGCAGCAACCGGCGGGGGGCTTTGGCGTCGGTGCTGGACCCCATGCGTGCGCTGAGCTCGCTGAGCCATGGTGCGGCCACGGACGCCTGTGTGACCCTGGGGCTCAGCGAGCAAGATGTGAGCGACGTGATGCGGGGCATGGAGGCCGCCGACCCCCCGCAACCGCTGGCGCCGCAGCCGCGGCCGCACCGGCCACAGCAGCAGCAGCCGCTGTCCTCCCCGCTGGCGCAGCTGACGCACACGGGCGGCGTGCCGCGGCAGGGCTCACCACCGCTACTGTCGCGTCACGCCGGCGCCTCCTCTGTACCCGCTGCAGCCACTGCCGCCGGCTTTGTGTGGGGCCAGCAGCAGCAGCAGCAGCAGCAGCAGCGGGGTGACGTGGCAGCGGCGGCTCACCACGTGCACGCCATGGATGTTGACGGGTAGGCAGGTGGGCGCCTGCTGCTGCTGGACTAGCGGTTGGGCGGCTGAACTAGCTGGACCGCGGGCCACCACTTGTTGCATGTACGCATGAGGTTCTGTACCGTAGTGTACCGCATGGGCGAGCAAGCATAATGTGTCGCCCGAGTAGTAAATAAGGCAGCCGCCGGATCATTAGCCGGATGGGTCACTCGCTCCGGTTTTGTCATAGCACCGACCAGGGGAGGCGGAGTTTGCTTGGCTGCCGCTTTGGCTGCCTAATCGCATCGTGTGCGCATGCTGTGCTACAAACTACCGTACATGGGTACCGGTGCACAACGGTTTCAAGAGAATCCTATTTTAATCCAACTCAAGATACAGCCACTTGATGCACTTGAAACGTGTACCAATGGAGCTAGCTAGCCATTGTTCGTGGATGGGCGAGGCAGGGAGCTAGCTGGTCGGGACTGAGTGCATGCTTGCCCCGATCAGCGCGTGACGCGGCGTCCTCGTGGGTGTACTGCTGTTGAAGGCGCAGCAAGGGCTTGATTGCTGCCTCGCTCTGTCGTGAGTTCTAAGGATGGAGTATGTAGCAGCAGCATAATGCACCAAGTGCACATGGTGACCATGAATTGGCAGCCTGAGGCTGCCATAGGTCATCTGTGGCGTACATATATATGTAGCCGCCCATACGATACACGCAAGCTGGATGGGCGGGGGCACACGTACGTGCGTGTCACAACATACACGCAGTGAGCACACTAGCTAGCAGGTGTGACACAAGTGCGTGCAAATGCAACGGACTCTGTGTAGCACAAGCAGGCCCCAAACTGCATGCACCGTTGCAGTACGTTGTTGCATGCACCGTTTGTGACACTTGCCTTCATAACTTCCTGTGAAGTTAAATGTAGTCCGCTCCGGTATTTTCATGTGTTCTTCTGAAGAAAGGTTATGTTAGTTACATGTTTAACTAATGTTGAGATTGCATTGAGATTTCTAAACTGCCACGCTCTGCTAACGGCACGATTGGCGGGTTGGTTGATGACCACAACGTCCTGCTGGTGCGGTGGAGGCATCTCTAATGAGCTGCCTCCTGCCTCATCTTCGGAAGAAACGTTGTATTGCGTAATTGCGTGTTGTTTATTTGGGGATCTGTATAAACTTTGAGATTCCGAACTGCCGCGCTCGTACGGCTGTAGCGGTTGGACCCGTGTTTAATTTGTGACCATGCGGTCCTGGTGGTTGGTGAGACATGATGTATGACAGACACCTTCTCAGCATCTCCTGGTCTCGCATTAGTTGCGGCCGCGTCCAGGCGCCGCGCCCCACCTGCACGGAGCGGCCGCCGTCCAGTGACTGATGAACCGTTTTCTGTTTGAGTTTCCCGTTACTCCGAAGAAAATTGTGTTGCACAGTTGCTGATAACGTTGAGATTCCATTGAGATGCCGCTCGTACGATAGCTCCCTCGGTCAGTTGCTTGGTGAACACAATCGTGGCATTGTTTAGTACGGTAGCACGGTGCCTCATCATGAACTGGGTTCTTTCTGTAGCATGAACCCATATACACATGGACCAGCCGCACACGCCCGCATGTGCCTGCCTGCATACCCGCGTGCATGGCATTTCACGGTTGCATGCAAATGGCAAAGGTGCATGCAGGCTGCGGTGCTTCACTGCTGGCACTGAGGGATGTTGATTTGCTTTGTCCACGTCACCACGTCACTGCTGAGGGATGCTGCGGGATGTTGATCTGCTTTTGTCCACGTCACCGCTGAATTTATAACGAGACCACTGGACGATGGCGCCCGCCAGCCGCGGCGGTGCAAGCGCGGCCCCAGACCAGAAGGGAGGGCTCTTGTGAATGCACGGTGTGATTGGGAAGTGCTGCCCTAGCTGCCCTGTCGTCCTCCAGGGGGATGGCAGCACGGCGCTTGAGTGGGTGTTGGGCTTCGGTCGGCCTCCGGCTGGCAGCAGGGCGCGGGGCGTTGAAGAGCACGGCATGGGGTTGGCATTCTGTGCCAGGGGTTCTGTACTTCTGGGTGCTTCAGTGCGCGCGCGTAACGCGAATTGATCTCACTATTTCGGGGACATGGAGGTATGGGGGTGCAACGCACGGCAAATGCTGAAGGAAGTGCTGTGCACGGTGCACCTCCATAAGTAAGAACGAGGAGGCGTGCGGACGGGCCGTGCGGGCGGGGCGCGGCGCCTGGACTGCGGGAGGGGGGTGGGACAAGGGCCCCGCTAACCCCGAGACCAGGAGAACCTGAAAAGGCCGCGGCCATGTAAGAATGTTGATTGCCGCGGGGCAAACGCGGCGCCTGGGCACAGGTTGCGACGGTGTGCGCCCTGGTGGCGCTGCCTGAGGACCCGTTACCCTGCGTGACAGCGTGCATGAGCATGGATATGTATGACTTTCAGTCGGAAGAAGGGAAACGAAAGTCCAGGACAGGGCTGGACAGGGGAGTTGCGGTCAGCCCCTCCCCTCACGCCCTCCATCCCCTGGTGCGGTCAGCCCCTCCCCATTTGCCGGACCCTAGTATAGCCGGGTCTTCCGCTGCCCCTGGAGACCCCAAGTCGCCAGTTCGCCGGTCATACAAATACGTTAAATGAGAGAAGCCTGGCAAACTTGGGAGGGGCAAGCCAGAGAATTTTTGGGCTGAGCCCCCCCAGCGAAGCGTTCCAGGGGGGGGCGAAGCCCCCCAGGAACACCCCGGTCCGTGGCTGCGTGGCTGCGTGGCTGCGTGCGTCGGCAACACATAGCATACTGGCGCAAACCGCGACTGCTACGTATTATTGTTTATTAATGCCTATTGCATGCAAGTAGGTGGCAGGGAAAATTCGGGCGGAGCGAGAAGTGGCTTCGCGCTTCAATGGACAATTGACTTTCGCGAGGTCGCGAGGAAAGCATCCAGTGCCCGCTGATATGCAGTCTATAAGGCAAACTATGTTGGCGGTAAGCAAAGCGGGGATGTATATCGGAAGTTTTGCGCGACTTGCCGAGCCAATGCCTGCCGACGCGCCAGAATGCCGAGAAGCCCCGAGGTCGCCCCCGCCCCGCGCCTAGCCCTTTGAGCGTGGGGCGCCGTAGGGGTGTTGCCTATGGCAGGAGGCTAGAAAAAGGCGTGAGGTGTTTGGTAACGTGCCAAGGCACGCACATGGATGCTGCGGGAAATCCCCAACCCGGGTGTCCCTAGCCACGCGCCTGTGACAGCTTTGTAGGGGCATGAGGCTCTGGGGCCGTTACATGCCTACTAGCTCCCAAGCGTACGGGGGCTTAGCCCATTTTCCAGCTGTACAAAGCTGACACCCCTTGTTTGCGACCGCGCACGCTGGCTGACATCGATCTTGGGCACGATGGCGGAACCGTGTGTTTGTCGGCCCGTGGAACCGACAACAGGTATCAGAGACTTTAGGTCAAGGTCATACTAGTCATGTCTTTTCAAGTCATGCCTTGCCCGAACGACGCTTGCCGAATTGTGTTCATGTGCGCCAGTCCAGACCTAAGTAAGGCTGTATCCTGTGAAATAGAATGAATGCACATGCATAAAACCAAAGGCAATAATGGATTTGGCGAAGAATTTGGCGCTATTTGCGCTCGGGAGCGCTGTGGCTGTTTCCTTGGGCAAGCAAGGACTGTTTGTTGAGGATGCCGGCGTGATAGCGAAAACGGCCCTGGTAAGTGCGAAGCGCGTCGCTGTCGCGTTCTGGAGTCGTTGTGACTTCAGCGCTGTGCACGCAGCTCCTCGCAACGGTCTTCGCTGCACTGCTTTACTTCAAGGGACGTTTTTGGCGGAGCAACAAGCGCTCGGAGGTAAACACGGCATGCAAGCCAGTGCTTGTCAAGCAACTTGTCCCCGGCGCACTTGAAGCATGCTCGTCTATGAACCGAAAACAACTGCAGTGTGGAACGAGTGGAACGGGCGATGGCTCAACCCGGCCGGCGACCGCCGCGGCCGCGACGGCCCCTGGTCCACCGCTGGAGGGGCCCCGCCCCCTCGGGCCCGGGCGTCCGTCCGGCCTCGGGCCCGGCCGGCCCTCCGTGGTGTCCCCAGCTCCCTCTGGCTCCGACATGCTGACCCAGCTGCTGAGCGCGCTGAGCGCTGACCGGGACGCGGCAAGCCCGCTGCGCCGGACGCCCTTCTCCGAGCTGGCGGACGCGGACGGGGCGTGCTTGGTGCTGGTGTTGTGCAGCGCCCCCGCCGCGGCGTACCGCCTGTCGTACGTGCTGCCGTACGACCGTTTCAAGGTGTGCCGTGCAGGAGGGAATGGGGCGCTTGGCGGCTGGGCAGCTGGTGCCGGGGCGCTGCCGTACCTTGTATGTTGCGCACGCCACGCACCCCTCTCCATGACCTTTCACGCCGCCGCCGCCGCTGCCGCCCCGGGTGCAGGTGGCGGTGCTGGACTCGCTGGAGCGCTGCCTTGCCTTCCTGGAGGAGCTGCCGTACACACCGGACGTGATGGTGGTGGAGGAGGACGACCTGGCGGGCGGGGCGGGCGCCGCCAACACGGTGCGGCGGCGGCGCGGGCCGGGGCCTCGGGGGGTTGTGAACACCAACCATTAGACAGGGGACAGCCGTCCATGTTAGTGGGGGAGGAGGGGTAGCCGTCCACGTTACCCGGTTTTGAACAAATGGTGAAGTGCCGATGCCCAGCGGTGCAGCGGGTACCGGAGGAACGCATCATACCGTTGGCTAGGGGAGGGGGCGGAAAGCAGGGGTCTGCACGAGGCCACCCGACCCAGGCCGCTAGCTGCTGCGGTTGCTATGGTGCTGTGAGCGAGCCAGCACACGGCCACCGGCAGTCGCTGTGCGAGGCACCGGTATCCATACGCGGCCTCGACTTCTTGTGCATGCAGGCCATCGCAGCCGTGCGCCGGCGCTTCGGCCCCGCGGACCTGCCGCTGCTGCGAGTGATCCGCAACGGCGGCCGCAGGTTCGCAACAGCCGGTCCAGGTGGCGGCAGCGGTGGTGGCGGCGGCGCGCACTGGGCGCAGGCGACGGGCGGGGCGGGCGGCGTGGGCGCGCTGGCGCCTGGGGTGGGCGCGGCGGATGTTCTGTTCGCGCCGTTCGAGTGCGCGGAGCTGGAGGCGCGGGTGGTGGCGCAGGTGGGTGCGGGGCTGGGGCATTTGGAGCTGAAGCAGTGGACCAAGCAAACGAAATCAAGTAGGGGTGCGGGGGGCTGCGCCTGGGATGCGCGGAGAGTGAGCCCCGCCCCGCGCCGCGCCGCAGGTGACGCTGCGGCGGCAGCACCAGCAGCGCGCCGCGGCCGTGGCCACGCTGTCCGTGCTGCGGCACCTGCTGCCGCCGCCCGCGCTCGCCGACCTCTCCCGCGGCAGCCAGCCCTGGGCGGCGCGCGCGCACGCCGACGTGTCCGTGCTGTCGGCGGTGCTCATCGACCCGCACGGCCTGGCGACGTCGCTGGTAAAGGCGCAGCTCCAGGCATCGGCGGGCGGCGGCGGCAGCGGGGGCATCGGCGGCGGCGGCGCCGCGTCCGGGCCGCACGGGCACAGCCGCAACCTGAGTGGCGGGTCGGCGCTGGGGGAGGCGGGCGGGCTGGCGCCGGCGGCGCTGGTGGGCGCGATGCATGAGGCCATTGCCGCGTTCGACGGGCTGTGCGACATGCACGGCGTCATCAAGATCGGGACCACAGGTGCGTGCCAATGCGTCGCAGTGCGCCGCATTGTCCAGGGGCCTGCATTGCCGGTGTACTGCCGCTGTCGCTACTGCCGACTGACGGCTGCTGCTGCGGCCGCGGCGGCGACCCCCCAGGCGACGAGTTTGTGTGTGCGGGCGGGCTGGATGGCGGCGGCGCTGGCGGCGGCGACGGCGGCGACGACCACCTGCAGCGGCTGCTGCGCGTGGCGGCCGGCATGGTGGCGGCGGTGGGCGCGCTGCAACAGCAGGTGCGCTGTCACTGTGTGTGTGCGCGCCGGGGCGTGTATGAGTCCATTGCACTGCGTGCGTGTGCGTTTTTGAATGCTGCCGCAGCGACGCGGTCGCCCTTCGCGGAACCGGGGGTTTTCAACGCTGTGGGAAACTGCTTCAGGGTCAGCAACAGCAGTACCACAGGGGGTGGGAGGGGTTACGTCATTTACCTGACTCGGCGATGCTCGTGTCCCCTTGCCGCAACTGCTGCAGCTGGCGCGGGCGGGCGGGGCGCCGCTGGCAGTGCAGATTGGCGTGCACTCGGGTGAGCATCAGGGCCGGGCGCTGGTGTTGGCCTGCTGCTGCATTGGGGATGGGGGCACCAACACTGCAGGAGTGAAGCTGTGCAGGCGGGGGTACACAAGCGCGCACACATGTTGGGGCTCCTTGCGCAACACCTCAAGTGGCAAGAACGTCGTGTTGGACAACACACGGAAACCAAACCCGCCCAGCAATGGTGGCTGTTACTTATGCATACTTACACCGAGCTCCGCGTTGGAGCTGTTGCCTCGGAAAAAGAACGTCGTGTGTCGCTGCGCCGCCGCGCTGACGCCGCTGCCCCGCACCTCGCGATGCAGGACCGTGTGTGGCGGGCGTGGTCGGCCGCATCCGGCCCACCTACACACTCGTGGTGAGTGCGGTATGCGCTGGTTGAAGCAGTTGATCGGTTCGTACACGGGATGGGGCGGGCCCCGTACTTCTCAGCACGTGCCGGCGCCTGCCCATGCCGCTATACCCCCTTGTTCCGGCGCACACGCAACTGCATGGCCAGCCACGCGGGCCCCAGCCACCACCAGTGCCCCAGCCTGATGCACTGCGGCCGCACCGTTGCTGCGCGACTGCACTGTGCGCGCGGTGAGGACCTGACCTGACCTGACCCGACCTAACCTGACCTGGTACGTGGAGTGGCGTGCCATGACGTGACGCTGTGCACCTGATGAACGGCGCGCCTCCGTGTTGCCCCCCGTGCTGCCCAGGGCGACGCGGTGTCGGCAGCGGCGTGGCTGCGCGCCTGCGGCCACCCCGGGTGTGTCCACGTCAGCTCCGCCGTGCGAGACCGCATCTCCATCCTGCAGCGCCGGCAGCAGCAGTCCACCCCCGGCAGCCCGGGCGGCGCCGGCGGCGGTGGCGCAGGCGGCGGCCCCGGCGCGAGCGCGGGGCTCGGCGGCGGGCCGTGGGGGCCGCCGGCGGCGGGCGGGGAATTCGAGTTCGTGTCGACTGTGACACGCGGCGCGCTGCTGGGCCCGTCGGGCCTGTCCCGTACGTACTGGGCCAAGGTGGGCGCGAGCCGGCGACACGCGTGGAAGACGCGTGTGACGCTGCGTCTGCGTGCACACTGCGCTTGCATGCGTGCCGCACTGGTGGTTGCGGGCGCCGCAGGGCGCCACAGGCCTCAGTGGCCGCCCTCGCTCATCGCAATGCCCTCTCCGCACGCGCAAATGCCCGCCAGCTTGGGCGCACCGCCAACCCCCAACACACGCCACATACACGCCACAACACACGCTGCACACGCACACGCGCCGCACACGCCGCACAGGTGGGCGAATGGCGCGCCGCGCTCACGACCGCGTACTCGCCGGCGCGCGGCGGGCTGGCCACCGCCGCCAGCCCGGCGGGGCGCAACCCAGTGCGCCGCTCCACACACAGCCGCAGGGCGCTCATGGCCGCGGCCGCCGCCGCAGGCGCCGCTGCGGCCTCCGCCTCGTCCGGCGGGCCCGGCGCGGCTGCTGGGAACGGGGCCGGGCCAGCGCCGAAGGCGGGGGTGGGTGCAGCCGGGGCCGTCGTTGGCGTGGGGCCCTCCGCGATGGCGGGCGGCTCGTCTGGCTATCCGGCCGCGCCCGACAGCGGTGGGAGCGAGGACAGGCACGCGGCGGCGCAAGGGGCACCTGAGGGCTCCAGTCGCCGGCCAGGTGCGTCTGCTTGATGGCCTAGCGGGGCAGCACTCAGCAGGGCCTGCCTGGGAGGGGCAGAGATACCGTGCGCGTGTTTGGGTCGGGCGGGAGGGGAGGGCCGGCGGGCGCTCACTGTCCTTCCCGGTGCGCATCCTGTGCTATGAGTAGCAGTGGCGCCCTCTGCAACCCGCTTACCGTGTGTGTGTGCACGCTCCCCGGCTCCCGCAGGCACGGGCTCTGGCTCCGGTGGCCGTGGTGGCGGCGCGGGCGCGGGCCAGCACCGCCCGCCGCCGCGCGCCTTCTCCTCCCCCACCATCGACCTGTCGCGCAGCCAGACGGAGCCGCGGCCCGCGCAGGGGCACGAGGAGGGCATTGAGGAGGGCGCGGAGGAGGCGTCGGAGGGGGGGGAGGCGCTGGGGGCGCCGATCACGGAGGCGCGGCGGCAGCAGTCGGACCCCGCGGGCGATAGCCGCCGCCTCAGCCAGTTGGCGGCGACTGAGGAGGCGGGCGCGGCCGGGCTTTTGCCGGACCAGGGCCAGGTGGGTGACTGGGTGGTGAGGGGGCGTGGGCGTGGGCGTGGGCGTGGGCGTGGGCGTGGGCGTGGGCGTGGGCGTGGGCGTGGGCGTGGGCGTGGGCGTGGGCGTGCACCCCAAGCTCCTGGCCCAGGTCAGGCCTCCCAGCCAAACGCACGCCCGTGCATCGTTGCTCACGGCTTCCATGCAACTGCACCTGAGATGGAACTGTGTTTGGCTATTGGCACCATCGACAGGCGGGCGGCGGCCGGCTGCCGACCATGGCCAGCGCGCCGGGCGCCGCCGCGGCCGCCGCCGGCGGCGCAGGCGGCGGCGGCCACGGCCTGATGGCTCCCGGCACGTCGGGCATCTCGCTCAGCGCCGGCACACACACCTCGCTCACCGCGTCGGTCGGCGGCCCCGGCCACACGCCCGGCACCACCGGCAGCGTCAGCCTTGGCAGCGTCGGCGCGCAGCTGGCGAACGAGTGGCGCGGCGTGGCCGAGTACGGCGCCGTGGCGGCCGCCATCGCGCCGCACCCCGGCGCTCTCACACGCGCGTCGCACCGCGGGCCGCCCATGCGCGGCTTCTCCAATCTCAGCAACGCCACGTCGCTCTTCGCGCCGTCGTCCAACTACTCGGGCGGCGCCGCCGGCGCTGGCGCGGCAGGAACCGGTGGCGCCGTGCATGGCGGCGGCGGCGGCGGCGGCAGTACGAGCGGCGGGCTGTACGGCACGGGCGGCACCAGCACGAGCGAGTCGTCCTTCCTGCAGCGCCTCAGCGCCATGCCGCCCGAGCAGCAGCTGGCGCAGGTGTCCGGCATGGGCGTGGGCGTGGGCATGGGCATGGGCGTGGGCATGGCGGCGGCGAGCGGCGCCGCAGGCGGCGCCGCGGCAGCGGCGGTGCCGCCGCATCCAAACCAGCAGCAGTACCAGCAGCAGCCGGCGGCGGCGGCGCCGCCGCTCGGTCCCCAACCCGGGCTGCACGCATTCCACCCAGCCATGGGCATGGGCATGGGCGTGGGCGTGGGCCCCGCCCCGCCGGGCTCCTTCCTGGCGCTGCTGCAGCAGCAGCAGCAGCACCCGCCGCAGTACGACGGTACGGCAATGTACGGACCGCTGCCGGGCGGCCTGCCGCCGGTCGCGGAGGACCGCGGCGGCACGGAGCTGGGCATGGGCGGCGGCGGCGACGGCGGCATGGGCGGCGGCATGGGCATGGGCATGGGCATGTACATAGACACCCACGGCATGGGGATGGGCATGGGCATGGGCGGCGGCCCGGACGGCGTGAGCGGCTCGCTGGGCGGCTTCACGGCGGCGCTGCAGAACCTGACCGCCAGCCACACCCACCCGCTGAGCAACGCGCTGCTCAGCAACACGCTGCTGGCGGCGCAGGGCATCCACGTGCAGCGCATCCAGAACCTGGACCTCACGTCGTCCGCGCTGCCGCTGCTGGCGGCGGCGGGCGGGTCCACGGGCGCTGGCGGCGGCCTCGCCGGCGGCGGCGGCGCCGGCTTACTCAGCGGCATGCCCAGTGGCGGCGCGACGCCCACCATGCTGGTGGGCGGCCGGTGGAGTGCCGCTGGCATCGTTGGCGGCGGCGCGTTTGGAGCGGGCGGCGGCGGTGGCGGCGGCGGCGGCGGGGCTGCGGTCGCTGGCAGCGGAGCGCCTGGCGGCGGCGCGGCGGCCGGCGGCGTGCCGGCGGCTGGGCCGCTGGCGGGGGCCGGCGGCGCGGGTACCGGCGCAAGCACCGCAGATGCGCTCATGGGGGCGGTGCATCTGGGCACAAACAGCGGCAGCGGCGCGACGGGGAGCGGCGGCGGCAGCGGCAATGCTGCCGCCGCCGCCGCGTTCGGCCGCGGGCGTGGGCGGCCGACCTCGCCCGCGCAGCGCTCCGAGGGGGTGCCGGGTCGCGGCGGCGGCGCCAGCGGCCCCAGCAGCAGCGGCAGTCCCATGGCGCTGGCCGCGGCGGCGGAGGTGGGGATCATTGTCGGCGGCGGCAGCGCCGCGGGCCCCACCGGGGACGCCGGCCTGCTGTCAACCAACATGAGTGACGCGCAGATGCGCGGCAGTGGCGTGGGCGCGAGCGGCGGCGCCGGCACCGGCAGCATCGCCAACGGCACGCCATCGGATCCCGCCAGCGGCGCGGGCGGCAGCGGCGGCGCCAAGCAGGCGGCAGCCCGCGGCACCAGCGGCACCAGCGGCACCAGCAGCAGCCGGGCTCCGCCCACCACCTCCTCCCCTCCTGCATCCGCCATCACCCATGCAGAGCTGGTCATGCTCCTCGCCATGAACAGCGACGGCGGTGGCGGCGGCACCGCCGGCGCCGCCGCCGCGGCCGCCGCCGCCAGTGCCAGCAGCCCTGGCGGCAGCGACCGCGGCGGCGGCGCCGGCGGCGGCACGCTGTACGGCGGCGGCATGGACCTGGCGGGCGCGCACCGGCCCGACAGCCGGGACCTCAGCGCCGCCGTCAGGTCGGTGTTCCTGGATAGTGGCAGCGGCGGCGCCGCCGCTGGCGCAGCCGCCGCCAGGGCGCGGGCGCTGGCACCCAGTCGCAGCGACAGCGCTACCGCGGACGCGGCGCCGCCGCCAAGTGCCGAGTCGGCCGCCGCAGCCGCAGCCGCAGCCGCAGCCGCAGCCGCAGCGTCCGCACCCCGCCGTGCCGGCGACGCTGCTACGACCAACGGTACCGGTGATAAAGGCACCCCTCTTGGCCCGTCTGGCGGCGCCGCGCCGCCGTCTCTGCCCGCCCGTGCCGCCGGCAACGGTGATAGCAACGGTGACGCCTTCGTCGCGGCCGAGCTATTCACGGCCGTGTTCCCGCCGCCGCCGCCGTCGCCCGGCACCAGCGCGGCGCAGGTGTCCTGGGCGCCAGTGGTGCCCAGCGCCCGCCCTGGCGGTGGCGGCGGCGGCGGCGGTGGCGGCGGCGGCGTGAGGTTGCTGCGCCGGCCGCCCGCCGGCCCCGACGCGCTCATACTGACGGACCTGCAGTCGGCCGGCGGCTCGGTGCCCGGCGGCTCTGGGCCGCAGGCGCAGGCGCGCGCCGCCGCAGTGGCGGCGGCGTCGGCATCCGCATCGGGACCCGCAGCAGCACCATCGGCAGCAGCAGCAGCAGCGGCAGCTGGCGGCGGCGGCGGCGTTCTTGAGATCATCTCCAGCTCAGGCCCGCCAATAGTGGGGTCGGGCGCCGCCGACCGCGGCGCCGGCGGCATGGGGGCGCTGGTGGCGGCCGGCAGCGGCCTGATGCAGCTGCCCAACGTGGCGTCGCTGAGCGCCGGCGACCTTGCCAAGCTGCTGCAGGTGGCGGGGCGCAGTGTGGGCGGCAACAGCGGCTCCTCCGTCACCTTCCCGCACCTGCAGGTGCGGCGTGTAGTGGCACGGCATGTAGTACAGTAGTACGGTAGTGGTACGGCGTGTGGTACGGCAGCAGGGGGTGGGTTGTGAACAGGTAGCAGGAAGCAGCAGGTCATGCAGCACTCGTGGAATGGGGCCGATGACGTTGACGGGGCGCGGCTGGCACGCCGTCTCCTAGCCCATTCGTAACCGAAGGGCAAGCAGTCCGAACCCGGTAGCACCAATGGTGCCCTGAGCGCGCCGCCGCGGCCCGCACATGAGGAGCGGATGCGGTCGCTGGAGCGCCGCCGCGGTTGCCGGAAAGCCTCACGCCCCCGCCCCTGCTTCGCTTATCTGACCATCTTTGCACCCCGCCCCGCCCTACCCTGGGGCCACAGGAGCTCATGTCAGCCACGCTGCGCGACGGCCCGCCCGGTGCCGGCGGCGCGGGCGGGCGCGGCGGCCCGGGCCCGGGTCAGAACAGCGCCTCTTACTCCTTTGGGCTGCTGCACAGCCAACTGCAGGTGCGGGCGCGGGGCTGGGCGCGGGGCGGGGTCAGCCGTCCATGCGAACGGGTTTTGGGTGAGCAGGCGTTTGACAGCGGAGGCACAGGCTCCGATTCGGTAAGGCCCGCATCTCACGCACGGCCTGCCTGCACCGTCTTCCAAGCTTCCAGCCATGCCTGTGATAACCCCGTGGCCCCCGCTCCCCAAATCCCACCCCACGCTGGCGCCGCGCAGCTGCTGACCGCGTCCGTGGACGGCGCCAGTCCCTCGCTCACGCTGGACAACTCGCTCGTCGGGCCCGGCGGTGCCGGCACCAGCGGCGCCGACGGCGACGTGGCGTCGCTCCGCATCCTGGCCGGACTGCTGAACGTCGCGCCCGCCAGCGGCGCCGTCAGCACCAGCAGCACATCGGCGAACGCCGGGCCCGCCGCACCCGGCGGCGCCGCCAGCGCCGCCAGCGCCGCCGCCGCCGCCAGCGCCACCGCTTGGCGGCGCCGCTCGCTGGAGGTGCAGAAAGCGCTGCTCACCGCCGCGGCGCAGGTCGCGGCCGCCGCCAACGCCAACGGCGGCGGCGCCGCCGCCGCCGGCAGCGCCGCCGGCAGCGGCAGCCACGCGCTCGTCGTGGGCGGGCCACTGGCGTCGTCGGCGACCAGCTGCGGCAGCGGCGGCGGCGGCGGCAGCAGCGGCGCGCCGGGCCAGCACCGCCTGGGCCGCACCACCTCTCCGCAGCAGCAGCAGCGCAGCGGCGGTGGTGCCGGCGCGGCGGACGAGGACTCCTCCGCCAGCGGCGGCGCCAACACCGGCAGCGGCGAGGGCGCCGCCCGGGCGGGGCGGCAGCAGCAGCAGGCGCAGCAGCCGCAGCGCGCGCCGGGCGCCGGTGGTGGCAGGCCGGATCTGGGGCCGTGGCTGGCGGACGCAGCTGCGGCGAGGGGCGCCGGCAGCGACGGCGCGGTCGCCTCTTCCGGCAGCGGCGGCAGCGGCGACGCAATCAGCACATCTGACGGCGGCGGCGGCGGCGGCGGCGGCGGCGGCGGCGGCGGCGGCGACGGCCAGCGGGCCATTGTGGACGTGAGCCTCATGATGCCGTCGAGCGCCTTCGCTAGCGAGGCGGCGGCGGGCGCGCAGGGCAGCTCGTCCACAGAGGCGGCCACGGGGGCGGCCGGGCGGCGGGCGCGGCCCGCGGCGGGGCCGCGCGGCGGCCACAGCCTGCTGTCTACCGTGCCGGTGCGTGCAGCAAGCCCGCCGGGCAGCGCGGCGCACACATGTCTTTGTGTGGTATTCCTTGTGTCCTCAACACACACGCCGTGCATTCACTCCCACTGATGTTTTCCGCCGGCTCCGCAGGACTTCCCAAGCGCCGGCATCACCAGCTCCTCAGCCTCACGCGACCTGCACGCCGGCGACGCGCTGCCAGCCGAGGGCGGCGCCGCCGCCGGCGTAGCCGCCGCCGCCGGCGCCACCGCCACCGCCGCCTCCACGCCCGTGCCCACCGCGCCGCTGTCGTTGCTGTCGGGGCACGGCGACTCGCAGATGTATGGCTTCCAGCAGCAGCTGCAGCAGCAGTACCAGCAGTACATGCTGGCACGTGCGGGCCTGGGCCCCGGTGGCGTGGCGGCGGCGCTGCCGCCGCCCGACAGCGGCGCGGGCCGCCCTGACGGCGCCGCGGAAGTGGCGGCGACCGCGATGGCAGCGGCCGCGGCCGGGGCCGCGGGCGCGGCGCGGGCGGGGGTGCGGGCGGGTGCGGGCGGTAACGGGCATCCCGGCATGCTGGCCGAGCTGGGTCCGCTGATGCTGCAGGTGGGCGATGAGGGAGCCGGCGGCGAGGCGGGCGGCAGCGGCAGCAGTGGTGCCGGCGGCGGCGAGCGCGTTAGCATTGCGCCGAGCGGCATGCACGACAGCGGCGGCGAGGGTCTGGTGCTCATGCGGGTGACGTCGCTGCCGCCAGACAGCGGCGGCGCAGTGCTGCCGGCCGCACCGCCGCAGCCAGCGCCAGGCGGCGCGCCTGCTGCCGGCGGCGCGGCGCCGGCGCCGGCGCCGCGCACGGCCCCTGCGGCGGCGGCGGCAGCGGCGGCCTCTGCCGTTACCACCGCCACCGCAACTGCCACCGCTGCCGTGACTGCGCAGGCGTCAGGCGGCCCCACGCCGCCCGCGGCTTCAGCAG
The DNA here is from genome assembly GCA_016834605.1 of Chlamydomonas incerta. Taxonomy (NCBI): domain Eukaryota; kingdom Viridiplantae; phylum Chlorophyta; class Chlorophyceae; order Chlamydomonadales; family Chlamydomonadaceae; genus Chlamydomonas; species Chlamydomonas incerta. The sequence goes on along the minus strand of JAEHOC010000017.1, from coordinate 975,658 downwards.
GCGCTGCGGCCCACGGCGCCGCGCCGGACGCGCCGGCGGCGGCAGCCGCCCAGGCACAGCCGCCGCCGCCGCTGCCGCCGCAGCCGCCGGCGGCGCGGGCCGACCAGCGTTCGTCCATGGACCGCTTCGGCGGCTCCTTCGCCACGTTGGCGCGTGCCGCCGAGTCGCAGGTGGCGGCGGGCGCCGCCGACGGCGTGTCTCCGGTGGCGGCGCTCATGTCCTCAATGAGCGACATCATGGCGGCCGCCGTGCTGGGCGGCGGCGGCGGCTTGGGCGCGCGGACGGCCTCGGCGACTGCGGCAGGCCTGTCGGCGACGCCCACGGCGGCGGCGGCGGCCGCCGCCGCCGCCGCATCTACGGCACAAGAGCACTTTGACCCGCTTGCATCGGCGCTGGGCACGGGCGATTTCTCCTCTGGCGCCGGCGCCGCTGGCGCTGCGGGAATGACGTCCTCGACCAACCTGCTGTCCACGAACCAGTCGCTGCCGGGCGGCGGCGGCGGCGGAGGCGGCGCCAGCGGCACGCTGGCGGCGGCGCCGCCGCCGGGCGCGGCGGGGGCGGCTGGGGCCGGCAGCAGCCGCCTCTCAGGGCAGGGCCCGGTGCCCAGCGCCGGCAGTGTGAGCACCGGTGGTGCCGGCGGCGGCGGCCGCCGCTCCGGCAGCAGCATGGCCGGCGTCGCCAGCGCCCTGTTCCGCCGCAAGCAGGCCGCCAGCGGCCAAAGCAGGGACCACCCGGATCAGCAGCAGCAGCAGCAGCAGCAGCAGCAGGTGCACTCGCAGTCGCTGTCGCGGGCGGAGTTCCACCAGCAGCAGTCGGCGGGCGGAGGGGCGCTCGACGGCGGCGCAGCGGTTGAGCACCACAGTGGCGGCGGGGCCGCGGCCGCAGCCGCAGCCGGCAGTGGAGGCGGCAGCGGGCGCAAGCTCGCGGGCCTGCTGCGCTCGATGTCGCAGCAGGTGCGGCGTGGACCCAGCAGCAAGAGCCTCACGCGCAACCCGTCCGTGCCTTCGCAGCTGGCGGCAGCTGCAGGCGGGTCCCCCCGGGAGGACGAGGCGCCTCGCTCGCCGCTGGCTGCTCCTGGCGCAGCGCGCGTAGGCTCTGGTGCTGGTGGTGCCGGTGCCGGTGCCGAGGGCGGCGGCGTCAGGTCTGGGCCGCAGCAGCCCACGCCGCGCTCGGGTTCCAAGAAGCTGCTGGGGCGGCTGTGGGGCGGGCTGATGGACACGCGCTGAGGAGGCAGCAGTGAGCTGCTTTCGCTTGTTCCAGCCGATTCAGTGGGCTTCTGTTTCAAGCACTTCACAATGGCGTGTTCCGTGAAATGGGCGTACTAGATATTACCGAATGCGCTTGTCATCAATAATGTGGAGGTCGTATGTTGCGGAAGGCCGGGAAGCAATGGGTTGTGTGGAGGTTGGTACAGACTACAGACCGGTAGTTGCACTGTGCAGTTAGATTCAGGCGGGGTGCAATGTACAGCTCGTGCGGCAGCGACTCGTTTCGAGGGTTCCCGCAGTTCTCATCAAAAGCTAACGATGAGGGAAACTCCCCGCCTGCAATGCATCCACAAGAATGTTGTTTGTACAAATGACGCCGTTGAGCGGGCACTGCGCCGTTTTTTGCGGTGGGCTGCAACAGCCCGCTCGAACAAACGGCCGGTCCTGTCGCCTCACAGAGCGTATGCCTCTGCCTCACAATCAGGGACTGTCCAAACGTATGTCGCTTTCTAAGGGTGTGGGTGAGATGATGGCGGAACGCCAAGAACGCGTGCTTTAATAATCGGGAGCCAGGGTATGGTACTGACCGTTGCAGCCAGCGCGGACATGCCGTTTTCTAATGCATGTTATGCTTTGTGAGCGATATACTTGTACACGCATATACTGATGTACCGTAATCCTGCTGCTGATAGGCGAGAAAGACTCTGTGCGGCCGGCGGCGCCGTTTTGTAGGAGCTGCCCTGCCCTGGCCATTGTCGCCTGCGTCACCCTGCGCAAGGGTCGCGGTGCGCATGTTGATGCAGGTCAATGCAAGCAGTGACAATAAAAAGGTGGTTCTCCCCTCAAGGGAGTACATGCACGGGAGGAGGCTGTGTGATCTTGTGTGTGCGAAATAAGCCGTGGCTTGGACGTGAGCTGATACTACGGTACGTCTGACAGTACGTGGCAGTTCCGTATGCTGCACGCAACAACACATTCCTCTCGCACTCCAGCATTTCAGGGCAGTCATTGCGTGATCGTGCCAGTGGCGGAGCCTGGAAATTTGCTGTGGCTGTGCAGGCGGGGGTGCCTATATATATCACACGAGTGGTATTGCAGTGGTGCGGCAGGAGCTGTCAAAGCCATGAACTACCAGTCCAGAATTGATTGGAGACATTCGTATGACCTCTGCATTTCTTAAAACCTTGGTATGATTGCATCGCAGCCACGTAATCTCGCTCGAGCATACCTGATGGCTAAAGCCTTTAGTCACCCATGTACTTCAACATAGCTCTGCAACCCGAACCCGCCAGTGGCTGCCCGGAATGCTGGAGTGCGAGAGGAATGTGTTGAGGGGATGAGTTGTTGTCCGGGTGTGGTCAGGATGGACCTGCCATGGGCCTGGGTGCTGGGGCGCCGAGGCATACGGATTCGTGCTGCGGCGTGCCCGCGGCGCATGGTGCCCTCGGGCCCTTGACGTTGCAGGGTCTCTTGAGAAGGTGTCTTGCCCAAATTGGTCGTCAGCATAGTCCCATTGTCCCCTGAGCTCTTAACTTTGTCTGCCCCGCGGCACTCTACGCAGTTCACTCGTCACCCGCGACTCCCTGCTTCTGCATTTGACTTGTACCTCTCGCATTCCTAATAGTCTGTGGAATTCAGCAGCCTTTTACACGTGAAGAGACTGTTGAGGAGCGAAGGCGCGCGCCAAATGGCCAAGGCAAGGCGAATTCGTGTTCTTGCACGTCCGTGTCCTCTTTAACAGCGGTATAATTATATGTAGGCACAAGCACACATTGAGGTGCTGGCGGAGGACCAGCAGCGGATAAATGCGTTCAGCCGGCTACACATGAAGATGCAGGAGCTGGAGCGCAAGCTAGCTTCAGAAAAGGTGAGGGCTAAAGCGCCAGAAATGCAGCTGCCTCTTGAGTCGAGGGTCCGATCCCGGCTGAATGCCTGTCCTCGCAGCGCTACCTGGAGGAGCTGGAGGATGCCAGCAACGAACTGATGCTCTCAGACGATGATAATGTACGGTTCCTCGTCGGGGAGTGCCTGGTGCACTTTGAGAAGGACACGGCGGAGTCCCGGCTGGAGGAGGTGCGTGCCAGCGCTGGGCTCTGGCGTGGCGGTGGCCCAGCACTGCTGCCAGGCTGACGTGGAGTCGCGCTCTGGGAAACAATGCTGTGACACCTAAAGTGCCAGCAGGCCAGCTGCTCAGTGCCATGAGCACGGCCGTGGGCTAGCGCCTAGCGGCCGGGTGGGAGTCGATTGGGAGCGTGTGCGGTTTGAGCGGATGGCAGCGCCGGTGCTGGCTACGGGCGCGGCACCCCTCCGCGGCCGGCGGGAGCGGCGTGCGCTGGGTGGGCAGGGGCATGTCGCGAGGGGACCAGCCGGGCATCTCCCACACACGTGTGCTCGGTGCGTGCGCACGCACAAGGGCGCACAAAGACGGGGGTCGTACCAACCCAGGGCACCAGGCTGCCACGCTTCAGTGCGGGGGTTGTAAACACCAGCCCAATCTATACCAAGCTAAACTAGACAAGGGATAGGCAAGTGCAGTTTGCGGCAATATAGGGTAACAGGGGGTGTGCCCCGTGTGCCGGACTGCCCGGAAGGCGAGCCGAGCCTGGCGGGATAGCCGGCCCCGCAGCTTCCCGCCGCGCCAAACATCCCCACCTTGACACGGACCCCTTGTGTTGACGCGCTAACTAAAACATGGAGCGGGCGGGCGACTCGGCCACAAGCCACGTTGCGACCCGCCGCACACCACACGCTCCCCTTCCATCCCACCGCAACCCCGGTCCCCTCCGGCCCCACCTCCCTTACCACCCACTGCCACCCACCAGCCCCGGCCTGCTCCACCTAAGCCCAACCGCTCACCCCGCGTCCACCCCCACCGCGCACCCCTCCCGCCTGGGTGCAGGTGACCAAGGAGGCCCAGGACAGCTCGGTCAAGACGGCGGCCGACCTGGCGGACGTGAAGAAGCAGCTGGGCGACCTCAAGGCGCACCTGTACGCCAAGTTCGGCACCCAGATCAACCTGGAGGAGGAGTGAGCGGGGCGCCCAGCACAGCACCGAGGCGGGGTGGAGGAGGAGGCGCAGCAGGCTGGAGGCGGCGGAGGGGGAGGAGCGAGGCGCTAGGAGGGGGAGGAGCGAGGGGACGGGTGGTGTGATACTGGTTTGGGAACTGGTCAGCCAAGCAGCGCTTGGCAGGCCTTTGTGAAGTGGCGACAGCGGATATAGCGTGCGGCGGGAATTGTACCTTCCTGGGGTGCCGGTAGGCTGCCGACAGTCGGCCGGTCTCTGACTGAGGCTGCACGTATGTGGGATACGTGGGGAGTCATTTTGGGCGACGCTGCACCGGCAGCAGGGGGCGGGTGGTGGTCAGGGTGGACTTGTGCTGCTGTGCAAAACGAGCGAGGCACACGCGGACGCGCACTTTTTGCAGCAACTGTAACTCGTGCCCTGGATATAGCCTCCCGGACTCCACATGTTTCGTTTGCAGCGTTGTTGTTCAATTTTGCGAACAACGGGGTATGCTTGCACTTTGATGGAGATCAAGGGCCCTACAACGCGCACGACGCTCGCTAACTTGTAATTCGGGACCGCAATCGTTTCATGTACAACGCGATTCATTTACGTGGGGTTTCGGGAGCACACATATGCAATTCGTCTAGAATCCGTGACATTTCCCCAACACCTGCGTCACTGCGCACGATGGCGCTTGCCAATCGACAAGTAGTGTCAAGGCATGGGTTTGCAACTGTTGCGCCGGTCTCGCTGCCGGTCCCGCCAGCTCGTCGGGTGCAAACTAGGGTGCTGAGCAAGCAGCAGTCGCCCGCGCCGATGGAGCAAAGCTACTCGGACACCGATGATTCGAAGCCCTCCACCAGCTGTCGGACTGGGAGCCTGGAGGAAGTTTCACGCGCGCTCTTCCACACGGCGCATTTGGAGGACCTGTCGCCCGCGCTCGCGCTGTACTTGCCAGTTGGGTTCGCTCTGGCAGCAATTCGGTCAGCGCTGTGGATTGCGGGCATCGCGCTTGACAAGCCGTGGTTTCGCAACCAGGCCGGTGCGTTTGCTTGCACCCAAGTGCTATGTGCGGACCGGGAACCTGAGGGCAGGAAAGGGTTGTGGGGGTGTCAACCGTTCGACATCAGGTGTGGCAGGGGTTGCCATGTCCACACACGCTTTCAGCCGTCACGTTGATGCACCACCCTTGACGCCACCGGCAGCGCTGCCTCTACCGCGCCGCCCTGCGTCACGCCCCGCTTTCCACCCCCACCCCCCACCAACCTCCACCCCCCACGGCCGCCACTGCAGTCGTGGACGGATACCTGAAGCTGCTCGGGGTCACCGTCACCTGGGTCCACCCCGAGCGGTGAGTCTGCCAGCCCACCAGTGTTGCAGGCGGCGCGGGCTCCGGAAGGGCAGCCGCCAACCGCCCCGCGCGCACCGCGCCCCCGCCCCAGTGCCTCCCCCCACCCACTCTGTGTGCACGCACGCCTCCTCCACCACCCCAACTCATACCAGCTCCTGCCTGCCCTCCCTACCGCCCTCCCGCCCTCCCTCTCTGTCACCCCGCGCGCAGCATCCCCGCCGGCCGGCACCTGCTGGTGTCCAACCACTGCACCGTGGGCGACCTCATGATGCTGTTCAGCCACCCCAGCCTGCCGCGCCGCTACACGCACCTGATCACCTCGGCGCTGCCGCCGCGCGTGACCGCCTGCAAGCACCTGCCGGTGCTGCTGCGGCCGGCGTCGCCCGCCATGTACGACCAGCTGGCGGCGGCGGCGGCCGGAGATGAGGACGTGGACGCCAGCCCGGTGCATCTGTTCCCGGAGGGCGGCATGACCAACGGGCGCGGCATGCTGCGCTTCTCGCGCGGCTTCACGCGCATCATCAACATGAGCGGCGGCGGCAGCAGCAGTAGCAAGGGCGGCAGCAGCAGTAGCTTGGAGAGCGGCGGCGGCAGCGGTGGCAGCAGCTGCAGCAGCAGCATGGAGGACGGCGGGCAGCAGCACCACCACCAGCCGGTGCACGAGCAGCAGCCGCACGCGGCGTCCGCGCACGCGGCCCATGCCAACAATCACACCAACGCCAACGCCATCAGCAGCAGCAGCAGCAGCAGCAGCAGCAGCCACGCCGGAGCGGCCACGTCAATCAAGCTCCCACCCGGCACCGGCAGCAGCAGCACCACCACCACCAACGCCGCCACCGCCACCACCACCAACGCCGCACCCACCCCCATGCCGGTGGTGCCGGTGGCGCTGCGCGCGCGCACGCTGCCCGGCGTCAACACGCACACGCTCACCAGCAGCTTCGCGGCCAACCTGTTCTGGATGGGCTTCAGCCCCGCCACCGAGCTGCACGCCACAGTGCTGCCGCCCATGAGCCCAGCGCCCGGCGAGAGCCGCGCCGCCTTCGTGAACCGGGTGCAGGTGAGGGGTTGTGGAGGGGTGAAGGGGGTGGGGGCCGGGTGGGCGAGGAGGTGGGGGAGGAGGTTGGGGAGGACGTATGAGGCGCCGGAGCGCTGCGGTCCAGAGGCACGAGGCTCGGCAAGGCAACCCTGGAAAGCGTAGTTGCAAACATACACTGTCTTTGTGCATTGTTCCTTGTGCCCGCTAACACGCACGCACGCCCCTGCCGCACGCCCCCCCGCCTGGCAGGAGGCCATCGCCGAGGAGCTGGGTGTGGATGTTTACGACCTCACCATTCAGCAGAAGCGGCAGCTGGCGGCGCGCCGCGGCGGCGGGTAGCGCTGCTGCGGGAGAGGACGCGGGCGGCGCGGCGCTGCGGAGGCGCGGCGGCGCGTTGCTTGGTTAGGCAGCGGGACGGAGGGAGCGGGTGGCAGCCAGGTGGGCGGGCATGTGGGAAGGGGCGGGTAGCAGGCAGGCAGGCGGGCGGCCGGGCGGGCGACCAGACAGGCAGGCAGGAAGGCAGGCAAGCAGGAGGGCAGGCAGGCAGGCGCAATGGTGGGCGAGCCGTGGTGGATCTCTGCGTGTTTCCTGCCGCATGTGAGGGTGAAGCGTGAGCGGGCTGCAGGACAGTGGGACAACGGGGCAACAAGGCGCACACTGTGTGTTCGGTCCGGACCGGTGGCGGGCAGGAGCGGTGGAAGGACACTGGGGCGGCGTCGGGGACGGCTCAGGGGCGACGCGGCCCGACAAACGGCCGACCCCGTTGACGCCGGGGGCGCTGGCAGGCGCGCCGGGAAGGGGCGGGGAGGAGGCCCCGCAGCGGGCGCGCACTGATGCCGGGGTGGCGGCGTGGTGGTGAACCCCTGCAGAGGCACGGCAGTGCCTCTGTCTGCGTGTGTGCATGAATGTGTGTACATGTATATGTGTATGCTGGTGTATGTGGACCGTGTATTGCAGGTGTATTGAGTGCGTGCCGACGTGCACTTATGTCCGTGTCTTCATTGTCCTGCGTGGTTGCGGGTCTGGCCGATTGCGAGGTTGATGATAATGACAACATAATACAACGACGCGCGGGTCCTCTGCACGAGTCGGCATTTCATCGGCTGCGCGCTCGAAGAAGCATGCACGCCGTCCGTCCTGCCCTGCACGCGCGGGGCTGCTGCTGCATGTACATGATGAGGCGCTGGCATGCACGCGGCTGTGTATGCACTGCACGGGGTTCGGTGGTGGCGGGCTTGGGGTGCGGTGGCGGTTGCGTGGCGAACGGCACGGGCCCCTCTCAGATGCGCAGCCCCTCGGGGTCACTTTTAAGGATAGTTTGCAATGATGAATGCAGGGCGTGTGGGCGGTGAGGACCCACCCACCAATAAATGCGGGCGCGGATCGTGCGGAGTCTGTATACTGGAGAAGGGAGGAAGCCTGCGCGCGGCGCGGTCTTCATCAGTGTGGCGTGTGGCGTGTCAGGATGGAGGGCAGAAGCGGCTGGGGTAGCGGCTGGACGGCTTTTGCACGCGGATTTTAACCATTCGCCGCAGTGCAAAATTAAGCCATACGGGGATGCGGCTTCCTCCGCCCGTGAACTGTAAAACGAACAAATGTCCGCAGCACCAAGCGCTGATTTTCAGCTGCAGCGGGCCGCGGATGACGACGACCTCGCCGTCACCGCCATCAGCCCGCCGGCGCGGCTGCGGTCCTTTGCGATACGCCTGAGCTGCGACAGCGGCGGCGGCGGCGCGGAAGCCGCTGCCGCGAGCGGTGGCGGGCCGAGCTCGACCCCCGGGTCAGGCGGGTCGGGCGGCGGGGCCGCACTAGCACCAGCACCTGCACCTGTAGCACCTGCACCCGCAGCCGCGGCGCTCAACTCGCGTTCGGGCCGGAGCTTGTGGTTGCCGCCGCCGCCACCGCAGACGCAGACGCAGACGCAGCACCAGCCACAGGCACAGACGCAAGCGGCAGAGGCGGGAGGCGGGGCCGCTGCCGGCAGCGCTCGGCTGGCCAGCCCCGCGCGCCATGCCCTCGCCGCGCCGCCGCCGCCGCCGGCCCCGCCCTTCGTCTCGCCGCGCACCGTCTCCGGCAAGCTTGCGCGAATGCTGTCGCCGAGCAAGAGCGGTGGCGGGTATGCCGGCGGCGGCGGAGCTAGCGGAGCCGGAGCTAGCGGCGGTGGCGGCAGCAGCGGCGGCGGCCAGAGGCAGCGGCGGCGGTGGCAGCTGCCGCCTGCCGAGCACCATCACGGCGGCGGCCCGGGGGCTGAGGGCTCACCGCTGCGCCGGCACCTGTTCGTATCGGAGGCGGGAGAGCAGGCTTGGGAGGGATCAGCCGGACACGCAGGCGGCGGCGGCGAGGAACAGCAACAGCTGCTGCAGCAACACCACGCCAGCGGCGGCGGCAGCGATGGTGGCGGTGGCGGCGGCAGTGACAGCGGCGGCGGCGGCGGCGGCGGCGGCGGGTCGGTCATGTCTGAGGGCGGCGGCGCCAACTGGCTGCTGACGGCGGCGGTGGTGCTGAAGGCGGCGCTCGGGGTGGGCGCGCTGGCGCTGCCGGGCGCGTTCGTGCGGCTGGGCTGGCTGCCGGCGGGCGGCGTGCTGTGCGCGCTGGCGGCGGGAACCGTGTACAGCGGCTCGCTCTACACGCGGTGCGTGTGTGTGTGTGCGTGTGTGTGCGTGCGTGCGTGCGTGTGTGTGTGTGTGTGTGTGTGTGTGTGTGTGTGTGTGTGTGTGTGTGTGTGTGTGTGTGTGTGTGTGTGTGTGTGTGTGTGTGTGTGTGTGTGTGTGTGTGCTTGTGTGCTTGTGTGTGGGGGTGGGGGGTAGCTCGTTCAAGACACAAGCTTGCGTGTGGGATGTGTGGGATGCGGTGTTGTGTTGTTGCGTCGTGGGCTGCAACCAGGGGAGATAAGGGGGGCAACAGCGATACGTACGCGTGGAGGGCCTGCGGGGCCTGCAGCTTGGATGCCGGCAGCAGCAACCGCCCGTGGCTGTACCGTGTTGATGACGGCGGTGACCGCCCGCCCCGACAGGCTGGTGGCCATGCCGCTCGCCGGCCCCTCCGACACCGCTCCCGGCGGCGCCGAGGAACACTCCAGCACCAGCACCAGCGCCAGCCTCACCACCGGCCTCACCGCCGGCACCAGCCGCTCCGAGCGGCGGCGCGACGAGCGGCGGCGGCGGGCCATGGCGCAGCGGCGGCGCGCTGCGGCGGCGGGGCAGCCACTGCTGCTTCACCGGCTGTGCCGCGCGGCGCTGGGTCGCTGGGGCGAGGTGGCGGCTGTGCTGACGGCCTACGCCACCATCCTGCTCATGCCGGCCATATTTCACATCACTGCGGTGGAGGCGCTGGGGCAGGTGCGGTGTGGCGACGGGATGGGGGTGGCGGCGGGGTGGGGCTGGGGATGGGTGGGAGGATGCGGGTGCGGCCGTGCGGGGATGGTGTGGTGGGGCCGGGGTGGGTGGGACAGCAGGGCTGGTTGATGGAAAAGCGGCACGGGGTGGGGTGCGGTGGGGTGTGGGTGGCGAGCAGCCTCGGCTTTCACGTGCGAGTAGCCAGAGCCATGTGGCCCATGGGCGCCAGCTCTGCATCTTGCCCGTGGCTGCGTGACCGCTTGGAGAGAGAGGGGTGCCGACGTGTCGTGCTGCTTGCCGCTGTGCGCGCTGTTCACCCTGCCGCTGCCTGCGTGTGTGGCGCCCATGTGCCCCGCAGCTCTGGTCTGGCGGTGGTGGTGGCGGCGGAGGAGGAGGAGGAGGAGGAGGCAGCGATCAGGAGCCGCCCTCGCTGCTGCTGAGTGGGCTGGTGGTGCTGGTGGCGGCGGTGTCGCTGGCGCAGCTGCAGAGCCTCACGCAGGTGGGTGTGGGTGTGTTTGGGGCAGGTCACGCAGGTTTGTTTGCGTGAGAGAGTGTGTGTGTATGTGTGTCGGTGGGGGTTGGCAAGTAGGGGCAAGGCCGGGAGCGGTGTTGCGACACTCAGCGGTATGTGAGCGCCTGTCCCCTGTGCCCGCCCCCCGCAGCTGGGCTGGACCTCGGTGCTGGGGTCCGGCGCCATGGCTGTAGCAATGATCATCACCGCCGCCAAGCTGGTGCTACAGCCGCCGCCGGACTCGGCGGATGGCTCCGGCCTGTCGGCTGCAGCCGTGGCCGGGTGGGCGGCACTCGTCGCTGGAAAGGGCGATGGCGGCGGCGGCGGCGGCGGCGGGGGTCGCGGCGGCAGCTGGGCTCCGGGCACGCAGTGGGTGGCGACTGGGGGCATCAGCAGCGCCATGGTGAGTCGGGATGTGTGGGTGCGGGTGGGAGTGTGGGGGGTTACAGCGAGCGGAGGTCTACGTCCACACGTCTGTGCCGCACCGGGTCGGGTTGCGTGGGAATTGTGCGGTGTGAGAGGTCACGGTGGCCTTGGTGGCGGCGGGCTGCCGAGGGCGCCGGTGTTGTGCTGGCAACGCGGCGAGTGTCATGTCGGCTGTGCACCTGTGCTTCCGCCGGGACACGGCCCACACCGCCCTGCTGCGCCGCCCGCCCCCCCCCCCCACTTGAGTGGTGTTCACAACCACCCCCGCATTCGCGCGCGCGCAGGTGGGCGTGATGGACATGGTGTTTGCCTTCGGCGGGCAGGAGAACTGGATGCGCTTCATCAGCGGCATGAGCACCAGGCGCGTGCGTGCGTGCTGGGTGTGGGGGAGCGTAGGGCTGGGTCAATGGGTCAGTGGGTGTGCGGGGGTTGGGGAAAGCAGGAGTTAGGGGGTGGGGAGGCCGCCGCAGGATGGGGCCTTGCCAAGGGATTGGCGCCCCTGCCCCGTCATTTACCACGCACCGTTCGCATGGTCGGCTACCCCCGACGCCCACGCTGCCACGCACGCGCACACACATCGCCTCCTGCCGCCTCCCGCCGCCTCCCGCGGCCTCCTCCTCCTCCTCCCCTGCTGCCTACCTCGCTAAACTTCGTTGTACCATCCTTGCAACGCCCCCCTCCTGCCCCTTGCCCCCCTGCCCTCCCGCCCCCGCCCCCCTCCGCCAGGTCCCAGTTCACGGCCTCTGTGGCGCTGTCCACCGCCCTGCTGGCGCCGCTGCTGGGCGCGCTGGGCGCCGCCGGCTACGCCACCCGCGGCTCCGGCCTGGACCCCGGCCGCCCTATCACCTCGGAGCTGCGCCGCGACGGCTGGGCGCTGGGCGTCAATGGCTGCGTGCTGGCGGCGGTGCTGGTGAGCTACCAGATCAACCTCAACGTGTGGAGCCGGCTGCTGCTGGGGCTGTGGGGGCCGCGCGCCATGCGCGGCGAGGGCGGCGGTGGTGGAGGAGGCGGGGGAGGGGGTGGAGGAGGAGGGGGAGGGGGTGGGGGAGGAGGGGGAGGGGGTGGGGGAGGCGGGGATGCAGGGGAGCCGTCGCGTGCGCCAACAGAGGAGCAGCCGCAGCACCACCAGCACCAGCACCAGCACCGCCAACACCAGCACGAGCACCAGCACCAACAGCACCAGCAACACGCATCAGAAACTGTGACGGGGGTGCCGCTGGTGGCGGGGTGGGCGGCGGTGGTGGCGGCGGTGGATGAGGATGAGGAGGCGGCGCTGGTGCTGCCCATGCAGCCCGTGGAGCGCGCCGCTGCGGCGGAGGCGGCTGAGGCGGAGGCGGTCACAGCCGCGGCTGCCGGCGCAAAGGCGCCGCCGGCAGCAGCAGGCAGGGCTGCCGGCGGCGACGGTGCTGACACGGCGGGCGCCGGCGACCAGTCACCGGGGGCAAAGGCAAGGCGGGTAGCAGTGGCCGCGGCCGCCGCAGGCGCACCGGGGGCGGCGGCGGCGGCAACGGCACCGGTGGCACTCGCGCCTCGCGCGCAGCAGGATCCAGAGCTAGGGCTCGCGACGGCGGAGGACAACGGCGACGACGACGACGAGGGCGGGAGCCCGGGCACCGGCGCCGACAGCGCAGGTGTGCAGCAGCCGCTCCTGGGCGGCGGCGCGCCGCCGCGCCACCGCCGCGCAGCCCGCGGCGGCCGCCACCGCCACCGCCGCCGCAGCTACAGCCACGGCCACAGCCACGGCGGCGGCGGTGGTGGCGGTGGCGGCGGCGGCGGCGGCAGCCCCTCAAGCTTCACGGCCTTTGGGGAGTCCTCCCCGGAGGACGACGACTCCGGCCCTTCGGCTGCCCAGCCTCACCCGAAGCGCAGCCGCACGCCGCAGCCGGACCCCGGCGCGCAGCGGTTGCTGTGGCTGCTGCTAACCGCCTGCGGCGGTTGCTTCGGTTACGTGGCGGGCACGCTGCTGCCCTACTTCGCTGAAATAGTCGCGGTTATCGCGTCGGTTGGGGATCTGGCGCTGGTGCTGGGGCTGCCGTGCGCCTGCGCGCTGCGCCTGCTGAGCCTGCGGCGCGCGGAGCGCGTGCTGTGCTGGGCGCTGGTGGTGGGCGCGGTGGTGCTGTCTTGCGTGGGGGCGGCGCTGTCGGTGCAGAGGTTGGTGGCGCGAGTGCAGGAGGGCAGCAGCGGCGGCGGCGGAGGCGGCGGTGGCGGAGGCGGCCAGGAGTGAGGGCGGCGTGGTGGGGGCGGCGTGGTGAGGCGGTGAGGGGTGGCACAGGCTGGCGCGTATAGAACCGGCATAGTAGCAGTGAGTCATGGGAGCTACCCCAAGCAAACTGGGGGTTGCGTTTGACCAGGTGCTCGCATGTGTCACAAGCAACGGCGTGCGGGCACAGAGACTATTAGGTAGCACTGTAGCACAGAACTATTAGGCAGTGTGTGGGTTCAATGGGATGCAGCTTGTCTGGAGTTGGCTTCCGCTGACATGTGTGGGAGAGCAGTTGTGCTTCGGTTGCAAGCAGCCATTGCGCGCATGGATGACATATTGACATGTCGTGTTACAGGACACAAAGGAGGCGGAAACCGTCGCCACGATTGAGCCATTGCGCGTATGGTGTCGTATGCAGCCGACTCTTGCCGAGCGATTCTACTGGTGGCATTCGCCACTACCAGCAGGTGCCCTGCCCCTGGATACGGTTTTCAACACACAAACGCTTTTCCTTGTGTCCTATATCACGCACAAACTCCTCCACACACACGCGCCGCCATATGTACATCACACAGCTCGAAGACCGCCTGCGCCTCCCTCTCGCAAGCCCCGCCTGCTGCGCCTATTTGCATCTTTCGCAGCCCCGCCTCAGCCGCCCCTCAGCCGCCTCTCAGCCGCTGCCAGCTGCTGCCCCTCAGCCGCCTCTCAGGTGCTGCCAGCCGCTGCTGCCGCCGCCCTCAGCCGCTCAGCCGGTGCGCAGGATGAGGTGCACGCCCGAGTCGCTGAACACGGGGCCGCTCAGCTCGCCCACCTTGAGGGCGTAGGTGGCGTCCTCAAAGGGCTTCTGCATCTCGCCGCGCCTGCGCACCGCAGCAGCAGCAGCAGCCAGGGTGTGCGTTAGACTGCGTATGTGTGTGCGCAGCGGGTGTTGGTGCCGGGTGCTGGGCGTTGGTGCCGGGTCTTGCGTGCTGGGCGGGGTTGAGGACGGGGTTGGGGGAGCAAGGGCTGAAGACACGAGCGCGCGCTCTAGGACACGCAAACGCCGCAAACGCACACCGCCACCGCCACCGCCAGCCGCCAGCCGCACCCACCCGAACTCGCCCAGGTCGCCGCCGCGCTTGGCGCTGCTGCAGTGGCTCTCGGTCGAGGCCAGCGCCGCGAACTCGGCCTCGCCCTTGACCAGCATGGAATGGAAGTGCTGTGTTGGGTGGATTGGGGAGGAGGTGTGCGGGGCAGGCGCGGGGCGAGGGAGAGATAGGTTAGGCGGGTGGGTTCACGCATGATCCATGCGTGCTGAGGTGATGTCGAGGAGACCGACGCGTTGGGCAAGAGGATACAGCATGAGCGCGGCGGCGGAGCTTTTTGAGTTTCGCCACCGGGGGGAAACCTCGGCGAATCCCCCTCCGAAGTCCGAACCGCCCTCCAACATACATGTGCACACATGTGCATGTCTTCGTTGTTCCCTCCGTTTGTGCTCCATCACACCCTGCGCCCGTCCTGCCCCCGGCACGCGCACCTCAATCATGGCCAGAGCCTCCTCCTTCGTGCGGGTGATCACGGGCTCCTGCGGCGGCGCGTACGGGGACATGCGAGTCCCGTGGCGTGTGCCGGTGTAGGTGTACGACATCACGGGCGGGGAGGTGGGGCGTGGGAGGGTAGCCGTCCATGCGAACGGTGGGGGGGGGAGGGCAGGGGTAGTTCATTCCAGAAACCAGAAGCGAGACGACGAGGGCAGGGGGCGGGACGGGCGGGCGTGAGCACATCGGGCTGACCGCACCGCGGCGCGCGCGGCGGCATTTGCGTTGCTAGTGTGTGTGCGTGTGTGTGTGCGCGTATGTGTATTTGTATTTACGGGACGCAATAACCAGTTCCGGGCTATGCTTCTGCCCGCATGGGCTGATATACGCCCGCACCCCTTGCGGGGTTTGTTGTCCGGCCGTGGGGGTGTTTATTCCCTTGCCTGAGAGCGAGTGCTTGACGCCCCAGCGCTCGGCCTTGGCCGTGGTGTGCAGGTGCTCGTGTGTGCTCGTGCCTATCCCTAATGGATCCACAGCCCGTCCAGTCCAACAAAACTTGAACCAATCTCCTGTCCCCCAAACAGCAGAACTCGATACGGTACTGCCTATCCCCCCCAAGGCAGCAGGTGGCTTGCGCCCGCCTCATGCGCGCTCGCGCTGTCGCACCCAATCCGCCCCTCCGCAAAGCAACCCCGCCCCCGGCCCCCAACACTAATATACTCCGCCCCGCCCCCTCCCGCCGTCATCCCCGAGCCCCCCCACCTTCCAGGAGCTCGGGCGGCGCACGTCCTTGTGCTTGACCAGCAGGTGCGAGGCGCGCACGCGGGCGTCGGCCATGGTGCTCGCGCGCTTGTGCGGCTGGGCGTGCGAGGCGTCGGGGTCGCCGGCGGCGGAGCGCTTCTCAGCTGCGGAGGGGGAGGGCGGGAGCGGTGGCGGGCAGTGGCAGTTGCGGCGGCGGCGGGGCTCCCGTTGCGGCTAGCCTCGAAAGATACGGTATGCGTAATGAGTGAATGCGATGCTGAGATAAAGCTCTGCTGCTTCAAGCTTGGGTTGGTGATACGGTAACCGGCGCCTGAACCACGCCGACTGCCACGCTGAACCCAAGGACCCCTCCTCCTCCTCCTCCTCCTCGCTCTTGTGTAGTTGGTGTGGTTTGGATTGGGCTGGCGCTCACAACACCCACAACACCCACGTTCAGCTTGGTTTAGCTTGGTTTAACAACCCCACACCCCATTTTGCCTTCGTCGCGGCTCACCTGCGGACTCGCAGCGGAGCACGTACTCGTACTCGAGCTCGCCGAACCGGATTCGAGTGTTGTCCTTGAGCACCACCGGCTTGTTGGGCGAAATGCGGCGCCCGTCGACAGTCGTGCCTTGCGTCTGGGTGTTGCGCGGCAGGTGGTTCGGGCGTGAGAGGAGCGATGCAGGCACGGCGACGGCGAGCAGGCGTCGCACACGCCGCCGGGTGGCGCTAGACCGGCACGGCCGGCACGGCCGGTTCGACGTGCTGCCCGCACCCTTTGGCTGCTCACCGACTGGAGGTCGATCAAGAAGATGCGCCCGTCGTGGTGGTGGACGAGGGCAGCGTGCACGCGGCTGCACGAGTGGTGCTCGAGAGCAATTGATACGGACTCCGCTTGCCTTCCGAGCGTGTAATAGGGTTCAATATCAATGGGGTGGACAACGATCCGCTGGCTGCCGGAATAAACCTGGAAAGGCGAAAAGGTGGGACGCAAAGAAATTCAGGCGACAGTTCTACGCACTTGCATGCTGGCCAGGATCGGGTATCCAAGCAATAAACAATGGTCTAGATTCTCCCGTTCCGAGCTGCCCTGCCCCCTGCAGGCAGACTGCGCGCGGGCCATGGCGCCAAGAATGCCGACACTGACGACAACTCGCCTCTAGACTCGCGATCCTACAGGGTTGGCTGGCCCACTCAGGTGGATTGAACAGCATTAGGCACCGGAACAAAGGCTTACACTTAGTGGTTCTGCGGGCACCGGCTGGCACCGGCTTTGAACGTACTGCCCGCGCATGAGGCCGGCATCCCCATGCGCCTCTTGCGCCTCCTGCCGCTGCTCGGTCTCGTTGGGGCGTTTGGCCTCACGGCAGGCCCCCTTTGATAGGAGCGATCTTGACACGTGCCCACGCTTCGAACGCTTACACGCCGAAGGCCTGCCTGAACCGGACTCCTCGGACGGTCCAGCCCTCACTAACCACGCACCACGACACACGCATCACACACATCCAGCGACGCCCCCTAACGCACCGCATCAGCCCAGCCGGTCGCCTCCGAAAGCGAGCTGCGCTAAATGTCTCACACTTCTAATGCCCCTCACGGTATGTACGCCCTGCAACATCTTCGAGCTTCGACCTCTCAAGACCGCGAGCCTTCTCCGCCTCCTCCTCGTCCCCAGCACATTGCTAGCACACCGCTAGCACACCATTAGCACACCACCCCCTCAGAAGAAGCGGTCCAGGATGCCCTTCCCCCGCGGCAGCTCCTCCTCTAGCTCCTCCGGCTCCAGGCCCTGGTCGCGCCGCGCCGCCGCCGCCGCCTCCGCCAGGTTCTCGGACAGCGCCGCCGCCACCGCCGCCGCCACCTGCCGGCTGTCGGTGTTGCCCAGCGCCGCGCTGAGCTGCTCGGGCGTCTCGTTGCGCATGGCGCCGTAGTCTGCGGTACGGTGTGTGGGGGTGGGTGGGTTGTGTGGGTAGGGTGGGGTGGGTTGGGGTGGGGTGGGGTGGGGTGGGGTGTGTGGGGTGGAGCCCGGGAGGGGCAGGCAGGGATGGAGGTTTGAAAAGGGCCCCAGGCGAAGATGATCGTCAGGGGCCAGGGCAAGGGCGTAGACGGAGCTGGCTGCACAGGCACCCAGGTAGCAATGAGGGCGGGAGCAGGAGCAGGCGCGAGGGAGGCGCAGGTGTCTGTGTGTTGGAGTGGCCACGGCCTCGCACCGTGTATGCGGTTGAAGCGCCACGAGTTGGCGGTGCCGTCCTCCAGCTGCACGCCGCCTGCGCCAGCGGTGATGGGGGTGGGGGGCGGGCGAGTGGGTCCGGTGAGGGCGCCGTGCCAAATGGTGGTGGGCAGGGTGGTGGACACAGCCGGCCAGGGTGGTGGACACAGCCGGCACAGTAGCACACGAGTGCGTGTGGCGGCACCCATGACGATTTGTAGACGAGGAGGACAGCGCGGAATGCGTACGTGTGCGTGTGTGTCAGCACCGCGCCGCCTGCCGCCCGCGCCTCCTTCCCTCCCCCCCTCCTCACCGCTGAGCCGCTCGAACTCGTCCCTGAACTCCTCGCCAAACCACTGCTCCACCTGGCCCAGAGCAAAGTAGTTGACCGGGAACTGGCTGCGGGGCGAGGCGGGGAGCGGCGTGAGGCGAGATGGGAAAGGAGGTCAGCGGGTATAGGAGGGAGGGGTCGCAGCGCCGGCAGCAGCGCGTGCTTCGCAGCACGCAAGCAAGCATTGCACAAACGCTCGTGCACGCACACACGCACGCACGCGCACCGCGACAGCACACACACGCACACACACACACACACACACACACACACACACACACGCACCTGCTGGTCAGCATGCCCTCAGTGGCGCGCGCGACCTGCGCGCCGAGGGGTGCGGGCGCCGGGCGTGGCAACGGCAAACGCAAAGGCGTCAATCGCGCGCGCGTGTGGGGCGTGAACTACGTAACCAGCCCATGCCTACGGCGTCGCGTCCCTGCCTGTTTTCGCCCCCGCCCCTAATTGCCCCGGCCCTGTGTCGCAAGCCGGCATGCGCCCACACTCACGCCCCCGCACCCCTGCATCCCAAAGTCCCACCTTGGCACGCAGCAGCAGTGCAATGGCCGCCTCGCACGCCGCCTCCGGCGTCAGACCAAACGGCTGATAGTACTCGCGGCCTGCGTCGTGTGGCGGCGAGCGCACGGCCGTCAAACACATGCGCGGGGCTGCGGTGCAATGCAGTGCACTGCACGGACAAAGCACCACACTGGGGGCCCCTGCGCCTTTTGCCCAGGCACTCGACCGCCCCCGCCACCCCACTGCCCAATGCGACTCCTCCTCTGCGCACGCGCACAGTCGAACACGCACACGCACACCGGCCCACGCCCCCACACGCCCCCGCACCCTCTCGCCCCAGCCCACTCACCCACGATGATGCGGTGCTGCGTCTCGCGGCCGTCGAACAGCACCGACAGGTCCATCAGGTGGCCGCCGGCGGTGGGGTGCTTCAGCAGGTAGCTGGTGTGGAAGGTGCGCTCCTGGGGGAGGAGGAGGAGAAGGAGGGAGGAGGAGGGTGAGGGGGTTACGAATGCCATCCCAAGCGAGATAACTATTGTGGTGGGAGGGTGCTGGAAGTGTCTGCAAAAACACATATCGGCACCATCACTGTCGCCCGCACGCGGTTCCGAATGCCGTGCAAGCGTGCAGCGGACATCAGGCCTCCCGCACGCCACCCGCCCGCCAGCCCGCCTGCTCGCCCGCCCGCACCTGCCCGTCCACCAGGCAGCTGCAGCTGCGGCGGCCGCGCATGCGGTCCGCCTCCGCCTCGCGCTCCGCCGCCATCTCCTCGTCAGTCAGGTTGCGCGCGGGCAGGAACTCCACCTGAGGTTTGCACAAGACGCGAGCTTGTCAACATCAGCCCAAGCTGAACCAACCGAACTAGACAAGGGACAGGCAAATGGGGGGGGAGGGGAGGCGGCCGGCGGGAGGTGGGACAGGCGGGGTTGGCCATCACGCATCACACAGCTGCACACGCCACGCCGCGCCACGCCACGCCACGCCGCGCCACGCCACGCCTCCCTCCCTGGTGTCCCGGCCCGCCCGCCCGCCCTCCCTGGTGTCCCCGCGCCCTCGCACCTGCCCCTCCAGCAGCAGCGAGGCGTTGGGCGTGAACTCCTCCTTGCAGCCGCGGTCCTTGAGCGTCGCCTGCAGCTGCCGTGCCTTCTCCTCCGCCGCGCCCTTGCGCCCGCGCTCGCTGATGGCGCCGGCGTCCACCGGCTGCTGCCACATGGTGCGCTCGATGGCCACTGGTGGGCGGGCGGCGGCGCGTGGGCGCGTGTGTGTTGGAAAACCAAACAGAACAAAGCCCGCACGTGCGTGCGTGTGTGTGCGTACGTGTGTGTATGCGGGAGGTGGGGTGTCGGGTTGATGATCAGTCATCACTCCAACACGAGGACAGAAGGGCGAGGACAGAGGAGCGGCAGCTGTGGGCGCTGGAAGCCCATTCCCAGCAGCCAGCCCGTTCCCATTCCATGTGCAGCGCGAGCACATGTCGGTCTCCCCCCGGCGCCCAGCTCGACAGCACGCATTGCGGCCGGCTAAGGGGGCGTCAGGGCGTGCCGGCATGCGCGCTACCATCGGTACGGCACTCACGGCGGTTGCCGTTGGGCTGGCCGCCGCACTCAGAGAACCAGGCGTCGCGCACGGCCTGCAGCGCCGGCGTCTCGCCGGTCGTCAGATAGGCGGCCCTGAGGGGAGGGGATGGCACGGGAGGGGATGAGAGGGGAGTGGAGGGGAGTGGCGCAGTGCACGGATGTGCCGTCCGGACCGTGGGGCCGTCCTCGTCACCCAGCACACTCACAACCCCACTCCGCGCCACCACCACCGCCACGGCCACGGCCACGGCCACCGCAACCTCAACTACAACCGCCTGCTGCAAACCCCCGGCCCCAACCTCCGTTATTTGCCCGCCACCCCCAGCTCCTTCCTTCCCCCGCCCCCGCCCCAGCCCCCCGCCCCCGCCCCACGCCACGCACTTGTAGTAGTGGGTCTTCTCGGGCCGGCGGCCCAGCGCCGCCCGCAGCGCGTTGCGCAGGTCGGTGGTGGTGCCCACGTACTGCAGCTTCTGCTTCTCGTCGTACACCGCGTACACGGCGCCGTGGGCGCCCTCCGGCACGTCCGGCAGCACCATGCCCTGCGGCGGCGGGCGGGGTGGAGGGGGAGGGGTGAGGTGGGGTGGGTTGAGGGGTGAGTGGGGTGGGATAGAGCGGTGCAGAGGATGGGGTGAGGGGTGGGAGGCGGGAGGGGAGGGATTGGGGGGTGATTGCAGGGGCTGGGGCGTTAGGACAGGGCGTGGGCATGGCATGTGGGTCGGCGGGGTTGGTTGCATGCCGGTGTGTTGCCAGCAGGACTGCACAGGGCTGAAGCAGTAGAGGCAAGCCGGCCGAGCTGAGCCTGGCTCACCGAGGTGTTGATGACGGAGGCCAGCGGGATGTCAGCCAGCGCGGGGGCGCCCGCGGCGGCCGGCGCCGGCGCGTCCATGACCGCGGACTGGCACGGCGCCAGCCGGGGGCGGGCCGAGCTCGGTGCAAGCGTGTTGGGTGTTGCCGGCCCGCTCGTCAGCGAGCTGCGCATCGCTGACGCCTGCAGGGCTGCTTGTGGCTGACGCCCCTGTGCGACTACCGACAGCATGCGCTGCGCCTGGCTCGGCCTGCAGCGAGTGGCGGAGCGGAAATCGGCGTCCGCGATTCCGGCACTGCAAGGTCCCGCCGGGGCCTAATCCTCACCTGGCGTGGCCAGCGCGAGGATCCACATGGCGACCCAGTCCATAGGCTGCCATTTGAGCTTGTTGACGGACCTGAATTGAACCTCCGAAACGAAAAGCACCACCCAGAATTTCAGGGTGTTGAGCTCGAGATTTCACAGATCTTCCACGCTCTTGCGAATGCTTGAGGTGCTCTTTAGCTGTGTGGGTGCAGGCCTGAGGTGCGGTGTCCGGTGGTGGAAGCGAAAGCTTGCAACGAAAGCGTTGTTAGCTTTTGCGGAACCTGTGCTTTTCGACCAGAGGATTTCGACAGCGTCCGAAGCTGCGTGTGACGTGCTCAAAGTGATATCTGGCAGCGTCGTTCCGGCCGGAAGAAAGGCTTGATCGCGATGGGGGCCGCTAGTCGTACCGGGATGGGGCAGTGGTTGGAGGCGTGTCGGTGGGCAGTGGGCACCAAAAGGAGGCCCAAAAGACAACCCCCATCAGCGCGAGGCACTTGTCCCTCCAAGAATGGCGAAGGGGAACGGCGGATAGGGCGACTAAATCTGTCGCGGGCGTGCCCGGGCTCCGCTGCCCAACTGCCGGACGATTCTGGGATAACCGCGGATGGAAGTCAGGGAAAGCCAGTCGGGAGAGAAGGGCGCGGGGGGTCACGGCCTTTGCCCGGATTAAAACGCCGCAGCCGCAAGCGCTACGGCAGTACCGGCACTAACACACACACCGGCCGCCACAAGCCGCCACGCCGACCTCAGTGCTTCTGCCCGCACCCGCCACCGCCGCCGCACGACCCGCCACCCGCCGCCGCCCCTGCGCCGCCACCCGCCGCCGCGTGCTGGTGCGCGTGCTCCCCCTGCCCCTGCTGCTTCTTGCTCCCACACCCACCGCCACCGCCGCAGCCTCCTGCCCCGTGCTCGTGCCCATGCCCAGGCTGCTCGTGCTCATGGTGGCTGTGCCCGCAGCCCCCGGAGCCGCAGCCGCCCGCGCCGTGGCTGTGGCTGTGGCCGTGGCCGTGGCCGTGGCTGTGGCCCTGCTCGCCGGCGGCGCCGCCCCCCAGCGCCGTGTTGATGCAGTGCGCCAGGTAGTGTGGCCGTTGCTCCGCATCCAGCCGCCGCCAGTCCGCCGCCGCCAGCGTGACCAGGTGCCAGCCGTGCGCCTGCGTTACAAGCAGTTGGGAGCCGTTGCGCGACGCAGCCGGAGCCGGAGCAGGTGCGACAGCGGATGGCCACTACTCACACGCACTGTAAACACGCCCGCCCGCCCCCCCCCCCTGTCCGCTCCACCCCCTCGGGCCCGCCCCCCCTCCCCGCCCTCCCGCCCCCGCCCCACCTGCATGATGGACCTCATGGTGCGCATCAGGGCGTAGGCCCGTGGGTCGCTGGCGGGGCTCAGCGCCGGCCGCTGCTCCTGCATCTGCACCGCCACCTGCATGCACGCAGCCGCGCGCACATGCACACATGCGGCGCTTGGTGCAGCCGTGTTGCATGGGGCGATGGAACGTACTAGGTGTTTGGGCGCGGTGGGAGGGCTGAACAGACACAGGCCGCCAGCGCCCGCCTGAACCGGGTGCACTACTGCTGGTCCTGACACACTTGTGCCCCGACGGAAAGCGCGCCATCCATGCCCTGCTTCAGGGTACCGTATGCCCCGCATGTGGCCGCATGTGGCCGCATGTGGCCGCATGTGGCCGCGTGTGGCCGCATGTGGCCGCATGTGGCCGCATGTGGCCGCATGTGGCCGCACAAAGCGCCTGAGCCCCTGCTCCGGCCTCCCAGCGCCCTCCTGCGCCCCCTGCTCGCCCCAGCACCCCAACCCCACATACACGTGAGTGCGTCGCGTTGCTGGGCGGGCGTCCGTTTGTTTGCTCAAATACAATGCCCCCACGTGCCCCAACTGGTCATGAATATACCCCCCTCGCCCCGTCTACGCCCTTCGCCCCGAAACGAAAGAGTACACCGTTCCCCTGTATTGCCGCAAACTGCATTGCCTGCTCCTTGTCTAGTCAAGCTTGGTTTAGCTTGGGATGGTATTCACAACCCCCCCCCTGGTCGGTTGCTAATGAACTACCCCCCCCCACACACACACACACCTGCACGCCGTCCAGGTACAGCGCCACGTCCACCACCGTCAGCCCGTCGCCCACCACACAGTTGCGGCCCGGCTGCAACTCCATGTCCTGTGTTGTGTGCCAATATGGGCGGTGTCGAGGTGAGGGGCTGTTGTGTACGTGTGGGGGCGGCGGGCGGCGAGCGGCACGAATTCCGGTTCCCGGCGGTGTGCTGACGAGCGCACAGGCACGTGCACACCTCAGCTGCTGAAGCACCCGTGTCCGTGCCAGAAGCCCACACAAACTCCTCTTCCGACGGACGCCCCAGACTCCCGCTGTCAGTCCCAGTGCTGCCGCATGCCAGGTATCGCAGGCACCTCCCGCACCAACTTCACACTCATCCCCTTTACCTCCCCTCGCACCCCCGAACCCCCGAACCCCCCCACCCCACCCGGCCCCCCGCACCTGCAGGACCTGGAACACCTCATCCATCTCCGGAAACGACTCCGACAGCGCCGGCGCGGCGCCGGCGGCAGCGGCAGCAGCAGGTGAGGCAGCAGAGGCAGCAGCACCCTTGCTGGCGGGGGTGCCGGTGCTGGGCGCGGCGGGCTGCTGCTCCCGGGCGGCGCCGGTGGGCGGCGCGGAGCGCTCCATGCCCTGCCGGGTGGACACGTGGCATGACGTGTCAGTGGCGGGTGTACCCGCAGGCAGCACCAGGCAGGCGCTTGGAGGGGCGGACGCGCCCTGCTCCGAACTCCGTGTCCGGTGTCGTGCGATTCGCATGCACCCACCGGCGGGCGCCAGACCTGGCGTGTCTCCTCAAACGGAGCTGACGAGAATGGTCGTAGTTGCTGTGAGCCCGCTGAGAGCAGTGCAGTGGCATGCTGCGCAAACCCTGAGCGAGCCACTCGGGCCGCTAATGCAATTGACGTGGCGCTCATTTTTTCAAGTTATGCAAAGCATGTAATGCAGAAGCTGTCGGGTGCCCGTGTTGGGTTTCATCGCAGTCATCTCCGCATCGGTTGACAGTAAATAACCTGGCCCTCTTAATAGGTTCGGCATCGCAATACAGATATATTGTATAACGACCATGAGTCAAGGTCTGAAAGCAGTCGTGGTCGGTGCCACCGGTGCGACGGGCGAGGCCCTAGTCCGTCAACTCGTCCATGTGAAGGAGTTCAAGGAGGTTGTCGCGGTTGGTCGTCGCGTCCTGGAGAATGTGGAGCCTGGCACAGCCAAGCTTGACAACGTGGCCATAAACATGGACAAACTGGAGGAAGAGGCGCGCCCGGCTTTCGAACACGCGGACTGTGTGTTCTGCTGCCTGGGCACCACACGCAAGGAACGTGTATGGGGGGGTTGGCCGGGGTTCGGGGGAGCGGAAGTTACTGATTTTACTGGAACTGGGTGCCACTGAGTGCTGCGGAGCTGTACGGATTGGGACGGGGGGGCCATGGTTTGCCGCGTGGAGTGCCGCGTTTAGCAGGGTGTGTTGGGAGCGTCAGGGAGCGTGAGGAGCAACTCTCGAGTCTGGCATTGGGGGAAAGGGGCGAGCGCCAACTGCCCCACGCGCACGCCCACGCGGTTGCCCGTCCCCAACAAAAGTGCACGCCCCCCGCAACCCGCCCGCACGAATCCTTCACTCGCCCCACCTCCTCCACAGCTGGCAACTCACACACATACCACCAAACACCAACCGTAACAGCAAGCACGCTGGCCGGGCCGCAACACGTGCCAACTGGCCACTCCTGCTGCCACCCCACCTCGTCGGTTGCTTTGGGTCATGGAATGAACTACCCACCTCCACCCGCACCCCATTCCACGACTCGCACCCGCACCCCCATCACCACTCACACCCTCCCCTCTGCAGCCCCTCTCCCTTCACCCCCCACACACACCACGCCCGCCCCCCTCACCCTCACCTCCCAGGTGGCGGGCAGCGCTGCGGCCTTCAAGAAGGTGGACTACGACTACGTGGCCGCCACCGCGCGCCTGGCCAAGGCCTGCGGCGTCAAGCACTTCAGCCTGGTGTCGGCGCAGGGCGCCAACGCCAAGTGAGCGGGGGTGCGGGGGGTAGGGTTGTGTGGTGTGTGTGGTGTGTGTGGGGAGGACAGGGGAGAAGGCAGGGAGGCGGAGAGGAGGGAGGGAGGCAGGGAGGGGGGAGGCAAGGCAGGCGCGCCACACGGGCGTGCTGCAAGCGCATGCGCGCCACACGCGGCCGCCCAGCAGCCCACGTCCGGGGAATGGTCGTCACGCGCTATCGCTGTGTCCTGCCCGGTCCTGTCTTCGCGCAGGGTGCCTGCGAACGACTGGGGTGTCTTCCACGCGCTGCTGTACACCAAGACCAAGGGGCTGGTGAGAGCAGGGCACGCGGTGTTTGGCGCGCCCTGCGTTCTCGCGTGTGCGTGCGTGCGCGTGGGCTGAATTTTGTTCAATTCTGGATTCTGGCCTGTCGGGTGTGCCCAAGGGCGGCTGGCAAAGCCGGGTTGTCTGACACGTGAACACGTGAATGCGGCACCAAGGCCCTTGCCGTACATGGCGGCGTGTGTACGGTAATCGTGACGCCGTGTGCCGTGCCTGGCCCGGCGCCTGCGCAGGCGGAGCAGGCGGTGCTGCGCGAGGGCTTCCCGCGCACCAGCATCTTCCGGTGCGTGGGGGCCGCCCCGTGGCGGTGGGGTTGCAACGTGCAAGGCTCTGAAGTTTTAGAGTGTGGGGAGGCCCCGGGGGCCCTGGCAGGGGTTGGTGCCCGCGGGGCTCTCGGGCTCGGATGCCAGGCGGGAGCTGCTCCAGCGCCGGCGGCTGCCGTACAGCGAGCAGCGCGCAGCACGGACGGCGCTCCCCTCCTCCGCGCTGCTTCGCCACCGCTTCTGCTGCCGCTGCTCCCGCTCCCGCTCCCACACCCACGCTGTGTCCCCGCACCTGACCGCAACGCAACACAACGCAACACAACGCAACACGACGCAACACGACGCAACACGACGCCCACACACGCTGCAGGCCGGGCATGCTGGAGCGCGGCGCCAAGGCGCGCACGGGCGAGAAGCTGTTCGCCTGGCTGAGCAGCCTGGATGTGCAGGTGGGCTTTTGAGGGCGGGGGCAGGGCGCACGGGGGCAGAGAGGGCCGGGCCGTCCCACGTGCGGTCAAGGTCGCGATCGATCACCACGTCCCGCTGCGCACCCGCACCGTGCCGCCGGCCGCGCGGGTGGTGGCTGCATGCTCAGCTGCGGCTGCAGGTGGCGCCCCCCGTGCCTGCCACCCCGCCGCCGCGCCTCCTACAAGGCCCAGTTGGGCTTGGTTCAGCTTGGGCTGGTGCTCACGACCCAACCCCCGCACCCACTGCCCCCGCACCCACTGCCCCCACCCCACACCCACCCCCGCCCCCGCACCCCACACCCACCCCGCAATCCCCGCCGCAGGACCTGGCGCGGCTCATGATCCTGGACGTGCTGCGTGACCCCGCCAGCGCCAAGCCGGTTATGTTCTTCGAGATGAGCGAGCTGCAGCGCGCCAAGAAGCTGGCGGGCACGCCGCCCACCCCTGACAAGGCCTACTAATTGATTGCTGCTTTTGGAATGATGAGCGAAGCTATTTCAGTTTTATTATTACGCTTGTACCTTGTGTGCGGCGCCTGGGCACCCGAGAGTCGACGTGCTGTGTTACACACACGTCCGTGTACGTTTGCCTGGCGGCATGATGAATCGAATGGACCTGAACTCAACCAAGATGGCGGCGGTGGCTCCATGGGTGCGGCTGTCTGCGGGCTGCGGTGGGCTGTGCGAGCCATGTGATGAGGTTGGCCGCGTGTGAGCATGTGAGGGGGGTACACGCACGACACCCCTGGTCTGGATATCATAAGTTCGGATAGATTACAGCACCGGTCCCTGCGGGTGCGATGGTGCAGGGCAAGCGGCGCCAGATGGACTATGTGGTTGGTTGGACACGTGCTGCCTTCAGTTGTGACATCGGGTGTGGTGCGGTAGTGCACAAGCAACCGGGCGGGCGGCTGGAGCGCCGGCCCGCGTAGCACACCTTCATACGCTCACTGAGACGAGTGAGTTCGATGGTACAGAGGCACCCCTGTACAGAGGGAACGGGGCAAGGTGGCGAAGTCCCATAGTGTGTAGCGTATTCCCATCCATCTCACTGAGACTGCCGGTAGTGAGGTCGAACAGAGGGCCGCGGCCTTGTCACCCTCTTCCGGTTGGGGTGGCGGGTCCGCAGGCTGCACCGCCAAAGCAAGGGCACAACCCGTTGCATCCCCACGGCCCCTTTGTGCCCAGACGCCATGCCCCTCCATGCCCACACGGAGCGCCCCCCAGTGCAGTGCAGTGGCAACCATGCGTTGCTGACCCCCTAGTGCCAGGTGGCGTGGCGTATGGTGGCTGTAAGTGGTCAGGTGGCGTGCCGTATGGTGGCTTTGGGCCGCCGAAGCGGTCTGCTTCCTCCCTTTATTTCGCATGACCCGGTAATCCAAACGGGCCTTTTCACAACCGCTGTTGTGGATCTCGAGTTCAGGAAATCGGCCAACCAACCATGCAGCCACGCGGACATCCCAGTCCGAGCATCGCCGCGTGCGGCCGTGCCTTCAGCGCACACCAAACAACTCACTGTGACCGACAGCGACTCGGTTCTTGCGCAATCCGGCGCAATCTGTTCCCACACAACGGTCTCGCTGGGTAGCAGATTTTATCCGTCACTGTCCACCTCTCACCCCTTCCACCAACCTCACCGGGACTGACGCGCGGACTGTCGGCCGTCCTGCCACCTGGCCCCATAGCGCACACCGCTCTGACGCACCACAAGGAAGGGGTCCGCAACCCACAACGCAACGCATCACAAGGCGCGCGCTCACGCACCCCGCCCCCCACACACATACGGACGCTCCCCACTCTCAGCTGGCCCGGCCCCGCCCCCGCTCACCCGCACCCCGCACCCGCGCCCTCCCCACCCACACCCCCGGCCCCCGCATCCGACGGTACATTCGGTACATTCAGTATCCCCCGCGTGTGTGCCCCCGCTCTGCTCAGTCGCCCGCACCTGCCTACGCCCACTTCCAAAGCCCAGCAAAGCCTCGCGCGGCCTGCCGCTACAGCCTCGCCAGGTCTGCAGCTACAGCGGCCGCTACCCGGCTGTGCCCGCGGCAGCTGCCATCCGCGCCTACGGCTGCGGCGCCCCCGCCGCGCCCGCCTCCGCCGCGCCCGCCGGCGCGGGCGCCATGAGCGCGCGGCACTGCTGCGCGCGCGCCACGGAGCAGAACTGCGCCAGGCGCGGCAGCAGCCAGGTGAGCGCGGACCAGAGCTCGGGCAGGTGCTGCACGGCGCGGCAGGCCAGGCCCAGCTGGCTGTCGGACAGCGGGCGGTGCAGCCACGTCCTGCGGAGGGCGGGGCGGAGGTGGGAGCGGGCGGGGCGGTCGGCGAGGGCAGTGCGTACCAGCCCAACCTAAAGCAACCCAAAAACAATGGGAGGTGCAGGTACAGGTGCAGGCGACAGGTACGGTCACCGCCCGCACCGCACAGCTGTGACCCCGGATCAGGCAGGGGCAGGTCAGGGTGCTGGCCCGGGATGCTGCTGCCGTCCAGGGTGTGCCCCAGAAACACACATGGGGGGTACGCGTCGGGCGGTCTCCGCCTTATATATCTGGTGCAACGGCACTCACTCGTCTGCGCCGCTGGCGTGCTGCAGCACCGCCAGCGCGAAGTCCCAGTACTTGGTGGTCAGCGCGGCCTGTGTGTGTGTGGGTGCGGGGGGGGGGGGGCGGCGTGTCGGGGCGGCGTGAGGAGGGGAAAGAAAGTCCTTTCTAAGTGTCGGTGTCGGTGTGTCGATTGGAGGCAGGAGGGCTGGCGGGGCACACACCCCTGGTACGCGGACGCGCGGCTGGGCTGCTGCGCCCCACTCGCGACAAAACCGCTCTCCTTGCCATTGGCCGTGTTCCACGCACCCACCCACCCACCCACCCACCCACCCACCCACCCACCCACCCACCCACCCACCCACCCACCCACCCACCCACCCACCCACCCACCCACCCACCCACCTGCCAGTTATTGGGCAGCGGCCACAGCTCGGGCGCATTCTCCTGCGCCGCCACCGCATCCACGCCCTCCTGCACCAGCAGCATATCAGCATCAGGGTGTGGCGGCGGCGGCGTGCGGGTAGCGGTGGCGTGAGAAGAAAGGTCGGAGGCGCAAGAGAGCAGCGATCCCCAGCCAAGCCTGCTTTCCGCAACCCCTTCTTGTGCCACACCCACGCCCCGCTCGCCCTCCCTAATCCGCCCCAAAATCGTTCCCTTCCACGGGCATTAGAATAGTTAATGGGCGGGCTTTGGGATGCGTGTTAGGTAGCTCACTAACTTGCTTGTTGCACGCCGCCCCCGATTCGCCTTTGCCATTTTGCCTGCCCGTGACACTGCTGTGCTGCCGCCTTGTGCTTTCAATTTGCGCTCGCCTATAGGTGAGCCTGGCTACGGACAGCGGGCGGGTAACAGGGCATTAGGCGTGCCGGGCAAACGTTTCTAGCGCGTCAATGGCGCGGCGCATGGACGCATACAGGTGCACCTCGGAGACGAGGCTGAATGCCAAACGCCCGGGTAGGGGGTTCCAGGCGTCATATGCGGGTAAGTATGCAAAGGTAGACAACAAGGGCAACATCGCCAACGCGGAGCTCGGTAACCGGCGTAGGTATCTGTTTACAATTGCGCGCGCGTGTTTGGCGGGCTTATTTGTCCGTCTGCTTGATTGTTTTTAACACACATCCATGCCCTACGGCCCTAAATGCCCATCCCTACGGCCCTACACACGCACGGCCCTACATGCCCTCCCCTGTGCGGCCCTGCACACATCCCTGCGGCCCTGCCCACCCCCACCTGCGGCGGCGCCAGGTCCAGCGGCCGCAGCATCTCCGCCACCAGCCGCGTGTCCAGCAGCGGGCTCACGAAGCAGCCCGCAGCCGACTCCACCCAGGGGATCACCTGGCGGCAAGGGGGTGCAGGGGCGAGGAGCGATGCGTGGTGAGGGGTGCCGGGTGAATGATGCGGGGCGGTGCTGGGAGGCGGTGCAAGTGTGTTGGGGGGCGAAGTGGTACGGAGCGGGGCAGGGGGCTCGGGTTGCGACGTCGCTCGCCTCCCCCAACCCCCCAACCCCAACCCCAACCCCAACCGGGGTTTAGATTGGGCTGGTGTTTACAACCCCCAACCCCAACCGCCATTCCCTAGCCCTCAGCCCAACCTGCAGCACGGGACACGCCATCTCCTGCACCTGCCCTGCACCAGTCGTGGCGCCCCTGCCTTTGCTCCCCCCCCCGACGCACCTGCTCGCAGCCGTGCACCACCTTGGCCACGCCCGGCTCCTCCAGCACCGACCGCAGGCTGGCCATCAGGTCCAGGCCGCCCTGCGGCCCCGCCGCCGGCGCGTCGAATATGTACACGGTAGCCGGCAGGCCGCGCGCCGCCGCCAGCGCGCCCGCCACGGCGGCGGCGGCGGCGCCGCCGCCGGCGGTTGCGGCCGCAACCGCCGCCGGGTTCAGTGCGTCCGCCGCCGGCGCGTACAGCATGACGAGCACGGGCAGCCCGTTGTAGCACTTGGCGCCCAGCCCGACCTGCGGCACCGACAGGCAGTGCGCCAGCGCGCTGTAGTGCGAGTGGCTGCGCGGCGCCGCGATGACCTGGCGCGCCGGCTCCGGCAGCGTGTCGGGCGGGATGGTGGGCGCCAGCGCCGCCGCCAGCGCGCGCGCCGGCTGCGCCGCCAGCACGCCCGCCACCGCCGCGGCGGTCATGGTCGGCTCGGGGGGCGGCGCCGCCGCCGCCGCCTGCGGCGGCGCAGCCTGCGCCGCAGCCGCCTTCGGCGGCGCAGCCTGCGCCGCAGCCGCCTTCGGCGGCGGCGCCGCGGCCTCATACACCATCGCGCCGCCGTCGCCGCCGCCGTCGTCTTCGTCATAATCATCGGCGGCGGCGGCGGCGCCCCTCTTGCCGCCGGCGCCGGCAGCCCAGGAGTCGTCGTCTGGGTCGGGCAGGCGGCTGGGCTGCAGGCCCGCCGCCTGCTCCAGCGCGTTGACGTTGAGCCGAAAGGCCCACGAGTGCGGCGAGGGGCTGTCCTTGCGCTTGAGCACCTGTGTGGGGATTTGCAGTTTGGTGGTGGCGTCGTTTTGATGTTGTTGGTGTGCAAAGAGGGAGACGCTCCAGACCGGGAGCTGTGCGAAGGGAGTACGGGTACCCGCGCGCCCGCCCACACACCACCCATACACATTCTTTTGTAATCGCGATACTCACATGCTCACACACACGCCCCCACGCACACGCGCCCCTCCACACACACTCGCGCCTCCACACACACTCGCCCCACCTGGAACAGCTGCGGCATCTGCTGCGCCATCACAATGGAGTTCACGGGGAACACGCCCGGCGGCCGGCGGTCCTGGAAGGCCTGAGGGAAGGCGCGCTTCAGCAGCGCCGCCGCGGCCTTGACCGTCAGGCCGTACGGCAGGTCGCCGGTGCGCGGCGCGCCGGGCGCGCGGCGGAGCAGCGCCAGGGCCACCGTGCACCGGACCTGTGTGGGGTGTGTGTGCGGGTGCGTGCACCAGGCGGTCAGAGCGGGGCAGCGCGGGCGCAGGCCGGCACCACAGGAGTCGCATGCCGCAGCGAACGAAAGCGGCTGTGTCAGGCGCGCACGCACAACATACACACACACAAATGTTGACTTGATTCCTTTTTTCCTCCAACGCCCACCTTTTGGATGAACTCGGCGCCGCCCGCGAGGTCCACCCGATCGCGCAGCGCCCGCTCCATCCGCGGGTAGTAGTCGGCGGGCTGGCCGGCGGGCGCGGGCGGCCAGGGCCGGGGGCCGGACGGCGCCGCCTGGGCCGCCGCTGGCGCTGTTGCTGCCGGCGCTGCTGGTTGTGCGGCGCTGGCGGTGGTGGTGGCGGCGGTGGCGGCACGAGGCGCGGGTGCGGCCGGCGCCGGTGGCGCGGCCGCCGGGGCAGCAGCTGCAGCGGGCGCGTTTATTTGCCTGCGCGCGCGTTTGCATATGGGTGTGCATATAGGTGTGCGTGAGCCTTTTGTGTGAGGAAGGGGCACAAGCCATGGGGGCCCCCGCAGCGCTTGCAGCTGCGCACAGCCTTCACATGGCCGCCGCCCCCTCCCCTCACCATCCTTGCAGCACCCCTCGCGGCCCCCGCCCCGCCCTGCCACCCCCCATCCTTGCCGCCCCCGCTCACAGCAGCCGCAGCGCGGGGAAGGCCTTGCCGCGCAGCAGCACGCCCACCGCCGCTGCCAGCTGGTCGGGGGCGGTGGCGGCCAGGCGGCGCAGCGGCTCGTGCACCAGCGTGATCAGGTAGTTGGGGCTGGGCTTGCCGGCCTGGGGGCAGGCGGGGCGGGGGGCAGCAGGCGGGCGGGGCAGCAGGCGGGGCGGCAGCAGTGGGGTTGCAAAGATGGTAGGCAGCAGGTGAAAGGCTGTGAGTACCGGTACGGTGCGGCACCAGCCGAATGATAAATCCAAACCCGGTTTGGAGCTTGGCACTGGGACGAGCACCCCCGCTCCCGGCCTCCAAACCACGTCCCTAGCCCACCTTCCCCAACATGCAGTCCCACCCACCCCAGCCCGCAACCCCCCACGCCCGGCCCCGCCCGCACCTCCCGCCCCCCGCCCCCGCGCACCTGGAAGATGTGCGGCTCCGTGTCGAACAGCGCGCGCATCTGGCCCTGCGGACCAGACCGGACCAGGCCAGGACACAACAGGCCAGGACACAACAGCAGCCTCAGCCAGCACCTCACCAAGCAGTGCAGAGCGAGCACACACGCACACGCATGCACAAACACACTCTCCCTGCGGCGCTTTCGGGTCCGGCATCGTTCCCTAAAGCACACACACCCACGCACGCGCACACGGCTTCGTTTCGTGTGTTTCTCCATCATCAGGCCCTATCTCTGCTAAGCTGTAGTTACAAACGCCCGCGCGCACATACACCACACACGCCACACGCACGCACGCACCTTGGGCGGCTTGAGGCCCAGCTCGCTGAGCAGGATGCCGCAGGGGCTGCTGCGCAGCGTGAAGGGCGGGTCCGCCGCCGCGCCCGCCGCCGCCGCCGCCGCCGCGCTGCTGAGCGCCGCGAAGCCGCCCAGGCTGGCCGCCGCCACCAGCGCCAGCGCGCGCTTGGCCAGCGCCTCGTCGCGCGACTCGGGCACCGCGTCGCGCAGCACCGCCTGCGCGGAGGGAGGGCGGGCGGGCGGGCGGGCGCGGGCCAGGGCACAAAGCCGGGTAATGAAGCGGTTCCAGGGACGCAGCCGCAACGCCGCAACGCCGCAACGCCAACCGCAACCGCAACAATGACCGCAACCGCAAGCGCAATTGCACCGAAAGCGTCATGCGCCGCCCTGCCCCACCTTGACGCGGGGCGAGATGACACCCGGCGTTGCAGGCGCTGCCGCCGCCGGCGCCGGCGCCGCCGCCGGCCGCGCCGCCACGGCCGCATCCGGCGCGACGTTGCCGTTCCCGTTGCTGGCGCCGTCCCTGTTGCTGGCGCCGGCGCTGCCGCCGTTGTGCAGCGCGGCGGCCGGCGGCGGCACGGGCTGCACGTGCGTGAGGTCGCCCAGCCGCCCCGCGGCCGCGTCCTGCGCGGGAATGGGGCGGCAGGTTGGGTCGGGGTTACTCTGGTGGGGGCGTGGGCGCACAGCCGGCGCCGCCCAGAGCGGCTGCTGGCGCCCCGTCGCTGTTCCTGCGTGCAGCCATCCGTGCCCACGCCCACGCCCACGCCCACGCCCACGCCCACGCCCACGCCCACGCCCACGCCCACGCCCACGCCCACGCCCACGCCCACGCCCACGCCCACGCCCATGCCCCATGCCCATGCCCCATGCCCCATGCCCCATGCCCCATGCCCCATGCCCCATGCCGCCCACGCCCACACGCCCGCCCGCACCTGCAGCAGCCGGCCCACGTCCAGCACGGCCGCCTTGCCCGCCCCCGCCACCGGCGTCATGGCGATGTAGTCACCGCCGCCGCCGCCGCCGCCGGCACCGCGGCCCGTGAGCACTGCCGCCAGCGAGAAGGACGTGCCGCGCGCTTCCGCCAGCCGCGCCCGCGCGGCGCCCGCGCCCTGCGCGCGCACATACACACGTGGCACAGGTCGTACACACGTCATTTCTGGGCGGGCTGTCTTCTGGTTCACGTTCCGATTCTTCCAAGCTCCGGTGCATATAGACCCCTTCACCCCCACCGCTGTGCTGCGTCCCACCTGACCATCCCTGCCCACCCATCCAGTAAGGCTGGCTTAGCTTGGGCTGGTATTCACAATCCACACCACCCACACCACCCGCCCCAACCACACCACACCACACCACGCACCGCAATGACGGCGTGCCCCATCAGGGGCATAGTCATGCTGTGCGGGTGCGCCGCCCCCGGCGCGTCCAGGTACGCCAGCGCCGCGCCCGCCGCCCGCCGCACCGCCGCCGCGTCCTCCTCCGCCGAGGCGCCGCCGCCGCCGCCGCCGGCCGCCGCCGCCGGGCCGGGCCGGGGGTAAGCTGCGGCCAGGGCGCGGCGCAGCGCCAGGCGGCGCAGCACCGCTGCGTCCGCCGTCACCGCGTACTGCTTCCTGTGGAGGTGACACGGCGGGCGGCGGCAGGGGCGGAGGCGGAGGGCGAGGTGAGGTGGGGTTGCAAGGATATGGAAAAGCGGGGTGGGTAGAGAGGAGGGCAGCGGGTGCGGCGATGGCGGCAGAGGGCGGGGCGCGAAAGGGGGAACAGGGCAGGTGTCTGCGCCCCTTCCCCCATGGCGACACGTGGCTTGTACCTCCCGCACGGCTGCCAGCCAGCCCAACCGCCCAACCGCTACAGGCGCCGCCCAGCCGCCCAACCGCCACCCACCATACGGGGTTGTACTCGACCGCCATGCCGCCGCCCGCCGCCGCCAGCTCCGCCGCCGCGCCCTCTACAAGGTCCCGCAGCCGCGGCAGGCCGCTGGTGGCGGCGTCCCGGTACTCGGGCCCCACCTCGCGGTGCTTGTTCAGGCGCAGGCCCAGCTGCAACGGGGCGAGGCACGTGATGAGCACACGGGCGCAGGTATGCGGATAGATGGAGGCGTGAGCTGGCGTGGCGTGGGAGGCTGTGCGTGCATGTGTGCGCCGAGGACATGACCGCGATTGTGGGCACCGGGCAGGACTGGGCGCCTCAGGGCGCGGAGCTGCTACACAGCCGCGCCCAGTTCGGCCGTACCGTACAGTGAACTGTGCCACGAGGTCCCCGCGTCTCCTTGTGCCAGCCCGTCCATTTCTCCTGTGGGCCCTGCCGCCTGTTGCCCCAAAACCACACCGCCAGCCTCCCCCAAATTGGTTGATTCTGGGTTTAGAACCACAGCAACTACCCCCCGCCCCACGCCCCTGTCCCCGCGCCCCCCACCTCTGCCAGAGCAATGCTGCGCGTGGGCTTGGACAGCGCCGCCTGCAGCACCGCCCGCCGCACCCGCGCCAGCAGGCTCCTGCCCGGCACCGCCACCGCCAGCACCGCCGCTTGCTCGTCGCCATCCCCCTCCGGCGCCGCGGCCGCCGCCGGTGCCGCCGGTGCCGCCGCGCCTGCGCCGCTACTGCGCGCAGGCCGCGTGACGCCGGCAGTAGCGGCCGCGGCGGCAGCCGCAGCCGCGGCCCCTGCCGCCGCCGTGTCAGCGGCCGCGGCGCGTGCGGCACCTGCTGGCGCTGCCGCCCCTCCCGCGGCGCCCGTCGGCGACGACGCCCGCCAACTGGAGGTCGCGTCAGCACGGCTGGGGCTGGAGCTGGAGCTGGAGGCGACGCCGCCGGCGCCGGGGCTGCCGGCGCCGGCCTGGCGAGGCGGGACTGGCCCGGCGCCACCGCCCGCTGCAGCGGCATGCGCACGACCGGTGGTGCCGCTTGCGGCGGCGCCGGCACCGGCAGCGGGCTCGGCAGGCGGGTCGGCTGCCGGGGCCTCGCCCCACGCCACGCCGCCCGACGGCACCGCCCAGCCCCACCCGTTGCTGAAGCCGCCGTCATCCGCCGCGCCGCCGGCCTCGCCCCAGCCATCCGGCGCTGGCGCTGGCGCCGCCGCCGCCGCCGCCGCTGCTTGCGCGCCATCGTGCAGAGCTGAAGCATTGGCGGCGGCTGCGCCACCGCCTGAGTTTGTTTCGCCTAAAAGCGCGGCATGCAGCTCGGACACGAGGTCCTCCTCATCCGCGTCGTCGTCGCTGTCGCCCAGCGCCGCCGCCGCGGCTTCCGCCGCATTCGCCTCCTCATGCGCCTCCTGCTCCCCCAGGTCCACATCCCCGGCCGCGCCCTCCTCTGGGTTGAGGTCGGCCGCCTGCTCGGCGGCTGCGGCCGAGTCATGTTGCTCTGATTCTGTCCACGCACA
Organism: Chlamydomonas incerta; assembly: GCA_016834605.1. Classification (NCBI taxonomy): domain Eukaryota; kingdom Viridiplantae; phylum Chlorophyta; class Chlorophyceae; order Chlamydomonadales; family Chlamydomonadaceae; genus Chlamydomonas; species Chlamydomonas incerta. Next base: position 939,185 of record JAEHOC010000017.1, on the reverse strand, counting down.
TCAGGAAGGGGGACCAGGTTAGCCGTCGGGGTCGCGAAGTGGCGGAAGGGCCGGGCCAGCTGCTCGCGCATTCCGCAATGCGTGCGCGAGGCACGTGGCCCCGTTCCATTTTCCAGTAGAGCTGCATCGCGCGATGGGTTGCCCGATAGGCGACGCAGAGCGCGCTGCGAGACGCAATTCCGCCAGCAATTTGCCAGCTGACTGGCCGGAATCCTCCCGATACCATTTCAATCAGTCCACATGATCCTTGCATGCTTCCAATCTATTCATCGGACCCGAACTCCAACCCATGCGCCACTTGCCGATCATCGTGTTGCTCTGAAGCCGCCTTTTGCTGGCCCAGATCGTAAATTCAGCTCAATAGGGATTAAAAAGACATGTATGCAGCCGTTGATGCGCTTTTAGGGCCGTCTGCTGCTCGCGCGCCTATTTTTTTACGCGGGGAAGGCGGGCTTGCAGCAGCAACCCTTTCACCGTATAGCGTGGGTATTTTCCAGAAAATGTATTGTGTATTGGACGTGCAGCGGCACACGCGCTGGCCAGTCGGCATGGCGAAACCGTGCCGGAGTCCCTCAGCGCCGGCTCAGCGTCTTTGGCTGGGCGCAGCATCCCTTGTCATGTGCCATTCCAGCTGTCGCCAAAGCGGGAAATGTTACGGTCCCCCAAGTCCCCTTGACAATGAGCGCAGTGTGTTCGCGGGATGAGCATGGCGTCGCCCGGCCAGCATAGACAGGTGCCATTTCGACTTCGCGGGTGTGGCGTCTGGGCGCCGCGCGTTGCTGCGTAGGAGGCTAGCAGCCCGAGCCTCCAAACCCACGCCCGGGTCAGCATGGGGCAGTGTGGGCTGGTTGAGTGGCAGCGCACTGCCGCCGCACTGCAGCCGCACACCGACATGCAGCCCGGGACATGTTGCGTGACGTGGTGACGGGTCCATGCAGCTCCAGCAACTCCTTTGAGTCTGGAGATGCAATTAAAGCAACCCGGCTGGTCCTGAGGAACTGCTAGGTGTCTGAGCCTCTCCTCGCTCCTCGCCGGCCCGACATGGAGTACGGCAGGGCAGGCTCGCCGGCACCGGTGCCACTGCCGCATCATAGCCCCGGCTTACACATACTTTGACTTAAAACTACGTGTCAGACCAACAAGTACAACCCCGGACATCGTGGAGCTCTAGTGGAAAGCCACACAGTTTTGGGACTTGGGCCCGCCAACAACCTGGGCCCGTCCAGACAGCACGCACGCCCCGTCCCACCGCCCTTGCAGAAGGCCAAAGGAGAGATGCCGCCTTGCTGACTGAATTGGAGCCCTCAAGCGAGGAAGCTGCGCGGCCCCGAGGACGATTTGGCGGCCTTTCCTCGAGAGGTGAGCTCACCTGCCGACTTGAGTTTATTTTCGACTTGGAGGACTTACAGGATATTCTCAATGCCTTTCAGGTCACCAGTCGTGGACCTCGGCGCTGAACCGGCGGGCTTCCGTGGCAGAACTCTAGCTTTCTTAGCCCTTGACACGCCACGCTGAAGTCGTAATTATGGCGTCTACTATCACGCCCAGCGCAGGCTCTCTGGTGACCGCTCTGCTCGCGGAGATTGAGCGAGATCGCGAGCGCAAGAAGGGTGCGCCGGGAGACGAGAAGGATGTCGCCAAGCAGACGGCGCAGGCGCAAGACGCCAAAAATGATTCTGACGACAGCGACAGCGATGACGCGGGCCGCCAGGATTCACCGGGCCCGCCGGACCCGCGCACCTGCACGGTGTCGGGGCCCGGCTTCGCCGGCGGGGCCTCCGGCGCGCCGGTCAACCTTATCATCACCTGCAAGGACGAGGACGGCAAGCGCTGCGCGGAGGGCGGGGACGACGTGATGGTGCGGGTGGTGCCGGCGGGCACGGGCGCGGCCGCCGGCACGTACATCGAGGTGACGGTGGAGGACAAGGACAACGGCATGTACGTCGCCACCTACACGCCGCCCGCCAAGGGCGCCTACAGCGTAACCGTGCAGGTCAACGGCCGCGACCTGGAGGGCTCCCCCTTCCCGGTCTTCTTCGGGCCGCCCGCGGAGCCCTCCGCGGCGCAGCCCGCCGCCGGCGCCGCAGGCGCCGCCAGCGCGCCCAGCGCGCCCGGTGGCGTCGGCGCCGCCATCGCCGCCGGCACCGCGGCGCTCGCCAGCGCGGGCCTCACCGGCTTCGGCAGCCTGGCCGGCGGCGGCGGCATGCCCTCCTACCCCGGCGGCCTGGCGCTGCCCAACGCGCTGCCCAGCGGCGGCATCGACCCCGCCGCCGCCGCCGCCATGGCCGCCTCGCTCTCCTCCCACGCCGCCATGGCCGCCGCCAACCCGCTGCTCGCCGGCTTCCCCGGCCTGGCCGGCCTGCCCGGCCTGGCGCCCGCGCCCAACCTGCAAGTGGACCCCACCGCGCGCACGCTGCTGGTCAGCAGCATCACCACGCAGGTGAAGCCGGACCAGCTGAAGAAGCTGTTCGGGCTGCTGGGCGGCGTGGCGCACCTGCAGATGCTGGGGCCGGACATGGCCATGGTGGAGATGAGCACGCTGCAGGACGCGCAGGTGGGTGGGAGGGGGCGGCGTGGTGGGGGCGTGGTGCTGGGGTCTGGGATGGTGCTGGGGGCTGGGGGCAGCGGGCGCACGGAGCGGGGCTTAGGAGGCAGGGGAGGGCTGGGGAGGATGGGAGCGGGCGGCCTGGCGGCGTTAGGCAGGAGGGAGAGGATGAGCGACTGCTGGCTGTGCGGGCTGCGGGGCACCAAGGGCTGCGTTGGCTGCCGCTGCGCACGCCGCCGAATGACGCACAGCGCGTGCCATTCATCAATGGCGTCACCCAACTCCATGCCGCGCCTGCTCCCCTCCCTGCCACTCCCCATTCTCACTTTCCTGCCCCCACCCGCCCCCAATTTACAATGCCACGCCCCGCAGTCCGCGCTGGCGCTGCACGGGCACCAGCTGGGCGACCGGGCGCTGAGCGTGCAGTTCATGGTGGCGGCGCAGGCGGAGATGAGCAGCAACCCGCTCATGGCGCTCAAGCTGCAGCAGATCACGCAGATGCAGGCCACCATGCGCAGCGGCGCGGCGCTGGCGGCGCAGGTGGGTGCCGGGGCGTGCGGGGTTGCGGAGGGGGGAGGCGGGAGGGGTGCGCGGGCGGCAGCTGCTGCTGGCCGTCGGAACAGAAGGGCGGGTGGCGGGTGGAGAGGCAGCTATTGCAGCGGCGGCGGGCGCACGCGGGCGTGATGGTGCGGGCCGCAAAACAGCCGGGGCTTACGGTGTGCAGGCGCTCCCGCATCATGAGGTGTCATGCTCAGGACGGACAGCGTGCCCCTCACCTCTCCACAAAACGCACCGCGTCCCTTGGTAATGACGGCATCCTGTACCGGCACCGCGTTTCAAACCATCCTCGCACCCGCTCCGCGACCCCCGCCACAGGTGGCCCAGCTGCGCGCCATGGCCAAGTACGGCGTGTCCTCGCTGCCCAGCGACATGGGGGACCCCAACAAGGAGGCGGAGGAGGCGGCGGCCCGGTTGGCGCGGCGGCTAGGTGGCAGCCGCTCTCGCAGCCGCTCACGCGGGCGGCGGCCGCGCTCCCGGTCACGGGACCGCCGGCGGTCGCGCTCGCGCTCGCGCGACCGGCGGCGGCGCAGCTCGCGCAGCCGCGAGCGCAGCCGGGACCGCAGCCGGGAACGGCAGCGCCGCGAGCGCGAGCGGGAGCGGGAACGCGAGCGGGAGCGCGAGAGGGAGCGCGAGCGGCAGCGGCGGGAGGAGCGGGAGCGCCGCGAGGAGCGGGAGCGGCGGGAGCGGGAGCGCGAGCGGGAAAAGCGGCGGCGTGACGACAGCCGTGACCGCAAGTCACGCCGCAGCCGGTCGCGGAGCCGGTCGAAGAGCCGGGACCGCAAGCGCTCGGAGCGGGACCGCAGCCGCAGCCGCGGGCGCGACCGCAGCCGCGACCGCAAGCCCGCCGCTGCTGCAGCCGGCGCGGTGGCGGCCAAGCGCGTGTCCGTCAGCCGCAGCCCCAGCGCAAGCCGGAGCCGCAGTCGCAGCAAGGAGCGGCGCGCCGCCAAGGACGCGGGGCGGAAGGGTGACGCCAAGAAGTCAAAGCACCACAAGAAGGAGAAGCGGGAGAAGCGCGACAAGGACAAGGGGGACAAGGACAAGGGGGACAAGGACAAGGACCGCAAGAAGGGCCGCGACCCGGCGGCGGACGAGGACGAGGCGGCAGCGAATGGCGACAAGAAGGAGGACAAGGAGGAGCACCCAGCCAAGTCCCCGGCTGGCGCGGGGGGCGAGGCGGACGCTGTGATGGGGGGCGAGGCGGACGCGGCGAAGGAGGGCGAGGAGGCGCGGGGAGGAGGGGAGGAGGGCAAGGCGGTTGCCGAGGCGGCTGGCGGTGAGGGCGGCAAGGATACGGAGGATGGCGGGAAGGGCGACGAGAAGATGGAGGAATAGCGCGTGATGCCGCAGTTTCAGGGATGCCTTGTATAGCTGCGCGGAGTGGAGATGGGACGTTGCCTCAACCGCGGGCATCCTTGTTTTGGGCTTTGGACGGTGCGGCGGGTATGGGGCACACCGTGCCGCCTGGGCCAAGTGGATGATTGTGAAATGGCGGGCTCTGAACCATGCCGACTGTTCTGGAGTGCTGAGGATGCCCAGAGAGCCGGATTCCAACTTTGCCTTGGCGGTGGCCGTGCAGTGGATACCCAGACATTGCTTGAAGCATGCACGCCTCCGTCGGTGAGGTTCATCCTGTCCCGCACGGCAGGCTACCGGTCTGTTACGCTTGAGGACTCGCTCGCCCGGGGTGGTGGTAGGACCAACGCATGGGATGAGAGCGGCTCGCCCGGGGTATGTCGGGAAGCGAGGTGCCGAGATGCCATCAGGGCTGACAGCTGTAAGTGTGAGCCCAGCAGCCCCAGCTTAAGGCCGCCATGCAATGGAAAGGGGGTGCACGAACAGCCGTAGCGCAGATCTGACTCGGTAAAAGAATGCACGATGCGAGACAGTGCAGGGGCCGGGGCCCCGACTCCCAAGCATCCAGAGATCCGTGTTACAGTCGTGCGTCATGTCAGACGCTGGTCGACCAGTCCCCGGCAGTAGTAGCAATCTTACCCAGGTTCAGTGCTTTGACTGGCTCACAGTGCAGCCATGATACGATTTTCTTCAGTGCAGATGCAGTGCCCGCTACCCACTCGGCTGCCATCGAGAGCAATGCATATTTATTGCCGCCCACCCCCACGCCCCACACGTTCGGTTTGGGTCACAGCACGCCTTCGGGTGCCCATGCCCCCATTCCCCTGGGCAGGCCCACCCCATTCTGACAGGCTTCCAGAAACTTGCTAACAATTCCGGAGTGCACTGCCCTCATTCCGTTAACCAACCCACACCGTTGGTACTTGCGCAACTGCGATACGCCATACAATTTAGCTCACTCGTTGTTGCTAGGTCCGCAAGTCACGAATAGATACTGAGCTGCCGGTAGCCCAGCTTCCCTGCGCTCGCAGCCCCTTTCCAGGTAGCCACTCAATGCTCTGCGTGCACCTAAAACTACTGCATCAGCCTACATCATGCGCCGCCGGAAGCTGGTGGTGACGGGCGGCGCCAGAAGCTGCTCCAGGTCCACCAGCACCTGCGCGGTGTCGTCCACCAGGTCTGACCACACCGCCTCCGCCACCTCGCGCTTGACCTCCACCTCCGCGCCAGTCAGGTCGGTCCAGGCGCGCTCGTCCTCCTGCGCGTCCTGAGCCAGGACCTGTGCGGGAATGCGCAAATGAGCCAGGCCACGAGTCAGCGGCCGAGTGACAGCAGAAAACGGCAGGGGCAAGCGGCGCGTGGCACAGCGACACGAGGCAGCGGTGCGTGTGGCACCGGATGCGCGCACCTTGTCGATCTCCGCGGGGTCGCGCATGCGCATGCCCGACCATGCCTTGATCTGCTTTTGCACCTGCTCCAACATCTCCGCGGGGCTGGGCAGCGGCTTGACCACCCGGCTCTTGCGCAGCCACGGCTGGCTCTGCGTCACGTGAGAACACAGTGCGCCGTGCTTAGCATGCGAGCCGCCTTTTGACATGTGTATCTTGCCAGCCTGTGCAAAGCCCGCCGATGGCAGTCAAGCACTCCTAAAGTCCCCGCCCTCACCTGCACGCGGTTGGCGGCCCGGTAGATACCCAGCAGCGCCTCGTTGACGGCGTCGTACAGCATCTTGTTGTGGATGTGCTGCGCCTCGCTGGCGTCCACCAGCCGCCGCTCCTGGGCAAGGAAGCCCTCCAGGCTGAGCGGGTCGGCGCCCGGCTCCAGGAGCTGAATGAACGGAGGTTACGGGGACAGACGAGGGTTTACGGAGGCAGCCGAGGGGCGGGTTGAGAAAGGGCGATCAGGACAGGTGTGTGCGGGCATAAGCGTGCGGTGGGCTCGGTGCTGAGGGATTACGCACAAATGCGCAGATGAGTGCAAACTGCAAAGCACACGGACCCGTACGAGGCCACACGCCGCTCGCCCGCGCGCTCACCTCTGGCCGCGCCTCCATGAACTGGTCCAGCACCTGGCCCACGTACTCGGACACCGCCTCGTGGCTGGTGGCCACCGCGGGCGCGTGCTCGCGCTCAATGGCTGCCTGGTCCATCTGCGGCGCACATACAACAGGGCAGGGCAGAGGGGCGGAGCCCAACACAAGGTCAGCGCTCAACCATCACTTGACACGGCAATGGCAGCCGGCGTCGGCATTTCAATACGCGAGCAGGGGACCTGGTCCGCCCTCGCTGTGCGTTTTCCTCACCTCGGGCGCAATGTAGCCCGACTGCCAGCCCTCCTCCAGCTCCGCCTCCTCCTCGTCCGCGCCGCCCCAGCCCAGGTCCTCGTCACTGGTCAGCCCCACGCCGCTGGTGCCGCCGGCATCGCCGCCCTCGTCACCCTCGCTGGGCTGCAGCGCCAGGTCGCGGTCTGAGGCCTCGGGCGCCAGAGCGGGAACCGAGGATGGCCCGGCCGAGGACAGCTTGGAGGCGCCGGGCGGCTCGTAGGCGCGGCGTGGCGAGATGGAGGAACCGATGGAGCCGCTCTCGCTGGGCAGCGGGCTGGGCAGCTCGATGATGCCCGGGCCTGCAGGGTTGGCGCACCATTATGAGGACAAGGATTGTGAGCCAGCGGCTGGACCGCAGCCGGTCAGCAGCGTGATGGCGCCTGCGTCGACCGCAGATAGGGCACACAGCGCCGCATGCCCGCTGGCCAACCGCGCGTTCTGCGCACGCACCTGCATCCTCGTCCCCTCCCTCCACCGACAGCGCCTCCTCCACCACCTCCTCCTCCTCGACGTCTAGTTCTATGTCGCCCTCCAGGTCGCCGGCGCTCATGCTGATGCTGGCAGACGACGCCTCGCCGCTGGCGCCGCCCGCGGCGGCGCCCTGCTCTGCGCTGGAAGCACGGCTGGCCTCCGCCGCGGGCGCGGGCGCAGCCGCCTCCTGCGCAGCCTCCTCCTGCAAGGTCGACACAGGCACACAGTGATTACTAGGCGTTGAATAGCACAGGTCTCCTAGATGCAGCAAGTGCATGGCGCTGCAGGAACGCACCGCCTCGAGCTTCTGCAGGTCGGCGTCGCTGTAGTGGAAGGAGGACACGTTGGCCAGGCGGTGCTTGGGCGTGGTCTGCAGCTGCAGGCTGCTCAGCGAGGCGCGCGGGGACGACACCTGCACCGTCAGCCCGGCGCCCGCGCCCGCCGCCTGCGTGGCAGGCAGCTCGCCCGCGCCGCCGGCGATGCTGGCCATCACGTTGACGGCGTCCGCCACCAGCTCCTGCGCGGCATCACAGCATGAGCCTCCCGCCTTGGCAACCCCATGATACGGTGGCTCTAAAGCACCCTATGCCCCCCAGAAGCCGTCGTCCCTCGCCCCAGCGCGGCAGGCGACCCGGCGTCAGGCCTACCTTGACGGTGGCCGCGGTGATCTGGTCAGCCAGCTCGTCGCGGGTGGGCTCCTTCTGCTCCAGCGCCTCCAGTGCGCCCTCCGAGTCCGCGTCCGAATCCCGCGTCTGCGCGGGCGAGTGCTCGCTGCCCGTGGACTGCTGCGACGCAGCCGCCGCCGCGGCGGCGGCGGCCGCTGCCGCCAGCAGTGTCGCGCCGGTGCCCAGCGGCTTGTCGGGGTGGGAGCCGGCCATGGAGGCGCGCGTGGAGAGGGAGTAGGGCGTGGTGCCCTCGGGCGTCTGCGCCTCCGACCAGTCGCGGGAGTGGTAGGGCGACTGCAGGCGCGACTGCCGCCGTGACGCCGCCAACATCTCCTCGATCTCGCTCTCAAAGTCGCCCTTGCTCACGCCCTCCTCGTCGGGCTGGTCCAGCAGCGACTGGAGCGCCGGCTTGAGCGAAGCGCCCGACAGGTGCCGAGTCGCCAAGCCGCCGCTGGCGCCGAAATCCAGATCCTCGTCGTCATCGTCGGACCCCACAAAGGCTCGCAGCTGGTCCAACAACCCGCTGTTCCGCGCCGCGGCGGCGCCGCCGCCCTGCTCCTCCTCCTCGATCACGCTGGCCGTCACGTCACCGGGCGGCGGCGGGCTGGCGGCGGCGCTGGCGGCGGGCGGCTCGTCCGGGCGCACCGGGCTGGGGCCGGATGGCTCCGCCTCCAGGCCTGCCGCGGGCTCCTCCGACGGCTCCGGCTTGTAGAGCGCACGGTACTCCAGGCCCTGCGGAGCACAGCACGAAAAGGGTAGCGCGTCAAAGGTGTCTAATGGATATGCTATCCTGCGTTCAATGCACGCAAACGCACGCATGCTGGTTCCTGAACATGAACACCACGCACCGTGCCGTCATCATCCTCATCATCGTCGCCCACAAGGCCCGAGCGCGGCAGCGGGCCAAGGCTGGTCTCGCCCGCAAGGTCGGCACTGCTGCGGCGGGAGGCCGGAGACGAGACGGTCGGGGAGGCCGGCTCCTGCGGGGCCGGCTCCACAGCCACCTTGAGTGTGGCCTTGTGCTCCGACTCGTCGTCCAGTGCCGACTTGAGCCCAGGCTGCTCCTCGGCTGCTGCTGTTGCCGACTCGGTGGGCGAGGACAGCTCCCGTGCAGAGGTGATGGGCGTCGGCGGCTTGGCGGCGCCGTGGGGCGAGAGCGCCGGCATGCGGTCGATGCTCTCGTCCACCGAGAAGGGGTTGTTGCTGGCAGCCCCGAGCTCCTCCTCCTCGACCTCCTATCAGCGTGAAGGGGCATGATAGCAGTTACCAATCACGCAACCGCGTGCCACTACCGCAGAGCATTGCCGGTATGCATGCATGCCATTCAGCGGCTCTCGGACTAACCTCAATTGGCTCCTCTTCGACCTCCTCTTCGTCTTCGGAGGCGTGGACGGAGGGGCTCTTCTCCTTCAACAGAGGCGGCGCCGGCGGCTCTTCTGCAGCAGCCACTGCGGCCGCCACCTCAGCTGCAGATGCCGCGGGTGCAGCCGCTGCCGCAGCCTCCTCCTCGTCGGACTCAGGATGCGCCGTGGCCTGGAGTACACCAAGGGACAGCACGAGCAAGCGTGAACGGTTGGGCGCTGAATGGGGGCGCTGCACAAGCCCTGGCGTCCCTCTAGCCCCACTCCGCACCTGGTATTTGCCGAGGTCATCGGAGAGGCCGGACGCAGAAATGCCGGACACCTCCGCGGCCACAGCCTCATCGTCGTCCTCTCCGATGGCTGCAGATAAGGCAAAGGCCACAAGCGACAAAACAATTGAAGTATTGATACCAGCAACCCCTGTCCTCACCCGCTCACTGCACCTGTGCCACCCCAAGCACCCACGCGCCGACTGCCGTCCCCCCGGTCATCCCATTGAGGCGGTCCCAGCCTTCCCAGTACCCCTGCTCACCCTGCGACTCAAAGTTGGCTGCGTACTCGGCCAGGTCGTCAGAGTCGGTGGCGGCCAGCGCGGCGCTGGTGTACAGGTCGTACTCCACCACCGACTGACGGCCGTCGCTGCCGCCCTCGCTTGGCGGCTCCAGGCCAGCCTCGCTGTACTCGACAGATGGCTCGGCCGCGGCCGCCGCCGGCTCCGGCGCTGTGGCGAGGAAAACAAGGGCAGGTAAGGAAAGCAAGCCTCGGATAGTGAAGGGCTGACAAGGAGGTGCGGCTGAAGCCTCGGATAGTGAAGGGGTAAGTTGGGGCGGATGTGTGCAGGGGATTCAGAAGGGCGCACCTGGCTGTGGCGCAGGCACGGGCTCGGGCGCAGACGCTGGCGCGGCGCGCGACTCCACGACCTTTTCCTCGGCAGCAGCCGGAGGCGCCGCAGCAACCACAGGCTTGAATGGAGCTTCCTCCTCCTCGTCGCCGCTTGCCGCCAAGTCCACCTCCTCCTCCTCGACCACCTCCTCCACCTCCTCCTCAACCTCAGCCTCCTCCTGCTCCTGCGGCGCCGCCTCCTCGTCGCGGCCCTCCGCCTCGCTCTCAAACAAGGGCGGCTGGCGGCTGTGCGGCGTGATGGCCTCGCTGCTGGCCTCGGTGCCCTCCTCGCCCTCCTGCTCCTGCTGCTCGCGCAGGGTGGCCAGGCGGTGTGACAGCGAGGTGCGCAGCGCGCCGAAGGGCGAGCCGCTGGTGGCGGAGGCGCCGCTGCTGAGGTCGGCGCGCAGGCGGAAGCTGTGGCTGGGCGTCATGGCCTCGTTGGCTGCGGGGTGGGGGCGCAGGGTGCGGAGGGAATAGCAAGGCGCGCAGCAGTCAGACGGGCGCTCACACGCAGGGGCTGGGACACAGCGTCGCCAAATTGGCATACGGGCCCAGGCAGCAGGTTGGCATCAGCTCACGCACCCTCGATGAAGTCGGCACCCAGCATCGCCAGCAGGTCGCCGCCCTCGCCGGCGGTCATGCTCATGTCCACCAGGTCCAGCTCGGCGCCTGCGAAATGCAGCGCATGTGTGTGTGGAGCGGGGCAGGGCAACAATCAAGTGCAGTGCAGCATCTGGCACTCCTGCAGCAAACTTGCACTGGGGCTCGGAACAACAGCAGAAGCCATCCCAGCCCTAATTGCTGTCCAGACACCCCACGAGCTACGGCAGCAGCGGCGCACCCACCCTCCAGGTCCTCCTCTTCCTCCTCCTCCGCCGCCAGCATGGCCTCGCGGTTGGGCCAGCGCCGCGACTCGATGTGCCGCGTCTGGCGGATGCCGCGGCCCGACGGCACCGTGATGATGCCGCTGTCCTCCATCTCCGGCTCCTCCAGGCCCGTCACGCCCAGCGCGCCTGCCTCCGGCTCATCTTCCCGCGTGTCCTCCTTTTCAGAGGCCTCGCGAGCAGGCTCTTGCGCGGGCGCAGCGCGGGAGACAGGCGGCGGCTCCAGTCCCAAGTCCGACATGTCGAGGCCCTCGTCGTCCTCCAGGTCGTCCTCATACACTTCCTCCTCCTCTGCCTCCGCCGCCTCCTCGGAGTCGGCCCGCTCGCCGGGCGGGGTCGGGTGGAGCAGTATGGAGCCCTGCCGCTCGGAGCCCGCGCCCTCGTCGTCAGAGCTGGCAGGCGGCGACTGGGGCTGGCTGATCGGGTGGCTGGTGAGGTCGCTAGCGGCGGCGCCGGCACGGGGCGCGGCTGAGGCGGAGCTGAGGGCGGCGGCGTCCTCCACGTCCGGCGTGAACTCGCGAGTGTAGTCATCATCCGCGGTGGCCTCTAGTTCGGGAGCAGGAGCAGCGGCGGCAGGTGTAGGAGCGGCCGCAACAGCCAGCGACAACTCAGCGCCGGACGCCTCCGCCTCCAGCTCCGCGTCTTCCAGCGCCTCCTCTTCCACGGAGAAGACAGAGCCCGACTCGTCCTCCGCCTCCGCGGTGCCGCCAGACTGCTCCGCTGCAGCTGCTGGCGGCGGCGGCGCGCTGCGCGACGCCGCCGTTACCACCGCCTCCTCCGAAGGCTCCTTGTGAGCGGGGATGGGCTCGGGCAGCTCAGGCTCCTCCTGGCCACCATCGTCCTCCTCTGCCGCTTCCGCCTCCTCCGCCTGGTCCTCAGGGAAGTCCTCGCTGTAGCCGCCCGAGGAGCCAGCCGACACGGGGCCGTAGCGCTGGCTAGCCTCCACGCCCACCTGCGCCGCCGCCGCCGGCTGCAGCACCGGTCCAGGCGGCGCGCCGCTGTGTGCGCCGAAGGCATCGTCTTCCTCCTCCGCAGCCAGGTCGTCTGAGTACTCCACGTCCTCCTCCGCAATGTCCTCCACCTCAGCGCTGCCCTCGCTGGCCTCCTCAGCGGCGGAGGGCAAAGAACGGGTGGCGGCCGGGGCCTCGGAGGCGGCGGCGGTGATGTCGGCGCTGGCGGTGGGGAAGTCGTCGGTGTAGGCGCGAGAAGCTGTGGAGCGTGTCATGGGACGGGAGGTGTTATGCGGGGCTCCAATATCGGCAGCCGAGAGGACAACGCAGGGCAGCAACGAGACGGCGCCTGAACCCGCTAGCACACACCAACACGCACCTGAGATGCCGGGTTCCGCCTCCTCGTCCACAACGCTGAGAGCCGTCCGATCGCCAGGAGCTGACAGGCCTGCAAAGGGTCGTGCGAACGGGTTCAAATCACGCCCGGGTCGGCACCTGCTACCCCCGATCACCTGCAGAGCACAGGTGGACCTGCCCACAACCTGACTCCTGAGTTACGCCCCCGACGCCGCACCTGGTAGCTCAGAGGCATCGAAGTCCTCCTCGAAGTCCTCCTCGCCGTACGTGTTGGCGGACATCGACGACGCCTGCTTGCCCAAAGCGGAGGCGCCGGCGCCGCGCGCCGACGTGGCGCTGGCCTCGCGGCCCACCAGCCGGCTGCCGCCCAGCGAGGACGCGGACGCCACCTCGTGCAGCGAGGTCTGCCCCAGCAGAGTGGAGGCGTCCTGCGGTCGGTCGGGCGAGTGGAGGCACAGGCAGCAACATATAAATGAGAAACGTGGCAAGGGCCAGGGCACGCTACCATACTTCTGAAAGCAAAAAAGGCTGGCGTGCAACGCTGCTTTCGAGGCTTCGTTTCACCTGGACGTCGCCGGTGGTGCCCAGCGCGCCGCTCTGGCCACTGGTGCCAGTGCCGGTGCCGGTGCCAGTAACCGTAGACGCGTGGAAGCTGTCCGTGTACACCTCCTCCTCCTCCTGCACGCCAAAGAATTGACAATGAAGCATGATCAGCAGGGTGCGGCACAAATAGCTGCAAGCAGATACGGCGCCCACGGCGAGAAACTGCCCCCGGTCCCGGCTCACCTCGGCCTCCTCAACAGGCATGGTGGTCTCGGCGGCCTGTGCGCGAGCAACGAAAGCGTTGATGGATAAGCGCGATGAGGCCCGAGCGTGACATAGCGGCATGCCGCCCCCTGCTACCCCTAGCAACCGCCCAACCACAGGCAAACCATCCCTGCACGCCTAGTCCCATCCCCAAGCACACACCCCATCCCCACCACAACGAGCAACGCGCAATGCTCACCGCGTCCGTCACCTCCAACGTCGTCGTGCGGGCGCTGGCGTCCACCTCCTCGTCCTCCACCTCGATGTCGTCCAGCGTATAGTCATCCTCCTCCACCTCCACGCCAGCCGCCTCCTCCACCACATCCTCCTCGTCCTCGTCCGAGCTGCCGCGCTCCTTCACGACGAATGGCTCCTCCTCCTCAACCTCGGCCGACGCGGGCTCAATGGCGTCCTCGCTGTACTCCACCTCGGCTTCCGGCACCTCCTCATCCTCCTCGTCCGAGCTGCCGCGCTCCTTGACTACGAACGGCTCCTCCTCCTCCACCTCCACCGAAGCCGGCTCCGGCACATCCGCGCTGTACTCTACCTCCAGCTCCTCCGGCTCGACCTCCTCAATGGCCGACGCGCTGACGGCGCTGCGGCCGGGCTGCTCCTCCACGATGCTGCCGCTGGCCCCGCGGTCGCCGCTGGCGCTCGCTGGTTCCGCCGCCACCTCCTCAATGTACGAGTCGGATGGGCTGCGCTGCTGCACCACAAACGGCGCGTCGTCCTCCTCCTCGATCTCGCCGGTGCCCGACGCGGCCGGTGACTGCTGCTCCTGCGGCTCCGAGTACACCACGCTGCCCTCGATTGAGGCAGCGACGGCGGAGCCCGAGGCGATTGCCTCCAGGTCGGCGCTGTGCACGCTGGGCGCGAAGGAGACGCCGATGGTGTCGGCGGTGCGGGTGAACTCACGGACGTTGACAACCTCCTCGGTCACGCTGGCCTCGCCGCTCGGCACGGCGGACGGGCTCTGGCTGTCCGCCGTGGTCATGAACTCCTGCACGGTCTCGTCCGGCTGCGAGGCGGAGTGCTCGATGGAGGCAGCCTCCAGGTCCTGGATCGACTGCACCTCGTCCGGCTGCGAGGCGGAGTGCTCAATGGAGGCGGCATCCAGGTCCTGGATTGACAGCACCTCGTCCTGTGGGCACAATTGCGGCAGCATGGCACAAGCCGTTTGCAGGGCAAGCGTGGCGCTAAAAATGCGAGCTTACGTGAGGGGACAGTCCGACGCGTGCACGGACGCCAGGACCCTCTGATGCTGCCAGGAGACCAACGCGCTAAGGCGCTACGGCACGCGTTGCGCAGGAGAATCACAGACAGGGACGTAAGAACAGCTTCCGCTCAGGCGCGCACCTGCACATCCTCCTGGCTGTACTCCACGCTGGCGCCCGCCAGCGCCCCCTCCTCCTCGTCCAGCTCGCCACCGCTTGCCTCGCCGACCGGCGCGGCACTGCGCGACGCCTGCAGCTCCTGCACCTCGTCGCTATACTCAACCTCCAGCTCCTGCACCTCATCGTCGTCCACGGCCGCCCGCGACGCGCCTGCGCTGCGGCCGGCGGAGCGGAAGGAGGCGGTGCGCACGTCCTCCTCCTGGATGATGTCCAGGCTGGCGGCCCCGGCGCCAGTGTCGCCGCTGGTGCCACCAGCGGCCTCGTCCAGGATCTCGCTGGCGTCGCGGAGCACAGATACGCCGCCGCGCTGCATACGGTATGCGAATGAGAAATGAATTCAGAAAAAGTATCATCGCGTAGGAATTGTGGCGACGCAAGCAAATAGCAAATGAGGCGCAGCCACGCAGCCATGGCGGCCGTGCGGGCCAACCTACCGCACTGTCGGTGTCGAAGCTCTCTGCGTACACGTCCCCAGAGGCGGAGGCGCTGCCGCCGCGCCGCACGCTGCTGGCCTCGTTCACAATGCTGCTGCTGGCCACCGCCGGGCCGCCCACGCGCGACGACGGCACGACGCTGTCGGTTGAGTACTCCTCGACGATAGAGCCGGAGCGTGAGCCGCCAAAGGCGGCAGCGCCGCGCGGCGCAGACTGGCTGGGTACTTCGTCCACGACGGATGAAGAGGCGTAGCCACCAGGCACGGTGCCGGAGGCTGTGCCGCTCGCAAACTCCTCCGAGTAAGCGCCACTGTCACCCGAAGTGCCGTACGAGGAGTAGCCGGCGGCCGCGGGGGCGGGCTTGCGTTGAGACGGCGCCGCCGTGGTGGTGGCGCCAGGAGGCTTGGGCGGCTTTGGTGGCGGACCGGACTTGAGGTTGCGCTCCTGGGGAGCGTGAAAAGCGGCAGTAAGGTTCACAGCTGATAGTGCACCTGGCGCGCGTTGCCATTAGCCAAGCAACAACACCATTTCCAGACGCACTCAGCTGCGCGACACACCTGGTCCTCGAGCTCCTTGAGGCGGCGCTGCAGGGCCTCCTCCTCCTGCTTGATCTGCAGGCGGCGCAGCTCCTTCTCCTTGGCAGCGACAGCCTGTGGCAGGAGAATCGAGAGCTCAGAGGATGGGCTACGGGCGCAAGGCGTGTTGGCGGAGGATGGGAGCCCTATAACTGCATTTACCTTCTGCAGCGTAGACAGACGCTGGGCGGCCTTGATTTCCGAAGAGCGCGAGCCTGCACGGTCACAATGGGAAAGGCGAGCGTTAGAAGCTGGGAATTTGCTCAATCAAACTTCACTTGGCGGGCCCACGGGCCGAGGCGCTTACCAGAACGGTGCTTGGAGCCGCTGGCGACAGACGCGGTGGCGTATGAGGCGCTCTCGTCCTCCTCGGGCTCTGTGTACGCGACTGACTCCGTGACGCTGCCAGAGCTGCGCGGGCGGTGGGCGCGGCGGCCGCCGGCGTGCGACTCGCTGCGGATGGACTCTGACATGACGGAGCCCGACCTGCCGCGCACGTCCGGCATGGACTGCGGCGTGGAGGAGCCGATCTCGTCGGCCACGCTGTCGGAGCGCGTGCCGGAATGCTGCTCCTCGGAGTAGGCTGCGACAATAAGGGACCAAAAGTCATTTACTTATTAATGCAATTGGCAAACCAGTACAGCTAAGCAAGCGCTGGTACGTTTGCTGCCTCTAAGCGAGCGGCGCCCAGCAAGCACATACCGGGCATGGAGCCCTCGGAGATGACGTCGCTGTCGTGGCGGGGCTTGGCAGCGGCAGGCGCCCGCGCCGGCTGCTTGCCAACCGCTGCCTTGGCCTCGCGTGCCTCCAGGGCCGCCAGCTGCTTCTGCAGCGACTCCACCGCCGCCTGCTTCGCCAGCAGCTTGGCCCTGCAGCACGTGATTGGATAGGGAAGGGGCTGTTACAAAGCGAGCGAACCATGACAAACACTCCGGCACGCAGATTGAAGCCCTCTCGACGAGGGAGAAGAGGGCCGTGAGGCCACCGCACCTGCGCTCCTTGTCGCGCAGCTCTTTCTCCTTGCGCTTTAGCATGAGCTGCAGCTCCGCCTGCTGGCGCTCCAGTGCTGCCGACATCACCGACAGCTCGCTGTTGCCTCCCTCCAGGTCCTCGCTGGCCGACGTGCGCCCTGCGACAATATTTGTAACTTGAGTCAGACGCCGCACTATCCACCTCCAAGCAGCGCAAACAGTAGCAGAGAGACAGGCAGGAGCGGGTCAAAGAACAGCGGGCTTACTGCGCGCGCTCTTGCTGCGGTCCTTGTCCTTGGGCTTCGTGTCGTAGTCCTCGCTGTACTGCTCGCTCTCCGCCACCTCGGAGCCGCTGCTGCGGCCGCGCCGCTGACGGCTGCTGGAGCGGCCGGCGGTGCTGCCGGAGCGGTGGCGCACGTCGTCCTCCGTAGCCACCGACTGCGACATGCCGCCGCCAGAGGTGCCGAGCCGCCGGTGCGACAGGTTCTCCTCGATCTCATCCATCACGCTGCCTGTGAGGTGACAGGACAAGCACAGCGAATTAGTTGCCGCGGTTTTACCCCCACCGCCCAATTACGGTACACACGAGCCACACGAGGCCATGAAGAACCGGCTGCACTTACTCTGCTGGCGTGTGGGCTTGGCAGGGCGGCCGGCAGGAAGGAGCTGCCGGCGCGACGTGTGCGCGCTGGGCGGCTCGAAGTCGCCGCTGTACTCGTAGCTGACCTCGGAGGCCACGGAGCCCGTCCTGCCCGCAGCGGTGCCTGCACACCCCGCATGACAGGTCACAGTATTGAAGGTTCAAGCACAGGCGAGGCCATACCAGCAGGTTCACTTGAGCAAATTGGGCCGCGGTCGGTTATTGTTTGCAGACGCACGCACCGGGAATGCTGCTCTCCTCGAGGATGCTGCCCGAGCGCGAGCGGTGCTGCTTCGGCGCGGAGCGCTCCTCCATGATGCTTCCGGAGCCTGTGCGCTCGCCGCGCGTGGTGGCGACGTCCTCCACAATGCTGCCGGAGCCCGACCCCTTCACCTGCGGCTCAGAGTACTCCTCTTCCACGATGCTGCTGGACACGGACGCCTGCCGCTTCGGCGCCGGGCCGCGGGCGGGCGCCTTGGCGGCCGGTGCCGAGGCCGGCGCAGCGCCGGTGCGCTTTGAGGAGGTGGGCGTGGCCGCGGCCGCCGCCGGCGTCGTGCCGGTGCGCCTGCCGGCGGCGGCGGGGCTGGTGATCTGCGCCAGGCGGTAGAGGCGCTCCATGTAGAGCTGCTGGCGGGCGTAGTCGGCCTTGACGGCATGAATCTGCCGCTGCAAGTCAGCCTCGTCCGCATCGCGCTGAACCTGCAGGATGAGTTTGGTTGGGGTATTCCGATTAGAGGCCAGAGACGTATATCTTACTGGCGCATTGCAGGCCGGGTGCACTTGCACCCATAACAGTTGTCTAACCGGCGAAGTGTGTGCACGCACCTGCACGAGGCGCTGCAGCCGGATGATGGCCTGCCGGCGCTGCGGGTCCGTCATCTCCTCCAGCTCGTCCTCCAGTTGCGCCATCTTAGTGTCGGCCGCGGCGGTGATCGCCGTCAGCCGCTCCTGCAGCCGCGTCACCTCGGCCAGCATCTGAGCCTCCGCGTCCGCCGTGTACGTCTGCATCATCTCATTGTCCAGCTCCAGGCCCCCTGCGCACACGCATGCAAAAGAGCATCAGTTTGCTGCAGAAGCTGAGGATTGAGAACAAAACATCCACAGGCCGGGTGCGCTAAGCAGGTGGCACGGCGGCAAGCAGAGACAGGCAAGGCATGCCGCCCCGTCTGGCACTCACCCTCCATCGGCACGCGCATGAGCAGCGGCGACTGCGGCGTTGCTGCGGCCTTGCCTTTCGTGCGGTCCGCCACCGGCGTGGTCACCATGTGCCCGGGCGCAGTTGACGGCCGGACCAGCTGCTGGGGCTTGGCCGGCGCCACGCGGCCGCTGCTGCCGGACGTGCCCAGCCCGCTCTCGCCCACCGTGGTTGCGTCCTGGCTGTAGCTGCCGGGCTCCTCCGTCTGCACCTCGTCATCCACCTCCGTGGACCGCGTGGACGCCGTCGCTGCCGCGGCCCGGCGGGCCGGCGGACGCGCTGCCGGCCGGCGGCCTGACGGCTGCGAGGGCTCCTCCGCAATGTCCTCGCTGTACACGTCGGTGCCCGTCACGGTGCCCGGCTCCTCGGTTTCCACCTCGTCGCCGATCTCCTCCGCGTCCTCGAAGGACATGCTGTAGCCGGGCTCGCTGGTCGCGGCGCTGCTGCGCGGCCGCCGCGACCGAACCGACATCCGGCTGCGGGAGGCCTGAGGCTGTGGCACGCTCTCCGGGATGGAGCCGCTCCCGCCGCTCTCGCCACTAACGCCTGCCGAGGAGTAGGGCACGCTCTCGGCAATGCTCTGCCGGCGGCCCGCGCTGGGCGCAGGCCGCCGCGTGGACGTGGCGGCGGTGCGCTCAGAGCGGATGCTCTCCGCGATGGACACGACGCTGGCCTGGTTGGTGACGCCGCGAGCGGGGGCGCGCCGAGCCGGCTCCTCCTCGTCCTCCACGCTCTCCGGAATGGACATCGTGCTCGTCTGCAGCGATGCGACGAGGCGCCAAAGTGAACAAGAAGTTCTTTCATATTACGCCACCCGATACGGCAGCACCTGGCATGTCTCAAAGCATTCAAAGCAATGCAGGTTCCATGTATGTGTGTGACCCTGTGTTGCAACGCGTATGCCGTACCTGCTGGCGCAGGGCACTCTTCAGCGGCGGGCGCTCGGAGTAGATGCTCTCGGCCACAGACATGGTGCTGACCTGGGGCCGGATGGTGACGCGTGACGGCTGCCGCGTGGTGGGGCGAGAGGTGCCACGCGAGTACATGCCAGGCTCTTCCTCGACGTCCTCCTCAAACTCCTCGTCCTCGTAAACGCTTTCCGGCACAGACAAGGTGCTGGTCTGGTAGTAGGCGCTCCGTGAGGCCGGGCGGGCTGCGTAAAGGGCGGCGGTAGGGGAGCATCAGCCTTGGTGGACGCGGGCGGGCTAAATAAGCCAAATAAAGCATCGTGCATGCCACAAAGTAAAACAGCCAGAGATGCCCCAGGGGTACCAGAATCCGCCTTACCCGGCTGGGCACGGCGCGCCTGCGGCTCCTCCTCCTCCTCGTCTTCGTCAAAGACCTCTGTGTACTCGGAGGCGACGTTGCTGATGGAGACACGGCTCCTGAGGCCAGCGGCGCCGCCATCTGAAGGCCCTGGACTGCCGCCGCGACTGTGGGGCCGACGGTCGTCGTAGGCGGGCACGGGGCTGGAGCGCAGCGAGGTCTGCACAGCTGGCTGGGCGGGTGACGGGGATCGAAGTGACGTTTGCAGGTGCGCGGCGGGCGGCGGCGTGGGAGACGTGCCGCGGTGAATGATGGGGGGGCTGGTGGTCGGGGGTGAGCTGGCGCGCAGAGAAGTCTGCGGCTGCCGGGGCGGCGATGGCGACGACGCGGTGTGCCGGAGGATGGGCGGCGGGTGCACGGGCTCCACCTGCATGCAAACGCGGGAGGGCGTTGCGTTAACACAAGCACATGCGAACATCACGCCGATACAAACAACATCGAAAGCGCTGGTTGCAGCCTGTCACCAGGCTGTATGCCACGTACCTGGACGGCCATCTCCTTCCGCGGCTGCGGCAGGTCCTCGGACATGGTCTGCACGTTTGCGTGCGCGACCTTGTTCCGGGTCAGCTGCTGCAGGAACATGGAGGTGACGTCGTTCAGGTGGTGCAGGCTCTCCTTGCGGACCTCGTTGCGCAGGTTCTCCTCCATCGCAACCAGCTTGGCGTCCTGCACAGTGATATACCGGTGCAACACATGTCAGTGAATGCCAGAGCCGGCGGGCCTTGCTCACACGACCACATTGTTCAGCAAGGGGCACAACAGCACCTCACCATCTCAGCCTGCGCCTGCGCGATGACCAGCGCCTGTGCCTCCGCGTTTTGTGCGATGATCTGCGCCTGCGACTCCGCGATGGCGGTCTGGTCCAGGCGCTGCGCAATGCGGTGCGCCTCGCGCTGCACTGCCGCGATGGCGCGGGCGTTCTGCAGCTGCTGCAGCTCCAGCTCTGCCGCGTCCAGCTCCTCATAGCTGCAGCATTGCCGAGCGCCGCGAAGCAGGTATGACTCAGGCGCGGCAGACAATTAGGACCAGGAGCAGCGAGGGCAAACACACCAGGCAATAAGCATACCAAGCACACGCACAACACCGGTCTCACCTCTTCAGCGTGTCCTGCATCTGCTTGTACAGCTCATTGGGCGCAAGCCGCACGCGGTCCGGCGGGCCCATGGGCTCGTCGATGAAGCTGACCATGCGGGGCCGCGGCGGCGGGCTTGCCATCACGCCGGCCAGGCCAGCGGCGGCGTCCTGGCTGGCTCCGCCAAGGCTGCCATCAAAAGGAGCGCCGCCAAGTGAGCCCGACGCCGCACCTGCTGCCGCGCCACCGCCGGATCGCATCTCGCTTAGCCGTCCAAGCTGCGCCATCAGGGCCGGCCCATCGCGGGCCGCCGCCACCGCCGCCGCCTGGCGCGCCTGGCGGAGCGAGTCCACCTGCTGCTGCAGGCTGGGCTGTGACTGTGCCTCCGTCCCCAGGCTGCCGACACCTGCGGGCTGAGACGTAGCCGCCGGCATGAGCACGTACGGTGGCAGGCTGTCGTTCAGCTCCTGCGCGGCTGTGAAGTCCAGGCTAGGGGGGGCCGCTGTGCGCTCATGGCCGACGCCCGTGTCCGTCAGGTACATGGGCGGTGAGGCGGGCTCGATGGGCTGCAGCGGCTGCTCGCGCTGCGGCTGCACCAGCTCACGCGAAAAGACAAGCTGGGTCCCGTCCGTGCCGGGGATGACCAGGACCTCCGAGGCTGCAAAGTGCCGTGGCACTGGCTGCGTCTGCGCTTCGCTGACCGGCACGACGAGGACGGTCTGTGTCTCGTGGTCCACCACCTGCGCCAGCGGCGGCTCGCTCAGCTGGATGATGGCTGGCCGCTCGGGCAGCCGGCCCTTGTGGGCGATGAGGTTGATGATGCTCATTGGGTCGCCTGCATCGTGAGGTAGCATCAATTAGATGCGGAGCATTATGAGGCGGTAGGTTGCGGGCTAGACATCTGGGCAGGCGCAGCGTACAGACACATGACAAGCCGAAACGGCACCCACCAGACTTGGGGAAGGTCAGCACCGTCATATCATCCACGGAGGGCTCAGCGCCAATCTCCTCATCCGTGGGCGTCGCCGCTTGCAGAGCCAGCTCCTGCTGTTCCTCAGCACGCTTGGCGGCTTGGACCTGGAGGATCAGCGTAAGGCAAGTGCACATGCAAGTTGCTTCAAACGGCTGCACATACAGTCGTGGTGAGTTGTTTATGGGCTCGGAAGCATGCCTGGGCAAAGCCCACTGCAAATCGTACCTTCATGAGCTCACGCTGAGCGGGGCGGATGCGGATGGGGCTGTTGGCCTGCTCATACTCGTTCACAACATCCTCGCAAGCACGTGCTGGCGTGTCCGGCGCGCTGCTAACATCGCTGCTGTCATCGCCAGGCGCCGACTGCGGCTCGGGCGAGCGCGGCAGGGGCTTGATGAGGCTGCTGCGCAGCGGCGAGCCCTCGACCTCCTCCGCCTCCCAGCGGTCCCGCTCGCGCTCTAGCGTCAGCCGCTGAGCCAGGCGCGGGTTCTCCTCCAGGATGTTGTGCAGCTCCGAGATGGTGTACACGCGCTGCCCGTAGCCCGACTCCTCCCCGCTGCTGCTGCCGTCCTCGGCGCTCTCGGCGCTGTACGCTCCGTTGTCGTACGGCAGGCCCGGAGAGGGCTCTACGCTGTCCGCGGTGGGCAGCGTGTTTGCGGGCGGCAGAGGGATCTGGATGATGGGCGCCGCCGGCACCGACTTGGCGGGCGACGGCGGCGCGGCCGAGGATGCCGACTTGGTCGGCGACTGCGCCGGCGGCACGGCCGGGATCGGGTTGGCGGCTGCAGGCGCTGTGCGCATGGCCGTGATGGACTTGACAGGCGAGGCCACAACGGACACTATTGCCGGCGCGGCTGCTGCCGAGGCACCGGTGGCAGATGCGGGCCGAGACGATGGCGCCGCGGCAGTGGGCTGCTGCCCGCCAATCAGCGGCACCTTCATGCGCGCCGGGCGCGGCGGTTCGACATCCTGCTCTTGCCGCTTCCTGCTGCTGAGGCTCGCCACCGCCTGCTTGCTGCGAACCGATGACGCATCCTGGTCGCGACTGGCAGCGCTGCCGACGCTGCGAAGCCCGGACGTCATGCTGCTGAAGCTCATCGCCCGACCGGTGCCGCCCGTCTGGATGGCTCTCGTGGCGCCCAGGCGGCCCGTGGCTGCAGCCGCGCTGGTTTCGCCCTGGCTTGTCGCGTCCTCGCCGATGGTCTCCGGCACATCCGTGGCCGCCGTACTCTGGCTGGCGCCGCCCACGCTCTCGAAGGCGTCAGTGCTGTAGCTGTATGCCCCGCCGCTGCGCTCCTCCTCAAGCCGCGTCAGCACTGCTGCGCCGCCGCCGCTGCTACTGCCCGTCACCCGCGCCTTCTTGTGCGCGGCGGTGGGCCACGACACCTCGCTGCGGAACTCCACCTCCGCCTGCGTGCCCTCGTCGAACTGGTCGGGGGGCGGCCGCTGCGGCGACGATCGTAGGCTGTCGTCAAACAGCGGCTCGGGGTGCAGCTCCGTCGGCACCACGGCCATGGCGCCCAGCGGGTAGCTCGCCATCGAGCCCCCCATCGAATCGCGGAAGGCCTCCGGCATCAGCCCCATCTGCTGCTGCTGCATGAGCTGCTGCTGCTCCATCAGCCACTGCTGCTCCAGCCGGTACTGCTCCTCCTCCGGCGACAGCGCGGGCAGCTGCTGTGCGTCGGGCCAGGCGGGCGGAATGCCGGCGCCCACCGGGTAGCCCTGCTGTTGTTGCAGGGCGCCCAGGCGGGCACTGAGCTGCAGCGCGAGGTCCCACAGGTCGCCCACATGTTGCTCGTTTCGCGCCTGCTGCAGCTCCGCATGCACCGCCGACACAGCGCTGCCGCCGGCGCCACCGGGCGCGGTGGACTTGCGCCGGCTGGCAGAGCCGGCGCGCGAGCCAGAGCGCGAGCGCCGAGTGGATTGCTTGGCGCGCTTGTGCGGGGAGCGCGAGCGGGAGCGGGAGCGCACGGCGGAGGAGTGGTGCTTGCGGCCCGCGGTGGGGCTGCGGGTGCGGCCGCGGGAGTTGTCCCGGCCCCGGAACGTGTCGAGCCCACGAGAGCTGTCCCGCCGCTCGGCCTGTGGGAACCGCGTAGAGGGACAGTGATGCGTCAGTCGCCGGGGCAAGTGCACGCGTGGCTGCAATCGAAAGACCGCCTCTGCAGCACTCTGCTTACCGCCTGCATCTCCCGCAGCTGCTGGTCGTAGAGCTTCCGTGCAGCCAGACGCGCCTCCAGGTCCATCGCCCGTGACGACGCTGCCGGTGGTTGCGGCAGAGGCTGCGCCACAAAAGCAAGGATGTCAAGCAAGGTTTGCTGAGCTTGATAGCATTCCCGGCACGCACCGCAGGCCGCACGCCAGTCGGTATGCCCCGCTGTGTCTCCATGCATTTCCGCGCCTCGTCCCCGCCCCCCTCGCGCCTCACCTGCACAGGCCGGACAGCGGGATGGGCGCTGGCGGGCCGCTGCGGGGCGGTCACGAGCGGCCTCGTCGGGCGGGCAGAACCGGCTCGGTAGACCCGGCCCGCCTGGCCCGACGTGTCGGGGTCGTGCACGCGCACCACCTGCGGCCCCGACTCCATGTCGCTGTCGATGGGGTTCCCGAAGTCATCCACCAGCACCGCCCGACCGCCGCGCTGCGGCGACCCTGGCCCCTGCAGCCGCTCCCGCCGGCGCCGCTCAATCACCTCCTGCAGGTGCGACAACCACACGCCGGAAGCCGTACTTACATGCGGGCGCAACGCAAAGGAGCAAACAGCTGCTGCCAAGTCCAGTACTACTGTGCGAGTGCCCAGCTATAGCACGTGAACTGACCCACTCACCATGCGCATGGCGTCGCTCATGTGGTGGGGCAGCGCGCGTTCCGACACCACGTCGAAGTCGGGCTCCTCCTGCGGCGGCCGCCGCGCCGGCGCCGGCCGGTTGAGCAGCGCGGTGCCGGCGTTCTCCCCGGGGGCAACGTCCACCCACGCTGGGCGCGTTGCAGGCGGGTTGTCCTTGCCAGACTCAGCGTACTTTTGCGCACGCTGCATTGCATAAAGTGACGTACGGCTTGTTAGCAGCGCCGCGGTGCGAGGCGGCGTGCCCATATTGTGTCAACCAGGGCTCGGATATGCCATGGGCATGCCAGCTCACCTCGCGCGCTTTGGCCATCTCCGCCTTCACCACCCGCAGGTGCGCGGTCTTCGCCTCCTGCTGCGCCGCCCGCTCCTGCGCCTGCTTCATGGACACCTCCTTCGCTTTCCGGTCCATGAACTCCTGCGGGCGCATGGCATTGGCATGGATGCGGGCTCGTCATGCTGCGCAACCGCAGGACATGGTCAAGAGATGCGCACAGGCCTTGATTACTGCTGCGCCCCCATCAAAGCCCCACCTTGAGCTGCATCCGCGCAACTGGGTCGAGCGTGCGCATGTTTGCAGCGGCTGCGCTGGGGCTGATGCTGCGGGGAGGCGGCGCGGCGGTCATGGGGATGGGGCCAACGTCAGGCGGAGCGCCAGTGGGCGCGTCGCCAGAGATCGGCGTTGGGCGCCGCTTCATGTTCTGGCGCCAGGGCCTCGGGTCTACGGGCTTCTTCTCCGGCTCGGCCTCCGCAGCCATGGCCTGCGGTCCATGCGTAGATTACGTAAGTTCATGATGCAGTCTCGTGAAAGCCGCACGACAGGCAGTCACCGCGCATTGCATGTGCTTACCTGCATCCCTTGAAGACCAGTCGCTGTGCCAGGGGCAGCCACCGGCTTCTTCTTCTTCTTGATTGGCGGCGCCTTTGGCTCAGGCACCGTTGTGACCTGCGCAGCCGCCGCCCTGGCAGCCGCCGCGGCCTCCTCTACCTGGGCTGAAAGAGCCTCCTTCTCCGCCTGCGCGCAAGTCAGTAACCTCGGTTACGGCCTATGCGAAGGCGCTTAATGCTCAGCCCTCACGCCTGCGTGCCCTGAATCGCACCTGCAACCGGCGCTCCTTGTCCGCACGGACCGCATCCTGCTCCTTCTGTAGCCGGTGAACGAAGTTCGTGACCGCCTGTTGCCGCTGAATGGCCTCGGTCTGCTTCGATGCCACGGGATTTGGCAGGATCTGCGCAATCACAGTGCACCAACAAGTCAGGCCCGCTGCCTCACCAACTTGCTGCCAGCGCCGTTCTCCAGTCCCGCCCAGCCGCCTGAGCAGCACTCACGTTCAGGTCCCGCTTCACTACTGCCCCCTTGGCTGGTGCGGCCGGCAGATGTGAAGGTCTCCCGGCCCCAGGCGATCTAGACCGCCCTCTGCTAGTTGCCCCTTGCGCGTCTGCAGCGTGCCCTGCCGCTGACAGCCGCCTGGATTCCCGCTCCGGTGCAGCAGCTGGCGCCTCTGGCTCTGCGTCATCGTACGAGGGGTCTGCATATATAGCAGTGTCATCCTCCATAGCGTCCGGGATTCCCGCCCCTTCCGCTTCTGCAGCTGCGTGGGGGCTGGCCGCTGCTGCTGCCGCCCGCGCCTTCTTCAGGCGTGCCTTCTGCTCCATGGCTTTCAGCTGGGCCAGCTCCAGGGGCGCAAAGCTGGCTACCAGCTTTACCAGCTCTGCGTTGATGGGCTGGGGCTTCCGTCTGGGCGGCGCGGAGTCGAAGGACTCATCGCTGCTGTGCTGCTCGCCATTGTCGTGGTGCGCTGCCCCCGGCCGCCGGATGATGCTGGCGCCGCGCACCCCGCTGTCTGCGCGCGCCCCGCTATGTGACGTCGTCGTGTGCTCGCCCGTCACTCGCCGAGACGATGCACGAGGCACATCTGCGTTGGTGACATACAGGAGGTGGGGCTCGGCCAGGAAGGGCTAAAGGCGCGAAGGGCCCACGAGGGAGGCGACGGGCCACCGACGCAGCGGGCAGTCGTGTGAGCACCGGCGCCGAACCCACCTGCCGACGGGCCCCTCACGGAGGTCGTGTGGCTCATAATGCGGCCCGAGACATGGCCAGACCTGCCCCGCCCTGCGTTCCAAACAGCCGCGAGCACCGTCAAAGCAAGTCCATTCTCCACGGCGCCATGCGCGAGGCTCTCAACGACGGTCGCTTCGTACTCCTTGTGTTGTCACCTATCCCCGTGCTCACCGGTCTCCTCGCCGAAGGAAGCCATTGCTGGGCCCCGTCAATTTACTTCCATGGCGGGGGCTGGCTGCGTTGTGGTTGCACTCCAGGCATCCACTCACTGTTCACACATTAGCAGGAAGCGGCTTGCGTCGGTTCGCTCAGCGGTTTGCGCAGCAGCGGGCCCAGGACGCAACGTAACAGGCGCAGTGCTCGAGCCCCGCAGCCAGGCTATCATGTAAAATAGGCACTGCGATGAGGTCTCTAAGCACACACCTCAGTCTGAACCCCGACTACGCGGTAATGGCAAGTCAAACGGGAACTGTCTCAGAGTTTGGCTGTCTACACCCGTCTATTCAAACCTACATAGTTCTGTACGGAGGACGTGTATGTAGAAGAATTTAGGCTCTCAGAGCTGAGGGCGGCCCCTTTGACCGAGTGGTCAACTCTCGTGGTTTCGGCTCAGCTGGCCTAGGCGCCAATTACTGACAATCTCTGAAACAGTATTCTTTGTACCATAATTGCCATGGGAGGTGTGCCCAGTGCTTACATGCGGCAGCGTGGCGTGGCAGCGTGGCGAGTGCATTCCCCGGCCTGTTCCCCGGCCCCGCGCTGATGCAGACGCCGGCGACTCCCCTGCGACGCCTGCGTCCGCCGATGAGCGGACAAACCCCGCGGCAACTGAAACCGTGTCCTTTGATTGCTTACATATTCAGGCATTAAGCTATCTCTTGCCACCGGGCCGCACCCAACTTGGGGCGCATATGTGGACAGTGTAGACAGTTCGTTAACCATGCATCTCACAGCGATGTTGTCTATTGCTTCGACGTGATGAAGCTCGCGGTGTGCACATACTATGTTACGAAGGTGCCACCCTTTGTCCCCTTGTGCTTTCATTGAAGCGCCCGCGTGTGCCCTGGAATCGCGGCAGCGGCGCCAGCGCGCTTACTGACGTTGCACGAAGCGCGGCTTGCGGCTCTGGTTCGGGCAGCTGCGTTCGGGAACATGGCGGCGGGCAATGTGAGTTTTGTAGGTCAGTGTTGTCGATGCGGGCGAGCCTTTGGCGGGCCCATGTGCCCCCGTTGCTTGATGGCTTCCTCCCGTTTGTGCGCCCCTGGATTGTTGCCATGTCCTCACCTGAGGTCACGAGTGAGCTCCACGCTCTCGGTGGCCTCGCCATCGGGGGCCAGGTTGCGGAAGTACCTGCGAGGCAAGCGGAGGCGTGGAGTGGAGTGAAAGCGGGACGGGCACCGAATGGCTGAGCGACAGGTACTCCAGCGCACCGAGCAACACGCTAACTGGCCGGGCCCCTGCACGCAGGCGGGTGAAGTGACAGGAACGCGTGCCCAAGGGATTGCGGTGCGCTCACTTGATGACGGCGCGCGTGGGCGTGAGGAAATCAAGGGTCACGAAGCCGTGCGCAGCCTCGCGGCGGGCCGACCAGGCGGGCTGGGTGTTGGGGCAGTACTTGCCAGACACGGGGTCCACGGTAGGGCAGATCTTCCCGCCCGCGATGTAAATGAGCGTCGCGTTGGTTTGCACAGGGCGGGTGCAGTTCGACGCGGGGTCGAAGGAGGTGGGGCGCGAGAAGCGGGTGAGGCTGTCGGAGTCCGCGAACTCGGTGTTGAGGCCCACGCCGGCGTTACCGGCGGTCAGGTACACGGTGCCGCATGCGTCCTCGACCTATGATGCGGTGGGCAATGACCAGCAGGAGAGGGATCAGGCGTTGATGGCGTGCGGGTGGCGTGGGGTGGTCGGGTTTGGCTGTGTGAAGCAAGAGCAACACGTGCTAACACATCTGCGCATGACGCGGTGGTGACAGGCATCAAGCTGCCCAGTTGCGCACCTGGTTGTAGACCCTGGAGTGTTTGCGGCAGCAGGAAGGGGTCACCGAGTGGCAGCAGTTGGCAGCAGCACCAGCAGGGAGGGTAGGCAGCGAACGTGTCAGTGCGCGGCAGCGGCGCCCGCCTCCCGGCCGGCAGGCCGTACCCAGCCCCGCACTCATGCCGATGGGCCCAGCGCAACTACATCCCGTGCCGTATCCCGCCCCAAAACCTCGGAGCCTTTCACAAGCGCCCCGACACGCAAACCGAATGCAGAGACATCGCGACCGTACGCCCGCGGCCCCGTACGCACTTGAGTGTGCGCTCATAGCCGTGCACGTGGCCGTGGAGCGCCACGTTGACGCCGTACTTGTACAGCAGCGGCTCCACAGCCAGGCGGTGGCACTCCAGCTCCTTGTAGTGGCTGAGGTGGGAGGGGATTTAGCAGGGGCGGGGTTGAGGAGGGTGAGTTCTGTAGCCTGACGGCGAGCACATGGGAGGGGCAAGCAGGCGCGGGCAACACCGACGGACCGAATGGAAACTACGAGGATGGGTTCCCGAATGCTGTCAGACCCCAGCCACACGATTGTAGGGCCTACCTGACGAAGGTGTGGTACCTGCGCGGCAATCCGAATAAACGCGGGCGAGTGTCAATAGGAGATCAGGAGATGGTGAGGGCATGCGCGAGTAGCCAACAGTACACAGCACGGTCCCGTTCCGCCTGGCAGGCCCCGCGCACCGCTGCAGCCTGCAGTCCCGTCCCTCCCGGCACAGCCACCCCTGCACGCAGCCACCCCTGCCCAGGGGCCACCGCCACGCACCAGGGTGCGTGCCACATGGCGACCACCCAAGGCGTGACGCTGCGGTCCACGGAGGACAGGTCGCGCACCAGCCAGTCGTACTGGGGCGTGCCTGCAGGGGGGGGCGAGCGGGAACACCGGGAATCGGAACAGGCGTGGCGTGAGGGACTGCGTCAGCACACAGGCGTGTGCAAACGCAAACAGTGTACCTGAACTCTTGGTTCGCTGCGCAGGCCTGGCTGTGGCAAACAAAGCATTCATGTACACCAGCGGCCGTGGGTACGGGTAGCACGCGCAGCACCCAGCGAGCACGCACCCGGCACGAAGTCGACGTAGGGGCTGATGGACAGCACGTGCACGGGGCCGACGTTGGCCGAGTAGTAGAAGGGGGTGCCCTCGCTCTTGCTGCAAGGGCGGGGCGGGGGGCGGGGCAGTGCCGGCGGTGGCGGAGGCGCGAGGATATGCTTTGTAGGAAATGGGGGCGTACGTTGAGCACGTCGGCACAACACAGCAGTGCGTAGCCACCAGTACCTCTTGCGCCCGCCGCTCTCAGATGCCCCATGGCCTTGCTCGTTCCACCATCACCCTCCCCCTGCCCGTGTCTAGTTGGGTTGGTTTAGGTTGGGCTGGTGTTTACAAACCCCCCTGCCCCACTCCCACCTGTAGGGCGAGTTCCAGCCAAAGCGGGTGAGCCAGGACTTGAACATGGAGCCATCCGACTGCAGCTCCATCTCGTGGTTGCTGTACGGGGTGTCAGGGTTGAGCGTGGGGGTTGCTGGGCCCACGTGTCCAGCGACAGACTGATCTGGCCGAATTGAGAGCTTGTCGCGCTTCCATCATTCGGGGTCAGGACTCACAACTCTCACCCCTGAGTGGTGAGCACCGGCACGCGGCCGGTGACGCCCTCCATCATGCGGCCCAGCGTATCCCAGCGCGGCTGGTAGCTGTAGGTCAGGCCGCGTGCCACCACAGGGCCGTAGTTGAAGGCGCCTGCGTCCACGCAGAGCTTAAGCCACTTATCGCCCGCCACCGCAGTGTATGCCACAAGTGCGTAGTGCAATAACCGCGTGTCCTTCGCACGCGAACGGGTTCCACGCCACCTCCCAAGGCCAGGGCTGCTGGCTGATTCTGAGCTGGGGCCGGCTCATTCTCACATTGCATAGCTGGATCTCACGTTGCATGGCGACCCCTGGGCACAAGGCGCTTTCCCCGCGCTCCTGCCGACCTAGCCCGCTCTGCCGCTTGAGCCTGGGCGCGAGCTCCCGGTGCACACGCACGCATGGGGCGCGGGGGATCACCCCACCCTACCGCCTTGCGCGCACCCCACCTGAGCTGGTGTTCACAACCCGGCTCACCGCGGAAGTCAAAGATGTTGGCGTACGCAAAGTCGCCCACGATGAGCAGCAGGTCGGGGGTGGACAGGCCCATCTTGCGGATGGTCTCAGTCGCGTTGACCGAGTTGCCGATGTCGGCCATCGAGCCCTGCCGAGTGCGAGGGCCCAGCAAACCGTTGAGTCGTGTGTGTGTCGAGGGAGCGTTGGCGACGTATCTTTGCAACGGCAGGCAGGGGCCAGCTTACAATGCGCAGGGGGAATGCGCCCTTGCGCGGCGTGGTCTTGAAGGAACGCACGGCCGAGTCCTTGCCTGCACGCGCAGTGGCGAGAGCGTGCATGGTAAGGCGGCACGTGCGTAAAAGCTCGGGCACCGCACGCGTCTCCCAGCTGTCCGGTATCCCACGAGCTGCGACTCTGCGGCTGCTGTCCAGCCCATGCAGGCTCTCTTGCCTGCCTTCCTGCTGCTGCCGCATACGCGCAAGGGATGCACACACTAGCTGCACCCGCCCTGCCCCCCTATCGACTATTGTGACCCACCCAGGCAGTAGTAATAGCGGGTGGCGGACTTGAGGCCCGTCAGGCGCGCGCTGTAGATGCGCGCGCTGGTGTAGTTGAACTGGCTGCTGTCGGACACGCCCGTCACGTTCAGGCTGGCGGGGAAGTAGTAGTCCTGCGATGAATGAAGGGGCGAAGCGAGTTCAAGGCAGTGGCGCGTGGGGGGAAGGGTTGCCTTGCTAAAGTCCCTTGATTCGCTCAACAGACTGGGGGCGCATGGACGCCCCAGTCAGCTCCCAGGGCTCAAGCCAGGGGTTTCTAACACAAACCATGCAGCTGCACCCCACCCCACACCACATCCTGCCAAACACGCACATCGGACCGACCTGGGTGTAGTAGCTGCCGGCGCCGTACGCCCGCGACTTCAGCGAGCTCCTGGTGGTGCCGTAACGGACGACTGCAGCGGCAGGCAGCGAATGGGCATACTGACAGGAGCGGGAGCCGCGGCGATGATCGGTGTTGGCTGCGCCGGTTCAGCCGCCATGTTGCCGGGCACTGCGTCGGCGTACCGGTATTGCGCCTGCCCGACTTCCCACGCACAGCACGCATAGCCCACGCACGGACCTCACGCATCAACACCTTACTCCTTACACATCGCATTCCTTCATTCCCTGTACCGACCAAGAACCCAGCTCACCATCCGAGCCGGCGGGCGCCACCGGCACGGCGGCGCAGGTGTAATCGTTGCACACGGCCGAGTGCCCCACCACCCAGCTCACCACCACCTCGCCGGCGCTATGGTAGTTGACCACCACCTGCGCAAATGTCGGCGTGTATGTGGGAGAGAGGAATGGCCGCGGGGAGCAAAGGGCAGGTGGATGGGAAGACGTGATCGATGCCTGCGTACTAGCGGGTGCCGGGTACTCGCACCTACGACCAGCGCTTGCCCCGGCCCACCCCTGCCCACGCCTCAGGCACGGTCGTACACAGTTTCCTTAGTCGGCGTTGGGCGTGTGCCCGGAAGCGTGATAAAGGGGGCCTGTCCGTTTTTGCACACTCCCTAGTGGCACTATTACGCCTGTGTGCGGCAGTGCAGGCGCAAGTGCTAGGCAGCTGGGGCTACCTGCTCAACCTTGCCCTCCGCCGGGGGCTGCAGGTAGGAGCTGTTCTTGGGCAGCGCATACCCGCCCAGCTCCGCAAACGCCGATGCCGCCTCCGGCTGCGACGAGCCGTAGAGCGCCGCAATCTCCGGGTGGCGCACTGTGCGGGGTGCAAAAACGGCAACCATGGCGTCGGGGACCTCACCCATGGGCTTCGACTCCGGCAGCGCGCCTAAAGCTATTCGCTAGCGCTCAGGACCCAGTGTTTGACCCTGTCGGAGCTCGTTGGCATAACCATGCGACTATTCGGATATTGCGCAGCGACCGCACCAGTGATGCCGGCGTGCGCTGCGGCGAAGAAGAGCGCCAGCAGCGCTGACACTAGCATGCTTGAACTCAGCATTGTTGCGGTGTGACTATAAGACTAAGAAACAAGCAAGAGCGTCGCTGTCGCCGCGGCGAAGTTTGCGATCCAAGTTGCGGCAGTTGGCATATCGCATATGCTGTGCGTACAGCGGACGGGCCGTGACGACGATAATTTCTGGCGTAAAACTTCTAAGTAGCACTTGGCATGGCCTTCTGAAAGAGTACACACCTTTCTACGGT
This sequence comes from Chlamydomonas incerta, assembly GCA_016834605.1. Taxonomy (NCBI): domain Eukaryota; kingdom Viridiplantae; phylum Chlorophyta; class Chlorophyceae; order Chlamydomonadales; family Chlamydomonadaceae; genus Chlamydomonas; species Chlamydomonas incerta. The sequence goes on along the minus strand of JAEHOC010000017.1, from coordinate 906,240 downwards.
GGGCCGCTGAAATACGGGATGTGGGCTCGAAAACCGCTGTACAGCGGCGCCCACCCCACGCTGGCGTCGCTGCGCCCGACGCGCTGCCGTCTGAAAGGTGGAGGTCAGCCGCGCACGTGTCGCCGTATCGCATGAATGCGATTGCACGATTGCAAGCGGCTGATGGCATGCCCATTCACTGGATGACACGACCCGGGCGCCGCGTCAGCACTTACAGCGGTGAGGTGTGAGGATGGGGTGGATGGATGTGGCGCGCACCGTGTTTAGCGCCCTGGTTCAGTCCTGCTGTGCCCAGCCGCGCCCTATGGTTCCACACTTCCACCGTAGGGCGGCAGTCCAAAGAAGCCATGCCTGGTGTGCGACACGCCATGATACGCCGCGCACGCACCCGAATACTCGAATACCCCGCACGCCGCAGGTGTCCACGGAAATTGTTAATATTGCATCAAGGTAGCTCTCCAGCTCGCACTGACTTGCCCATACCTACGATTTGACGATTTTTGACGGCAAAACCCCTCACCTATCTTCGTGACCCACAGCCCCCGCCCCCGCCTGCGCCGGCATCCTCATGGTCCCTCCCCCCTTCCCTTCCCCCCTGCCCTGCAGCCCCCCACCCGGTGGTCATCATGGCCCACGGCCTGGGCGCGCAGAAGGACCTGGGGCTGCACGCGTCAGCACGTATAGATTAAGTTCAGCATCGGGGCGCTGAAGGACGTCTCACGCATGCCCTTCACGTCCCACGATGCAAGCGTATGCGCTGGCGCCCGAGGGCGTACCACCGCCCCTCAACCCACGCAGTAACAGGGAGTCGCCTCAACGGAACCCTCCAACCACAACGCAAAATTAGAATGTGCACCGTGTGCGGTCCGCTTCAAATGCCCAAGTTCCTCGCCGACCGAGGTATACGCGTACAGATTCGTGGTCGTCTTTCTTTGACCAAGCCTACGCCAACCTTCGGGTGCGGTCCATCAAGCGTGGCCCCACCCGGACAGCAACAACCTGCTTAGTAATACGTTTTACTACGTCGCGCTACCCCTCGCCCTGCGTAACATGCCGTTGTGCGGCACATCCCCGCCTCCGCCTCATCATGCCCATCCCCGCAACAGCCTTGCTTGCCGCCACTGCTTACGCCGACGCCGACTCCTGCTGCGGGTGCTGCTTGGCCATCCACGCGGCCATCGCCTCCTTGGCCTGGTCCCGGTACGGCTTCTGCTCCTCCTCCGACATCCCCTTCCACATAGCGCCCAGCAGCTTCGCGAGCTGTAAAGCAAACACAGCAGGGGCATTGCGGCATCAGCGGGTGCCAGCAAACTACACTGATAAGCAGTGCAGTGAAGGTAGACTGCGTGGCAGCCAACATCGATGTTCCAGCTGTTCTGCCTACACTGCCGGCCCACACCCAACGCACGTGTGCTCTTAGTGCAGCACTGCGCCCTCTGCATCCCGTGCCCGTGGCCTGCGCCATCCCTCACCTATCCATGCGTGTGTACGCGCGTGTGGGTATGGTCCCTGCCTGTGACCCCACTCTGCCCTTGCCAACCGACCCCACCCACCTGCGCCATGGACTTGTCGGGGTTCTGCGCCCGCATCTCGGCGCGCTTGGCGCCGGCGAACAGTAGGTAGGCGGTCATCGGCCGGGCGGCGGCCTTCTTGGCTGCCAGCAGCTCAGCCTGCGCGAGCCGGGACGAGAACGGGCGCAAGACACTGGGTGGAGGTTCCGTAGGTGGGGCAATCCTGGTCCCACCGATGAAGGGTAATGCATGGGCAGTTGGCAGGCGCTGCAGGCTACACTGAGTGGGGATGGGGATCATCGGGTCTGGGTTGCGCGCCGGCCCCAACGGTGTGAAACTCGCCCTGTCCCATCAGGCCCAGCGGGAAGCGGAACAGGCGCGCTCTGGGGAGCGGGAAAATGACCCTTCGTTTCCGCCAACGTCCCTGCTCGGCTGGCAACCGGTGAAATGCTCACCCGCTGGGCATCCACCACCTTCTTCAGCTCGGCCGCCTGCGCCTCAAATGGCGCCCTTTCCTCGGCCGAGATGGCAGTCCACTTCTCATGGACGACCGACCCAAGCTGGATGACCTTCTTGTCGGGGTTCTCGCTGCGCGCTTGCGGGAAAGTCGCCTTGTAGAAGAGGTTGTAGGCGGTGGGGGCTTTCCGGATCGACTGGGGCTTAGCCTCCGCCTTCGGCTTCTTCTCCACGGCCTTCTTGGCGGGCTTGGTCTCCTTCTTAGCCGCGGACATGGCATCGCTGCCTTCGGTGAAAGCGCGAACAACCATGGCCCGGCGAGCGGGCGCCACGGCGCGCGGCACAGTGCGAAGAGAGGCGCGCAGCATTTTGGTGTCGGAACAGGAAGGGACAGAGCGAGGCGGACAAAGGCGAAGTGAAAGCTGTTGAACTGATCCTACAAAACGCGCCAATATGCTGCGCCTCGAGATTACTTGACAAGACCGCGGAAGCAAATTCAAACTGCAATGACGCTCGCTTTTCCATCTGCCGAGGCATTCCACACGGGGCCTCCGTATAGATCAAAATGTTTGCTCTTACATTATCAATGCACCGCCCACGCGCGCGGCCGTGACAGCTTCGCGTTCTTGAGGATGCTCATGCTGCGCTGACGCAAACCTGGCTCCACCAGACCTGCTGGTTGAGCCACGCCTACTTAACCTACAGCTGGCATCGGGCACAGCGCTTGGTACCTTGCAATAATGAAGAATCCGCCGGGGATGGGGCCAGAGCTTCTGAGCATGTTTGGTGGCTGCAAACAGTTCATCGAGACGGCTACCTGCCCGATCTGGTAAGGTAGAGGTGAAAGCACATAAATGGGGAGAATGTGGGTGGCGTTGTGGGAGGCTGCGCGCCCTACTGCCATGCCAAAATCCCTACTCTATCAGTCCTCTGAGAGGGGCTATGAGTGGGGCTGATTGTGACCAGCGTTGCCCCATCCGCAGTCGTCAGCTCTGGGTCGACGCTAGCAGCTTCCCATGTGGCTGCACATTTTGCGAGTGAGTTACGCGGAGCCCTGGAGTCCCACCGCTGAGTGGCCGTCGTTGCTGCATCGCTGGTGTCGCTACGGGCGCTTGGTGGGCGCGCATGAACCGGAGCCTGCGCGCCTGACCCGTGCTGCAAACCCTGCTTGCACCCCAGGGCATGCGCCACAGCAACACTGGAGGGCCCTGGCATCCACCAGTCAGAGTGCCCGCAATGCAAGCACAAGTACTGGAAGAAGGACCTGAAGCCCAACCACACGTACCGCAGCATCCTGGAGCAGGCGCGGCAGTTCCTCGGCTTCCTGAGTGGGTCACTCGCGGTCACGCTGTGTCAATCTGCGAGCAAATGATGTGTAGTGCATGTCATGCATGCACACGTTTGTTGTTGGCAATAACAAGTCGGTTCAGTCTGGGTGTCACGCGTTGCCTTCCCATCCCGCCCTCACGCACAGCCCCGGTCGTGGGCAGCCTGCATCCTGGCGCGGAGTCTATTGATACTCAGCCCAGCGGCGGCAGCGGCGCGCGAAATGCCGGCCCCGAGGCGTCAGTAGGCTCGGGCGGGCACGGCGGAGCCGGTGGTGAAGCCGGTGCCGGCGGCGAGGCTGGATGCCAGCCGCCGGCCGCTGCCCCTGACGCGCCCAGCCCGCTCACGACAGAGCCCCAGTGCCAGAAAGCTCCACAGCTGCGCACCGGAGATCCAGGCGCAGCCGACAACATATGTGTGTTGCCTGCAGCCCTGGCGGCAGGCACCGACGGCGACGGCGCGGTCGCTGCCGCGGACGGCGCAGCCGAGGAGCAGGTGGCAAGCCTGGGCGCGGGGCTGCGGCGCAGCCACCCAGGCGTTCCGGGCGCCTTCGCTGCTGTGTGTGCGACGGCGGTGGCGGAGGTGTGGGGCGACCGACAGGCAGCAACAGGCCAGCGTGAGGAGGGTTTAGCTGCGGGCACGGGTGCGCTGCCGGCGGCAGCGATGGGACCGTTGGCGGAGATGAACACGAATGTGCGGGGCTCCGGCGGCCGCCGGCTGGGGCAGCACGTGGCCACGGAGGACGCGTGGGCCAAGCCGCCGCCGCGGGGTCTGCAGGAGCGGAAACCTGAGTCGGAGCAGCAGCAGCAACAGCAGCGGCGGCAGCAGCCGGATGCGAGCAGGCGGCTGGACGGGGAGGCAGGGGGCGGGGCCGGCAACTGCGCCGCGGGAGTGCATGTCGTGGCCAGCGGCTCGGAGGAAGCGCGCGGTGCCTCCGCGTCCGCCGGGACGCCTGGCCAGCTGCCAGCCCAGCTGCAGGAGGCGGGCGCGTTTGCGTTCCCGCCGCCAAGCACCGCGGGCAAGCACGCGCACGCCAACGGCGCCGCACACCGCGGCTGGCGGCACCACGCCGCGCCGGCAGCGACTGGGTGCGGCGGCGGTCCAGGCGCGGGCATGCCCTGCGGGACGCCTGCGGGCATCACGGCCGGACGGGCTGGCGCAGCTATGGCTGCGGGCGGCAGCGCGCCTGCAGCTGGCGGGGCAGGGGCGCCAGCATCGGGAGCGCCTCCGGGAGTGCCCGTGCTGGGAACCGGCGTGGCCACACCGCGCACCAACCTGCTGCCACCGCCCCGCTCCCAGCCATGCATGGTCTGGCCCTCCGCCTACCACGGCCGGTGGCAGGGCTCTGGCGGCACCGGCGGCGGCGCAGCCGCCGGGGCGGCCGCCGGCGCCGCCGCCGCGGGCACCGCGCGGCCCGGCTCGGTCGTCAGCATCCGCCGCACCACGCCCAGCGTCAACAACGCCTACCTGCACTTCCACAGCCTGCTGGAGGAGGGCGTGGACAAGATGGCGCGCCAGCCGGACGCAGCGCACGCCGCCGCCCACGCCGCCGCCGTCGCGGCTGGCGCCCCCGACGACGTGGCGTGGCGTGAGGCCGCCGCGGCAGGCGGCGACTGGCTGGCGTTCGACGAGGACGCGTGGCTGCGGCAGCTGCTGGCGCTGCCGGGGCCGACGGAGGGCGAGCGCGAGGCGCTGGAGTTTGAGGTGGGCGTGGTGGACATGTTCCTGGCGGAGCTGCAGCAGCGCATTGACGCGGTGCAGGAGCGGCCCCGGCGGCTGCTGCAGGCGCCATGCGCCGCGAGGGCGGAGGCGGCCGCAGCCGCCGCGGCGGCTGCGACTACCGGTGCGGAGGCGGGTGCGGGCGCGGGCGCGGCTGCGGCGGCTGAGCCGCGTGCGGGCGCAGCTGGGAGGGAGGGGCCGGAGGCGGCGGTGGGGCCACGAGCAGAAGAGCCGGCCCAGCTGCAGCGGAGTGGGCCCGAGGGCGGCATGGGCCAAATGGGCGGGCGGGTTGCTGATGCTGCCGCTCCCCTTGTGGAGGCTGAGGCGGCTGCGCAGGAGAGCTCAGGGCGAGCCGCCGTTCATGCCGCCGAGATGCAGGTGGCAGAGGCGGAGGCGGAGGTGCAGCTGCAGCAGCAAGATTTGCTTTCGCTGCAGCCCGTGCAGCAGCCTCAGCACGCGCCGTCGCTGCAGCTGTTTCAGGCGCAGCTACAACCGCAAGAGCAGCAGCTGTTGCACGCGCCGCCGAAGCCGCAAGAGCAGCAGCAGCAAGAGCAGCAGGTGGAGACGGCTGCCCAAGCTGGAGTCGTAGGCCTGGAGTCACCGCCTGCGCCGCAGCCCCAAAAGCAGCAGCTAGAGGCAGCTGATTTGGCCATGGCGGACGCAGGGCCGGGCGAGGACGAGCCCGCTGGGGTCGACTGTGAAGCGGCGACCACAGGCGCTGATGCTGGCCAGACGCCCCGTATGTCGCGCGGAGATGGCGCGCCGGAAGCGCACCGCGCGGCAGTGGTGGTGGCGCCGCAGCCACAGCCACAGCGCCAGGACTCCCCGCTGCCCGATGTTACGGCGGCAGCGCGGCAGCAAGACACCGGCGACGCCGAATGCGGCTCACGGGCCAAGCGCCAGCGGACCAGCGCGGACGGCAGTGGTGGAGCGGCCGGTGCGGCATCGCCCACGCTGGCACCGGCACTTGTTGGAGACGCAGTGACTGCCGCCTGCGGCGCGGGGCCTGCCCCGACCGCAACAGGCCAGCCGGACGCGGAGCCACGTCAGCCAGCTTCACACATCCCGCCTCAGCAGCCCGAACTGGCGCCGGCAGCCAAGCAGAGGGAGGCAGGCGGGCAGGGGCAGCAGGGGCCGGCCGCCAGCCGCCGGCAAGCGCAGAAGAAGAAGAAGCGGCCGCGTGAGCCCCGTGCGCAGGCAGCCGAGACCACGGATGCAGGTTATGGAGCCGCGGTGGAGGCCGGGGTTGCCGTGCAGCCAGCTACTGCCGCTCCTGATGCGGCCGCTGGCGTCGCGGACGGCATTGCTGCCGGGGGCGGTGCTGCGGGTGTTGCTGCCGGCGCGGCAACTGCTTCTGGCGGTGCCGCGCAGGCAGCGCCAGCGCCAGCGCCCAATGCGGATGCACGGCGGCGTCCCTCGCCCGCGCCGCACCCAACCGGCGAACCCGAGAGCGAATCAGAGGCCACGGCTCGCGCGGACGGCGTGCCGTCCCGCCGGCGGCGCCGTGACGGCGGACGTGGGCAGGCGCGACACCGGTCGCTGCCGCCGGTGCCGACATCCGCAGCCGCAACACCCGCGCCCGGCCGCGCGCCGCCCGCGTCCGGTAAGCAGCAGCTGACCGGCCGGCGGTCGGCTGCCGCTGCGATACCCACCGCCGCCGACGCTGCTGCTGCTGGTGCCGAGGCTGCTACGGTGGCGGCGGCGCAGCAGCAGCAGGAGCTAGTAGAGGTGGGCGGGGGCGGCGCCGCCGCCCGGTCCCGGCGCGGGCCGGTGCGCACCACGCATTGGGTGGTGGGCACGAGCCTGGGCGCCGACTCGGGGCGGCTTGAGGAGCTGGGCGGCCGCTTCAGGGCGGTGGAGGTGCTGCCGGACGTGGCGCCGTGAGTGCCGGGGTGGCTGGCCTGTGGCACATTAGGGTGGCACATGAAGGGAGGGGGAGGCTGCCGTCCATGCGAACGGGTGGTGGTGGGGGTGCATGCGGGCGCTCATGGCGCCGGCTTGCGGGCGACCAGGGGAAGATGCCAGGGAGGCGGGGCTCTCAACTACAGGCAGCGGCATCCTTACTCCGCACCCACGAGCTGTGCGCTAAAGAAGCCATGCACCTGCCGGCACGCGTCCCGCCAGGTCCATGACGCACATGGTGGTGCGGCTGCGGGCGGACCGGCGCGCCGAGCAGCGCACGCTCAAGTACCTGCGCGCCGCCATGCGCGGCGTGTGGGTGGTGGGGCTGGCCTGGGTGGACGCCTGCTTGGCGGCGGGGCGGCTGGTGCCGGAGGCGCCCTTCGAAGCCACGGTGCGTGCCGAGAAGCGTTGGAGGATCATTGGAGCAAGACTTAGGTGCCCTTAAGTGTGGGTGCTGCTGCGCGCATGCGGCAGCAGGGCGGACTGGACGGGTGGGGGTGCGGGCGCTGCGCTGCGCCGTGCGACCTCCTGGCACTGCGAGGAAGCTGCCGCGGCGGCGGCTGTGGCTGCTGTGTTGCATGTCTTGCGCGCGTTGCTGCCACCGCGTGTGTGCCCTGTTGGGGTCTTCGCGTGCTCAACTTCGCCGACCTTTTCTGTGTCGGGTGTGACGCGGCGCCGCAGGGTGACCTGTACCACTCCGGCACGCCGGCGCTGACGCGGCAGATGCGGGCACGTGGCGAGCCGACGTCGCTATTCGCCGGCATGGCCTTCTGCACCGCGCACTGCAAGGACGTGGGTGAGTGCCCCTCTCCGCCGCTGCAGCGCCATAGGTAGCTCCCGGGGGCGCTGCATGCCGCTTTGCAGGCAGGGCCAGTCGTTCTCGCATGCAGGCATGCGGGTTGTGAAATCGTACCGTATGCCGTTGACGTGTGCAGTATGGCCCTGGCTTCTCGGCCACCGCCGCCGCCTCCGCCCATGTTTCGACACAGGTAGCTCCAACCTGCCGCAGCTGGAGGCGCTGCTGCAGGAGGCCGGCGGCACACTGGTGCAGCGCCCGCCGCAGCGCAGCGCGGCCGCGGCGGCGGCGGTGGCGGCGGCACCAGCACCAGGCGGTGGCGGCGGGGGGCCGGCAGCGGCCACAAGCCTGGCTGCCTCGCTGTTTGGCGGCGCGGCAGGAGACGACCCATACACCACCAGCAGCCGCAGCGGCGGGGCGGACGACGGCGGCAGCAGCGGCGACGCCTCCGGCGGCAGTGGCGGGGCGGGTGCGGCGCCCGCCGCCACCTCCATCCCGCCGGTGGTTGTGCTGGTTGTGCGGGAGCGGGGCGGCAGGGACAAGGACCTGGGCGGCCTGGCGGCGCGTGTGGCGCGCGAGTGGGGCTGCCCGCTGGTGCTCACCACCTGGGTGTACGACAGCGTGAGTCGGTGCATGCGGGAGCTGCGCAACCTCTCTAAAGGGCGGGGGACAAGCGTCGGGGGTTTGGGGCTGCGCCGGCCTCTGGTGTCCTGCCGCAGTAAGGCAGGAGCGCAGTCCGCAATGTGTGGCTCCACGTGCGGCCGCATCCCCCAGCTGACGCGCGTTTCCTCCTCCCAACTTGACGCATCCCACAGATCTCACACTACACCCTGCTACCACTCACGGAGGCTTACGTGGTCCACGGCGGCAAGCAGGAGCAGCATCAACAGCAGACACCGCTGCTGTCACACCAGCAGCCGCCGCTGCCGCCGCCGCCGCAGCAGCAGCAACAGGACGCAGCGCAAATGACAGACAGCAACACCACGGACTCTACATGAAAAAACACAAATGCTCAAAGCAAAACTCAATGAACATAAAGCGGGTCACTGTTGGCCCTGTTTATAGCACGCTTTCGCAGGATGCTATAGGGTTCGCCTCACGTGCAGACGTACCGCATAACCAGGGGTGTCACCCCAATTTACTTGCAGGAGAGAGGGGTGGCATAGTCGACCGCACGATGCGTGGGCGGCGAGGAAGCGCGGAGGCTGGAACGTGTTAGGTCTTGGGTGGTGCTGTTAGGGCGTCCTGTGCGGGTGATGCTCCGAGTGGGCGAGGCAGGAGAGATGGCAATGAGGTGAGGAAACAGAGGCAAGATTCATGGCTGGCCGGACGCGGTTACTGTACCGATGGTGTATTGGTGCGTGCGATGGCTGGCTGCCCACGGGTGCACGTAGTGTGTACCTAACCACCTGCGGCCCGCATGCCTCGGGAAGCACGCTAACTTTAATATTACACAACTCAGAGAAGATACCCTGCGCTGGGGGGACCTTGACCTGGACGGCTGGACCGTCTAGGCGCTGGAGCTGGATCCGTGCGGTGCTCTGCGATGCCTCCATTACCAACCTTCAGGAACAGCGCGCCGGTGACCCAAGATGATTTCCTGACAAAGCCATCCCCGCAGCTGTTTCCATTTTGCCAGGCAACCACGTGCATCGCGTTGTTTTCCGGAGCAATCTTTCGCGTTGACCGGTTGCCAGTCACTTCGTCGGGACTTAAAAGCACCAAATCAAATTAGATACCCCCAGATAAATGAAAAAACTTAAATTTCGCCTGAAGCTGGGCGCCGGAATAGACTGGGAGGCGCTGGGCCCTATTCCAGAGCCGTGTAAGCGAGCGCTCGGCCTAGAACTTGTGACCGCTTGCTTGCAAGCCTTGTGAAGTAGTAGGTCCGCGCTGCTGATGTTGTGTGCGGCCTCTCGCAGTTCCGTTCTGCATCGACGCAAACTGCACCACGCTGGCATTCAAGCACTACCTCAGCCATAAAATCCTAAAGGGCGTGCTGGAGCCTGGCAGTCTGCAGCTCCGGTTACAGGGCTCCGATAGGGAGCTGGAAGACGTCGCGGACGCTGAGAAACCCACGTCTTCCACGCGCCCGCCCCGGCTGCGTCTGCTGGCCGACCAGAATGTGCGCAGCGGCAGCGTGGTGCAGCTGGACGTGTGTGCGGTGCGTCTGGGGGTTGACGGGGGAAGGGGCTCGCTGGGCTGAGGGGCAGTCGTGGGCGCGGGCATGTTTGGCTGCTGCCGCCTCCCATACGTGGAGCGAAGCAAGCGCACATGCAGGGGTTATTGACTCGGCTGATTCGCGCTGCGCATGCGCTCATCTACAGACTGAGGAGGAGGTGCAGCGCTTTCTGGACGAAGCCGCGGCGCGCGCGGAGGCGAACGAACTGGAGGACCTGGAGGAGGCTAAAGAACCGGAGGACCTGGAGGAGGCGGAGGCGGAAGCGCAGACGCAGCCATTGCACGCAACTGAGGCCGCAGACCACCGGCAACGGCAGCCAGCAGCAGGTGGAAGATGTGGGCGTAGTGGAGCCAGTTCACTGGCTGAATGCTTGACATCCCCGGGTTTGCGACCTTGCATGTCATGCCGGCCTGCAATGACCGCACCGTGCCAGGGTTACACCAGCTCTCCTCCCCACCGGCGAGCTGCGCGCTGTCCACTGTCTGTCCCCGCATACATGACGCGTGGCCTCCTCTCGAACGCCTTTTGCGCGCCACAAACTTTACCGCACAGGTGGCGGCGCGGTGGACGGCGGCGAGGCGCCAGCCGGGCGGCCCAGCCTGGGCGTGATGCACACGCCTGCGTACACGGTTGGCACCTTCATAGACGACGACGATGCCGCGTCCCTGCAGGAGGACCTTGAGGGGCTGGAGCAGCCGCCGCAGCAACAGGGGGGCCAGCACCAGGCGGAGGAGCTGGATGGCCCGGACGTGGCGCCGGAGGGCGAGCCTCTCGTAGCCGAGGGGTACGAGGAGCAGGGCGACGAGGGGCGAGGAGCATGTGGCGGCATGGAGGGGCCCAAGCAGCGGCAGCCGCACTTTGAAGGTGCGGAGGATGAGGCCGGCGCGGACTTGGAGGATCTAGGCCTTCGGCCGGCCGCCGCGCCGCCCGCGGGCCGGCCCGTAAAGCAAGCAGCGGCGGCGCAACAGCACCAACCGCTGCGACCGAAGGCGAGCCCCCACGCAGCTGCAGCCAAACGGCCGCGTGAGGAGGAGGCTGAGGAGTTTGACTTCGTGTCGGCCTCGGAGGACAACGGCGCTGATCCGCCCCGGCAACAGCAACGCACGCACGGCGCGGCGGCCGGCACCCCCAGAAGACCCATGTCTGCGCACGCCGCTGGCGCTGGTGCTGGCGCCTTGGGGCGGCAGACGCAGCAGCAGCAACAGCAGCAGCGGGCCCCTGCAGGGCTACCGCCGCAATGGCGGCCTGCAGTGGACACGGGCGCATTTAGCGGCGCAGGCGGTTTCACGGGGAGGCATCGGGCTTCGCCCGGCTTCTGGTCGCTGGAGGAGGTGCGTGGGGCGTGCAGCAGCAGTTGCACATGTGATAAAGTGTTTGCAGATGGCCAGATGTGGGGAAGGCTCAAACGGAAACCCCTTTGCTTCCGGCGTCAGGGTTGTAGAGTACGGCACACGGGCCCGGGTGGCCGAAACACGCTGGAACCCCTTGGCGCATTCCCACCAGCTGCCGGCCGTACATCGGTACATCGGCACATGACCCGCAACGTGTTGGCTCCAACCACCGCCGCATCCCCCGCCGCCACAGACCATTCGGCTGGTGGACTGGGTGCAGCTGCATGGCGCCGGGGATTGGACCGCGTTCGCGGAAAAGAACCGGGACTTGCGCAGGAACCCGGTGGGTGGGTGGGGGTTGGGCGGGTGGGGGCAACGATGTCACCAAGCGCTCGCCTGGCCTCAAGTTAGGCCGTCCAGACGCATGTCTCATGCCGTCGCGCGTGCGCCTGCGCGCCAGGGTGTACTGGTGGGCAGCGGCCACGACTTGGTGTGTCCCTGTGGAAGACGTTATTACTGGCCGGTCGGTGCGCCGCCTCGCGGTCCCTGGCGTCTCCCGCGGTCACGCGCCGCCCCACTACACGCGATGTGTTTGTCGGTCGCGCAGGAACAAGTGAAGATGAGGTGGCGTAACCTCCGGGCCGCCAGCGAGAAGGGCTGGCGCGAAATGCGGCGGATTGTGCTTCCGCCGGACCTGCGGGCGCGCATCGACTCCCTGGTGTGAAATTCGCCTGGCGGCGGCCGGCGTGGGCTGACGTGCGCATCTGTGCACGCGCAAGTGCGCTGTACGGAAAGGCGCCATGCATGGGTGCCCGAGGGCACCCTTGGGCGAGGGGGTTTGCGTACAATGTGCCAGTGCGGACCCGTGCCGACAGCACATGGTCAGTTTCATTCAAGAGTGAGTGCGGTAGAGAGCGCGGGCTGGTCGGGACATTGATTAGCGCATGATCGACGCCAAGCATGGACTTTGTCGCACCTGTGTGTTTGTATGGAAGGCCCGCGTTGGGGCTGACACGGCGTCAATATCAATAAGCATGCCGCACGCAGGGGGCGGTGGGGCTCCGGTGGTGTGTATTCTGCAGATGAGCCCTGAATGGGCACGCTCTTCGTGCCGTACGGTGTATGGCCCAGGAGCTGGATTTGTCTTGAGTTGGGTTGGTAGTGGCCCTCAACCACGGAGCGGCCTGTGTAGCGTGACGCGGGTGCATGCTTGAGTTGTGTGACGACTTCGATCTACAGATGCTGAGATGCATCCACTTTGCGACCATCTCCGAAGCAGCCAATGGCCAGCTGATTCTGAGCTTGATTTACGGTGGGCGACTGGCTTAGGCCGTTGCAAGCTCGTTACCACAAGGCAGCTGCTGCGGTCCAGAGGTGCCTCACGCCTGCGTGTGGGTGGTGTGGCTGGATACTGTTAAGCTGGGGTTAAGGGTGCTGGAGCACAGTGTGGCCACACGGTGTGGCCATGTATGGCGCCGCCCGCCAAGCGTTGGGCGAATGAACGCAGTGCCCGTATCATGTAGATGGCTTTAGGCCCCCGGCGTCTACACAGCGTAGATGAACCCTCCCGCGGCATCTACACCCCGAAAAATTTTCCTAGGGGCACGCCCCCCAAACCACCATTCCATATACGCTCCCTGTCTAAATGACCGCCGAATCCGTCCAAGCCGTCTACGCTCCGTAGATGCGCGGCCCAAAACCCCAAAAAATTTCTCCGCCTTCGGCGGATTTGGGGCATATTTCTACAGCGTAGATGGAAGATACGGGCACTGAATGAACGCCTTTCCGTGCGCGCTTGATGGTCCGGAAAGGTGGCGTCCAGAAGCAGGGGTTCTTCAGGAGAGCAGTATAGCACCCGACGGTTTAGTTCCGGCTTCGGATCCATGCCGGACGCCTGAAGTCGCCCTGACTGCCACACGGTATGCAGGTTGTATCTAAAGCGTAACACGTTTTAAAGCGGGGACAGCCCCGCACAGGTCACAAAGAGCAAAGCCAGCTGTTGAAACTGAGACCGCGACCTGTCGCTCCGTTAGGCCGCATATATATGTGCATGTAGTATGTATGATGAAGATGCTGAAAATTCGCCTGAAGCTGGGCGCTGGAATAGACTGGGAGGCGCTGGGCCGTATTCCACAGTCGCCGTGTAAGCGCCGAGCGCTCGGCCTAGGATTTGTGAGAAACTGCTTGCTTGCAAGCCTTGTGAAGTAATGTAGGCCCGCGCTGCTGATGTTGTGTGTGGCCTCTCGCAGTTCCGTTCTGCATCGACGCAAACTGCACCACGCTGGCATTCAAGCACTACCTCAGCCATAAAATCCTAAAGGGCGTGCTGGAGCCTGGCAGTCTGCAGCTCCGGTTGCAGGGCTCCGATAGGGAGCTGGAAGACGTCGCGGACGCTGAGAAACCTACGTCTTCCACGCGCCCGCCCCGGCTGCGTCTGCTGGCCGACCAGAATGTGCGCAGCGGCAGCGTGGTGCAGCTGGACGTGTGTGCGGTGCGTCTGGGGGTTGACGGGGGAAGGGGCTCGCTGGGCTGAGGGGCAGTCGTGGGCGCGGGCATGTTTGGCTGCTGCCGCCTCCCATACGTGGAGCGAAGCAAGCGCACATGCAGGGGTGATGCGCTTTCGATTGACTCGGCTGATTTGCGCTGCGCATGTGCTCGATTACAGACTGAGGAGGAGGTGCAGCGCTTTCTGGACGAAGCCGCGGCGCGCGCGGAGGCGAACGAACTGGAGGACCTGCAGAGGGCGGACGCGCCGCAAATCGCAGCGGGTGAGCTTATGCTGGCTTATTGCAGTGAGGCGTCGCCGCTGAATGCTTAGAGACGTTGGTATTTAGTTGCGCGCCAGTGCCTGCCAGCACCATTGCTCCACGGTTGTGCACTTGGTGCAGTTGGCATCACATGCCGCCCGCGCCGACTATCCAACCCCCCTCCATTTCTTTTGCGCGCAGGTGCTGCCCGAGGCAAGGCGGCCGCAGGCCGGCCCCGTCAAGCGGCGGCGCGGAGGCTGGCGGCGGCCACAACGGCGCTCAACGCCACGAACGTGCGGGGCGGCGAGCTAGCACGCGGGGTCTGGGATGATGGCGCCATAACGGCGCCGGCGGATGAGGACGCGGATGCCGACGCGGACACAGACGATGAGGCACAGGCACGGCTGATGCGCGAGCTGTGGCGCTACCTCAGCTCCAGCGAGGCCGGCAGCGACAGCGACAGCGAGGACGACAGCAAGGGCGACCGGCCAGTAGCAGCTGCGGGCGCCTGGGGCATTGCGCGAGGACGCTCGGGCGCAGGGCGTGACGGCTCCGGCGCAGGGCGCCGGCCTGCGGGCTTAGGTGGTGGAGGTGGGGACGGACGGCGTGGCCGGTCAGATGCAGGTGCAGGGCGTGGCCGTGGGCAGGGCGCGGCGCCGCAGCAGCGGTGGCAGGCGCAGCAGCCGCCGCCCGGGGCTGGAGGGCGCGCAGTGCGTAAGCGGCCGCGCCAGGATGCGGCCCGCCTGTCGGAATCAGAGGAGGAGGGCGAGGGCGGTGATGAGCCGCTCGCCCCGCAGCATCGGCGACAGCGCGGCGCCGCGGCTGCTGGCGGCGTCCATGGCGCTGCCGCTGCCGATGATCCAGTCAGGCGGCGGCAGCGGCTGGGGCCAGGGCAGCCAGCTGGGGCGGGCCCCCACGCAGCTGCGGCCAATCGGCCGCGTGAGGAGGAGGCCTCGGAGGACAACGGCGCTGATCCGCCCCGGCAACAGCAACGCACGCACGGCGCGGCGGCCGGCGCCGGCGCCGGTGCCCCCAGAGCAGGCGTGCTTACGCGCTCAGCTGCCGCTGGTGGTGGTGGCGGCGCTTCTGTAGGGCCCGATCGGCGACAGCGGTCGCAGCAGGTGTCAGAATACAACTGGGACCTGGCGGAGGTATGTGCCCTCTTCAGCAGGAATGGTTCTGTAGGTTGTGCAGATGTGGGCGGACACAACACCAACGCTGTGGGCTAAGCGTTCTGAATTTGCAGGGGGGGCGAAGCGTTGTCAAGTATTGCGCCACCGGGCAAGTGTCTGTTCACATTCAATACGTACCATACACCCATGACAGGTCGAGGCGCTGGTGGCGGACGTGTCGGCCAACGGCACGAGGGACTGGGTCGGCTGTGCAGAGCGCCTGAAGAGCGCAGGGTTCATGCGCACTGCGGTGAGCCAAGCCGTGGTGCGCCCCGCCGCACCGGCCCGCGCCGCCCCTTCAGTAGCATCGGGCGGCACCCACATGCCTGCAGCAGCGGGCAGCTGTAGGGAATTCTAGGATGGCTCCACCTACGAGCTGTTTGTCTCGCTTTCACTGATGCTATGATTGTTATGGACACCCGCGCGCCCTCACAGCGTGCCAGCTCCCGTAAATGGTGCCTACTCAAGCAGCGGAGCGAGCGCGGCTGGCAGGTGCCCGGCGGGCGGACCCTGCCCCCGGACCTGAGGGCTCGCATCGACGCCCTGCCCCGCACGTTCCATCGGCCGGTGAGTACGGTGTCTCCATGTGTGCATAGCAAAGTGTTTGCTGGAAGCCGTCGAGTTCTCCGGGCTAGCAAGCAGGAAGGAAAAGGTGAAAACCCCTCCAGCTGCAGGTGGTCGGAGGTGAGCGTGCCGGTCTTGTCGAAGCATGCATGGATTTTGGTCCCGTGCTCGGGTTGGCTCGTTGCCTGACCCGCAATGCTCCAACGCGCCAAGGCGCGTAGCAGCTCAGGCGCGCGGGCGCAGCTGCACCGCGCGACCCGCACCCACCTTTCGCCGCGGCTCCTCTGACCCGCGCCCGCACCCGCCCTCACACCGCATGGCCAGCTGCGGCTGGGGCCGCCGCCCGCCGGCTACAGCTTCGACCGCGACGCCGAGTCCGACCGCACCGAGGCGCCGGCCAAGGACAAGGACACGGGCGCATTCAGCGGCGAAGGCGGTTTCACGGGGAGGCATCGGGCCTCGCCCGGCTTCTGGTCGCTGGAGGAGGTGCGTGGGGCGTGCAGCAGCAGTTGCACATGTGATAAAGTGTTTGCAGAGGGCCAGATGTGGGGAAGGCTCAAACGGAAACCCCTTTGCTTCCGGCGTCAGGGTTGTAGAGTACGGCACACGGGCCCGGGTGGCCGAAACACGCTGGAACCCCTTGGCGCATTCCCACCAGCTGCCGGCCGTACATCGGTACATCGGCACATGACCCGCAACGTGCTGGCTCCAACCACCGCCGCATCCCCCGCCGCCACAGACCATTCGGCTGGTGGACTGGGTGCAGCTGCATGGCGCCGGGGATTGGAGCGCGTTCGCGGAAAAGAACCAGGACTTGCGCAGGAACCCGGTGGGTGGGTGGGGGTTGGGCGGGTGGGGGCAACGATGTCATCGAGCGCTCGCCTGGCCTCAAGTTAGGCCGTCCAGACACACGTCTCATGCCTTCGCGCGTGCGCCTGCGCGCCAGGGTGTACTGGTGGGCAGCGGCCACGACTTGGTGTGTCCCTGTGGAAGACGTTACTGGCTGGCCGGTGCGCCGCCTCGCGGTCCCTGGTGCTGCCCGCGGTAACGCGCTGCCCAACCACACGCGATGTGTCTGTCGGTCGCGCAGGAACAAGTGAAGATGAGGTGGCGTAGCCTCAGGGCCGCCAGCGAGAAGGGCTGGCGCGAAATGCGGCGGATTGTGCTTCCGCCGGACCTGCGGGCGCGCATCGACTCCCTGGTGTGAAATTCGCCTGGCGGCGGCCGGCGTGGGCTGACGTGCGCATCTGTGCACGCGCAAGTGCGCTGTACGGAAAGGCGCCATGCATGGGTGCCCGAGGAGCACCCTTGGGCGAGGGGGTTTGCGTACAATGTGCCAGTGCGGACCCGTGCCGACAGCACATGGTCAGTTTCATTCAAGAGTGAGTGCGGCAGAGAGCGCGGGCCGGTCGAAGAGCGGCGGCGCGCAGGCTGATACCAGCTGGTGTCTGGTTAGCGGTCTGTCGGGTGAGCATAGCGGGAGCGTTGCGGCTAGCGGGCATCCTGCCGTTTGGGTGTCCTGTGCTTGCGGTGCGTATGCTTGATAGCTAGACGGACTGGACGCATGGCGGGCTGTGCCTGTACACACCTGCTATGTCCGGCCTCAGGCAGGAGATGCGGCGTGGGCACACGTTTGCCTTGAGGGGAATGCCAGCCACCTTTCCGGTGTATTGTTTGTGATCCATGAAAGCTGTGGCTATACGTGAAAACTGACAAGGGCAGGTACAGATGACGTAGACGTGGGTCTGAGGACATCCACAAGCTACTGGACTGATGGAGCATCAACATGCATGCGGCTTCAATGTGCTTGTGCGTGCGTGGAGGCGTTAGAGCACCTCTTGGTGGTCCTATCGGGGAATGGAATGGATTGGCAACGCCTCGGGCAGCACGGAGGTATGAAGTCGCCATTCTGGTACCCCTTGAGGACTTGAAGGAAAGCGGAGAGTGGGCTTGGTGTGCAAGGGGGGCGCAACCCGCATGCATGAGTACTTTTAAGAATGTCGCATATCTGAACGAAGGATACATATGCGCCAGTACTTTTTGCAGTAACACGCCGCAGCGCCGCCCTACGTCGGTGATCGCGCTGAATCAGCTCCCCGCATCCGCTCATGGCGACTGGATACAGAATACTGAATATCAGGAGTGCCGGTATACTCAAGAGTTCAGTTGTATGGCTTAGCGTGTGCATCAGACTCCATTTGTCGATAAGACAGCTGCGAACAGAAGCTTGCTCTGCGACTCGTCCACACACGCTGCGGGTCGAAACTGGAAGCGGCGATTTATTTAAATATATTAACTTAGTTAGCAGAGTTTGGGGCGTTCCGCGCGGCAACCGCAGCCATGGACAGCTTCGCTGCCCTTGGAGACGCGCTCAACCAGCGGATATCGGACTTGAAGAAGCTGACACTGCTCAGAATTGAAGGTAGCGGGCTACAAATGACTTGCTGGGGCCCATAAGGGCGCCAGCCACTCAGCTGCGCGGCTGACGCCTCGCCGCTGCACGGCTCTGCCTGCCCGGACTTCTCTCTTCGCTGCGCTGCCCTCCCCGATCTCGCGCTCGCTTGCTCTTTCCCGCCTCACGCTTCCTTGCATGGAACATTACCCACTACACCCGCAGATGGCGCGAAGGACATGTTCCAGCAAGACTTGTCGGGGCTGGAGGTCAGCCCCCGCGGATTTGCGCTCTGCCCCCGTGGATTTGGTCTCGGCACTTGACACAAACTTGCGCCCCGGCGAGGTGACCCCCGGGCGCTGCGGCAATCACCACGCTCCACCTCTCTCATACATGCAGGCTAGCGTGCGCGCGCTGGAGGCCCAGGTGGCGACGCTGAAGGACTGCATCCGGCGGGAGCTATCTGCGATGCCCAAGGTGCGAGACGGTGACTGCTGGCCCGCTGCGCGTCTGCGCACTACGGTACCGGCCTGGGCCAACGTGGCCGATGCACGGTCCTGCACCATGACATGGGCATGGAGCGGCGTAGCCCCATGCGGCCATGCCCACTGCATGATACACAAGTACACAACCCAGATCTGGCGGGGAGCGCCACAGCCCGCTCATGCCATATTCAGGTTTCCGTCGCTTTCCTGCACTGCAGGTGGAGGCGCTCATTGAGGCCAGCAAGCTGCAGAGCCAGCACCTGAATTCCATCGCCAGCAACCTGCCGGCGCGCCTGCCGCGCGCCACCTACACCAGCGTCGCGGGGGCCACGCTCGCCGGGGGGCGCAGCGAGGCCGACGGCCTAGTGGCAGGTGCGACAGCCGGCTGCCGGGCGGCAGTAGCGGGGCCGCGCAAAGCCGAGTTGGCGCTGGCTTCCTGCGGTCCAGCGTGTTGGTGCCTGCAGGGCAGCAGCGCCAGACCGCAACACTGCATCGCTATTCGACAGCCATCACGACACCTGTCGACCCCCTCGAACCATGGCACGCGCTCCCGGTGTGCGCAGGCACGTCGGGCACGCTGAGCGCGGGCACGTTGCAGGCCGGCCAGGGCGCCACAGCCGGGGCGGGGGCCGCGGGAGCGGCGGGCGAGGAGGGGGGCAAGCGGGGCCGGGGCGGCGGCGGCGGCGGTGGCCGGGACGTGCCGAGGTGGTACGTGACGCAGGATGAGTTCGAGGCCGTGTCGGCGTACATGCGCGGCCGCCTGGTGCCGGAGAAGGTGCGACAGCCGACTCGTTGTGCTTGCGGAGCCGGCAGGCTTCCGCGTCATGGTGTAGGGGTACCGTACTGCCGTGCTTGCTTTTGTCGCCACGGCGCAGGCAGGGGTTGCGGCCGCGCCAGGGAGTAGGGATCCGTCGGTGGCAGCGGCAATACCATGTGTCGTTGGCCACGGCTACGGGGCGGCAGGGGCACGTGCACGTGCCATTCGCACGCGCACCACAGCCACGCAGCCCCCGCGCCTGACCCACTCATGGCGGTCGGGCATCTGGCACCTGACATTGGCCCACCTGCCACGTCCTTCGCATCTTCCACACCACGCCCTCCCCTGCCGCTCCTTCTGCTGATGCCGCCCGACCGCCCGACCGCCCAGGTGAACGCCGCGCTGGACGAGCTGGCGGGCCACGGACTGGCCACCGCGCGGCTGATGGCGGCGGTGCGCGCGGGCGGCGCCAAGCTGGCACCGGCGGAGCGCAAGCGCGCCACGGATCTGCTGCACAACGTGGCGGTGAGGGCACCCGGGGACGATAGGGGAAGGTCAAGAGATGGGCAGAGCAGGGGCCATTACTGTAGTGATGCGGGCTAGTGGCGATGCTGGCGGAGGGAAGATAGCGTGTCGGGAATCTGCGTTCATGCCGAACCCAAAGCCCGCCGCCCCCTCCTTCCCTCCCCCCCCCCCGGCCCCTACTTGTAGAACAAGGAGGGCGTCAAGGGCCACTTCTGGTTCACGGACGGTGAGCTGCGTGAGGGGCCGCTGGTGCGCCCCGACAAAAGCGGTAAGGGGATGCTCACGCTGCTGCGCCATCTGGGTCGACTGGCCGAGCACCGCTGCAGCGTGGACGGCGCGGCCACCACCGTGTACGTGCTGTGTGAGCCGCGTTGAGGAGCAGGAGGGGAGGAGGAGGAGCAAGAGGAGGAGGAGGGGGTGGGGGAGGAGGTCATGTGTAGACGGGTGTGCAAATGGCGGCGGATTGAGGCATCGGGGGGAGTGGTGGGGGCCGGGCTGCATGAAAGCGTGGGCTGATGCGTGGCAGCACTGGCCCCACCAGCCCGCAGCTGCAGTTCGCAGGATGTATGGCCGCGGCGCACAGGTGGCGAGCAGTCGCTAGTGTGGGGACGTGTGGTCGAAGGGACTGGGAGTGTAAGGCGTGAACTGGCATGGAATACACGCATGGCTTCTGGTCCATATGATCGTGTTGGTTACGTCCGCTGTGGCCTGTGGGTGGGCCTTTAATTGACCCGCTGCAACCCACCAGCCATCGGGACATCAGCGTCTAGCGATACCAGAAGAGGTCTAGCGATACGGCAAACAACGCCAGAACGGCGCTCACAAACCAAGCAGTCGAGTCTGTCGAGTCCTCTCTGTCATATGTAACTTGCAACTGGCCGCAATCACGGGATTGGCGTGCGTTTGAGTGTGTGTCACTGTGACGGCACTTTCAAGGCCGGCGACTGCTTTAAGGGGCGCCGGCACTTCAGCTGCGGGGCGGCGCGCCAGAGAGGTAGGAATATCTTTTCCGACCCCATGCCGTACAAAACCTGATGCAAGCCTCTCCAAGCCTCTCCAAGTCTCCCCAAGCCTCTTTAAGGGGGTCGATGCTCTCAACGAGCCCTGTCATGATGCAACCCGGTCGACCGTGACCCTCTGCCAATCCATCAAATTCATTGACAGTGGTCGATGCCGCCGCCGCAATTCTGTCGAAGTCCCCTGGTCGAAGTC
The DNA here is from genome assembly GCA_016834605.1 of Chlamydomonas incerta. Taxonomy (NCBI): domain Eukaryota; kingdom Viridiplantae; phylum Chlorophyta; class Chlorophyceae; order Chlamydomonadales; family Chlamydomonadaceae; genus Chlamydomonas; species Chlamydomonas incerta. The sequence goes on along the minus strand of JAEHOC010000017.1, from coordinate 885,163 downwards.
GAGCCCCCTGGTCGAAGTTGAGCACCCGGCCAACGGTGCGTTGCACCAAGCCTTCCCTGCGCCACGAGAGTGCAATTTGACGGACGAGCACGCCGGCCGCTTTCACCGCGGGAAAACACCGTGTGCGCGAGGGGAGGTTCACGGCAGCGACGGGGAGTAGTTGCAACCTGCCAAGCGGAGCTCCGAATTCGGACACCCTAACTTTTAAAATGAGGACTACCTTATGACTGACACAGAAACTCTGGGCGCCTAGCCCAAAATTTATAAGTTCTCAGTCGTGCGTTTCCCATCGACGCCGGTTCGCCGCGCTGCAGTATAGCTGTGGTCTGCGTCTAATATTGTCACCAGGTTTGCATGCTCATTTGGCAGGTGTCAACTACACTGTGCAACGGATTCAGGTGGACGCGGCTTGCGGAACTCGCTCAGCCGCGTTCGCCCTGCGTGGGATTTAATCGGCCCTCGTTTGAATATGTGAATACCACACGCTATTACAGTTGTTGCTGCGCTTCAAGGGGCTTCAAAAGCGCGACGGTTGAATGGGTACGATTTGCCTCTTTTCCGCCTACAGCTCCTTTCAGGTGTCGCTTTTTATACTCACTCATAGTATTGTCGGCCATATATACAATCAACCACTGTCTTAGTGCGCTAGGCTACCAGAGACGCTTGAAGCGTCTGTGCTTCGCTGTTAGGACCGAAGGCTTTCTTGAGCTTTTTGAGCTTTTGAGGAGGAATACTGTAGATCACGGAGCCACTATCGCATTAATCGCTGGTGCCGGGCATTTGCGCTGCCGCGGAAACAAATGTCCGAGGGAGGACATAGCACTGCGCGCGCTGGAAAGTCCTTTAGCAAGGGCTCTCCTAGCGGTCTAATAGGCACGCTTAAAAAGCTGCTGCGGAGTGGCAAGGACTCGGAGAGCGGCCTTCGGAGCTCTTTTGGCGTCGACAGTGGTTGCGACACACCAACTTCTCGCGCGCCCTGGGGCACACAAAGTACCTCACAATTAGAGCTGGAGGTTTCCAGTAGCCTGACGGGCAGCCTGGCGCCAGGAAAGGATGGTCTGGCCAGCCCTCTGTCGCCATTCGGCACCGGCACAGCCAAACGGCTGTTCGAGCCCAAGCTGCGCCACCAGTGCCATAGTGGTCCCCTTCCTTCGTCAATCACATCGTGTGCCAGCAAGCCAATCAGCGTCGGCAAGGTGCGTCCGTAATGTGGTCCCTTTGGTCGCGCAGAGTGTGAGAACTTTGGTGTGTTGCTCCGCGGCCGCGCATCTCCGGCTGCGGAGGCCTGTCGCTGGTGTAAATCTCGCGCTCCAGGCGCTGCGCCGGCGGCGCAATAGCTGACGTGTGCTTTTACGACGGGGCACCAACCGCTCAAGCACTCTGTATTGCCTGCGCAACGCGATTCTCACGGAATGCGTGCTCTCCCATTGCTGCGCAGGCGCTAGCTCACTCAATCTCAGATCCGTGCGACAACCCAAGCGGAGCGTCGGGGGCGCTGTCGCCCGTCGGCGCACTCGATTCATCGGGGTCCGCCGCAGCCTGGGCGATCCCTGCTGCACCTCGGTCGGCGGCTTCTGTGCTGACCACGGGCTCGCCGCCGCCCGTCCTGCGTGATGGCTCTCGCTATGAGACTCGGTCCGAGGCGGCTCTGCCCTCGCTGGCAGACCTCGCCAGCCATGCGCGCATGCACACCGCGGACGCGCATGCGGCTGCGGCCATTTCCGCGTCGGGCCAGGACTCAAGCAGCAAGACCAAGCTGCCCTCCGTGGACTCGCGAAACGGTCGCTCCTTTGCGCCGTCACCGATCTCGGTCTCGGCGCTCAGTACTGGCACCCAAGAGCCGCTCTCGCCCGTGGAGCACACGCCGCGCACTAGCGGCAGCGGCACGGGTGTGACACCGGGCGGCGGCGCCAGCATGCTCCTGGCCATGTGCCCCGGCGCGCCGGCGGCGATGCGGCGCAAGACATGGTGTCTGGAGGTGAGCGATCGGACCACCGCGGGGATGCCTCTGGCTGCATACGGGAGATGGGGGTCAAGGAGAAGCGAACGGTGTTCTTTGTTGGTGGCGGCGAGCGCGCCATGCCAGACTGCGAATGAGTGTACTGCGACCTTTGCCGCTCCATCCAACCGCTCATATACGCTTGCGGGCCTCCTCACATGGGCGCAGGATTACGACGTTACGCGCCGCATCTACAAGGGCTCCACGTCGGCTGTGTACAAGGTGGGGACACACGTGCTGCGCGTGCGTGCTGCTCGATAAAACCCAATACCTGGCAACCGTCGCCCGTGCCCGCCAGCTTCTGACGCATCTGACATGATCAATTGGTGGGCGTGCCTGCAGGCGGTGTGCCGGCGCTCAGGGCTGCCAGTGGCGCTCAAGGTGTACTTCCTGTCGCGCGTGCCGGCCAACGTGGTGCACATGTGAGCGGAAGGCCAGCGGGGGGGGCGGGTCACGGCCAGTCCTCTGACACGAGTGCACGCACGTGTTCATGGCCCTTCTGAGAGAGGCATGCCGGCTTGGTGTATGAGGGATGTAGGTTATGCCGAGCGGCCTTTCACGTTTGCTTGGTCTGACACACTCTCGCCCCCCTTGGTCCAAACTGCGCGCCTCACATGAACAGGATCGTCCGCGAGATCAAGGTGAGGAAGTGCCTCGGGTGTCGGCGCGGCGCGCCATGCGTTCATGTTGTGCAGCCGTGACGAATTACTTAGTCGAAGAACTGACGCCTTGTTTACCGGCTTTCCCTTTCCGCGTGACGTGCAGATCCACGCGGACCTGGTGCACAAGAACATCGTGATGCTGTACGGCGCATTCTCCGATGAGGTACGACAGGGAGCCGGACCGCTCGCAAAACTGCTACGGCCGCAGGCACGCAGCACACCTGAAAGCGCTCCTGCGCCCGTCTCCTGAACCCCTCTCCCCCCGCACCCTCTCCTCGGCGCGCAGCGGCGGCTGGTGCTGGTTCAGGAGTACGCGGCGCGCGGCGACCTGTACGGCATTCACCGCGCCATGAATCGCCGCATGACGGAGCAGCAGCTGACGGAGCTGGTGCTGGTGCCGTTCGTGGACGCGCTCACCTACCTGCACGCGCGCAGCATCTGCCACCGAGGTGCGGTCGCCGGCGTGGAGGGCCTTGCGCGCTCACAGGGACGCCGTTGGGGACGCTGCTGGTGGTGTGTGTGGTGCCGACATCTCTCCTTGCTGTGCCTGCAGACATCAAACCTGAGAACATCCTCTTCACCACGGACTGGCGGCTGGTGATCGCGGATTTCGGCGTGTCCATCAACCTGAACCAGGAGCGCGCGGTGACACGCGCGGGTACACGTGAGTTGCTCGGAATGTGTCAGGTTTGGCCGGGTCCAGGGTGACACCAACCGAAAGGGACCAACCAAACAGTCGCCACGGGGCACCGGGGCCGGTTCTGGTATGAGTCCGCGTCCTGCTGACCCTGAGGCAGGGGGGCCGGTCAAGCAGCGCGTGATCCGGATCTGCCGCACGCTACTCGCAGCGCACAACCTGAGCACCCTTATCCGTGTGCCCCGCAGTGGAGTACATGGCTCCCGAGGTGGAGCGCTGCCCGCTCAAGATGCTTCCGGAGGAGAACAAGGAGAAGGCCAGCCTGGCATACGGCACCGCCGTCGACATCTGGGCCACCGGCGTGCTGGGCTACGAGCTGCTGGTGGGCTTCCCGCCCTTCGTCAACGACAGCGCCACGCACCCTGGCGCCGACAACACGTTCCTGGCCAAGCACGCCAACAGCAAGACCCTGAGCTTCCCCTCGTCCACGTCGCCAGGCGCGCGCGAGTTCATCAGCTGGGCGCTGGCGGAGGACCCGGAGGAGCGGCCCACCGCGCTGCAGATGAAGAACCACCCTTGGTTGGCGGCGGCGGCCGCCGCGGCCGCGGCGGCTCTGGCAGCGGTGCGGGAGCAGCAGGCGGCCGCCGCTGCCGCGGCGGCGGCGGCGCAGCAGCAGAGCCCCGCGGCTCGCCGCAGCAGCAGCAACCTGGCAGCTATCAGCTCTACGCCACTCACGCCGTCGCGCCTCGGCAGCTCTTCGCTGGTCTCGCCGGTAGGATCGCTGGCGGGCGCGCCGGGCCTCCCTGCGGCCGTCATCACCCGCTGAGCTTTCAGCTGTAGGACTGAACGAAGGAAAGGTCAGTTATTATCGTCTGCATTCAGCAAAAGCTTAGCAAGAAAGGTCATTCATGTGAGAGGGCCGTTGCCCATCATCACTGCACGCCCGGTATGGGGCTGCCGGCGCTTCGAAGTGTTACGATGCCATCGCCCGGCTGCACAAGCCGGCGGTTGGAGCAAGTACAGAGAGCGAGAGAGTAAGGCGGCATGTTGTGCCGCTAGTGATACGGGAGTGAGCCCCAGGGCTAAGGATGTGCGTGCAGAGGCGGAGTCAGCATGGATGGCGACAATGGGGTGCGTGGATCCGCAGCCCGACTGGCGCATGCTTCTGATGTATACTTTGCTTTTATGGGCGTGGGCTACATGCCGCAGTTTGGGGACGACGGGGTTGTTTGATCATCATTGAGGTCAGTCCGCAGCGGTGGTAGCACATTCAATGGACGTGCGGCAGGCGTGTGGGGGCAAAGACGCAACATTTCAAGCTTCCAGCATATGCTGAGGCATTTCTGCTCAAGCGCAGAGGAAGGTATGCTGCACGGTGCATACTTCGGGTGTGAGGCTGCGAGGCGGCGCGGCTAGTGGTGTTTTGGGTTGCAGAACGGACGGCGCGTGTGCAATGTCTGTCCCAGGCCGCAACCATGGAACTAATCGCTTGGCACGGAGTATAGAGGACAGCAGCATCGGCCAGATAGGCCTGTACGGCTGGTGGTTATTCATTGCTGCGGTCGCTGCATTGAAGGACGGAATGTTGAAACTCAACCCTTTGATAAAGACGATGCATTACGTGCATACTTTGATGGCCTAGCTAGTATCTGTGCAGGCAGAACTTGTCGGTATGGTAGGCGCTCCTGGCGTAACGAGCTCAGTCATGGTCCTAGAAGACGGCCGCGACGTCATGGCACCTGTACGGAATCTCCTGTATGCCATCGTTAGCCAGGAGCTACTATAGGCATTGTGTTTGGATTTGCATTCTGATGCGTACTGTTGGGGTTCGGTAGCTTGTGCGTGCTGTTGACGCCCACAGGATGTGGGCCGGCCGTGCAATGTGGTGTGTGTTTGTGTTGGGTTGGTCCCGTCACCCGTGCGACGACATGCGTCGCGCTGGGCGGTAGTCCTTTTACATTTGGGTCAACAGGACCAGCAGCAAGTTTCGATACAGCAACATCCTGTCCTGGGTGCTTGTTCTCCAATTTGGGGTTGCCAGGTTCACATTTGAAAGTACGTGCTTCTGTCGCTTGTCGCTAGAGGATTGCTCGGCATCAGGGCGTGTTCTGAGCCTCATAAGAGGAGGCCAAGCGCCGGATCGACCCGATGCATTTGCGGGCGACGGTGGCAGTCGAAAGTCTAGTCTCCCGGCCAGGTGGCACGATTGTGGTTCGGAGGGAGTTTGCATTCGTGTGCCTTGGTAGCATGCAGTGACTGTTCTTGCGTTATTTAGTACCGGCATAGCAAGCCTGTTAGCATTGTTGTGGAAAGCATCGTGATTTCGGCATGTGAATGGACAAGTGAAGCGGCTGCGGCTGAGCGCTCACCTGCACGGCGTTTGGGCGGTGTGTACGCGGCTGCGGGGGAGGTGCTAGTGATCGGCACCGCCTGCATGGCGTAAGACCCGGGCACACAATCAACGGTGGGCGTGGTATGTTGACAGTCTAGTGGCCTAGTGGCAGCTCGTTGCGCATGCCGCCTTGCTCCGCGCCAACTGCTTTCCCTGCAAGGCCCCACATGCTCAGCGTTGATGTACGCTCGCGGTGCCAGTGAAGGCTATGGTTGCTGTGGGCCTGTAGCGATGCCTTGGGGCTGCGGTCAAGGATGTGATGGCGGCGGCATGTAGGTCAATAGCATCGCTTGGGAGTGCGAAGCAGATACGTCGGGTACAGTTACGGCGGAACGCTCTACTCGGTGCGACTGGCGCCGCTTGCAGATGCTGTGTTGCGTCAAAAACGTCTTGAGGCGAAGGTGAAACGCAGCAGGAAGCTCCGTGCCGTGTGCGTGTGTTCACCTGCAAGTAGGCATCCGTGTCTTCAGACGCTCAGCACGGATGCTTTGCAGGGTCACGCACGGGAGCTGAGCAGGTGTGGGGGACGGACGTTTTGGCTTCCCTTCAGCCCCTGCGACAGTGTCAGTTCACAGGCGGTTCTTGAACTTGTGTCCGTGGGGGTGCCCGCGCCTCATACAGTCGGTGCGCACGATTACCTGCGGCGGCGAAGTTGTGTGTCGCATATTCCTAAAGGCTTAGTCACATTGCAAGCATACTCATGATGGAGAGAGACTCTAGAGCCCCGGCCGTATCTGTGTGGCTGTCGGTAGGAGCGGGAGGAAGCCTGCGAAGGCTTTTGATGGCATGGTGCGGGGCGATACGGTAGTTGCATGAAATCCAGCCCTGGAGACTGGTTCGGCTGGTGACCGATTACACAGAACCTGTGCATACAACAACAATGACTTTATTCAACGCGTGCCTGTAACATACGAACGTGGCAGGCGCACCTCTGAAAGCCCCGATGTCGGGGCTTGGGGGCCACCTACGGGTTGGTCTCATCACCAGACAGGCAGATACTAGCAGGAGGCTGAACGGGCAGGGACCCCGGCTCAGTGGTGCTTACACGTGCCGTGCTAAGCCGCTCATGGAACGAGTGCAGCCAGAGCGGTCTTGGAACCCCACACGCAGCGGCTGGCGAGTGCAGCACTGCAGCCCCACAATCAGCTGGCACGTGCGCACCACTCTGTAACCACACACACACAGCTGGCAGCAGGCAGCTGCACGGCAGCCAGCAGGCTCCACAACCGCGCCGCACCCTAAACCTCTACTCCGACCTTGTTAGGATGAGGCTCTCGCAGCAGCGCTCTTCAAACATTTTCTGTGAGAGAGGGCTCTCGCAGCAGCGCTCTTCAAACATTTTCTGAGAGAGAGGGACTGAAGGTGAGGGAGAGCTAGATGGAGGCAGCCGAGCGGATGCAGGGCGCCAGATGGAGAAACAGGACCCCTTACACGGCGACTACCCGCACCAGCACACGGGCATCAGCCGCATCACCGCTGGGGCGCCGCATCCCCGTGGGCGCGCCAACCATGCAGCTCACATGCTACGGCACAGGCGCCGACCGGGTGGCCGACAGCGTAGCTCGGCAATGCTGCTCACCACGCTGGCCTTCAACTGCCAGGGTCTGCAACTGCCCCGTCGATACACGCACTGGTGCCCGTTTCCTCCCGCACCAGGTCATGGGACGCACCAGGTCATGGGACACCGCACCCACCAGCCACTTGGTGATTGCATGCACATGATGATGCGCTACATCACGCACGCCGCAGGCTACCGCACCGAGCTCACGCCAGCTGCAGCAGCAACCTTGACAGAACACACGACGCACGCACGCATCGCCGCTGCACCTCCGCCCAACGCTTACAAACGCGCCCGCCGCCCGCCCGCCACGTACCCAACGCCCAGGAGCTGCCAGCGCCTTGCAACCGGATCCCCGGCCTATCACCCACCCGCCCACCTGCAAACCACCCAGGCTAGCCGCCCCTGCTTTCCACCGCCTCAGACCTCGTACGCCCCAGCCGATCACGCCGCCTCTAACCAAGCACGCCTCTGCGCCCCGTCCGCGCGCGCAGCTCTGGGCCTACACCTTGTTCAGCTTGGTGACAATGCCCACGCGCACGGCCTGGTCGAAGGCGACGCATGCGAAGAGGCCCTCCTTGTCGGGGCTCCAGTCGAAGCCGGCCACGGGCTGCGTGCTGATGTTCTTGTAGTTCAGCATCTCCACGCTGCCCGCGACACCGAGCTCCTGGCCGTCGTGGTCCTGCGGGAGCGGTGAGGGGAGAGCAGAGGGGGAGGGGGCGTCAGCCGTCAGGATACCAGCCCAAGCTAAACCAAACCCAAACAGACGGGGTTGCGTCAGGCCGCGGGTGCACGCGGTGCAGGGCACCGCTGCGGTGCAGTTGCGGGCCTGACGTGATTCGTGAGCCCTTCCGCCGTGACCCAAGCCCAGTAGGCCAGCGCGCTGCTGCCTCACCATCACCACCGCCGCCACCAGCATCACACCCCCGCGCCCGCCCTGCTCCACAACAATGCTCCACCACAGCTCCAACACGCACCTTGACCTTGCGTTGGTCGGGGTAGTGGTACCTGTACAGGTACAGGTTGCCGTCGCCCGCCGACACCATGAACACCTCGCGGTTCTGCGGCAGGTGCTGCGCGCCCCACACCGTGGCGCCCGCCGTGATCTTCTCCGACACGCTGGCGAAACCCTGGGAGGGACGGCGCGGGGAGGGACGGCGCGGGTCGTGGTGTCGGCAAGGGGTCAAGCCGTGAGGCGAGGCCGCCGGCATGGCGTTGGGGTGTGGGGCCTTTGGGGCCTGACAGCAGGCGCGCGTGATGGGGACTTTCGCCCGGGCGCTGATAGCGCGGTGATGGTGAAGCCAGGCTAGGGGTTGCCGCGCCCCGATGCCTCTCCAGTCTCAATCCAGATGGCCCGAGCCCCCAGCAAGCCGCGAACCAACCCGAACCGAATCGCCACGCCCCCTCGCTGTCCGCCGGCCCCACCTTCTTGGGGTGCTGCGTCCGCGCGTCGAACACGTGGAACTGGGCCTCCAGGCAGCACACCGCGAACTTGTTCATGGAGATGTCCTTGCGGTCGAACTGCAGGCCGCACACGCCGTTGCGCACGTTCGTCTCCCAGCGCACCTGTGGCAAAGGCGCGGCCAGGCAAGGCAGGCAGGCAGCCGGTTGGCAGGCAGCGCACGGTGTAAAACGAGGGAAGAAGCACTTTTGGGCGCGGGGTCTGGGGTTATTTGGGCAGGGGCAAGGTGGCAGGGTACGTTCTGGAGCTCACTCGGGTGCGGCATGGATGCAGTCTGCGCAGGCGCGTGGGTGCAAACCAGGCCACGGGTGCGCGCCCTCGGCTGAAACGCTTTCATGTCTCGCTTCCTGCTCGTAAGTCTGGCGCACGCACGCTGCCCACAGCAGTGTCATCCCTCCCGCACCTTGTTCATGCGCAGGTCGAACATTTTGACGTCGCCGTTGTCGTAGCCCGCCAGCAGGCAGCGCTCATCGTCGTTGAAGGAGTTCCCGAACGCCACGCACCAGCAATCCCTGACGGGTGCACCAACAAGGGCAGTGCCGGGTTGGTCGCAGAACAGCGGGTGATCAGATGCCGAGTAGGTGAGCGCACGGTGGCGAGCGCTGGTGCTCGTGCATGCGGCGACACGGCCGCCCGGCTGGTGCGCTGCGCTTCCCAGCGGCAGCAATGTGTCGTGATTAGGGGCTCAGCGGCTTCGGTCTGCCCAGGGCATGCCATCACGACTCACAGCCACAGCCCATAGCACACGGCGCAGACTGGCTGTTCACACGCTAGTCACATACATGGCCGCATTGCACTTATTGGCTGGACCAAAGGACCATGGGATACGGTCGCGACCGAAACCTAAACCAGTGATCGAAACAGCAGTCCATCCAGACCCTGTCGCCGCGTACGCCAGTCCTGTCCCTGCTACCCTTTTTCACCATGCTTCCCGCCCTCACCGGACGTTGTTGGGGTCCGCAGGCTCAAATGCCGCCACCGGCGCATCCTGTTGCCGCACGTCCCACACCCGCACGCAGCCATCTCTCCCGCACGTCGCCAGCTCCGGTGCGCCGTACCCCTTGGCCTGCGCGTGAATGCCGTGCCACACACATCCAGTGCACGATATAAGCGCCAAGCAGCATTGTGACAGAATAATGGCACTGTGGCGTGCACCTGCGCTCTGCCACGGCTCGCACACCATACTCCTTCCGCCTCACTGCACCGTCACCGCCACCCACCTGGCCGCCGCACCCGTCGATCGCGTTCACGATGGACGCGTGCGCCTGCGCCGTGTACACCGGCTGCGCGGTGTTCTCAAGGTCCCAAATCTGCACCTCGCCACCAAAGTTGCCGGTGGCCAGGCGCCGCTCCGCCATCGACGACGCGCCAAAAGTGCCGCATTTAAAAGAGTGCTTCTTTTCTGTCTCCTTGACCGTTTTCAGGTCCGGCCCCTCCAGCTCGTACACCTGACCGGGGCGAGGATTTAGTAGTTTCATTGCGCGGGTTATCTGATGAGCTGGCGGTACAGTCCCACAGCGGACCACCTGCTGTGTCCCTCGTGCCCTAAACATATGTGCACAAGCGTGGTGGGTCAGGTGTCCATGTCCGGTTTGCTCTTTCCCTTACTTGAAGGCAGCCCGTGTTGCGGGCATACGAGCCTAGTGTCACGAACTTCGCCGTTCCAGGGATCCACCTGCAATGGTGCCAGCATTGGTCAGGGCGTAAGTGCGCAGGCGTGCCGGGTAGTACGCCGTCCCAGCTGGCTGCCGCACACAATCCACCGGCCCTGTCGCACAGTGCCTCCCCACGCGCACCCCGCGCTTCCCACCGGCAGTCATAGAGCGTGACTGTGAGGCTCTTGTGCAGATGCTCCAAAATCTGGGGCTTGTTCTGATGGTCCATGTTGCCCGAATGTCAGGTCCACGGTCGGGTCCGCTAAGCCGGGCACGGGAGGAAGGGTAAATGACTGCCCGTGCCCCGGTGGGAATATACGTTATAGTCCCACTGTTTGAAGCTCACAAGGCACAGAGCGGTCGCCTTTCCGAGTTCTGGAAGGTCAAAGACGGGAGCTTGGTGCAGCTGCAGGCCAGCGGTATGCAGCTAATGTGTCGACAGGCTTGTCACAAATGCATTATGCCGTTCCTTGGGCGCTGGGCGAGAAAGGAAATTTCCCGGCCCATGGCCCCCATCCCGGCGCCCATCCCGCTCGTCGGGCGACATCGATGTTTCCCGCGAAGCTCGAAGCTCTGTTACTTTCTGCGCTTGCTGCTTGTAGAACCTTGACCTCTCGTTCACCCACGGTGCTCAGCGAGCCCGTGTTCGACTTCCCGCCGACCCAACAGAAGAAGGCGTGCTCGATTGAAAGGTGAGCGGCGTGACGAACGAGCGCTGGTCCCCGCACGCCGCCCTTTGGCGCCTTAGAGTCACAAGCAGCGTCAGAATGCCAACAGCCGCCTCTGTCTGTGCCGCAACGGGGCGCTGATGGTTGCTGACAGAGACAAAGCCCCGCGAGGCCTCTGAGCAGTTTTGGCAGCCCTGCGCCCACACACGGCCAGCATAGCGGGTGCATGCGCTCGAGTGGATATCAGCGTGGTGATCTGCAAGCTATCACCCTACCCCCCAACAATCGACGTTCTTGCCCAGCACCCTTCCGACATCTGGAGCTAAGCTGCCCATGCACACGCTACGCGCTATCGTGGCTTGTTACAGAGGAGTTTACCGAGCGATGCAACCGGGCAGGCGCCGCGCGCTCTTGGTATGATTACAACATGCATGCCTTTCTCGGGCTGCCTCCTGTCTGAATCCCGCAGATGTCGACCCAGAGCCAGCCCCCTGCTGCTTGGAAGGCGGCCAAGCCGTTCGTGAACGGTGGCCTGTCGGGCATGATGGCGACTTGCATCATTCAGCCCATTGACATGGTCAAGGTCCGCATCCAGCTGGGTGCCAAGGGCAGCCCGGTGAGTGGGCCAAGAGGCGGATGGGAAGTAAGGGCGGGCATCAGGTGACGGCCTAGTGGTGTTTGTCATACACGCTGCCGGGGGTTACGCTGCTGAGGCGCACAACCGCTGCGACGGCCAACGGCCGGTTGTACACTTTCGCCCGGCCGGCGGCGCCGTAGCGGGCTGGTTAGAAACTGGCAAGCTCCCTCTGCGTTGACATCGATCCAGTAATAGAACCTGTGCCAGTGGGGGCAGCGGTTTGGGTATCCAGGGTCAGCAGCCGCACACTCTCCCATTTCACTGACAATCCCTGGATTCCCTGCCGTCTATGCCCTTGCAGCTGGCTGTCGGCGCTGAGATTGTCCGCAAGGACGGTTTCGCTGCCCTGTACAAGGGCCTGAGCGCCGGTCTGCTGCGCCAGGCCACCTACACGACCACCCGTCTGGGTGTGTTCAACATTATGTCGGAGGAGCTGAAGGCCCGCAACAACGGCCAGGTGGGCATTTAGCGCGGTCCCTGCCCATGCGCGGCATAAGAGGCCACGATTGCTTGATGGACGCACGGTGGAGATAACGGAACTTCCAGAATGCGGCCACGTCTGACACCCGTTGCCCCTTGTGTGCATGCAGAACCTGCCCCTTTGGCAGAAGGCCGTCGCCGGCCTGTCGGCTGGTGGCATTGGCGCCCTGGTTGGCTCCCCCGCCGATCTGACCCTGATCCGCATGCAGGTGGGCTGAAAGCTGCTGGGCTGTGTTGGGTTGCTCAGCTTGCCGCCTGTTACCACGCTTTGGTCTGTGGCAGTTACTGACGTGCCGCTTCGGACATGCAGGCCGACTCCACCCTGCCCGTTGAGCAGCGCCGCAACTACAAGGGCGTTGGCGACGCCTTCGTCCGGTGAGTAGGGAACGGCTGTGGTGCTGCAAACGGGGCTTACAGACTCGAAGAACCGCGGCATCACGTATTGCTATCCCCTGCGTTGCATATTGTGAATGACTGCTCCATCAATTGCCGCATGCTCCATCAATTGCCGCATGCTCCATCAATTGCCGCCGCAGCATCGTGAAGGAGGACGGCCTGGGTGGCCTGTTCCGCGGCGCCGGCCCCACCGTGGTGCGCGCCATGTCGCTGAACATGGGCATGCTCGCCTCCAACGACCAGGTGCGTAGGTGACGGGTTGCTGTCTAGTGCGCGAATGCGACACGGCAGGATGGTGCTGCACGGACCAGAGGCTAGCAGCACGAACCATGTCAGCACTTTGAACTGCAGATTCCCAGCGCATGGGTGTTGCGCAGGGCAGGCGGGCAGAATCGGCTGACAAGTAGAAGTACCGACCCAAACATGGACCCTCCTGTGGTATGATCGAATGGCGTTCTTCGGTGCAGGCCAAGGAGGCCATTGAGGCTGCTGGCTTCCCCAAGGGCGGCTCCGTGTCCGTGCTGGGTGGCGCCACGATTGCCGGCTTCATCGCCTCGGCGTTCAGGTGGGATGCCGACCCAGTCAATCATGTATGGTCGCGAGCTTCCCAGGGTGACCAAGGCCCTTGTTGCTTGAGCATTCCTTGCCTGGCTGAGCTGTCGTGTCGGTGCTAACCTTGAGCTCACGTTCCGCGTTTCCTTGCAGCCTGCCGTTCGACTTCATCAAGACTCGCATGCAGAAGATGACCCCCAACCCCGACGGCACCATGCCGTACAAGGGCCCGATCGACTGCGCCCTGCAGACGCTCAAGAACGAGGGCCCGCTCAAGTTCTACACCGGTAAGAAGTGGACATTCATGGCGCCTGCTAGCTTGGCTGTTGACAGACTTCATGCTTAAGTTGTTCAAGCCACGCGCTCGCGTCCTCTCACTGTCCTCATGCTGATGCTCTCTCCCGTACCTGCGCAGGCTTCCCGACCTACTGCATCCGCATTGCGCCCCACGTCGTGTTCACTCTGGTGTTCATGGACGCGCTGCCCAAGGTGCAGAAGAACATCGGCCTGTAAGCGCTTTGCTTATATGCCAGTTGCACGGGCTGGCATGACTGGCGCCTGCAAAAACCGAGCTTAGGAATGTGAGCCAAGGACGCGAAGTACAGTGCAACCGCCGATGTGGTGTGCGTTTCAGCGCGCTAGTGGCAACTGCACTCTCAACCAGGGGATTAAATGCTCTGCCAGCAACTAGGCAAGGGCAGTGGTGCTTGAGGAGGTAAGGGGCATGCCAATCAGGGCAGTTCCATGGCTGTACTGATGGCGGCCCTGCCGGACCCGGCAACTGACTCGTCTCCTTGATTTTTTTCGTGAAGCCGTGAGTGGTCTGAAATGTTAGAGGGCGCGGGCAAGTGTGCGAGTGTGCAGTGACTGTTGTGGTTAAGATGGTCGGGTTACGGTTTGTGAGTCATGAGTTCGACAACGGTGTGCCGAATGCTCTTACAGTGCATGGATTGTTGTGGAAAGATGCCAAATAGGCATTGGAGCGGGACACCGGACAGAAGCGCCTCAATGCGCTCATGAAGCGCTCTTTTGCGACGTCGCTGGAGGAGCATGGACGGACGGACGTTGCGCTGCATGGCAGCACTTGAGCCGGCGATGCAAAGTGCTTGCGTTTGCCGGCGATGTGTAACAGGCCTGCACAACATGTCGATGCATTTCATAGGTTCACAGTTTCGCGGGTGGCACAGCCAGTGAGCCAGGAATGATAGATCACCCACTCAGGCGCGACATCATTTCTCTCGACAGGGAAGCAGTTTGGGGACAACTCGTGTACTCGTGGTTACAATTAGGCGCACTGTCGGTGACACGCGGGGGCGATCACGCTGTGGCAGTCTCTTCGTACAGCATGGGCATGGGGCAATGGGACCCCTGACCAGGGCGGTTTAGTGGGGGTACAGGGGTCCGCTACTCCGCTGTAGGGGCAGTAGGTCCGTGGTGGGTCACTGCCTGTCTGCTTTGGCCATGCGGTCCAGGGGAGCCGCACCTACCCTGGTGCGGCTTGATGGCGGGCTCCTAGTAGCCAGCCGTGCAATACGGTACACACTTCCCCCTCCGCCCACCTTCCTTCATGCCGCACTGCCTGGCTGCGTTCCAGGTGGGCTCATTTTATGATGTTCGCGTTGCTGTGGGCCTGCGGCGAATGGCAGCCTAGTTGCGAGCTGGAACACGCCCGGCCTTGCAAGCTACAGCAGTCTCCAGGACACTGGGAGTCATTTCGGCGCGCCTACTGCGGAGCAGCGTGGGGCGCGCGCCAGTGTCTTTTGCCGCTAACACTAACTTCTTTCGTGCTGATTATTGCTAGCGAAGTGCTTTCGAAACGCGAACGCGAATATGCGTAATCATGTGTCGTTGTAGTCGCTAGCACGCATAGAAGGCCGGTGAGCAAGACTGAGACACAGCATTGCTAGCCTGAAGCTCTCAACGGCATCTTGCATTCGCATTCTCTAGTAAACACAACGCTAACACTGACAGCATGCTGATAGGTGGCCAGACTGTGTGACTGATACGGGCTGCGCCGCGGGTGCACTGCGCAGCCAGGGGCAGCACCTTCGACACAGGGACGAAGTTCGGATACTCAGGGGCGACAGCCGACAAGAAAGGGAGTAGCGACAGCCTAACAACTTACACCATCGACGCCATTAAACTATCCACACCGTCGCGAATTCTCGAGGTCTAGCAGCGAGACCATTCTCAGTCACATCCACACGCTCCTTGGGTTTTGGCGCAGTCGTGCAGAGTATCTACAGTACGTGAGAGTCGAATGTACCTATGTCTCGTGGTGCCCGCCATTGTTTAGCCCGGGAGCTTTGGATCATGGCAGCCATTCAATTCAGTAAAATCAGTCTTCAAGAAGTCTGGCCCTTACACCTGTCTAGTCCGTTGTAAATCACCCCTCCCTGATATGTCCTCGTCAGTCCACCCACCTCCTCCCTCACAGCTGTATCTACGGTACCTCCTTCTCCTGCAGTGCTTCGTCACGCTCGCTGTTGGGGCCGCTGCCCGCCCGCCCATTATGCGTCCTCGCTTCCGCCGTCGCGGTTACGCGCCTGGCTGCGCGCCACGCTCAGCTTCTCGGCAATCATGGCCTCCGCCAGCTTCACAGCGCTGTAGGTGCCGCTGATAGACACCTCGCGCTCGTTGGTGGTGGGATCTGCGAGCCATAACATGTGACGGACGGGTGCCGTAAGGGTGTGGACGTGGATGGTGATGACTTTGGGATGCCAACAGGCCAGTTCAGCTGCGTGTTGTGCACGCCCTCTGGAAACGTTCAAGCATCCATCTTTACACCACCCATGCCAGCCTGTCAGCCGCCGCTGCCGCGAGAGTGACTTACCCATCTTCGACCGGTCGCTGATCTTGATGGTGACCCGCGAGCTCTACATGGACAAAGCAAGCCAGGCGCTCATTGTACGGCACGCCTTTTGTTGCAAGCTCACCTGACTGAAGCGCCATCAGTCCCGAACCACATTTGCCCAGGCACTTCAGAACCGCATGAACACGCGCCGCCGCCCGCCGGGAGCTGCTTGCCTATAACCTCACCTGCTGCACCTCCACCAGGTTGGAGCCCTTCTTGCCCAGGATGGCACCCACGTCGTCGTCCGGCAGGTACAGCGTCAGCTGCGTGCGCACGCTGGCCAGCACGTTCTTGGAGGAGGACGCGCGCGGCGGCAGCACCACGCCCTGGTTGGTAGCCAGCTGCAGTGTCGTCTCCATATACGAGGCATAGCCCTCGTGCATGGACAGCTGTAGCAGGCAAAACAGCGTGTGGGTGGTTCAATGCAAGGCGGCCCCAATGGGACAACACACCGACCAGGAGCAACCGCGCCGGCATTCGTTTCAGCATTACCCACCCAAGCCACCTCAGGCAGTATGCCTGAGATACCGAGGCATCACATGTGGCCCACGCCGGACTTCCGACACAGCCACCCAAAGAAGCCGCAGCTGTGGCTGGACACGCACCGTGTTGAGAATGAGCGCCACGGCGCGCAGCACCTGGTCCCGGGCACCCGACACCGTAATTGTGCGCTCAGGGTCGCTGGGGGTCAGCTCCGACAGCGACTGCACCCGGATTGTGGAGCCGGAGTCCACGATGAAGTCCCGCACCGTCTGGCCCTTGTGCCCAATCAGCAGGCCGCACAGGCGGCGCGACAGCGCCAGCTTCACCTGCGCCTGGCCCTGTAACACAGCGTGCACCAGTGCGGCGATGCAAGCCATCATTAGGCAAGGTCCACTCCCTTGTGACGATGCATCGCACCACGAACCCACGCCCCCGCCCCCCCCCCGCCCCCCGCCCAAGTTGCCACGCACCGCGTCCTCGGGCTTCTTCACAGGCAGCCCGCGCTTCGCGCCGTTGGCACCCGCGCCAGCCGTCACATCGCGAGAAATCTTCTCCAGGATTAGGAAGATAGCGGTCAGCACCGCATGCAGCGAACCCGACAGCAGGAGAACGCGGTCCGAGGTGCCTGCGAGCGACGGTGTCGCGTCTCATCCGTTAAGTCGAAGCGGTTCATTATACTTTCCCAACATCAGCACCACCGTCCGTGGCCTCCGGTTCAGATCACCAACTTGCCTGGGTAAAACTCGCCCGCGCGAGAGAGCTGCACGCGCGCGCCCGAAGAGCGCTGAAGCTGCTCAATGTTAGCTCCAGCCTGCGGTCATAGCGATGGCTAACGAGGTTGCCAGGGACAGTTGCGAAAGAATTTCTTGCCTTGCCGATGACTGAACCCGCGATCGAGTTGGACACCAGCAGCTTGGCGACCACTTGCTGCGTGCCGGTCGGCAGGTCACCAGAGCCAGAGCCTGCGCGGGGCGCTAAGGTCATCGCTGGTCACCGGGCGCAGTCGCAAAGTCGCCTCACCAGCAACCGCAGAGTTGACAAACTTGTCGATGTCGGGCACCTCCACAGGGCCAGACTGAGTCTCAGCCTGCGCAAAGCCAGCGCAGTCTCAGCGGTCTACTTCGGCATCGGGGTGCGCTACAGCTTCAGAAACACACTTGCCTCCGGCTCAGACATGGTGCTTATATGGGGATGGATAAGACGGGGTGGAATTAGGTGACGCTGGATAACACAATAGGGCCAAACGTTCCCGGGTCAGACGAGTCCTCGACGCGCGATTGGGTGGTTAATGCGGCCAGGAGTTGGCGCCGGTCAGCCCGCATCCTGGCGGTGGGCCCCGTGCGCGCGGATATCAGCTATCTGATTGACTCTGCATTGAGGGGTAGACATTGAACGCGAGGGGGTTCGTGAGTTGTCGTCCGGGGAGGGGCGGGCGGCACGGCCTCGGGCACGCCAGGCCTCCTCTGGGCACGGCGGGCTGTCGTGTCAGCCCGTCCTGCCCCCCCGCCCCTGGACGCCCTGCTGTCCTTCCCATGCCCATGCTCTAACAGTAAAGCTACACTTCGATGGCATGCGCTGCAATAGCAGTGTGTCGGCTGGCTGACGACGATGCAGAGGTGAGTCGGCGGCCGTGCTTCGGGCACAGGTCAGATGTCGGCCCACACCTGTGCAAATCAGTCAGGCGATAAGACTGGCATGGCCGGCATGGGCAGCAAGTGCACTCCCCCCCCCCGCTGGCGGAACATCTTGATACTTGGGGGCTAAAGGCCTGAAGGTCCTGGTCGGCTGGCTCTGGCTGGCTGGGGCTTGCCCGGGCAACGGGGCTGCCGACCCCTGCCCACCGGGCAGGGGCAGGGGCAGGGGCAGGGGCAGGGGCAGGGGCAGGGGCAGGGGCAGGGGCAGGGGCAGGGGCAGGGGCAGGGGCAGGGGCAGGGGCAGGGGCAGGGGCAGGGGCAGGGGCAGGGGCAGGGGCAGGGGCAGGGGCAGGGGCAGGGGCAGGGGCAGGGGCAGGGGCAGGGGCAGGGGCAGGGGCAGGGGCAGGGGCAGGGGCAGGGGCAGGGGCAGGGGCAGGGGCAGGGGCAGGGGCAGGGGCAGGGGCAGGGGCAGGGGCAGGGGCAGGGGCAGGGGCAGGGGCAGGGGCAGGGGCAGGGGCAGGGCGCCCCGGCTGCCCCACTCTGCACCGGACAGGAACAGCAGTGTTGGTGCACCGGTGTTCCGCACTCTGTCATGGTCGCGAATCAGAAGAGGCTATACCTGCGTCCAAGTAACCAAATTCTCTACAGCTTGCGCTGAGGTCTGAGATCGCGCCAGCGCGCCTGCCTACTGTGTTGGACAACACACGGAGTCACGGAAACCAAACCCGCCCACTGCCTACTGTGTGTCGCGATTGGGCTTAGGCCACATCTTTTTTCCATGCCGCCGCATAAGAATCCTTTCACCTGCCTCACTATGCGATTCTTTGACAATACCCGTCGCCGCCACGTTGGGCGCGCAGCAATGCTGCCGCTGCCCGCCAGCATGTCAGCCGTGTTAGTGATTGTCCTCACTACCTCTGCACATTCGCCTGGTGGTGGTGCACATTTACCTCCCGTCGCCAGAAGCCGCTCAGGACCGCATTCGCCTAAACAAGTTGAAATCCTCCACCAAGTGTAACGCACGCTACATGTCAGATTGGACCATCGGTCTTGCGTCTACATCATTGGCCACACTTTCCGCTCCGAAACCCTCCTAAAGGCCCCCATTCAGCTTACTTCAAATAGAAACCGCCCGACTGTGCTGCTCCTTCAGTGACACCGCCGCAGCCATTAGCAGCTGCCGCCACTTCAAGCGGCATTCCAGCACTCTTAGAGAATGATGGCAGGCGTGCTCACCGACTCCTTAATCTCCTTGTGCGGCAGCACGATGGCACCATTCAGGTACAGCTCGTCCTGCACAGTAAGGGTACATGCAATCTTAGCAATCCGCTCTCAACTCTCATAACGTCATTTGACAGCAGGGCTGACGGATAAGGTCGCTCTCACCTTGACAGTGACGTCCTCGCCCAGCACGCAGTGGTTCTCGAGGCGGCTCCACGCGCCGACCGTGCTGTCCCAGCCCACGATGCAGGACTCCACCTGCACGCAAAACGATAAGCCATTAATCAAAACACGACGCGCCTTACGGCCTCGGCAAAGCGCGCTGCACGCGCATTTTGAGACAACCAAGAGACATGAGCGTGCACCCTAAGTTCCAACCCACCTTGGAATGGTCCTTAATGCGGACACCGCGCATAACCACGCAGTGGCTGAGGCGCACACCGTTGCCGATGACACAGCCGGCCGAAATGGACACGTCAGGCCTGCGCACGTAGAAAGCACGCAAAGACATAACGGTTTCTGCCAAGCGGGGCCCTCGCTACTCGGCGCTTATCACAAGGTAACGGGCAGTGATGTGCTCTTCGCGCACAGCCGTGCGGACGCACCCGATGAGGCAGCCCTCTCCAATCTTCGCGCTGGGGTCCACCAGCACGTTGCCGTTGATGCCGGAGCCCTTGGCCAGCTGCGGCGACTGGCGGATGGCCATGGAGTCGAGGTACAGGTGCAGGCCTGCGCCGCACATGCACACCGTATTCGGACAGTCAATGACTACGCGAGCTGCACCCTAGCATGACTTCCAAACCGGGCCTATGCTGCAACCCCCCCTCCAAGCACGTGGCCGCCGACAACCGGCTGTACCGCCTTGCACTCCCCTCCAACTCACCCTTGAGGTAGTCCTTGGGCTGGCCCACGTCCATCCAGTAGCCGTTGAGCGTGTACGCGTACAGCCGGTTGTCGGCGGCCACGTGCGGGAACACCTCGCGCTCAATGGAGGTCGGGCGCAGCTCGATGCGGTTCAGGATGGAGGGGCTGCACACGTAGATACCCGCGTTGATCTTGTCGCCCACGAACTCCTGCGCAATTTGGTTTTTCCCGCGGCCGTTTACAGTTAGCGCCTGGTGCGTTGCAGAAACCTGTTACTACTGCTGCAGCGTGCTGGCGGGGAAACTGATGGCGATGTGCATGAGTGGTGATGATGAGGTGTGCAATGCATCACAATCTTGCTAAGGGTCCCCAGTGTGGCGCCCGTTACCGTAGCAACATACGTACGTCGGGCTGGGGGCGTGCCGAATGTCGTGCGGGATCGCGCAGCCGTGCGTAGATGCCATGGCGGATGCGCGATGTTGTGATGCAGAGATCATGATGTGCGGATGGTATGAAAGTGGGTTTGATGTATGAAGATGAAGTGAAGACGATGCAGGTTGTGGATGGCATAACCCAATTTTCATGTCATGCCAATGTGGAGGAAGAAAGCGGGTCATGTGTGAGAGCCGGACAGGCCTGCCTGCCTGCCCAAAGCTTGAGTCCTGCGGCTGCGTTGCACTTATCGGCAACAGCCTCACCCGCCCTGGCACCCAATGCAGTGTTGCTCACGTCTCGTTGTTTGGCCGCTTCATGCAAGTCCATGGCACCCATTGCGCCATGCAGTATCGCCCAACCCAGATGCATGGACCTGTGTCCCAGATGCATGTAGGCAATCAGGCAAACGCGGCGTGTTGCCAAGGCCTCCGCCCCTTACCTTGGGCTTCTCCACGAAGCGCTGCACCTGGCCGTACTCGTCCATCACCACCACACCGTACTTCGTGGGGTCGTCCACCTGTAAAAGGGAAAAGGGCGTTGAAGTCGCGTTTACTGCTTGGCGGGTGGCAATGACCGCAGGTCCAGGCGCCCTCCGGCATCCGCATGCAACCGGGCTAGGCATGTCGATTTCGGATGGACGCAGCAACCCAAGTGGGCAACACATATGAAGGCGCCTCACCTTGGTCACCAAGATGGTGGCCTCAGCGCCGCGGGCCTTGTGGAAGTCGAGCATGTCCTTCAGCGGGTAGTCGCAAATGACGTCACTGCGCAGCGCACACCGATGAGCGTCAGCTCTCCAGGGCCGCACGGTAGCTAAAGAAGGTAGGGGCCAGCTGAGTAGACTGGCCGTAACCTTCCCCGCACCGTCAGCCAACCTCGATACGGGGCCATGAGGCGTACCTGTTGAGCACGAAGAAGGGCGTGCCCTTGCCGTCATCCAGCGTTTCCCGCGCCAGCGCCAGGGGACCGGCGGTGCCCATCGGCTCCTTCTCCTGTGAACATGAAGGTCAAGGCGGGCGAGTGGCGGGTCGTTGGCATGCTTGATGCTGCTGCAAAACATCTGCTCATGCGGCAAGCGCACCTGAGAGCACACAATCCTGACGCCCAGCTTCTCCTGCCACTCCTGGATGAAGCCCATCATGACCTGTAAGGTACAGGAGTGACCGCATCACGCGTTCTATTCAGGCACGCTAGAGTGTACTTGGACAACTGCAGAAATAGGGGTTGGTGGAAAGCGACGCCCAGTCGGGCGTAGGTGGCTTCCCGGACTTGTATGAGTCCTACCTCTGGCTGGTAGTTGATGGCGAGCACCACCTCCGTACAGCCGGCAACCTTCAGGGCCTGCGCGAGGAAGAGGGGAGGGCGTTGGGGCGGGGCATCGGCACGCGTCACACAAGGTGGTCAGCGGGAAACCGCCACGCACCCGGCAGTTGCGGGCACTCGTATACACGCCTTGCCCCACTCCGGTAGCATATGTGCTCGCATCAGCGTAATTATATGCTTTCAATACAGACCAACCCACGCCATTGACCCGTGCGCACCTCGATTTGGTGGATGATCATGGGCTTGTTAGCGAACTCCACGAGGGGCTTCGGGCAGCTCAGCGTCAAGGGACGCAGGCGGGTGCCATAGCCACCGACCAGAATGAGGGCACGCATGTTTGCGAGAAAGGCACAACTGATGCGATCCCTTAGCGCTGCAGCAGTAAGCTCCTCGCCTGCCTGCTGAGACGACGCGACGGCAAACTCAACTTATATGCCAGATGCCGCTGATATGCGGGCTCGAAAGTGTGCGCTTGCCCGAGGAATGTGGCGAGCAGAGCGCTTCAAGTTCTTTGCTTCGAGTTTGGAATGAATTCGAGCTCGTCGCGAAGAATACAGCGGCAGAGTTTGTAATTGGGCCGATGGGGCTGTCACCTTTCATTCTTTCAACGCGCCGGATTGGTGCCGCAGCGCGGGCGCCGATGCTCGCTGGGAAAGTGCTCTCGCGGTGGTACGAATGCGGGAGCAAAACGGCATCCGATAGATAAACAGTTTGGTCACAACTGAGCGCGGCGGCAGCGAGCGCCGCGCCAGTTGCGCAACCGCCCGCGCCTCGGACTGACCTTGCTGCCCGACGGACCCGCACCGGCCCACCTCTCGCACAACTGCAATAACTAGGATGTCTCCGCCGCAATCCTGCATCATCCACTACTTGACCAAGCACCAGCCGGCGCACGAGCACGTCCGCTGCGTCTTCACGCGTGTGCCGTATATTCGTTGTCCCAAAGGCAGCGTTCACAAGCGGCCCACGCCCCGGCGCTGCGCCAGTACAAGTCACCCGCCCCATTTCCCATCTGAAGAAGACTCTTGCACCCCTGAGTGTCACCACTACCACCGTGTCTCGCTCCCACAAGCGCTCACAGCCCCAAGCCGTTGCCGACTAGCCCGCAAGCTAGCCTGTGCAGCCTCCCCATACAGCCTCCCCACGCAGCCTTCCCACGCAGCCTCCCCATGCAGCCATCCCATGCTGCTTTGTCATGCAGCGCTCCCATGCAGCGTTCCCATGCAGCTTTCCCATGCAGCGCTCCCATGCATGCAGGCTCATGACCGGTGCGCATGCGAGGGCGCCGCCGGCTCCGGCAGCTTGCTATACCCCACCGTGGGCGCGAACGAGCCGGCCGCCAGGCGCGTCATGCTCACCTCGGTGCCTGAGCTACTGGGGTTGCTGGAGGAGGCTAAGCCCGACGTGAGGCTGGCCGCGATGCTGGAGTCGACCGGCGGCGGCGCGCTGTCTCGCCCCAGCCCAGCTGGTGCGCGCCACTCCAGCCAGGCGGCCAGGCCCACCCACAACACGGTGAACACCACCAGCGCCGCCACCCATTCCGAGCCGCTGCCGCCGCCCACGCGGCGCCACAAGCTGATGCCGATGCAGATGTTGACGCCAGCCAACAGCGCCAGCAAGCGGCCCGTCCACCTGGCAAAGAGACAAAGAGACAAAGAGACAGCGTACCACACGTCACATGTCACGCGCAAACGGGCGCGGAAAGAACCGGCACCCACAGCTGCGTGCAGCACATGTCACCGAGATGCAAACCACAGTGCGAATGCGACGGCATCAGAAGCCGCTGTCGTCGCTAGCAGGCAGCAAAGAAGAAAGCGATTGCCATCACGGCTGCAGGCTAGCGAGCCAGACGCATCAGCCAGACCAACCCAAATCCACGCACCACTGACCCACCAGTGAACCAGGTTCCAGATCCATCTCCGCGGCGCGTCGGGACTGGGCCTGCGCACACCAGCGACCAAGTCAATATGACGGCGCGCGATAAGATGCCGTAGAGCACCGAAGCCCAATGTCCAACCTGCGGGGAGGGCACGCCACCCCGACAACGCGACTGCGACCGACACGTTTGTCCCAAGGCCCCAACTACCGCACGTACGGCACCTGAGCACGGCCAGCACCACGTGCAGCCCCAGGCCGCTGATGAGCGTGATGGCCAGGCGCTCGTGGCTCTCCAGCAGCGGGTCGTCGGCGATGTAGTCGTCGTGGCCCGTGCCCTGCGGGTGTGTGGGCGTGGGGGGGGGCGTGTGTGGGCGTGTGTGGGCGCGTGTGGGCGTCCGTGTTAGATAACACGAGAGAGGAAACACGCAGACTGTGCATACAATGCGGTGCGTCGCGGTGTGGTCGTGTGTTAAAAACAACAATCAGACGGACAAGGAAGCCCGCCACACACGCGCGCGCAATGATATACATGTGGGCGTGTCCGTGTGGGCGTGTGTGTGTGGGAGGTAGTCAAGTACCGTAGCAGGTCAGCCGGGCTCGGTACCCGGCAGCGCCGGCGTGCATGCACAGCTCATGCGCCTCATCCAGCTCGCACGGCCGCACCTGCGCCTCGTGTGCGTCGGTGCTGTCGAAGCTGGTCCAGGGCAGCACAAAGCCCGTCACGATCAGCACAGCCGCCAGCATCTGCGTGCACGGCAGGGGGCGTCAGGGGTGTTCCATGAAAGATTAACTAAGACGAGATGGGGGGCGGGGTTGTAAATACCAGTCCAAGCTAAACCAGGGGCAGGGAACGAAGCCGCGGGCGGTGTGTGGGCAGTGCGGCCTCCAGCGCGAGATGTGAGGAACTTGGAATTGGGTGCGTAGCAACTACTGGGTCGGGCTGCTTTAATGCACGCTGCCTGCGCTTTTATGCAGCTCGAAGGTCATCTGCACCGACGCCGGGGCGCGGCCTGAGCGTGGGCGGGGCGCGTTGGCCGTGCTTGGCTGTTCGGCACCGCCGCACCCAGTCGCACGCAGTCGCACGCACCTGCACTGCGCGGTGCACCTGGAACCACAGCCCCGCGAGGGCCAGTGACGAGAAGGCCCAGCGGTGCCGCGCCGCCAGGATGCCGGTGGGCACCAGCACCTGCAGCAGCAGCAGCCGAAGCAGCAGCAGCGGGTCGCTTTAGACATGGAACCAACACCACACAACATGTACATGCAAAAGCGCAAACATAAAGGTCGTTAGATCGTAGCGCAGGCGCGCACCATCCAGCCGGTGAATTGCAGCGCCCCGTGCAGGCGCATGTAGCCCAGCCGCTCGGTCTCAACCGCCTCGTCCTGGGCCGCTGCGGCGGCAGCGGCGCTCGTGTTGGTCGGGCGCCAGCCGCCGTCGGCGGCGGCGCCGGGCGGCGCCGCCAGCTCGACGCGGGCTGCGCACTTGTAGTCCTGGCGCAGCAGGTGGCGCTCTTTGAAGGGAGCCGAGGAGGCTGCGGTGATGGGTTCCAGGCGTGGCTAGTTCATTGGTGTGGTGGGGTAAAAAGGTCGGTGGGGCAATGTTGCAGCAGGGCGAGCTGCAGGATGCGGAAGGTTATCGGGTGAGGACCGGAGGGACAATGGCTAGCTGGCTGAGTGACACTCAGACGGCCGCGATACAAGCTGCTCGAAGGTAGCGCGATACAAGTTGCTCAAAGGTAACGCTCGCTCGCCGGCGTTCTGTGGGGCCGCGCCGCCACCCGATCACTAGGAGTGCCTCGCCGCCACCGCCACCACTATGCATACACGCCAGTGCTAGGGAATCACTACTGCCCGGCGCGCATTGCTTTGACCTGGCACGCGCATTCCCAGATTCACTCACCCACAAAGTTCATGTACTGCGGGGCGGTGGGGTCGATGGAGATGCCAGCCGCCTTGCCCACCTGCGTGTGTGCCAACGGACAGCCGGCTGCTTTAATGACAATGACAGCCTTCGTTACAGACCTCTGGCGCGCAATCTTTATCTGCTCCCTTCACCCTCTATTGCACACGCGGCACATTGCCTGCCTGCGAGATGTTGCGTGTGAAGCAGATGGTGAGGGAAGAGGCATTCGCCTCCAGGCCCGCACTCGTGACGGACACGGCCGGCTCCGGCTGCACGGTGTCGGGTGTCCAGCCCTGTGCGGCACGAGGCGGCCGGCAGAAACAGAAGCCGCAGCAAGTGGAGGGCGGAAGACGGGGTGGCGGCAGCAGGCGTGCAGCTTGACGCGGGGCGGGCTGGGGTGAGGCGTGCGGTGAGCGCTGGCTCGGGGCGCGAGAATGCGGGGGCCGGGGCTACCGCTAGGAAGGCCAGTCCGAGACTGTCCCCTAGTCGACACGGCTGTGCTGCCGCTCCTATCGGCCCAACCCCGTCCCCGCGTCCTTCCCCCACACCAGCATCTCCTCTTGCCCGAGAGTCTCACTGCGCCACACACCGCGCCGCCCCTCCCCCCTGCATGCTGTGCCGCTTTCCCAACCATCGTTGCACCCCCAGGTTTGGGTTCACTCGGTCGGCTGCTTTGGGTTCTGGAATGAACTACCCCACCCCACCCCACCCCATCCACCCCACCCCTCCCAGCCGCCGTCCGCGGCCCCGCCACCCACCGAGATGCCGTACGCGCGGATGTCGGCGCCGCCGTCCGCCGTGGCGAAGCCGATGACGCCGTCCGCGGGCGCCATGATGCCGGCGGTACGCGGCCAGCTGGCGGCCACGTAGCCGCCCACATCCGTCTGCAGCGCGATGTGCAGCAGCGGCGAGGCGGCGTCCGGCAGGCCGGACTGCAGGCCGCGTGCAGCCGTACACGTACACGTGGTAAGCGGTTGGGGGCGGAAGGCGGAAGGCGGCGGGTTGTCAGAGCGGGGGGAGGGGGCGGACAAGGGTGGATGGGTTGAGGGAGAGGGAACGCCCGGTGAGCCCGAGGGAACGCCCGTGCGCCAGCTTGCATAACCTGCGCCCCTGCCCCTGCCCCTGCCCTGCCCCTGCCCCTGCCCCTGAGCCCCTGAGCCCCAAAGCCCCGAGTTGCGGTCCAGCCGGGAGGGTGTGTGGGCCTCACCGTGTTCCAGTTGGCCCCATACGAGCAGCCGGGGCCGCTGGGCGCCGGCCCGCCCAGGCTCCAGTGCATGCGGATGCGGCCGCACACCTGTCACGTCACGGCGCACCCAGTGCCTTGGCGAGTGCGCACGGCACACGAAGCGAGGCCGTAGAGCGGTACAATGCAACACAAGGGCATGTGCGCACCCTGAACCACACACATCTACAGCCGCCGGCGTTCCCGTTGGGCTGCCGGCCGCTCACCAGCTTAGTGCACTGGTAGCCCAGCCACGACCGCGAGCAGTTGCTGCTTGATTCCGCCGTCGCCGCCTGAAGCAGCTGTCGTCTGGGGGGGGGCAGCGGGGGCGGTCACCGGGGCTGGAGTCGGGGTCGGCTGCGGACGAGTGCGAACTGAGGGAAGCTTCGCCCGGGTGAAACCCGCAGCTGCCGCATGACCGGTAGCAAGGACCACATACATTCTTGTTTCTGTATCGCACGCGCCTTCCCAGCCCGGCAGCGCGTAAACCGCGCACCTTCCCGCCGCGCCAAACCCGCATGCTGCGTCAACTGAGCGCGCCGCCGCTAAAACTATCCAAAATGTAGCGATACAAATGTGGATTCGAGTTTGCATTGTGCGAATGCTAAGAAGCCCGCGTGTAGTAAACTTGACGCGCAAGGGTTTGCGCAGCAAGCTTCAATTCACCACTCCTAAACAAATTTCCATAGTGTTACCGCATATTAAGAAGATTCAAGTGTGCGCTCGATTGGGTTCTCGCAGAGGGCGGTTTGCATGGTGAACTGGACTTGCCGACCATGCGGCGCAGCGCCGGCACAATGGCGAGCCTGCGTCACATCATAAAGAAGAGTTCCGGGAGAGGCAGTTGGCTGGGCGGGGGACTTTAGTCGCGCTGAAACTGGGTCAAGCTGGGGGAGGTTGACACGCGTGCCTTAACGCGCGTTGCAGGCGCCGTGCGAGACTGCGTGGTATGTTGGGCGTCCAGCCCGCCTGTGGCCCCCTGTGACGAGTGGCGGTGACGAGTGGCGGCCCTGGTGGGCTGATCGTGACTCTGCCAACTTCTGCGTATTACATTGGCCGTCCGCACATCCACTCACAGGAGCGGCGACGCCGGGCGCAGACCCCATGTCCCCAAAACACACTCTCTCATATGCACGGGTGCGCACGCACCTGCTCCCATCACGCTCTCGCCTCCCTGCACGCCACTAATGGAGTCACGTCGGACGCGCCAATGTAGCGCCGGAACCCGAGCCCTTCCTGCCTGCTGCGCCCGCTTCCTCCCGGGATAGCTGTCTGCTCAGTTGCCCCTCAAACACACAAAAGAATGCGTTGACTTATTGCAAGCCCCACCCTGGGCACCGCGCGTCCTCTCTACCCTCGCTTGCATCTCCGAACACCCTGTTTCGCATCACGCCCCGTACTTAAAGGCCCCCTCGGGACCACACATCCCGCCGCACAACCACCGACAAACACAAAAACGCATGTACTCTTATCATCAGTGCACCCTACGCTCACTCCTCTCCCATTCTCACTCGGAACTCCCTTAATAGCTCTGCCAATCACCTGCACTGCAGGCAGCTAGGAGCCCACACCCGCGCTCTGTCACAGAACCCTCACGCATGACACACCGCACACAGTCACAGCTGGGCAGGCATGCTTGCCAGAAACCCTCGACCACACAACTACCACGCCTGCTCAGAACACCACACAACATTCTGCAACTAAGTCTTGGCCCTCGAATCGCGATCTCTCCATCTCCCGCCAGCTCATCTGCGGCAGCCTGCTCTCCGCGGTCCCCCAATCACTTCAGCGTCGCCCCAAGCCGAAAGCCGACCTTGCGCATGGGCGCGCACGTGGCGAGGCCGCAACGACTCATCGTCTACTCGCCGCCAACCCAGCTGCGCAACGGCCCCCAGGAGAGGCTGGCACACGCGAGATGTGTCCCCCCCCCCCATCCCAAGCGTCTGGCGCCGGGGCGCGGTAGGCCGACGACGCTTTAGGCCGAGCGGGAGGTTGCGCCGGGCTGCTCCAGCTCCTTCCAGTCCTCGGTGGGCATCTCCCAGCAGCGCGGCTCAATGCCGGTGTAGCTGCAGACAGGCAGGCAGGCGGCGGGCGAGAGGGCAGGCAGGCGGCGGGCGGAGTAAATCAAGCAGCATTCGGAGCAGCAGCGCAAGGGAGGCGAAGGATGCACGGAACGGAGTGCACCGTTTCCGGGTTCAAACCCTTCAAGAAGCATTCTATTTCCGGGTTCAAACCCTTTCAAGAAGCATTCTACGGAATAATGATAACCACCGCGGTATCCCGGCAGTACTCACTCGAAGATGAACTTCTCGGCCTTGCGGAAGAAGCGGGACTTGTCCAGGATATCGTTCCACCAGCCGCTCACGATGCAGTAGTTGCCCTCAAAGGGCGCGCGGTGGTGCGCGCCGTGCGCCTTGCGGCTGATCAGCACTCCAGCCTCCTGCGTGCGTGGTGGGTACGGTATTTGATAACAAGAAGCACTAGCACTCCTTCCCCGCTCAATTACAGGGCCTCGCTCCCCTGCGGCATGCCACGCCGCGCTCCCCTTCATCTGGGAGCAACCGCCCCCCCCTTTCCCACCTGCAGCGCCACCACGACGGGGTTCAGCTCGCTCTTCTTCATGTGGCTCCAGGCGTGGAACTGCTGGCTCATGCACACCAGGAACAGGAAGCTGGAGGCCCAGGCGTTCCAGCCCACCGACATGGCCGGGCAGATGGCCAGCAGGCCGGCGGCGGGGTAGGCGGCGGGCTGGAAGACCTGTGTGGCGTGTGGCGCGGGCGGCGGCAGGAGGTAAGCGCGGGCGGTGCTCCGGTGCGGGCATGTGGTTTAAAGGAGGGAGCGGCACTCACAGACCCGAACTTGTGCCTGCGCTTGACGCCTGGTTGAGATGCGCGAACACGGCCCCTCCCCGGCCGAGAACTGCTCCCACCGCCGCCAGAAGGCAACTGTCGCCCGCTGGCTTCACCCGCTGGCTCCACGATCCGCCCGCCATCCACCCACCACTCACCACCCACCCACCCACCTGGTGCAGGTTGTTGGCGAACTCGCGCTGCGTGATGGTCCAGGGCCGCTGGTGGTGGCCCTGGAAGGCGGCGATCTGGCGGCCGAACACGGGCGTGCTGCCGTCGCCGTAGTTGTCCACGCCCCAGTGGTACACGCCTGCCGAGGACAGCGAGGCACCCGTGTTGGCCGCATGATGAGAGCTGGCGGCCGCCGGCCCGCCGGCGAGCTGCTAGCCACGCCGCGCAGCGCTGCCCATCCGGCATGCACGCGCGTCGCGACTGTGCCACCGCCGCGTGCGCCCGGGGGCCACAGGTGCCGCGGTGCCAGCATCCACCCCCCAGCCCCCCAGCTCTGCCGCGGGCCCCCACACCGCCGGTGCCAAGTGCTGCCTGCCCCCATGCCGCCTGCCCCCGTGCCGCCTGCCCCCGTGCCGCCTGCCCCTGTGCCGCCTGCCCCCCCCCCAATCCCCAGCGCGCGCCCACCTGTGCCCAGGTCCGCCATGACGTAGGCCAGGAATACGGCGGCGCCCACCGCCACCGCGTCGTCCAGGCCGTTGACCTGCACCCAACAGGGGACACGCGGCGGTTGCGCGCGGTTATGAGGCCCGCCAGCTGTTGTCGAATGGGGGTCGAGCGGCGGTCGTGGTGAGGTCGGACTCCATCGCACGCGCTGACCCCACACTCCACTGCCCTCATTCAACAGCGCGCCGTGCCTTATCCGCCAGCGCCCCGCCCTGCCCAAGAGACCACACCACCCACCCACCCACCCACCCGCCCACACCACCCGCCCACACCACCCGCCCACACCACCCGCCCACACCACCCGCCCACACCACCCACCCGCCCACCCGCACCACCCACACCAGCCGCCCACCTGGTTGACCGCCTCGGCAAAGGTGGCCCCCATCATGGAGATGGACACCCAGGTCCAGGCGCGCATCTCCGGCGTGGACTTGAGGTTCTCGTTCTCGTCCACCACGAACTTGCTGGCGTGCACCTTCTGCTCGGAGGGTGGGCAAAAGCGTGCGGGGTAGGGCATGTGCAGGTGATGGAGGTGCGCTGGGGCTTGGAAACTATGTCTGGACAAGCGCCTCCATAGCTTCATCTCGCCAGTCGCCACCCGCCACACAGGCCTGAATGCCGCTGGAACCGGACATGTCCCCCCCAAAACGCGCCATCTCGTCACAACAAGCCCGCGCCACGCGCACCTTGGGCGCGACATCGGGCTCAGAGGTGGACGCCTGCGCGCCAGTCACGGTCGCGCCGGCGGGCCGGGCGGTGAAGTCCCCGGCGGCGGCCGCCGAGGCCGCCGCGGCGGGCTCGGCCGCGGGCGCCGCGGCGGGGGCGGCGGAAGCCTGGGCGGGTGCAGCCGGGGCCTCCACGGTCTCCACGCTGGCGACCGCCACCACGGGGCGCATGCGGGGCGGCATGGGCAGGGTGAAGTCGTCATCCTCCTCCTGCTCGGCAACCTGCGGACGGGGGGTTCACATCGCGCTCAGGGGCATGGCGGCGGTACGGGTGGCGGCTGCTAACGAATGCCGCGGCCCGCCTCGCGACGGAATGCGGTAAAGCGCGGGGCATGTGGAGCCAACGTCTGGGCCAGCAGTTCGGCTGGGAAATGCAGGGAAGGAAGCGCGTGTGCTGGCGCGCTCGTTGGCCCTGGCCATCCACCAGTCAGAGCAGCTGGTTAACACGAGGGCGGGGAGCCGGCTCCTCACAGGTCCACCGCGCATACGCGCACGAGCAATTTGCCGTGGCTTCGTTTTTGCTGCTGAGCTGGTGTGCCGCGACACAGGACATCCCCCTTCCGCCACGTGGCGTGGTGTCGTCAGTCCGCCTTATTACATGCGCCGCGCATGGTCCGCAATGCATGCTCTTGGTTCATGTTTTGCCTTGCGTGTTGTGTTCTTGCTGCTCCGCTATCTTCCGAGAGAGACCAACTACACAGGCGGGGCAAAGCGCAGCAGCCCATTCGAAGTCCAAACCAAAATGTGATGCACGTCCGCCCGTGTGGTGCTGCAGCGTGCGCATGCCACCCATTGATACAGACCAGCCGCGCTCGCCCATGCTACCGTACCAACATTGATCAGCACTCTACAAAAAGATGAATGTACATACCAGATGCTGTGGACCGTCGCTAGCATTATAAAGGACGGGTTGCCACTCCGCAGGCGCACCTCTGACCCCAACATGTGGATTGCCCCAGACCGATCACGTCTAGTGCAGCCCGGCTTTCCGCTTTCCTACAGACCACCCAACATTCACAAACCGACATCCGATATTTTGAGCGCGGCGCATCATCCCGCGGGCAGCCGGCTTAGATGGCGCCGATGGCCTTCGACATAACCGCCAGAATGGCAACAAAAATGCAGATGTACAGGAAGTAGTTGGACGACATCGACTAAACCGCCGCGGTTTCGGTTGTTGTTGTTGAGGATGTTGACGAGCACCACGCCAGCGCAGCATTCCAAAGCAGAGGAGGTGAGGTGCATGCGGCAGCAGACGGGCGGGCGGGCGGCAGCAGGCAGCGGGCGAGGGGGGCAAGGGGGAGGCGCACCTGCCGTCAGTCCAGCCCGTTCACACACCCCGTATAGGAGCGGGCGGCGGCGGCGCAGACGGCGGGGCCCCCGCTTGCCCCCCGCACACGCTACCTGATGCCGCGTGCGCCGGGGCCCCGCAGCGGCTGCCGTGCACGCTCGCTCGCTCGCTCGCTCATGACCACTGCCGCATAAGGGAGCGCAGCTTGTCCTATAGCCCCTTCTAACTTCCCCTATGCAGCTTGCCCCAACCTAAAAGTTTCTTATGCATGTCAGCTGATACCCAACGCTCAGAACGTGAGGAGTTTTGGGACAGCGAGGCCGGCCACTCCAACACCACATGACCGCGCAGCGTCTGGAAGGCGGACGCAGCGGACGCGTCCCCTGCCCCCGCCTAGCGCACTGCTGTACCGTGCACCGCACCCAAGTCAGCCTGGCCTTGCAGAGGTCCGCGAAGGCTTTGGCGGGCGCGCATCACTCACCGAGTTCTCAGCGCCGCCCAGACCGGTGTACTCCTTGCGCAGGCGCGCCTTCATCTCCTTGCTCATGTTGTCCTTGCGGGGGACCTACGTATATGCATTCAATTCAGGGCGCAATCAAATGAGATATAGATGCAAGCCAACCAGAAGAAACAGCTGGCCCTGAAGCGCTGACGCTGCGACCGGCGAGTACCCTGAAAACCACACACTCAAGCTTCCGGTCGCGCTGGGCCCCACGTTCGGTCGCCCGCTGACGACTTACTGGGCGGGGCCCGTCGGCATTCACATACAGGCCGTCAGACTCCCGACGAGTGGTCGATGAAGCGCCCGGCGCGGTGACCTCGCCGGTGTCCTCGCGGAATTCGCGAGTCACCTTGGCGCCCGACGGAGGCTCCGCGCGAGCAAGCACAAAGCGGGCGGGGCGCACGGGCGCAGTAGCAGACATGCGCAGCCCAGCGCCGGGAACGCGCACAGCTTGGCGAAGGGCCATTGTTGTTCGGTTTAAGCTTGCACAGGTGTAGGAATGAGTTCGTCACAGGTAGTGCGCACTGATCGACAAGTGAGGTTACGCCTACTCCAAGCGCATGGGACCGGACCGAAATTCCTGCGGTGGAAAACGGAATGTTGCATTGCATGGGGCGCCATGTTGCCATCGGGCCCCAAAGTTGGTTCCTGGTTGCGTCTATTCTCTCATCGGCATGCACCGGTTAAGTATCACCGCACATATGTACTACTAGCCGCGCAGACGCGTGAGCACGCAAGCGACTGCACGCTTTTGCGCACGCTTTACCTGGCGTTCAAGCCCCTGCCTGCCAACTAGGTTATACATCAGTATGCTCTAGCGGCATTAACCACGCGATAGGACTGCACGTGGAATGTCGGACTTCCCGCAGGCTCCCGCGGTGCCGGGCTGGCGACCCGACGCCCTCAGCCCGCCCTTGCCACCAGGGGGCCCCAGCAGCAACCCCGCCGGCGCGGGCGACACCATCCAGCTCTCACCCGTTGCGGTGGCGCTCGCTGCGGCTGTGCTGCTAATCAACGGCGCCATCTCGTTGCGGTTCAAGTTGGGGCTGCACCAACAGCTGCTAGTTGCGTCCGTGAGGTGGGTGTTTTGCGGGGGCGTCCTCAGGGCTTCATCCGTGCGCCCAGGGATCGCTGCGCAAGCATGGCCCGGCAATGTGCATGCACGGACGGTTGCGGGAGGGTCTCAGCTGGTAGAACTCTTGAGCCCAGTCCTGTCGCGATTCGCGAGGGTTGTGTGCGTCGGGAGCCCAGCCATCGTCGTGCAGTGGGGAACGTTTGATGGGATGCCAGCTGGGGCAGCTGTCCACTTCGGCAGGAGCATTCACAGGTTGTAGCGTTGGAAGTGGCTGCAGCGATGTACGGCAGCTGCGGCCAGGGGGCAGCGGGCATCCTGGCGCCGTCGCGTCACGTGGCGTGCCAATTGCAAGTCGCGGAAAAAAGTCGTGTCGCGTGCCAAGTTCCGCTGCCTGGCGCTGTGCCTGGCTCTGCTTCGACGCTGGTCGCCTTTCCCGCTGCACACAGGATGGTGGTTCAGCTGTCCATCCTGGGATACATGCTGGTGCCCATATTCAACTACGACAGGTGCGCGCGGCCGCAGGTCCCATGCCGTGTCACAGTTGGGTGGCGAGCGGGCGCAGCCGGCCGGCTGGCCCGCACGACCGGCACACACCGGCGTTGTGGTTGGCGCCGCGTCCTCATTCACCCCCGCCCCGGACGCACAGACTCTCTCCCTCTCTCACGCACACGCGCACACGCAACGGCTTTACCTTTCTTTCCGTGCGCTCCCTAACGCAGCCTTGTGTTTATGTGTGCTCAAACACACAGGTGGTGGCTGGTGCTGCTGTACGGCGGCTTCATGCTCATGATCGCCTCCC
Organism: Chlamydomonas incerta; assembly: GCA_016834605.1. Taxonomy (NCBI): domain Eukaryota; kingdom Viridiplantae; phylum Chlorophyta; class Chlorophyceae; order Chlamydomonadales; family Chlamydomonadaceae; genus Chlamydomonas; species Chlamydomonas incerta. The sequence continues at coordinate 850,335 of JAEHOC010000017.1, read as the reverse complement.
TGGAGGCGGTGCAGCGGCCCAGCTACGCCTTCACGGTAAGGGGGGGGAGCCAAGCGGTTCATGTGACGTGTTAATGACAGCAACAGCATGACGGACAACAAAGCCCGCCGATCACGCGCGCGCAGTTACGTACCAATACCTGCACCGGTTACCGAGCTCCGCGTTGGCGATGTTGCCCTCGTTGTCTACCTATGACGTGTGTGTGTGTGTGTGTGTGTGGATTGTGTCGCCCAACCCACGACAGTGGTTGCTTTTGGGTTTGGGGTGACCTTTCTCCCACGCCGTTGCGCAACGTTCATCGACTTCGTAACCTTGCACGCACAGTCACGCACACCTCACGCCCCCCACTGGGCATTGGCGCTTACCATTACTTGCAAAACCCCGTCACCGTCCCTGCACCCCACGCCATCTCGTCTTCATTAATCAAGCATGGAACCTCCCCCGCGTCAGGGCATGCTGGGCCACACGGTGCTGGCCATGGCGGGCAGCTCGGGCTGCCTGCTGGCCTACCTGGTGCTGGTGGTGCTGGCGCTGCGGCCGGTGTGGGAGGCGCAGTACGTCATACCGCTGCTGGGCATGTGCGTGCGGGGGGCCGGGCGGGGGGCCGGGGCGTCGGGGCCCGGGGGCAGCAGGGGGTGCGGGGTGTGGGTGAGGGGGAGGGGGAGGGAGGGGGAGGGGGAGGAGGCCCCGCCCTGAGCCCTGAGAGACTCCCCCACGCCACACGCATCCCCCCACACACGCCCCCCCCCACACACACTCCCCGCAGGCTGCTGGGCAACGCCACCAGCGCCATCAGCGTGGGGCTGGCCACCGTGCTGGAGGACCTGTCCGCCAGTGAGTCCGTGTCGGGCCGGGGGGTGGTCGCCCGGAGGGTGGGAGGGGAGCGAGGGGGCCCGGGGGAGGCGAGTGTGTGGAGGGCCGGATACGGCAGGTGCCGGCGGAGCGGTGGTTGGCCGGTGCTGCCGCGGCGGGGTGGCAACGGGCGGCACCGCACTGCACGTGCGGAAACCAGCTGCTCTTTCGATTCGCCCGGCACTGAAGTTACAAAAACCAAACTGCTGCTCCGGCAGCGTCATGACCCAGCACCCCCTTACCCCTGCCTGCCCAACCCCGCACCCCGCGGGGCTTCGTATCCTTCAGCTCCTTCATCTTGCAACCCCCGGCCCCCTAACTAACGATGAATGTAACCCCCCCATGCCCCCCGGCCCCCGCAGACCGCGCGGTGGTGGAGCACCTGCTGGCCCTGGGCGCCAACCGCTACGAGGCCACCGACGCCGCCGTGAAGAAGGCGCTCAAGGTGGGGGCGGCGGGGGCGGCGTAAGGGGCGGCGGCGTGGGGTGGCGGGCGCAGGGGGCCAGGGGCGGCAGGGGAGCAGGGGGCGGCAGGGGGCCAGGGGCGGGAGGAAGGGGAGCGGTTGTTCTTTTCAATCCCCGGATCAGCCTTTGCAAACCCACAGCCCACAACCCACGCGGAGGAGAGGGCTTTACGGTCCCCATGGCTATCACACGCCGCGCGCGATCGCACACATGCACACGTGCACCCTTTTCCTTACAGTTGGGCGTGCACACGTAAGCAGACACACACGCGACATCACACGGTGCGTATGCACACGCACACGCACGCGCGCAGGTGTCCATGACGCCGCTGCTCAACCAGATGAGTGTGATGGGCGTGGTGTCTATCCCCGGCATGATGACGGGCCAGATCCTGGCGGGCGGCGACCCGGCGCAGGCGGCGCGCTACCAGATGGTCATCATGTTCGGTGAGCGCGCCGGGGGGGGGGGGCGGGGTGGTTGGGGCTGGGGCTGGGGGCCTGGGGCTGGGGGGTAGGCACGGGGGTGGGCATTGGGAGTAGTCCACTTCAACACCCATAATCGACGATTGCGTATGGGGGCGGGCAGGAAATGGCGAGGTGTGGGCGATGGCGGCTGGTGATTGTGGGTGGCGGCACTGTGAAGTGGGCATGTGGTTGGTCAAGGGGATGACGAATCGGCTCCCCTGACAGCTGATGCCGTTGGGCTGTTTACCATTTCGCCCTCCCCTCCCCTTCCTTCCCTTCCCTTGCTTTCCCGGCCCCGCCCGCGCCAATTAGTAATCGGCGGCGCGACGTGCCTGGCCTCGGTCATCTCCGTGTACCTCGCCGTACTGCACGTGGTGGACGCCACGCACACCTTCCGGGCCGAGCGCCTGATCAGGAAACAGAAGCCGGCGGGTGCAGCCGCGGCGGCTGGCGGCGCGCTGGCGGCTCTTGCCGGCATGGCGGCGGAGGCCGCGGCAGCGGCGCGGGCGGGCTGGGCGACGGCGCAGCGCAAGGGCGCGGCGCTGGGCAGCTGCCTAGCAGCGGCGTGCTGTTGCTGCCTGTGCCCGCCGGTCTCTGCCTCGGCGGCGGCGGCGCGGCGGCGGCGGGTGCCGGTGCATGGCCGGCGGCAGCGCGCCAAGGGCGGCGGCGGTGGCAGCGGCGGACTGGAGTCAGTGGGGGAGGGGGACGAGGAGGATGCGGGGAGCTGGGCGGGCGACACGCTGCCTGTGTCGTCGGGGGCGCAGGGCGGCGCCGCCTCCTCGTCCTCGCCTGGATCGCCCTTCGCGCCCGCATCCGGCCGCCGGGCCTGGGCGCGGCTCGGCGGTCAACCGCCGGGCGGTGCGGGCACCAGCGGCGGCGGCGGCGGCGGTGGTGGCGGTGCTGGAGGTGGCGGGTGGCTGGCGCGGGTGAGCTGGGCGAGCGACACGCTGGGCCGCATTCGCGGCGGCGCCGGAGCGGCGTTCAGTGGCAGTGGCGGCGGCGGCGGCGGGCACCTCAGCGCGGCGGCGGCGGCGCACTCGCTGACGCCGCATGACAGGCTGCTGAGCGCGGAGAGCGTGCTGTCGGGGAGTGCGGACGAGGGCAGTGTGCACGGGGCAGCGAGAGGGGGCGGAGGCGGCGGCGTGCTGTCACCTTGGTCGCCGCGGTCTGAGGCCGCGGCGGGCGCGGACGAGGAGGCCGGCGGCAGCGCGAGAGGTGGCAGCGTGTTCGGTGCACAGGTGCACAGCGGAGGCGGAGCAGGTGTAGGGATAGGAGGAGGAGGGGGGGGTGATGAGCTGGCAGCGCCGCTGCTGGGCGACCCGGTGGCGGGCGCCGGATCGGGAGGATCAGGGTCCGGGGGCGCGGGGGGCGGCGGGGGCGGCGGTGTGGTGGGCACCGTGGTGGCGGTGGGCGCCTGGCTGGGCTCGCGCGCGTCTGCTGGGCTGGGGGCGGCGTGGGATGCGTACGGCAGGTGGCGAGGGGGAGGGGGCGGGGGCGGTCCCGGCGGCGGGGCCGGCGGCGGGACGGTCGGGGCGAGCCGGGCGGGTGGCACGGGCTGAGCGACGCAGCCGCGCCTGGTGGCCCGAGCGGCCCAAGATGATCGATGTTAGCGTTGTGCTTGCGGGCGAGGCCGGCCGTGAGGGTGGCGCCACCGTGACCGGCCTCGCCAGGACGCGACGATCCCGGGGTGCGCCGAGTGCGCTGAATTACGGCTGTACTGTGTGCATGTGCCATGCCTGGATTGCGGCAGGGCGTGCCGCTGACTTGTGGGCCCCGTCGTGCCGTATGTGCGTTTTCCGATGCCGGTTTTGTGCGATGGTCAGAGCAGAGGCGCAGGTGAGTAAGGGAACGCCTGCGTCTCCATGCCCGTGGTCGGATGCAAGGTGGACGTGCTCAGGACATCAACTGTGGGCAGAAGGTAGCGTGGTGGGCCATCGGCGCGGCACCTGTGGTGCATCTGCCCGCCGCGCGCCCAAGCGGGTCCGGCACCCTGGCCAGCTGCCGGCGTCACCAGCGGTTCAAGGGGCTGGCCACGCCTCCACTCCGTCCACTGCACGTGGTGCGTGCGTACACCCTGCGTGCGCGCGCCGGACGGGGCCAACCTCACCGTACCATGCAGTTAGCTGTCGCGCGCGGAGAGGCGTGAAATGGCGTCTGTAAAACCAAAGTAAATTCCGTGACGACCGGGCCGCAAAACTGCGCCCTAAGCTGTCAGGACCTGTGATGCACAACATATTTAGCTGAGGCGCGTATCGGCGAGGCTGGGCGAAGCGTTCGCACTCGAGTTCAGAAGAATCAACCGCCGAGATGGGTGGTTTTAGGCATGCTTTGACTGCATTTGCCTGCGAAAAATAAAATAAAATTCCACGCATCTTGGTGAGCCAATGTAACGAACGATTGGCACAGGCTCGGCGCAATGGGCCCCTCCCGCTGCTGTCGCCAATTGCATCGCCTGGAGATGCCTGTGATCGGCACCGTACATGGCGGAGAATTATAAATACCTTACGATGAGTTTGTAAAGAGTCCGCAGCAACCGCGGGCCTTCCAGCCTTCCTCGGCTCGTCTCTCAGTGAGTTTTCGCTAGACTCGAGCGCCTGCATGCGATGCATTGGTTCTGGGACATTTAGGCATCCACCATATTTGCTGTCGTCCTCAGCGAGCATAGTTCCCGCGCGGTGTACCCGCGCAGCGCGGGCGCGGCAGCACATATTAGCAGGCCCAGAGCAAATTCCGGCGAGCGGCGCGTTACGCATATCAATTTTGGTATTCATCGACCCCTGTGTCCCAGATTTTCCGTCCCTTCCAGAAGTTGGCTGTCACGCAGCCAAAGATGACTACCCGCGCCCTCGCGCTGCTTTGCGTGGCGCTCTCTGCCATCGCTAGGGCACAAGCTTACCACCTGTGCGCCACTGGAGGGCCGTGCCAGCGGGACTCCCAGGTGAGGACCGCGAAAACTGCGCATGCTGCGACTAACTGCCGACCGGTGCCGGCCGCGCGGAGAGCGCTATCATGGATCGATATGCTACCTGTTCACAGCCACGGTTCACGTTCTGCATGGCGTTCATCATGTCACGGCACTACGGCCTGCTAGTGCTTCATAGGAAATGCTGCAATGGTCGAGGCATCCCCGTCCTTAAATTTCTGCAGGTCCTTCCGCTACCGGAAATCACCGAAGACTTCCAGGTGTGTGGGTGCAGACACTGGATTCCTGCAGCCTCACAATCGATCATGCCCGGAAGCCTGCAAAAACTTGCCACGAACTCGAACTGCAAGTCGACGCCGAATGCTCCTCCGTTGGCAAAACCCCCTTGCGTGTGTGCGAATCACGCACGCCCCGCGCACTCATCTACTGCTGGACATCCCCGCAACTAGCTATCGACGCAGCCAAAGCAGCAGCAGGCAGTAGTTGAAGCCAGGGAACGCACAGAGGAGGCCCTTGGTGTGGATATGCCCACGGATATGCTTCACATTCCCATCACCGCCATTACTGCCGCCCATTAATCCCACATGATGCAACGTGGTGCCTTCTCGGTGTCATCAATCTGCGTCACTTCTTTGCCATCTCAGTTTGAGATGAGGTGAGGCGGGTAACGGTGGTAAGGCGGGCGGCGCCCAGCAAGCGGTGGGTCTGGTCGTGGGTCTTGTCCGGAACAGGCCCGACACACGGCCAGGGCCCAAGATTGCATTGGTTACAGGAGGGACCTGCTGACGCAGCTCACGAGCCAGCGAGCACGCACTAGTACGGACGCCCTGCTCTAGACCTCAGGGGCGCGCCACCTGCAGCGCCGACAGCCTACTCGCGCCTTGGGCTAGTAGGCCTTGCTCCCATGGGAGCGCCACCATCTTCTACACTCAATCTCCTTCCTCTTCAATTGTAATGAAAGTCGGTTTATTGATCCGCATACTTCCGTCTTCCCTTCTTTCAATCCAAGGGTGGCCTGGTGGGATTTCGTCCCACCCCCTTGGCCTGATGCCCAGGCTCACATACGTCTGCAGACGCGCCCAAAAGTCTGCTATAACTTGCGTTTTAATCCTGCTAATCGCTGTTTCCTCTACCTTGCCTTGTTCCCCTCTGGAGGCAAACAGTAGCCTCCTACCATACTCCATGGCAGAGATCGCAGCCAGGCACACAACGTCCCAGATGGGTTGCTGGATAGCCTCGTGTGGTGGTATTACTAGCCACAGATTCTTACGCTCCACTATCAAGTCAATTACGTGGTCCTCATCACCTAGGTCTGTCGCTTCCTGAATATGCAGCCGTAGCGTGTTAGCAATTGTGCACGTGCTGAAGTGGTGTGCGCGGTCAGACTGTGCATCGGCCACCCCACATGGGCATTTATGACCTTGCCCTCTGTGCATCGAGAAGCCTGGGAATCCGTCCACTGCTAACCTCCAGAAGGCTTCTTTCTGCTCTGCTTCCCATTTAACCTTCCACAAGCGTTCATATGTGCTCGAGATGCGTTCCTTGTCCTCTATCGCCATCCCTACGTCACCTACGTTACTACCCTTAGCCTCGTGGATAAAATCAGCGTGTTTTTCTGCTAGTTTCCCAAACGCTTCACTCATCTGCAGGTACGTGGCCTGCTTTACCGAAACGGTCGCCAGTGGAATTGGTTGATTGTTCATCTTCCATCCAAGGCACCCCACTGTATGGTAAATCATTTCCGTATATGCTTGATCCTGGTTCAGTCCCATGCCTGTTCGTGCCGCCTCTGTCCATATGGGCTAGCCCCCTGGCTGTGTGCCCGAATGAAGACTTCTTGGGGGCCTGTGTAACACGGGTGACACACGCCTTGTGACAACTAAGTTACCATTTTCCCGCGTTACAGCCTGGATGGGCGGGGGTTGGCCACTGACCGTCGTGCGTGTATCGCGCATTGTACATGCCGGCGCAAATAATGGTCGAAATGGGCATTCCGGATAGGACAGGCGAATTCCTACGGTAGTCTCAGTCAGCCTGTCATGCGTACAGCACAGACAGGAGCAGGCCTGGGAAACGCGGTTATGTGCACGCATCCACACCCGGCCTCTGCGTACATCCATTCTGTACGGCACCAATCCGCAGGCACGTACGACTACCGTGACCTGCGTGAGGTCATCAACCCGTTCCTCCCCGCCGGCGGCATGAACATTTCGCGCGACACGTTCTGGGAGGTTATCAACCGCGAGATCGCCAAGGCAATCTGGGCGGTGAGTTAGTCACTTAGTCTCTACATACGGGAGGGGGCACCAGGCTGCCTGGTGCATACCAGCCTCCAGTGCGGTTGACCAATCAGCGCTGCGGGGGGCCCAGTCAGAAATCCCAGTCAGAACCCAGCCAGAACCCAGCCAGAACCCAGCCAGCAGCACTTCATTCGGAACCCCACCCGTCCACCGCTAGCTCCTGACCTGCACCTGTCATCTGACCTGTGTGCTGCCCGTTTGTCGTGTCGTCTTGTTCGCGCGCTGCAGAAGTTCCCCATCCAGGGCCTGTCCATCCGCATGGAGGTGCAGGTGCGTGCGCGTGTGCGTGTGCGTGTGCGTGTGCGTGTGCGTGTGCGTGTGCGTGTGCGTGTGCGTGTGCGTGTGCGTGTGCGTGCGCGTGCGCGTGCGCGTGCGCGTGCGCGTGCGCGTGCGCGTGCGCGTGCGCGTGCGCGTGCGCGTGTGCGTGCGCGTGCGCGTGCGCGTGTGCGTGTATGTGCGTGTTGCGCAACGTGGAAGATAGATGCAACAGCAAGCATGCAGCCTTGGTCGTGGCCTCGTGGGCATGAAGTGTACATATCGGGAGGGCGTACGTGGCTTTGCTAGATGTATAGAGGGCCCCTCTCTAGGTTGCGACAACCCCAACGACGCCGGCGGGAGACCCACACACGCACACTTTGCACATGCGAACCCATCGGTATGCAGGGCATGTCTTCCGGCGGCATCCCCTCCCACCGCGCCTCCACCGTCACCATGGGCAACATCGAGCCCTTCGTGTCGATGGTCAACAGCTTCCCCGGGTGCGATGGTATGGGTACCAGCAAGGGCAACGCCGCCTGCAAGATTTCACCCACCTGGGGCCAGGACAGCCCCAAGGACGATGCGCGCTTCACGGCTGACGCCGCCGCCAAGGCCGGCAAGCACGACAAGCCCTCTAAGTGCGACACGTGCGCCTAAAAGGTGGCGGCCGCTGTCGTGGCCAGGGCTGGGGCATGGGGTTCCGTGGTTTGCAGGGCCTCAGTGCGTCATCACGCTAATCACGCGCATGTCAGAGCACAAGCAAACGCACGTACAAGCAAACGCACGTACGGCGCCTTCCGGATGGATTCCGGTGGTTTGTAGGAGCACGTCTGCCAGCTTAGCCAGCTACTGCTCGCGTGATTCCCTGCGGGTTTTGGATGCTCGCGGGCAGAGTCCCGCTGCAGAAGCCCGCTGCAGATGAACGCAGTGTTACGTTTGAGGGAGGAATAATTGAGAACTGTTCCACGTACATGCGTGAGTTTCATGCATAGGAGGTAACATGCAAATATACAATGTCGCTGAACCATCAAGTGTGCAGCAGCTCGTGGACTTCGAGTGTCTTCCCTGCATGCCTTGTCGGCATTGATTGGGTCCTGCAAGGCACTGTAACCCGTGCCGGCGCCGCCTGAGCACGGGGAGAACAACTGCGCGTGGCCACTGGGCTGTGGCGACTAAAGTCGGTGTTCGTGTAACCACGGCTGCCCGTGTTTAGTGGTGAAGTGCGATCATGGTGTATGAAGTGCTGGTACGCACAAGGTAGTACAGAGCGCACGGCAGGACACCCGTGAGTGAGCAACGGAATGCTGGGGAAAGCGGGACCGTGCACGCCGTGTGTGCCTGACGCGTGTGACAGTTAACCGGTTCGTGGCAACAACCTCAAGCCAAGCGCACCACAGCCCATGTTGCTTTCATGATGTGTGTATCATAGGTACATTGCGCATAGTTTCGAGCCAAGCCGTGACGCGTGAGAATGTCCTAGATTGTGAGACGGTAAGAACTGACTGATGATCTGCAGCCCGACAGTAGATCGTTCCGGGCCGCTGAATCCAACCGTTTGGAAGCTTCTAGAAGGGCTTCCCGCGAGTATAAATAGCGGCCGCGCGCCAGCCTAAGGGGGGAGGCTTAAAGAGAGCACAGGGTTATGCTGCTACACGCTGCCCTACCTCTACTAACTCCCGGCATTCACATAGGTGGTGTCGTTATGCTGAGCCCCTTGACCTACTAAGGCAAGCGGGAAGTTCCCCGTCCCGACCGCTACGTAGTCGAGGACCTGTGTCCATTGCATGCTGCATGCGTGCTGACAATCACGTACTGGCCAAGCCCTGCGTGCCCGCGCCCAGCGCGGGGTTGTAATACTCCCGGTCTGCCTACTGTGTCCCTTGAGCCTGTCCCTTGCCGCCCGCGTTCTAACGGGGTTCGGTACAGTACAGCAGGGACTCAGCCTGTTCATACCGCATAGCTCTCCGTGTCGGAAGTGCGCCGCGCCGCGTGTCCCGACCCAGCTTGGTGTGACCATCGCGAGCGCGGGCACTTCCCTATCGTGCCCGCGCGAGCGCTCCCAGCTTGCCCAAGCCCCTCATAGCACCAAATTGCTCTGACTGCGGCTGGTCCAGGCAGCTAACTCGCAGGTCCGTTCGCGAGTGCACTCTACCATCGGCTCCCGGCCGCTCCCAAGACCGCCGGAGCCCGTGCTGGTTGTTTTATAATTATACAGTCCATCGCTGGAGACCGTTCACATCTCCCGCCCAGCCTTTCCTGCACGCCCAGGCTCTCCCGGAACCACGCATCGACATCGTCAGGTCCAGGCAAGGGACCCTGCCTGCGTGCTGTTGTATCGCTAACCTCTTGCAGGTTGATATACTGGTGTTTATAAGTTTCAGGGCGCCAGCGAAGCCGCAGCCTCGCCTTCAGCCCTGCATCGGGCGCAGCGTGTCCGTGTGTGTTTTGCGTGTCAGCCCGGCCGCCCCGACAGCGCCGCAGCGACACCAGGCCCCCGCCCTGCTGCCCAAACGGCCCGCTCTCCTGCGGAGCCCTGCCAGTACAAGGAAGGTCCAAATCGGTAAGAGCGTCCTCATACGGTCTTGCCGTGGCATGGAGCCTCAGTGACGCCCAGGCCAATCGCCGACGCGCGAAAGGGTGCGAAGTGCTTTCGAAACGCGAACGCGAATATGCGTAATCATGTGTCGTTGTAGTCGCTAGCACGCATAGAAGGCCGGTGAGCAAGACTCAGACACAGCAGGCATGTTACCTCGTCCAGACGGTAAACTCCACGGGCGATGGAGGAGCGCCGCTGACCCAGCACTGATATAACCAGGTGGTGATGGCTGGGCTGTCGGACGGCTGGGGCTGGCGGGGGGCGGAGCATTGGGGCGCGCGGCATCCGGGTGGTGTTCGAAATTTTTGCGGCTGCCGCGTCATTTGGTGACAGGGCAGCACACGGTCCGGAAGATCCGCTCTCTCTCTAGCTCTCTAGTTCCCTGGCCTAAGGGGTCGCAGCCTCGCAGGATTCGCGGTTGGGCCCTGGGGGCGGCCTCCTGGCGGCCAGCCTCCGAAATGGTCTCCGGGTGCACACACATCCAAGGATTCGGCGCGGCGTGGCGTGACGTGGCGCGCTCCCACCCGCTGTCACCTGCACTGGCGTTATATGGGTCACCCCGGCCCGGGCCTCCGGTTTACACGCAGCAGGAAGGCACGCAAGAACGTGCGCACCACTCTGTAACCACACACACACCTGCCTTAGCAGGTGTGCGCAGCCGGGCGTCACTCGCGCAAGGATGACGACTTCCACCCCTGGTAACGGCCTAGGCGCAAAACAGGGTGGGGGCCGCTAGCCTCAAACACCCGTTACTTCTGGACATGCCGGCACGGGAGCATTCGGGTACATTTCCCGCCCAGGGGCTGAACGCTAAGCGGGCACGCTGGATCTGTCACCGGAGTCACCTATCATTATCATTTGCAGCTTTAAGTGCTGTCCCATGAACGAGAAAGAGCGGTGCATGTGAGCACCGAGCGAAATGAAATGCACAAGGTAGTAAACTCAAAGCGAGTCCTCGCCTGGCAGTCAGTTATTGCATAAGGTGCACTGATGATTAATTCCACACAGCGTCGCTGCCGTGAAGGCGTCACTGGCTCGTTGCCTGACTGTGGCGTCACACTTCTGTCGACAGCCCTGCAGGTGAGCCCGACCCGTATTAGTGAGTGCAAATCTTGTATCATAAGGAAGAACACTCAGCCAGATTCAACGTGCGAGCTGCCCCTCCTTGCAATTGACCCGGATGGGATGACAGGGCACACCGTACACGTCATTAACTTTGAGCAGTCTGTGCAGCGTTCATTCACTGCGTGTATACTGTAGGGGATATTGCCGTCCCTTGAAAGGTCGCGCGCGGACAACTCGGTGAGTGTGCCGGTATAATAGCTGTGAACATCCTCAAACGGCTTGCTGCGGATGGGTGGTGTGCATACATGGAGCTCATGTGGCGATATCATGCGGGCCAGCGACTGCCGCAGCGCCCTCGCAGCGAAACGACGTCGGCGCTGGCGCTCGGGACATGCGGACGCGTGCAGACCGCTCACCGTCACGCTTCGCTGCGCGCAGGCCAAATTTACTGGGTCACAAGAAGATACTTTGAAGCTGCTGGAAAAATGAACTCCAGCAGCCTTGCGCTCGTGGCGCTGTTGGCCGCGTCTCTCCTGGCCGGGACCCAGGCGTGGCACCTGTGCGCCTCAACGGGCCCATGCCAGCGGGATTCCCAGGTGGTGATGGCTCGCAATACCGACTAGCATGCCACACACGGGAGTCCTGCTCGGCTGGGCGAATGTCGCGGATGACGGAGTTCGGGCATTAGTGTGTTCGACATTGTGGTCACACGATTCACGGTTTCACTGGTACCGGCACTGACATCGTCCCACTCCATTGTCAACAGATTCTGCCGATGCCGGACCTAGTGGAAGACTTCCAGGTGTGTCGGGTTGTGTTGCGGCCTACGTGGGCAGACCAGATGCAGCCCCTGAATGGGCTGCGGCCAGGCAATATTCCTAGCCCCCGGCTAGTCGACCCCGGTTGAGCCACAGCGAATGTATCGTCTTCGTCTGGGTACCCCTCAGGCATCCTTGGGCAGCAGTTATGACTGATGACCCTGCCCGTACTTGCATCTGTCCTCTCTTGAAGCCTCGCAAACTTGCTCGCACCCTCCAATCAGTTTGAGCTAAGGAATCTGTACACCAATCGCCAGCGCGGCGCTCGCGTCAACATTTTTGTCAAGGTGTGCGGCAGGGGAGGGTGTACAGCGGCGGCGGCGGCGGCGGCGGCGGCGGCGGGTCCAAGCCTAGCGCTGGCAGGAGAGGGCAGCCCGAGCATGGCTGAGTGACTGCTACCGCTTACCCATTAAATCAATTGCTGCCGGCATTAACGCTCCATGCGTTCGACTCTTCGCAGTTCCGGTACTACACCACCAAGATCATGAAGGACTACAGCACTGAGACCGGTGAGCGATGGCGCCTGCCTGAACGGACACCGTACACCAGTGTTGCGGCGTGGATTGGTGCGCGGTATCACTGCAGCACACGCGCAGGGATCAGGGTTGGGGGTCAGGGTCAGGGTTCGCTGTGTAAGTCAGGGTCGGGCTCTGCGTCGGGTTCCACCAACCAGAGTCAGGGTTCGCAGGGATCAGGGTTGGGGGGTCAGGGTCAGGGTTCGCAGGGGGTCAGGGTTCGTGGGTCAGGGTCAGGGTCAGGGTCAGGGTCAGGGTCAGAGTCGGAGTCAGGGCGCCGTGTCACCATGTGCCTTCCCCTCACCCGGCGCCCCCCGCACGCGCCCCTCCCCTCCCCTGGACGAGATGTTGACGCGGCATCTTGAAAAACCTGTTTGAATGCACATACCTATGCACACACATGCACACGCCCTGCACGCCGCAGGCACGTACGACTACCAGGACATGAAGCAGGTGATCCTGCCGTACGTCCCCGCCGGCGGCATGAACATCACCCGCGACACCTTCTGGGAGATTGTCAACCGCGAGATGACCAAGGACCTGTGGTCGGTGAGTCACTGGGCGCTGTGTTGATACCGCGCAACAGGGGAACGCACCTGCCGTGCGGCGCACTCGAGGCCGGGCAGCTTTACACACTGGATTGGCGCCGGCGCGACTCACCACATGCATTCTATGCGTGCTGTGTTGTGCGGCTTTGCAGAAGTTTCCCATCCAGGGCATCTCTGTCCGCATGGAGGTGCAGGTGCGTGTGCATGCGTTACGCGTTCTGGGTGTGTGCACCCAATTATCTTAAGGCGTCCTGGCGTATGCGCGCCATAGAATCCCGACCGGTCGCGTCTTGACCGCGTGCAAACTTCGTTGCGTGCACGCAGGGCATGTCGTCCGGCGGCATCCCCTCCCACCGCGCCTCCACCGTTACCATTGGCAACATCGAGCCTTGGGCGTCGATGGTCAACAGCTTCCCCGGGTGCGACGGCATGGGTACCAGCAAGGGCAACGCCGCCTGCAAGATTTCACCCACCTGGGACGGTGTGGACGCAAAGGAGGATGCACGGCTGTCGGTGGATGCCGCCGCAAAGGCCGGCAAGCACGACAAGCCCTCCAAGTGCGACACGTGCGCATAATCATGGCGGCTGCACGGCTGTGGCATAGTGGCAGTGCCACCGGTGCTGCGGCGGGAATGGCAGCGTTGCTGCAAGGGGTATTGCTCTTGGCATGCGAACGCGAAGTGTAGGCGGATGGCGGATGCCTAGCCGGTGAAGGAGCTGGATGGAGCGCAATCCAGGAGCGCATGGGACCGACCTGCGCTGCACATAACCATTGTTGCCTTTGGGCTTGTTGGCGTCGGCCTTGGAGTTAGCTACCCCGGCACTAAGCTGTTTTGTCGACTTGTAACATTATTGTAGCAGAGTCCTGAAAGCTCTGAAAGTAAACTCATGCATGGAAGTGAACCCAACCTTGCAAAGGAGGGGACGGAGACCTTCGTCAATGCTGCGCAGTTAGTCACCCCTGCAGTTAGTTGGGGGCTTAGGGCGGGTGACCGATTGTGGGGCGCCCAGCTGATTGTTGACTGAATTCGAGCCTGTCTGACTCCGGGCGACTCCGGCCGAAAACAGGGGGCAACAGGAGGGGCGAGGTCAGGGGCGAGGGGAGGAGCAAAAGGAGGGCGGCGGGAGGGGCGAGGGAGGACAACGGGCGCAGCCATCCACAGTGCCATGGCGCCGAGGCGCCCTGCGTGCCATCCTTTGAAACAGTGCCCGTATCTTCCATCTACGCTGTAGACATTTGCCCCAAATCCGCCGAAGGCGGAGAAAAATTTTGGCGCGGGAGGGGTCATCTACGCTGTGTAGACGCCGGGGGGCAAAAGCCATCTACATGATACGGGCACTGCTTTGAAAGCACCAAACCTATTCTAGAAATTCAAAGGGGGGGAGTAACATGGCCGAAGGTATTTAGCAGGGACCGGCGGGAGGGAGGCGGGAAGTCAGCGGGGGGAGCGCGGCTCGCGAGGCAAGTCTGGGCGAGGCACCGTGGCGAGGCACGCTCGGCGGGCACGCTCGGCGAGACACGCTTTGACGCCGCCTGGCCAACCCATTCCCTTAGTTGTTATAAGCGACGGTTGATGATGTGTGTAACGGCGAGCGTTGATGAGTATAAAGATGAAACCAGCAGCCCTTTCACTTTCACGACAGGCGCAAAATCAGGACCGATTGACGCCCCGTGACGAGCGCAAACGTTTGCGCAGCGCTTTTTTATCCAGCACAACTCCAGAATACTGGATGTGCGCAGACTATCATCAGACCTTTGCTGCCTTTTTGAAAGCTGAGGAGTCAATGCCAACACACACAAGTATCTAGAGCGTGACGCGCGCGCAACAACGGTTCACGCGTTCTAAGCGTTCTATCTCATGAATGCGATACGTAGTCATTGCTGGGAGTCCCCTATGCCGGCGCTGTAAATTATCCTGGCGGTCATCATGGAGGCAAAGGGCGCGCAAGTCCCAGCGGCCGGCCAGGCTGGTAAGAAGCTAACTGAAGCTGCTGATGTGCATCCGAAACTGCTGGGCGCGACCCAGAGACTTAGGCGCCCGTGTCACCACCGGCAGCGAGCTGCGACCCAGGCCCCCCTCACAACCCTGCCGTCTGCGCGCGGGCCCTGACACAGGCGGGATGCTGGTCCGCCTGCCGGAGCGGCACCTGCGACCGGGATTTGGGCAGCAGGTGCTGCTGGGCCGAGCCGCTGCAGCCCTGCTGCTCCAGGTGCCATACATCAGCCAGCAGTGGCTGACAGCTGTAACAGTCGCCAGCGCAGCTTTCGGAAGCCCGCAGGAACCCCAGCTACCGCTCGGTGCAGCTCTGCCCCATCGCCACCACGCGCTTCTACTGCTGGGGAGCGCCGCGCTGGCGCTCAGCTCCAACTTGGTGCTGCTGATCAATGGGCTCCTGGCCGCAGCCAGCGTTGTCAGCATCAGCAGGCGCCAGGCGGCCACGCAGCCTGCTGGCGCAGATCAGTCAGACACTGCTTCCAGTGCCCATGGCACGGCGGACGCGCGCGGCGCCACTGGGCGGAAGCTGGAGCTGCAGCAGCTGCAGTCTGCAAAAGGCAGCGTCTATGACGATCACGCAACGGCAGTGAATGTGCTGGCAACCGTCATGCACACGTGCGCGCAGCTGGTGGCGTGCGCGGCCGACACGGTGCTGCGCGGCGCGCCGCCCCCCGCGTCCCGGCTTGCTGCCGTCGCCGCCGCCGCGGGCCTCAACCTGGCCGTGAATGGCGACGCCTGGTGGGCGTTCCTGCCCCAGCTGGGGGCTGTGCTGGTGGCGGCGGCGGCGCTGGCTGCTGCAGCTGCACCCACTGTGGCGCTGTCCGGACCGGGCGGCGGACACCAGCAGCACCACCGGCAGGTGGGGTACCTGGCCGGTGCTGCGCTGCAGCTGGCAGTAGCAGCAGGTGCGGCAGTAGCGATGCAGTGGTGGCTGCGCCGCAGATGGGCGCTGACGGCCGCAGCGGCGGGCTCTGCAGGAGCCGCGCGCGCCGCAACAGGCAGCGACCTGGCCGAAGCGGCCAGCACGGCACCCGCCAGCAAATACATTACGATGCATCGGTTGTACCGCGTGTGGTCCCTGCCGGCCGGCTATTGCCTCAACGGTGCGACGGCCCTGCTGCTACCGGTATCGGAAGGCGACCAGCAGGCTCACGACAGCCTCACGAGCTACTGCCAGCAGCAGCACACCGCGCCACCGCTAGCAGTCCGCATGAGCACCAGCAGCCGCTACAGCCAAGGCTGGAGCCCACTGCTGCGACAGGACGAGGACTCAGGATGCAGCCGCAGCAGCGTGAGCAGCGGCAGCACACAAAGCAGCCGGCGCGCCCACCGGCTGTTTCGCAACCACTGGGATGACGCCCCGGCCTCAACTGCTGCACAAGCTGGGCCGATGCAGCCGCCAGGGACGCCTTCGCAGATGGGTCTGGCCCGGACCCTGTCCCATGCAGGCGTCACACGGCTTTCACGAGAGGCCATCCTGGCGCTGGCGGCGGCCGAGGCCGAGGCGGAGGGCGGGGCCGGGGCGGGGCCTGCAGCCAGCGCGGGAGCGGAGGATGGGGGCCGAGGGGCAGAAGCCAGACACGCAGCTGCAGCTGTTTGCGAGGCCGCTGACGATCTCCGGCTGCGCGGCAGCACCGACGCCGCCGACCACCTGGCCATGCGCCAGCTGCGGGCGGCGTGCGCGACGCTGCCCGCCCAGCTGCCGTCCTCAGCCGCGGCGGGCCACCCGCTGGCGGGGACGGCCGCAGGCGCACTGACGATGGACGAGCTGCTGCGCCAGGCACTGTCCACAGGTGCGTGCGTTGTCGCGAGAGCGTTTATCTAGCAAGCAGAACGATGACCCGTGCCCCTGTTTGTCCCGCGTGCTAGTGAGCAGAGCCAGGACCCGTGCCTCTCTTTGTCCCACGTAAGGTGTGGTCCACGTGTGTGACTGACCTTGCCCCGCTGCACGCCTGCGGCGCTCACAGGTGGCACCGCCTACTCGCGCGGTCCGTCCTTCGACATCCAGCACCAGCACCCAGACGCGCTGGCGGACGCGCTCTTCTCCACAAGCCACGCGGTCAGCTCCTACAACTACTGGATGCAGCCGTCGCCGCTTCTGGCGCATCATCCGCACCAGCATCACAGCAAGGAGCGGCAGCAGCTGCAGGCGCAGCAGGCGGCGCAACCGGAGCAGCAGCGCTCGGCCAGCAGGTCCTTCGAGCGGCGGTCGTTCCCCGCGGCACCGCCGCGCGAAGGCGGCGCGGCCTCTGCAGCTTCGGTTGCTCAATACTCAACCGCTTCTGGTGCTCAGCAGTGGTTGCCGCGGCACCGGCTCTCCCTGACTGGCCGCCGTGATACTGACAGCACGGCCAGGCAGCTGGAGGCGCTCCCCGCGCTTCCGCTGCAGTCGCCGGTGCGACCGGAAGCGCAGTCGCACTTCCTTGGGCACGTCGCGAGGGATGTGGCAGGGGTCATCGTCGACGCTGCGGATGCCGGGTCTGGTCGCACGCGGCCGAGGCAGAGGCTGCAGGAGGACCAGCAGGAGGAGGAGGACAGTGCGAGGCGCATTCCGCACCTGCTGTCAACTACGCAGCTGCATGCGTTGCCGCACGGCGTCCCAGCCGGCACCGCGGCCACACGTGAGCCGTGCGCTGCCGCCCTTGCAGCCGCGGCGGGGCCTGCCTCGGCCCCGCCTGCCGCACCTGGAATGGCATCGAGCGGGCCGCAAAGCGCCCAGTTAGCGGCGGCGGTCTCGGAGCAGCTGTTTCAACTCTCCATTACGGATATCATGAATTCCGGCAGCGCCCTGCCAGCAGCGGAGCAACCAGCAGCTACCTGGCACGCAGCCAGCTACCAGCGGACCCGTGCGCCGCCGGCCGATGTCACCGCCGGCATCCAGCAGCTCGGCGGCGAGGGTGGTGGTGGGCAAGGCAGCTCGAAGCACCAGCGGCAGGGCTTGGCAGCCGCCGCCGCGGCTGCGGGGCTGGGCTTTGATGAGGCTGACGTCATCAGCGGCCGCGTTGACCTGGTGCAGCAGGTGGGCGCGGGCGCGGGTGTGTGTGTGCAAAGATGGGGGGTTGAGTCTATTCCAATTTCCAAATTGGGCGTGGGCGCGGGCGCGGGAAGGGGCGATAGCGAGGCAGATAAGGGACACAGGAGCCAGGAGCGTGCGCGAGTGTGTGTATGCATGCCGTATGCACCTCGTTGCCATTTGGTGCGTCGGCGGCGGTGCCGCGGTGTTGATGGTTGCCATGTTGCTCATTGCTGCCGTGGCCGCCGAAGCGGCACCGCTGCGCCTGGTCCTCCATAAACTCCTCTCTACCCTGTCTCTTACTTCCCCTTCTCCCCATCCCGTTCGCATGGGCGCCTTCACCCTCTGCTGTGCCACAGCTGTTTGCCCTGATGCCGGACGCAGCCGCTTCCCAGCTGTCGCCTTCCGCCGGCGCGGACGACGGCATCGCTGATACCCGCGACGGCGCAGACCTGGAGCGCAGAGACAGGCTTGGCAGCATGAGCCAGTCCGTGCGGGCGCGGCCGCTGTCCACCACCTCTGCCTCTCGCAGCAGCCAACGCGCTGGCATGCTGGTCAGCAGTCCCTGCGACTGGCCTAGCACATCTGGTGGCGGCGCTGCTGGCGATATGGGTCATGCCGCAGGCAGCGGCCGCAGCGGTACTGCGCTCAGCGGCCCGAGCGGTGTGGGCGCGGGCGCGTCTCTGCCTGCTCACCTGCAATTGCTTATGCAAAGGAGCCGGCTGGCCAGTGGTGTGCTTCATGCGCAGCAACCTACAGCGCAGCAAGCTGCAGCGCAGCACGCTGCACTTCAGCAGCCGCAGCCGCACCCACAGCAGCCGCAGCGGGAGGATCCGCAGCTGCTCATGCGCGGTGCCTCAGACATGACATGGGTCCGCATGCGCATCGTGCACCCTGTGCTCCTCGCAAGCGCCGACTACGTGCCCGTCGCGGGCGCCGACGGCGGCAACCCCGTCGCCCACAAGCCACACGCGGCGGCGCCCAGCCCCCAGGTGCGCCAGAGCGACACGAGCAGCACGTCATACGCCGACTTCGCCCTTCGCAGCCACGACACTGGGCTCCAGGCCGCAGAGCAGTGCGCCGCAGGGCCGGGCGACCGCGGCTACGACAGCGCGCACGGCAACGCGCTTGCCGGCGGCGGCGACGGCGACGGCCAGAGCGCGTTCAGGGCCAGTGCGGATGGCGGGCCCTTGGGCTGCAACAGCAGCAACACCTCACTGCAGCAGCACACTGCGGGCTGGAGCGTGGCAACAGCGGACGGTGACTCGCGGAGCACACTCCTTAGCGGCTTCGGTGCACGCGCGCTCACCTCGGGTCAAAGCGGCTTCGGCATACGTGCGCTGGCATCGGCTGGACAAAATGGTGCTGCTGCGCCCGCACCCGCCGCCCCATCTGCGTCCGCCGGCACCTCCTTCGTGGTAGCTGCGTCACAGCCTGCCGCAACGCCGGCCTCCGCTCTGTTTGGGCCCAACGGCAGCGGTTTCCTAGCCACGCTCGCCGTCTACCCGCACGGCCCCAACACCGCGACAGCCAGCGTGACGCCTTCCATCTCCGCCTCCGCGGCCTCGTCGGTGCACCTGCGGACGCAGGCCGCCGCAATCGCTGCGGCGCTGGGGCCGCGCATGTGCTCAGTGGGCTCTACCTCCGCAGCGGCTGGCGTGTTCAATTTGCAGCAGGGATCAGGATTTGCCCCCGAAAGCAATACAAACGGCGCGGCGGCGCCCGGCGCCGCCAGCGGACTCCCACGCGACGCTCAAAGCAGCAAGGGCCCGCCGGCAGCTCCAGACGATGCAGGAAACAACTTGATGGTGCCGTCCTTGGGAGGCGCCTCAGCAATGTTGCCGCTTCGGGCGATGGGCGTGCGCGGCGACAGGCAGCACGCGGCTGCAGCTGTGCGATCAGATGTGCAGGGCCGGGCCGGCGCCGCTGCCGTCTTGGATGCTGCCGCAGCGGCGGCGGCGGCGAGGGATCACCAGCAGGAGTGTTGCATCGCGTGGGAGGAGGAGGAGTGGCGGCAGTCGCAGGAGGTCCTGCGTCGCGAGCAGCAGTTGGGCCTGCATCAGCATCAGGAGCTGCAGGCGGCCTGGCAGCTGGGCCGGAGCCAGCCGCCGCAGCCGCCGATGCCGAGCGCGATGGCGGCTTGCGACGGCGCAGGTCGCGGCGGTAGTGGGACACGTGATGAAGGCGGCATTGGGGCTCATACGGCGGTAACACCTTCAGGGCGCCAGCTCATACCACTGGCATCGGCAGCCCCAGTGATGGCAACACCGGCAGCATTTAATGAGGTTCCAAAGCTCGCGTATCGCGGCCACCTTGGCCAAGCTCAACCGCTGCTACAGCCGCTGCAGCCGCAGCAACAGCTGTGGCCGACTCAGCCGCCACCCTTTGGGCCGTCGGCGCACGCGCGGGCTCAGCGCAACGTGCAAGCAGCGACCGGCCCGGATGGCGGCGCCGGTGGCGAGAGCACGGGCGGGGGCGCCGGTAACAGCAGCAGCAGCGGCGGCAGCCGGCGCGGCCGGCTCCTGGACCCAGGGGTTCCCCGAGTGAGCAGCAGCCGCATGCCCCAAATCATCGAGCATATGCCAACACCGCCTGAGACCGAGTCCCTTGACCCGGCCCACGTCGTTGTCAGCCGGCCCCTGGCAGGCGCTGACGGTGGCAGGAGCCCCGGAAGGGCAACGGGCGCAGCGAGCTCGAGCCTCGTGCACGTCTGGGGCCTCGCGGCCGGGACACCCGGGCGCACAGGCCAGGGCGAAACCGCGGCGGCGGACTGCGGCGCGGCCTGGCACGGCGGGCGCAGCCACGCAGGCGGCGCGGAGCCGCACGACGCTGACACCAGCAGGAATGCGGACATGCTTCTGCTCAGCTCCAACCTGGACGGAGCTGGCGACGTCGAGAATTCGTTCCAGTCGCCATTCGTGTTCGGGCAGCCGCCGGTGGGGCGGCACCCGGCCCTCATGAACACCTTCTCAGATGACGGCACGGAGCGCGGCACCAGCGCCGGCATGGGCTCCGCGGCCAGTGACGCCGTCCCCCCACGCGATGTTGCAGTGCCACCCAGGACCGCAAGCCAGAGCGGGACTGCGCGGTACGCGGTGGTGGAGGTCCTTGCCTCGGGGCCCCTGGCAGCTCCGCTCCCGCCGCCGCCGGCCATGCGGCCGAGCTGGCAGCTGCCCACGCACCAGCACGCGCAGCACCTGCCGCTGGCCACCTGGGAGCCGCATGCTCCGGCGCCGCCCTCGGCTGGCGCTGCCAGCACTGCCCGCGCCGGCGACAGCTTGGGCGGCCCTACCCCAGACGCGGTTGCAGCCGCTGTGCACGCCGCAGTGGAAGCGGCTCCCTCGCGCGGTGCCGCAGCCGCCGTTGCGTCGGGCGCTAGGCCGCCGAGTGCCACCGGGCCGGACTCTGTCCTGTTGGCCGTGAGTGGGGCGGCCGAGGCCGCTGGCAGCGTCGCGTCAGCTTGCGCGATGGCAGGCGCCGGCGGCGGCAGCTCCGGCGCTCGGCATGCGGGGCTGTGGCCCTCTCCCGACATCGACAGCGCCGAGGGAGTGGAGCCCTCGCTCGCGCTCTTTTCCGGCGAGGCCAACTCTTGCAGCAACCACGCCAACTCCAAGCTATCCAGCGGGGCCAACGGCGTCTCCGGCGCGAACGCGCTTGCATCGGCAGCGGCCAACTTGGCGGCCGGAGGCCGCGGCAACCGGGCGCGCCTGGCCGCGGTGATGACGCTAGGTAACTGGAGCCTGCACGGCAGCCTGGACGCGGAGGGCGCGGGCGCTGTTGGTGGCGGCGGCGGCATCAGCGGCAGTAGCAGTGAGCGTAGCGGGCGCGGCTCGTCAACCGGCTGGAATTGGCTGCGCGCGGGCATCAAGGCGGCTGTCGCTCACGGAAGCAGCAAGGAGAAGGATGCCAGCCTGCCGGCCGCGAGTCGGGGCCGAAAGAGGGGCTTTGGTCCTGGAAAGTAGCCCAGAGACGTGCGGGTAGTGCTAAATGGGAAGGTGCTGGATCCAGGCGTCACTGCTTGCGGTTAGCTAGGAAAGACCCGCTCTTTCATTGATGGCACTGCTTCAACTTGATACTGGTATTGCTGATTGTTATATGGGGTGCGGCAAGACGTTATCATACGACACTCTGCCACCCTGGGGGCTCCTGATGATGTTTGTGCCGTATAA
Source organism: Chlamydomonas incerta (assembly GCA_016834605.1). Taxonomy (NCBI): domain Eukaryota; kingdom Viridiplantae; phylum Chlorophyta; class Chlorophyceae; order Chlamydomonadales; family Chlamydomonadaceae; genus Chlamydomonas; species Chlamydomonas incerta. Next base: position 828,353 of record JAEHOC010000017.1, on the reverse strand, counting down.
GGCGATCATGCCAAGCACTGCGAGTCTGAGACGGATGTGATTGTGTTGGGTGTACCGTTTACGACGGCCCCTACTGGCTGGTCTGTGTGTGCGTGACGTAAGTCCTGTTAGATGCGTTGCGCGAGCGTCTTCAGCTGATGGCGATGATTATGTTCTGTCGTGACTGTGTCTGGGAGCCAGCAAGGGCACTCACCCACATTGCGGTGGGGCCCTGCCACGGCTACACATTGGGCTGCACCAATCTGCTTAAGTGATCTATCGCAAGCGCGACACTGCACTGGGGGTCAGCAATGCCGTGATGAAACGGTACAGCCGGAAGAAGTACAATGTCGCAGCTTCAGAAATGACGTGTTGCTGGTTTGCTGTGTTGCTGGTGATGTCGGGTAGCTATGTGGTCTGAGAGAGACCTGTTTTATGAAGCTGTGTGCAGGACAAAGACTGCAGTTCCGGCGATCATGCAGCACATGCCTTACTGCGCGCCTGAGACTGTGGCCCTCTGGTAGGGGCCCTCGGGGGCGGTGTTGTGCCGTGATGTCCGTGGTGTGCGCCGCTGCACTGTGTCACACAACCCAGGTCTGCACCGGCCTGGCACGTACGCGCAGTGTAGGCATTGCGCAGTAAGCTGTATTTTGTTGTGTTGTGCTGAGTTTGCCACTTGTTTGTCTATTTGTTTGCATCCTGTGTTTGAGTGCAACTTTGCGTCCGAGAGGGACGCGCGGCGTGACGCCTCGCACGGGCTCTGCTGCGGGCTAACGCTGGAGCCCGCGAGCAGCGAAATGCACGCGAGAGAACATCAAAGCTACGGTCGTAGGGGCTGTACCGGCGTACGTAGGGCGATTATGTGCTCGTGTAGGCGCCTGGCGTCCTGGCCGGCGGTGCTGCGGCGTGGAGTTTCAAGCCGACAGAGGCAGGCGGAGGGGAAAGGCCGCGCAAGCAATCTTGTGCGCCGCCGCAGGCAATGACTGGTGGACGGCTCGTGCGCGGGCCGACTCGTGCGCACACGCGCAGTACCGACTGGTGGGCATGCAAACGGTAGAGCCCAGGCCGGTTGCGAGCGGTGTGTAACGTCAGGGCGATGCTTCACAGGGACAGGATCCAGCCCATGATGTCCTTTCCTGAAGTGTCCCGAACTCCCCATCCTCGAGGACAGCCTAGGACAAGACGGGGCAGCTGAGGATGGTTACGCCGTTACGGGAACGGCCGAGGATTGGCTCAGGCCGTCAGAGCAGGGCGGCCGAGGAGACCTCCAAGCACTTAAATTGCCAAAGCGACGGCCGGAACCATCCACACTCAACAGTGCGCCCACCTTCCCACAGCTGCGCATGAAGAGTAAAAGCCAATCCGTGGACATATGTTTACATGAAGGGCGTTGCCGATGCCCCCAGGGCCATCTTCTGTTAGGCAACGGGGCCGTGTCACTGTTCACCTGCCTGGTCCTGCATGGGGTGGGCGTGCTGTCATGCCGGGTTTGCCCATGCCGCACACCATTTCCCCGCCCCCTGCACATACCGCCCTATCCAGTTCACTACAGCATACTTCCCCGACTCCGCCATACTCTAAGCGACACATGTAGTTCCAAAACTTGAAGCAAACATGACGGGGGCACGCAAGAACAAGGTCGCCTATTTCTATGACAGTAGGTCGTCTGCGCGCTGTTTGGTCCCTTTCACGCTGAGGCGTTGCTAACGCTGAGACCTCCAAATGAACAGGCGAGTTCCAGGAGTTCTATTTCGGGCAGAACCATCCGATGAAGCCCCATCGGCTGGCCATGACCCACCACCTGGTCCTAGGCTATGGACTACACAAGAAGATGGATGTGTTTGTAAGTATGGATAAGGGGCGGGGCGGTCGGGGGCCCAGCAGAGACGCTGACTCGGGCTTCTTTGCTCGCAGCGACCTCGGCGAGCCCACCCCGCCGAGCTGGCGCAGTTCCACACGGAGGACTACATCGAGTTCCTGTCAAAAGTCACGCCGGACAGTGCCGCCAAGTTCGGGAACCAGCTGCGCCAATATAACATCAACGATGACTGCCCGATTTTCGACAACATGTTCAAGTAGGTCCTTGGATGAGCTTACTGGACTGCATCGGTGATAGGAAGAAGCGGCCGGTCAACGCCTCGGTTCGCCTCGCAGGTTCTGCCAACTTTACGCGGGAGCGTCCATTGAGGGCGCAGTGAAGCTCAACCACAACCTCTGCGACATCGCGATCAATTGGTCGGGTGGGCTGCACCACGCGAAGAAGGGTGAGGCGTCGGGCTTCTGCTACATCAACGACCTGGTGCTGGCCATCCTGGAGCTGCTCAAGTACCACGCGCGCGTGCTGTACATTGACATCGACGTGCACCACGGCGACGGCGTGGAGGAGGCCTTCTACCTCTCGGACCGGTGAGGGACGGCGCGGGGGCACCGCGCAAGCGGCGTGTATGGGTTGGGGGCAGGGCTGCGGCGGGTAGCGGCTGTTGGCATGCGGCGTGCCCCAGCACGCAGCCCCTGACGCTCCTTCCCAGACACTCGCCTGGCCGCCCTCATTCACATCGCCTCTTCCCATGGCGCCCTGACGCAGCGTGATGACGGTGTCGTTCCACAAGTACGGCGACTACTTCTTCCCCGGCACGGGCGACCTGATGGACACCGGCGAGCTCAACGGCAAGTACTACTCGGTCAACGTGCCGCTCAAGGTGAGAGGATTGGGGAGCAGACTGTGGGGGCAGCGCGGAGGAGCACACATGGCGATGCCGTGTGTGGTTCACTGGGGAACCAGGGCGCGGCGCGTTGCATTGCTGGTCAGGTCCGCTGGCTCGGAACTGCGCCGTCACTCCTCGCCCCCCTCGGCTGGTTTCAGTTTTGATACTTGAATGGACTGCCCACCCGTGTGCACCCGTGTCCACCCTCGTTCACCGTGCTCGTGCTGTGTAGGACGGCACCAACGACGACACCTTCCACGCGCTGTTCAAGCCCATCATGCGCCGCGTGATGGAGGTGTTCCGGCCGGGGGCCATCGTTATGCAGTGCGGTGAGCCGGGGGTTGCGATGCCGTGTCAGCCGGGCGGCAGGGAAGGAGGGCAGGTGGCGCTGAAGGGCGGGGACCGGGTGGCAGCTGGGGTGCTGGGGTGCGGGGCCCCATGGGGGCGGATGCGGACTTCGGTGACGGCGGCATGCTAGAGGCAATCAGCTTCGATGGGGACGTCGCGCCTGAAAAGCCACGCCCGGGAGGGCCACCGGGCAAAGCCACCCCCAGCTCCGCCCGCTCAAGTCGCATCTGCGCCCCAACCTTGGCCGCGCTGCCCACTGCGAGCAGGCGCGGACTCGCTGGCGCACGACCGGCTGGGCTGCTTCAACATGTCGCTGCGGGGGCACGGCGAGGCCATCCGCTTCATGAAGGAGTTCGGGCTGCCCATGCTCATCACGGGCGGCGGCGGCTACACCAAGCACAACGTGGCGCGCTGCTGGACCTACGAGACCGCCATCCTCACAGACACGCAGGTGAGGGCGAGCGCGGGCTGCTGGGCTCCTAACGCGGGGCCGCCTGCTTATGGCGCTGCAAACCTCTGCCCCATGTACCAGTGCGGCCTTCGGCGCCCTGCCATGCCTACGTTGTGCCTAAGCCGGCCCCCCGCATGCCGCCCCGGTTTCGGCTCCGCCCCGCCGCCCAGGTCCCGGAGCAGCTGCCGCGCTCCGACTATCACGAGTACTTTGCGCCCGACTTCTCACTCAACGTGTCCGCGCACAAGGTGGGGCCGGCTGCGCACTGATTGTGGAAATGGAATGATGATCACTTTACCGGTGGCCCCGTCGTGCCTTGCCAGCCGCCCCGCTCACCGGCGGTGCTGCCCGCCGACCTGCTGCACGCGCCTGACCGCCACTGCGCAGGTGATGGACGACAGCAACAGCAAGGCCGAGGTGCAGCGCATCCTGCGGGAGGTGTTTGAGAACCTGCGGCTGCTGGAGCACGCGCCCGGCGTGCAGATGCACGAGGTGCCGCCCGACTTCCGGGTGCCGCGGTGAGAGCCGCAGGAGCGGGGGAGGGTTGCAAGGATGGTTGGAGAAGCGGTACAGTAGATATGGGAGGTGGGCGGGGCGGGTAGCAGGGCCGGTGGGCGGGTGTGCGCGCGTGCGTGCGCGAGTGCGCATAGCTGGCGAGACGCTCTGTGTGCAGTGGCGCCAGCTGTCGTCATGCGCGCCTGCAGTCCGCGTATCTTTCGCCCTAGCCAAAGCTCCGTGAGCCCACCTGCCGCCCTGGGACGCATGCCGTCCCCCAGTGTCAATATCATCTCGTCCTAATCTTCATGCATGGACCCACCCCTGTCTGCACCGCACCGCACTCTGCGCGCAGCTATAACTACGACGAGGAGCCGCTGGAGGAGCGGGTGGGCAAGTACGCGCGCGAGCACCTCATCATCCGCGAGGACGAGGAGATGGCGCTGCCGGGCGCCGGCGCCATGGGCGGCGCGGGCGCGGGCGGCGCCTACCACCACGAGCCCTACGACTGAGGCGGCGGCGCGGGCTTGCGCGTGAGCCGCGCTGGGGGAGGGAGGAGGGCGAGCCTCACATGCTGCGCATGCGGCCGCAGCAGCTGGGCTGCTGCGGCGAGCGAGCGTGCGTACGTACGTGTGGCCGTCAGACGCCGGGAGACACAGACCGGCGGTGTGAGGGAGGCAGCGGCCCGGCGCGCCGCGGGGCCGGCTGCGCTGCAGGGCATTGGGCGGCCCTGGCGGCTGCGGCAGTGCCTCCCGTGCGTCCCCAGAGCGGCGCGCAAGGTGCATTTGTTTTCGTCGTTGCCCTGTGTTGTTGAGGTTAGTTGGGCGGTGCGACGTGTGCTGTGGGCGCGCGTGTTCGTTCTTCTGCGCGTGCTGGCTCGGCGAAGTTGGCAGCGGCTGGGCCCCGCCCAGCTCTTCCGCTACTCAGCGCAGAAGCAGCGGGCGGCAGTCGGGGCTGACAGCTGCCGTCAGCAAGCGGCTGGCTTTCCCTGGACCAGGACATCGTTGCAGGCTGCGCGCAGGCGTGCAGCAGGGGCCCATCCCTCCCCGTCAGGCGGTGAGGACTGAGGAGGCAGGCTGGAAGCGGCCGACGCACGACCGGCCGCAGGCGCGGCAGGCGCGCCACCCAGCCGGCATCCCGCCTCAAGACGCTGCCGCCGACGCTGAGGCCGCTGACGCTGGGCGGCGGCGGATGCCCAGGCACAGCCGGTCTTTAACCCCAGCTCCCGTACTGGCGCGGCTCCTCCAAGCAGCAGCCAGCCAGCAGCAGCAGCTGACCGGCCGGCCTCACCGGCGGGGCGCTTACGGTAGCCCCGACACTGGCCCGTCCAGCACCAACAGGCAGTGGCAGTGCCCGCGCGCCCACACACACGGCGCTGGGCCGCAGCAGCGCCGCGCCGCACCCACGGCCCTCGACAGCCAGCTGAGCTGAGCGCCGGTGCCTCCGCGTTGTGCAACGGCGGAGGTCATTCACCTCTGCGACAGTGACTGAGCTGTCGGGGTTTATTGCGGGCGTGTGACTTTCCTGGCGGCCTCAGCCGCGCTGATACCCACCAGCCAGGATCTCGGGCTGCCCCAGCCCAAGCAGTTCGGGCGCCGTGCTCCATGGGGTGCCGGCTGCCAATCAGCGGGGGCCCTGATGTTGCGGAAGCAGGTCCGCGCTGTGTGGCCTCTACGAGCCACAGATCACTTGCGCTTTGGGCACAGCGGGGCAATGTTCGCCAAGCAGTTTTTTTATTACTGGGGAGACATAAGTGGAGTGCGGGAAGGTCTGTACGGTGGTAGGCGGGTGAGACGTGCAAGGCGGTACCATGGCGTTATGTACACGGAGTTTTGGTGATGGCTGCACCCGCAAGAGGGTGCAGGGACGGAGTGGCCTGTAAAACGCCGTCGACTGCAGCACTTTCCACCAATTCGGCCCACTGCTACACTAGATGAGCCTGGGTGGTGGGCGTCTGGGGAAAGGTCAGCAGCTACAGCGCCGGCGGCCGACCCCGTGGCTCCCAAGTCGTGCTGGCTGTGACTCGTGAAGGTGCCGTGTGGCGCTGCGTGCCTCAGTGCCTGGCTGCGCGCGTAAAGTGGCTGGTGCAGCACCCAAGGTCTGTGTGCTGTCGAGTGCCTCACACCCAGGGGTTGTGCCTGCTCACACCCCCGTACCTGCCGCTAGCTATATCACGCAGGCTCGTGCTGTACCACTGCCCCCCCCCCCCACCGGGTTTGCAATGTTTGATTTGGGAATTGGAAAAAACTACCCCCACCCACCCACCCACACGTTTTGGCCAACAGGTCCATGCGGTGGGCGCGCGCTTATCTGAGAGAAAAGTTGCACGGCACAAAGTAAGGAAGCAACGCGGTGGAGGGGAAAGCAAGCTAGCATCAGGAGACCCTGTCCCAGGCACGACATTGCACACACCGTCCCCCAAGGAAAAAGCGGAAACGCTGCCAATGTTCCGGGGGCACTGTCCATTTGAAACAGGCGGCACACGGACTGCGACTCATTATCATAGTCATCACACTCAGACTCTCAGAGTGGCGGCACGAAGAAGGCATGTATGATCCGGAGTGGTCAATCACGGCTACAGCGGGCAGTCCATGAGCCCAGTCGCACGGCGAGGTCGTTGCAGGCTGCGAGACCAAGAAGTGCGCCGGGTCCATGAGGTACGACGGTGATATATGGTATTCTTTATTCTTAGCAATCCCTGCAGTTTGCCGAACACCGGCATGCGTTGGCAACGTGGTGGGCAGCATTATTGTGCAGCCCACTCGCGTCACCCGCGCGGAACGCGTCCAAACCCCATAAATTTTTGCGTTTCCAGCGTCAGATGAGCGGCCCAAGGATCGTATGAGAGCTTGCTGCACACGTTTGTATGGGGACAGAGCGTGCGCTGTACGTCAGAAAGTCTGGCTCGATACCGTAGATGGGAATGCGCTGGATACTGAAAGGGTGCGGAAGCGTGTCAACTAACTAAATCGAGATGCGTCTTACAGCGGAAGTATTCCGTGAACGGGCTGAACTGCGTGGTAAGAGAAGGCCACGCCAGAGGAAAGGGGGACAGGGAGAAAGGTGGTGCCGAATCGGGGCACACACACACAGCCAGCGGGGGCACTTGGCTCGCTCACTGCTGTCTTCGCTCGCCGTGCTGGGAGCGGGCACTAGATGGCAGCTGACGTGGTTGCAGCTGCAGGGGCGCGGACTGCTCTTGGTCCGGTGGGCTGGTTCCTGCAGGGTCTTAGGCTCAGAGCTGCCCTGTTGCAGACGGCTGTCCAGCTGCCGTGGGGGCGCACACAGCGCAGGAAAGGGGGGCCCAACTAGAACGGGCAAGGGAGTGCAGGCAGGTTCATCAACACTTAGATTACAAGGGCCAGAGGCCCGTCAGGCCGATTTCGGGCAGCCAAGTGCAAGCAATACGAGTTGGAAAGTATTGGAATGTTCACCAGTCAACCAAGTGTTCGCCGTCGTGCAGGCGCGGCGTGGCTCTGGGTCTGCTAACCGCCGGAAAGGGTCGGCCTTTTATACTGACGGTAGGCCCGCCCCGTACACTGCTTCGAAAGTTCTACGGCAACGCCGCCCGCCAGGGGCTGCTGCTACGAAACTTTCGACCACTGACTTCGACACGGCGCCGTGCAACGCAGCAACGCTAGCAACGCTTGCACGCGGCAAGCGCACCCACAAGCGCGCCCAATTTTCACAAGCATAAACAATACATGCGTAGCACAGTATAATTATCGAATTCTTTGTGGCCTCGCGCGGGCCAACCGCCGTGATCGCTGAGGCACGCGCGCCGCTCGCCGACACCCACCATCCCCTCGCCACGGGGACACCCCATGCCCTCACACCCTCATTTTGGTCGGCTCGCGAGCACGGCCTGATCTTTTTCGGTCTTTCAGGGATGTCTTATTGCTGTTGTGCGGTGGGAACAATTTGCATCCAAACACGTTTCGGGCGGTGACTTGATCCTCCTGGACATTATGACGGGATGGAGTTCCACCAACACGCACGCAGTTGTGTTCAGCACGTAATCACCTTACTTTTAGCGGGATCTATGAAAGTGCCTATGTTCTGCCATTGCAAGATACTGATGCATGCATCAATTGATGGCGCCAAGTGCGCCTGCTCCGCACTGGGCTACCAATGGGCTCATAGCATGGCTGACGCCTGACGCCCATGCAAATCGGACAACGCATATGCGATGCACGTTCGTGCACCTGCTAAAATAGAAACAATTAGATCACCATCTCCCCTGCAAAACAGTTCATCACGTGCGTGTGGGGCTGTGGGCACCCCTTCTCTCTCCTGTCACCATAGGTCACCACTTTCAGAGCACAACAATAAAAGGCCAGAAGGACTGATGGCCACCAGTAGGTAGGCATACACACAGCCGCGCTAACTTTGCAGCCCCAAATCAACACGCCGTCTGTTCCAATCTGTGTGCTTATCCTTGCACGATTCTTGAGTGCCGCCCCCCTCGGTCTATCACTCTACTTGGCACCTACGACTACGCTACTTGTGGGGCTTGCCAGCCTTGGCGCCTGGCGGCCGAGGCGGCCGGGCGCCATCACCACCCGACTCATATGCATCCGACGACGGGCGGGGCGGGCGGGCGCTGCTACCATCACCAGCGGGCCGGGGAGGGCGCATGGGGCGCGCGCTGTCATCCTGGGCTCCACCGCGGCCGCCGCCTCCACGCAGGCCGCGGTGGCCGGGGCCGCCATGACCACCCTCACCCTCTGGGCGCGTGCCGTTGAAGTCAGGATGGGTGCCGTTGAAGTCAGGGCGAGTGCCGTTGCGGGTGCCATTGCAGTCAGGGCGTGTGCCGTTGAAGGTGCCATTGAACGCAGGACGGGTGCGATTGAAGCCCGGGCGATCGCCGTCGCCGTCGCCACCACGGCCGCCGCCTCCACGCAGGCCGCGGTGGCCGGGGCCGCCATGACCACCCTCACCCTCTGGGCGCGTGCCGTTGAAGTCAGGATGGGTGCCGTTGAAGTCAGGGCGAGTGCCGTTGCGGGTGCCATTGCAGTCAGAGCGTGTGCCGTTGAAGGTGCCATTGAACGCAGGACGGGTGCCATTGAAGCCCGGGCGATCGCCGTCGCCGTCGCCACCACGGCCGCCGCCTCCACGCAGGCCGCGGTGGCCGGGGCCGCCATGACCACCCTCACCCTCTGGGCGCGTGCCGTTGAAGTCAGGATGGGTGCCGTTGAAGTCAGGGCGAGTGCCATTGCGGGTGCCATTGCAGTCAGGGCGTGTGCCGTTGAAGGTGCCATTGAACGCAGGACGGGTGCCGTTGAAGCCCGGGCGATCGCCGTCGCCGTCGCCACCACGGCCGCCGCCTCCACGCAGGCCGCGGTGGCCGGGGCCGCCATGACCACCCTCACCCTCTGGGCGCGTGCCGTTGAAGTCAGGGTGGGTGCCGTTGAAGTCAGGGCGAGTGCCGTTGCGGGTGCCATTGCAGTCAGGGCGTGTGCCGTTGAAGGTGCCATTGAACGCAGGACGGGTGCCATTGAAGCCCGGGCGATCGCCGTCGCCGTCGCCACCACGGCCGCCGCCTCCGCGCAGGCCGCGGTGGCCGGGGCCGCCATGACCACCCTCACCCTCTGGGCGCGTGCCGTTGAAGTCAGGGTGGGTGCCGTTGAAGTCAGGGCGAGTGCCATTGCGGGTGCCATTGCAGTCAGGGCGTGTGCCGTTGAAGGTGCCATTGAACGCAGGACGGGTGCCGTTGTGGAAATCAGGCCGGCCGTCTTGGCCTCCAGGACCAGGGCGCGCGGAGACACCTGTGGAAAGGAAAGGAAAAGGGGCTTAGTAACGTGGAACTGGCTTGGTTTCCGGTGGTTTCCGCGCACCAGGATGTGCTTGCCCTCGGTTTCGCGCAACATTATAACGACCGGGTCATGAATCCAGTCCTAGTGGCTCTCTGCTTACCGCTCGAGAGGGCGAATGAGCATACGATGGCGATGGCCGCAACCATAGCCAAATGCGCACCGATACCACCGCGTTGTGTTTTCATTCGTCCAGTATCCTGTGAAAATGCACCAAGCAGCAAAGACGCCGCGAGTAAACAGCTATACGAAACCCGCATGTTGACATCGCGGCAGCTGGCCGGCGCCGTTTGTAGGCTCATAACTGACGAAACGACCCATCGAGAATGTACCTGAAGTGGATGTGTGTGTGTGTGTGCCGTCCGAAAAGGGCTAGCTCGGGAAGCACCTGCTGTGGCCAAGCACGCGTGATGATGACAATGTGTGCTCTGAGAGCACGCGCAAGTATTCTTTGAGGTTTAGTCCGCCAACGTATGCGCCTGAAACTTTGAATGCTCCAAGGCCATAAATAACCAAACGGGAGACAAACGAAGCCCCAGCAGGCCCTTCGTATACGTGTCGTACACCTCCGTTTCACCTTGGACGCCGCTCACTAGTTGTGATGCTGTGGTGTGTGCTGAACAAAGTAACAAGGTATTATGCCGACTGCTTCGTGATTCAGTGCACTGGCGGGCGACGGATGCATACGAGGGCGTTGGAAACAGGCCAGGGAGCTTGTCCGTCTGTGTACTTGCGTCTGCTTGCGTGTTGCGCACGGCGTCTAAAGGCACGCCAGGAGTCGGCCTGGTGGCTTTCGTATGCGGAGCTTTGGTGCCCTTTCCGTCAGCGTGAAGGCGCAAACCACAATTGCCTGAGTATTCAACGCTTCAAATGCATCACGCCTTTTCTCCAGACTTAAGCTGCGCGCACAGCTCAAAGCGTGTCGGGTATACGGCGTGATACTGGTGCTACTGACGCGTAAACCCGATCGCCGGCCAGCCTGCTTGGTGCCACACGCGCTCATAGTATGCTGTTGCTGTGTTGCATGTCTCGTCCCATGACTGAGTCCCGTTGGGGCTGTCGGCAGTCTGTAGCAGGGGAGGTCTCCCTTGGTCTGTAGTTCCAGTTGGGCTTCGAAGAAATGTGTGGAGAGCCAGGGGGGAGGCGGAACATCCAGGGGAGGTTTCGCGCCTAGGAGCTGTGTGCGGTGGCTGCAGCTGCCGGAGAGTACTCAGCAAGGGGACAGGGTGCCGATGGAGCGATAACCATATATTACAGTAGTAGGCGTGGGTCTGCTGGCAATCGCACATCACCAGCGCCAGCGGATGCCGAGGATACACATCCAGGCGTGGAAGGCCAGAACCTCGCGCACGACCCGAATACCGCATCACCGTGCGCATGCTAGTAGATATAGAATAAGCACGCCGCCACGACTCGCGTTAACGCCCACGGCGACCAGACGACCGGCAGTGCAGCACAACACCGGGCAACACAATGCCACCCTGCGAAGGCAATCCACGACAACTAACCGCAGCATTCAAGGAGCGTAAACATGCCGGCGGGCCCCAAGCATGCCCCCAGCTCTCGTCTCCCGCTCGACCGTTGGCCATTCACATGCTTTGTTTACGAACAGTTCTTGCTAACGTGCCCTGATTGGGGATCACAAAAGACAAGCATCCGCGGAACGCAACCTCCTGCACTCTACTCAGTGGTGACACACACGTTTGTGTCTGGTGGTCCCCATCATCAACTGCATCGGCACAACCACCTGGTCCAGGCGTCACACGCACAGTGCAGTGCAGTGCGTGCGACGCTCGAGCCCCTGCAATCTTGCTGGCCCCGTCGTATGTTGCTGATGGAGCTTTCCAAAAAAATCAATCGTTTGCCAAACACACGGTCGACAATGCCATGCAGCAGTGCGGGGTCGTCCAGACTCGAGCGCCACTGCCCGACGCCAGCACACTTGCAGAGACTCGGAGCCCTCTCAGGGAGCTCCCAAATCAAGGGAGAAGGAATAACGCACGTTTCTAGGCCTCCGCCTGTCGCCTCCCTCCTGCAATGCTCCGACATAATTGGACATCGCCCGCTAGCCGCCTCACACCGCCGACACTGAGTCGTGCACGGGCTGTGATCAGAAGCACCGTCGGCGCCGACTTCCTAAACTGGTGAACAGCATCAAACACATGCCGAGTCCTGAAGCAATTTAAATGACAGCTCACAATCCTCCACGCATCATCGCAAGGACCCGCGTGCTCACATAAAAAGTTTTGGCAGTGTGCAGGTGGGGAACATACCAAAAGCAGGGTCCACTCGCCGCGCGAAACCGCAATCCCACTTGTTGCACCATCACAAACTGTCGTGAAAGTGCCCGGGCCACACCTAAATGGCGGCCCGCCCTTGCCGTGCACGGTCCGTAAGCATGCCGATGGACATGCGTACGCCGCACCGCACACAATACACTTCATGGACGCAGCCTCCTCGCCCCCGCCTCGGCGCCGAACAACACGCGAGCCTTTTCCACCCACCGCCACCCAAGCAGCCGCGGCCTCGCTTAAGACCGGTGGTTGGAGGTGTCCGCCTCGCCGCCCCCACCGGCGCCAGGGCTCCGCTTGAACATGCTCTTGAACTTCTTCATCAGGTCGCGCATGGGGAAGCGACTGCCGCCGGCAGCGGCGGCCGCCTGCACCGCCGCCTCCATCTCGGCGGCGGCCGCGGCCGACATGGCCCTGTCCATGAGGCTCCCGCCGTGCCCGCTGGCGGTGGGCAGCGTGTTGAGCCGCCGCGGCGCCGGGAAGCCGCGGCCGTCGCTGCTGTGCACCGCGGCGTGCGCGACGCTGCTGCCGTGCCCGCTGGCGTCGCCGTCCGCCGCCGAGGCCAGGCCGATGGGCGCGGCCGGCGCGGAGCCGCAGAGCACAACGTTGGACCACAGCTCCGAGGGCGACGCCGCCATGGTGGTGGAGGGCATCGCGGCCGGCGCGGCCGGCACCGGCATCGCGGCGGAGGCGGAGGGCCGGTCGGCGGCGGGCTGCGGCGGCTGCGACGACTGCGGCACCGCCTTGAGCAGGGCCGGCACGCCCACGCAGCTGCTGGGCAGCACCGCCAGTGCGTCGTTGCTGAGCATGTGCTGCGGGTCCTGCGAGGAGGAGGGGCTGCTGGGCAGCGGCCGGCACATGTTCAGCAGCGGCTCCATCGGCAGCGGCGCGCCGCGGTGGCCGCCGGCGGCGGCGCCGTCAGCGCCCACGCCCGCGCCGGAGCCGGCGGCTCCGCCGTCGCCGCCGCAGCCCTTGAGCGCCGCCATGCTGGCGCCGCCCGGCAGGTTGGCGGTGATGATGCCGTACGAGCTGAGCCCCAGCGACCCGCCGTACATGGTCATGCCGGCGGCGGTGGTGCAGGACCCGAACGCGGGCATGGAGCCGCTGGCGCACACGCCGCTGCTGGCCATGGTGAAGTTGCTGGGCGGCACCAGCGACGCGTCCGCGCCGCTGGCGTTCCAGGAGGAACCGTCGCCTCCGGCGGCGGCGGCGGCGGCGCCGCCGCCGCCCGCGGCCGCCACCGCCACCGACTGCGCGAGCGCCTTGGGCGCGACCACGACGCGCATGCGCGGCGGCGACGCGGTGGCCATGGCGGGCACCTCGCTGGGCGAGTACGCCGCCGGCACGACGCCGGTGGGCGACATGAGGAAGGCGGGCACGCCGCCCACGCTGCCGTGGCCGCTGCGGTCGTCCATGCCGCCGCCGCCGGGGCTCTCCGCCAGCAGCTGGCGGCTGCTGCGGCTGCTGCGGCGCGCGAAGGCGTAGTCCTCCGTCACCAGGTCGCGCACGCGCTCGGCGGAGCCGCTGTTCATGACGGCCGCGGCCGCGGCGGCCGCGGCCGCGCCCGCGTCCTCATCGTCGCCGGCGTCCGCGGCGTGCTCGCGCTCGTCCTCGTCCAGCCCGTCGAAGTCGGGCAGCACGCCGTCGTGCAGGTCGTGCAGCCCCGCCGCCGCCGCCGCCGCGTGCTCCGCGTGCTGCTCGCGCGAGCAGCGCTGGCGCGGGCTCGACGTCGCGTCCATACTGGAGGCGGCGCCGCCGTTGCGGCGCCCGGCGCCGCTGCCGACGCTGCCGGCGGCGCAGCTGTTGGCCTCCATGCTGGGCAGCTCGACGTGGTCCAGCGGCGAGGTGTAGTTGTGGGTGCGGATGTAGGAGGACGCCAGGCGCGCGATGCACAGCCGGTCCAGCGTCTCCGCGGCGGTGGCCGCCGCCAGCGCCACGCCGGCGGTGGCGGGCGTGGCCGCCGCCAGCGCGGCGCGGGACACCGCGCTGAACAGCACCGCGGGGGAGTCCAGAAGCACACAGCCGCTGAGCGCGGCCGCCGCGACGTCGACGGCGGTCTGGCCCGAGAACCAGGCGGCGGCGAAGGAGTCGGCGTCGGCGGGCTGGGCGGGGCCGGCCAGCGCCAGCGCCCACATGACCTCGAGCGCGGCGACCGCAGCGGCCGGCGGCAGCGACACAGCCAGGTGCAGCAGGGTCGCGCCCACGGGCTGGCCGGGCACTGCGAGTGCGCAAGCAAGCAAGACGGGGTTGCAAGGATGGTAAGCGAGGCAAGAGGGACGAGGAGCAGTCCACACAATTGCAATTCGGCACGGGTAGCATGGGTCGACGCCTGATCCATTTCACACCCGCCCGCCAGCTAACCCAACATGCACACAAACGAGCACGAGCACGAGCCCGCGAGAAGGTCAGCAGCTCACCCTGCGCGCGCCAGTCAGGCATGGCGCCGCCGCGCGCCGCCCACTCGGCGGCGATGCGCAGCACGGCGCCGCCGCCCGCCAGCGTGGCGCAGGCCAGCAGCGGCGCGCCGTTGTAGGCGGCGGCCGGCAGCGCGGACAGGGGCTCGCCCATCTCCACCAGCTGGCTGCCCAGGTAGGACATGAGGCTGGGGCAGGCCCTGCGGCGCCGAGTGTGTGTGCGGGGGCGGGAGGGTTGCATGCAAGGTCAGGCAGCTGTTGGGCACGGTACGACATGGAACATTGGACAGGCCGGGGAGGATGGGGGATAGCAACACGAGCCGCGGCCGCAGCAGGGCGGCTCAGCAGGTATGCGCGGAAGGCACGGACCGGCGCAGGGCCTGGCGACCTGTACACGGCACGTGGGCTGCCGCTCACCTGAGCGCGCTGTAGGCCAGCAGAGTGCGGCCCATGCCCACGATGCGGCCGTGCGAGGGCCCGAACACCGCGTGCCAGTCCGGCCGGCCCGCGGCGCCCGGGCTGCCAGCCTCGGCCTCGGCCTCCGCCTCCTCGGCCTCAGCCTCGGCCTTGATCTCGGCAGCAATCGCCGCCTGCGCGGCCTCCAGCGCGTTCACGGCCGCCGCCACCGCCAGCGGCTCGCCGTCGGGCGACGCCGCCAGCGCGACGCTGTGGGCGCAGGACGAGGTCGCGCGGGTGCCAGCGGCGCGCGGCGCCTCCGCCTCCGCCCCCGCCTGGACCTCGTCCATGGACTCGTCCTGGCGCTCCTCGCGGTCGCCGCCCACCTCGTCGCCGCCCTCCTCCGCCTCCAGGTCCTCCGCCACGCCGCACACCTCCGCCTCCGCCTCCGCCTCCTCCGCCTCCAGCACGGCCGCGCAGCGCTCGCCGTGGTCCACGAACAGGCCGAGGCTCACCACCAGCCGCCGCGCCGCGTCGGCGTCCAGGCCGCGCAGCATGGCCGCGGCCTCGGCCGCCGCGCCCGCCTCCTCCAGCAGCAGCACGGGCGCCCAGCCGCCGAGCAGCACGCCCGCGCGCGGCTCCAGGATGAGCAGGCCCTGGGAGGGCGCGGCCGGAGGGATCTCGATCTCCACGTCGTACAGGCTGTACGTCGCAGCGCCGGCCGGGCCGGCGGCGGTGGCGGCGGCGGCGGCAGCGGCGGGCTGCGGTGAGCCGGCGGCAGGCGGGGGCGAGGGCGAGGCAGCAGAGAGGGAGATGCCGCTCGCCTCGCGCTGCGCAGGCGGCGCCACGGGCGCCGTGGCGTCGGAGGCGGTGGGCGTGGCGGCGGTGGCCTCGTGGCGACCGCCGGTGGGGCAGCTCTCGGCCTCCTGCTCCGTCACCACCACCGACGACGGCGGCGCCGCGGCGGCGAAGGGCTTGCCGCCGCCGTTGACGTCGACGGGCGTGAGCGTGACGGCCAGCGCCAAGCCGCCCATGCGCGCCAGCACGGTGACGCCGGCGCCGTCCAGGTGGCGGCCCAGCACACGCAGCCGCACGTAGCGCGAGCCGTCCATGGCTGCATGGGGGCAGGGTGGCGGGCGGGTGGTGGTGCAGAGATCAGGTAAGCGAAGCGTAGCAGGCGTAGGGGGGTGTGGGTGGCCGTGATCATGCGAGCAGGGCGGTGCGAATGCCTGTGTGTGGACTTAGATGCCGGCGTAAGGAGGCGCCAGCTCAGGCAGTCATTGCCAGGCAGTCCCCAACGACTCACCCAAGTGGTCCATGTGCAGCACGGGCGCCTCCGCCGCCAGCAGCTCGGGCTTGGCCACGCGCTGGCCGCCGCGCCGCATGGCCACGCCCGCCCAGCTGGCGCGCTTGGGCGCCGCGCCGGGGCGCAGGTAGATGGCCTGGTCGGCCGCCTGTGTTCGAGTTGGAGGTGGGGAGGTCGGGAGGTTGGGACGCGCGGACGTGAGAGTTGGACCCGTGAGGGAATGCAAAGACGGGGTTGGGACTTGTGCTGGTGGTGTGTTGAGAGGTGCACACAAATGCACGCGCCGCCGCGGCCCGCACCTGCAGGTAGATGTCCTTGCAGTGCAGCGACTGCGGCAGCGCCGCCAGCAGCGCGGCGGCGGCGGCGTCCACGTCACCCTGGCGCAGCAGCTCCGCCACCAGCGCCTGCTCGTCGCCGGCGTGCAGCGCGTCCAGCACAACCTCGGTGCAGCCTGCCGGTCGGGTGGCACATCATCGCCAGGAAAAACACGCTATTAATACGGCAAAGCGAAGTAAATATTTAAATAAGTGCAACAAAAGTAGGAAAAAACAGAATAAATTATAGCAAAAATAGCGCAGCGCTCACCGGGTCGCAGGCAGCCCTGCACCAGGTCCAGCGGCGCCTGGCTGGCGAACGCCTGCATGCGGCTGCGCACGTCCGGCGGCAGCTCGTCCGGCAGGCAGTTCATGATCTTGAGCGACACACGCGTCAGCAGGTCCGGCGCCGCGTAGCCGCCGGAGCCGGCGGCGGGCGCGGCGCCCGCCGCCGCCGCCAGCACCGGCGAGGCGGCGGCGGTGGCCATGGCGGCGGGCACGCCGGCGGTGGCGGCGCTGCGCGCGTCCATCAGCGCCTGCAGCTGCGCCGCCGGCGAGGCGCGCGCGGCGCCGAGGGCGACGGCGGGCGCGACGCCCAGGCCGGCGAGGGAGCCCAGGCCGGCGGCGGCGGCGGCTTGGCCGGCGGCTGCGGCTGCGGCGGCGGCGGAGGGCGCGCCGGAGGGCATGGGCGCCATGCCGTTGACGCTGCCGGCGTTGCCGTTCGCGGCGGCGGCCATGGCGGCGGCGGCGACCTGGTCGGCGTCGGGGGCTTGGCCGGACTGCAGCGTCAGCATCAGCTGGCGGCGCAGCAGCTGCTTCTCGGCCAGGCAGCCCTGTGCGTGCGCGGATGGGGCACGGTGCAAGGCAGTGAGGACCCAGGCAGGAGACACAGCGTCGGATTCAGCACGGTAATGTGCATGCTAGGGACCAACGTCACACGTCACATTTACCAGGCAGTCAGGGTGGACAACAGGCATTGAATGGCTTTGACTACGCTGCTTACGTTGAGCTCGGTGGACAGGTGGTGCGTCTTGGTGTCGGCGTCCAGCAGGCGCGACAGCAGCAGGCCGGCGGCGGGCACCGCCGGCGCGGCGGCGGCCGTGGCGTTGGCTGCCAGCGCCGCCGCCTGCGCCTGCTGCAGGTGCAGCAGCTGCTGCTGCTGCGCCAGGGCCTGCTGCTGCTGCTGCAGCAGCTGCATCTGGTGCTGGTGCTGCACCTGCTGCTGGTGCTGCTGCTGCGCCTGCGCGTGCAGCAGCTGCCGCTGCAGCAGCAGGTCGCTGCCGGCGGAGGCGCCCGACGCGCTGCCCTGGTGGGAGCCGGCGAAGCCGGCTCCCACCGAGCCCAGGCCTGCCAGCAGCTGCTCCTGCGAGCCGCCCAGCTGCGACAAGCCGGCCATGTGCGAGCCGGCGAGCTGGGACAGGCCGCCCAGCTGCGAGCCCATCAGCGCGTTGGAGCCGCCCAGGGGGCTCATGCCGCCCAGGGCCGACAGCCCGCCCAGCGAGCCCAGCCCCTGCTCCAGCAGCAGCGTGCGGCCGATGCCCAGGCTGCCCAGGCCCGCGGTGGAGTTGGTGCTGCCCGGCGGCAGCGCCATCAGGGCCTCCATGTTGGGCGGGCTCAGCGCCGCCATGGCGGCGGCGGAGCCGCCGCCGGGCGCGCCGCCGGCGCCGCCGTTGGCGGCCGCGCTGGTGGCGCGCGACATGGCCGCACCGCCGGCGGCGGCGACGGCGAGGTCGACGGCGCCCTGCAGGCCGCTGGCGCCCGTCGCGAGCGCCGCCAGGCTGCCGGTGTTGCTGCCGGCGGCGCCCGCGCCGCCGAGGTGACTGAAGCCGGGCACGCCCTGCAGCATCTGGCCGCCGCGGCCCGAGCTGAAGCCGGAGCCCAGCGCGGACATGCCCCACGACTGCAGCCGCATCTCGTTGCTGCCCATCACCATGGCGCTGCCGTTGTTGATGCCGGCGGCGCCGCCGCCGCCCGCGCCGTTGTTGTTGACGGCGGCGATACCGCCGCCCGTCAGGGCGGCCATGGCGGCCGCGTTGGCGGCCGCGGAGCCGCCGCCAACGCCGCCGCCACTGCCCATGCCCAGCCCACTGAGGCCGCTCAGCCCAACAAGGCTGCCGTTGGCGCCAGGCATGACGCCCGTGCCGTTACCGTTGCCCCCGTTGCCGTTGCCGCCGTTGGTGTTGTTGCTGCCGACGCCCAGGTCCACGTTCTGGGTGGTCAGCAGGTCCATCAGCGAGCCCAGCAGCGCGCCGCTCTCGTCGCTGGGGCCCAAGATGACATCATCGTTCTCCAGGCTCATGCGCACCAGCCGGCCCCCGTCCGACACCGTCTGCACGGCGTTGTTGCCGCCGCTGGCCAGCGCGTCGCCGTCGCGGCGCGAGCCCGCCATCTGCTTGCTGTTGGTGTTGGCGGCGGCGGCGGCGCCGAGGGCGCCGGCGAGCGTGTTGGCGGACCTGGCGCCGCCGCTGGCGGCCGAGGCGCTGGGCATGGTCGATATGACGGCGCCGCTGGCGGTGAGCATGCGCCCGCCACCGCCGGCGCCGCCCGTGGCGGCGCAGCCGGCGAGCGTCTGCGGCATGCCGGGCAGCGCCGGCGGCAGGGCGCTGCCGTTGAGCATGGCGACCAGGGCGGGGTCGACGCCGTCGCTGCCGCTGCTGGGGCCCGCCAGCGACGGCGCGTTGCAGCCCTGCGGCGCCGACGACTTGAGCATGGCCTGCTGGATGAGCAGCATCTCCTGCGGCGAGCTCGCCAGCAGGTGCGCGGCGGCGCCGGCGCCGGTCAGCGTCTGCACGTGGTGCGACAGGTGGCTGCCACCGCCGCTGCCGCCCATGCCAGAGCCGCCGCAGCCGGTGGCGAGCGCGACGTCAGAGAGCGCGGAGCCCTGCAGGTCGCGGGAGCAGTGCTCGCGCAGCGAGCCGCGCACGGTGGGGTCGGAGCAGGGCTTGGACGGCCAGGCCGCGGCGGCCGCCGCCGCCAGCTGCGGCTGCTGGTGGTGCTGGTGGTGGTGGTGCTGCAGCAGCATCTCCTGCTGCAGCAGCGGGTGCAGGTTGTTGGCGCTGGGCACGGCCGGCAGGCCGCCTGCGCCATCCGCGGCGCTGCCCACCTGCAGGCTCCATGGCGACGCCGCCGCGTCCTGCTGCGACCCGGCGCCGCCCTGGCTGGCGATAGCCGAGTCCTGGCCAGACGCGGGGGTCATCCGGCGCTGCTGCTGGTGCCCCGCCGCCGCCGCTGCGGCAGCCGCCGCCATGTGCTGGCGAGCGGCGAACATCATGGGGCCCGACTGCGCCGCCGCTGCGGCGCCGCCGGGCAGGCTGACCTGGTGGGTGAGGCCCGCCGCCGCCGCGGCGGCGGCGATGCTGCCGGGGCCGCCCGCGTCCACGCCGCCGTTCACGGCGACCATCGCCTGGGAGTACGGGTTGCCGCCGTACTGCTGCATCACGTGGGCGCTGAGGCTGGCGTGCATGCCGCCGGCGCCGGCGCCGCTCTCGGGGCCGGTCATGCCGCTGGCGGGGCTGTGCGCCACCAGCGCGGTGCTGCCGCCGCCGCCGGCCATGGCGGTCGCGGGCGACATGGGCTGCATGGACGACTGCTGGCCGCCGTAGCGCCAGCCGGTCTGGCCGGAGAGGCCCCCACTCGCGCGCGGGTGCTCGCGCGAGCCGTCGCTGCCGCTGCCGCCCGACTCGGGCAGCAGCGGGTCGGTCTCTGGCGAGCCCACGCCCGTCATCGCGCCGCCGGGCGCGCAGCCGCTCAGCGCCTGCGCCAGCGCCAGCGGCGTCACCAGCGTCACCGGCGCGCCCCCGGCGATGCGCACGCCGCCGGCGTTGAAGGCGGCGGCGGCAGCCGCGGCTGCCGTTGCCGCGGCGGCGGCAGCCGCCATGGCGCCGGCGCCGGCGGGGCCGCCCAGGTGGCGCGCCTTGCGGGAGTCTGGGTAGGAGCCCTCGCCGCTGCCGCTGCTGTCGGCGGGGCGCTTCCCGCGCAGGCCGCTGGCGGGCGGCGCGGGGCACTCGCTGCCCATGCCCATGCCCATGCCGCCGGCGCCGTCGTCCATGCCGGTGGCGGCCGCCGCCGCGGCCGCGGCGGCGTTCATCTTGCGCGTGCGGCGAGCGCGCTTGTTGATGCGGATGCGGTCAAGCTGCACGCGGCACGTCCTGTGTGGCGGGCGCGGCGGGCGACACAGCAGCAAACATTTTATCAAGGTCAGAAACGGCCCAACAAAGCGGCGCCCCGCTTCCTTCAGGGCATTGTCTGTTTCCTGCGACCCCGCGCCTCATGTCTGGATCTGAACTCGCGCGAGTAACTTGAGCCCGCGCACCTCTTTGCTCCCTCGAACGCGTTCACGTGGTGGAACTTGGAGCACTGCTGGCACAGGCGCGAGGGCGCGCCGCCGATGATGAGCACCGGCGCCTTGCTGTGCTCCTCGCACACGCGGTGGCGCAGGAAGTAGCCCTTCATGCCAGCCAGGCTCAGGCCGCACCCCATCACCTGGGTGGGGTGGCAGATGATCCGGTGTGGGACGGGGAGAACAAAAGGGCGGTACAAGGATGAAGGGCTTGGACCAAGCTGCGAGTCGATGTGGGTCAGGCCAATGCCACATAAGGGCGTCCAGGGCCGACCAACCCAGATCATGGCCGGCATGCGTTTGCCAAGCAGCGCATCACAGCCCAAACCGATCTAATATTTCTCCCGAAGGCCTGCCGAGAGGATGTGTACAGCTTGCCCTTGCCCCAGAGACTTCTGGCTACATTTGCCCCGCATTTTGCACCTGCCGCGTCCCGACGCCCGCGCCACGAGCCTCAGCACGCAGGCTCCAGCCAGACCCCCGGTACCCCCACCTGGCACGCCATCTTGCTTCCGCCCGGCTGGGGGCTGTAGACCGGCGCGGTGGCCAGCGCTGCGTGGTCGATGTTGCAGGGCCCGTCCGCCCCGTCCACGACGAGCACGCCGCCGTCGTAGTCCATACCGCCGCAGCCGCTGCCCTGCTGCTGCAGCTGCTGCGCTGTCGGGTGCTGCGACACGCCGCTGTCGTTCCCGCTCGTGCGGCCATACATTTGGGCCTGGGGGCCAGGAGCCTCAGCTGAGGGGATCGCAAGAGGAGAGCGAGGCGCGTGTCAGTGGCGCCGAAAGGACCGTTCGGGGCCGTTCGGGTGTTTCGGCGTCTTACAAACATCAGGACCATGGGTGGTGATAGTTTGTGAGAGCTGCTGCCTCTCTGGCATTCGCCAAAGCGGATTGCAGAACAGCCTGAAACCGTTGCCGAGCCGACCTGATGTTGCAGGACCACATCACCGAGTGAGTGAGTTGTGAGTGAGTCCTCTTACCGGGCTTCCTGGTTGCGGTGAGATGAACGGGGTCCCAGGTGTAACCAGTCAGGTTCCAATGCCCGGCCTCAGCAGCGGGCTCAGCGATATCGAGGTCCCACAGCTCAAGGTCTTCCTCGCTTGCCATCAGCCCGCCTCAGACGCCTGCATGAAATTTTAGGCAAGCCTTACAACATTTGACACGGCGCTTTCGGGCAGGACCTCAAACGTGACCCATGACACTGGGCGCAGCAAAATGACTCTACTCGCGCGCCCCGAAGTAACTCGCCTTAGGGCCGCGCCAGGATTGCGCCGTTCTTGCCAATGGTTGCAGCTAAGTGGTGTGGAGGATGTTTAGTCGACGCGTGGAGGACGCGCCCAGGAATTTGCGCAAGACCTGCGCCTCACGTGTGGCTGGGCTGTCTCTGGTGATCTGTGTCTATGTGTGTCACAAGTGCGATACAAAAGAGCTTCGGGGGGCGTGTCTGGTGTGCCAGGGGCGTCGGAGTCAGCGGAGTCGCGGTCCTGCAAATAACGCTAGGGCTAATGCGCTCCTGCGCTGTCTCGCGTCTTGGGCACAACGACGAGCAGAAAGCGAGAAACGAAAGTGAGAAACTAGTCGAAAAACTAGCGCCATGTGAACGGGCGGAGGAAACGCGCACATGGAGGTTTAACGAAACCGGCCACAGGGCTCTGCTTTTTGTTCGCTGAATAATCACACTGGCTACCTGTCAACGCAAAACAACAACGCGAAACGGGGTTTGTGGTAAAGTGCGACTCCTGCGGGGTTGATGCGTCAAACTGCCCAACTTGCGCATTCTCGCGTACTTCACTCAGGCAATCAACAGCAATACGTGCATCCTACATGCTCATTCATCAGCTCCCCTATTAGCGGGATGTCGACAGTGACACACCGAGACCCTGCACTTACCTCCGAGGTTTGCGCCGAAGCCGCTTTGCGATTTCAGCAAAACAAACTATATGAGAAGGCTCCGACAACAGAGTGCGCCAGTAATCCCATGACGCTGTGTCAGGGCGTACACCTTCCCGCGTGTCGGCGCCGGTGGCATCGCTGGAGGTCCCACACACGCGCGCTCGTGCGGGCGGCTTTGTTTCGCCGCAGCATAAGCGCGTACAAGTGCGAGCGTGAAGCGATGTACCGCCGCAGGAGCGTCGGGACCTGCGCCCCCTACCTCAACAACCAACCCCTACCGCTACGCAGTACCCCGGCTTGCCCCTCCCCCCTCAGGTAGTTCGCCCGCGGTGTAAGAGGGACGAGGGGGACGTTACCTGCCCAAGCCACTGGGGTGTCTTGGGGGGGGTCTGTACAGCAGTTTCCCACGGAGACCGACGCGTTGACCCATCCGCGTTGTCCCATCCACGCATTATAGCGCATATGGGGTGGGGGTGGGGGTGGGGGGCGCTAGGGGTGTCACCGAGGAAAGAGGATGCACCAAGCGGACTTCCTTAACAAACTTTTGTAGGGTCATGGTGTTGTAACTGTTCCGTTCCTGCCCGCTTAATGATTGCAGAATTTGCATGACTGTAGTCCCTATCACAGGCTTCCCAGCACCGGTCTCGTGTTGCTGGCTCCCAACAACAACTGACTGCGCATCAACTTTGACAGGCTCGTAATGTTCAGGGTAGTGCTGTCCAGGAGGATCAGGTCACCGCCCGAAACGTGTTTGGATGCAAATTGTTCCCACCGCACAACAGTAATAAGGCATTCCTAAAAGACCGCAAAAGATCAGGCCGTGCTCGCGAGCCGACCAAACTGGGGGTATGAGGGCGCGGGGTGTGCCCGTGGCGAGTGGATGGTGGGTGTCGGCGAGCGGCGCGCGTGCCTCAGCGATCACGGCGGTTGGCCCGCGCGAGGCCGCAAAGAATTCAATAAATTATAATGTGCTACAGATGTATTGTTTATGCTTGTGAAAATTGGGCGCGCTTGTGGGTGCGCTTGCCGCGTGCAAGCGTTGCTAGCGTCCCTGCGTTAGCGGCGGCGGGTCGAAGCCAGCAACTGAGTCGAAGTTTGGTTCGTAGCCGCAGCCCCCGTCGGGCGGGGTTACCTGGGAACTTCGACAGCAGTGTACGGGGCGGGCCTACCGTCAGTATAAAAGGCCGACCCTTTCCGGCGGTTAGCAGACCCAGAGCCACGCCGTGCCTACACGACGGCGAACACTTGGTTGACTGGTGAACGCTTTCAATACTTGTAAGCATCAAAACGCTCCGCGGATGCCAAGGGACGCTTACACTCCCCCCCCTCGGGACGGGAGCCGTCCTCGGATCCCAGCGCCGGCCGCAACAGTCGCGGAATCATGGGCACAGGCGCGTACAAGCGCACAGCGTTGTTTCCAGCCAGCGTCATCGGCTTACTTATAGAGTTGCGCGTTTCGAACTCAGCACCTCGAGATTGCACCACGTCTGATACATCGAGATCGAAGAATTGTGGGAAGCGCGGATCGACCTCGCGACCTTTGGGTCTCACGCATAGAGCAGGGATCAAGTGCTCTAAGACGCTATTCGGTCTCGATACCATTTGTAAGCTAGTTGTAGCTTAACAGGAACATACTAGGTGCTCACCGAGAGAGAGTGGAACTATTCTCCGACAACTATGGATGCTAACGAGGATTCCTAAGGGGAAACAAGGAAACTGTATGATAACCGTATGACTGGTGGTGTATGAATACACCTGTAATAGACTTGTTAGGCTCTGTGCGTGTAGCGCTGATAAGCGCTAGCGGACTTACGCATCTCGATACCATTTGTAAGCATCAAAACGCTCCGCGGATGCCAAGGGACGCTTACAATACTTCCCAACACGTATTATTGTGCTTGCACTTGGCTGCTCGAACTTGCCCTAACGGGCCTCCGGCCCTTGTAATCTGTGTGTTGATGAACCTGCCCGCACTCCCCTGCCCCTACTAGTTGGGGCCCCTTTCCTGCGCTGTGTGCGCCCCCCACGGCAGCTGGCCAGCCGTCTGCAACAGGGCAGCTCTGAGCCTAAGACCCTGCAGGAACCAGCCCACCGAACCAAGAGCAGTCCGCGCCCCTGCAGCTGCAACCACGTCAGCTGCCATCTAGTGCCCGCTCCCAGCACGGCGAGCGAAGACAGCAGTGAGCGAGCCAAGTGCCCGTGCTGGCTGTGTGTGTGTGCCCCGATTCGGCACCACCTTTCTCCCTGTCCCCCTTTCCTCTGGCGTGGCCTTCTCTTACCACGCAGTTCAGCCCGTTCACGCAAGACTTCCGCTGTAAGACGCATCTCGATTTAGTTAGTTGACACCCTTCCGCACCCTTTCAGTATCCAACGCATTCCCATCTACGGTATCGAGCCAGACTTTCTGACGTACAGCGCACGCTCTGTCCCCATACAAACGTGTGCAGCAAGCTCTCATACGATCCTTGGGCCGCTCATCTGACGCTGGAAACGCAAAAATTTATGGGGTTTGGATGCGTTCCGCGCGGGTGACGCGAGTGTGGTATCGAGACGGGTTTGAGAGCCCGTCTCCTCCTAGTCTTCAAGCCATCTAGTCGAAAATGGATCCCTCCCACACGGCTGGTCTTACGGCCGCCAGCTTGCACGTGGTTCCCCTGTTCTACCCGGAGAAGCACAACGCCCGTACATGGCTCTCCAACATCGAAAGATACGGCGAAGCCCTGCACTGGACCGAATCAAACAAGTTAAGTGTTGCACGATGCCGCCTGGGGGCTGAGGAGGCACAGAAATGGGAGTCAGGAGAGGGTGGCTTTGAGACGTGGGATTCGTTCAAGCAAGCATTCCTCAAACGCTTTGCGGCAAGCATCCAGGAGCTGCACGCGAGCCTTGCGGCCTGTGTGCAGGAGATGGGGGAAACAGTGCAGTCGTATGCAGACCGGTACCGGTACCTGCTGGCGCTGCTGGGCATCGACGGCAACTCTGGCACCCAGCACCTGATTCACTTCCTGGGAGGCTTGCGCCCACGTCTGGCCCGTAAGGTCTACAAGTCCCACCCATTATGGCTCCGGGACGCGATCGATGAAGCTATCTACCTGAGCGACGGGAACTGGAAGGGCCATCGGCGCCGCGTAACCCCCGAGAGTGCCGAAAGCGACACGGATTATCACCAGCAGTCGACCTCAGCCTCTCCATGATATTCATCTGCAGGGACAGCGTGACCCGGCACCCAAATTTCTGTCATGGAAGTGTTTCGAAGCAACATGTTCGCCCGGTTTTCGGTCTCACACACCCTGAGGCCCTTGCGGCCCTCCTATTGGTATTTATACGGGGCTTATGTCAGCAAACCCAGTCACAAGCCCGTGAGGCGTTACTTGTCCCGATGCAGACCACCCAACTCAAGCGAGTTATTGCACGCCCACTCAACTTACGCAAAAGGTCAAGATGTCAAAGGGCTGGTACCAGCAAGCCATGCAAGGAAAGGCCGCTGTCGCATTTATCCAGCAGAGGCCCCAGCGGAACGCCAGCGAGGATGCCACTAACACTACAAATTTAGGATGTGTTACAAACATTCACTTAGATGAAAGACGTTACCGACGCGCATCGCTACGCCAACAACTGCTATTATGCCGAGAAACGCAGAGACGTCTTGTCTGCTTGACACCAGGATGGCACAACGTGATAAATTGAGTCATTTATATGTTTGAACGCGGTGTTACCGGTCTGAGCCCTGAAAGCAAATCCATATTTCAATCTGGCGTTTTTGCTTGCTGACTCTTACACGACTCTTTATCCAGGCATTAAGATAAAACATGTCACATTTGTGTGCGCAAAGGACTCTGTGCGCAAGGGACTTCGGAAAGACAGATCCGGACCCGCGGACCACGACTGCCACGACTCCGCCGACAGCTGACACCCTCGGGCGTGCCACACGCGGAATCGCGCACTTAATCGCCTGCACTTCCGCTTACCAACCTGGGGAGTCTTTATGTGCTTTAATCCCTCATGCCATAGTGGCGGGGTGACGCAACTGGGCTGCACAGCTCATCATACGAAGTAGCGGCATCGAGCACTCCCCAAGCTACTCTACGCCACCACTAAGCTGCTCCCACCCTGGCCACGCACGCCGTACTACTGGAGACCCACGACCGCTGACAATTCAACAGGAGCTGCGCAACTGCGCGACCAGATCCTGAATTTAGCTCCTTTGGTTCACAGTTTCGGGCGCTGAGAGCGCCTGAGGGGACCAGGCGATTCACACACCCCGAGGCTGCACAGCTGTCCAGGAGGATCAGGTCACCGCCCGAAACGTGTTTGGATGCAAATTGTTCCCACCGCACAACAGTAATAAGGCATTCCTAAAAGACCGCAAAAGATCAGGCCGTGCTCGCGAGCCGACCAAACTGGGGGTATGAGGGCGCGGGGTGTGCCCGTGGCGAGTGGATGGTGGGTGTCGGCGAGCGGCGCGCGTGCCTCAGCGATCACGGCGGTTGGCCCGCGCGAGGCCGCAAAGAATTCAATAAATTATAATGTGCTACAGATGTATTGTTTATGCTTGTGAAAATTGGGCGCGCTTGTGGGTGCGCTTGCCGCGTGCAAGCGTTGCTAGCGTCCCTGCGTTAGCGGCGGCGGGTCGAAGCCAGCAACTGAGTCGAAGTTTGGTTCGTAGCCGCAGCCCCCGTCGGGCGGGGTTACCTGGGAACTTCGACAGCAGTGTACGGGGCGGGCCTACCGTCAGTATAAAAGGCCGACCCTTTCCGGCGGTTAGCAGACCCAGAGCCACGCCGTGCCTACACGACGGCGAACACTTGGTTGACTGGTGAACGCTTTCAATACTTCCCAACACGTATTATTGTGCTTGCACTTGGCTGCTCGAACTTGCCCTAACGGGCCTCCGGCCCTTGTAATCTGTGTGTTGATGAACCTGCCCGCACTCCCCTGCCCCTACTAGTTGGGGCCCCTTTCCTGCGCTGTGTGCGCCCCCCACGGCAGCTGGCCAGCCGTCTGCAACAGGGCAGCTCTGAGCCTAAGACCCTGCAGGAACCAGCCCACCGAACCAAGAGCAGTCCGCGCCCCTGCAGCTGCAACCACGTCAGCTGCCATCTAGTGCCCGCTCCCAGCACGGCGAGCGAAGACAGCAGTGAGCGAGCCAAGTGCCCGTGCTGGCTGTGTGTGTGTGCCCCGATTCGGCACCACCTTTCTCCCTGTCCCCCTTTCCTCTGGCGTGGCCTTCTCTTACCACGCAGTTCAGCCCGTTCACGCAAGACTTCCGCTGTAAGACGCATCTCGATTTAGTTAGTTGACACCCTTCCGCACCCTTTCAGTATCCAACGCATTCCCATCTACGGTATCGAGCCAGACTTTCTGACGTACAGCGCACGCTCTGTCCCCATACAAACGTGTGCAGCAAGCTCTCATACGATCCTTGGGCCGCTCATCTGACGCTGGAAACGCAAAAATTTATGGGGTTTGGACGCGTTCCGCGCGGGTGACGCGAGTGGGCTGCACAGTGCGCAATGTGTAACATTGATTGCGTCCCTCCAAACGAATACACTTGTGGCTGTATCATCACAGATGTCCACACGGTCAGATTCAACGCAAGCGCTCGTGCAACCCAGTACACAGCTATTGCATCCCCCCACATGTAACGTGGTAACGTTGTGCCCGGATGTCGAGACGCGGACCGCATCATATCGCAATACATCTGCAACGCTTCTTCCTCTCCATTCGGGGCACTGCGACCTGGCAGGGGGTTCTCCGTGTATTGAGCGAGAAGGGTAGCTGCGACCGTGCGTGCCCGCCCCTGATCTGCATAGTATATTTCAAGCACACCTATGTGATCAGAAACGTCTCCTAGCTGGGTAACGGCTTCAGCGTACTCGGCGTATGCTTGCTCTAGTGCGTTCATTGCCCTCGCGCGAACATCGTGCGCATTGACTGCCTGTCCGAGCACCGCCTCTACCACGTAGGCAACTGCGTCAAAAAGGCAATTTCCCACTTGATACCGGTAATTGGAGACCCGCGATAGGCCGCGCTCGCGTAACCGCGCGTCCAAACCTTGTAGACTGGCCATCCTTAGCTTGATATAAGCAGCGATACAGCAATACAACGATACAAAGATTCAACGATACAGCGATACAGAGATACAGCGATACTGCTGTCGCTGATGCAGCAAGCGACCTTCACAACTTCGGCGACTTGTCCCCAATATTAATGTTCCACGTCACGTTTCCACTGCGCACTAATTGGCGCAGGTCAAGGCCCTGACAACGTGTCACGCGGGCCCTGACGAGTTCTTGCCGCTGGTGCAGCATTACCATGTTCATATCAGCCGATATAGGCTGTATGGTATTTTTCGTCGATGCGTCCACTTCCTTCAGCACCTCCCCAGCAACTTCATTCAGTAACTCCTCCCATCACCGTCCATGCCGCGAGCACAGTTGTATTCACCGCCGCTCCTCCGCAATCTATAACGATACACGTGGTATTCTTCGTCGATGTGTTGACTTCCTTCAGCACGATTCAGTAATTCCTCCCATCGCCGTCCATGCCCCGAGCACATTTCTATTGACCGCCGCTTCTTTGCAATCTTTAACCATACATTTCGCTCTCACTTGCGCAATTACTCTGCCCTGTCTTGAGCGTTACTCCGTCCCTCACTCCGTCCCCGCGATTCACAACTGTTTTTACCAAGTTACGCTCCTCTAGTTAAACGTCTCACAGCGCCTTACTATCATGACCTATACTTGTTCGGCTCGGGCTCTCAAACGTAACTGGGGATAAAACTGTAATAACCGGGGGCACCCCGCCCTGGGACTCGATGCGACCGCAATGGCTTCCGCCCCTCCCCCTTCGGGGGAAGGGGCAAGCCAACCGGGAACCAGTGGAGGTGGCGGAACCTTGCCCCGAACGCTGTCCCACACTCCCCAGCCGCGCAGCAGCACAGCACTCCAAGGGCACGCCTCTTTGCCCTGCTCCTTCCATCGCACCACGGGACTGCGCCCACCTGACCCCTTTACCCGGCCCCATCGCGCCATGCTCCTTCCACCGCCGCGCCTGCTCCCTGCAGCACACCCCTGCAGCCTGCAGATGTCTTGCAGCCCCTACGCCTGCCTCTGCCGGCCCCTCTACAGCTCCGCCTCCTGCCGCTCTTGCTCCCGCAGCGCCGCCGCCAGCTGCTCCACCAGCTCCGCCCCGTGATCGAGCCCCAGGCTGATGTGCCCCGCCCCCGGCACCAGGCGCAGCCGCCCCGGCCCCGCCGCCCCGGGTATGGCCGCCGCCAGGTGCCGGGCCATGGCGGGCGTCACGTTCAGGTCGGCCGTGCCCTGTTTTGGCGGGGATAGGGGTGGCAGCGGGGTAGTTCACTTCCATAACGGCATAAGCCAAAGCAGCCGTGGATGAGGGAGGCATGTGCGAGAGAGATTTTTGGCGGGGCTGGGACTTCCGTAAGACTGTCGGCCCGGCCCGGCACCGGCGCATGATAGGATCTGAAAGCCAGCAAAGGCCGAGGCGCCGCCAGGCGCGTGCAAGACCGGGGGCGCCGTACATACGCCCCCAGTCCCTGGCCCGTCCCTTCCCTCTCTACACCAACACAGGCCGCCCCGTTCACCAGCTCTCCACCGACCGCTCAGCCGCCGCGCCCCTGCCCCTGCCCCTGCCCCTGCCCCTGCCCCTGCCCCTGCCCCTGCCCCTGCCCCTGCCCCTCCCCCTGCCCCTGCCCCTGCCCCCGCCCCTGCCCCTGCCCCTGCCCCTGCCCCTGCCCCTGCCCCTGCCCCTGCCCCCGCCCCTGCATCTACCTGCCACACGAAGGTGGGCGCGGTAATGCGCTCCAGCGGCAGCCCCCAGGGCTCGGACGTCAGGCGCATGTCGGCCCACAGCCCCTCCAGCCCCTGCGCCAGCGCCTCGGTCCCCGAGCCCGCCATGAGCGCCACCAGCTCGGGCTGCTGCCGCATCGCGCGCGCCACCGCCAGCCTGCGGGTTTGTGACGTGGCGGGCAGGCAGGCAGGCAGGCAGGCAGGGGAGCGGCAATGGTGGTTGGGTGGCGGCGTGCATGTCGGGGTGGGATGGGGTGCAAGCAGCAGTTTTAGAGAGCTGACAGGACTGGGGAGGCGCTGGCGCGCACCTGTCTGCCCGCGAGAAGCCGGCAGCTATCAACATGGCCGCCGTCGCCGCCTCCGACAGCGCCGACCCCGCGGCCGCACGCCGGACCGCGCCGCCGTTGCCCGCCGCCACGGCCGCTGTCGGCGTCCCGGCTGGCGGCGCGGCCGACGCCATCGCGTCGCCGCCTCCCCGTTCCCTTCCCCCTCCCCTTCCTCCGTCCTGCTCGCCTGCTTGCAGCCTGTCTGCAACACCCGCGCCGCCGCCGCTGCTGCCAACACCCTCCATCACGCCGGCTCCTGGCTGCACGCGTGCGTGCTCCGTTCTGTCGGCGCCCTCCTCCCGCGCCGCCTGCTGTCGTGCCGCCGCCGCCGCCGCCGCCGCCACCGGCCCCAGCCCCAGCGCGCCCGCCGCCTGCAGCAGCTGTGTGCCCGCCGCCATAACGCCGCCGCACAGGCGGGGCGCGTGGTTGATGGCCAGGTAGCCCAGTCTGTTGCTGAGGGCCATGCCTGGCGCAGCAGGGTGGCAGAGCAGACACGAACAGGTTCAGGGGCAGCGTGGGTGCGGCGCGTGCTGTGCGCGCGGTTTGGGAAAATGAAAAAATGCGTCGCCATGTCGCTTGGCGCGAAATACAGGGTAACGCAGCTGGGCGGATGGCGCATGCCCCTGTGGTGGCGTGCGCGCTGCCGTAGGTCAGGGCGACCGGCCACACGGGCACGGCAGGGCCAGCACATATGCAAGCGCGGTCGTCGCAGGTTGTATTGGATGCGTTGCGCCGCTGAGGACACCGGCGTGCCACACACAAGCAATTCCCCGCCACCCACCTCGCAGCAGCCCGGGCGCGTTGCGTGTGTGCGTCATGGACGCGACCAGGCACACCGCGGCCGTGCGCTCGGGCAGTAGCGCCGCGCAGGCCGCCGCGTAGGGCCCACCGCCTGCAGGGGTTTGCTCTTGCTGCGGTCACACAATTTGAGTGTCTGGCCCTGGCCCCACAGACAGTATGACTTCCAGCCGGGTGCTCCCGAAGCAACCTCCGCCACGACCACCACCGCCGCCGCTATCACCACCAACCATTGGCCTCGCCACAAGCATGTGTAACTATGAAGTGACCCGCACGACCAAAACCGCCGCCACTGCCACCGCCACGGTCTGCGCTCTGTGCGCCCCCGACCCACCGCTGGTGCCCATGAACACCACCCGCCGCAGCCCGGCGCTGTCCAGCAGCTGCCTCACAGCTTCCACCACCGTGGGGAAGTCGTACTTGGCAGGCGCTGCGGGGCGCGGGGTGATGGGAGGGATGTGTGCGTTTACCCGTACCCGGAAGCAGTCCCAGGGAGGCGGTGACTGGCAGGCAGCGGTGGTGCCACACGCCACTCGTGATGCGGAATGCAGCGGGCCGGCCGGTAGCAACGCCGAAATGACTCCTCCCGAGGACGGACGTTGACTGCCACATCAACCCCCGGCCCACCCGACGGCAGAGAGGAGCGCCCCACGCCGGGGCGGTTGATGGCGAGCACCCTCAGTCCGTGCTTCTCAGCGTGCGGGTGCAGGAATGCCGCCTCGTGGCGCGAGCCTGGCGCGTGGTTGAAGGTTGGGCGGAGGGCTCGGGTTGGTGGCACCGCACTTGGCGGGCGCTGCGGGGCGTGGCAGGACCGCGGCACGAAGCGGGACTCCCCCGACACGCAACTTCCCACCTGCGGGGCCTGCGATTATTTATCGCACCCCCCGCTCCCGTCCCCGCCCCCGCCCCTGCCTGCCCCTCCCCTCCCTGGGAGGCCTACTAGCCCAAGGCGCAGAGTAGGCTGTCGGCGCTGCAGGTGGCGCGCCCCTGAGGTCTAGAGCAGGGCGTCCGTACTAGTGCGTGCTCGCTGGCTCGTGAGCTGCGTCAGCAGGTCCCTCCTGTAACCAATGCAATCTCCCTGGCACCCCGACACCCCCGGGATTTTGGTGGCAGGTGTGCGAGCCAGACGCTAGGAGCGCACAAGTTTAACTCACTCGGCCATCCATGGTGATATATAATTGTGTAAGAAGCGATTGGAGCTCCAAATGACGCGAATTCGAGGGTCGAACCCGTCGGTAAGCGGAGCAGGGGCATGCTGTCGCGAGCTGTCGTTGTTTTATGTGAGAGAATAAATGACGAGGTTTTACTGTGACGTAAAGCTTGAGCGCTTGATTGGCCAGCTTGGCTAGGATATGGATTTGGCCTCCAAGGCCGCCACGATGCCATGCGGTGACAGCACCCAGTGACGACACGCCCGGCACTCTCCCCGGTCCCCAGTTCCTCTGCCCTGGCCAACAGCCCTCCACACTGAGCCGTGACCCTATGTGTGCGTATCGGAGGGCAGGCTGCGTAACGACCGTGGCGTAGAAAGGTAACGCAGGGTTCCGAGTCGTGCTTGCGGGTAAAGGGGCACGGTAAAGAGGGCATTGAGACATTTGATTGGGCGGTTGACGGAGGACTAACCCCCAACATGCTGCGCACAGGAAACCTCGACCCAGGGGGACGCGCATCCAGGGAGCTTACAATAAGAACTAAGAAGCAGTACCTGCGGGCACCGGTACGCACGCCCTGGGACGCCTGGGTACGCCACACAGTGGCATTTCCCTACACGCTTGCGGCGTGCATTGCAATCGGGCTGCTTGACCAGCTAATGATGCGCAATAGCATGGAGGACGGCCACGGAGAGATAACAAGGATACGACAGGATGGGGTTGGCTGGGTGTCAAGGGCGCGTTGGCTGTGGAAGGCGTGTGGGTAGGGCGCACGTGGCAAGGCACGTGGCGGGGCGTGGAGGAGACGGTGTGGGATGCGCCACAGCAGGTGCAGCTTCGGACTGACGCCCGTCCGTCTGTATGACCTCATGCCTGACCTTGCAACTCCTATCGCCTCTTACCGGTCACCGCACCTGGCGACAGGCCCACGCGCTGCATGGCGGCCGTGGTGGAGAGGCGGAGCGGCCGGGACAGGGCAGCAGGACGCGGCGGCAGAGGGTAGGGCCTTACGGCTGTCGCGGGGTGGTTTCCGGTGACAGCAGCCGCGGCGTGGCTTGCGGCAATCAGCTGCTGGGTGGCAGGCTGCGTGCTGCCGAACTGCCACCGGGCCTGGCCAACTAGGTCGCTCGGGGTTGGTTTCATCCATGGAGCTGTGTGCCGCAGTGCACTGACATGGCAGCCCATCCATCCATTGGCGGGGACCCTGTGCGGTGTGTGTAAAGTTGATGGGCCAATGGAGGGAAAAGGTGTAGCAGGAGCCGGTCAGCTAATGGCCCCGGGATCTGCTCCTCTCCCGGGTCGTCCCCGTGATCCGCAATGCCTGCTGGCTTCAATTGCATGCTTCTCCTGCACCAGGCAAAAGTTAAACTTTGTGTGTTGCTGCCCGATGTGTCCGCCACATGAGGAGTGCGCCCTGCGCCACATGCTAGCGATCTTGCACACGTTAGGGGGCGGAGGGCGCTGGTGCGCGCGGCGGGGCGCGGGCGAAGCCGGTGAGGCGGATGCGCGTGGGGCAGGGGCGTGCGGGTGGCGAGTGCGATCAGGTGCACGCGGCCGTACTTCTGAGATGGGCGTTTAGGGTTCAATAATCAGCCGCCTGCCGCCACTCAGCCACACTGCTATCTGGGCGGCGGCGGCGACCTACATTAGTCGCAGTACCAGGCTGTAGCGCGGGAGGACAGTCAAGTACAGCTGCAAAGTACAGGACAGTTTGGGGTTTGGCCGTGGGCGTCAGGGGTGCGTTGGGCGCGGGAGGGAAGCGATGGGAACGGCGTAAACGTGGCGTGGCGTGTGGCGTTTCAGGGTAGTCAGTCGGGCCGGCTTCCGTCCAATTCAATCTGAAAAGCGTGGACGTACCTTGCCTCAATATTCGAAAGCAGCATTCAACACGAACACCTGAGTGGTCTTGGAATTATCCTGGGCGCGGTTTTGCGGACCTGCGAAGTCTGGACATTGGGCCTCTTTCCAGTCGGGACTTTAGCCATTTAGTGGCTGCCACTTTAGCGGTGAATTTCCTCTACCACGCTCACTAGCAGGAAATCTCAACAATTTGCCGTGACAATAAGCTAGGCGCACCCAAAGTTTACTTGGGTGTTTCGCGCGTGTCGCCCCTCGCGAAAGCTGGTCCCCGGCCAGGTCGCAGGAGCCGACCTCGGCTTTACACCGCCCCGCTTTGCGTCCTACTATATTTAGTGTTGTTTCAGCGACCCCACAAATCAGCGGTGTGCGCGCAAGAGGGCGCGACTAAATCAACTGGAAAGAGGCCCATTCCGAATGTCAGGATCCGGGACGTCCCCCCGTGACACGCTTGCGTCCAGGGTTCGCTAAAACGCTAAGTCTCAATATTTATTTACCGAAATGCCACTAAACCCGGCGTTTCCCGGCTCCTAGCTCATATTATGATCATGCCAATGTGTCGTCGCTCGCCGGGCCATAGCCTCCTCACGTCTCGCGCGTCTAATTTGTGTCCCATATAAGGTCTCTAGCACAGCTACAGCAGCGATGTGGCTCTGTGGCCTTCGCCCGAAGCGCAAACTCCGCGCCACAGATGACTCGGAAGCCTCCGAGCACCGCATTTGCTCGCATGAAATTCAATTTACCTTGAGCGACCGTGCAGAGGCCAGAAACGGCTCAGATGGCGCGCCGGTCTTCCCAACGTCGAAGGGCCCCGTGCCGTCAGCGCTGCAGTTGCGCTGTGAAAACAGCAATCCACAGCAGAGCTTGCCCACCGCCGACGCGCAAGTGCTGCTCCTTGCGAGCGCGCTACTTGAAGTGCCCGGCGCGGTCACGCTTTTGGACGGGTTGGGACCCGGAAGCGTCGTCCTTGCTCAAAACAAGCTGAGCAAGTGAGTACAACAGACATGCTGGGTTGAGGCCACATGCGGAGCCTGCCCACGATTATAGTACTGCGACCCGCGTTGTTTGAAACCCCAACCAGGGCCGACTCGATCGGCACTGTCAGGTTGGGGCGGCACGGACTCCGGGATCGCTCGGGGCTCAATAAGTATTGGCGCACGAAGGTCTGTGCCGTGCAATGGCCAGCACGTGCCCTGCCAGCTTGTTCCTTAATTGCTGCCCTGACCGCCCTCCCCTCGTCTAGTTACGTTAGTTTGGCTTATTGGGCTGTACCCCACCCCACCCCATCCCCGCACCCCCCTTCCCTGCTGCCGCATGCAGGCGCCTGTGGGGCGACCTGAACGACGCCAGCACGAGTGTAGTCAGCGACTGGGCGCAGTCCTCCGCGGCGCTGGGACGACAGGGCGGCGGCGCGGGCTTGTCGCCCCTCATCCTGCTGTTCTCGCAGGACCCCGAGGCCCTGCAGGAGGTACAGCACGCGTTCGCCGAGGGGCGCACCTGGAAGGGTGAGAGCGGCAGCGACAGCGGATGGGCCGGTGTGGGCCGGGAGGGGCCGGTGCGGGCAGCAGGGGCCCGGCGCCGGGCTGCGGTCGGCGGCACGTGCGTGCGTGGCTGGCTGGATCGGGTGGATTCGGTGGAGCAGGCGGGGTGGGGTTGCAAAGATGGTACATAGAAGTGTAGTGGCGCAGACAGCAGGCGTGGAGGCGTTCGTACCGATGATCGACGGTGCGTCCGCTTGTCCAGCGGGTGGGGTGGGGTTGGTTTGGGGCTTGGTAGGGCCGGTGTGGCAGTCGGGGCGGCGCACCGGTGCACCGGTGATAGCTTGCTTGTAGCAACAACACGACGTCGTTGCGTGGCTGCACGAACCACGCTGTTGCTGGCTGCATGCGTACAGGCGCTTCTCCCCAGCCAATCCCCACCACCCAACCTCCCGTGAGCATGGCACGTGTCCGCCCACACCGTGCGCAGGGCTGGTGCAGGTGCCGGCGGTGATGGTTCAGAGCGCCGCGTGGGAGGCGGGCGCGGGCGGCGCGCCGCTGGCACGCGACTGGAGCACGCTGGGCGGCCTGTTGGCACACATGAAGCATGAAAGCACGGTAGGCCATGGCGCCATGCCACGGCTGCTACAGGCACAGGGCGGCGACTCCAACGGCAGCGGCGCCGCTGCGGCGGCGGCCGCGGCGGCGCTAGCGCACCGCGGCAGCAGCAGTGCCAATGTGCCGCGGCGCTACTCCTTCCAGGTGCACTTGCAGCCGCAGCCGCAGATGCCTCAGGCGGTGGGGTCGCGACTGGCAGCAGGCGCGAGCGCCGCGGCAGGTCCGAGCCCGCCTCCGCGAGCAGGGCGCGCCGCTGGTGCGGGGACGGGCATTGCATCCGCTGCGACCTCTTCGCAGACGGCCTCCAACGCGGTCGATGATGTGTGGGCGGCGGCTATGGGCGCTGACGGCGCACCTCTTGCCGCAGCCGCCTGCAGCACCTTCGCCGCGCTGCTCGGAGCACCGATCGTGGCGCCGCCACAGCCGCCACCGCCGCCCCTATGCAGCAGTCAGGCGCCGAACGCTGCTGTCTCGGGCACAGCGGTCGACGCGCCAACGGCAGCTGGCGGCGCCGCCCCAGCAGCCGTCACAGGGTGGCTAAGTTGCGGCGGCGTGGAGGATCCGGCGGCCCAACGGACGTCATCGCCGTCCTTGGTTGAGCCCGCCGCGGGTGCAGCACAAACGGCGGCTTTCTTCCGCAAGGGCTCCAGGAATCTGGAGCCAGCAGTTACCGCATCGTACGCTGGCAAGAACGGCGTCAGTGGCAGCGGGGGGGAGTCGTCCGAGGGCCGTGGCAGCGGCGCAGCGTCCTCAAGCGCGGCGCCCGCACCAGCCAAGCCCTGGACTCAGCGCGCGCCTGTGTCCATGCCCGTGCTTCCCACCTCTGCGGCGGCGTGCAGCAGCGGCGCCCGCAGCAAGGCGGGCGCCGGTGCCGAAAGTGGCTTGCAGCCACGGGACAGCGCCGTCGAGCGCAGCAGCCAGTCCTTCAACCCACGCGTGCGCCTGGCGGCTGGCTGCACTGCTGATGGCCGTGACGGCGGGCAGGCGGAGCCGCCGGAGCGCTCCTCCCGCTCTGTCACAATCTCAATGCGAGAGACGCAGCAGCGGCGGCAGGCGATACTGGCGGAGGGACTGACCACGACGGCCTGGGTGGGTGTGAGCGCCGGCGACGGTGTGCGTGGAGCGTGTTGCGTGGTCTTGTTCAGTGCGCTGAATGCAACCACGTAACTCGAGCCTGTATGCAGCTACGACCTGGCCGCATGTGCGCACGCTTTCGGCCACTCAACCAAACTTACATGCGTGAGCGCCGCAATCTAGCTGCGGGCACCACGCTAACGCGCCGTACGTGCCGCCCCTGCTGCACACTACTCACAGGCCGTGCTCGCAAAGGGCCAGATGGGGCGCCGGCCCATCCACCGGCATGCCTCCGCCTCATGCCTCATGCCACACAGCCTGCAGCCGCAGATGGCCCCGCTTAGCCCACAGGAGCTACAGCACCAGCAGGGGCTTCCGCAGCCGCACCCACACCCGCCCGCTGCGGACACTGGGTCGGACGAGGCAGCAGGGCGCTGCGACACCTGCGCTAGCGGCATGTGCGTGAGCATGCACGCCAGCGCCGCCGCGGCTGCCGACTGCTCCACTCTGAGTGCTGCGCTTGCCTCCTGCACCAGCCTGACCAACGCAAGCGCTTCCATGTCCACTACTGCCACCGCGGCCACGCAGCTGCTGCAGCTGCTGCCGGCGGCGGCGCCCTCGCCCACAGGCGACAGCCGCAGCCCCTCCGCCGGGACCAGTTACGGCCCCATCCTTACCGCCACACGTGGTGCCATCGCTGATGCTGCTTGTGGCGGCCTTGCTGGTGGCAGCGCCGACACCAGCAGCGCCAATGTCTCCGCAGCCGCTCCGCCGCCCCTGCAACCGGGCGGCGTTGTCTCGCTGCTGCCCACCTCCGCGCCCCTGTCCGTGGGCGCCGCCTCTGCCCAGCTTGCCACCGCTGTCAGCGGCATGGGCATACACAGCGCCAGCACGGCGGCGGCTCTCCTGGTGTCTCAGCAGCAGCAGTCATCCGGCCGACCGCGTAGCGAGCGGCTGATCGCGCGTGCGCCCATGAGCTCATCCGGCCTGGATCCAGATCCGGAGCAGCGCCAGCATGGCACCAGCCTGGTCAGCCACCACGCCAGCGCGGGCAGCGGCGCGCTGCTGCCGTGCTCGTACGAATCCGGCGCCCACAACGCCGCCGTCAGCTCCGGCAGCCAAGTTCCTTCCAGCAGCCCCCGGCCGCAATCCGCGATGCAGCGACTGCTGAGCATCGCCATGAACGTCGCTGGCGGCCCGCCGCCTGACGGCGTGGTGGCCGGCGTTGCCTCGCATGTTGGCAGTTTAGGCAGTAGCGGTGGCAGGCGTGCAAGCACTGTTATGGCTTCGACGGCGGCGGCGTTGTCGCCGCGCGGGCATCCGGCGTCGGGCAGCAGTGTCAGCCGGGGACTGGGCTGGGTGGAAGTACTCGGCGGTGCCGGCGGCTCGCTGGCAGCAGCGGCGGCCGGGGGCGGCAGCGGCATCCAGAGCGCTGTCGGCATCGGCGCCGGCAGCACGTCCACCTCCACGCGCCTGCACGCGCACCTGCCGACGTCGGACATGCACGTGCCGTCTCGTGAGGATGCAGGGGACTCGGCGGGGCACCTGGCCCCGCTGCCAGGCGCCAACAGCCCCACCGCCGCGCTCGCGGCGGCGGCGGGCGTGCAGCGCTGCCGGTCGAGCGTGCTGGCGCCGATGTCGTCCGCGGTCACGGTGACGATGTCCTCCATGCCCTCCAGCGAGCAGCGGCTGCGCCGCCTGTCGCGACTGGATGACGAGGACTTGATACTGCTTGCAAGCGGCAGCTGTGGGGCGCCGCAGGGCGCGGGTGGCGCCGGCGCCGCGCGCGCTTTCGACTGCCTGCCAGACGGCGGCGTGGACGAGGCATGCAACGGCCTTCAGCAGCAGGCAGGTTGGCGAGGCAGCGCCGCCGCCGCTTTAGCGCTGCCGGCGCCTGTCTCGTGGGACAACCACGCACAGCAGCACAAGCAAACGCAGCTGCACATGCTGCAGGAGCAGGAGCAGCTGCAGCAGCGGCCGCTGGCGCGGGTGTGGTCCCAGAAGGATGTGACGGCGGCGTTTGCTGCGGCGCGCGAGCGCTGCGCGCACAGGGACCGGGAACTCGCCACCGCAGCCGCCGCGGCCGCCGTCATAGGCACAGCGGCACCCACGTCCGCTGAGCTCGCAGATGCCGCAGACGCGTCAGCAGGCGCTTCTGCCGCTGCGGCCACCGCCGCCGCCTTTGCCGGGGGACCTGCAATGGCCGGGGGCGTCGGAGCCACGGCGCCGGCGTGGGCAGACGCCGCAGGCGTGGCAGACCCTGCTGCCGACGAGGCTCTGAGCTTGGCGCCCCATGCGGGCTTCGACTCCCAAAAGGGAACAGCCACCATGCTGCGGCGCGAGATGGTGGCGGCGGCTCAGCCGCGCAAGGCGCGGAGGAGCCTCATCAACGATGCCTCACATGAGACGAACGGCGGCGGCGGCAGCCCCCGCCCTTCTGGTGACTTCTCCCCGGCAGGGACGTCCTCTGCCTCCTTCAAAGCAGCGGCCGCCGGCCATGTCACCCTACGCTCTGGCGCCGGCGGCGAGTCAGGCGGCGGTGGCCGTGGTGGTGGAGCGGGCATGAAGGTCCGTACGGCTGCGGGGCTCATGCGCGCGGGCGCCTCTGCTACCGGCGACAACTCGCTCACGTTCGGGGCGGCGGCTGGTGATGCGGGCATGCCCCCGAGCCGCTTGTCCATGAGCCTGGTGCTTGACTCCCGCAACCTGCTGCTCTCCACGGCCGAGGAAGCGGTGGCTGCAGCTGCGGCGGCTGCGGCTGCGGCTACAGCTGCGGCTACAGCTGCACCGCCGGTGGATGCGCCAGCAGCGCCAGCTGGCCCGCTGGGACTGGCAGCCGCAAGACCGGCGCAAGCAGCGGTGGCGGTCGCAGCGGCGGAAGGCCAGCAGTCCGTGTTGCCTGCCGGCGGCTCGGCGCCATCAGGAGCTGCTGTGACTACGACGCCATCGGCTGCGGCTACGGCTGCGGCTACAGCTGCGGCTGTAGATGTGGAGGGCTCCGGGGCGGTGGCGGCGCAAGTGGAGGCCGCCGCGGTTGGCAAGGCCGCAGCCGGTGGGGACGATGACTGCAGCGGCAATCGCAGCCGCGGTGCGGTAGACGCGGACGAGCAAGCTCCGCCTGTGCCGCCGCCACGTGCGGTGATGCTGAGGCCGCCACCGCCGCCGCCACAGGCGCACCAGGGCCCTCGTGCTATCTGGCACGAGACCACGTGAGTGTTCTCTCCCAATCTAGATATCGGTGACATGGTCGGAAGCCATGCACCCTCCTTACGCTTACTCTGTCACACGCTGGCGAGTGCTGATTGATGCGAGCTCGCTTCGTGCCCGCACGTACGCCCGTCCGTTGCTGGGCCCGCGATAGCTCTCCAGCTCGTAATGGCTGCTTATTGCAGCCGCTCCTGCTGCCGCCGCAGTATCACACGCTTCGAACACCCCACGCTGAAGCGGCCGGTGGTCATGCTGATACAGGTGGGCCAGTGGGCCAGTGCGGCTTCATGCCTGCCTGCTGGACGGCGGGGATACTGTTGAGGAATTGCGCTTGTGCTAGCCTGCGTCCCCTTACCTCAGGCCTAAGCGCACCTGGCCCATACGTGGCCCTGCCGCGCATCACTTCGCCTGCTGATCTACCGCATCACCACCCCTAGAATACGCAGGGGTGGTGATGCGATAGACCTAACCAACACGTACGCACACAATTAGCAACGCCCTGTCAACATCATCTCGTCATGGAAATTTATCTTGGATCGAATCCCCCCCCCGAACGCCTCCACGCCTGCTGTCTACGCCACTACCCTTCTATGTACCATCTTTGCAACCCCCCGCAGCACGACGTGACGCCGCGCGTGTGGGCGGAGCAGCAGCTGGCGCGGGTGGTGGAGGCGGAGCACGCGCTGCTGGAGGGCATATTCCCCTTCCACGGTGCGTGACGTGGCGTGGCGTGCGTACGGCATGCAATGCCGCACGTGCGCAGCAGCTTGATTGGTGCGGTCACACGCTATAGCCCATTACTACGTGCTGATGCCTTTGTAGTCCTTCGAAGTCCTCCGAAGTAGGCGCTCTGTGACTATGCCTCGCGTACGGATCGCCTTTGCGCCCGAGCAGCAGCAGCCTCCACGCACACACCCGCTGCCCCGCTGCTGTTTGTCCCCATGCTTGCAGTGCTGGAGCATATCGCTGTGACAGCCGCGGCGGCTGCACAGGCCGCGGAGGAGGGCCCAGCTGCCAGCACCGGCAGCGCGGCCGCGGCTGGCCGTGGCGGCGACCCTACGGGTCCCTCCGCCGTCGGCCAGGACAGCGCCCGGCGGCAGCCGTATGCTGGTAACGCGGCGGTGCACCTTGCTCCGCAATACGGCGGCGGGCCCACCACCAACAGTACTGCCATAACGGGCGACACGTTCCTGCACCTGGCCACGTCCCACTCGGCCCTCACCATCATGTTCTGCGATATCCAGGTACGTGCCTGTACGCCGCGGTCGCCACAAGCGGCCTAGACCGCAACAAGTGGGCTGCTGCTGCGTAAATGATGTCTGCGTGTCGCAGTGTGCGGCACCCTGCTGCTACTCGGACTCGTGGAAACGCTGGACACTACCTGCACCTCGCGCTGGCTTACCGTGTTACGGTACTTGCTCCCGCCTTGCTCGCTCCCGTCACATACATGCAGGGCTTCACGGCCATGTGCAACGAGGTCCAGCCGGCCAGCGTAATGGCCTTCCTGTTGCGGCGGCGGCGTCGGCGTGCCCTGCTGCAGTGCTGAGTTGCGGAAACTGGCGCTCTGTCATCGACTTGCTAGTCCTGATACTGAAATAAAGGACAACGTAGCACAACAGCTGCGCTGCGACTGTCCCGGTGTCGCCGTCCTTGTCCGCGCGCTGCTGGTTGGGGGGCGCTACTTGCGCCTGCTGAACAGACATGATGCTGCATGCTGTGGCAATAACGGTACTGTCCCCGCTGCCTGACCATCCGCTCGGCCTGCAGAACCAGCTCTACACGCGGCTGGACGCGCTGCTCGACGTGTTCGGAGTGTACAAGGTGGAGACCATCGGCGACTGCTACATGGTGGCGGGCGGCCTGATGAAGGTGGACGAGGAGACGGGCGCGGTGACGGTGCGCAGCGATGACGTGGACCCCGACCATGCCTACCGCACCGTGCAGTTCGCCAAGGTGGGTGTGCATCGCTCGGTGGGAGTTGAACCAGCAACAGGAACGGGGAACACGAAGGCCGTGCGTGTGTTTGTGTGTATAGACGTGACACTCTTCTTTTCTGGGTCCCGGGTGAGCGTACGTATGGTAACAACCCAGCAGCGCAGCGAGTACGGTACCCGTGTCTGTGTTGTCTCGCCGCCTGCAGGCCATGCTGGCGGTCGCGCAGCAGGTGGCCCTGCCCACCACCGGCGAGCCCGTGCGGCTGCGGGTGGGCATCCACAGCGGCAGCGCCATGAGCGGCGTGGTGGGGACGCGCATGCCGCGCTTCTGCCTGTTCGGCGACACCGTCAACACCGCCTCGCGAATGGAGAGCACGGGGGTGCCGGGCGCCATCCACGTCAGTGCGGCGGTGCGGGAGCTGGTGCCCGGCGAGGCGTGGGAGCCCACCGGCGGCGTGGAGGTGCGTGGCTTGGGTGACTTCGGGATGAGCGGCAGGATGAAAGGCAGCCGCTGCGAAGGGTGGGTGGCAGGAGACATCATCATCCACAGACC
The DNA here is from genome assembly GCA_016834605.1 of Chlamydomonas incerta. Classification (NCBI taxonomy): domain Eukaryota; kingdom Viridiplantae; phylum Chlorophyta; class Chlorophyceae; order Chlamydomonadales; family Chlamydomonadaceae; genus Chlamydomonas; species Chlamydomonas incerta. The sequence continues at coordinate 784,803 of JAEHOC010000017.1, read as the reverse complement.
CCTTGCTGTCCCTTGATTCTGACAAGCGTCGTCCTTCCCTGTCGCAGGCAAAGGGCAAAGGCACCCTCCTGACGTACCTCCTCCGGCCGGATGCTGTGTGAGGGGTTGCCCGAGGCATCCGTGCCCAGCTGGACTTCTGTGGCAGCATCGGGATCCGTGCGCAAGAGCATGGAGGTGCCGGAGCTTGAGCAGGTTCCGGAACTGTCGGGTCTCGAAAAAGGGCCTGCAGTTGCTGTCCATCTCTTCAGCGGGGCGGCTTGGAAACCTCACATGTACGCTTCGCACCAGCAGCAGTTTGTTGAGGCAGAACCAAAGCATGGCTGCAGAAGGCGCTGGGCGACATTATTCATGGCAACGCGCACGGGTGCCGTACCCAAGGAGTGAGGTTAGGGGGGCACGCACGCCTGGCATGCCGCCCGACACGGTTGTGGCGGAATCGCACTTTGTAGCCGTGCGGAAATAAATGACTGCATGCCCCAACGGACTGAATTTCGTTTACACGATTGCATCATCACTAAGAGGAGTGGTCCAAAGAGAGACCACGGTCTCTCTTCGCGTCACAGATTGCGGCACGTTTCCTTGCCCTGTCAGCTGTCGTAGTGGTGGGCTGTTATGCGATCTGGTCATGGCTTTGGATGGATTCTGCTGACCGGCGAGGTGGAAGGCCTTCCGGCCCCCTTTTCCATGACTCGAGCGTGTTCGTGCACCGCGTTCGTTGCGTGGTGCTTGGGCGTTTTAGGCCTTCCGGGTGGCACACGGCGCCGCCCGGTCGAACCGATGAGTGCAGGGCGGGACGCGGTGTGATGTTGTCCCAGCACGTATGGGCGGGCCTCGGGAGATTCGGTTGGTGACTTTTTTGCCATGTGAAATGGGGCCCAGTGACACCGAAATGCACCGATTTAGTTTGTTAGGGTTGCGCACGAGGGGCTGGTCGCCCAAGTGACAGGCCCTGTCAGGGTGATCAATGGCATAGCCTGGCGTGCAGTTTATGCTTTAGGAACAGGGGTGCTTTGGGAGAGAGCTCTTCATTCATGGTTATCACGGTATGTGTTGAGTGTGAGAATTCAATCTATTGCTGCTGAACTCTTCCAGCCGATGGGGCTGGCGCATGGGGCTCATGGGGCTGCGGCGTGCGAACTGGAACTGGCAGCCAAGCTTGGAGCTGGAACGAAAGGTTGCAATGCCAACTGCAGCTGGGGGCGGACGGCGGCGCAGCGGCGATCACGTGCAGCAGGCCGCCCACCGGGATGACGAATTGGGATTCAATCAGAACACTGGTGCAAGCATTACACCGCTGAAAAAATTGGGCAGGGGCCCAGGAAGGGCAAGGCAAGGTGCAGGCGAGTGTGCCAGGTTTGATGGGGACGGGTTAAGGACTATTGTACGATATGTTTGTGTCGATGATGCCGCGGGAATGGTATGAGTAATGGTATGATCATTTTAACATTGGGCGGCGGGCGGCGCGGGGCGGGGCGGGCGCGGGCGCGGGGAGTGCGCGAGGCAGAGTATAACACCCACCGAGGTGCTATTGGGGTTGCGGGGCATGTGCGCCCTTCCTCTCTGGGGCAAACCGCAACCACGGTTTTGATGGGGCCATCGTGTGTCGGTTTGTTGCTGGTTTGCAGTGGGCAGCTGGCTGTGTGGGCGGGTGGCGGTGTGCCGCGGTCTGGTTGTGTGCAGCTGTTGCTCGGGGCGGGGCTCGGGGTGGGGTCGTCTCTGGCTGTCTCTGGCACCACGGGGCGATCTGGTCGGCCGCGGCGCAACGCAAGCGCAAGGAGGCGGCGGCGGCGGCTTGGGCGGCGGTTGAATATTCCCCTGGAATAGATGCCATTGTTTGTAGTCTCCAGTTCCGTGCAGCGGGGCTGAAGCCCAGATGGAGGCGAGGGGCGGGCATTTCGTGCCAGGGCACCTAAGGCACCTGGGCTGCTGGGCATAGTCGAACAAGCCCAGTCTTGTTGCACGGAAAAGTGTTTCGCAGGCGTTATAAGGGCCCCCCGGCCCAGGCCTCGGTTTCTATGAGGACAGGCAAGCACGTCTTGTGCACCACCTTGTAACCACACAACAACATAGTCGTGCAAGGCGGCGGTTGAGTAGATGTCATGTAGGACTTGATTGAAGGGCGAGCGCATGCTGGTTCATTACCGGTTAGCGGTGTGGCAGTTGGCGGTGTGGCCTGGTGTGGCACGGTCTGGACGTGCGCAGCTGTTGATGGGGCGGGGCCGGGGACGCCTCTGGCACCATGGGGACGAGCAGGTCGGCCGTGGAGCAACGGCAGCAGCGGTGGCGGATGAGTGGATGCTATCGTACATTGCTGTCTTTGCGCGAGCCCCAATACACCGTACTGAGTGACAGGTCGTCTGTGACTCTGTTCTGGGCGCAACCCCCACACATGAACGTCAAGGGGGGGGGTGTCGTGCGCGTTCGGGGTGACAGAGGAGACAATTAAGACAGTGGGACAGGGGTGACTGAAGGAGCAGGTGGGTGCTGTCGTGACAGGGGAGGGCGGTCATGACATGGTGAGCAGCTAAGACACTTCGGACGCAGCGCCCGGGGGCTTGGCGTGGTTGTATGGATAGGCGCGACCAGGGGAGAAAGTAGGATTGGGCAGGTGACGGGGGGACGGAGGGAACGGGAACGTCAAGGGGGGGGGTGACACGGAGGTTGGGACTTGGTGGGAAAAGAATGGAAGGGACGGACGGTCGGCAATTTTTGTAATGTCTGTGTTGAGGATTGGTCGCTTCTGGGCTGGTCGTGACCGCTAGTAGTGTTACAATGGCACTCGTATAGCGTATGTCGACGACAACATAACGATATAGACTACGCCTGTTATACACCTCTGATCGGGATTCCGGACCCATGCTGAGGCACGAACCCGGGAACCCATCGATTGCCCGACGTGTCCCTACTCGTCTATTCTAGTGTTCTGGCCGTCTAAGTTCACCGGAACTCAACACTCCCCCGCGGACAGAACACTCTCCCACTTGCGCTACTTGATACGCTCAACTCCATGGCGTACGAACACGCAAACATGCACGCAACCACCACCACGCATGGCACTTGCAAACACATACGCCTGACATAGTGAGGGGGCAAACCTCTAACGGCGCCTCATGCCCACTAGGGCAAATATGGTCAGCCAGCCGACTGCTGCTGCATCCATCCCTCACACACGTGCCATGCACACGTACCTGCTGTACGCTTCCGCTGCCAGCACGTACCAGCCGAATGTGCTCCCCCGCACACGCTGTACGCTTCCGCTGCCACTCAGTCATGCTGCCGCCCTCAGCCGTATCACGCCTCCTGCGTATACTAAACCATCTTGCACGGATCACATTAGCCGAGCATTACGCAGCCACACATCCAGGACACCTCCTGAGCACACCGCGCACAGTCCGTCGCACGCATCACCTGCACTCGCTCGCATCCGCCAATGGGGTCTCATCGGCCCCGTCGCCCTGCAGCACCGTGCCCGGATCCATCGGAATCCGGCACGGGTTGGCTCCTTCCATTCCGAATCTCGCAATCAAATCACGCGTGTAGCGCTCTCGGTACAGCTTCAGACGCCCGCTGTTGCGATCATACGCACTTCTACGCCCAGAAACAGCGACGCATCTGCCACTTCCCTCAGCTTGAAAGAACGCTCAAGCGTCCGCACCACTCCATCCACAGCGGAATCACTGCAGCTCGCAATATGCAGATCATCCACGTGCGCTAGCACGTACACGCGCGCCTCTCCTGCACCACGGACAAACAGCGTCGGGTCAACCCCGCTCTCGCTGAAGCCCATCTTCTCCAGCTCTTCCTTCAACCGAAAATACCACGCACGAGCCCCTTGCTTCAGCCCGTACAACGCCTTCACTAGGCGACACACCTGACGGCACACCGCCACCGCCCGTCTCATACCCGTCGGGCTGGCGCATGCAGATCTGTAACCACACACACACGGGAAAAAGATCTCCTCACTTGACGGCGCATTCACAAACGCCGCACTCACATCAACTTGCCGCACCTTCGTCCGCCGCACTGCCGCTACCGACATGAACACACGCGCGTACGGCGCGTAGTGCCGTTGCTTGCCAGCGCGAACACCTGATCGTACTTAACTCCCTTGCGCCTTGACTTCAGATTGCCCTCCTCGTCAACCTGCAAATCGTAAACCCAACGGCCGCCCACACACTTCTTGCCCAACGGTAGCTTAGCTAGCTCCCACGTGCCCATGGCCGCATGCGCCGCAATCTCCTTGCGCTCAGCCTCCAACCACTTCTCAACTTGCGGCGACTCCATGGCTTGCTTGCGAGTATTTGGCACTACAATGCCCTCCACAGCACGCTCCTGCGTCGTGGCATTAGCTTGGAGGCGTGGGGAACGGCGGGGCGCAGCGGCTGGAGTGTCAGTCTCCCCCGCAGCCGCGCGCTCCCCCGGGTTAGGCACTTCCTCCCCCGGCCCCACGGCACTCTCCCCCCCCGGCGATACAACTCCCTCCCCCGGCATGTGCAGCAGCTCATAACTCGGGAGTCACCGGCAGCTTGCCGCCCACACACGGCTCCACAAAACGCACTAGGGGTCAGCCACGCCCTGCCCCATGCCACTGACTCGACGCCCTCACAGCGCCAACCACATCACACGCATTGCTGCGTTATCCCTGCCATCCCAGCGTCAAGTGTCAGTAACCGTGTCGCAGCTTTACTTAAGGCCGCCGTACTGTTAATACCGCCCCACTGCGGCTACGGCACATTCACAGTGGCGCTCTCACCTCAATCCACACGGTCTTATCATACCCGTCCATAGCTCTCATTGAGACCAGGTACAACTACGGCCCATGCATCTCGCAGCACCACAACGGAGACGAGGTACTTGCCGCTCTATGTACTTGCCCGGTGCTGCACACCGCGACACGCGCCCTAGCCCACCAGTTCGTTGGTGCAGGTCCAGCGACGCTCATAGTCTTACCGCCGGCTTCTTCACGCCCTGCGTGTCACCAGCTCCCCACTGCTGCTGCGCGCCCTGCGCGCCTCCGGCCTCCGGCTGCTGCGTGCCCCGCACGGCACCGGTCTGCTGCTGCTGCGTGCCTAGCACGCCGTCAGGCTAGGTGCTGGCGCCCAGCGCCTGCCACCTAAGCCAATCTTACAGGGCCTTCCGCCCCACCCGTGCCCGATGCCCGGCACCGTAACACGAAACTTGCGCCCTAGCTCTACACCCCGGGTGCCCTAGCGGCGCTCCTCAGCCTGGCGCCCAGCGCCGGCCCTCTCACAGCTCCTACCCCTGGCAGTTGCCCATACTAGCCAAGACGCCCCGGGCTCTGGCTTCACTCAATTTTGCGGCTACTGCCCAAAGCAGTCAACCGCACGACATCACACGCATAGACAGAGATCAGCAGGAATTTCCCATCTGCGTTGTCACTCAAGATCTACCGTGCTCCCCCGGACTCACAACCGGGTCAATCATCCCAACGGATCAACTTGCATGTGCTACGCGTGTCTGGCCGTCAACCTGCTGTTCCCCGCCTAAGCTGCATCCGCGCAACCCGGCCCCGCACCAAGCACGATGCGCCGCGCCCCGCCCCCTGAGCCCTGCTTTTCCTCCACGGAACACTCCGCTCGGTGCCACGCGCTAACGACAACGCCCTGCCCCATGACTCACTCAGCGCAGCACCAACGTGCCGCCTCATCGCCTACTCTATACCGAGCCTGCATGATGCAGATTAAAGGTCTTATCGCCACATGCGCCTTCTCATGCGCCATCTCGTGCCCTCCCTGCGGTCTTATAGCACAAAGTCAGAAACCCTGACGGAGTCGGTCACCCTAACGGTCCCTGCACACTCCTCGGCAGCAACTAACAATGCCGCATCCTATGCCCGGTAGGGATTTCTACCCTCACCGTACATGCACACGGCGTCCTGGCCCAGACACCCCTGGTACTGGCTCAGCGACGCACTTCGGCCAGGCGCCCTGCGCCAGCCCTCACGCAGCTCCCTGCCCCTGGCAGTTGCCGCAGAATAGCCCAGCCCTCCACGTCTAAGCGACTTCACATGTCGCGGTTACTGCCTCCAGCAGTAGACCGCACACGCCCGCATGATCAGCGAGCCATCCCGATGCTCCAAGGCCTTTCCGCCGTCGGAGCGCTCCGCGAGTTCTTACTCGCAGTCCTCGCGCGTCGAGTAGACCAACCTACTCTCCTAGTAGCTGATCACTCGCCCAGGGAAGATTCGCGACCAATCATGTCGCGACCCAGCCTCGGCCTCTCTGCCGAGCGCGCTCTTCTTTGCCTACTCTCTACAGAGCCTGCCTACTAGCAGTTTAAAGGACTTTGAACAACCCAGATCAACCGCCGACTAGGAAGCCGGGGCTTAATGGCTTATAACCTGGGATGACCCCTGACCCAACCCGGGATTCCGGACCCATGCTGAGGCACGAACCCGGGAACCCATCGATTACCCGACGTGTCCCTACTCGTCTATTCTAGTGTTCTGGCCGTCTAAGTTCACCGGAACTCAACAGTCTGGAACGATGCGCGGCGGCGCGCTCAGGAGGAACTGTTGGTAAGGCACGCGGGGTTGGAGCGTGTGGCACAGGACGGGATGGGACCGATAGTGGCCATCGGCGGAATTGTCTGAAGTGTCCGGGTTCCGCGGCGCGAGCGCGTGTGGCGCCACGCTGGACAGTCTAGACAATTGGAACATTCCAGACGCAGCCCATGCGCTAGCGACAAGAAGAGGTGTCTTTCCAGCGCGGCTGGAAAAGGGGGCTGAGTCCCCGTCACGTCTCCCGTGTGAGCACGCACCTGCTTGCCCACGGCCGCCTTCACGGCCTCGCGGACGGGCTCAAACGGCCCGGCGCCGCCGACAGGGAGGTCGGCGTAGTAGCGCGGGTTCTTCGGGTCGGCGCGGCGCTCCCAGTCCAGCCGGGGAAGGTACTTCCTCACGCCCCTGATGTCCAGCTCCACCAGCTGATCGTCGTAGCAAGTTAGTGGCATGGTGAGGCGCTGTCAACAGCCGAGTTAGGGTTGTGACCCGAGTTAGCCGCTTACGGCTAAATGGCTTACTACCACTGCACCGAATGAGCTGGGTGGCCACTACGACCAGTACCGGGTCATAGGAGCAAGGTCCCGGCAGAGCGAGTGTGTTGGCCGCATTTGCGGGCGGCGTACGCATACTGCATCCCATACCAGTGTTCCAATTCTAAAGCGGCGGCAGGTGACCTGTTCGCCGCTGACCGGTGTTCCTGCAGGCTCGTCGGCGTTGAAGTGTGTGTTCAGTCCGGCGCCACTGGTATGCCGTGACCCCGTGGCGCTGCTTCTGGGAGCGGGCGGCACATGTCACCGCGAGTCGCACATCACGTAGGGCACCCGCCTCTGTGCTTACAGCCCGCATCATGCGTGCGGCGTGCCACATCTGTATGTACGCACCGCCGGCCCCTTGTTCACTGATTACACGTTGCTCAAGCAGAGCATGCGCGCCACATCTGCGCCTCCGCCGCTCTCGCGTTGGCCTCCCGATCAACGGCAACAGCAACCCCTCCCATGCCCAATCACATCCGCTCCATCACAACCGCTCTCCCGATCTCTAATCCATGCGGTGCCATGCCATGCCAACGATGTGGTGCCCCGAAGGACAGTAGCGCTAAACAGTGACAGTCTCAGGCCCCCGCAATACCATCCGCGCAAAATTGTCACGCTCCCCGGCATGTTGCGAGCTGCCGCAGACCCCGCCGGGAGCCCTTCCCCACCTGCTCTCTCCTATGCACTGGTTTTCAAATCCGCTTGGGCTGGAGCTCACAACCCCACCCGCCCTTCCCACCTCCACCCAACTCTAACTTCCCCACGCGCGCGCCGCCGCCGCTCAGCTGCTGCGCGCCGCCGCCGCCGCCGCCGCCAGCGCCTCCATGCTCGCGAAGCCCGCCCCCGCGCCCGCCGCCGCACCGCCGCCGGAGCCCTCCACCAGCAGCTGCCGGCCGAAGCGCAGGGCGCGGCGCTCGCAGGCGGCGCGCGCGTCGGCGTCCTCGATGGAGTCCATGTCCGCCACGTGCGCGATGCCCACCAGGCGCCGGATCACGAAGGCGCCTAGCAGAGCCGCGAGCCACACACATCACATTGCAGGGGAGGGTCAGTGAGGGTCAGTGAGGGCGTGAAGGGAATGAGGGCAGCGGGCAGCACCAAAGCTTGCAGAGGGCATGGCGACGCGTCGACGACGGTGACGACAGACGAGCCGCACGGTCGATCGCCCCACGCCCCTTCCGCGCTCCTCCACCCCGCGCCCCAGCCCTCCGCGCCCCCGCCCTCCGCGCCCGCCCGTATGCTACCGTGTGCTCACCCATGAACTGCACCGTCTCGCCCCACAGCTGGGCGAAGAAGTCTGCCTGCAGCGCCGCCAGCACGGCGCCGCCGGCCGGCCCCGCCAGCGCCTCGGGGTACAGGTCGCCCTGGCCGCCGTGGGCGTCCCACAGGGCGGCGAAGGCGGCCACGAAGCCGGACCAGGTGTCGCGGATGGTCGCCAGCAGCCATTCTGGAGCAGCAGCGACACGGAAGGCGCGAGTGGGGCGACACGGAGATGAGCGCGGGGCGACCTGGACGCCGGGGCAGGTCACGCAAGATGGCACGTACGCGCGAGCGCCGCAGCCCCTCGCTCAGCCATCCCCTCGGCCCTCCTCAGCCATCCCCCCAGCCACCCCCTGGAGCCACCCCCTCAGCCCCCGCACCTCGCTGCGCCTGGCGCGACCCGGCCCCCGCCGCCGCCTCGTGTCCGTCCAACGAGAAGTAGCACAGCAGCAGGTTGGCCAGGATCTGTAGCAGGTGGTGGGCAGGTGGGAGCTTGTGAGCGCACGAGTGAGCCGTGTGTGGTGCTCACGTGCGCGTATCGCAGAGGAAAAGGTGCATTGCGGTGCTTCGTGCGGCGCAGCACGCGCGCAAATACGATGGGCTGAGTGCCCGCAAAGCAATCCGGTGCCTCTAACCAGCCCTCCCCCCCCGCTGCCGCCCCGCTTTCCTCAGCCCCGCTCCACCCAGCAGCCAGCCGGTTCTGCCAGGCAGGGCCACAGGCAGGGGCACAGGCAGGGCCACAGGCAGGGCCACAGGCAGGGCCACAGGCAGGGCCACAGGCAGGGCCACACGCAGGACCCCCACAGGAGCCCCCCCCCCCGACAGGGCCTCCCACGGGACGCCCCCCCCCGCACCCACCTTGGCGACGTCGAAGGCCATGGGGCCGTAGAAGGCGAACTCGGGGTCGATCACCTGCGTCTCCTGCTCCGTCACCATGATGGAGCCTGCGCGTGTGCGGGAGACACCGCAGCCGAGTGAGCGTGGGCGAGGGGGCGGGCCCGCGGGGTGAGGGTCTGGGTGTGTGAGAGCACGCGGGTGCGTGGGGGTCGCCGCGCGTACGACTGGGCATGCAGCTGGCCGCTGGCTGCCCCAGGCGTAAAATGCCGGGTGCCGCTCGCCGGTGCATGGGGCCGTGCCTGCCCGCCCGCGTGCCGCCATTCCTGCGTTACACAAGTTGCACCCCTGCCGCCCCACCCCCCTCCTGAGCCCTTGGGGTTGCAGGCTGGCCGTGTAGCAAAGCACCCCGCTCCCCTCCACCCCGTGCAACCCCCCTCCCCTCACCCCTCCTCACCCGTGTGCAGGTCGCCGTGCAGCAGCGCCTGCGGCCGCCCCACGAAGGCCGCCTTGAGCCGGCTGATGGCCACCTTGGCCGCCACGTCGGACTGCAGGTCGGCCACGTCCGCGTCCAGCTGCGGAGACGTCCAGCTGCGCGGGTGGAGCAGGTGTGGTGGAGCAGGTGCGGGGGAGGAGTGGGGGTGGGGATGGGGTGGAGGAGATGCTGTTCGGGGAGGAGCTGCCGGTGCCGTGCGTGTGTGGGTTTATTACGGATGGGGGGCGCACTGCTGCTACAGCTGCTGCTACAGCTGTTGCGCTACTGTTCGCAGGCCCCACCGCAGGCCCCACTGCCCCACTGCCCCTCCCGCCCCCTCGCTCACTGGTTGTTGTCGGCGGTGATGTAGGGCTCCGTGAAGATGACCTGCTCCGTCAGCCGGCACATCTCGTCGTTGGCGTACTGCGCCTGCTTCTGCCTGCGGGGGGGAGGGCGGGGAGGCGGCGGTAGTGGTTGGATTGCAGGCCCCAGGTGCACGATGTGCCATGAGGACAGGAACCACCCGTCTCTCTCCGTCAAATCTCCCCGGGCGCCCCGCCCTTTAGCCGGTGGCCATTCAACCTCTCTTGTAAACCCTCGCTCCCTCTTTCTAATGCCCCATTCATCAATTCACCTCCGTCTACCTTCACATGCTGAGGGCAACTGTATCCCGACGGCCGACAACCTCCTCTCATAAGCCCTCTCTTTCTCAGTATCCTAAGCTTTATCTCCCAGCCCCTCTTGTAAGTTTTCTCTCTCCACTGTTTCTCTACTTCTTTCTCTCGGTACCTATCTCTTCTTTGTCTCCACCCCCCAGCCTCGCTCCGTCGGCCGCGCACCTGAACGCGGTGGTGTCCAGCTTGATGGCGGAGGTGTGGAACAGGCTGGCCGCCAGGAAGGCCGACAGGTGGGAGGACAGGTGCGGGTAGGTGGCGCCGGCGATGAGGCCGCGGCGCAGGATGAGGAAGGGCGGCGCCAGGTAGCGCATGGCGATCAGGCACATGGCCCTGGGGGGTGAGGGTGCGGGGATGCGGTGCGGGTGCGGGTGGGAGTGCGGGTGAGTTGCAGGGTTGGGGATGTTGCAGCGCGTGTTTGGTGCGCGACAGGCGCCTCACGCGCCCGCCCCGCGCCCGCCCCGCGCCCTCCCGACAAACACTCCATTGGTAACAATCTTCGCGCCCTCCCAGCCAACCTTCGTGCCTGGCCCCTCCAACGGCCCCCTCCCAAAGCCCCCGCCGCATCAATTAGCTAGCCCCTCTCCCAGGCCCCCCGCCCCGCCTCTCACTTGTCGTACAGGTACACGGCCGGCACGTGCTGCGGGCACACCGCCGCCTGCTCCGCCAGCGCCTCCGTCTCGATGCGCACACGGTCCTGCGCGTGTTGGGTTGGGTTGGGTTGGATTGGGTTTGTGTGCGTGCGTGCATGTATGCGTGTGCGCAAACGGCAGCGGGCGCCACGTGCGGTGCGATGCGCGACGTCCGCGACACATGGGACGGCCGGTCACGGTGCGCATGCGTTGTGTGCCTGTCTCGCTTCATCTTCCTCTCCCTCGTTGCCCTGTAACACACGTGCGCTCCCGCCCGCCCGCATCCGCACCCGCCCGCCCGCCACCCCGCCCCCACCTGCGTGAGCGGCCAGGACTCGCCCACGCAGCGCACGTACGGCAGCGCCTGCTTGAGCGCCAGTGCGCCGGCGGGCCCCTCCACGATGAACACAAAGTTGATGTTGCCGTCGCCCACCTGCAGCAGGGGGTGCGTGCGGGGTGGGGGGTGGGCGGGGGTGAGGAGGTGTGTGCGGAGGTGTGCGGGGGTGTGCGGGGGTTGCGAAGATGGTTGGGAAAGCGGTACAGGATGCACTGAAGACTGAGGGCGGGGAGGTGCGAGACTGCAAGGGTGCGGAGGTGCGGGTGCCGCACAGCGTAGTTCATCCCGACCGTGCCCGGCAATGGCAAACAACGACCTTGCCAGACCCAACCCGTGCAAACGCCCGGTGGAGAGGTTCGCATGCCCGGCGATGCAGCCCGCCCCGTCGACGCCCTCTCCCACCCCTTCGCAATCCCACCCCTTCGCAAGCCCACCGCCACCACCACGCCGCTGCCCAGCCCACGCGCCCCGCACCTCGCGCACGGTCCAGGTCTCCACGGACGCGGGCGGCCCCACGCGCTGCTGCAGCGGCGGCCGCGCCGCGACGTAGTGCTTGATGCTGTCGCAGTCCAGCGCCCGGAAGCCGTGCTGCGCCTCCAGCGTGGACTTCTCGGCGTCCTCCAGCGACTGCGGTTGCGAGGAGATCAAAATGTGTGTTGTTAGTCGATAAGAGTTTAGGAAGGGACGAGAACACCGTGTGCTATGTTGGTAGAGATCACAAGGAAGAGGACAGCGAAGTGCGCGCTAACACACAACCACACGAGGCCGCGCACCTGGCCGGTGGGCGGCTGCCACAGACCTAGCTTGAACATGAAGGAGCGGATCTGCACAGCAGGGGGCAGGAGGGGGGCAGGAAGGGGAGGGGAGGGGGCTTGCGGGGATGAGTGGCGCAGTGACGACGCAGTCACAATTTTTTATGTTCTTAGCACGGGTCAGTGGCCGCAACCCCCTCACACGCGCCCGCCTGACCGTCACATGGACGGCCACCCGCCCACACTGCCTCCCACCCCCGCTTTTCCAACCCCCCGTGCCGCCCCGCCCCCCCTCCCTGCCTCCCCACCTGGTAGGCTCCGTCCTTCTTGGGCACCATGCCCTTCTCCGTGATGATGCCCTCGATCAGGCCGCCTGCAGGGGGATGGGGGTGGGTGGGTTGGGGTCTCATTAAATACGTGAAAACATGTGAGAAATGGCTCGGGTGTTGGGGCTGGGGGCGGGTGAGTTAGTGAGTTCGAGGTTTCGGGTTAAGGCAAGGGGGGGCCTGCCTGAGTTGCCTCCATTGGTGGCGCACTTGGTCCCCCAAAGACACCCCAGCTCTATACTGCACGCCTACTGCCCTATACTGCCCTTCACAATGAACACTACGTGGAATGGAGATGCACGCACCACACGCGAAACAGACCATGCCGTCAACTCCAACCTCTGCTCTCCCACCCCCTCCTCAAATTAAAACCTGCCGCCGCCGCCGCCGCCGCCTCGCACCTGGCGCCACGTCGAAGGAGGGGTTCCACACCTCCACGCCGTGCGCCGCCACCCGCTCGCCCTTGTGGTGCGTGACCTCCTGCGGTGTGCGTGCGTATGCGGGTGCGGGTGTGGCGGTGTATTTAGTTAGAAACTAGCGACGACTGTGCGCGCGGTGCAGCAATCGCTCCCTTCCCACCCTCCGACCCATCCACCCTTCCACCCCAAACCCCTGGCGCGGCCGCCCCGCCCCGCACGCACCGTGTGGCAGCGCTGCTCGATGACGATGTGCTCGCCGGTGGGCAGGTCGGGGTCGATGGTGGTGGTGGGCGCGGCGATGAAGAAGGGGATGCCGAAGTGGCCGCACGCGATGGCCAGGGCGTTGGTGCCGATCTTGTTGGCGGTGTCGCCGTTGGCCACCACACTGCACGGAGCGGGGGGTTCCATGGTTTGATTAAGACGAGGATGAGCGGGGGCGTGAAGGGGGAGTGAAGGGGGAGTGACGGGGGATAGGCAGGGATAGGCGGGGGCGAGCAAGGGGCGGTCGGTTCGGGGTTGGTGTGCGTGGGGTTGATGCAGTACCGGCGGGGACGGGCTGCGCGTGCCTCCCTCCCTTCCTTCGCCAGATTGTCGACCATCTGGTTGAACAGGAGGGAAGGGAGGGAGGTGCTCGCCCGCTGTTGCAGCGGCCTCCGCCTCGGTGCCGCCCGCCTCTGGCATATTGAACCCCTCACCGCCCCCCTTTTGGGCTTGGCATGAACTGGCGTCTGCCCCCTCCCCCTGGCCCCTCATCCCCCATGCCCATCCCTGCAACCCCTGGTTTGGATGAGTTTGGGCTGGTACCGACAACCACCCCACGAGCCCCCATCCCACTCCACGAACCCCCATCCCACCCCACCAACCCCACCCCACGAACCCCCCCATCCCAGCCCCCGGTCGGTTGCTTTGGGTTCTGGAATGAACTACCCCCGCCCCCATCTTTGCAACCCCCCACCCCACCCCACCCCCGCGGTCCCCCTCACCGGTCGGCGCCCACCACCACCGCGTCCACCTGGCCCGCGCCCATGAGCGCCGCCGCCGCCGAGTCGCAGATGAGCGTGGACGGCAGCTTGTCGTGCGCCAGCTCAAAGGCCGTCAGGCGGGCGCCTGGTCGCAGGGGGGGTTGCAAAGATGGTATATAGAAGCGTAGTGGCGTAGGCAGCAGGTGTGGAGGCGTTCGTACCGATGACCGATGGGGGGGGCAGGGGGGTTACATTCATCATTAGTTTGGACAGGGGGGCCAGGGGTGCAGCAGGAGCGGGCGGGGAGGCAGAAGAGGAGGAGCAGGTGCGGGGAGGTGGACAGGCAGGTGCGGGGGCGGGTGGATGGGCGGGAGGGGTGGGTGGGTGTGCGCGGACAGACAGAGAGGCCGCGTGGCAGAGGCAGCGGCGAGGTTGGTGCGCTTGCTGCTCTTGCGCGCCGCCGCTCCAGCGTCCTCTCCGCTTGCATCCCGCTCCCCATCGTTCGCACGGACGGCGTGCATCCCCCCACGCTTAAACATATGGCGGCCTGCTCCTATCAAACCGTGCACCTCCGCCGCCTCGTTTTCGGTTTCGCGCTCGCTTTCGCGCTCGCTCACCCTGGTTGTAGGGGCGGGTCTCGGTGCAGAACGCGTGCTCCAGCTTGCCCTGTGTCGCGAAGGGCGGAGAGCGAGAGGGCGGATGAGGCAGCGCGAGGGAAGCGCAAGAGGCGGAGAGGCCGGTGCTCCAAACGTGACGGTGTGCAAGCAATGCCTCGGCCCAAGAACTGGTGCTGCTCGAACACACAATGTGGTGTAGCGGTGGCGGTGCGCCGGTGTGCAGACGCCGACGAGAAGTTGCGGCCATCCCGGGTGATGCGCCGCCCCCGGCTCGCCTCCCCAGCCCCTCGCCTTGCACCGACCCACTGCTAGCCCCCCCACCACCACCACGACCAGCACGCTGCTAGCTCAACCCCTGCCCCTGCCCCCGCCCCCCTGCCGCCCCTCTCCCCCACCCCACCCCACCCACCCCACCTGCTCGTTGAGGGCGCGTATGACGCCCAGCGCCGTGCCGTACCCGGCCGTGGCCAGGCTGCCGGTGTTGCAGTGCGTCAGCACCCGCACCTTGCCGCCCGCCGTGCCGCGGCCGCGCGCCTTCACGGCCGCCAGCAGCGCCGCCGCGCCGAAGGCGCCCATGGCCTGCGCGGAGGTGGTGTGGGTGGTGTGGTGTGGGTGGTGTGGTGTGGCGGGATGGTGTGGCGGGATGGTGTGGCGGGATGGTGGCGGGAGATGGTGGGGCGGGGGATGGTGCGGCGGGATGGTGGGGCGGGATGGTGGCGGTATATGGTGGGGCGGGATTGTGGAATTGAGGGACATAAAAGGAGAGCGCATGTGTGTTTGTGGACACGGCACCTAGTTGGCCACCTGGCTGGCGTGATGGGCCCCGTGCGCGGCGTGCGCCTGGCGCGTGCGTGGCGGTCTGAGCCGCACGCGGCGTGCCGCCCCCATGCCCCCCCCCGAGAGTGCCTTGCGTCCCTGCTTTCGCTCCGCACCCCTCTGGGATTAGAGTGAACTACCCCAACCCATCTTCACGCATGCAGCCCCGCCTCCACGACTTGAACTGCCGCCGCCCCGCCCCGCCGCCACACTCACCCGGGTTGGAGTCACCTAACACGCCCGGGGCGGGCTTCGTTTCGTTTCCTCGGCCCTACCTTGTTGTACCCCTTGAAGGATTGCAACGAACCACCCCTCCCCATCCCACCCACCCCAAATACACTCGCACACGCAGCACACAAACACACGTTTGTTTTTTGTTTTCAAGACACACACGCACACGCACACGCACACGCACACGCACACGCACACGCACACGCACACGCACACGCACACGCACACGCACACGCACACGCACACGCACACGCACACGCACACGCACACGCACACGCACACGCACACGCACACGCACACGCACACGCACACGCACACGCACACGCACACGCACACGCACACGCACACGCACACGCACACGCACACGCACACGCACACGCACACGCACCTTGTTGGAGGCGATGTCGTCGGCCAGGTACGCCTCCGCCGCCTCGATCACCGCGCCGCACACGCCCACCGCGCTGGCGCCGGCGGCGCCGGCCGCGGCGGCGGCGACCGCCTTGAGCCGGTTGCAGGCGTCGGCCAGGTTCACGGCGGTGGGGCGGCTGGGGATGGGGAGGTAGGGAGGGAGGGGTGGGAGGGAGGGAGGGAGGGTGGGAGGGGTGGGTGGGCGGGCGGGCGTGAACACCAGCCCAGAGCTAGACCGGACTGACTAGATGGGGGGCAGGCGGGCACGGGGAGAGAGCGGGGTCAGGGGGAAAAGGCGCACGCGGTGGGCGCCACAGGCTGTGTGGGTTTGTGGGGCGGGGCTCCGGGCTGCACGGGGGTCAAGTCGCTGTGTGTGCCGTACGTAGTAGGGATGCGACTGCGCCCTGGGCCAAGACTCGAGCAGCACGATGCGCACATCGCTAGTGAGTTGCGGGGATGCTCACAGGCCGTGCGCAGGCCTCCCAGCCTGGACCTCAGGCTTTTACGTCCTCCCTCGCTCTGAGCTGCCTCGCCACGCGCCGCGAACTCTGTCGTGCGACGTGCCGCTCCTCCCAACCCCCAACCCCACTGCACCCCCCAAAACACACAAGCTCGAAAACACCACACTAGCTCGAAAACCCTTCCCCAGGCGCATCCATCCGTCCGCGCCCCTGACAGTGTGCACGCAGCGACCTGGAGCCAAAGCTACATTCCACTCGGACCACACGCACCTGGTGACCAGGAAGTCAAGCGTCTTGTTGATGAAGTCCAGAGCCTCTTGAGCTGAGCCAAATGCAGCGCCAGCGGCCTTCAGCGTGTGAAGCTCCACCGCCATCGCCAATGCACCAGTGCATCCGATGGCCGGCGCACCACGAACAACCATGTCGCGGATCTGGGTCCAAGCAGCCTTGACATCGGGAACGTCCAGGTACTCGGTCTTAAAAGGCAACAGGCGCTGATCTAGAAGCTGAAGGCTTCCGCGCTTGTACTTGATGGCCTGCAAGGCCGAGGAAGCGTCGCAGGAAGCCATTTTTGCGCTCACAAAGTTGGTCACGAACCAATGCAGAATTCGTTCCTGGAAAAAAAGCTTCCATTTCTTGCATGAGCTCTGGCCTGGCGGACCGTGTCGCCTGCCGTGCCTCCCGCCTCCGCCTCGCCCAAACGTGTGATGCAAGTCAGCGGTCGACGTCTTCTGATGGGCAAGGCCTGGGTAATTGGCGGGTCACTGTCAGGACCTGCCAGACTTTACTCAGGTGCGGGTTTTCACTGTGCGTATGTGTTCACTCCACGCCCCGCCCGCCCTTTGTCCGTTCGCTCCCTTGACGATCTGCCCCAGGTCCGTGCCTTCCGAAAGCATTCGGTCGGACTGCATACCAGAATCACACTTCAATCTGGCGTCAGCCGGACATGCGGGATGGGGACCGACGCGCGCTCCTCACTCCGGCTGATTTAGACCCGGAAGACCTCTAGAGGATGGGCTTCTCCGCAGCCAAGTTTCAGTCGGATGTTGTCGCTCTTACCCTGCCGTCCGCTCCGTGGCCCCGGACATCACTCAAGGGACATCGCGACCTGCCTTCATCGACCACGGCCTGCAATCATTTGATCCGCCTCATCATCTCGCCAGACCATGCCATTGGTGGTGGCATTGGTGGTATTGCACTTCCACCGTGGAAAGGATGCGCGCTCATGCGTTGGGACGTCGGGTGCGTGCACGTCGGGTGCTGCAGCTGCAGACATCACGCTGCGGGCTTCGGAGCCCAGCGCCTTATTCCACCCACGTCCCAAGCGCGGCTACCGGTGGCAACATTTACAGGATCTCTAGAATGAGCATGAGCATGTTACATGGCTTGAAGTCCATGCGGCCCCACTAACTCCTTTGAGTCCGGAGGCGCGATGATAACTAAACAAAGGGGAATCAGCTAGCGGTTGCGCAATTCACTAGACCGAAGCGTTGTCACCGCGTGCAAGTAAGCAGCTAGCTTTTGAACGTCCGTGCCAAGCATAGCTCTTTTCATATCACTACCTGTAATACCCACTGCTTCCCTCAAGCTCGCGTACTTCGTGCATTCCAGCAAGACGTGCTTTTCGTCTTCCACGCCTCCATTCCCGCACAGCCTACACACCCGTTGCGCCCTAGCCCGGTACTGTCCCCCCGCCTGGGGGCGGTTCACTTCCAGGTCCCAGCAGCCCAAACGAAAGCGCATTAGGGCTATCAAATGCTTATGCGCCACGTACTGCCTCATATGGGCTAGTCTGCCTTGCTCAATCGATGCATCTTTTAGTGGCACTCCCATCCACTGCAGATACCTGCACATTTTCACCCCTGGCGCGCCGCCCACAGAGCGCCGCCCCCCACTTTCAGCAAACGATCGCGGGTCAGTGTGAAGACTAGTAGCCTCCCATTCGTGCATAAGTTTGCTGGAAAGCTCAGCTAGGAGCGTCCCAACCGGCAGCTCAGTTCGAAGCAACCATGCACCCAGCGCAGCCTGGCCTTGCGGTCCTTTTTCGGACCAGTCGTAACCTAGCTTCCTGCATACCTTATACAGCTTGCTTACCCAGCACATCCCCTGGAAAGCACTTGCTACTGCCGTGTTCACAGCATCCTCCAAGAACGTGTGCGCGAGTGACTTTTCTTGCTTGACTATGCGGTTCCAAAAACCAAAGACCAGACGCGCCCAATGCAGATGCATTGGGTACGCCGCGAATTCAGCATAAAGCAGCCTGTGTGTTGGCTTACGCACCCCAGCCGCTCTCGCAAGGAAAGACGTCTGCAGCGCAACCATTGGGTCAACCAAGGCCTTCTCGAACAGCGTGCTGGCCTTCCGCCATTTGCCACGTATGGCCCCTTCCTGTGCGCGATCATAGCCACCGTAGCTGACCCCCTCGAAGAGAGAGTACAACGCGTCCGGCCCCCATATCTCTACACCATAGGACAATACCGATCTCACTTGCACATCGAAACAGGTGTGCATAACGTCAGGTGCCAAACAGCCCCTCTTGTCTAGCGCAGCTATCAAACCGAGAGCAGCTCTTTTACCCGCGGCAATCAGCTCCTGGTAGCAGGAATCGAACGTCGTGGCTGGCCCGTAGTAAAGGCCTAGGTACCGCGCGCGCCCCTTCACAGGGATTCGCACGCCTCCGTACCTAAGGGCAGTAGCTCGCACCGCAGACAGTTGCCTCTCTACTGTGGTGCCAGCAAAAACCATGATCTCACACTTGCCTATATTCACACGCATCCCGAAGGCCTCACAGAACTCATGCAACCTGTTTAGCAGGAACTGCATGCGATGGATGGACAGCGCACAGAACGTCAGATCGTCAGCGTACAGCAGGCAGGCCACAAGCTTGCCGCCAATCTCAGGTGCCTCATTACTCCACGTGCGACTGGGTAGTTCGTGCCTATCCCATGCATCTATGTAATCGGCCAGGGCTTCAATGAAGATCCCAAACAGGTCCGTGCTTTTAGGGCATCCTTGCTTAACCCCCTGCAGTGATGCAAACAGGCTGCTTAACTTGCCGTTCACTTTCACCCTTAGGCAGACCTTCTGATAGCATCTCTCTAGCACCGTCAACATGTGCCCGCTCACCCCTCGCTCAGCCAGTCGTTGCCAAAGCACCCATCTAGGCACTTTGTCGAACGCCTTCTCAAAATCAATCTGACAAACAAACAGCGGTTTTGCCCCGATAGCACTGTGCTTATGCGTAATGTGCCGCAGCGCGAACAGATGGTGGGCTGTGCTGTACCCAGCCCTGAAAGCCGCCTGACAGCGATGCCTTCCCTCCGTAACGTCGCCAAACTGTGCGAGCCGTGCCTGGTTGAGGGCGGCGTAGCACTTAGCCAGCGTGCCTCCCACTGCTATGCCTCGGTAGTTCGTACGATCCCCAGCTTCTCCCTTCTTCTTGTACACCGGCGTGAGGTGTGATTCCTCAAACTGCGCAGGGTAATCACCTAGCATCCTAATGCGCTCCATCAAAGCCGTAAGGGCTGGTATAATGGCGTTGACCGTGGTGGGGTTTTCCCCCTCCGTGCGGTAGGTGCATTTCTTGTAGCATTCACTGGGCGCCTCTTCTGGCCCACACGACTTATTGTTGCCCATTTTGCCAACCGCATAGTGCACCTCGTCTTGCGTAAAGCTTGCGTTAAGCACCTCGTCAGCCTGCCGTGTACGTTCTGCGACGGCAGCACAGCCTAGAAGCGTCTGCGTTGATCCCTGCCTGCCAATACCGTTTACGTAGCTCAAGATTTCTACTACCCTGGCCTCCGCGTCGCTGGTGCGCTCGTGCAAGCCTGCATTATAAAGGCCATCGAAATAAGTACTCCACTCTTCAACATCCTCAAGCGGACACTCGCCTGCCTGCCCACCCTTCAACAGCTGCCAGAGCTTGCGGGGGTTTGTGCGGCATGCCTCGGCATGTCCGCGCAGCGCCTGATGCTCGTAACTAGCCTTGGCCTCGCGCTTTACTCTGTTGTAAACACGCCTCGCCTCCCTTAGGGCAGCGTATTCTGGCCCGTCCCTACTTTTGCCCTTGGCAGTCGCTGTCAACTCCAACACGCCACGCCTATGCTCCCCGCATGCCGCGCTCCACCATGGGGCGTCTTGCCCGCCTCCACATGGCGGCCGGCTTTGCCCGGAATTTCTCCAAGCCTTCATCATGCATCTACGTAGTAGCTGCGCTAGCCGCTCAACCCCTTGCGTGGTGCTGATGCCACTCGTGTGATCGGCAAGCTCATTTTCCAATCCTGCTAGTTCATTACGGACATGCGTTCCTTCCGCAAACAGATCAGCATAGCAGTCAGTCATGCGCTTATTGAATTCGATTCTCCTTCTCTCAGATTGAGGGCCTCCCCTTCGCCCGTCTCTCCCGATGATGTACGGGGATAGTACCAGTGTGACCGGCTTGTGGTCGGTGACTCTAGCACCGCTCATCCTGTGTGGGAGGTCCCACACCTGCATGTGTTGGCATCTGTCCAGCAGACCCGAGGAACATACGTATAAGTCTATAGTGCTACCCCCACCGTTCTCTGTCGGGAAAGTCACCTTACCCGTCAGATCTCCTCTGACTCTGCCATTGAGAACGCCCACCCCCTCATCGCGGCACAGGGCTGCCAAAGCTGCTCCAAAATTATTAGTGCTATCATCCTCGCAAGCGCGCGCTTCTGGAAAACACGCAGCAGATCGCACGAAACCCGGCATGTCTAGGTATTCAAGCAGCTCGTCTCCCAGGTTGCTCGAAGCGACGTCACTCAGACCCCTCCAGCTTCTACGGCCTTCAGCGCCGGCTTCCTCCTTTCTACTAGAGAGCCGAGCGTTAAAGTCGCCCGCTAATAAGACCTCCTCGTCACCCATTCGTACAGACGCAAGCTCAGCCTGAATGGTAGCAAAAAGGTCCGTAGCAATTTGGCTGCCCGTGCGGCATTCTTCCCCCGCGCCTTGATGAAATTTAGAACCCTCGGGCGCCAAGTAGCAGGCACCTAGCAGTAAGGCGGGCGTCGCCTCATCACGTGCTGTGAGGCGAAGCCATATCATTTCGCCTCCGCCAATATTGCGCCGTCTAACCAACTTGCAGGCAGAGTTAACTGCCGTTCTTACGTACACAGATATGCCCCCAGCGTTGTGGCATCCCGTGCGCTCCATTGAGTAGCGCTCAAACCCTTCCAACTCACAGTTTCGGCCATGCGTTTCAGTGCACACAATGATATCATGCGCGTCCGTTATGCTTCTACAGCTATCCTCACTATGCAGCTTGGCAGCCCCGCCCCTCACGTTCCAAAGCAAGAGTCTCAACTGTTTGCCCCTCGAGTCATGGGGCTCCTACTGCTGGTCGTGCGCGTCGCCCATGGGCGTGTCGCCGTTTGGCGGCGTGGTGGTGCCTGGGTGCGACGCATCCGGTGTCTGCTGCCCAGCCGCGCCTGCTGCCTGCTCGCCGTGTGCAGGGGCACGGCGGTAGAGCACCAGGCCGTTCTCTGACTTGAGCCAGATCTCCGCTCCGTTCCGCCAGGTGGGACCCCGGTTGTCCTTTGCCAGCTGGGTGTAGTAGGGCTGTTGCGCCTGGCGCGCGCGCTTGCCCTCGATGGTGAGGTAATCCTTCACCACCCACCCCCAGCTCTTGCCCTCCTTTTTGGCTGTGCTGATGAGCTCGTCGAAGCCCGAGCCGTCAGCCCAGCCAGCTGCGAACCAGGCGACAACCTGGTACATGGGCAGCTGCGGCCTTGCCTGCGCTTTGGCACCTGCGCCGCTGCTCTGTGCAGCGGCCGCATCTGCAGCCCCTTCGCTGCCGCCAGGTGCTGGCGCAGCTGCGGTGGCTGCTGGCGTAGCTGCGGTGGCTGCGCCTGATGCCGATGCTGCTTCGGCTTGCGCCTTCTTCTCCTCCCCCTCCTTGCCCAGGCCCCGCACGTGTCTGAACGCGAACCGGCCCACGTCTGGCGAGGTGGACAGCGCCTTGTTGACCGCCGCCTCCATGGCACTCAGGGCCTTGCTGGGCGCCATGCCCTCCGGCAGCTTGATGATCACTGCGCGCCTGTCGACGTGTCCGCCTGCGCCGGGAACCCAGCCGCTGGTGCTGGCCGCACCGCCCCTGCCGCTGTTGGGGATTTCCCGATCACGGGTCGCCGCCGCCGCCTGTCCCCAGCGCCCAGGCTCCCTGCCTCCCGTGGGGCCGCCAGCGGGTCCGCTGGGCCCGGCCGTGCCGGGCGCGTGCCCGGACATGAGCTGGTTAAGCTGTTGCTGCATCTGCGCCTGCTGCTGCTGGAATTGCTGCATTTGCTGTCGCATAGGGTGCAGGCCTTTCTCCATCACTTCATCCGCACTTGTCATTGCGACAGCTGCCGCTCGGTCAACTCCGACGTCGACCGTTTTGGTGATGGTAGCCGCTAGAGCAGCAAGCATAGTCATCAGTTCTGCACGGAGCTGCGCCACCTCGCTGGTGACATTTGGCGCCATTATCGCTCCGGTTGGCTCAGCAGAGCCCCCCTCTTCAGCTAATGGGCTAAACTTGTTGTTAATCCGACTAGCGGTTCTTTTCGCGACCGGCGACGGGGAAACTGTCGGTCGCGGGTGCATGTATCGGTAACTACTCAAGGAAGTAAACATTCAGCTAACATTCGCTAACTGCAGGTCCTGTGGGCCTGCTGCTAGACTGCTCGGTAACAAATAATCTCTAGAAAGGGGACCCGAAATTGCAGGAGTCGTTCAGCCCTGGGCAGACACGGGCAGACGAGTGGTCGCCGCGGCGGCTGCAATCCTGCATTCTGCCTCCCCGTCTTCCGTTCCGGATTGCGTTGCCCGTCGGAAGAAGTAGCTTGCGGAAGCCATTATGCTTGGCGAGGCACCGGTCAGAGCTTCGGTTATCGAGGTGATTGTCGTGACGCGTCGTTGCGCTGAGGCATAGCCGGAGTCATAATTGAGCAGATAAATCTGGTTTTGAAGCATGAATAAACAGTCCCCGCGCCCCGCGTCAGATTAAACGAAGCCGGTCGCAGGCGTTTCACGACGTCGAGCCGCGTGCCCAGGGGCCAAAGGCTGCCTGTGTATTGTGTTGTTTAAAACACGATGGAAGTTACAGGCTCACATTAACGCGATAACAAATCGACCCATCGAAAAGACAAAAGGCCAACCACTGGCGCCCCACTTTTGGAGATTTTTTGCACTTTCATTTGAATTTTTGGCTCCTTGTTTTACCCACTGCGCTTGTTTCCGTGCGCTGAGAACCCGTGTGCGCGCCGATATCCCGCAAGACCGACAAAATCGATGACTTGTCCAGAGAAATCATCCCGGCGCAGGCCAGTTGGTCGCGCCTTTGATATACAACTATTCATTAGCACTCTCTGTTACTATAGCAATAAGCCAGGCAACTAAACGCAGCCACGGCGAGCACTCCAGTGAGAGGACGCACACTCGGACCCCAGTCACTCACTGGCGCGCGCATATAAGGCGCGCCACTGATTCCTAATATCACCCCGGTCACGCCATGACCGCGGACGCGAGCACGACGGTCGCGCACGAAGCCGGCACGCTCGAGAGCAGTCTGCGAAACGCCGGGTCGCCCGGCAAGTCGCCCAAGGCCAAGAGGCTCTTCCATGGGCTGCTGAGCAAGCTCAGCCGGCCGTCTTCCCGGAGCGGCGACTCCCGGGGCAGCAGTCGGCCCAGCTCATTCGATGCCGGTGACCGCACCGGACGGGGCGAGTCGGGCTCGCCAGCACCGACAGGTGCAGACGAAACAACAGGAATGGCTTCACCAGGAAAATTGCCGGGGCATGATGAAGCGCCCAGGCGACGCGGATACAGCCTCGACGTGCGAACCAATGAGCGCCCCAGTTCGGGCCGCAGTTCCAGGCTCTTTCAGGCGCTGGCTGGTTTCTCTGGTCTAAAGCCAGTAAATCGGCTGTCGGAAATGAGCAGCGAGCCGTACTCGGCTCCGCAAGCGGATGGGCAAGGGCACATTGCGGACGGGCGCGGCGAAGTGGCGGTGATTTCGGTGGCCATCTCTGCTCCTGCAATCCGGGGGTGCAGCAGCGAGGCGGTGGAGGACTGCCGGAAGCTCGGCCACGACACGTTCGCCACCTGCGGGGCCGCAATCCTCGACTCGTCCTCCGACGGGGAGGTCGCTAGCGCGCCGGTCAACGCGATCAGCAACAGCTGCGACGTGAACATGCCCGCAGCGCTCGACACGGCCTCCGCAGCCAGCTGGCACGCATCCGTGACCAACAGCGCGCGCCTGCCGCAGCCCCCCATCACCGCGCCACTGACGTCGTCGGCCGTCGGCGCCGCGCCGACCGTCCACACCGTAAGCGACGTCGTCGCTGCGGCCGACGCCGCGCAAGCGACAGCGGCAGCGGCGACCGTGGCGGCCGCTGCGGCAGTGCTGACGCAGCGGGCACCTGCCGCCAACAGGAGTGCCGGCGCGCCGGGGTGCCTGCCCCCCGCGCTGCACTCCTCTCCAGAGACCTTCCGCGCCTCACCCGCCGCTCCCTGCGGGGCCGCCATCGCCGCCGCCGCCGCCGCATGCAGCTCCGTCAACGGACCCCATGAAGCACCCGCCGCCGCGGCTGCAGCGCCAGCGCCCTCGGTGGCGCACCAGCTGCCATCCGCATTCATGGCGCACGGCAGCGCAGCGGCGGCAGCCGCCGCCGCCGCGGCAGCGGCAGGTGCGCCGCAGGCGGTGCCGCCGCCGTCACCGGCGACGCGGATGCTGGCGGTGAACCCGGGCGTGCCGGAGGCGATGCGGCGGCCGGCGTGGTGCCTGGAGGACTATGACGTGCACCGGCGGCTGTTCAAGAGCGCCACCTCCTCCGTGTACGCGGGCACCTGCCTGCACAGCGGCCTGCCGGTCGCGCTGAAGGCAAGTTAGCGGGCCGGGCTGTTTGGCCTAGGGTTTTGCCGGAGCCGCCGCCGGGGCAGGGGCGGGGGCCGGGCGGGGTCGCTGGGTCGGTTGCATGGTGGTATCGCTGGGCGTGCTTGCTGCACTGCTCCTCTGACCCTCCTGCCGCCGCGAACACTCCTTCCGCCCGCGTAGGTGTACTGGCTCGACAAGGTGCCGGGTGAGTAGCAGCGGGGGGCAACTGTGGTGCAACGGTTCTGTAGTTGTACGTTTTGGCATGCGTCCGGTGCGTCGTTTCGTGGCATTACTTCAATGGCGCTGCGGGTTGCGCTGTACGGTTCCCGACTGACACCCCACGCCCCTGCCGCCCCTCCTCCCCGCCTTTTGCACGCCTTCAGCCAACGTTTTGCACATGCTCAGGTAAGAAATTGTGAATATAAGGGGCACATGACAATGGGGAGGCGCACGTGATGATTGGTAGGCTGCAGGAAGCTCATAGAAGGCGTCCGTGACTGACCTAACCCGGTTGCATGTATGATGTATCCCTTCTGTCGTATCCATTTCCCTGCAGGCGCGAGATTCGCATTCAGTCAAACATCGTGCACAAGAACGTGCTCATGCTGTACGCCGCGTTCAGCGTGAGTAGCGCCCTCCCGCCCGCCCGCACATCGGTCGGCTACCCCTTTGTAACCCCGTCTACTTGATTGCAAAGGTGCCGCCGTTGACCTGCCGAGCCCGCTGGCCTCCCGCCCGGGCCCCGCACTGACACGCCCCACCATGTTCACTCGTGCGCGCCCGCAGGAGCCGGCGGCTCAGCGGCTGGTGCTGGTGGAGGAGTTCGCGGCAAACGGCGACCTGCACGCGGTGCACAAGTGAGCGATTGCGGCCGAGGCCGGGAGCCGAGCCGAACAACTTGCTGCTTTGGCTCGCACCATGCACTGCGGGACATTCCGCGGCTGCGAGGTTTTGTGTACGAGCGGGGTGCGCTTCGCCGCGTGTGCTTTCCGTGAGACTGGCGTCGGTGCTGTCCCAACCGACATCTGGCCCCCCTCCGCTGCCACCGCGCAGGGCGCTGGGCTGCCGCATGAACGAGCAGCAGGCGCGCGCGCTGGTGCTGCGGCCGCTGCTGGAGGCGGTGTCGCACCTGCACACCCTGGGCTGCGTGCACCGCGACATCAAGGTGGGTGGTGGGTGCGGCTGCGTGCGCGCCACGGCTGGAACCAACACACACCACACATCCCAGCACCCCGCTGCACATGCCCGAAGCACAAGCCCCTGTAACGTTAGCGGCTCGTTCTGGGCACTGACTGGGAACTGACGTTGTGCCCGCCCATGTGCGCATTGTGGCCTCGCCGTCACCCCGCTGCCCGCAGCCCGACAATGTGATGTTCACCGCGGACTGGCGCCTGCTGTTGGGCGACTTCGGCATCGCCATCGACATCGCGCGGGAGCGGGCCGTCACGCGCGCCGGCACGGGTGAGCGGTTCGGGGCGCACACACCGTACACACCGCCGAGCAGGAGCCGCCGCGGCCCGGCCCCGCTGTGACCCCCCCCCCTTCTCGCCGCGCGCCTGTTGGGAACGTGCATGATGGTCCCGACCCCCGTATATGGGTAGTTTACCGTACGGATGTATCCCCTCTGCCCCTCCCGCCCCCCGCAGTGGGCTACATGGCGCCCGAAGTGGAGCGCTGCCCCATCAAGGACCGGCCCGAGGACAACAAGGACGACTGCTCGCTCGCCTACTCCACCGCCGCGGTGAGCCACCTGCGCTGCCGCGAACACCCGACACGCGGCGCTTGCCCCCCCTCCCAACGCTGTGTTCCTGGCTACGCCTTCACGTCCTAACTAACGATGAATATAACCCCCACCCCCGATGCGCCCCCCGCCCCGCCCGGCAGGACGTGTTCGGTGTGGGCTGCCTCGCCTACACGCTGCTGCTGGGCTTCCCGCCCTTCATCGCCGGCAGCAAGGCCACGCCGGGCCGCTCCAAGGCGCTGTCCTTTCCCGCCTCCACCTCGCCCGCCGCGCGGGAGTTCATCTGCTCCGCGCTGGCCGAGGAGCCGGGCGACCGCCCCACCGCGCTGCAGCTGCTGGGCAGCGCCTGGATGACGTCGCCGCTGTGAGGCGGGCCGCTGTGAGGCGCGCCGCTGTGAGGCGTGCCACTTCGAGGCGCGCCGCGAGGTGCGCTGTGAGATGCGCTGCGAGATGGTGGTGATGCCGCGGTGCATGGCGTGCGGTGCGGCGATGACGATGCGGGCATATGCACACATGGGTGTACACATTGGGCTCGGTGTCGACTTGCTCGGGAGGTGTGAGGGCCACGCCATAGCGTGGCAAGGCCGGTTGCCGGCATAACGCGTGGCCGTTGCAGGGCAGACATGTGCATAGCTGCCTGCGCTACGAGTACTGCAAGCGCGGCTGGTGGTCGGTGGCGACGTGCATTGCATTGTGCCCGCTCCTGACAGCAATCTAAGTGCTGGCAGCTGAGAAAGGTTGCTCCGAAGACATGATGAAGGCTCGTGGAGTCCTGCGCTTGCGCAAAGGCGTCGGCCTCATGAAGCTTCGTGCCCCTTTTATTCTGGTTTCATTGCATTGTGACGACGACGGAGTGGTGGTGAATAAACTGTGATTGGCAGGACGACGCAAGCGTGCTGTGCCACCCCTGCGTCGGGCCCTTTGGAGCCCGTCGCCGACGTGGCAAGACATGTTACCGTAGTACTTTGCTTTCTCATAGTCGACAGGTACTATAGCTGACAGTCTGTATGTGTGTTACTGTTCCATGCATGCATGTGGCGTGGCTTCGACCTTCGTGTGGTTGTTTGGGTTTGCTGGCATGTGCGCACACGCGGCTCCCACAGCTGAGGGCCGGCCGTGTGTGCTGCACATACTTTGACCAGATTCAGATGCGTTTGGAAGGTTGCTATCTCTTTGTGCCTCAGCCAGGACAATCAGGCCAATTACGCCGTTCAAGTTCGGCATGGCTTCCGGGGGGCTGCAGGTCAAATGGGGCCGTGGATTCTTTGTGTTGCGGCGGGGCCCAGGCCTTCTGGCGGGTGGAGGCGCAGGCACTTTGCTCGTGTTCTCCCCTCCGAGGTCGTGCTCGGTGCGCGCACGTGGCAAGGGTTCAATTGTGATAACGGGTTAACCGGGTGTACTGTCGATGTGTCGGGAAGTAGCGTACTGTGGCCAACTAGCGTACTGTGGCCAAGTATAATGGTAATGGTTCGGGGAGGCGGGCGCGGCGGCGTGTGAGGAAGGGCAGCGCAGCGCCCTTTATTTCGGGGCATGCGCTGTTGTCCCGCTCGCAGCACTCCTAACCGCCCGGCCTCCTCTGCCACCGTAGTTGAGCTGCTGCATGCTTTGTGCGTTGGTGTTTGAGGTTGCGTAAATTGGAGTACCAGTACTTGCGGGTACGGATTGGAGTTCGCCTGACAGTGTTTGTGCGACATGTGTTGTATGGCGTTGTTGGTACTGCTCTTGGACAAGGGCGAACGTGTGAGTTCGCACCGCATAGACGGGTCTGGGGAGACCGTGGGACGCGTACAGGGATGCTGGAGGGGATGGAGGCTTAAGAGCCTGTTGGGGAGCGAGTTGATTGCCATCGTCTGTACGGATTGTGGTCCGGATGGTGCTGCGTTGAGCTTCGAGCTGTGAGCTGCACATGCATGCTTTGACGTGTGTGGACTGGACCACGCGGGGTCAGACCGGCAGGTCTTGCGTGAAGTGCCTTACAGACAGCATGTGCCGGCGGCGCCTGCATGTACACGTGACTGGATAAGGAGAAAAGGTGAAGTGGCGTTGGCGCTTGGTGATTGCACGGGGCGGGCTTCTTGGGAGGGGATTGCATGCTAGGCAACACAGGACTAGCATCACTGGCCATGAGACACATGAGGCGCCGTGCACGGCGTCTGGCTGTTCTGCATCATGATGGCTTGTGTCTCGAAGTGTATGAATCAGTTTGCGTTTGCACATAGTAATCAACCAGAGACGCAACGACGCATCAGGTCGGTGGCAGGCCTGGGCCTGCATCCCGTAGTAGCGCATGGGCGTACTAGCATTTTTGGACAAGAGTGGCGAAAGCCGGGACGGTCCGGCCAGCGCAGGTATATGCGCTGCTGCCCCCTTCAAGCATACAAATGTACGCTCTTTTTGAGACGCACGTACGGCACTGGGTGGTCTGAGATCTGCTACTACCGTAAATTTATTCCAAGTGCAGCCTTTTGGCAGCCGGGCGTCGGCACATGCAGGATCGGGCGATGGGCTGGTGGTGCCAGCCACGGCTGTGCAGAGCAGGGAAAGGCAAAGGATGGCAACAGTCAAATGGACTCGGCATGGGCGGTGGCGATGACATTTATGCATGCAACATTTGTTTAGCTACCGTAATAGCGTTCAAGGTGGTTGTGCCTTGAAGCGGCATCGCCTGGAGTTGGGCTGCGGATGCTGTGCCGCGGCGGACCACTCGCCTGCGGCCCTGCGCCCGGCTGTTTGTGGGGCTGGCGGCGCAACGTAGGCGGAGGCAGCTGCGGGTGGCTGAGTCATGGCCTGGGAGGTGGGAGCACTCTGGGTCGTGGGGTGGTTGGCTACCGATTATCTATTCTCAGGCTTGGTGCCCGCGGCGGTAAGCCACGTGGGCAGCAGCGTGCATGTCAGGGCAGGAACGCGGCTAGTCACCACTCAACACGTGTCTGGTTGAAACCGAATGGGAATAGGCGGGTGGATTTTTGGTTGCGACAACGTGCGCCTAACAAAGAGAGCGGGCGCACAGAATCAGAGTTTGCGGAGATGGGACTGATGACGCGTGGACGGCTCCGCCGCTCCAGCTCCAGCTCCGTTGGCACGGCGCACGTGTGAGCCAGCATGTGTGGAGGATGGTGTGCGCATGGCATACGCGGTGCACCGTTTTGAGTCGCACCTTCCATCATGCGCGTCCGCGCGAACTACAATAAAAGATTGTCTATAACGCAACAGTAGCAACCATGGTGACATCCGTGGTCTTGAGTCGGGGTGTGGTTGTTGGAGTGATGGGATCACACAGGAGCGGGCCCGCCCGCACCTCCGACAGGCACCCCCTCCCCCTTGTGCTTCATCCGGTATTCATTCACGGGGGCCTCGCTGCATTGTTTTTTGCCTGGCGGTTGTCCTAGCGGACGAGTTTTGATGCATGTGTACGTAAGGTAAGGATTCGTCACCAACTGAAGTACCGTATATGGGCTTTCATGGTTAGGCTGTGCACAACCTCGGCGCGCAAATGTACGAGCATTACAAGTGGCCAAAGAGGGCCCTGCAAACAAGCTCGACGTGGTGGGCCATGTTAGTAATTGGGGTTAGCGGGAGCAGCTACCCGTGGGGTGGTGCGTCCCGAACTTGGGTGCGAGTGCGCGCCCGCATGTGTGCGGGGTGAGTCATGCGGTGGATCGGCGCCGCGGGGGAGTTAAGCCCCCGTTTGAGCGCGGTCAAAGTTAACTACACACGCACACTCCAACCCCCAACTACTGGCGCCAGGCAGCAACGCTGCATCGTGTGTAAAGCGCCTACTGGCAAAGCAGCTTCGCCGAAGCGTTCCGCCGTCTCAACAGGTTATGAGCCCCGCGCCGCGGTGACCCGCGCGCGGTCGGCAAGCTCTTATCTCTTATTGCTAGTTAGGTAGGATGGGGGAGCCGTCCTCGGGACGGCCGCCGTTCCCTCCGCTGGAGGAGGACGCGAGCAACCTCTTTTCTTGGCTTCCCAACCTTAGAGACTGGCTTGCCACGCGGAAACCGCCACTGTCAGAGTATCTGACAAGCCAGGCGCCTCCTGGCCGCACGCCGCGCGAGTTAGCGGATGAAAGCCAAGCAGCGGTTGGTTGGTTTCGTATGGCGTGCAGTCCCGGCGTCGCACAGCAGCTCGTTGCAGCGCCCGACGTCACGACTGCACTCCTGTTTGTGCGGCAGCTGTACCTAGTAGCAGCGCAGCACAAGCGCATGCAGTTCGACACTCTGCGCAGCAACTTCCAGCTGCTGGAGGGTGAGAGCATTTCGGCATACTTCCTGCGCGCGTATCGCCTGCGGGACCAGATTGCGGCCGTCGGCGGCACCTGGACCGAGGCGGAGATGAGCCTGCGCCTGCTGCGCGGCCTGCCGCAGCCGCAGTATGCCGTCCCCTTCGAGATCTGCATGGCGAATCCCTATCAGTCCCTTGCAGAGCTGCGCGGCTATCTCATGCAGCATGAGCTGCTGCAGCGCGACGAGCAGTCTAACAGCGGCCACATCGGCAACGTCAGCCGCGGCGGCGGCGCCGGCCGCGGCCTGGGCGGAGATGGCGGCGGCGGCCGCGGCGCAGTAGCCGGCGGCGCCGCCGGCAGCAGCAGCAGCAGCATTTGCTACTACTGCGAGCAGCCGGGCCACATCAAGCCCAACTGCGCTGTGCGTCAGGCCGACGTCGCAGCCGGCATTCACCGCGCCAACATCCGGTCGCCTCTGCAGCAGCCGGCGCCGCCGCCGCAGCAGCAGCAGCGCGGCGGTGGCGGCGGGCGCGGTGGTGGCGGCGGGCGCGGCGGCGGCGGCGGGCGCGGCGGTGGTGGCGGCCACAAGCGCGGTAAGCAGGGCGGCGGGGGCTCGGGTAGCTCCGGCACCGCCGCCTCCAAGTCCGCGCACGTACTGGTAGTGGGTGGCGTTGACGACTGGGCTGACGAAGGTGTCAGCAGCAGCCTGATCGTCACCCCCCTGGACGCCGAGCCGGCGTGCTCTGGCGTCAGTGGTGGCTGCAGCATGGCCGATGGCGGCGTGCCCAGCGCCGCCGTGACTGGGGACCACGGCGGTAGCAGCAGCACCAGCACATTCGGCTACAGCAGCGCGGCCCACAGCGGCCTCAGCAGCAGTAGCCTCAGCGGCAGCGCCGCGCCTTCCCTGGGCGCTGGCAGCAGCCAGCTGAACCACTCCTACCGCGCAGTCTTCCGTGACTTCGCTAGCGGTAGCAACAGCAGCAGCGCTGGAGCGGGAGTCTCCAGTAGCAGCAGCGGCAGCGCCGGGCCTGCGGGCTCTGGCGGCCGCGCGTTCGTCGTCTGCGGCGGAAGCAGCAGAGGCGACGTGCTGTCCCCCAATGCACGTGGCAGCGGCGGTAGTGCAGCGTCAGGAAGTGTCGGCGGCGCAACCATGGGTGCCGCCGCCTCTGACGTGCCGGTCATCGACTCCGGCACCTTTGCACACATCACGCCGCATCGCCACCTGCTACACGACTTCGCGCGCGGCTCTCGAGTAGGTCAAGTGCTGTGGGGTGATGGCCACAGCAGCCCGGTCGAGGGATCGGGTACCATACGGATGCTCTCTGGGCAGCAGCGCGTTGACGTGACGGGCGTTCTGTGGGTTCCGGACGCCCACCTCACCCTGCTGTCGGTGCGCCGGCTGGTGGTCAGCGGCGCTAAGATAGTATTTGAGGGGGAGTTTGCGACCGTCGCGCTGGCTGGCCGCTCCATCCTTTGCGGCCGCGCGCGCGGCGGTCAGTACCCGCTGTTGGCTTCTGTGCTGCCTGCGTCGCTGCTGGCGGCGCCTGTTACGGCGCCACCGGCAGCCGGCGGTGGCCCCGCCGCGCCTCAGGGCAGCAGCGGCGCCGCCGCCGCCAGCAGCAGTGGCAGCGGTACTCATCACTCGGCCGCCGCGCCCTGGGGCAGCGGCGGCGCCGCCGCGCCTTCGGGCGGCGGCGGCACTAGTGGCAGCAGCAGTGCCAGCCCCGGCGCTAATAGCAGCAGCAGCAGCAGCGCCGCGGCCGCGCCTTCCGGCGGCGGCGGCGGCAGCAGCTCCAGCTCGCTGACGGCTGCTGGCCTGCATGCTGCGCTCCGACTGCATCGCCGGTACGCTCACCTCGGCTGGACTGCGCTGAAGCAGTTGGTGAGCGAATCTCTCGTAACCGGCTTGAACGCCCTCTGCCAGGCAGCCGAGTCAATGTGCAGCACGTGCATCGAGGCCAAGGCGGCCTCTTTGCCTTTTCCCGACAGCAGCAGCAGCGCGCCGCAGCAGCCTCTGGCGCTGGCGCATTCAGACTTGTGCGGCCCCATGCCCGTGACGGGCCGTGGTGGCTCGCGCTATTTTGTCACGCTGCTTGACGACGCCTCAGGCGTTTCATCTGTCCGGTTGCTGCCCACCAGAGACCACGCTGGCGAGGGGCTGCAGGAGATGATAGGGCAGCTGGAGGCCTGCTGCTCACTGCGCGGCAAGCTGCGCTACCTCCGCAGCGACAATGGGGGTGAATTCGTGGACCAGCAGCTGCAGCAGTGGCTGCGCGACCGCGGCACTGTGCACACGTTCAGCGCGCCGTACACGCCGCAGCAGAACGGAGCCGCTGAGCGGCTCAACCGCACGATGATGGACCGCGCCCGCGCGCTGCTGTTTGAAGCGGCGCTGCCCCCTAGCTTCTGGCCGGAGGCAGTTACCTACGCCTGCCACCTGCGTAACTTGAGCCCCTCTTCCAGCGGCGACACCACGCCCTGGGAGGCATTCACCGGCGCCAAGCCCGATGTCTCCGACTTGCGCACCTTCGGCTGCCGCGTCTTCGTGACGACACCGGCCAACCAGCGCGACAAGCTCAGCCCGCGTGCCAGCGTCGGCACGTACCTGGGCCTCCAGCGTAACACCGCTGCGTCGCGCGTTCTGGTCGGCAGCAAGGTGGTGGTGAGCCGGGACGTGCAGTGGGACGAAGACGTACGGGGTCCGGCGTCTCGGCTGGCGGGCGTGCCGTTCGGCGTGACAGCGGGCGGTAGCGGTGGGGGCGGCAGCGATGACGCTGCTGCAGTGCCCTCGGCCGGCACAGCGCCGCCGGCGCCTGACATGGCGCCGGCGGAACCGGCCGCTGGCAACCCCCACCCCACCGCGCCGCCGGTGCCCCCTCCGGTGCCGGCGGCGGGGCCTTCTCGGCCCGCCACCCGCAGTCAGCGTCTCCCGCTCACGCCGCCTCTCGCGCCGGTCACTGCTGCTGCCGCATCCGCGGCGGCAGCGGCAGCTGATGGCTGTAGTAGCAGCGCCGCGGCGGCTGCGGCAGCGGCAGCTCAACAGCTGTTTGAGGACGACAGCGATGACGAGCAGCCTGTGCTGGCGCCACCGTCAGGTGATGAGGAGGCCTACGGCAGCAGCACTGCTACGGCTGCGGATACGGCGGCTGCGGACGCGGACGAGCCCAGCAGCTACGCTGAGGCCATGAGAGGGCCTAATGCTGCGAAGTGGCGCGGTGCCATGGAGGAGGAAATGAAGTCCCAGTGGGCCAATACCACCTGGCGGCTGGAGGTGCCGCCGCCGGGTGTGCGCCTGCTGGGCAACCGCTGGGTGTTTAAGGTGAAGACGCAGCCGGATGGCTCCAAGCGCTTCAAGGCGCGCCTGGTAGTCAGGGGCTACGCCCAGCGGGAGGGCATAGATTACGGCGAGGTGTTTGCTCCCACCGGTCGCTTTGTCTCGCTGCGGGCCATTGCGGCCATTGCCGCCCGCCGCGGCCTGCTGCTGCACCAGATGGACTTCATAACCGCCTTTCTCAATGGCGAGGTTGACGAGGAGCTGTGGATGCAGCAGCCGGAGGGATTTGAGACCGGCGACGGCGACGGCGGAGGTGCCGGCGGCGGCGATGGCGCTGGCGGGGACGGCAGCGGCGGCGCGGGCCGCCGCAGCCAGCCGCTGGCATGCCGCCTGCTGAAGTCCGTGTACGGGCTGAAGCAGGCGCCGCGCTGCTGGTACCGCAAGCTGAGTGAGGGGCTGGAGCGGATCGGCTTCACGCCGGCCACAGCGGATCCCGCGCTGTTCGTGCGGCACGACGAGGCGGGCCCCGTCTACGTGCTGGTGCACGTGGACGACCTGATGATTGCCGCCAGCTGCCCCGTGCAGCTGGCGGCGGTCAAGTCCGCCATCGGAGACCGCTTCCAGGTGCGTGACCTGGGAGAGGTCAGCATCTACCTGGGCATGGAGATTCAGCGAGAGCCCAGCACCGGCGATATTCTGATGCTGCAGCGCCGGTACATCAGCGACCTGCTGCGGCGGCACCGCATGGCTGACGCCAAGCCGCGCAGCCTGCCCCTGCCGCCGGGCACACGTGTGCTGGCGGCGAGCGCCGAGCAGCCGGCGCTGGCGGATGGTGGCCCGTACCGCTCGCTCATCGGCGAACTGAACTACCTCGCCGTGAGCACCCGGCCCGACATTGCCTTTGCGCTGAGCCTGCTCGCGCGGCACATGGCGGCGCCGACCAAGGTGCACCTCGAGCTGGCGCTGGGCGTGCTGCGGTATCTGAAGGGCACCGCTGATATGGGCCTGCGATTTAAGGGGCCGCCTGACGGAGGCGTGGCTGACGTTGGCGGCGGCGACGGAGTCAGCCCCTTCAGTGGCTACTGCGATGCCGACTGGGCGGGCGACCCCATGACGCGCCGTTCGCAAACCGCCTTTGTCTTCGACTTGTGCGAGACGGCGGTCAGCTGGTGCAGCCAGCAGCAGCGCACTGTCGCTGCCTCGTCAGTAGAGTCCGAGTACCAGGCAGCGGCTGCAGCGACCAAGGAGGCGCTGTGGCTGCGGAAGCTGGCAGCGGACCTGGGGCTGAGCAGCGGAGCCGTCACCATCCGCAGCGACAGCCAGGGCGCGCTCAGCCTGGCGCGCAACCCCATCGCCTCATCGCCGCTGTCGAAACATATCGACATCCAGCACCACCTGGTGCGCGAGCGCGTGGCGCGCGGCGAGGTGTCGGTGCAGTACTGCCCGACGGAGGAGATGACGGCAGACGCGCTGACCAAGGCGCTGCCCTCAGCGAAGTTCATTAACTGCCGCGCGGCGATGGGTGTCAGCACCTAAGGGTTCTGTCAAGGACAGACGTCGCTGAGGCGACATGTTAGTGGGGATGTCAGCCGTATGGGACCATGCTTGGGTTCTGCCAATGTGCAGCAAGGCGGAGGCCTAGCGCTAAGAAGGGCAGATATGCCAGACGGTGGTTTCCACGAGGGGGAGATAACTCCTTCTCTACGGCTGTTAACTGGTGACGTGCATTTCCCCCTGTTATCAGTTAGCTGTCTGTGGACGGTTTGCTGTTGGACCCAGTTCGGTCCGAGGGGGAGTGTTAGTAATTGGGGTTAGCGGGAGCAGCTACCCGTGGGGTGGTGCGTCCCGAACTTGGGTGCGAGTGCGCGCCCGCATGTGTGCGGGGTGAGTCATGCGGTGGATCGGCGCCGCGGGGGAGTTAAGCCCCCGTTTGAGCGCGGTCAAAGTTAACTACACACGCACACTCCAACCCCCAACTACTGGCGCCAGGCAGCAACGCTGCATCGTGTGTAAAGCGCCTACTGGCAAAGCAGCTTCGCCGAAGCGTTCCGCCGTCTCAACAGGGCACATCTCGGTGGTGCTCGCGGTGTGGGCGCGGCTGGGATGTCGAGTCGCCGTGTGCCAGCGGGGCGGAGGCCAGCCACTGATATCTTCCACTGCTGGTGCAGCTCGATGCTGCACATGTGTAAACTATTTTGTGCACCTGCGCTCCGGTCCCAACCTATCAATGCCATGCGGACGCGTCGTCCTCGTGGTGACCGTGGTGAATGCGGTCCGCCCCGTCGGTTGTCCTGTTCTTTGTCCTGTGTGGGGGGTTGTTTTCGTGTCTTGCTGCGTGTTGCTCGCCGCCCGGCATCCCGCATGGCGGCCCCCTTGTCGAGGGACCGCGCGTGCCACTTCGCATTCACGCCATCTGGGCCCGGGACGCATGCAGTACCGCCGGGATGAGCCGTGCAGCCATCGCGCTGCTTAAAGTTTCCGCGGCCACCGGTTTGCTGTACCTGCCTTGCCACACTCATTTAATCCGCACCATTCTCATACTTGCCTTCCGTTCCGCCTTGGTAGTTCCGTTCCAGCCCGCGCCAGCCCCAACCGCAGCGACAGCCGCCCGCCCAGCCCGCCGTTACTTGGGTGCTGTTGTGTTCCTTGCTGTCGGGCCCGCTTCTTTCTTGTGGTTTCTTACGCTTCCATTCACTCCCTCCCTCGCATGTGCTGCTGGGCGACGGTGGCGCTCTTGTTTCCAGGTTGGTTTCGGATGCCGCGCGCCCCAATGCTCCGCTCCGCGCCCGCCCGCCAGCCGTCCACCAGCCCAGCCATCACAACCTGGATATGTATCAGTGATGGGTCAGCGGCGCTGCTCCATCGCCCGTGGAGGCTACCGTCTGGACGAGGTAACATGCCTGCTGAGTCTGCGTCTTGCTAACAGGCCTTCTATGCGTGCTAGCGACTACAACGACACATGGTCACGCATATTCGCATTCGCGTTTCGAAAGCACTTCGTGTGGCTGGGTGTTCGGTTGTGCAGCAGGCGGCATCCCGCCACCGCCTGATGTGCTTTCCCTGGTCGCATTCGCCCGGTCTTGCAGCAGTTTAACCGACACACCGGCACGTCCTGCCCTGCACTGTCCCGACCCGCATGTTCCGGTGCCTGCAGCCTGCTGCCCGCCCCGGTTCTTCCGCTGCCGCCGCCGCTGCCTCTGCCACTGCAGCCGCCGCCGGTACTGCAGCCGTCCCCCCTGCTCCTCCCCTGCCACCGCCTCCCCCCTCTTCCTCCGCCACCCCTCTCTCTGCCCCCCTGCCGGACAACCCGCCTGGCAGTACGACAGCCTCGATGCGCCCTCCCTCTCCTCCTTCCCGCCGACCAGCGACATGTCCCTCTGTCCCAGGGGGCCCTCCAGCCGCCGCCTGCAGAAGCCAGCATGTGCGCGCAGACGCGCATGGCGGGCCAGCAACTGGCGTTTCAGCGCGGGCGCACGTGTTGCTCTGGGCTTTGGCACCGGCAGTACCGAGCGGCCCGGTGGCTGTAGTGGGTGTATGGGTTCTGTGCGCCAGCAGCGGCGCCGGACGCGGCCAGCGCGCGCCGCTGGGCTGTATGGCGCTTGGCAGTGTGCCGGTTGCCGCGCCGGTGTTCCTGACGCCGCGCCTTCCTGCGGCGGAGTGGTAGCATTGGTGCCGGTGCCGTGTGTGGGGCTGTGCGTGCTGTGCTCGGCCGGGGGCGGGGCCACTGCTCCCTGCGTTCCGTTTTGCCGTGGGCGTTGCGGTTGCGCTGTGGTGCACAGGGCGACGGTGGCCTGGGGTGCCGCTGTTCCTTCGGGGTTGGCTAGGTCCGGTGCGGGGTGTGCTGGGTTGTGATGCTGTGTTTTTTTCTGAGAGGAGGTGTTAGCCGTCGGCCGGGCGCGGGGCTGCGTTGTCCCGCCTGCCGCGGGTTGGGGGGTCGGGCTGGTGATAAGTCAGCGGCTAGCCTCTCGGCCGGCAAGCTGCATGTGCGCGCGTGCGTCGGTGTGCGGCTTTGTCGCTCTGCTTTGAATCGCCGTCCTTTTCTTGTTCTTACCATCTCCCTGCTTTCCCCCCGGGGAGCTTTCCTTCAACCCCGTCTCGCCACGCGGATCGACAACCCAGTCGCGCGACAGCTAAAACCGTAGTTTCGGAGGACTGATCTCAGGATTTACAGGATTTGCGCCTGGTTTGGGCGCCTGACAGTGGTTACCGGTGGCGGGGTCACGCGGCAATCAAAGAACATTTTACTCTTTGGCATGCGCCAGCACTGTTAATCAGTTGCCGGGGCTGCGCCACCGCTCACAGTCGTACAACTTTTTATCTATC
Organism: Chlamydomonas incerta; assembly: GCA_016834605.1. Lineage (NCBI taxonomy): Eukaryota > Viridiplantae > Chlorophyta > Chlorophyceae > Chlamydomonadales > Chlamydomonadaceae > Chlamydomonas > Chlamydomonas incerta. The sequence continues at coordinate 746,111 of JAEHOC010000017.1, read as the reverse complement.
TAGGCAGCGCTAGCGCATGCGATGAACGAGCATGAAGGGCATTCACCACTCACAATACTCGACATCAACGAAACCAAAAGAGAGTTACCCGCCGGCACGTGCCTAACGCCCCTAGCGGTGCAACGCCCCTCCTCGATACAAAACTGATGCCTGGGCATTCACGCCCAAAGCAAAATCCGCCATCCCTCCCGCCATACCCAAAAAAGAGTAGTGCGTTCGAGACTCATGCCCTCAACCGGCCCTAGCACCGTCGCCACCAATCCGCAGCCTCGCTGGCCTACAAAACCCGGACGCGCCTCGCGGGGTATACGTCCCATTTTTGATTGACGGCAAGCCTCACAACACGCGCGCCTAAGCACACGCGTTCCCAGCCGCCGCCGCAGAGTCGCACGCCGCACACCAGAGACGCAGCCCTAGCCGCAGGCCGCTACCGCCCATCTTCCGCCGTTGCAGACTCCTCCCCGCTCCTCTCCACCACGCGCTTCATCAGGATGATTCAGGCAGTAGCAGAAAGCATTTACAGGGTGGGGGTGCGCTCCTCGGCGCCCAGCACGGTCAGCAGGTTGTAGCCGAAGGGGTCGGCCACGTGCTTGGTCCAGTTGGCGTAGGGGCCCTCGCCGGTCACGTACGACTGGACGGCGAAGCCCAGCACGGAGACCATGGCCAGGCGGCCGTTCTTGATCTCCTTGACCTTCAGCTCCTGCAGCACCTCGGGGTCGTCCGCAAGGCCCAGGGGGTCGAAGGGGCCGCCGGGGTACAGGGGGTCCAGGCCGTCGAAGACCGACGAGTCGAACTTGCCAATGCCCGGGGAGTAGCCAGCGGGGCCGGAGCCGTTGCGGCGGTAGAACTCCACGGCGCCCATCAGGCCGACCTCAACGGCGATGACGGCGAACAGGGGCAGGGGGTTCGACACAATGCCCCAGGGCACGGCGAAGTAGTTCAGGGTGCCGCCGTTGAGCATCTCAGCGCCGGTCTCGAACCAGGTGCCACCCTTGATGTTGGCACCGTTGGCCTGCAGGCCCTCGGGGATGAGGATACCGGCGGCGGCAAGCCTGCGAGGCGGGAGCGAGGGAGAAGTCAGGCAGGGTCGCAAGTAGACTCAGCGGGCAGCCATGCTTCCCCTGGACATGCGCCAGCACTCCATGCGCAACTGTGCGCTTTCGAAGGCCATCCCATCAATCCTCTCGACAGCTGCCCTGGCGCTGCCAGTCAGAGCGCATCCCTCGCTGCCCAGCTACTCACATGGCCCAGCGGGCGTGCAGCAGCTCGTTCTCGCGGTACTTGGCCACGGTCTCGGGGTCCTTGCCCAGGCCCAGAGGGTCGTAGCCGTAGCTGTGGGAGAACAGAGAGGAGCGGGGGAAGAGCAGCGGAGAGCTGTCAGAAACACACCGAAGAGGTCGTGCGCTGGCTCCCTTACTGGCGCAGGCAACGCTCTAGTGGCACACCTTCGCAGGCTATGCTGTCAACTCTTTCGTTATCATGCGCACAGCTAGATCTGGCTGTCACCAAGCCAGCCTAGCGCCGATAAGCCCGCAGAGACAACCAAGATGGCAACAGCGTGACCCAGCTCCAAACCCAGCGATCTGGAGCTCTCCGCCATATCACGGCCACGTAACCTGCATAGTGTCCCGCCCGATGCCTAAAATCCTTGATCCGGCCACTGAGCGCGGCACATCCAAGTCCCCGACTCACTCGCCAGCCAGCTCGCCGTTCAGGTAGTCGGGGATCTCCGAGCGGTCATACAGGCCGCTGGGCAGGAACAGCTTGCGGTCGGGGCCTGCGAACGCGGTGAAAGAGCGGCTTAGCGAAGTGCTTGCATCTTGCGGAAGGCGCGCGACAGCGACAAAGCGACTTATTTGCTTCGATCAGGTCCGAGACAGATTTTCCATGTCCAGTGTGGGCCACTGGAGGCTGCTGCGACCCCACTCGACGAGAAGGAAGCCGGCCAGTGGCCCTTGCGCAATCTCCATGCGGTCGCCCAACCCCGCTGGATCGCGGCCGTCGACTCACCGTACCACTTGTCCAGGTCGGCAGCGCCGCCCTGGCCGCCCAGCCAGCCACGGGTGGCCTTGCCGCCAGCCGAGGGCTTGACGACCTTGGTGGAGGCCGTGCCCTTCTTGGCGGGGGCGCTGGCGCCGGTCTTCTTGAACAGAGCCTGGATCTGCATGGTTACGCTGTTCAAGTGACTGAACGAACAAGGTCGACGTTGTGACAAAGAGCTTGGAGCGCTGCTTTCTTTTCTTGTGCTCATCGCGAGATGGCCGTACGGGCGTCGTACTTTTCGGGAGCGGCCTTGTTGGGCTGTATCGGCTGCCTTGTAATTATCAAGCACATAGAACCAGCAGCGACAGGGCCACCGGCAGTGGACGCGTTGCACATGGTGGCCCCTGCGCGCGACCGAGCGATAAGCTTGCGCGACCGGGACGTTCGCCAAGCAAATGCTCGTCCTGGTTGGGCCCAGCGAGGCTATGCATGATATGCTCAGCTATTTGAGAACTCGTTGGCATGGCGCGCACCAGCCAATGCGACGTCGCGGCCAAAAGCGACCCGGAAATGGGCGCTGAAGGGGCGGCCGCTCCCGGAGGGGCAACTTTTTACACCGCGTTGCCCGTTCGTGATAGGAGGCTGGTTATGAGCGATGTGTCAGGGTTGTATGCAGGCCGAGTCAAAGGCCGCCTGAGTTAAGGCGCGGTGGGCTTCGGCTCTTCGACTGCGGGTCGAGCTGCGTGCCCAAGTCTCCAGATTGATGATGTTCCAGAGCAGTTGCCCACATGTCTGCTCGTGTGTGCACCGGCTGGCCGTCGCGCCGCGGGGGCAGGCCAGCGGGGGCCGGGGGGGGGGGTGGCACACGCCTTCCTGAAGCTACATCTCAGCAGCGCCCTGCCTCCATGCCTTGACCAGTTGACCCCCTCCGCCCTCCGCTCCTCCCCCGCCGCCGCAGGACCGCCTCTTGCAGCTCTACCACGTCCCCACGTCCAACCGACCAGCGACAGCAAACGTTCGACCTCATCCCAGCTCCACATAGCTCACCCCTATCACGCCTGCGGACCACTGAGCCCAGCCGAGGCCCCGCCACACCGCGGGCCGTCACTCCTGGAAACACCAATCCATCACACCAATACACAAGCCATACCTAGAAGAAGCACCGCATCCCACATTTTCCCCACACACCCACGCCGCCACACACTCCACCAGCTGCCCCGCGCCTCAAGCCCTGCCGCCACCGCCGCCGCCGCCGCCGCCGCTACCGCTCCGCGAAGGACAGGTCGGCGGGCCACTTGGGGAAGACGCGCTTGTAGAGCGGCATGCACACGGTGTCGCGCTGCTGCAGCGGCGAGTCGAACATGCACTTCATGGTGCCGTGCGTGCCCAGCGGCTCCGCGATGCGCCCGCGCCGCCCGTACTTGGTGAACAGCTGGCGGGAGGGTTGGTGGAGGGGGAGTGGGGAGGGAGGGATGGGAGGCGGCGGGGGGCAGAATGGGAGAAGGCGGGAGGGCAGCAGCACGGTAAATGCCGGCGGGGTCGCAGTGGACCCGGGTGTGCGCGGGAGCACCGATCAGCACACGGTAGCCCGGGCAGCCCGGTTACACCGTAGGCTAGGGCGTCAGAAGCCACCCGCTCACACAGCAGCCGCAATTTCCCTTCGACCGCGTCGTGGACTCCAGACTTGTCTGCGGCGGCGCCCCCGCTGCTGCCATGCCCCTCGCCTCCTCCTCGAGTCTAACTGGCTTGGATTAGCTTAGCTTGGGCTCGACAGGCCCCCCTTTCCCCCCGTCGCGCCCCTCGCCGCCTGCCCGCCTCACCTCCACGGGCTTGAACCAGCGCACGTCCTCGGGGTTGTGGAACATGAACCGCACCGTGGCGCGGCGCCGGCTCACACGCACCGGCGTGCCTGAGGGGGCGGGGTAGGGGACAGGTGGGTGGGGGCGGGGGTGGCCGATGATGCGCGCAGGCAGGAGCGGGGTGGGTTGTGAGTACCAGCCCAAACGAGGAAGGTGGGGTGGGGTGGGGGCATTAGCGAAATGGAACCGCGTGTTGGTGGCTATGGAATGAAGGCGCCCGCCACCGCCACCGCCACACATCACCACCACACGCCACACGTCACACGCCACACACCACACGCCACACGCCACCGCCACCACACGCCACATGCCACACGCCACAAACCACACGCCGCATGTCCCTGGAGCCACCCTCACCGGTGAGCATGATGCGCTTGAGGTTGACGCGGTCCGGGTCGCAGCTGCGCAGCGAGCCCACCGCCGCCAGCTGCGCGCCGCCGCCGCCGCCCGCCGCCGCCGCCCCCTCCGGCAGCTTGAAGGCCAGCAGCGGCAGCGGCGGGTACATCACGGGCGCGTACACGGAGGCAACCACGTGCTGGCCTGCGCGTACGTGTGCGTGAGAGCGAGTGTGTGTGTGCGTGAGAGTGTATGTGCGCTTGAGGAAGGATATGTTCAACAGGCAACACCAGCCCGCGAGCGGCCCCCTCTTCACCTTTGCCGCCACCCTTACCAGTTACCACCGCCGCTCCCACTCCAGCCCGCGCCAGCAAAGCTCCAGCCCCCGCCACTCCCCTGCACTCCCCACCGCATCCGCCCACTCCGCCCACCCAACCGCCTCCCGCCCGCTCACCGGTGTGCAGGAACTTCTCCATGCGGTGCTTGTCCGCGCCCGGGTCGTCCGTGGACAGCACCGGCCGCGCCGTGAAGGAGCGCAGCCCTGTCACCAGCAGCAGCGCCTCCTTGTTGGCCAGCGGCGCGGCGTAGCCGGCGGCCTGGCGGCCGGGAGGGCGGTCGGGCAAAGGATTGAGCCGGTCAGTGACAGTGACACGCCAGCCGGCAGCGACGCGCAAGCCGCTGCAGCAGTGCAGCGTCTGCCAGTCAGTGCCCCAGCAGGCAAGCCCACACAGCTAGCGCCACACACAGCTAGCGCAGCGGTGCTCCTTGCTGCTGCACTCTTCAACACACCCCCACACGCCCCCACACGCCGCCACAAGCCACCGCACATACCGCCGCCCACCTTGCGGATGGCGAAGTTGACCACGCTCATCTTGGCCTCGTGCTGCATCAGCCCAAACACCGTCAGCGGCACGGCGCCGCCCGCCGCCGCCGCCGCCACGTGCGCCGCCAGCCGCTCCGCCGCCGCCGCCGGCACGTCCGCGATGCGGATGGCCACGTAGGTGCCTGCGGGGCCGGGGCGCACGCGCGCGCACACCCAACGTACATGCGTGATGTTCATTGCGAGTGTGCCATTGTGTTGGTTATTGTTGGTGTGGTTAGGTCCAGCCGCCGCCGAGCCGCTGGTCCGCTACTGCCGCTGCTGATGCTGCACCGGGTGACGTGTCCCCGCACCGCACAACGCCCCGCACCCGCGCCGCACCTGGGGACACGCCGCAGGGGTCGGTGTCGTCGGTGGCGCGCGCCGCCGTCTCCTTGGCGCGCTTGTGCGCGCGCTTGAAGTTCTCGAACGCGAACACGCGGCCGTAGTCTGCGGGCAGCGACTCCTTGGGGTCCCAGGGGCTGGTGCGCATGGACTTGAGGCCCCTGCGCGGCGAGGGAGGAGGCGGCGGAGGAGGAGGAGGAGCGCAGGGGGAGGAGGAAGGCGAGGAAGGCGACGGCGTGGCGTTAGCGTTTGCATGGCTAATTGGTGGGTGGTGAGCGCAGTGCGGGTTGGACACAGCGGCTGTTGAACCCGCCTGCATGCAGCGCTCTTTGGACCTTCACACATTCAGACTGCGGGCCACGGCGCCAGTGACCCGTGCGTGTGGCAGGTACCCGCCACCCGCGTCGCGCACGGCCTCTCCAACCAACCCCACGTGTACTCTCTTAACACTTGTGCTCCGCAGCACTTGTGCGCTCGTGCATGTGTGCTCTCTAACACTTCTTCTGCTCCCGCACCCCGCACACCCACCTACCCACACGCACACACACACACACACACACACACACACACACACACACACACACACACACACACACACACACACACACACACACACACACACACACACACACACACACACACACACACACACACACACACACACACACACACACACACACACACACACACACACCACACACACACACACACACACACACACACACACACACACACACACACACACACACACACGCACCTGCCGCACCGCACGCACAGTCTTTTGTCGTTTTCCCTTGTGCTCTCTAACACACGCACGCACCCACGCACCCTGCTGTTGCTGACATTAATACACACACGCACACGCACACCCACGCACCTGTACTTCTGGAAGCGCACGCGCGCGGGCGTCTCCAGCGGCACATCCACCTCGTCCGGGAAGTCCAGCTGGTCCGCCTCGCCCTCCGCGCCGCGCCGCGCCGCCGCCTTGGCCGCGCGCGCCGCCGCCAGCGCCGCCGCGTAGCCGCCGCCGGCGCCGCCCTCCGCGTCGTCCTCCTCGTCCAGGAGCATGGCGGCGTCGCCCGCGTCCGTGGCTGCAGCGGGCGGGTGTTGGGTGTTGGGTGTTGGTTGGGAGGGGTGTCGTGGATACGTGAGTACCAGCCCGGTCTAATCCGAAGGGAATTCCGGTCATTACCACTTACGGTGAGACGCGGGGAGCAGCAAGCGCCATGCACCGCCCACCAACCCCTGGCGTTCTGGCCTTGCCCAGTGCCTGTGCGCTCCCTGCCCAGCCTCTCTGTGGTGTCCCCGCTCCCGCGTCCCCCCGCCGCCCCACCTGCGTCGTCGTCGTCGTCCCCGATGGGCTCCAGCTCGGGCGCCTCGTCGCCGTCGTCCATGGCCGCCGCCCCCCGCCCTCGCCCCCGCCCGCCGGCGCCGCCGCCGCCCGCCGCCCCCTCCTTGGCGTCCTCCTGCATGCCGTACGGGTCGTCCTCGCCGTCCTCGTCCTCATCCTCGTCCTCATCATCGGTGCCGTAGTCCTCGTCATCCAGGATCCAGGCCGCCTGGTACTCCGAGGTTCCTGGGGGTGGGCGGGGTGAGTGGGTGGGGTTCACGGAATGGGTTTGGGATTGGGGTTCCAGGGTTTGTAGCACCCGCAAACGCCCGCCCACGCTACCAGACACGCTACCAGACACGAAGCGGCAGCGCACACCGAGGCCCTGAGCCTCCAGACCCATCATGACAGCACGCATGCGCCCTGCCGAGTCACGCCATGCGCCGCACGGGACACACACATACGCGCGCGCGCCACCCACCCTCCGGCACGCGGCGCTTGCGCGTCCTCCGCTCCGCCGCCGCCGCCTCCATGTCCTCCTCCGTGGGCCACGTCTGCTCTTCCTCGCCAGGGGCGGGCACGTTCTCGCGCACCTGCCGCCGCCACAGCGAGCGAAGCCAGCGAGCGAGTGAGCGAAAACGAGGGCGGCAGGAGATGTATATCATATAGCTGGCCAACCTGACCGGACGGGGCCTGAGCGACGGCGCCGGCCGACCCCGCTACAAGCGGCCGACCCTGCCTAACGCAAATCTATCCAATTCAAACCGGTCGTCCCACGCCGTCGTCCCACCCGAGACACGCAACCCCTGCCCCAAGTCTTGATCGGCCAACCACCCGCCAATCGCCCACAATCCGAACTCCCTGCCCATTCCTGCACACGCTGCAACCACCCACAAACCCAGCCTACAACGCCCTCAAAAGCAAACCTTGCCCAACCCTTGGTGTAGCTTGGGCTGGTGGGTCACAATGCCGACCCCCGACTGTACCCGACCCCCGACTTGTTTCCAACCATCCATGCATCCCCCCTCCTCGCTTCTGCTTTCGTCTCGGGATTGGTTCACAGTAACCCCCCTCCTCGCTCCTATGCATATGCACTGACGCATTGGTTTGGTTTGGTTGGATTCATCTTGGGATGGTGTTCACAACCCCCAACCCCACCCCTGCCCACTCACCAGCTGGTCCGCCTCCTCCGGGTTGGGCGCCGCCACCACCGGCCCCGCGCCGCCGCCGCCGCCCCCCTCCGCCGCCGCCTCCACCTCCATGGCCTTCTCCGCCACGTGCGCCGGCACGGCGCGGCCCGCCGGCGCCGCGTTGGGGTCGGCCGGGCCGTGGATGGCCAGGATCTTGAAGTCGCCCGCCCCCGGCACCGTCACCAGCTGGTTGGCACTCAGGCCCGCCGACCGCACGTACCCGTACACCACCAGCGTGCCCGTGCCGCCCGCCGCGGCGGCGGACGATGACGGCCCGGGGCCGGCGGCGCCGGCCTCGAACTCCAGCCGCTCCACCATGACGCCGGGCCGCTGCTGCCGCCACAGCGGCGGCGCCGACGGCGGGTGCTCCGCCAGGTGGCGCGCCAGCGCGGCCAGGTCGGCGGGCGTGTCGGCGTGGTGCAGCCGGTTCTCGCCGGCCAGGTGCGGCTGCAGCGCCTTCTCCGCGCGCTTCTTGGCGGCGCTGCGCTCCTTCATGGCGGCCGCGCCGGCGGCGGCGCCGGCGCCCACCACGCAGGGCACCACCGCGGGCATGCCCATGGCGCGCAGCACCGCCATCGCGGCGGCGCCGGCGGCGTCCACGCCGGCGGCGCCCTCCGCGCCCGGCAGCAGCAGCAGCAGCTGCTCGGCGCAGCGGCCCAGATCTGCTACAGCCAGCGGGTCGCCGCGCGGCACCGGCGGCGGCAGTAGCGTCAGCCGCACGCGGCCCTTGGCGGCCACGTGCACGGTGATGGGCGCCAGGGGCGCCGCCGAGGCGAGCAGCTCCAGCTCCATCTCGTTGCTGCTACTGCCGGCGCCGGCGCCGGCGCTGGTGCTGCTGCTACTGCCGTGCTCGCAGGCGTGGCGCAGGCCGTTCCAGAAGCGGGCCACGTCCACCGCCTGCGAGGAGGTTGGGGACCGTGACGCCGTGTGCCGGTGGTGGCAGGTCCGCGCTTAGCCCTCTCTGTGTGCTTACCCCCAATTGCCCCAGGCCAGCACACTGACGGCACGCCCACTGAGTCCAATGCCTCCAGCCCCCTCACGCCGCCCCCGCGCGCAGCGCTCACCTCCGACAGCGGCAGCACCGCCACCACCACGGGCGCCGCCACCCGCCGCTTCCGCTCCAGCAGCTCCTGCCGCTTGGCGTCTCTGTCGCGCATTCCATTCAGGGCGTGCGTGTGTGAGTGCGGGCAGCGCGTGTGCGGCAGCGCGCGTTCCGTGGGGAGGTGCGTGCGGGTGCGGACAGCGCGTGCGGTATACAGGGTCACGCACCCAGCGACAGCGCGGCAAAGCACGCCTACCCCGCACCCGACGTCCTGCCCCCCCCCTCCTGGGCCCGCCCGGCCCCACCTGTTCTGCTTGGCTGCTAGGTGCCGCTGCAGCTTGCCGTCGTGGGAGGAGCCTTTGGGGTTGGGCCGCGCCCCGGCGCCCACCTCCTTGCCACGCCGGGCATTCTCACGCGCGCTGGGGCCGGCGCGCCGGCCCGCCTTGTGCGACTGTTGTGCGGGGCAACGAGGGAGTGGGGCGGCAGACAGCTTGGGTTGGCCTTCCAGCCGGTTGCATTTGCGCACGAGCTGGTTTTATGTGCGTATCTGTCATGCTAGGAGGTCGCTGCTGTGGCAGGCGCGCGGCAGAGCGAGGGTCGGCCGCCGCCGTCGATGCGCTGCAATTGTGCGCAATAAACAGAGGGCAACGCGGCTGGCTTCCACACCTTATTCTTCTGGCCGCTAGGGCCGCCCATTTGTCAGCGCTGCTGTGCGCCCGTCGCCTCGAGCAAATAAGAACAACTCCGCTAAAATGCGCCGTCTGTGAAGTCGCGTTATATTGAGACCGCCATTTCGATTAAGCTGGATGTTGCAGGTTTCAATTGACAATTGCAAGCGAGCATCCGCTTCAGTCTGAACGCCAAGGGTTTCGGCAATGGGCCCTTTTGCCCCTTCAGTTTCGTCGATTCTCCACATATCTTATTGATTTAGCATGTGCCGCCGTCTATCTAGCAATTAGCGGCAGCAAAACAAACGGCGTCCGTAATGAAACGAACCGTGGGACATGCACAGCCGGCGCAGCGTCGTGCGACTGACTCATATAAGCTTTGGTTTCGTTTCGCAAGGTTTAGCTCATAACAACTGGCACACTAACAAGGGTTGCGGGCCTTGCGGTTGGACTGTCGTCGCCCTAGTTGCCCCGTATGTGCAAATGAAAGGTGCTTATCTCATGCACGCAATGCCTTGAAGTAAGTGGCGAGACGCTCTTGCCGGTAACACTAATTTGATTGGCATGCGTGCACCAATCGGCGTGCATCAGTAGCCGGCGCTCGCCTTCAGCCTGCAACTCAATGCGGGCCGCTACAAGGGTACATGCACTGTCTCTCGCAGTGCTGAAGCCTTCAAAGGACCAAAAAGCGGGAGTGGGAGAGCTTCGGTCACGTTGTGGTTATCGCAGTCGGCCGCTGGCCCGTGTCTGCTGAATTTTGGCCCATCTATCAACCTGTTACATCGGCATCTGCAAACCCCGTTGTGGGCTTGTCTAAAGCCGTCCGATTGCAGAGTAAATTCTTCGCCTAAGCAGCCAGACGGATCTAGCGACAGGGCAGAATGCAGCTTTCTGCAAGCCAGAGGCCCTCCTTCAGGCTCTCGCAGGACCTGAGGACCGGCCCAGCCAACTTCCTGTCGGGGCTGCGCGATGATGATTCCCTGCTGCGTCAGGTGTTCTTCTCCATCCTGCGCCACCATCATCCGAACTTGGCGGCAAAGGTACGTGGGATTGTGTTTCTGCCTCACTGCCCGAGTGGCGCGCGGCGACCGCATTCATTCAACGGAACCCTAACTTGCACCGGCTGCTCGAGGCTTCGCTCTCCTCTGCACATGCAATAGATGTGGTGTTCGCGGCATGATCTAGCGGGGGGGCTTTCGTCTGCAGTCTGCTCACGACGGAAACAGGGTTTGGCTCGCCAGCCCAACGACAGGGTGTTGCAGTCCTCCCCGGCGACGAGCGACCCCACCTCTCGCCGCCTTGCTCTTACGCCACCACCACCCCCTTCCTCATCTACACCCTCACCCTTTCCCGCACCCTCGCCCTCCCCCGCCCAGGTGGATGTGATCTACGCGCTGAGCCAGGCCTGGTGCACGAGCCAGGTGAGGGGCGGCGGCGGCCCGGCAGTGGGCGGGGGTCGCAGCGGTTGCTGTTGCGTGGGCTGGTGGGGTGCAGAGCTGGAGCGCGACAAAACCGGGGTCTGTGGGATTTCGGGGTGGGGCGGGCGCTGGGGGGCCGCGGCTGGGCGGCGGCCACGGCAGACGGGCAGACGGGGGGAGGGGGCAACGTAGGGCGCATGGGCGCGCGCCGCGGTTCCCAAACGCTCGCAGCCACCGCTACGGGGCCGGGGAACACGTGTGTATATGGGGTTTCCGGGGCGGCCACCGCTGCGCACCCGCTGCAGCGCCCTCCCTGCCCGCCCTGCCTGATCCTGCTCGCCCCGTCCCCCCCCTCCCCCCCGCTGTGCACCCCCCCTTGGGATGGTATTCACAACCCCCCCAGTCCGACAACGACTTTGAGCTGATGGTCAAGTACGTGGGCGACCTCAAGCCCGAGGAGCGCATCCTGGTGCGTGGGCCGGCCAGTCTCGCGTTTGCCAGGGGCGGGTAGGCCTACCACACGGGATGGCATGCGACATGGGACAGCCCCGTACGCGTGTGTGCATATAACCTGTACTGCCGCGGTGTGTCCGGAGGAGTGGGTCAACAGGCTGCGCCCCGCCCTCCCTCCCCTGTGCCGGGCCGGCCCTGCCATCCCCTCCCTGCCTTGCAATCCCCTCCCTCCCCTTCATCCCCTGCCTCCCTCCCTCCCCTGTGCCGCCGCCGCCTCCGCCGCCGCCGCAGGTGGCCTCCTCCTTCAGCCACATGCTCAACCTGCACAACCTCACGGAGGAGGTCAACAGCAGCCAGATCGGCCGCGCCGTGCGCCTGGGGGAGGTGAGGGGCAGGAGCTGGTGGAGGGGGGGGGAGGTGGAGCAGGGGGGCAGGAGGGGGGGACGTGGCAAGGGGCAGGGAGGGGGGCGGTTGGGTTGCGGGGTTGGGAGGTATGAGGGGGCGCCAGGGGCGGGGAATGGCCTGGTACGAAGGGCAGCAAAGGTGCGGGGCAGGGGAGCGACGGAGCTGTCAGCTCTGTGGCTCTGGTGCTTGGAGCGGGGTGGAGCAAGGCTGTTTCCGCGCCAGGGTCCAGATCAGGCATAGCGCGCAGCTGGCGGGACAGCGAGAGGGGGCGCGGGGGGACGACAGAGCTGCTCGCGGCTGGACTCGTGAGGACCTAGCTGGCCTGGGTCCTGGTCGGCAGCAGCCACGTCGGCGTCGGCGCGGGCGCCTGGCCGCCCCAGGCCGCAACATTTAGAAGCCGCCGCCGCCGCTGTGCCCCCACACACACCGCGCCCCGCGCATTAAACCCGCACCAAACCCGCGCCGCCGCCGCCTCCCTCGCACCAACCCCGCGCCGCCGCCGCCTCCCTCGCACCAACCCCGCGCCGCCGCCTCCGCCGCCGCCTCCGCCGCAGATGGACTCGCCCACGCGCGACACCAACCACTCGCTGCTCAAGCTCACCACCGTCAACGGCTTCACGCCGCAGCAGGTGGGCGGAGGGGGAAGGGGAGGGGAGGGGGAGGGAGGCAGGAGAGAGTGGGGACAGAGCGGGCAGTGTGCGTACAGCTGGTCAGCTCTGAGCCGCCCCGCACCGACGCCTGCCCGCGTGCCGCTGCTGCCACATCATACACCCACCAAAACACACGCCGACTATTCAACCTTGCAACCCGCAGGTGTACGACACGCTGTGCTCCCAGACGGTGGAGCTGGTGCTGACGGCGCACCCCACCCAGGTGGGCGGGCGGGGCTGTCGGCGGGCGGGGAGGAGGGGAAGTGGGCCGCAGGTGGGGGGTTGTGGACCCGGGCAACGGTACGGGCACGCACGGTCCGGCGGATCGTTGTGCAAGTGTCGGCCGGAAAGGGGGGAGCGAGGTGCCGCGGGAGGTGCCCTTGTTGCGCCCTGGCTGGGCATGCCCAACACGCCCAGCACCCGCACCCAACACACACCCAACACGACACTTCTATGCCTTCACGTCTTCACGTCCTAACCAATGATCAATGTAATCCCGCCCACACGCTCCCCCCCCCACACACGCAGGCGCTGCGCGCCAGCCTGCTGAAGAAGTACGCCATCGTGCGCCGCGAGCTAGACACGCTGCACTCCAAGCGCATGAGCGAGTACGAGAAGATCGGTGAGGCGCGGCGGGCGGCGGCGGTGGTGGTGGTGGTGGTGTGCTGTGGGTGGACACTGCGTGCGTGTGTGGCTTCGGTTGTGCATATGATGGTGTAGGTCCCACACCGCGTTTGGTAACCCCCACCTGTGCCCGCTCCACCCGTGCGCGCTCGACCGCTTCCTATACCTGCTTAACCTGGAAACCGCGCACCCTCCCCGCGCAGAGACGCTGGAGGCCATCCGCGCCGCGGTGCAGGCCGCCTGGCGCACCGACGAGATCCGCCGCTCCAAGCCCACGCCGCAGGTGCGTGGGGGCGGCGCGGATGGGGGCGGGTCCATCGGGGCGGGGCATGCATCACGGCCCCACCCGCCATGGCGGGCCGCTCCAGCAGGCACCGGATCCACTGCATTGGCGGCCTCTCACTCTGTACTCTCACGCTCTCCGACCATCCTTGCAAACCACCCCCCCAACCCAGCAATCAACAACCCCCAACCCCCAACCTCCACCCGCCCCCCCCCCCGTCCCCCCGTCCCCCAGGACGAGATGCGCTCGGGGCTGTCCTACTTCTCCACCGTCATCTTTGACGTGGTGCCCGTCTTCCACCGCCGCATCGACACGGCGCTGGAGAAGCTGGGCCTGCCGCGGCTGCCGCTGGACCGCGCGCTGTTCAAGTGAGGGAGGGCGGGGCGGGGGCGGGGGGGGGGGGCAGGAGGTTTGGGGTGGAGGGCGGGCGGGGAAGTTTGGATGGTGGGGTGGTTGTACGCCAACCCAGGTTGAACCAAACCTGAAGCACTGTCGTATCGTTAATACTTCCAACATTGCAACCCACCCCGCCGTTAACGTCTTCACCGCGCACAGGTTCGGCAGCTGGATGGGCGGCGACCGCGACGGCAACCCCAACGTGACGGCCGAGACCACCCGCGACGTGGTGGTGCTGGCGCGCCTGGAGGCCGTCAACGTCTACTTCCGCCAGGTGCGTGTTTGCATGTGTGAGGGGTGTGCGTGGTAGTCATTCTTATAACGGGGAGCAGCAGCGCCTTCCTCCCCAGCTAACAACGACTGCCGCTGCCGCTGCCGCTGCCGGTACTGCCTGACTGTTACTGACTGCCAATGACTGCTGCTGCCTGCCTGCTACTGCCGCTGCTTCTGCTACTGCCCCCAGGTGGAGGGGCTCATGTTCGACCTGTCCATCTGGCGCTGCAGCCCCGAGATGAAGGTGCGCCGCGGCCCGGGAGGCGGGAGGGGGCGGGGATTAGCACGAATGGAATCAGGCCCCGCTTACTTGCGCCTGGTTTACTAGCTTGCGCTGGTGTTCACTACCCCGGCCTACTTCGTCTCCTCCTTCAACTCCTTGCTCTTCCGCATCCCCCGGCCCCCGGCCTCCCACCCGCAGGAGCTGGCGGAGCGGCTGGCGGCGGCGGAGAGCCGCGACGCCGCGCGCGTGGCGGAGGAGCGCAAGCGCCGCAACTACGTGGACTTCTGGGCGCCCATCCCGCCCACCGAGCCCTTCCGCGTGGTGCTGGCGCACATGCGCGACCGCCTCTACAACACGCGCCAGGTGGGCGGGGCGGCACGGCAGGGGTGTGGCATGGCGTTGGGGCTGGGTGGCGGGGCAGCGGGGCGGGGCGTTGGGGGCGGGGCGTTGGATGCTAGGGCGGGGCGGGGCGGAAGGGTGGGGGTTGTGCACGCCAGCCCAATCTATGAAACCCGGGGACCTGCAGAGCAACTAATCCTGCGACCCCCTGCAACCCCCATACACTGTGTCCCCCCTCCCCCTGTCCGCCCCTACCGCCACCCAGGTGCTGCACCAGTGCCTCATCCACTCCAACATGAGTGTGCGCGGCGCGCTGGAGGAGGCGGGCGCCTACGTGGACATCGAGGACATGGCGCGGCCGCTGAAGCTCATGTACGACTCGCTCATGAGCACCGGCGACGAGTCGGTGGCCAACGCGCGGCTGCTGGACCTGCTGCGCCAGGTGGGGGGTGGGCGGTGTGTGTGGGGTGGGGGGTTGTGAACACCAGCAGGCCGGAGTCCATTCGAACCGACGTTGTGTGTCGCTGGGGTATGGCCATGGCGACTGGGTCTGGACACCCTGCCGCCGACGCCTGGGCCCCACGCGGCCTCCCGCAAACCGCAACCCCCAACCCCCAACCAACGTGCACCATTTCCTTTACCAACCTTGCAACGCCCCGGCCACCCGCCCTTCCTACCTTCTCTCAGATCCGCACCTTCGGCCTGTGCATGATGGCCCTGGACATCCGCCAGGTGCAGTGTGTGTGTGGGGGGGAGGGGTAGTTTATTTCAGAAACCGAAGCGAATCGACCAGGCCTGGGGGGGGCGCAAAGATGGTACATGGGGGGGGGCGCTGCAAAGATATGGAAAAGCGGTACAGGATGCACTGAAGACTGCTGCTCGGGTGCGGGGTGCGGGGGCGCTGCTGGGGTGCGGGGGCGCTCCGTCCGCGTCACGCTTCTTGCGTGCCGCGGCGGCAGCAGCAGCAGTAGCACTGCAGCAGCAACAGCAACGCGACGCAACGGACCACGCACCCGCCCACCTCACTTGACATCCATATCCGCGCAACCCTGGCCATGCTTGTAACCCCCCTCCCGGCCCCTATCCTTGCATCCACCCCCCCGCCCGCCTGCAGGAGTCCACCCGGCACACGGAGGTGATGGACGCCGTGACCACCTACCTGGGGCTGGGCAGCTACGCCTCCTGGGACGAGCCCAAGCGCCTGGCCTTCCTGCTGGGCGAGCTGCAGGTGCGTGGGGCGGGGGGGGGGGGGCTGTAAACACCAGCCCAATCTAAACCCAAGCGAAACTAGACAAGGGACAGGCAGGTGCAGTTTGCGGCAATACAGGTTGACGGTATACTCTTGCGTTTCGGGGCGTGTGGGGTTGCAAGGATGTTTGGAAAAGCGTGTATGGGGGCGTGGGCGGGGGTTGCACGGATGTTTGGGAAAGCGATACAGGATGCACGGGGGTTGGGTGCGTGAGCGTGGCGTGTGGGGGCTATCGCCGGGGTCACATCTGAGTGCGTGCGACTGGGGCACCTGCCTCTTTCCACCCACCTGTCGTACAAACACCTCTCTCCACCCCGCTCCCCCCGCTCCCTCGCTCCGGCACGCTCAGGGCAAGCGGCCGCTGATGCCCCCGGGCATGGACATGAGCCCGGACGTGAAGGAGGTGGTGCGCACCTTCCGCAGCCTCAGCGAGCTGCCCGGGGACAGGTGCGGGGGGGGGGGGTTGCAAGGGTACTTGGAAAAGTGGTACAGGGGGGGCGTGGCAAGGATGGTCAGTTTAGCTGGGTAAATGGCAGGAGGGGCCGGGGTTTCTCATGAACAGCCACCCGCCTGCCGCACCCACATCCGCCCATCACCACCACCCCAACATTCACGCGCACCCCTACCCACCACCCCCACAGCCTGGGCGCCTACATCATCTCCATGGCCAAGACCGCCAGTGACGTGCTGGCGGTGGTGCTGCTGCAGCGCGAGACCGGTGAGGGCTTGAGCATGGAGGTCCACACTCTGAAGTGACGCACCTCGAGGCGCAGGCGAGGAGGCGGGGCGCTACTCTGTGGTCTCGGCGCCCTTTGCGCACCGTTGTTGTCGCCCCAGCTCTCCAACACTGCGCACCTCCCTTACCATCCTTTCAACCCCAACCCCGCCTCCGCCCTCCTCCCCCTTGCAGGCGTGCGCCCCGCGCTGCGTGTGGTGCCGCTGTTCGAGACTCTGGACGACCTGCAGAACGCGCCCGGCACCATGACCACGCTGCTGGGCAACGACTGGTACCGCGGCCACATCAACGGCGTGCAAGAGTGCATGATCGGTGCGGCGGGGGAGTGGAGCGGGGGCGGGGGGGATGTGGGGTGCGGGCGGGGTGTGAGGTGTGGGTGTAAGGGCTGGGCGCCAGCCCAAGCTAAACCAAACATACCGGTAGCTAGGGGGATCGGGAGGTGGTGGGTAGGCTGCGCAGAGGGCTGGGTGGGATGGGCTGCGTGTTCAGCAGTCCATGCGGGCGGAGGGGGTTGGGGCGCGCAGGTGGGGATGGGCAACGACCCGCAGCGGCGGCGCGCGCTGCCTCAACCTTCACCCGACCTGCACCCACACACCTGCCCCGCCTCCTACCCCGCCTGCCCCCGCCGCCTGTAGGCTACTCGGACAGCGGCAAGGACGCGGGCCGCCTGGCCGCCGCCTGGGCGCTGTACGAGACGCAGGAGAAGCTGGTGGAGGTGGCGTCGGGGTGCGGGGTGAGCGCGGGTGGGGGGGGGGGGCGTGGCGTGGCGTGGCGTGGCGGGCGGGGGAGGGCGGTTAAGCGGCTGAGTGGGAGAGGGAGCAGGAGAGGGAGCTAGCAGACCGGGCTTCTGCCGGGGGACGTGTAATTCGTTGCCGGCGCGCCCCACGTTACTAGGCCTCCCCCCCCCCACGGCGTCCCGTCCCGCCCCACTCATCTCGTCACGATCATGAATGCAACCCCTCCTGTCCCGCCGCAGGTGCGGCTGGTGCTGTTCCACGGCCGCGGCGGCACCGTGGGCCGCGGCGGCGGCCCCACCCACATGGCTATCCGCAGCCAGCCGTCCGGCACCATCAACGTGAGAGCGCGCGGCGAGCCGGGGGCAGAGGGGGATAGTTCATTCAAGGACCCAAAGCAACCTGGGTGGGGCGAGGGGGGATTTTACAAGGTAGCGTCCACATGGACGGCTACCCCCTCCTCTCGCCTTCTGCTCTCCGTGCTCCAGCTGTGCCACTCCTCGCCGTCCAACCCTCTTCCCCTCCATCTTCCCCCTCTTCCACCCCCACCCCCGCAGGGCCACCTGCGCGTGACGGTGCAGGGCGAGATCATCGAGCAGCAGTTTGGCGAGAAGGAGGTGTGCTTCCGCACCCTGGACCTCTACACCAGGTGCGGGGCGCTGGTGGGGGTGTGTGTGGCGGGGCGGGGGGGGGGGGGGGGGCCCCAGGGGGACGGGGCTGGCCGGGCTGAGGTGGCGTAGCGTGGTGTGACCATGTGGAGCGGGCCGAGTCCTGAGATGGAGCTTGCCGCATACCCGCCGTATTGTGTTTCCTTCGGCGCCGCTCGGTTGTCAACCCCTGACGCTCCCCCGGATTCCCCCCTCCGCAGCGCGGTGCTGGAGGCGGCCCTGGACCCGCCGCCCGCCCCCGCGCAGGTGCGTGCACGTGCTTGTGTGGCTGTGTGTGGCTGTGGCGGTGCTGGGGGTGCTGGGCGGTGAACCTTCCACCGCATTCAGCAACTTAGCCCGCCCCAACTATAGAGTAATCACCCATGTTATAACCACCTATTTCATGACCTGCATGTGTGCCCCCCTCCCCACCGCACACAGGAGTGGCGCGACCTGATGAGCCTGCTGGCCTCCGAGAGCTGCGACATGTACCGCTCCGTGGTGTACCGCACCCCCGAGTTCTACGACTACTTCATGCAGTCCACAGCCGCCAGGTGAGCGGCGGCGGGGGGGGGCGGGGCGGGGCGCGGCGCGGGCCGGGCTGGCGGGGGGTCGGTGGGGCGGGGCCTGGGGACATGTGAGGGTTAAGCCGACTTCCAAACGCAAAAACGTGGGCGGGCGGCTGCCCCGCGCACGCCCCGCCTCAACAGCCACCCGCAACCACCGCCGCCCGCGCTGTCCCCCCTCATAAGTCATAACCAATGCCAACCTGCCGCCCCAAACCCGTCTCCCCTGTCTCCCCTCTCCCCGTCCTGCCATCCGCGCTGCCCCTCTTCCAACCAATGCCATTCTGTCTCCCCCCCTCCCCCTCTCCCCCTCCCCACACGCACGCAGCGAGCTGGGCCGCCTGAACATCGGCTCGCGCCCCAGCAGCCGCAAGTCGGGCGGCATCGAGACGCTGCGCGCTATCCCCTGGATCTTCGCCTGGACGCAGCAGCGCCTGCACCTGCCCGTGTGGCTGGGCATCGGCGAGGCGCTGGAGGTGGCCATTGACAAGGGTGAGGGGGGAGGCGGGGCAGGGTTGTGAACACCAGCCGAAGCTAAACGAATCTTACTAGGCAGGGGACAGGCAAGTGCAATTGCAGCAATACAGAGCAGCATGATACTCGTGACGTGGAGGAGGGGAGGGAGGGGTTGTGAATACCAGCCCGAGCTAAAGGGGCCGCGACTGCCACAGGTGGTGGCCCACCCTGTCTCTTACGCAGTCCCCTGCCCCGCGCCTCCCTCCCCCTCCCCCCCCCCCCCCCCAGGCTACGGCCCTGTGCTGCAGGACATGTACGCCAACTGGCCCTTCTTCACCTCCACCCTGGACCTGGTAGAGATGGTGCTGGCCAAGGCCGACAGCAGGTGGGGGCCGGGGGCGGGGGTGGGGGTGGGGTAGTTTTCTCCAATTCCCAAATCGGGGGTTGTGAATACTAGCCCAAGCTTGCGATTGCGGTGTGCTGCGCCTGCCCACGTCAAAACCACACAATTGCCCACACTCTCTCACTCTCTTTCACACCCCTCCACACCCCTTTCCAAACAGGCTGTCGGCCTTCTACGAGCGCACGCTGGTGGACACCGCCCTGGCGCCGCTGGGGCAGCGCCTGCGCGAGCTGTGAGCAGATGGGGGAGAGGGACTAGTGGATTGGCTGTGTGGGCTGTAGGGGGAGCACGCCATGGGGCACACGCCATGGGGCACACTGCAATCGTTAATCTCGTTGCTTCTTATCGTTAACACGAACCACACGCCCTGCCCCCAACCCCCCAGGCTGGCCAAGACGCAGCAGAACATCCTGATCGTGGTGCGCAAGAGCGTGCTGCTGGAGGGCAACACGCCCAGCCAGATGTCCACGCCCAACCTGGACGAGAAGATCCGGCTGCGCTCGCCCTACGTGGCGCCGCTCAACGTGCTACAGGTGGGGGCGGGCGGGCGGTTGTGTTGTCAAAGGCGGAGCAAGGGGGGCTGCTTGTGGTTGTGTCGGGGCCAATCCAAGCTCGATGTGAAGCCCAGCCTACCCAAGGCGGATTCTGCGCCTTCCCGGTGACTTGCAAGAGCAAGTGCACGTGCACGTGAAGAGCTGCTTGTGTGCTTGCTGCTTGTTGACGCCGCCTGCCCCCTTGCACCCCGGTGCCGTACGCCCACAGGCGCTGTCGTTGCAAGGCCTGCGCAAGTTCCGCGACGGCGGCGACGTGGGTGAGTGACGCGCGTGTGGGTGGGTGGGTGGGTGGGTGGGTGGGTGGGTGGGTGGGTGGGTGGGTGGGTGAGTGCTGCGCGTGTGGATGCGTGCGTGCGTGCGTGTGTGTGTGGGGGGGGGGGGGGGGTGGGGGGGGTGGGGGGGTGCGGCATGACGGCCCACAGATCAGCGGCGCCCCCGGGAACAGCAGCAGCGCATAATCATGCAAGGGAGCGGCCGATCCGCCGTCCGCCCCCATCCCCTCCCGCCACCCATCTCGCGCCACGCCGCCCCCTCCTACGCTTTCCTCACCATCGTTGCCCTCCTCCCTCCATTCGGTAGCGGCTTCGTCTGCAGTCTTCAGTGCATCCTCTACCGCTTTTCCAAACCGCTCTGCAACCCCCCCCCCCCCTGGCGCGCAGAGTACAACCCCGCCGACCCCGAGATCATCGACCTGCTCAGCCGCGACCCGCACAAGAAGGGCGAGGGCGCGCAGCACCCCTTTGTGAGCGCCATGGACGACTGCCTCATGATCACCATCAAGGGCATCGCCGCGGGTGAGCGGGCCCGGATCTGGGGTGGGGTGAGGGGGGGGTTGTGAATACCATCCCAAGCTAAATCCCGGGGGGCGGGAGGGTAAGGGGATGGGGCTGCCGGGGCTGCCGGGAGGACGGGGCTGCTGTGGGGAGGGGGCTGCTGGGGGGAGCGGCTGGGCTGCTGGCGTGGTGTCCTGGGCATGCGGGGCCATGCGGATCCTCTCGAACCCCCTCCCCGCCGCTGGCTCCTTGAAGGTTATGGCCCCTGGCGCCCCTGTTGTCCACAGGCATGCAGAACACCGGGTAAAGCGGCGGCGGCAGAGCTGCCGTTGCCGCTTCGGCGGCGGCAGCGGCGGCACGGCGGCGGTGGCAGCGGCGCCGGTGGTGGCGGCCCGGCCATTGCTTGCGGCTTGGGTCGGTCGGGAGTTTGGTGGGGATGTCGGCGGGCGCCGCGGAACACAATAAGTGGTGCGGAGGTTGGGGTCGGTTTGCGGCCGCCTTCACCTCGTCGTGGGAGCGAGGTAGACAACGTGGCAATGGGATCGCTACGGGGTCGCAGCGTGGAGCAACAACCCACACGCCACGTGCGCCTGGTGCATGTCTGGATTTGTGAGTCCTCTGGTCTGCGGAGCGGTTGCATGCTCGGGAGGTAATCTTGCCCTCTCGGCGTGATGTGTGGTGGTGGAATTTACGGCATGCCCACATGGGCTGTCTCTTCGTTGTGGGTGCGTGCGGGAAGGCGCGCCTGCGAGCTACGGGCGGAGGGGACTGGGGAATCCAGGCGAACGGTTTGTGGGGGGCAGGAGAGAAGCACGGATGGTTAGTGCGGTGATGGGGGTTTTGCTTTAGAGGAATCAGTGGTATGCTGGGTGTTGCGTAGGTGCTTGATGTGCCCCGCGCAGACGGAACTTTGATGGAACTTCGGCACACACTTCGACGGCTTCACTGGGGCCTGTGAGCGGGTGGCTGGGGATGGCGGTGCATGCGAACGGTTGGGTCCCCTGGGTCGGCCAACGCTTAAACTACGCTGTCCTTTTGTAATCACACTCGAAATGGCCACAACGACAGCGACCTCGCGCAGCAAACCAACTCGCGTAACCTCAGCCAAACCTTCTCGCCGTTTGTCGCCCTGTGCGCCCGGCCAGCCGCTGTCAGCCAGCGCGAAGCACCAGCTGAGCAACGCTTAAACGCGAAGCAGACGACGCTTGTAATCACATTCGAAATGGCCAGCAACAGCAGCCAACCTCAGCCTCAGGCCGTTCTCGCCGGTCCCTGGCCGCTGGTCGGCGGCAGCTCAACACCGCCGTGCAGCTGGCCACTGGACGGGCGCTTGCCCAAGTAGACCGGGTGCTGCTCCTAGCGTCTGGTGGCTGAACAGTCACAGTCAAGCATTTCGCTGAACCGTGTACGTTGAGCCACCCAGCCGCCGAGAGCAGCACGCGGTATACATGGGCAAGCGCCCGTCCAGTGGCCGGCTGCAGGACCACACGCACATGCGCGTGGCTACCGCAGCAGCGGCCAGTGCCTGGGGCCCGGCGAGGCCGAGACCCACAAGCAGGTAGCTTGGGCTCGGGCGTGCGGGCTTGGGCTTGGGCTTGGGCGCGGGCGCGGGCGCGGGGGTGACTGACGCCATTTGCAGTTTGCCTGCCCGCAGGTGGCTCGGGGGTGGGCAGTTGAGGAGGGCCGCACCTCCCGGATGCAGCTCATGGAGGTCGGCGGTGACAGCAACGCGCTCACGCGGGCGGAGGAGTACGCGCTCGGGCCAGGCCGTTGTCAATGTCGTCGTTGTCCTCCACGGTATGCATGCGGAAGGTGCAGCCCTGCTCCGCTGCCCACCACCAAGCCCCCTACCGCCAGGCGCCTGTCTCCGGTCCAGCCAGAAAGGGACACTTTGGTGAGAATGTGGGGTGGGCAGTCCAAGTTGGGCCTGGCTAGTGGGGTTTGTAAACCCGCCCGGGCGGAGAAGGACACGCTGGGGCCTCTGGGGGTGGACTTCGCGTGGAACCAGTACAACGGCACCCTGGACATCTGGACCGCCATCGACCTGCCCGCGCTGGAGCCCTCCGCGAAGCATGGCGGGGGGGGGGGTTCCAGAAGTCCGTGCCCATGCGGTGGGTGCCGTTGGGGCCCTGCGGCCGCCTTTCACCCCTAGCCCTGTCCGATGGCCCCCGGCGTGTGTACTGTAGGTAGTGCAGCATGCTGGGGCACAGCCTGCGCGTTGTGTCAGCCACGGCGCTGGCAAGCGCTGGAGGCAAGAGGAGGTGGAATTGCCATGATAACGATACGTTGAGAGCGAACATGCGGCGATGGGCAGCTGTGGCGGTGTCTGGGAGCGGGGGGCCAGCGCGGGGTGCCAGCCTGCGAGGCAGAGGGCGGCCGTCGCGCTGCTGGGGCAGCTGGGGAGGTCCCGCTGGTGTGAGCCTGTGAGAGACAGCGGGCCCGGACCTTTGACAGCAGGGCGCCTGGCAATGTTGAGCTGCGCCAGGGCATGCCGCACCAGGAAGGAACGCTGTGGCCCAGGGAGGTTAGGTGGGACTTGCTGGGGCGGGCACGCACCGGCTATAGGGATGGGGCTGGCTGGCCCTGTGGCCCGATGGCACACTTGTTGAGCTGAGCTGGACTGAACGGGCACTTACTTTAGCACATTTGATATTCAGGAGAAATGCAGTGTCTTGGGCAGTCGCGGCAGTTGCAAGCGTCCTCGCGACACTGGCCTGCGCGCCACCCAGCGGTTTATCGCAGGCATGTAGCTGTTAGTTCCTCAGGCAACAGCACACAGCCCGCCTCAGCGCTCCAGTCAAGTGAGGCTCGCTTGCTGCAAGAGGTGCTCAGTGAGCTGCGCACGCTGAACAACCGCGTGTCAAAGTTGAACAAATCGGTAAGACCTGCAACGTTTTCTAGCAAACAGGGGACCAAAACGGGTGGCGAGCGGCATCGCAATGTGAATGCGAACGACTGGTTCACCCTTCGCGCCGTGGCATTTCCTCACGCAGGTCCAGCGCCTTGAAACGCGCGTCAGCGATCTGTATGAGTTCACGTCCCTGCCTATCATCGGGTTAGTGGTCAAATAAGCCTGGGCAGGTTGGGCTGGAGCTCGCCGGCAAGAGGGGTTTCTCCTGTGGAAGAGCCAGGGGGTCTGGAGCACAATGTCAGCGACGTGCTTTTTCAGGAGGGGGGGCACCGAGGTTGCTGGGACCGGAGGTGGCCAGGCGGCCCGGTCGTAGGAGCATGTACGTGTGCCTCACGCCCCTGCCACACGGGGCACTGGCACACGTGCGGGACCGCAGATTGCAGGAAGGCCGGGCAGCAGCACGGCGACTCCGCATAGCCATGGGCCGGGCCCTGTCCGCAGTGGCGGACGCAGTGCGCATGCTGAGGGAGGGGACACGCGAGGGGACGTGCGGTGTGTGCTCCAGCCAAAGCCCAGACCTGCTGCGGCCGCCCTCCAGTCGGACAGGGGCCACCGCCCCCCTCATCTCACCTCACCCCGCCCCACCGTAACCCCGCCACCGCCACCAGGGCGCACTTCACCAACGAGTTCGCCGAGTCGACCGAAATCCGCTGCGCCGCCAACCTGGTCGACCACATCCTCAGTGAGTGTGCGGGGTCGTGCGCGGTCGTGCGCGGTCGTGGGGGTTCGTGCTGGGAGCTGTGAGCGCGCAGGGCGCAGGGGCCAAGGGAATGACCACTGACCGGAGTCAGTCCAGAGGGGCCGTGGACGAGCGGAGCACGGAGGACCACGGCGGGGGTGGCGCGGCCTTGACGTTCGAGTGAGGCCATTTGCGCATCCCTCACCCCATTCGCTTGGGCTTGTGTTCACACCCCCCCGCACCCCACACTCCCACACCCTCCCACACCCAGACCTGGCGCTGAACTTGGACCTGCCGGCGCTCAAGCAGCGCTCGGCGCTGATCGCCATACTGGAGGAGTACGTGCTCAAGGACGTGAGTGGGGCGGGCAGGGGGTTGCAAAGATGGTACATAGAAGTGTATTGGCGTAGACAGCAGGCGTGGAGGCGTTCGTACCGATGACCGATGGGGCGTTCGGGGGAGGGATTGTGAATACTAGCCCAAGCTAAACCAAATTGAAGGGGCCGGCGCGCAGGGCTGGCTGTCAGGTTGGGAGGAGGGGTGGAGGGGTAGTGAACCCAGGGGTGGAGGGATGGTGAGGACGACCAGGAACGCTAGCCAGGGCGCACGTGAGGCATCACACCTAACACTCGTATCACTCGCACTATCTTGTAACCCACTCTCCTGGAACCGGCTCGTGCCTGCCTCCCAACAGCGCGCGGGCCTGCGCGCCGCCGTCAAGTCGCTGATTGACGAGGCGTGCGACGAGGCGGGCGTGTGCATGGTGGCGCTGCCCAGCAACTTCACGGTGAGCGGTGGCGTGAGGGGCGTGAGGGGGGTGGGGGGAGGGGGGTTGCAAAGATGGTACATAGGTGGGGGGTGGGGGGTGGGAGGGTTTAGGGTGTGAGGAAGGATATGGGGGTAGTCATTTCCAGTACCCAAATCAACCATGGCCAACCCAATGGGGGAGGGGGGTTGCGGGCGTGAGGGGGGTTGTGGGCGATGCTCGCCGAGGGCCACACTGGTGTGCCGACACGCTCGCACTGGAAGCCTTTCGCGCTGTAGTGTGGGTGGGCTGGCCAAGCCACGGTGCGGTCGTTAGAGGTGGGGGCGTTTAACTCAAACCTTGACATGTCACCGCCCACACAGAGCTGCTCCTGGGACGACATCCGCTCCTGCCTGACGGAGCTGCAGCTGGGCTACAGCAGGTGGGGGCGGGCGGGCGGGCGAGGGGGGTGGCGGGCGGGCGGGCGGGCGAGTGGGGGGCGGGCGGGCGAGTGGGGGCGGGCGGGCGGGCGGGCAAGTGGGGGGCGGGCGGGCGGGCGAGTGGGGGGCGGGCGGGCGGGCGGGCGAGTGGGGGGCGGGCGGGCGGGCGGGCGAGTGGGGCGGGGCGGGGCCCAAGGCGCGGGGACGGCACATCAAGCGCGACGGCATCCGGATTTTATTGCGTTCACCAACTTTGCTAACGAACCTTGCAGCCCACCCCGCCCCGCCCCCACCCCACCCCACCCCACCCTGCACCAAATTTTCCAACCATCCTGGCAACTCCGCCTATTCCGCCCCGCGCCCCGCGCCCCCTGCAGCGGCGGCAAGGGCGACGAGCGCATCACCAACCTGATGCGGCTGGTGGACTGCCTGGAGAGCGGCGCGCCGCCCAAGCCGCTGCCCGGCTTCATCGAGGTGGGGCGGGTGTGTGGCGCGGTGGGAATGCCGCTGTGGCGCCGCCGCCGGAGTGCAGCGCGGTGTTCCAGCGTGGCGCCGGCGACGACGGTAGCCATGGCCTGTGAGGGGCCACGGCCGCCACGCCGTTGCGCCCACCTGCGCCGCCTCCGCCCGCGGCTCCTCGTGCTTGGATTTAGCATTGCGCGTAGCGCAACCCACATGACGCACCTGCTGCTTGGCTTGCGGTGCTCGCCCCACCCCACCACACACCACCCCACCACACACCACACCGCAGATGGCCACCGCCATGGCGGGCGGCTACTGCTCCTCGCGCATCACGCTGGACTGCCGCGGCCGCATCGACGTGCGCGACACCTACATCGAGTTCCACATCGGCGCATTCAAGGCCGCCACGGACGGTGTGTGTGGGTGGGTGGGGGGGGGGGCGCGGCGGGGGGGTGGGGGTGGGGGGTAGCTTTTTCCAATTCCCAAATCAACCATTGCCTTGCCAACCCAAAACCCATGGGGGGTGGGATGGGTTGTAAACACCAGCCCAACCTAAACCCAAGCTAAACTAGACAAGGGACAGGCAGGTGCAGTTTGCGGCAATACAGGGGTGAAGGGCGCCTGGGTGAAGGGCGCAGGCCGCCCTCTCTACCTCCACACCCTCCCACTCCCAAACCTCGGCTCTCCTCGCCCCCCCCCCGCGTGCTGTACGCCACTCCCCCATATGCTTCTGGACGCTGCCCCTCCCCTCCCCTGCACTTCAATGTTACCGTAAACACGGTGATCGCAACCCTCTGCCCTTCCTCCTGCGCCCCCACCCACCCACCCCCCCATGCGGCAGGCCTGCCCGAGACGTGCACGGCGCTCAAGCGCGCTGCGGCGCTGTTCGTGTGGGCCTACCGCGTGCTGGAGCCGCACATCCACACGCACGCCGCGGGGCGCAAGGAGCGGGACGTGGAGGCCATAGGTGCGCTTGCGCGGCTGCGGTTGCGGTGGCGGTGGCGGTTGCGCTGGCAGTTGCAGTTGCAGTTGCGTTGGCGGGCAGTTGCGGTTGCGCCACTGTCCCTCGCCCACCTGACCCCCAGCCCACCCCCGCCCCCGCCCCCTCTTACGGTCTTACCTTAATTAACCATGCATGGACGCCCCTCCCCGCTCACCGCCCCCCATCCCCTCCCCGCCAGGCTACGCCTTCATGGTGGGCAAGGTGGCGCCGCAGGACGCGCTGCTCAAGCTGTACGACGATTTCCTGGTGGACGTGGCGGGCCGCAGGATGCCGGGAGAGATAGCCTACAGGTGTGTAGTGCGTTACTGGGTGTGTAGTGTGTGCGTGTGCGTGTGGGCTGGGGTAGCCGTCCATGTGCACCGGGGGTGGGGGTGGGGGGGCGAAGCCGTACACGCGAGTGATTTGTTGTGGATTTGAGGACGGGGCTTGGGGCGCAGTGGGGGCGGCAGGGCGTGTGCGCGGGCTGCTTTCGCGGGTCCGGCACAGGGCGGCTGCGGCCGTACCGACAGGCTCAATCAGGCCCATGCATGCATCGAACCGGGGGAGTGCGGCGTGTGGCAGCTGCGCGGTGCCGCGCAGTGGTGCAAGCCTTGTGTGTCTAAGAGGGCACAAGCATGCTGGACGGTGCACACTATGCGGCCATCACACGTGTGTGTGTCCCTGTGTGCTTGTGTGGCTTGCCTGGCCGCAGGTACTTCTCGGTGCGACCCACGGGCCTGCACGAGCACTACGCAAAGTCGTGAGCGAGCCAGTCGGCCCGGCGCCATTGAGGTCCGGGGCAGGAGTGGGCGGCAGAGACCGGCCCGGAGGGCGTGGAGCGCGGGCGCGGGTGGCGTGGTGGCCGAGCGTGCGTGCGTGCGTGCGTGCGTGCGTGCGTGCGTGCAGAGAGTTGGGGGTGGGGGTGGGCGGGGGCCCTGCTGTGTGGGTACTGGAAAGGAGTAGACTTGCGTGTGTAAGTCGTCAGGAAGGGATCTGGGTGTCGGGAGGAGCGTCGGGCGAGTCTACAAACCATGAATGTGTGCTACGCGTTTCGGGTATGGTTTTGCGACGCAGCAAGACTGAATAAATCGTTGTTTGCAATCGAAGGAATAAGCGGAGGAACTCTTATCATGTTGGGGTGGCAGAGGGTTGGGCGGGTGTCTGGCGCGGATGAGCCCGTGGGAGGAAAGCTCGGGTTTGAGAACGTTGGCGCATTCTTGCAGGATCTAGATGTCTAGATGTGAGGAGATGATGCATGAATTGAATGCAGGCACTGATTCCAGACCTAAGATCTAAGTACGTTATGACGGCGCTGCTGCGGTCGCTGAGCATGAGACGAGTGCTGAGCAGGCGCATGCGGTGCAGCACGGATTGCAATTTGGGGCGGTAATGTTTCGAGGTGGGGCTGCGGGCTCGGGACAGGAAAGGAATAAAGGTCACGCGGCCATTTGACGTTCGTTCGGGATCTCAGAGTGTGCACGGAAGAGTCGATGGTACAGGTGGATGTGTGGGGCATGATGTAATAGAGTTGTGGGTAAGTTTGCGCCGGCTGCAGCGGTGCCGCCGCTTCTACGGGTGCGGGTGGGGCACCCCTGGTGCGCGGCAAATGTAAAACGCAAGCATGTCGCCGCCAGACCATGTGGAAGCCCACAACCTGACAGCCTCAAATTCAACAAATTAACAAATTAGCAATGGGAGCTGTTCCGAAACCGTGCCTTCCCTCGCGCGTGGGCCCGGCTCAAGGGGTACGTGCGTGGGGTACGTGCCAGACAGCGTGCCATCGTCTGCGCCGGCCGAGAATGTCAGCATCTTGCCGCCGCGCCCCTACGCCCCTGCATAATTCCACACAAATCCATAATAGCAAACCCCTCGCCAGTGAGCGCAGTTGACGACGTTTGCAGAGCAAAGTTTGCCAAGCAGCCGACACAAGCGAGTGGCCAACCTGTATTATCATTGCTATCATTTGCGTCACATGTACTTAATGCTGGAATAAAGACCTAAAGCATTGCGGGTGCCGCTGCCGGCGCGGCAATTTAGAAGCCGAGCAGTCTTCTTGTTGCAGCGATGTCCACTCGCAAGCAATACGCTTGCGACCTAGCTTGTAGACTAGTCCAGGACCAGTATGGCGATGCTATCGGGGTGAGCGAGTCGGGTGCTTGTGCGGGCACAGCACCGTTCACGCAGCCTCTAAGCATCCAAAGCAATATCATGCCATGGTACAAGGAGGAATGTGCATTGGAACGAAGCAGGGCGTTGTCGACTTGCACCCGGGCCTGGCACGGCCCCTCCGCTCCTCGCAGAAAGTCTTCAAGCTGCTGGTTTCAAAGGGCCAGCTACAGCTCGGCGACATCGTGCGGGGCACGAACATGAACCCGGCCATGGTGAAGCAGGCGCTGCTCATTCTGATCCAGCAGAACTGCGTCAACTCTTACCTGCAGGTGCGGCGGTGGAGTGTGTGCGTGTGTGTTTGGGGGGGGGGCAGAGGGTGCAGGGTCAAGACTCAAGAGAATGCGGGCCTGGCACCCTTCCCGTCCGCGCGCCTGCCTAGCGGATGCTGCGACCGGCAAGCAAGCTAGTGGCACACGCAGCTGGCCTCTCGCCGGGTGCTTTGGCGCGCTCGGCGCAACGGCGCAGGTCCTGCCGCGCAGGCATCCGGGGCACGCGTGCTGCCAGCGCCCTCCCCTCCCCTCCCACCCCGCACACAACACCAGTCAACCCGCTCCCTATCAAACCTGTCAACCCTGTCTCCGCCCGCGCAGCCCGGCGAGGACACGCTGCGCGGCCCCCGCCCCAGCTTCTACCTGTATGAGGCGCACACGGACCGCGTGCTGCAGATCATCCGGTGCGGCTGGCGGGTGGCGGGGGGGGGGGGGCAGGTGGGCAGGTGTACGGGTGCGTGTGCGGGCGGGGGCGGGGGCAGGGGCTGGCAGCGGCGCTCTGCCGGCTGCGCATGGGTATCAGTTGGGCAGCTCCTGAGGCAGGTGCACCGGCGGGCCCTGGGGCTTGCCGGCCCAACCTCGCGCGGGAAACCTATCGCCCCGAAGCCGTGGCCGCCCCCAACGCGCCCTCGCCACCCCCCTCCCCCCGTTGCCGCTTGTGCTCTCTCTCTGCCCCGCCTGCTGTCGCCGCCGCTGCAGGCACCCGCGCTTCCTGCTGCACATCAAGGACGAGGCGGGCGAGGTGGCGGAGGCGGTCATCGCGCAGCTGCTGCAGGTGGGGGGTGGCGGGGTGAATGGGGGGCTGGCGGGGCGGGGTGGGGTGGGTGGGGTTGTATACACCAGCCCAATCTAAACCCAAGCGAAACTAGACAAGGGACAGGCAGGTGCAGTTTGCGGCAATACAGGGTAACGGTATACTCTTGCGTTTGTGGGGCGGAGAGTGTAGACGAGGCGTGGTCGGCGCGCCGTCGACGAAATGCCACCCAGGCTCGGCTCGCGCACAGCAGAGACACGCAAACACGCAAATGCAAAATGGGGGTTGCAGGGATGGTTGGAAAGGCGCGGGGTTAGTTCATTCCAGGTCCAGGTCCAGGATGAGCTACGGCACCGCTATGCCGCCCAATGTGAGCGGGGGGGGGGGGGTGAGCCGTCCACGTCAGGGGTGCCGATGCCGGACGGTGTAGCACGCGGCCCCACGGGTCATGACGTGGTGGGGTGGCGTAAGAGCTGGAAGGGAGGTGACATACACTGCGACCGCGCACGTGCTTGCGTGTGTGTGTAGCGTGTGTGTGACTCGCCCTTGCCTCAGGGTCCCCCCTCCCGCCGCCCAGCAACACCCCTCACACCGCTCCATCTTTTCGCTTACCCGGTCATGCTGTGCCTGTACCTATGCCTGGGGCCGCCATGCATTCGCAGGAGGGGCGATTACGGTGAGTTTCTCTCCAGCCAGCCAGCTAGCTGCCCAGCGGCCCTGCGGCGGGGGCGGGAGCGGGGCCGGCCCTCAGCCCACGGCGCCGGGTGGCGCCGGGGCATGAGCTGGCGCCCAACCGGCTGTGCCTGAGCCCCCCGGGGCATTGGGGTGGGCCGTCGTTTGCCGGTGTCGGTTGTTTGACGTGGGCCTCCTCGTTCGCCTTGCCGCGTGTGCCACACGGCCCGGTTCACCACCACCATCACACATGCACCCCTCACACACACAACGCCCCCGCGCAGCATGGACCAGGTGCTGGGCAGTGTGGCGGCGCGGCTGGGCAAGGCGCTGGACAAGGAGACGCGCGACAGCATCAGCAACACCTTCATCAGCCTGGTGCAGGTGGGAGGAGGGAGGAGGGAGGAGGGAACGGCAGAGTGACCCAGTGCGGGAGGAGATGGGCGGGAGGCAGTGTAGTGCGTGCGTGCGTACGTGCGTACGTGCGTGCTTGCAGCATCGTCAGGGGCTGGATTGGAGCGGTTACGGCGGATCAGCGGTCGCATGGCAGCCGAACAGCTGGCACTTGGCCACCGCACCTCAGCTTGTGCGCGTGGTGCTCTCACGAGACTCGGCTAGGCAGCCTAATGTCAACTGTACCGTACTTCCCTCGCACTCACCCACGCCCGCACACTCGCATGCACACGCCACCCACCGCACGTCCACACAGGCCCACTACGTGGAGCGCTCGCCGCCCTGCACGCTGCCGCCGCCCACCCTGCGGCCGCACCCCAACAGCGTGCGCACGCGCAAGGCCAAGTCCGGTGGGTGTGCGCAGTCGTGGAGCGGCACGGTGGAGCGTGGCTGTGCGGCGCGTCGCACACACGGGTTGCACGTGGCAACCTCTCACATTTCCACCCATGCCCGCAACCCCCTCCCCTCACTGCGCCCCCCCACTTTGCGCTGGCATGGGTGGTTTTGGGTTTGTCTCGCAGCAGCCTGCACATCCCGTACCGCTTTTCCAAGCATCCTTGCAACCACCCGCTCGCCCCCCCCCCTCTACGCTGCTACACTTCGCTGTACGGACGTTGCAACCTCCCCGGACTGGTTGGTTTGGGTTCACGCGGTCGGTTGCTTTGGGTTCTGGAATGAACTACCCCCCCCCTTCCTTACCTAATGAATGACCCCCCGCCCTCGTGCCCGCCCGCCACCAGCCGCCACCAACACGGAGGGCTACGCGGCGGAGCAGGCGGCGGCGCTCAAGTCGTTCGAGGAGCTGAGCTTCGAGAAGCAGAGGTTCAAGGTGGGCGGGCCGGGGCGCGGGCAGGGAGGGGAGGGAGACGGGATACTGGTAGTTCATTCCAGAGCCCAAAGCAACCGACCGAAGAGTAGTGGACTAGAACAGTCTAGATGATAAAACCCCTGGCATCTCGGCCTCGCTGCCCGCAGGTGCCCGCCGAGCTGGCTCTGGAGATGTTCATGTCAGACGCACCCGCGCCGGCGGCGGCGGCGGGCGGCGCCGGCGGCGCCAACGGCGGCGCCGCCAACGGTGACGGCGGCACCGACGGCAGCGGCGACGAGGAGGGCGGTCGCGCGGCCTCGCCGGACGTGAAGATGGAGGACGCGGCTGGGGCAGACGCGGGTGGCGGCGCGGGCGCGGCCGGCAGTGGTGCCGGTGTTGCTGGCGGGGGTCGCGGCCGCAAGAAGAGGGCGGCGCCGGAGGATGACGGCGACGAGCTGGCGATGAAGATCACGGCGCCGGCCAAGAAGGCCAAGGTGGGTGGGTGGGTCTTGGGGGCTGGAGTGCGTCGACGTGAAGGCATTTGTAGAGCGGGTGTTGTTGTTGTTGGCGCTGATGGTATTCAGAAAGAGTGGAGTTGAGAGAAGCAGAGCAAGGAGTGGCGGGCGGTGCAGTGGTGTGGCCTGGCGGCCGGTGCGTCTGCACACGCCAACCCCAGCTCTGTCGGAGTCGCAACAGTTGACACCAACGCAGCATGTGTTTCCTTGTCGCCTCTCCACCTGGCGCCTCGGGCCGGTCGTTCGCACCACCTCTGCCCGCCTATCGCCTCGCCTCGCCTCCGGCAGATGCGGGCCGGCACCGCGCGGCCCGATGTGTCGCCCTCACCCGGCTCCCAGAGCCCCGCGCGCACGACCGGCGGCGGCGCGGGGGCGGGGCGCGGCGCCTCGCCGGGCTCCCCCGTGGCTGAGCCGGCGGTGGTGCTGTGGCGCGTCAACAACGATGAGTTCAACCGGCGGTTCAGGTGAGCGGTTGGTGGCTGGTCGGTGGTGCCGGTGTATGCGATGGGCTGGGTGGTCGACCCTGCGCTGGCGAGGGGGGCTGCGCGGCTGCGGGCCAGCGCTCAGCGTGGAACCGCTCTCATCCCGTCACATCTTGTCATCTTAGTGATACAAGTTGGGTTCTGCGCAACATACGGGTGCAGCGCGTAGCGGCGTTTACATAGCCCGCCCTTTCCTAACCCTCCTTGCACCCTCCCATGCACGGAACACACGGTGTGTGATCTGACACACCACACATCACAGGCACCAGGCCATCGTGGGGCTGGTGCGCGAGAAGTTCGATGAGGACGCGGCGGGCGTGGTCAGCGCCATGTTGGCGGCGGGGCGGCCGTTCGAGAGCTCCGTCAAGGTGGGTGCCGGGCAGGGGGGGGGGGGTCGCAAAGATGGTACATAGAAGGGTAGTGGCGTAGACAGCAGGGGGGGCGGGCCGCATGGGGCGGTGCAGGCGCAGGGGGGGAGGGGGTATTGGCTGCGGGCCTGCGGCGTGGTAGGCGGAGCGGGGAGGGGAGGTAGGGGTGCGACCTGAAGTGTTGGTGCCCGAGGGTGCGGCCACAGACGTGGGCCCGGGTTGGGTTGCGGCAGCATGAATGCCGTGCCACAGCACCGGCGCGCTCCCCCGCCCCACACTCGTGACCCCTGCCGCTCGCCGCGCCGACCCCGCAGGAGGAGCGCAGCGTGCAGCTGAGTGAGGATGAGGTGGAGGCCACAGCCAACAAGCTGGCCAACGCGGGTGGGTGCCGCGCCGCGCTGGGGCAGCGCCGCGCAGGGGTAGCGCTGTAGCACGGGCGCCGGGGCAGCCGGGCAGCAGGTGCAGCCCGCGCAGGGGCCGCGAGCGGCAGCGCAGAGCATCCGGGCTCGTTGGGGACCGCGCCCGTGTCCCGTGCCCAGCTGCCGCTGCCATGCTCGACGTCGTGGGAGACCATGTGCCGCAAGTCACATGCGCCCACACGCCCCAGCAACCTCCGCAACCCCTGTAACCCCTGTGATCTCCGCAGCCCCTGTAACCCCGCGCAACCGCCCCCGCCGCACCCCGCCGCACCAGGCATCATCCCCAGCATGGCCGGCGTGTCGGTGCCGGGCGTGCTGCGCACCCTGGCCAATGACGGCTTCGAAATGTTCTCCCACGTGGGAACCGGGCCGCAGGTGGGCGGCGACGGCGCAGCAGCAACACTACCGCCGGGACAACAGGGCGCGGCGGGTCCGCCCGGTCGCACTTGCGTGCTGCGTTGCTTGCCTGGTGCACTTCAGGCGCCGGCCCGATCCGACCCTCCTGCTGCTGTGCTGCTGCTCCTGACTCGCATGCTGCCCACGTCACCCCACCCGCCAACACAGGGCAGCGCCTCCTATGTGGTCAACGCGCAGCGCGTGATCGATCTCATCATGTGAGCTCTTCTGTGTGTGAGGCCCCCCTGTGTGAGGGCCCCGCCTGCACGTGCCCAGCTTGCACGCCGGCCGCGCGTGACATTGTTGCGCGCGCGCACCCATGCATGGATGGCTGCCCCCTTGGCCCGTGACCATGCGCTCCACAAATCAACACACCTCACGCACGCAGCACGCCCCCTTAATCCATGCACGACGTGGCCGCCCCCGCCCCGGCCCCCGGCAGGCTGAAGCAGACGGAGGCGGTGGTGAAGGCGCGGTTCGACACGGCTGGGCTGCGCGTGTTCAGGCTGCTGGCGCTGCGGGGGCAGCTGGAGCAGAAGCAGGTGGGAGGTGCGGGAGGTGGGGAAGGACTGGGGGTTAGCGGGCGGGCGGGCGTGTACGGGGCGTGTGCGGGGTCACGGGGCAGCGGCACGGGGCTGTGTTAAACAAACAAACAGACGGACCAAACCCGCCAGAAAACACGCGCACGCAGTTACATACAGATACCTACGCGGTTACCGAGCTCCGCGTTTGTCGACGTTGCCCTTGTTGACCACCTTGTTATACTTACCCGCATTTATTGCCTGGAACCCCCTACCCGGGCGTTTGGCATCCAGCCGCGTACCGGGGTGCACCCGCATGCGCTGCTATGCTCCGCGTCGGCGACGCGCTATCAACGTTTACCGGGCACAACTCCCCCAATTCTTGTCCACTCCATATCCATTCTCACCTATAAGCGAGCGCAGAGGGAAAGCATAAGGCGGCAGCACAGCAGTGTCAGAGGCAGGCGAAACGGGGCTGTGTGTGTGTGTGTGGGGTAGTTTTCTCCAATTCCCAAATCAACCATTGCCAACCATTGTGGGGGGGGCCTGGGGCCGCCGCCGGCGTGGCGTGGCGTGGCGTGTATCCAGGAGGGGGCCTGGGAGTGAGCCCCCGGCGCGTGCGCATCGTGCAACACCACGCGGGCGTGTGCGCCGGCAGGGGTGCACGGAGCGTGCGTGCCTAGCGGGGGCGTACGGGTATGGCGTTTGGTTCTGCCCCCCGGCCCTCCCTCCCCGCCACGTGACCCTCACGATCATCGCTGCTCTCAACACGCTCTCGCCCGCAGATCGCGGACCTGGCCATGCTGCCCGCCAAGGACACGCGGGAGATGCTGTACCGCATGCTGCAGGGCGGATTCATCATGCTGCAGGTGCGGCGGCGTGTGTGTGTGTGGGGGGGGGGGGGTAGCCGTGCATGTGTGTGTGTGTGTGGGGGGGGGGGGGGGGCGGCAGGAGGCGGGAAGGCCGGGGAGGCCGGCGAACCGGCTAAGCGATCCCAGGCTGACAGCAGACTTCTTGCGCAAGCACCCGACCGGTTTCTTTTTCTAATGGAAAGCGAAAGAAGAGGAATATCGCACGCACGCACGCCTGCCCGGCCTGCACGCGCGCTTTGTCTCTTCGTCCTCTCCGCTCACCTCGCCGCTTTTGGCTCTTGTGCATGCTCGCGCTGCCGCGCTTTCCACAGGACATCCCCAAGACCGCGGACCGCGCCCCCAGCCGCACCTTCTACACCTGGCGCGTCAACATGCCCTCCCTCTCCGACTCCACCGCCGCGCAGCTGTACCGCGCCGCCGGCCGCGTGTGGCAGCGGCTCAAGTACGAGGTTGAGAAGGAAAAGGACGTGAGTGGGCGGGAGTGGGTCACGGAATGCATTGCATGGGGGGTCATTGGGTTTTCCGCGCCGCCGTAGGTTGCACGAGGGCCCTGCGTGGGTTTGCCAAACCTTGGGGTATCATCCGCTTTCCGGCATCTGGCCTGAGTTTGGGCGTCTCAGTTTTGCGGGTGGCTTTAGGGGTGCCTCCTCGCTTTGGGCTGTATGCTAGCACCGGGTCTTCTCATGGGGTGGTCTACTTCCGGAAACGCTCCAGCCTGCCAGTTGTGCACGTGCAGCCCGCCCTTCCTTGCCCCTGCCGCCTGCTGCCCTCTCGCCTGACTCGCCCCCACCCCCGCCGCCAGCGCCTCTCGTCACGCTATTCCTTTCGCGCTTGCCCACACAGCTGCTGGCACTGATTGAGGGCGCCAAGGAGACCCAGACCATCAACTTCAACCTGACCAGCGCGCAGCGCCAGGCGGTGGCGCGGCTGAAGCGCGTGAACGAGGTGATGGAGACCAGCCTGGCGCACCTGGACCAGATGATTGCCATCTTCAACGACTTCTGATCTGATGAATGGCGGCTGGTTTGTGGGTGCCCCGGTGGATACTGGCTGCTGCTGGGTGCTGTGTTAGTGTGGTTGTCGCTGATGATGATTCGTGGTGCTGGCGTGGTTGTTCGGCTGTCGGCTTTGCGGGCGGCCCGGCCCGGGGTTTTGGCGCCGTGCCCTGATCGGCAATGCCGGCGACAGGGCGACTGCGCACCTGCGCTTCCCCTACCCCGAGGGTTTGCATTGGCAGGCTGTGTATGACGCATAACCGTGGGCGGCGGGGCACAATGGAGCAGCGCGGGCAATCGGCCGGCGTCAGTCAGCCGTGGTGGCGCGGTCAAGCGTCAGCCGGGACTCAGTCAGTCCAGGGCTGCATTTCTGTATGGACAGGGCAAGTTGAACCTACATGCCCGTCGCAGAGCTCATCGACCCGCATCCGGGGCAGTCATGGCGCAGTGCAGACAAGTCGCGTGGGCAGGCGGGAAGGTTCAGTGGGCAGGGGCAGGTTTGGGGCCAGGAAGGGCAGGTTTGGGGTCAGGGGCAGAAACGTGTCAGGCTGCGTGGGACGCACATGCATTTGTCAGATATTCAAGTGCGCCGTTGGGTGATAGAAGGCAGGGGCTCAACACAGCTCACCTGTGTGGCCCGGGCAACTGGGCAAGTGGGTATCAAGCAATCTTGGTGACTTCAGAGGGTTGTGCCGGCAAGGCACTTAGGACCGCCTCGAAGGGGCCCGCGGGGTTCGCTTAGCTAGTTAGCTGGCTCACAGCCTCACACCTGTCACACGGGGTCTCCATCGAGGCTGTGGCTCTCCTACCGCCCAACCCCTTCAGCGGCTGAACTTGCACAGTTCATACTGCGAAGGTTGTGTTGCGGCTGACAGGATGACGTTCCCGACTGTCTGCGAACCCCGACGGTTGGAACCCGCGTTGGTGCCAAGAATTCTCATTCGATCTAGCAGTGACTGTAACGATGGCGTATCAAGTGAACGATAGGTCCATCAATGCCTTGACGTGGGGTGTGTATTGACGCGAGCCGGACGTGTCCGGTTCATGCGAGTTCGTGTCAAACGCACCAGCAGCCAACCGCTGCCGTTCCATACAGGCGGCCACAAAAGTCAATAAATACCGTTTCATGGCGATACAGGGCAAGAGCGGTAGCTCTGTCAGCCTCGTCGGAAATCAAGTAAGTTGGGCGCACCGTCACTGCAGCTCTGTCACTTGCAGTCACGAACGGCGGTTGGGCAAACACCGGTTTCGCCCCAAAATGGACATTAAAGTGCAGAAAATGTTATATACGTGCCACATGATGAAACATGCAGGCAAATAATGTTTAACGTAAGTGCAAAGGCTGCGAAAGGTCACACTCAGCGAAACTAAATCCACGAACAGCTGGCGGTTGGCGGGATGAGCGCCGGCTGATCGGTTTGAGCTATTTAAAGCACCGCTTGATTATTTGCCCGGTAGCGATTGACAGCGTTGAAGGTGCTACCCTCCCACAATATCGCCCAGTCCGTTCGCTAAGGAGAAGCAGGACGCCCCGCTGTGCCATCCGTCAGCAGCAACTGGAACGCGCGCAGGGTTTCCGGCGGCAAGCATGAGGTATGTGACATTCATATTGCACGGTGATAATAAACCTGTCAATGGGCGCCGTTGCTTGCTTCTCACTCGCACTAAAATTCGTCGCTCATGCTGCGCGCGCACAGGCGAACCCACGCTCCCGCTGCGGCGATCGCTGCGATCATGGCGGCTCTATGCCTGCTAAGCGCTGCCAGCGCGCAGACCACGGTCACTTGCAACGTCGCGACCCCGACCTGCGCCTCGGACGGCACGCCCACTTGCGCTTCCGGCCAGACCGCGACTTGCACCACCGGCACCGCCATCTCTTGCGACAGCACCGGCACCCTTGTTTGCGACGCTGGCGCCTCCGCCGTTTGCCAGGTCACCGTCACCTCCGACAAGAGCAGCGACCCGGTGAGTGGCTGGGGTGTGTGGGGGACGAGGGCGGCCATTACTGCTGCAGTGCTTCGGCGTGTTTCGACACACGGTGTTTCGGGGTCCATAACGGCCCGGACAAACACATATTTACTAAATTTACTCCTCGGTTTCCAGATCAGCCTCCCGGAGTCCCAGCTGCATGTTAAATTATTCCCCTATGCTACGCCTTGCCCAACCATTCTCCTCTGCTCCCGCTTCCTCGCCTCCAGGACACCATCTGCCGCGGCCAGCGTGTCAAGCACTGCTTCAACACTTTCTCCGGCGGCATCGGCCACACCACCACCAGCGGCCCCAGCAAGCGTGAGTGATCATAGCGGCAACGAGGCCCGTGGGGGGGGGGCACGTGCCGCCATCACACAAGCGCGCCACAATCCTGCTGGTACCCGACTCCTTTCACTTGGCACCTGCGCCGCTACCCACCTAACCCACCCGACCCACACCGGTCCTTCTTACCACCTGACTGTACGTGCTGACCCAGTCGCCTCCCTTCCCATTGACCTGCCTTCCGGGCACAGCCGATACCACCAAGGTCATCTCGGATGCCAAGACCAAGCACGAGTCCAACCGCGCCCAGACTTGCTCTGACCTGCGCACGTGCACCAACACATTCACTGGCTCTGGGTCCGGATCCGGATCGGTTCCCACCTACGGTGGCAACGGTGGTCGCCGCCGTCTTTTTGATGCTTCCAGCGGCGGCAGTGGTAACGGCAACGGCGGCAGTGGAAGCGGCAGTGGCGGCAGCAGTGCCGCGCCCGTGACCATCCCTACCCGGATGGCCGACGACCACGCGACCCTCACCGGTGAGCAGCCAGACTTACACCATCTTCCTTGTTTCTCTAGCAGCCCCTTGCTGCGCACAGTCCGTTCCTCCTGTGTGCTGCCCCGTCAACACACGTTGCCGTCTATTTGCGACCGCTGCATACCCTTACCACTTCCAGTTTACACAGCCGGCTTGTTATGAACGCATTCGCGCAGGTGCCACCCTGTCCGACGACCAGATTGATGCCTACTGCGGCCACGTGACCAACCCCACCACCATCTCCGTTGCACAGCAGCAGCGCAAGGGCAAGAAGTACGATGGTGAGTGACCGCTGTGCACCGTGGCGCTAATCACAGGCTTGCCTTTCTCGGATCCTGAAGAGTGGCATTAGTGGCACCATGTGTCGTTGAGGTTTGCTCCAGTGCGCCTGCGTGTGCGCGCTGCTGGGTGGTGGAGGTGGTTGGTTTAGCGCCGTCCCGTCGCCCACCGACCGCACTGTGTGTCTATGGTTGCAACCATAGCGTCCCAGATCAAGGACAACAGCGGAAACGCCATTGGCAACGTGCCCGGCGGCAACGGCCCCGGCAGCAGCAACGGCAACGGCAACGGCAATGGCAATGGAAACGGCAATGGCAATGGAAACGGTAGCGGAAGTGGCAGCGGCAACGGCAATGGCAATGGCAACGGAAATGGCAATGGAAACGGCAACGGCAACGGAAACGGAAACGGCAACGGAAATGGCAATGGCAACGGCAACGGCGGCCACCGGTGAGCGTACCTGGCTGGCGTGTGTTGTCCGTCCGACACTGTCCTCGACCCGTGCGCATCTGTGAACGCCCACGCCATGCATCTCTTATGGATACCCCTCAATACTAAGCCCCTTCCGTCTTCAACCCACAACCAATCGCAGCCGCCAGCTGGGCTCTTGCCCCGTCAGCGGCGTCAGCCTGGACTGCGAGTGTGAGGCCGACACCGGCATCTGCCAGGCCGCCGCTCCCGAATACGACACTGCCTACGGCTTTTACATTGCCTCGCTCAAGTGAGTTGACCCGGTTTCATCCAGCCCACCCAAGGAAAGCCTCCCGAACCTGCTGAACCCCAATCATGCCCTTACACTTGCCCACGCCCACGCAAAGTAAGGGCCTGTAAGGTTCTCCCGCCCATCTTCTTAAGTCACGCGTCACCTGCCTCCGAAGGCGTGCCTTGCTTTGGTGCCTGTCCCACCCCACCTGCTCAAGGTTAACCGATCCGCCTAATCCCCATCGCATGGCCTGCGCCTTTTCTTCCTCCGCGCAGGCCTATCGGCGTCGTGAGCGACCTGTCGCTCACCAAGCGCTCCAACGCCGCGCCGGTGGCTATCGATAAGATCGTGTGCGCTGCTGTGGAGGCCGTGTCGATCGTGGTGGATGGCGTTTGCGACATGACCAAGGCCGAGGGTGAGAGCGGAGCATGCTGTGACTGATTCGTGCACTGGATGCCAGCCGTGGCGTGCATGGTGTATCAAATGTACGGCATGTCAAACCGCGTCGCATACCGCCTGCCTGCCATATCATACCCCTGCATCATTTTGATGTGCCTTTGCTGACCTTGTCACAAGCGCAGGCTTCACCGTCGGCGAGTGGGCAGGTGCGGGTGCCCTGGTGTACGTTGGAGAGACCGCCTCGCTGCTGACCATCCCGGCCGAGTTCGTTTGCCCCGCCATCAAGATGGTGAGCTGGCGCACAGACTAAATGCGCATTTAGGGTGTTCAGTTTGTTTGTCTATCCACCCAGTGTAACCGTGTAACTGGCGTGTCCTGCTCCCTTACCCAAACACTTCCGCCCCCGACCCCGCTCAGGTATCGCAAGCTGCCAAGCTGGCGTGCGAGACCATCGCCGAGCAGGCTGAGTTCCTTGACAGCCTGGTGGATTCATCTGAGATTCAGGTAGGCGCGCACATGGAGAGCTGAGCACGTTCTCACGCATGGACGGATGGCAGAGGCTGTCCATGATAGCGCACGCATGTCAAGGTGTTTGTGGGGGCGGGGCCGCTGGCAGATGGACACCCAGCTGACTTAGCGACCCTTGCATGGCCTGGGCCCACGCTGACGCCTGCAGGCCGCTTACCAGAACAGCAAGGTGATCACCTACAACCAGGGCAAGATCCAGGAGAAGGTCATTGACACCACCACCGAAATCACCAACCAGCTCACCGAGAGTGAGTGCCCAAACGCCACGAAACCATCCGTGCGTGCCCTTGCGCCGTGCAGCACGCTTCCTGCAATCTCACGAAACCATGCATGTCGCATTCCAAGCCAGCTGAGCCAACTGCCCTTCCCGCACATCTTACTATCTGCAGCCCACACTGAGATCGATGAGCGCATTGACGAGTCGACCACCGACATCAAGACCACCGTCATTGACAACAGCAACCACCTGGCCGCCCTGCTGGCCAACGGCACCAAGGAGATTCTGGATTCCATCAACGCCACTGACGTCCGCATTGAGACTGCCATTGCCAACGAGCTCACCAACATCACCACCACCCTCGCCAACGACATGACCATCTTGCTCGCCAAGGTGGGGGGCGCTGGAGGCACGGGGTGTGTATGGGAAATGGGCACACGGGTGCAGGTGTAGGAAGGCGGCGGGCAGGGGGCGGCTTGCCTGCAGAGCGGCTTGATTGCATTGATTACTGATTCAGCAGTTCACAAGCCAGAAAGCCGATCGCCCTGCTCCAGACACCAGGGGCGTGCCGCCTGCAACACAACAGATGGTAGCTCTAGCTCCCGGTTCTAGCTGCATCCGGTTGCGGCTATGTTTTGCGCGCCTTGCGGAACACAACCTCCGCTCCCCCGTGCCTTGCTCCATGCAGATGGACGCCGTCCTGGCTGACATCACGGCCCAGCTCAAAACCCTCACCAACACTATGAACTCGCGCTTCTGCGCCCAGCGCGACCAGGACGCGCTGATCCAGGAGGAGCTCAACTTCCACAGGTGCGCCCCTGTGAAACAAACACGTGGCCACGGCCCAGCCATGCATGATTTGTGCTTTGAACCCACCATGCTCATGCACATTGTGCTCCTGCCGTGCCCGCCGTAAACTCTGCCATGTCCGCGCTTCCGGCCCTTGCAGGCGCCTGCTGCTCACCCCCGACGGCCAGCGCCCCGGCTGGAACAACCAGCCCACCAACAAAGGCCCCGCGCCCTCGTGCAAGATCCCCACCGCCTGCAGCGCCAACATCACGACTCTCATCAGCACCACCGAGCTGCCCACCTGGAATGCCTGCGTGGCCTAAACCCAGGTCCACGTGTCTGGAAGTCATCAATGGCAGTAACCTCGTATCTAGGCACTGAGCCACTTAGAGGCACATGCACATAGTAGCTAGCGCACCGTATGTGTTGGTGCGGGAGTACATAATACGGATCATGTCAATGCGGTACATACGTTTTGAGGAGCGCTCACGTTTCACCGGATTTCGGGTTTGTGTGCTTTCCAAGTGCAAAGCTTTGTTTGTTGAGGATGAAGGTGTGTGTGCAGCCCACTCGCGTCACCCGCGCGGAACGCGTCCAAACCCCATAAATTTTTGCGTTTCCAGCGTCAGATGAGCGGCCCAAGGATCGTATGAGAGCTTGCTGCACACGTTTGTATGGGGACAGAGCGTGCGCTGTACGTCAGAAAGTCTGGCTCGATACCGTAGATGGGAATGCGCTGGATACTGAAAGGGTGCGGAAGCGTGTCAACTAACTAAATCGAGATGCGTCTTACAGCGGAAGTATTCCGTGAACGGGCTGAACTGCGTGGTAAGAGAAGGCCACGCCAGAGGAAAGGGGGACAGGGAGAAAGGTGGTGCCGAATCGGGGCACACACACACAGCCAGCGGGGGCACTTGGCTCGCTCACTGCTGTCTTCGCTCGCCGTGCTGGGAGCGGGCACTAGATGGCAGCTGACGTGGTTGCAGCTGCAGGGGCGCGGACTGCTCTTGGTCCGGTGGGCTGGTTCCTGCAGGGTCTTAGGCTCAGAGCTGCCCTGTTGCAGACGGCTGTCCAGCTGCCGTGGGGGCGCACACAGCGCAGGAAAGGGGGGCCCAACTAGAACGGGCAAGGGAGTGCAGGCAGGTTCATCAACACATAGATTACAAGGGCCAGAGGCCCGTCAGGCCGATTTCGGGCAGCCAAGTGCAAGCAATACGAGTTGGAAAGTATTGGAATGTTCACCAGTCAACCAAGTGTTCGCCGTCGTGCAGGCGCGGCGTGGCTCTGGGTCTGCTAACCGCCGGAAAGGGTCGGCCTTTTATACTGACGGTAGGCCCGCCCCGTACACTGCTTCGAAAGTTCTACGGCAACGCCGCCCGCCAGGGGCTGCTGCTACGAAACTTTCGACCACTGACTTCGACACGGCGCCGTGCAACGCAGCAACGCTAGCAACGCTTGCACGCGGCAAGCGCACCCACAAGCGCGCCCAATTTTCACAAGCATAAACAATACATGTGTAGCACAGTATAATTATTGAATTCTTTGTGGCCTCGCGCGGGCCAACCGCCGTGATCGCTGAGGCACGCGCGCCGCTCGCCGACACCCACC
This sequence comes from Chlamydomonas incerta, assembly GCA_016834605.1. NCBI lineage: Eukaryota > Viridiplantae > Chlorophyta > Chlorophyceae > Chlamydomonadales > Chlamydomonadaceae > Chlamydomonas > Chlamydomonas incerta. The sequence goes on along the minus strand of JAEHOC010000017.1, from coordinate 702,094 downwards.
ATCCCCTCGCCACGGGGACACCCCATGCCCTCACACCCTCATTTTGGTCGGCTCGCGAGCACGGCCTGATCTTTTTCGGTCTTTCCGGGATGTCTTATTACTGTTGTGCGGTGGGAACAATTTGCATCCAAACACGTTTCGGGCGGTGACTTGATCCTCCTGGACATGTGGACTCTTGTGAAGCTGAGGCTTTACTTACACGGGCAGCCGTAAACTCAATCAAATAGACTGATGCCTTATAGGTTTCTTTGATTAGCGTATTTTTTCTGCCGGTGCCCCGTGCACGTTCGATAACAAACGTGTGCGCCATCCATCCACACCCAACAAACATGTGCGCCATGCTTCCACGCACAAAGAAGGGAGCAACATACGCTTGCGCAAGTCACTTGCTTGTAGCTGAGGACGGATGTACATACAGACCAGTGAATAGTGTACAGCAACGAGGGATGATCGTGGCTGATTAAATGCGGGGCGGCTCAGTTAGCTGTGGGGCAGGCACATCCCCCAGCAAGCCTCTGCACATGTAATACAAAATCACGACATGATCGGATTCGCCCGCAGGCGCGTCCTCAGCAGGCCGCGCCATAAGAATGGCACATTACGGCCAAACCCCCTCCTCTCGCTTACCTTGCCCAGGCGTCTCGGCCCCACCCGCGCGGGCGGCCGCCGTCCAGTGCTATGGCCGCCTCCACCCTATGCGGTCCTCAGCCCTCAGGGCAGGTCGCATCGCAAGAGTGGCCCACACCGTCGTTCCTCCCGTGCCCCGGCACCACTGCTGGAGGGTGGAGAAGTTGCCACCGGGCGGCATCTTGGGCCGGGTCGGTCTGGCATGTGTCTCGCGCGGCATCTTGGTTGGCGCGCGGCGGCATCTTGGCTGGAGGCAGGGGGTCCTGCTCCACGTCTTTGGTGGATGCATGGCACCCCAATCTGACACGCACCGGCTGACCCACCCCCAGGGCTGACCTGGGCAAATCCTGACGCATGATTTTTAAGACGCTCCGTTTACACACATATTCAGCAGCACTAGCGACCGATGGCGCTTGACAGAAGGCTAGGTATTGGTCGGGGCCAGGGGTCGGGGGTCGATCGGGGGCTCCATGTCGAGATGGGCCAAACGTGCTCCTTCCCGGATCTATTTGTCTATTGCCGGCTAATTGAGTACATATGGTGTAGTCATAACAACCTCTCACTCAAAATATCCAGCGAAGGCGACTGATGATTTACAAATTGACGGCTGCCCCGGCACAAACTAGTGCCCCCCGCGACCTGAATCTATGCGATGAGATGATATCATGGTAGTCCTGTTGGGGCCGTAGCTGAAAATCGCGCATGAATATCGGTGCAAGCCCCACTTCGTGTTTCAACTAGGGCCTGCGTGCGTGGACAGAATCAGAATCTTACATTTCGCTATAAGCACTATACAATGCAAAGTTTAGAGCTGTGTAAAAGTGGTGATATCTCATGTATTGCGCATAGGTGCTTGCAAGATCCACAAGTGCCGCCACTCATCTGAAAGCCACTTAATTTGTGTTATAAGCAGCTTTCTGTATCCCCAGGATTTTTGTAACCTGGGACTGGGCGACGGGCACGGGACATCCGCGGATGTCGTGGATTAACAATTTCGGAAGTGGCCAGGACGCCCCCGGCATGGGCAGTACGCGCCGAGCGAGAATCCCAGGAGAGGCAGCGCCTGGACTAGTTCATTTATCAAATCAACAGACAACGTTCACTACTAAGCCCGTGACAGGGGCGCTCTAGCTTGCAACCTCAATTCAAAGTCACCCGCCCACCCACCCCTCACATGAACCGCTACCGACACGCGGGCACCAGCTAGCCACCCAGCCTGCCTGGGAGCCTTGTTTCGCTAACACGCAACGCCAAACTGGGGCAAGCAGGCGCTCAGTAACGAATATCCACGCTTACACACGACAGCCCAAGCCACACGCCACCCCAGCCCGCGAACACCAGCCAAACAGAACCATCCGGCACACCACGCTCACGAGAGCCGCGGGCGGACCCGGCGGTCACCAACGTGCCGCCCAGGGTCCAGGTAGCGGTTCAACGTGGACAGGCTCCGGATCTGGCCCAGCGCCATTAGCTCCGCCGAGCTGGCGCCGGAGCGGTGCGCCGCCTGCAGCGCGCCGCGCCGGAAGCTGTGGCAGGTCTCGCCGTCATCCAGCCCAGCAGCCGCCAGGTGCAGCTGCAGGCGGGCGTACAGAGCCGGGCTGCTCAGAGGGGCATCCTCGAAGCCACGGTGGTCGCGCCGCAGAGGGCGGAACAGGTAACCCCCCGGGGGGCCCCACACGCCGGCGGGTAGCCGCTGTAGCTCAGCCAGGTACACCCACAGCGTCCGCACAAAGCAGAGCTGCGCCAGCGCGCACCAAGCGATCTCCCGGACGGGGGCGCGGCGACCCGGGTACGTCTTGGTGCCGAACTGCGACAGCACCAGCCGCGAGGGAGCGGCCGCGGCACCAAACCCGCCGTAGGCAGCCGCGGTCCGCCCAGGCTCCCGGAAGTCATCCAGCCGCAGCTTTCCGCAGTCCCGGCCGCGCGTGGCGGTCTGCCACATAAACTGCCAGCACAGCAAGTCGCGCAGCAGGACCACGCGGTTGAGCCCGGCAGCCCCCTCAGCCAGCCGCCACAGGTGCGCCACCAGCGCGACATATTTCGCGGGCGACAGGGGCACCGCAGACACCTCCACCTGCCCACGCTCGCCAGCCCCGCGGCTGTAGCCCCGCCGGTACAGCTCCACGTCGGCGGAAGCACAGGGGTTGCCCACACGCCGGACCTCGTCGTAGGTGTCCCCGCGGCCAACCAGCCGGAAGACAGTGGAGAGGAAGGAGAGCTGGCCCAGCACCGCGGAGGCACTGGGCTCACCACCACCACGCCCGGGGTGCGCCACCAACCAGTGCTGCTGCAGGTACACCAGAACCTGGTCAGGCGTGCAATCCACCAGAGTCCGCCCACCACCGTACGGCGCCAGCCACGCGCCAAACTCGCGGGCGGCCTGCTGCTGACGCGCGCGCGTGTCGTCCACCACGGCCCGGGCCTGTACGGAGGCAACGGCCTCCACCCCCGCAGCCATGTAGCTCGCGACCGCAGCGGGCGCGGCGGCCGGACCGGCGGCAGGCAGGAAGAAACCCGCCAGCCGCCGCGAGGAAAGTCCGTTATCCGGCACCTGCGAGGTAGAGCGCGGTTAAACAGGTACCGCCAAGGCCAACCCAGCAGCACGCACCTGCTGGACGGTCACCCCGCCCCCCACGGCAGCTGCCGGCGCAGCCTGTAGGAACAAGGGCAACTCTGAGCTCCTCCCCGCCGGCACACAAACACCACCACCCCGCGACGCACCGGCCGGGCGAAAAGACGCGTGGGGGAGGCGGGAACGCCAGCCCCGCGAACACCCTGCAGGACTCGGCGGTCAGGCAGCGAGCTGGTAACGTTATCCACGCGAACTTACCGACAAGGGAGAGAAACGCCACCGCAACCGCACCGCAGGCGGAGGACACGCAGGCCGGCCCCAGCACAGCGTTACCTGCGGACCACCGCCTGTCAGCATAGACTATGGCACCCAGCGCGCAAAACAGCTCACCAGAGGCGCGGGGAGCTCGCGATTCACGCTCGCGGAGGCGCCGAGCGAGCTGCTCGCCCCAGGCGCAAAGTGGGGCCCGGAGGCGGGCCCGGAGTACGGCGAGGCCATACACCGTACCCGAAGGCTCAAAACAGGCGGAGGAGGCCCAGGCTGTAGAGTGAGCTGTAAAGAGAAAGCGGAGCTCTACAAGCTAGCCCCTTCAGCCTATTTCCCAAATGAACGTTAGCCCGGGTACGGTGGGAGGCATGGACGCTTCAGGAATTAAATCAACCGGCAACCTCACCCGCCACCGCTTCTGCCATTTACATGTTTAGTCACATTGCATGACGCGTGCGACAAAGGGCTGGTCTAGCGGCCTTCTCGCCTCAACATGCCTAGCTTGCCGCCAGTCGGGGCGTCGGTCGGGGCGGCGCTTAGCGGTCGCTTGGAGTCATGAACGGCTGGAATGCTGGATTCGGTGGGGGAGGCAGACGTGGCAGCAAAGCATGCCATACACGTTTGGCACCCAGGTCAATCGATGAATGTGGCGTGCATGGCCGGGTAAGATAGGGAACCAGGCAGAACTAGAGGAGTGTACCTTGCCTGAAGGGAACGCTGACCGCGCAGTTAGCCAGCTACAGCCCAAGCAGCGCCTTGCACAATTTCGCTTTCATTCCTTGCTTTCGGTTCGTTGAATGCTATCGGATACCCATGTAAGCTGCTGCTAAGGAGCATAGCCAATTGCATGGCGTGAAATGGCCGTGTTCAGGCCTTGCCGGCATGCGTCAAACGCGAATCACTACACGACTGTTCATCATCTCCCGGTACAGGGTAGCGGGGCAGCGGGGCGGATAAAAAAGTAGGCTGCGCCCACGCAACGTCTCCCGAGGGGAAAGGCTTCAAAACTGCAGTACTAAAGACCTTCCGCGTACAGTACTGTGCTGTGCTCGCGAGCGAAAACCGCTAATTAGACATGCGGCCGGTCTCAACATGCGTGCTGGCGCCGCTTCTTGGGCGGCGCCGCACTTTCCTCTTCCCGTGACCCTTGCACGGCCCCTCCACTCTGCGTATGCACGCCGCCACTGCTGGGCCCAGGTAAGGCCAATACCGCCGCCGCCGCGGTTGGGCCCTGGCCCGCTGCCGCCGCCGGGGCACAGCGTGGCAGGGCCGCCGCTACCACTACTGGGCCCAGGGCCGCCCCCGCTGCCGCCGGGGCGCTGTGCCACAGAGCCGCTACCGCTGTTGACGCTGCTGGGCCCAGGGCTGCCGCTGCTGCCGTCACGACAATGAATTGTGCATGGATTTGCGAAGTCACTTCTCGCTCCGGCTGATGATCTGGGACCGCCGCCTACCTTTCTGCCTTCACTTGACCTCTGTGTGTGACATTCACGGTTTGCGCCAGCGTTGAGTCCGGGCGTGCCGGACGGGTTGTTCCTGGGGTTGATTTAGCTTGGGCTGCTAATATTCCCCGCCCCCCCACCCCCCCCCCTGAATCGCTGCACTTGGGGGTATGGGGGGCTCAGCCCAAACACGCTTGTGTGTAAGAGCTTGGAATACGGCATGGACGGCGGATTGGAAGAGGAACTACAGGTGCGCCTGTTTCTGGTTTGGAATGGTCCGCATGGCTGGGCCTCAGGGAAAAGCTTGATAGGGAGGCGTTGCGTGGGGTGGCACGCATGGATGGCGAATCGAAGTACCGAAATCTTACAAGCGTGCCTTGATGGTCGGTATTGTCGGATTGCGCTGGACGACACGCGACCTCGCCTACTGCCCACATAATTGGAAAGGCAATACCCGCCATGCACAATATTGCGCTTTTTATGAATGCGAGGTTACAAGAAGGGGACAGTGTAAACACCATCTTTTTATGCCGCCGATGGGGCACGTATGTGCTGTGGATGCATGAGGCGCACGTGCGCTCTCGAACGTGTATGGGACCAGAGGAAAGAATACGCTATTCAAACACACTATAGTGGGTCCAGTCTATTTGATTGAGTTCACGGCTGCCCAGTAGGTAGAGCACCCATACGGTACGTGCGTGTTCATACCTCCCCGAACACATAAACAGAGCACAGCATTAAAAGCACACAAACCCGAATTCCGGTGAAACGCGCGCTCCTCAAAATGTACCGCACTTTATAATGAGCCGTATTATGTACTCCACGCCGACACATAAGGTGCGCTAGTTACTACTTTGCATGTGCCTCAGAGTTTCTCAGCGCCGAGATAGGAGGTTGCTGCCCATTGATGATGTGCAACCAATGTGGCTGTACTCGACACCCAGACACGTGGACCCGCCACCGGCAGGGTTTAGGCCACGCAGGCATTCCAGGTGGGCAGCTCGGTAGTGCTGATGAGAGTCGTGATGTTGGCGCTGCAGGCGGTGGGGATCTTGCACGAGGGCGCGGGGCCTTTGTTGGTGGGCTGGTTGTTCCAGCCGGGGCGCTGGCCGTCGGGGGTGAGCAGCAGGCGCCTGTAAGGGCCGGAGGCGCGGACATGGCAGCGCCGAGTTAACAGAGGGCACGTCAGGAGGGCAATGTGCATGAGCATGGTGGGTTCAAAGCACAAATCACGGCTGCACCGTGGCCTCGTGTTTTTTCACAGGGACGCACCTGTGGAAGTTGAGTTCCTCCTGGATCAGTGCGGCCTGGTCGCGCTGGGCGCAGAAGCGCGAGTTCATGGTGTCGGTGAGGGTGTTGATCTGGGCCGTGATGTTGGCCAGGACGGCATCCAGCTGCAAGCCAAGAAGGAGTGGCGTGCAAAGCAGACAGTCAGCGCTGGTCGACGGGAGCGAGCGCGGCAGGCCAGGCCACGACCTTGGCGTACGTGTGTGAACATAGAAGAACCCCAAACCAGCACAAACCGGCGCTACGCTCAAGTACATTCCAGCACCCGAGTTATGCATGAGCAGATGAAAGCTGGTCCTAAACACTTTACAAAGGCTCCTGGCTCCCCTACCTCAACCCCGGCAGCCCCCCCTCGCAACACACACCTTGGCGAGCAAGATGGTCATGTCGTTGGCGAGGGTGGTGGTGATGTTGGTGAGCTCGTTGGCAATGGCGGTCTCGATGCGAACCTCGGTGGCGTTGATGGAATCCAGAATCTCCTTGGTGCCGTTGGCCAGCAGGGCGGCCAGGTGGTTGCTGTTGTCAATGACGGTGGTCTTGATGTCGGTGGTGGACGCGTCAATGCGCTCGTCAATCTCGATGTGGGCTGCAGATAGTAACATGTGGGGGACGGGCAATTGCTGGCACAGAATGCGGCATGCATGGCTGGTAGCGTGAGATTGCAGCAGGCTGCGTGCTGCACGGAGCGAGGGCATGCATGGTTCGTGGCGTTTGGGGCACTCACTCTCGTTGAGCTGGTTGGAGATTTCGGTGGTGGTGTCAATGATCTTCTCCTGGATCTTGCCCTGGTTGTAGGTGATCACCTTGCTGTTCTGGTAAGCGGCCTGCAGGCGTCAGCGTGGGCCGAGGGTCGCTAAGTCAGCTGGGTGTCCATCTGCCAGCGGGCCCCGCCCCCACAAATACCTTGACATGCGTGCGCTATCATGGACAGCCGCTGCTATCCGTCCATGCGTGATAACGTGTTCAGCTCTCCATGTGCGCACCTACCTGGATCTCAGCCGAATCCACCAGACTGTCAAGGAACTCAGCCTGCTCGGCAATGGTCTCGCACGCCAGCTTGGCGGCTTGCGACACCTGAACGGGGCGGGAGCACGTCCGAGCGGGCACCGCAACCGAGGTAAGAGAGGTGTTTACTGGAATGTTCACAGATGTGTGAGGGAGTGCACTAAAGCACTTGGGTGTGTGTGTGTGACACAACGTGTGTGTTAGGACTTCGCGCATGGACCTATAAGCTGTGGGGACTCCATGCCGTATGAACACGCGCAAACTCACCATCTTGATGGCGGGGCAAACGAACTCAGCGGGGATGGTCAGGTCCGAGGCGGTCTCTCCAACGTACACCAGGGCACCCGCACCCGCCCACTCGCCAATGGTGAAGCCTGCGCACGTTGTACGGATGCAAGGAAGTCAGCATGTGCCGCGGCCACCGCAGGAGAGTTGCCTAGATTGCCCACACACGGGCATGCCCAGGGGTGCCCGTGTGCCTTGAACCCCTGTGCCTGGGCATGCCGTTGTGCCTTGGCCCACTTGCTTGATCAACCCCAACCACCACACGCACCCTCGGCCTTGGTCATGTCGCAAGCTCCGTCCACCACGATCGACACGGCCTCCACAGCAGCGCACACGATCTTGTCGATAGCCACCGGCGCGGCGTTGGAGCGCTTGGTCAGCGACAGGTCATCAACAATACCCAGGGGCCTGAGATTGCAAGGGAGGACGGGGCATGTGGAGTTGGAGCCGGAGGTGAAGGATGTTAACGTGCAGGATTATTTCGCTTGGGCCGGCGTGGGCACGGATATGCGGGCTTACTTGGGCCATCCCCTAAGTGCAGAACGAACATTTTTCAGGTACACAGATGGATTTCAGATATACAGCAGCCCATAGCTCTGTTGACGTTGAGTGTGGTGGGCAGGGCGGCTTGGAGGAATGTAGGACTCACTTGAGGGAGGCAATGAAGAAGCCGTAGGTTGACTCGTACTCGGGAGCGGCGGCCTGGCAGATGCCCGTGTCGGCCTCACACTCGCAGTCCAGGCTGACGCCGCTGACGGGGCAGGAGCCCAGCTGGCGGCTGCAATTGGTTGTGGGTTGAGGATGGAAGGGGCTTAGTATTGAGGGGTATCCATAAGAGATGGCGTGGGCGTTCACAGATGCGCACGGGTCGAGGACAGTGTCGGACGGACAACACACGCCAGGCAGCTACGCTCACCGGTGGCCGCCGTTGCCGTTGCCATTGCCATTTCCGTTGCCATTTCCGTTGCCGTTGCCATTGCCGTTGCCGTTTCCGTTGCCATTGCCATTGCCGCTGCCATTTCCGTTACCGTTGCCGTTGCCATTACCGTTTCCATTGCCATTGCCGTTTCCATTGCCATTGCCGTTGCCGTTGCTGCTGCTGGGGCCGTTGCCGCCGGGCACGTTGCCAATGGCGTTTCCGCTGTTGTCCTTGATCTGAGACGCTGCGGTTGAAACCAAGGCACCAAGTGCGGAAATTGGTGGCGGCACAGCGAGGTGCCGAGACGCAAGCACATACACTCAAACACTCGACGTAGAATGTGTACATGAAATGGTAAAGGGAATCAACATCCTGTGCCTTTTGCCCTCGGGTGTGGGGCTATGGGGGGCTATGGGGCTATGGGGGGCTATGGGGGGCTATAGCAGCGGCAATGCCAAAGGCAACGTGCCCCGCGTTGCTATCCTTGATCTGGGACGCTGTTGGTTCGGAGTTCCGTAGGCGGATGCCGGGTGGCGGGTGGCGGGTGCCTTGGTCGCAACTGCAGCACGCATGAGCATACCAAGCTACGCAGGGAAGTGCACAGATACGGTACATAGCCGCACATTCTGTGGCATGAGATGTGTGCGCAAGGCAAGCAGGTCAATGACGTACATTCGCATGCGTGCAGCAGGCTGCCGTTAGGCTTGCCCCCGCTCACCATCGTACTTGCTGCCCTTGCGCTGCTGCGTTGCGACGGAGATGGCAGTGGGGCTAGTCGTGTGGCCGCAGTAGGCATCAATCTGGTCATCAGTCAGACTGGAGCCTGCGGTAGGACCAGCGGGATATTGGGACTGGGATTAAACATTTGCGGAACGCTTCGTTCCAGGTGCGCACGTGCATAGTGCCGTGCGTGCCAGGGTTGCCCCCTGGTGCGTGCAGTGCGTGGGAAGTATGGGTGCGCTTACGTACGGGAATTACGTATGGTGCCTCGAGACCTCGTTAGGGATTGCTAAGGTGTCCTCATTGCGGCTCACCGGCAAGGGTTGCATGGTCATCGGCCATCCGGGTAGGAATGGTCACAGGCGCGGCACTGCTGCCGCCACTGCCGCTTCCACTGCCGCTTCCACTGCCGCTGTTGCCGTTACCGCTGCTGCTGCCGCTGGAAGCGTCAAACAGACGGCGGCGACCACCGTTGCCACCGTAGGTGGGAACCGATCCGGATCCGGACCCAGAGCCAGTGAGCGTGTTGGTGCACGTGCGCAGGTCAGAGCACGTCTGGGCGCGGCTGGACTCGTGCTTCGTCTTGGCATCCGAAATGACCTTGGTGGTATCGGCTGCGCGCGGGAGGCAGGGCAATGAGAAAGGAGACGAATTGGTCAGAACATACAGTCAGGTGGTCAAGAAGGCAGGACCGTTGTGGGCCGGGTGGGTAGCAGCATCGGTGCCATAGTGAAAGGAGTCGGTGGGTGCCAGCAGGATTGTGGCGCGCGTTGAATCGAAGGAATGGCGGTGTGCTTCGGCACGTGGTCCCCCGCCCCAGGGCCTCGTGGCCGGTGGTCACTCACGCTTGCTGGGGCCGCTGGTGGTGGTGTGGCCGATGCCGCCGGAGAAGGTGTTGAAGCAGTGCTTGACACGCTGGCCGCGGCAGATGGTGTCCTGGAGGCGAGGAACAGGAAGCAGCGGGACCGGATCAGAAATGGTTGGGCAAGGCGCGTGTGTCCAAGGTACATAGTCCTGGGGCTCCGTGAGGCTGACCTGGAAACTAAGAAGTGAAACTGTGCGTATCTGGGCCGTTACGGGCCCTGAAACACAGCACATCGAAACACGCAAACCGCGCCGAAGCACTGCAGCAGTAATGGCCGCCCTCGTCCGCCACACACCCCAACCGCTCACCGGGTCGCTGCTCTTGTCGGTGGTGACGGTGACCTGGCAAACGGCGGAGGCGCCTGAGTCGCAAACAAGGGTGCCGGTGCTGTCGCAAGAGATGGCGGTTCCGGTTGTGCAAGTGGCGGTCTGGCCAGCAGCGCAAGTGGGCGTGCCGTCCGAGGCGCAGGTGGGCGTCGCCACGTTGCAAGTGACCGTGGTCTGCGCGCTGGCAGCGCCTAGCAGGCATAGAGCCGCCATGATCGCAGCAGCGATCGCCGCGGCGGAAGCGTGGGTTCGCCTGCAGCGGCAAGAAGGCGAAGAGCGGTGAAGGGCTAGAAGGGCGGCCGGAGGATTCACGGTGGAATGCTCGCACGCACGCTGCTCCAAGTGGACAAGCGCGCGGGCACCTGAGCTGCAATGGTTTGGTTGTTGGCGGTGGTCAATATAACATCAGCGTATTTTTCTTGCCTCATGTTCTGTGGAGCGCAAGGAGCGGGAGCCGGCGTGCTGCTCGATGCCAGATGCGTGCGTGCCGTCGTTCGCGCGGGACGTCGTCACAACAGAGACAGGACGATGCAAAAAGATATAATTCGGTAGTGTTATACGCTACTCGCGCTTAAGTTCCTGTATTTGGACCGGTGCCCTGGATTATTCGTGAAATGCCGAGCACGCGCGAGCGCAGCCGAATTTGGTCTTGAGTACGCAAGCTATGACTCTACTTGTATCCATTCAGTGAATCACTCAACTCGCGTTCGCTGGCGCCGTACAAAGTTTGGCGGTTGACCAACTGCCGCTCGTTTTACGAACCGTTTGCGACGGGGGTTTCGCCAAAGACTTACGAATGAACTTGGTCGCGCTCAGGAGAGCCTGGTTCGTAATAAATACGTCCTCACCGCGGCCTTTTCATCTTTCGGGTAGCGGGTCAGGCCGCGCCGCCACATCGCGCTCCCCCGGCCACCCCCCCCCCCCCCCCCGCCCCCCCGTTTGCCCCAGGGGAACCCCTGTTTGGCCCAGATTCCATGCCCCAACCGCACGGAACGACCGCTGTCCAGTGACAGGACCGACTTTGCTCAGTGATTTCGTGAAGGGGCTTATGATTGCGAGGTTACAAGAAGGGGACAGTGTAAACACCATCACGGCTACGAGGGAAGCCACCATTCCGAAGAACGCAGCAAACCGCAACCCCCGCTTGGCTGCCAACCCAACTCACAGCTGCGTAGGTGCGTCGAAGCTAAGCCGCAGCCCGCCAAAGCCACACCAAACAGCAGCATCACAAAGCACGCGGCTCATAAGGCACCGCAAATCTGAGCAACAGCCAAGCAGACAGACCACACGAAAACGCGGAATCTAGCGCCAGCAGACGCAAGCTAGGGCGGCGAAACAGGTGGGCACGCCCAAACACTCCCACAGACGCACAACACCAACCTCATGGAGACGGCGGCGGAGACGCATCATCCCACGGCGGAACCAACGCCACGCCACCACCCGACCCGCGCGCCAGGAAGGGCTTATGGGGATATCGGCCACTGATCTTCAGTGTTGATCTGGATGACGTGTAAACAGCTGCCTGCCTGCCCCTTTTGGAGGCCCTTCGCGCTGGTGCCGGAGTGACGCCCTGCTGCGCGAGGACTGCACAGCTGGGTGGATCTACGTTACCATACCCCATTCAACCATGGACGCCGTGCACCCTATGGCAGCCACTACTAGTTACCCCAGGGTCGTTAACCCCCTTGGTCGACCCTTACCCCCCATCGACGTGACCAGCACAATTGACCCAATCGATTACATGATGACGGGGCAACCCGTCAATGTGTCCCCGTGTGTCCCCCTGTGTCCCCGTGTGTCCCCGTGCTAACCTCTGACGCCACCCCTTGTTATTGCGAGATGAACGCTTGTGAGAGGGCGGCCGTTTGCGCTTGCCTGTCGGCCCCTTGCCGTCGCTGAAACTCCTTGCCGCTGCTTGGCGGGCGCCTCGCCGCCGATGCGCGCCTTTCACCACCGCTTGGCTACTCGCTGCCGTTGAGCGCCTCACTGCCATCGGGCGCATCGTCGCGGTCGGGTTGCTGGCGGGGGAGGCACAGCGCAGAAGCGCCACGGTACTTGAGCGGGCCCTCACCGCACCTCAGCGGGCAGGCACAGGCAAGCACCCTCAGCAGCCCAAAATGCCTGCACGCGAGCGCAGCCTCCAACCCCGGCCCAGAACCCCCCGCGCCACCATCTCACGTGTCCATTGGTCCCCTGACTATGTTGCCGGCGTGAAGCCTGTGCCCCGCCTGATGCCGGGCCTGTGGCTGCCTCGCTGGGCGTGTGCGACGCAAGGATGCATGGACTTGCCCAGGTAAAGGGGTGTCAGCCCGGTCGCCTGTAGCCCCTTTGTCTCTCATGCGGCTGTTACACTACAGGGACCTGTCCCATGCCGTGGCAGCCCCTGCAGGCGTCCACCTATGCCGCAAGCAGGCGCGCAAGCCGGGGCTGGGCACCGCTCAGAGGCGCGCCCCCGGTAACGCACCCGTGGGGTGCTAGTGCTGCGCGCTGTCTGGCCGGTTGGCCGCTTGTTGGATGCTGGAAATGGGATCAGAGCTTGCGGAAGGCGGGAGGTCGCGCCTGCAGGCCGCGGAGGGGCCTGGCGGACCCCGGTGGTGCCTCGGCGGCAAAGCGATGGGTCGCCTGCAGCGGCCCGGCCCGGCGCAGCTGCCTTGTGGGGCTGGTGGCTTTTGCGAGTTGCTCACAATACATATATAATATCCAAATACGTTGCATGCTGGTCAAGGGGCCTTGTCGCGGGCGACTCGAAATGTTTTTTGCGTTTTCAGCGCGACCGACACTCGCGCGAGCGACTCCAGGCCAGGCTAAAAGTCGCCACTTTCCTGGCGTCGGGGCCTCCATATCCCTATCATCGTATACATGAATGCAAAGCATTACAAACAAGCGACCTTGAAGTGGGGGTAGTCCGAATCCTAACGAAATGCGGACTCGCCAAACATGTCCACATGCCCACACGCGCACCAGAGAGGCGCGCCATGCCCGGCCCATATGACCTGGTCACGCTTCCATGGCATCAGACCTGAAACAAGCGAGGGTGGGCATTTGTGGCGCCGCCGCACGGGCGCTGGGCCAGTCTACGGGTGCTGCGCGGCACGGGGTGCCAGGGCGCCGGGCCACCGCGTGGCCCGGGCACTGCTATTCCCGGCGGGCTGAGTGCCGGTATAGCATGCCCGCTCATGTGGCTTGACACGGCGGGCGGGGGAGGCACAGCGCAGAAGCGCCACGGTACTTGAGCGGGCCCTCACCGCACCTCAGCGGGCAGGCACAGGCAAGCACCCTCAGCAGCCCAAAATGCCCGCACGCGAGCGCAGCCTCCAACCCCGGCCCAGAACCCCCCGCGCCACCATCTCACGTGTCCATTGGTCCCCTGACTATGTTGCCGGCGTGAAGCCTGTGCCCCGCCTGATGCCGGGCCTGTGGCTGCCTCGCTGGGCGTGTGCGACGCAAGGATGCATGGACTTGCCCAGGTAAAGGGGTGTCAGCCCGGTCGCCTGTAGCCCCTTTGTCTCTCATGCGGCTGTTACACTACAGGGACCTGTCCCATGCCGTGGCAGCCCCTGCAGGCGTCCACCTATGCCGCAAGCAGGCGCGCAAGCCGGGGCTGGGCACCGCTCAGAGGCGCGCCCCCGGTAACGCACCCGTGGGGTGCTAGTGCTGCGCGCTGTCTGGCCGGTTGGCCGCTTGTTGGATGCTGGAAATGGGATCAGAGCTTGCGGAAGGCGGGAGGTCGCGCCTGCACGCCGCGGAGGGGCCTGGCGGACCCCGGTGGTGCCTCGGCGGCAAAGCGATGGGTCGCCTGCAGCGGCCCGGCCCGGCGCAGCTGCCTTGTGGGGCTGGTGGCTTTTGCGAGTTGCTCACAATACATATATAATATCCAAATACGTTGCATGCTGGTCAAGGGGCCTTGTCGCGGGCGACTCGAAATGTTTTTTGCGTTTTCAGCGCGACCGACACTCGCGCGAGCGACTCCAGGCCAGGCTAAAAGTCGCCACTTTCCTGGCGTCGGGGCCTCCATATCCCTATCATCGTATACATGAATGCAAAGCATTACAAACAAGCGACCTTGAAGTGGGGGTAGTCCGAATCCTAACGAAATGCGGACTCGCCAAACATGTCCACATGCCCACACGCGCACCAGAGAGGCGCGCCATGCCCGGCCCATATGACCTGGTCACGCTTCCATGGCATCAGACCTGAAACAAGCGAGGGTGGGCATTTGTGGCGCCGCCGCACGGGCGCTGGGCCAGTCTACGGGTGCTGCGCGGCACGGGGTGCCAGGGCGCCGGGCCACCGCGTGGCCCGGGCACTGCTATTCCCGGCGGGCTGAGTGCCGGTATAGCATGCCCGCTCATGTGGCTTGACACGGCGGGCGGGGGAGGCACAGCGCAGAAGCGCCACGGTACTTGAGCGGGCCCTCACCGCACCTCAGCGGGCAGGCACAGGCAAGCACCCTCAGCAGCCCAAAATGCCCGCACGCGAGCGCAGCCTCCAACCCCGGCCCAGAACCCCCCGCGCCACCATCTCACGTGTCCATTGGTCCCCTGACTATGTTGCCGGCGTGAAGCCTGTGCCCCGCCTGATGCCGGGCCTGTGGCTGCCTCGCTGGGCGTGTGCGACGCAAGGATGCATGGACTTGCCCAGGTAAAGGGGTGTCAGCCCGGTCGCCTGTAGCCCCTTTGTCTCTCATGCGGCTGTTACACTACAGGGACCTGTCCCATGCCGTGGCAGCCCCTGCAGGCGTCCACCTATGCCGCAAGCAGGCGCGCAAGCCGGGGCTGGGCACCGCTCAGAGGCGCGCCCCCGGTAACGCACCCGTGGGGTGCTAGTGCTGCGCGCTGTCTGGCCGGTTGGCCGCTTGTTGGATGCTGGAAATGGGATCAGAGCTTGCGGAAGGCGGGAGGTCGCGCCTGCACGCCGCGGAGGGGCCTGGCGGACCCAGTGCCACGCGCAAAGCCGCCATGATCCGCCACTGACGTTCCGGTTACCTCCACCTAGCCGCTCGCCCAAAACGAACGCCTACTTAACAAACTTGCCTGCATACTGATTGTTTAGCCGCTTACTCGTTCCTTGGGCGCTATCCCCCCACCCACCCGCTCTCTCAGAGAAACAAATCCTGAACAAGTGCAGTCGGCCGGTTCCTCAAAAGCCACGCAACCACCAACGCCGTGATTAGGTAGGTAGTAATAGCAAACTATAACGCAGCAGCTCGCCCGTTCAGCTGCTGAGGTGGCCCCATACGGCCTGCCCCAGAAGCCAATGAAGCAAGCAACAGGTGCGTGTACTGTGGATGCCTTGATCCATCATCACCATACCGTACCCCCGACTGACTGACTGACTGAATAACATGAAGGATGAAGTGTTACCCATCTGAATTTATGAATGCACGATGGTTGTGATGGATCAATGGCTAGCAAGTACACAAAACATTTGGCACGGTGCTGCACATAGCCGCCAGTGCCATAGCACACGGTGCTTGGGGTTGGCGAACGTCTGGCTCAACACGCTCATTCAGTAAACCGCCGCCGTCCTCACCAGCACGTGCACGCTCAAATCAATCTCATGTGACTTGCTGGACACAAGCGTCACCAGGTCAAACAACCCCGAGCATAATCACATGGTACTACAGCAGCGGCGCAGCTTGCGCTGCGTGGCCAGGTTGCCTGCACACCGACAAAGGTTAACAAGAGCTCACATGCTAGTAACACACATGACGCAATCACCATCATTCGCACCTTCTAAACCCATGCAAATCACTGCCCGCCGGCATTACAGTTCAGCAGCCACATGCCATCTGCAGCAGCCGGCGGCTGGTAGTACAGCGTGGGATCACACCCAGCGGTTGCATTGCCCTCCACGTATGGCTCTCCTTCCACGCGGTTACGATACGCATAGTAGCTATTCAGGTCCGCGCTGTAGGCGGCGGGATTGAACGCGGCGCCACCAGTAGCCGGGGTTTGGTACGAGGACATGTACGCGGCGGCGGCGGATGCTGTGGTCACATTGTATTCAACAATGAATCCGGCGAGGTGGTTGGCGGCGTCCGTACGGAAAAAGATCACAAAGTCGTTGTGTAGGCTCAGCAGCGGCTCGTCAAACTCAGACTGGGACAGGGAGCCGGAAAACGCCGCGAGCGGCGTGGAGGAACTGAAGGTGGCAAGGGCGGCGGCGCCACGGGCGCGCAATGCCTCCAGCGGATTGGCGTTGCTACTGGAGACCCCCATCACGGCCCGGACCATGGGGGCAGCTTCTGGGTTGGGCGGGCGGCATTGGGCAACACACGTATCCACTGTGTCGTAGGGAGGCGCGGTGTCCAGGGTACGGAGGCTGAGGGGCATCGGCTGCAGGGGTGTGCGACCGGCCGGCAGCAGCACGGAGCCCTGGCGCACGGCGGTCTGGCCCGCGATCAGGTTCACGCCGATGTTGCTGCCTGCATGCGCGAGCACAACAGGTCGTTGGGTGCATGCAGCAGGAGGTCAGCGGCAGTGGGCGGGGGCATGTGGGAGCCGAAGATGCCGATGTAGGGTACGCACACCACGTGCGTGCATCGGGCCCCCCGCATGCCACGTGCAGCAGCACGGCGCAATCGATCGCCGTGCGGGCGCCCGACCCCGATCCCGCGCACCTGCCGCGGGGATCATGCTCGTGTCGAAGCCCGAGGCCAGGTGCAGCACCAGGGCCGCGCCCGACGTGGCGGTGCTGGGCAGCTCCGCAGCCTTGACGCTGGTGGTGAAGGCGGCCAGGCCGCAGGCGCTGAAAGGAATGGTGGCGGAGAGGGGCATGCCATCAAAGGCGCCCTGGAGCGCAAATGCCGAGGCGCAGGTGGCGAGGTTGACGGTGATGGGCTGGGAGAAGACCACCAGGATCGAGGTGGAGCTGAAGGTGCGCGAGTAAACAATTCTCGGGCCTGTTGCGTTGAGGGGCAGAGATGCAGCACGTGCTGGGGCGCAGTAGCAGCTCGCAGACACGGCGGTGCTGCTGGCTGCGGCAGGGCTGCTTCGACTGTACACGGCAAAGGTAGCTCCCACGGCGGGTGCATTGGTACTCGCAGTGCCGCCACGGACGCTGGTGACGGTCTGGGTGCCGACCGGTAGGTAGGACTGTGTCCCGGTTTCAGCGGTGGGGGAGGTTGTAGTGGAATAGCTGTAGGTAACGGTGGGCGGCAGTGCTACGGCAGTGGTGGTGCTGCTGCCGGCCGGCTGTAGGGGCCAGATCTCCAGACGATCAAAGTAGGATTCCGTATCCAGGTACCTGCAGCGCAGTACCACCATTCACCAGAAATAGTATCGGAAGCATGTGGACGTGATGCACTACGTACACACGATCTGGGACTGGCTCGTTTGCAGTGCGTGGGGCTGTGCGCAAAGCGCGCAAGGGGACCTGCTCGCCCACCGGTGGTTTCATGCTGGCCACCCTCCCGCCTCTTTTGACATGCCTATCCTTCCCAACCTACCGGATGCGCAGCGTGGTCACAGAGCCCGGCGGCGTGCGGAAGACCCAGCCACACGCGGTGCGGGGACTATAGGCTCCCAGCCAGGCCGCCGCGCCGCCCGACGGCCCGCCGGTCAGCTGCCAGGCCGTGGGCGCCAGCTGCCGCGGCGGCTGGAATGCTCCGTCATCGGTGAGCCGCGCTGCCGCCCGCAACTGCGCGTCGCTTGAGGTGATCAGGCCGCCCGTGAAGAAGTAGTGGGAGTTGTGCGCAAGGAAGGCGGGCTCACACAGGGGCGGCACATCAGGAAGCATCCCGCCTTCTCCAGTGACATCGGGCGACGGGGACCTGAGCGCGGGCGCGATTATTGTCGAGTGCATTCGCGGTGGTGTCTCAGTGCGTGTAGCAAGCGTGCGTGCCAGTTCTCAGCACACGTGCAAGTTGCTGCATGGTGCGTTCATTGGCAGACATGCGAGCGAGGCGCCGCTCGCCCCTGCGTCACCTCTACGCGCTGCTCACCGCACGACGCGGTAGATGGAGTTGGCGAAGGCAACGCCGCACACGCTGGCCAGCTCTGCGCGGCAGGGCGCGGTGCAGTCCGCGGGGCCCAGGGATGTGGCTGCGGCCAGGTCGTTACCGCCCAGGCAGATGTCACCGTCCTGGAGGCCGTAGTACAGCAGGCCTGCAGGAAGGGCGGGAAGGTTTGGGAGGCTGACGCGTCAGGGGTCTGTCGTGAAAGCGGGCAAACTAAGTCCGGCGGTTCAGCGAAAGTTATGGCGCCTACCTGCTTGACGCGCGGCCTGGGCGCAGGACTCCAGGTCGGCGGCGGGGAAGCGCTCGTACAGGTATTACGGCAGGCGGCGCTCCTCGTACACCGCCGCATCCCGGAAGCAGCCCACGTAGTCATCCTGAATGAGTGCGGGAGAACAAAACCAAGTGTAGCGGCGGGTGACATTACAAACATTACCGTAATGGCATGAACCCAGGCTTTGAATGTGCTTGCCGCCGGTCATGATGACCCTTCATGTTCGTAGGCTCTCTTAGCTCTGTGGTCATCATACCTGGTCAGGCGGCACGGTAAGAATGGTGGCGGCGCGTGCCGGCATGACCTGTGCATGGGGCATTGGCGCAGGTGGTCTACTACACAATACACAGCAGGTGGTCTACTACGCAATACAAAGCAGGTTCAAGCGCAAACACGGTTCACTCACTGTGAAGGTCTGCGCAACCTGCTGGGCTGACGCAAAGAGCGGGGCTCCATTTTCAAAGATGAGGACCTTCGCTGCGCGCCCACTGGCCGCCGTAGCATACGTGACGCCATCCCACACACACGTGACAGTCAGCGAGCCCGGAAACATGTTTGCTACCACGGTGTACGGAGGCGGCAGGCGGCGGTACATGTCCGGGGTCAGCGGCTCCGTCCACTCTCCAGTGAACAGCCTGCACTCAATCTCAAGAGGCAAGCTGCCCATCAACTGCACGCTGCGCGATATCGTGGCAGTCCAGCGGACTGGCTCCCCAACCATGGGGCTCGGTGGAGTCATCGACGTGAGGCTCTGGACCAGGTTATAAGTGGCGGCTACAGAAGATACCTGGTCGGTAGGGTGAGGGCGTGGATCGGAAAGTAATCAGTTCGGGGGCCAGGGGCCAGGGGCCGGGGGCCAGGGGCCAGGGGCCGGGGGCCAGGGGCCGGGGGCCAGGGGCCGGGGGCCAGGGGCCGGGGGCCAGGGGCCGGGGGCCAGGGGCCGGGGGCCAGGGGCCGGGGGCCAGGGGCCGGGGGTCACGGGCCGGGGGCCTTGGGTCAGGGGCGGGAGGTCACCCTTGTGTGCACGTGAGGATTGAACTCACCGAGACATCAAAGGTGTAGGGCTCAGGGATGACGGGGTCGGAGCTTAGCTCATTGAAGATAACGACTTTGTGAAAGCGGCTCCCTTGCGGATTATTGGAGCCGTAGATAACACCCAGGAACGTGCACGTTGCACTGGATGTGCCAGCCACCATCACGGTGCGCGCGCTCTTGTCGGCGTCATCTAATGCCTGATATGCCGCATAGGACTGTGGATCGCTACCCTCGCCATTGAAGAGCTTGCAGGTGAAGGCGGTGGTGGCGTTCAGAGGGGTGGAGCGGGTTAGGGTGACAGCGACCGTGGTGGGCTGCCCGAAGACTGGGTTGATGGGCACCGGCCGAACACGTGTGATGTAGTAGGATGGCGCTGTTGACGATGCGGGAAGGACCTGTGGTTGAGCGGTTGAAATGTTGCCCATGTTGTTAAGCAGGTTTTAGATATTCCAGAATTAGCTTGCGGCCATGGGTCAAAATCAGCAAGAGCAGTTTCAGGGCAACGTGCTTTACTGCTTTGCTAGATTGCATTGGTTACAGGAGGGACCTGCTGACGCAGCTCACGAGCCAGCGAGCACGTACTAGTACGGACGCCCTGCTCTAGACCTCAGGGGCGCGCCACCTGCAGCGCCGACAGCCTACTCTGCGCCTTGGGCTAATAGGCCTTGCTCCCATGGGAGCGCCACCATCTTCTAAACTCAATCTCCTTCCTCTTCAACTGTAATGAAAGTCGGCTTATTGATCCACATACTCCCGTCTTCCCTTCTTTCAATCCAAGGGTGGCCTGGTGGGATTTCGTCCCACCCCCTTGGCTTGATGCCCAGGCTCACATACGTCTGCAAACGCTCCCAAAAGTCTGCTATAACTTGCGTTTTAATCCTGCTAATCGCTGTTTCTTCTACCTTGCCTTGTTCCCCTCTGGAGGCAAACAATAGCCTCCTACCGTACTCCATGGCAGAGATCGCAGCCAGGCATACAACGTCCCAGATGGGTTGCTGGATAGCCTCGTGTGGCGGTATTACTAGCCACAGATTCTTACGCTCCACTATCAACTCAATTATGTGATCCTCATCACCTATGTCTGTCGCTTCCTGAATATGCAGCCGTAGCGTGCTAGCAATTGTGCACGTGCTGAAATGGTGTGCGCGGTCAGACTGCGCATCCGTCACCCCACATGGGCATTTATGACCTTGCCCACTTCAAGCGGGGCCATGGGTTTCGCAAGCACCGTTGTGGGGCAACCCAACCTTGACTTTTAGACAGAGAAATGGTGTGAATGTATCTTTGGAAGGGGGCTTCTCGGATATTGTTGCACTAGGCTCAATTACCACAGTCGGAGACGCAGTGAGGGCTATTGATACGTTTGCACGGGTTAAGGAGAAATTGCAAGACGTGCCGGCCAATACCAGAGCCCCACCCCGGATACGGAGTGAATGCACACGCGCTTACAAGGAAGATGTGATTGATGCGGGAATTTTTGGAGGACTAGGGATAGATTTGATGCCGAGGCCCCTGAGGAATGGGATAGATGCATTTCGACGCATGCAAAACTTGATTAACCACCTGCCTGCGGGATGGACAGAAGCGGCACGAACAGGCATGGGACTAAACCAGGATCAAGCATACACGGAAATGATTGACCATATAGTGGGGTGCCTTGGATGGAAGATGAACAATCAACCAATTCCACTGGCGACCGTTTCGGTGAAGCAGGCCACGTACCTGCAGATGCGTGAAGCGTTTGGGAAACTAGCAGAAAAACATGCTGATTTTGTCCACGAGGCTAAGGGTGGTAACGTAGGTGATATAGTGATGGCGATAGAGGACAAGGAACGCATCTCGAGCACATATGAACGCTTGTGGAAGCTTAAATGGGAAGCAGAGCAGAAAGAAGCATTCTGGAGGCTAGCAGTGGATGGATTCCCAGGCTTCTCGATGCACAGAGGGCAAGGTCATAAATGCCCATGTGGGGTGACGGATGCACAGTCTGACCGCGCACACCATTTCAGCACGTGCACAATTGCTAGCACGCTACGGCTGCATATTCAGGAAGCGACAGACATAGGTGATGAGGATCACATAATTGAGTTGATAGTGGAGCGTAAGAATCTGTGGCTAGTAATACCGCCACACGAGGCTATCCAGCAACCCATCTGGGACGTTGTATGCCTGGCTGCGATCTCTGCCATGGAGTACGGTAGGAGGCTATTGTTTGCCTCCAGAGGGGAACAAGGCAAGGTAGAAGAAACAGCGATTAGCAGGATTAAAACGCAAGTTATAGCAGACTTTTGGGAGCGTTTGCAGATGTATGTGAGCCTGGGCATCAAGCCAAGGGGGTGGGACGAAATCCCACCAGGCCACCCTTGGATTGAAAGAAGGGAAGACGGGAGTATGTGGATCAATAAGCCGACTTTCATTTCAGTTGAAGAGGAAGGAGATTGAGTTTAGAAGATGGTGGCGCTCCCATGGGAGCAAGGCCTATTAGCCCAAGGCGCAGAGTAGGCTGTCGGCGCTGCAGGTGGCGCGCCCCTGAGGTCTAGAGCAGGGCGTCCGTACTAGTACGTGCTCGCTGGCTCGTGAGCTGCGTCAGCAGGTCCCTCCTGTAACCAATGCAATCTGCCCAGGGCCTGATTTATGTGTGTTACGGTAGCTGGAGACACTGTGCATGTACACCCTTTTCCTGTCTACCACCGCCGCTGGCTCATGAACTGCTGTATGTATCGCTATGTGCTATTTTCTGCGTGCAGTGGTATGCACACTCGTGAGCGGCTACCTGGCAGTGTCCGGCCGGGACTTTGCTGATCCTGTAAGCGCCCCGAGCTACTTCCCTAACGAGACGCCGCAGCAGCTGGCGGAACGATGCAACACAAATCCTGGCTGCCTGGGTTTCAACAGCAAAACCGGCGAGATGAAGGTGCTGCTCTCCCCTTCCGACAGCATCGTATCGTCGACTATGCCAGACGCATGCTCATACGTCAAGCTCAGAGGTGAGGCGAGGGTAGTTCATTTGGTTCATTCGCTTGACCCCAGATTTCTGAATGCGCTACTCTACTGAGCCTGCTGCTGCGGTTGGAACATGCGAGTGTGGGGTGCTATCTATTGGGGGGCTGATGCCATGCTGAATAACCTACCAACACACGCACACGCGCGCATACATGCGCAGGATCCGACACGGGTTGCAACGTGCCTACTGGCTACATGGTGGCGCCCGGGATGGACTCCGGCACGGGCCGATACACGCTATCACCTGCGGGCGACGTTGACAGCCTAGTGGCTGAGTGCAATCAGAACTGCGACTGTAAGGCCGTCATGCCCATGTACCTGCCGCGGAAGATTGTGACCGATCTGACCTCACCGTCCTACGGGTTCATGCCGGACGGCTGCGACGGCATGTTGGTCAAGGTCTCGGGATGCGGGGGCTACTTCAACAATACGTACGGTGAGTATTTGCAGCAATAGTGGTTCATTCTGCACACTGCATGCATGCATCTAGTGGATGCGCGTACTTGCGTACGTGTGCGTTAACAGCAGTGCATCAGCCCCTGCCTGCTGAGTGCGTGGCTGGCTCGCTGTTGGTACGCATGCACGGCGCAGGCGACCCCATGGCCAACGCACTCTTGGACGCCGCGGGTGTGCCGTACTGCATGCGCCCACTCGGCAGCTTCTGTGACACATCCAGAGATGACGCGCTTGTATATGTTCAGGACTGGTAAGTTTGAGAAGCACGTTACACGTTAGTTTAGTTAGTTGCCGCATCTGGACCGCCCATACATTCATTTTGTCCAATCAGTTTTCGCTCTCTTGCTTGCTTTGCGTGTGCAGTGACGGAGATGGGATTCGAGACTTGGTGTGCAAGGGCCCATCCTCACAGCGGAAGGTGGTGCTGAGCACCCGGGGGTGCTTGGCAACACCCGCCGCCGCCAGCGATTGCCCCGCACTCCTCAGCATACCCACGCCAAGTAAGTACGTATATCCGGAATAGGCCCCGTGCATAGGCCCCTGAGTCGCCGCCCCCGAGTCGCCGCCCCGGACTGCTGACATCGCGCCCACAATCAGCTGCCCACGCACGCAGCCAGTCATTCCCAATCAGTTAGCCGCCGTAGCGTCAGCTGTGTTAGTCGTTGGTCACATGTGCATTGTCTCCTTGAGCGAGGGCTGCTGTTGTGCCCAGAAACACCCTCCGTACGTACTGACATCAGAATGTGTTGCGCTCCCGCCCAGGCGGCAAAGACTGTCCGGAAAGCACCAACTTCTGCACCGGGCCGAAGGCGTCGTATATTAGTACGGATTGGTGCGTGAGCTTGTAGATAGAGCTGCTGGACATGCAAAGGGCCATGGGAGATGGGTGCAGGTAGGGGCGCGTTGGAGTGCCGTTGTGCGTGATTCTATCTGTCCGTATTCTGCGCGCAGCGATGGCGATGGCTACCGCGATTGGGCATGCTCAAACAACGGGATCCTGGTGACCGTTCGGAGCAGCGACGGCTGCACATTTGTCAAGTATGACGGATCACTGGCGCCGGCACGGACAGCGTGCCCTGCGGCGTTCGGCACAAACACGGTCACAGGTGGGTGCGGGCGAGGCCGCCGGCAGGTACTGAGGTAGATCATACAGCAGGGCTTGCTTCCCAGTCTTGCGATCGAGCCGGCCTGCTGCGCTTAAGTCATACTACTACTCCTGAAGCCGCGACATGGCTGCATCGATTCGTTCACCCACTTTTGATTGGCAGGAGGGAGCGGCCTCCAGCTGTCCTTGACCCGGGTGGCGCCGCTTGGAGAGGTTGCGCTGAACGAAGAGGTGGTGTACAGGATGGTTGGCACCCACTCCCAGCAGGGCATGCAGACGTGGTACCACATCGACGACGGGACTTCAGGCGCTCCCATGGCCCTGCCTCGGAAGGATTTCTTCTTCCCGGCAGGCCCAGGAGGCGGTTACACAGAGCAAGAGCTGCGGGTCATGCTCAACAGGACCGGCGTGCAAACGGTCACCCTTCGATTCTTTACGGCCCAGTTTGCCGATACTCCCATATACTCTGTGAGCACTACTGTCAAGGTACGATGGCAAATTACCACGCACACACGGCACACTACTATTGATTCCGCTCACGTGTAGGTAGCTTCAGCATCTGTGTCACTGGCCTTGTCATCAAACACTGCCTGGGCTGGCCAGCGCTCCCTGACTCTCACCGCCGCTGCGGTGTGGGGCTTGACCCCAGGTCGGGCGTACTATTACTCCGTTGATCCGGGTCTGGGGTCGGTGGCGGGACCTCTCCTACTCGGCAAACGCTTTGCCTTCGTTGCTGCTGCAAATGAGACCACTGCGACATCACTACTGTCGCAGCTGCAGAGCGCTCTAACTGCAGACCAGCTTGTCTTTAACTATGCCGGACCAAAGGCGATCACGCTGCAGGTCTTTAGGGATGCCGCGGGTACCTCACCAGCCCTTGCATCCGCAGCCATGGATGTGCAGGTGTGTTCGGCATGGCTGCACCACACTTTCAGGTAGCTCAGGACAGATTGCGACTGATATGCACCAAATGCAGGTTCGGGGCGCAGCCCTGGTGCCTAGCGCCACACGTGTGGCCGTGGGTGCCCCCGCCTTCGTTTTCGTCAGCGCTGGTGTTATCAACGCATCCAGCAGCAGCACGATGTACTATACGCTGGACATGGGCCAGGGGTCCACGGCCTCCGTGCTGAGCCCTGCTCCTGTCACAGTTCCAGCTGGGGGATCTGGAAGCATTGCCGCAGTCGCCAGCTTGATGGCCGCAGCTTTGAAGTACCTGACTGCCGGATCCAAGACCCTCACCATGAGCATTTATGCAAACAGCAGCACCTCATCCCTTCAGTCGCGCTCAACCGCCAACATTGAGGTGCGGGCCTCGCGTACTTATTATGACTTGCTTGGGGCTTTCCTACCTGGAGCCCAATAACTGGCACTCTGCACCTTGTCACGCTGTGTCTATGTTTTTTCTCGTACGTCTGCCGCTGGCAGGTTGAGGACGCGGCCTTCACATTGCGCCTCAACGCAAATCCCCGCAGCCTGCTACCAAGGGACACGTTCTCCGTCAGTGCCGTAGTGGCCCACCCCACCAGCAATGCAATGGTGTATCTGGCGCAGGAGGAAGAGGGTGTGGCTTCCGCAAGTCGCACACCTGTGACGCCCACAGCCTTGGGAGTAAACTCGGTGATCGCCACCCGGTCCTACAACATCTCGGGCCGCCACACGTTCAATCTGAGACTTTACGATGCACCCATGGGTGGAAATGTTTTAAAGGCAGCTGCCACGTATGTTGACGTGCGTCCATGCAGTCGTTGTCCGTGCAACTGTTCGCTTGATTAGTGTGTCTATGACTGCGCACACAGGTTGAAGACCCGTCCTACAGGTTGCAGCTTTCGTTCAGCTCTGTACCTAGTCCATTCTGCATGGACACGCTCATGGCAAACTGCTATTATGGATACAGCGGCAGCAGCACCCAGCAGGTCTATGTGGGTCAGCTGACGACCTTCCAGGCGTGGGCTGACAATGACCTCTTCAAACGGAATGTGTACTGGAGTTTTGATGATGGTGAGAGGGGAGAGATCCCGACAGGCTCACAAGCGTCACTCCGCACCATGATCAGCCCTGCGTCGAACGCTGACCTGCCCGCGGTCACATACACAACTCCGGGCCAGCGCACGGCCGTCTTCACCATCTATGACTCATCCACCGGCGGCAGGGTCCTTCGCTCGGTGCAGTACACATTCACAGTGCTGCCCGCACAGCCATCCCAGGCCATTTCAGGACTCCCTTGGAAGCTGCGCTCGTGGATGGCAGCAGACGATTCCCCAATCATCACGACGCCAAACACACCGGTCTCATTGTACCTGACAGCGGGGATGGCCTACATCTCCGCTAGCTATGTCCTCGACAGTGGGCAAATGGTGACCCAGAATGGCCACTTTGACAACCCGTGGATGTATAATTACCAACGCATGGGCTATAACCCTCCCGGCAATCAAGTTTCATATTCAAGTTATAGGCTGCCAGGGCGATACACCGTCGTGGCTTCCATTGCCGAAAACTGGAACATGCAGAGCAGAATGACGTTTGTCACCATTTCCAGGACAATTCTGGTGAGTGCCTGGTTGCGGAATAGGTTCCGAAGCCAACTAGCTAGTCCTCTTGCTGTAAGGATAAGCTATATCCTTGTTGGGCGGCCGCCGGCAGCATCGGCTACATCGGCAACCCAGCATCCTTGTGGGATGTGTCACGTGAGACTACCCCATGCTTGCTTGGATACACGCAGGTAGAGGATCCTTCCTTCACTCTGGCAGTTGCTGTGGGCGGCAGCGGAATTCCGGTGGTCACCAACACCCCAATCAGCCTGACTGCGACTCTGTACCACAGTAGTTACTCAGGACCAGTATATTTCAGCATTGATGCGGGCCCCCGTTCTTTCGCAGCTGATCTAAACAATGCCACAGTAGTCACAGGCGGTGGCGTCAGCCCAGCAGAAGTTCCTGCAGGCACCGCCGAGAGCCCTAGGTCGGCACTGATGATGATGGCGCGTACTGGCCTGCGCATCCCCGTCCCAGCCCCCACATTCACGAAGCCCGGCAACAAGGTGTTCACAGTTCGTGTGTATGACGCGCCGATCAGCGGAATCCTTTTGCGTTCTGCAAGCGTTGCGTTCCAGGTGAGGCACTGAACCGCAATATTGCGTCCATCCTGCCTGCCATCCATGCACCCGTAGCTAGCACGCGCACTACGCGCACCTACCTTCACGCATTCTCAATTGCTTACCATGTTGCCTGGTTTACACACCTGCATGTCATGCGTGCACAGGTCGAAGACACGGGTTACCAGCTCTCTCTGTCCAAGGCAGCGCCGCTAAACCCCACAACAGCAGACATGGTCACCTTCACCGCCACACTCAACGCACCAGCCTCCACCACGGCACTGACCGTGTACTATGCATGGGACCCTAGCATGCCAAACGCGACGTTTGCTGCCTTTATTGCGGAGCCTATGCGCGTTGGCAAAGCGCTCACCCCAGGCGCCAGTAACAACATTGTGCTGCCACCAGCGCTGTACAGCGGCTCCGGCTCCAAGTCTGCCATCTTGCGTGTCTATGACTCGCCCTCTGGTGGCACACTCCTGCGCTCCACCACCGCGGTTTTCCAGGTGCGTGCGAACAGTCAAGTTGGGGTACTGGAGACTAAAACGTTTACTGGCTGCCCCGGACCCTTCAGATGTCAACGATGTTACATGCCGTTCACTTTCTGCTCGCTCGCAGGTATTCAGTGTCGCGGAGACGACAGCATACAACCTGACTCTGATGATGACTCAGCAGCCGGCAGCAGTGAATGGCGGCGTCCTCACCTACCCCACCAGCAGCCTGGTACCCGGTGCGCCCGCGGTGCTTCAGGCGACTGTCAGTCACCCAACCTCAAACTCGACCATCTACTGGAGCTTGATCAATGGGGAGAGCACCACCGAGGTGCCCAGCGGCACCACCGCTGCACCGCGTACGCCTGTGCGGCCTTCTACAGCCGGCACCACCTTCACCCTAACCACTTCATACACAAGCCCTGGCACCAAGACTGTCATCCTGAAACTGTACAGCTTGGCAACGGGTGGCAGCTTGCTCCGTTATTTTGTGCTCCAAGTGAAGGTGGGTGCAGCAGTCCATGTGCATGTATCCAAGCAACAAATAAACATGGTGCACTGTATTGTAACAACATGGGGTGCTATGTTACGGCACAGGTCAAGAACAGCGACTACAGCCTCTCTGTGACCAAGACTAGCCCGGCTGCCGACGCCACGACCATGGATTTTGTGAGCATAGTAGCAAGGATTCTTGCAAGGGTCCGGTAGTCTGTGTCAAGTAGGGTGATAGGCCTGTAGTTAGCAATCACCGTAGGGTCCCCCGCTTTATGCAAGCAGCAAATAACTCCATCCAGGAAACCCTTTGGTAGACGTTGTTGCTCAGCTGCTGCTGAGAGTACTGAGGCAAGAATGGCTGAGAATTTGTCGCTGAAGCGTTTATATAGGTCCGCTGGAATACCGTCCGCGCCGGGCGCCCTTCCGGCTGGCGCTGCAGACAGCGCTTTGGCCACCTCCTCACTCGACACTACAAGGCTACCCATCTCTGCTGCTAGGGCTGGGGGGCAGCGTCGTCCTGCCGCCCGTAGCGCCTCTAGGACAGTTGCGCGGGCCTCAGGGTTGGTTGTCGCCATGTTGCTGATGCCGCTCCAAAAGGTGATCATTTCCTGCGCCAACTTAACCGGGTCAGACGTGGTGGCGCCATCACTGCATTTCAGCGCCTGTATACGTCGTGATGTCGCCGGGGGGCGAAGGAGTTTAGTCATAACGGGGTTCGGTTGCTCCCCCATCCGTAGCCATGTGTGTCGAGTGCGCCTTTCTGTTGATACGCTGTCTTCTACTGCTGCTTTAGCTACCGCTGCTCTTGCTGATACTGCATTGTTCGCCAGATCGTGCAGTGGTTGCCCCTTAGTGGCCGCCCTTTCCACTGATGCAAAAGCTTGGGTGGCAGATCTGTTTGCCTGCGCTAGCTGTTCTGTCGCTGTGTGATGCCTTCGCACTGACTCCGTATTGAGTGTATGGATGGAAGTAATCATTGCTGATTTAAAAAGCGGCCACCAATCAATAATTGCTGCTGGGCTGGATGGTATGGTGGCAGCGTTAGTGTCAATCCATTCCTTAAAGTGCTGGCGTAGATCCCCATAATCCATGAAGTATAGCTTACATCGCCTCAAGCCTTTACCTGGTTGATGCTGCATAGCGGCCGAGGGTGAGGGGGCTAGGCGAGATATCACCATTCGGTGATCTGATGGCGCGCCATTCTCCACTCGGCATGAAATCATATTTTCGCTGATAGATGCGGATGCCATAATGCGGTCCAAGCGAGATGCCCCAGCGGAGCTTGCTGTACGGTAAAAATACGTAAAGGAGCGCAATGCTGGATGTAGATGACGAAACACGTCCACTAGACCAGGGCATGCTGACGTAAATTGGCTGGCCGTGATGCTATCAGCTGTACGGGCATCGGGGTTGGTGCAGTCAAGTTGCGGGTCCATGACAAAGTTGAATCTCCGCAAATAATACTCTGCTTGCCATTGCTCGAAAGGAGGGCTAGCTGTTGCTGGATGAAATTACGTTGGCCTGTTGGGCTGCCAGACGGAAGGTACGTGCATACTAGGTTAAAGCTGTGGCCACCCCATTCCAACGGAAGCT
Source organism: Chlamydomonas incerta (assembly GCA_016834605.1). Classification (NCBI taxonomy): domain Eukaryota; kingdom Viridiplantae; phylum Chlorophyta; class Chlorophyceae; order Chlamydomonadales; family Chlamydomonadaceae; genus Chlamydomonas; species Chlamydomonas incerta. Next base: position 672,279 of record JAEHOC010000017.1, on the reverse strand, counting down.
GTAACATCCGGCTGTCCTCTGATATGCTGCATTCTGTCGTGTCTGTTGCTGTAAGCTGCTCTGCAAGCGAGGTTCTGATCAGAATGGCAACTCCCCCAGCTGGGCTTCCGTTCGGCCCTGTACCAGCTGGACCCCAGAAGGAAATGTATTCGCTGCCTCTGATTGCTGACGCTGCTATAAATATCTGTTTTCTGGCTGTGTAGATGTTGTCCGCTGTAACTCGCGTTTCCTGTAGGCAGATAATATCTAGCTGTGCTGCCTCCCAGGATTTCATAAGTGCAATAAGGCGTTTCGCATCAGGGCTTCCACCCCGGTGCGATAGGAGGCCACGTACGTTGTGCGTCGCTATCCGTAGCGGCCGCAGCGACTCACGGCCTTCTTGCCTACGTTTACGCATTATGCCCCAAGGGCCGGGAATTGCGTCTCATCTGAGAGCGCCAGGGCGGGGGGGTCGCCCTCCTCGTCCATGGATGCGTATCCGTTGCTGCTGTTGTCGTCTGCGCCTGTTGCGCTGCCCTCCACCACCAGTTTGATCGGCGGGGGTGTGTTGCCGTTCATCTTGCGGCGGTTCACGTGTGGTGCCTGTGGTGTTCTGTGCTGCGGATCGGGCTCCGTCTGTGGTTGGCTAGTGGTCGCTTCGCCCCCCGCTGCGTGTCCGTCCCCTCTCTGTCTGTTCTTGGCGTTCTCCGCCATCGCAGCTGCTGTTTTAGCTATGGCGCCGCGGTGCCGGCGTTCGCTCCCGTTACCGCTCACCTCCGTGTCGCCCGTGGTGCTGGTGCTAGTGCCCACGCTGGCACTGGTGCCGTTGCCGCCAGCATTGGCGTCGGCACTGGTGCTGGCGCCGGCGGTGGTGTTGGCATTGACGTTTGTGCTGGTGCTTGCGCCCGCGCTGGTGTTGGCGTCACCGCCGTCACCGCCAGCTCCGGTGCTAGCATTGGCGGGGGCGCTGGTGCTGGTGTTGGTGCTCGCGCTGTTGCTGCTGTTGCTGTTGTTGTCCGGGCTCTTCGCCGGGGGGCCGGGGCGGTCGGTCTTCTCCGACTGTGTGGTGCTGCCGCCCGCGGCCGCCTTCACACTGGCCCCGGCTCCACTGGCCGGCTTGCTCGGTGGTACCCTCACTGCGTGCAGGGGCGTGCCGTGCGGGGGGGCGCCCTTCTCCTCCGGTTTCTTCCCCCCGTCTACGGCTTGTTCCTCTCCCTTCTCTTCCGCCTCCTCCATTTCCTCATCTCCGTCCGCCTGGCTGGTTGTGGGCGCGGGCGGCTGCGGTACCAGCGCTTGCTGGATCTGCGCCTGTGCCTTCGCAGCCTCCTGCAGGTGTGCTGCATACCGCCGCCGCTGCTGCTCCTCCAGCTCCTGCTGCTGCTGCTGTTGCTGTTGTTGCTTCTGCTGCTGTTGCCGCTGCTGCTGCTCTGCGTCCGTGGCGGTGTCGGGGTTGGGCGGCGGCGGCGGCGGCGGCGGCGGCGGCGGCGGCGGCGGCGGCGGCGGCGGCGGCAGCTGCATGTCGCCGCCGTCGTGCCGCCGTCGTGCTGCTGTCCCGTTCCCTCCACCGCCTCCTCCTCCTTCTTCTCCTCCTTCTTCTCTTCCTCCTCATCATCGCTGGCATAGAGCTCAGTGCGCCAGTCCTCGATGACCTGTTTGGCCTTGGCGACCGCCGGGTTCTTCTCATAGGCGGCCATGTCAAAGCGCGCCACCCCCAGGTTCAGCATTCCGCTGCCGTGCTGCACCTCCCACGTGACGGACTGCCCTCCGGCCTCCATCAGCTTTTCTGCAAGCTCCCCGGGGAGCTCGTAGTCAGCGTCGAAGGTGGCCAGCCAGCTGTCGCCCCGCAGCAGCTGCAGGTGGGGGTCCACCTGCTGCTCGAGGTATATCGGGTTGAGGTCAAGCCCGTCCAGCACAGTCCACGCGCCACCGTGGCCGACGTTGAGGCCGAAGAAGCACAGCGTGAACTGTTTTGACTTGATGGGCATTCTGTCCTGCTGCACCAGCCACTTAAGTGCCGGGACGTTGCGCGTGGCTGGGGCGAGCAGCACCGAGTCCTCATCGACCATGTCCCGCACGAGCTGTTTTGCCCGCTTGGACATCCGGAAGTCCATGATGATGCGCGTTAGCGTTTCCTTCTCCGATGGCTTGCCCGCTTTCAGGACTGCGGGCCACTTCTGCGCCGTGATGTCATCGGGGCCGACGGACGTTCGCACGACCTCTAGTACCGACTTCGCCACCGACGTTTTGAGCTCTCTGATGTATTTTTTGACCACCTCTGGGGGCAGGTCGGTCGTGGTTGTGAAGGTAACATACTCGTTTGGCGCCGGTGGTATGGTTATTTATCCATCGATTTTTGATGCGAGTAAAGGGCGTGGTTTGGATGTTCTGTGCATTTTTCTGCCAGGTAGGGCAGTGGTGGCAAAGGTGGCAAAGGTGGCAAAGTTTGGTTGCTATTGGTTGCTATTGGTATGACAGAGCTTGCTAGCTTGCCTCTATGCTGTTGGCATGCACGCACCGTGAGGTTGAATGAGGCCAATCTGCGGACGTCACGGTTACGATTGTACGGGTACACGTTCTGATCGTTTGATAGCAGTACGTTAATGGTCTTCAGGCCCGGACTCCTGAACCAGTTGAATGGCAAATTAACCTGCACGTCTTGGTAGATGGGCGGCTGGAATGGGATGGAAGGGTCCATGTTAAAGGTTCTGATGGGCCCAATGAAGCTCTCGTGATCATCTGTGGCCACCATCAAAAACACCCGATCCATGCCGGGCATCTGCCATGGCATGTTATTGCTGGTCGTTGGACTGCGGGCAACCAGCACCCGCAGGGTTATCGGCATGCGGAGAGTAGGGTTCCCAAATGGAAGGATCTTGGACACGTTCAGGGTCCAGGCAGGATCCTCAATCTGCACAGGTGCATTCAGTGCGTAAGTGCATGGTGGAGGCAGATACATGCATGATGATACAACGTGGTTCATTCAGCAGTGCAATTCTTACCATGAGAGGCGCACGTACACGTGTCACAAACTCTGCGTCCCTAGGCAGGTTGCCGGCAGGCATGCTTGGATCTGAGTTGCCGAGGCGGTAGACAGCAAGGTCCAGGTAGCGTAGCCCGTAGAGATTATTGCCGTATCCGTATGGTCCAGACATGCCGATACTGGCAGACGGGGTGCGAGGCATCAGTTGGGATGCGTCAGTTGCGAACGGACCAAGGATTGGCAGTAAATCAAAAGTCGCCCCGAGCGTGGGTATGATGAAAGGCTGGGTCATGGTGGGGGACTCGTTGATCATTTGGGGTGCTTGATAATCAGCAGCATTATTGCCACCCTCATCCACCAGATACAGTGCGCATCGGAAGCTCATGCCATCTGAGAGCCCAGCGACACCTGAGAGCCCAGTGACACGGGCCATTGTTATTGTGAACGACGACTGGTCCATGAAGGCGGAGTTGGAGCTGAGGGACATTTCCACACCCGTGGCCACCTGTACATGGCATGTTACGCACGTTTTCAGCCATCGCGTGCTACATCACTTGCTTGCTGCAATGATTCCGACCCTACGCGTCAGGGGCATGGGTCCCCGTTTCCTTGCGTACCGTGATGTTTGCAGTCGCCTCAGCCTCAAGAGTCATGGGCGCGGAGTCATCAGGTGTCTTCAGGGCTGAAAAGACCTGCAGCTGCACAGTCTTCGCACCGAGGGAGTAGTATTTCAGCTGTTCCGGTCCCAGGTTTGTCAAGAGCTCAGGCGTTTCCGTGCGGTGTACATGCCACCCGGGCCCATTAGAAAGCTGAAGTAGTAGTTGAAGATGGACGGGTCGATTCCGGTCACGGTTGCTTCGGTGATGCGCTGTTCGTAACCCGAGATTGCTGTGGTTGGCTCCAAAGTCAGGGTCGCGCTGACACTCAGTTTGATGACCTGTTTCAGGCACGCAACACATTTGTGATTTCAATATAAGCATGCATGCCACATCATCCTAATCAATTGCCGTACATGGTGTGCACTTGCACCGCAGTACCGTATGGTGGCTGGCCCATTGTGTGGCTCCCGTGGCTTACCGAAACAAGCATGGTCCCTGAACGCAGAAGGCTTCCTCCCACGGGTGCATTCCACAGGAAGAATCTGCATGTGCATGCATGGGTGGGGTTATGAATGAATGCGATGCATGGCTGCCCCCGTTCTGCTGTCCTCAACTTTTTTCCCCATCCTCTGCTACAGCCATAAGCCACCCCCCAACCCGTCCTGAAATGTTCCTGTTCCTGCCTGCTTTGTTACCCGCCGTCGACCGTCGTCCAACTCAGTGGAGACACAGGGGCGACAGTCAGGCCATCAGCAATGGTCCACTAGCTACCGTGTTGCTTGCGTGTGCCTGATGGTCTTCATGCCGCCGGTCCTGTACTTGATTGCGGTCATACTGAGTGTGAATTGCTGGAAGCTGCTGCTTTTGGAATAAATGCTACCATTGCCATCCGGTGCAGCAAAGGGGTTCCAAAACACCCGTGTTGTACCTGGGCCACCTGGGTAAGACGTGTACGACTGCACTCCTGTGTCTGCATATAGTGCCGGCATGAGCTGCCCCGACGGCGGCATCACACCGTCGCCGGCGTCCAAGCTCCAGTAAACGGCTCTCTGTGCATCGAGAAGCCTGGGAATCCATCCACTGCTAGCCTCCAGAAGGCTTCTTTCTGCTCTGCTTCCCATTTAAGCTTCCACAAGCGTTCATATGTGCTCGAGATGCGTTCCTTGTCCTCTATCGCCATCACTATATCACCTACGTTACCACCCTTAGCCTCGTGGACAAAATCAGCATGTTTTTCTGCTAGTTTCCCAAACGCTTCACGCATCTGCAGGTACGTGGCCTGCTTCACCGAAACGGTCGCCAGTGGAATTGGTTGATTGTTCATCTTCCATCCAAGGCACCCCACTATATGGTCAATCATTTCCGTGTATGCTTGATCCTGGTTTAGTCCCATGCCTGTTCGTGCCGCTTCTGTCCATCCCGCAGGCAGGTGGTTAATCAAGTTTTGCATGCGTCGAAATGCATCTATCCCATTCCTCAGGGGCCTCGGCATCAAATCTATCCCTAGTCCTCCAAAAATTCCCGCATCAATCACATCTTCCTTGTAAGCGCGTGTGCATTCACTCCGTATTCGGGGTGGGGCTCTGGTATTGGCCGGCACGTCTTGCAATTTCTCCTTAACCCGTGCAAACGTATCAATAGCCCTCACTGCGTCTCCGACTGTGGTAATTGAGCCTAGTGCAACAATATCCGAGAAGCCCCCTTCCAAAGATACATTCACACCATTTCTCTGTCTAAAAGTCAAGGTTGGGTTGCCCCACAACGGTGCTTGCGAAACCCATGGCCCCGCTTGAAGTAGATTGGCATCGAGTATCACAAGTTCCGGTAGGTTCATGAGCGCGGAGCACACTCGCTCAATCAGTGCACAGCCCGTGTCTACCACTTTCCCCAACACGATCAGCCTCCCCGTTGTGGGGTGCTTACGTGCCGTCAGGAGCGCCAGGGGCTGCGCTGCTGGGTGGTGTAGACAGACTGCATTTTTCAGGTTGTGCGACCATGGGGGGTTAAATTTCAGCATCGTGCGTCCACCTCCCGCTATACCTCTGATTCCTAGTAGCGCATGGCGAGCCCGCACATGTTGTATAGCCGGTAACATACCAAATCCCCCGCACTTGACAGGTAAACTTAGAATTGTGTTGCTGACCCCGGGTAATCGTGCATGTGGATTATTTCTGTATGCCGCTGGTGAGATTCCCCGGTCCACCAGTGCTGCAGCATTGCTAATGATTTTTTCCAGTGATCCATCATTTGGTATGCCATCAAACTCCAATTTGTACAGTGTCTTGCTCAGTGCATATCCTGACACCGCTGCTGCCCTGCCGAAGGTAGTGAGCGACATCCCTGCAATGCGGTTCATACAAGCATTCGCTTTTTCTAGTGTCGGTGCCATATTAAGCGCTGGCGGTGGTCCTGCATTATTGTTGAAGTGTATGCCAAGCGTCTTCGCCGACGCAACCAGTCGTAGTGCTGATTGAGGCTGCGTTGCTGCCGCTGTGGGATTGGCAGTCGAGTATGTGGCGCCAATAGTAATAGCCTCAGATTTTGTAATATTCAGCTGCTGCCCTGAGGCCTTGCCAAACGTTACCATAGCGTCAATGAACGTTGGTATCTCAGCCAATTTGCGTAGGAATTGTGAATAATCATCTGCATATTGTGAGGCTTTTAGTTTATGCACGTCAATACCAAACCCCTTGCTATTGAGCCATGAGAGAAGCGCTTGAGCGATTGCAAGATATAACAGTGGAGCAAGTGGGCATCCTTGCCGTACGCCAGCTGTAAGTTCCATGAATTGTGACAGATGTCCGTTGACCAGTGCTGCAGCACGCGTGCCGTTGTGTAGCATACGTACCCAGTCAAGGAAACCATCGCCAACCCCAAGTGCTTGTAAACATTCAAACATGAATTCGCGATTAACAGTGTCGTACGCCTTGTGGAAGTCCAAAAAAGCTACCACGCCGGTTTCCTCTGCCCCTTTCAGGATGTGCGGTGCCAGCTGTAGAAGTGCAATATTGTCAGCAATCCGTCTTAGTGGTAGGAAGGCTGTCTGTTCGGGGCTGATAGTCTGACTGCAAGCTTTTGATACCCGATTGGCATCGAGTATCACAAGTTCCGGTAGGTTCATGAGCGCGGAGCACACTCGCTCAATCAGTGCACAGCCCGTGTCTACCACTTTCCCCAACACGATCGGCCTCCCCGTTGTGGGGTGCTTACGTGCCGTCAGGAGCGCCAGGGGCTGCGCTGCTGGGTGGTGTACACAGACTGCATTTTTCAGGTTGTGCGACCATGGAGGGTTAAATTTCAGCATCGTGCGTCCACCTCCCGCTATACCTCTGATTCCTAGTAGCGCATGGCGAGCCCGCACATGTTGTATAGCCGGTAACATACCAAATCCCCCGCACTTGACAGGTAAACTTAGAACTGTGTTGCTGACCCCGGGTAATCATGCATGTGGATTATTTCTGTATGCCGCTGGTGAGATTCCCCGGTCCACCAGTGCTGCAGCATTGCTAATGATTTTTTCCAGTGATCCATCATTTGGTATGCCATCAAACTCCAATTTGTACAGTGTCTTGCTCAGTGCATATCCTGACACCGCTGGGCAGGACAAAAGCGGGTGAATGATAATGTGGGGGAGTTGACATTTGCAGAGAGATGAGGAGCAAAGCTATAGTACGGTAGTAGTCACACGCCCTGCACGTACGCTGGAACGTCACACGCGCACACTGGCAAGCTCGAGGGCAAAGTAAGCGAAGTGCTTTCGAAACGCGAAGCGAATATGCGTGACCAAAGCAAGTTCAGTCAGCAGAGGTTGACATGGCGATTTCACGCAGGGGACGCCCTGCTGGTTTCACGCGTGCACGGTTTCGTGCTACACTAGCTACACCCCCACCGTGTTATATCGCCAGGCGCGGTATAAAAGTCAGAATCAGATAGTTGTCAGATCACGCGACAGAGTGATTGATGTGTAGCGATTCAGTAGAAGCTCGCTATACAACACACCGACACGCATTTTGTGGGGGTGTGAAGTGCACATTGATACGTGTTTTTTGTCCGCGCACACAGTAGCTCACCACCTGGTGAACAGGTCTGGGTGGTGGCGTTGAGGCTCTCGTAGCCACTTGCACAAGCCAAAGTGTAACTGCCGAACGTGTTGGTGCAGACCACGGTGTTGCTGGTGATGGCCGCGCACTCGTTGATATCTGCGTGCGCAGGGCAGCGCAACACCAATAATGGCCAGCATCGATACACGGGGCAGCTAGGCTTTATTAGGAACGGTACGTTGGGACAATCCTTCCTACAGCCTGCAACCGCCTGGGGATAGGATCACGTACTTACCAGTGCATGACTTGGTTGCAAGGTTCGGGTACTCAAAGCCGGGCTTGCAGGTCAGCGTGAAAGAGCCAGGCGTGTTAGTGCATGCGGCCACGCTGGCAGTGTCCACCGACACGCGTGTCGGCGTACGCCGGAGACGCACTCGTCGATGTCTGCGGCGGAAAGGGGGGATCGCGGCAGCATACATGAGGCGGGGTTAGATGAGCCCCGGGTGGGGAGCAAGTGGTGGAAGGCAGGGCGGGTGCGTGCTATATGTGGCAGGCTTGCTATCTAGGCCAACTCGGTCGACAGAAGGCGCCATCATATGCGCGCACGTGCGTGCATGGGCGTGCATGGGCGTGACTGCCTACAGTAAAGGATGCAAGCGCCCGTTATATATGTGCTAGCTACGTACGGTGGGGCTGGTGAGTTGCACGTTGAAACATTTGTGCCCGCCCGCACAGTCTCACCATTACAGGTGTTGGTGCCGGCATTAAGGTTCTCGTAGCCATTTGCACACACCACAGTGTAGCTGCCGGGCGAGTTGGTGCATACCACGGTGCTGCTGGTGATGGTCGCGCACTCGTCGATGTCTGCGGCGGGGATGGGTCAGTGATGGGAGGATGCGGCAGGATGGGTCCTACCTCAATCGGGTGCGGCGAATAAAACGCATGGAAGGGGCGGAATGGAAAGGGTCATCAGCAGTGCGAGGATGGGGCGAGTGTACACACGGCGACGCCGTACGGCTGGCAACATACAGACACGGCCGCCACGCTAGGCATGCATGGTAGGGTCGCCGCGGGGGCAGCGCGCATGTGCACTGCCAGTAGCAGCAGCAGTGATGAGTGATTGACTACGGCTCACCCGTGCAGGTCAGGCCATCGCCGGTGAAGCCGGTGCGTGTTGCACGCGCACGTCCTGGAGCCGGCGGTGTTGGTGCAAGTCGCGTCCATGGCGCAGCCGCCGTTGCTGGTGAGGCACTCGTCCACGTCTGCAGACGGAAGGGTGCGTGCTGCGCGTGAATGGAGCGGGACCGCTATCTAGCTGCTCGGGCGGGAGAATGAACAAAGGCGTCGTGTTTTCGCCAGCGCGGGGCGAGCATGTGGCACGCTGACACCCGCAGCAAGAACCTGCCACCTGCTAGTTCACTCCCAGACACGCACGCACCTGTGCAAGTGATGCCGTTGCCGCTGAAGCCGGTCTTGCACACGCAGGTGGGGGCCACGCCGCCCGGGTTGTTGACACAGTCGGCATCGGGGGAGCACTTGCCGGGCCCGGCGTATGAGGCATCACAGTTGTTCAAGTCTGTAGTTCCGGGTTAAATGGAACGGGTGAGTGCGTGGGCAAGTGAACGTACACACGGAACAAGTGGGCGGCAGTCATATGCAGACACGGCGTAACCACTAGTGTGCATCGATTACATGCAACACACACACGCACACGCGGGGCGCCGGGCGCAGGGGCGCCGGGCGCCGGGCGCCGGGCGCCGGGCGCCGGGCGCCGGGCGCCGGGCGCCGGGCGCAGGACGCAGGGCGCCGGGCGCCGGGCGCCGGGCGCCGGGCGCCGGGCGCCGGGCGCAGGGCGCAGGGCGCCGGGCGCAGGGCGCAAGGCGCAAGGCGCAGGGCGCAGGGCGCAGGGCGCATGGCGCAGGGCGCAGGGCGCAGGGCGCAGGGCGCAGGGCGCAGGGCGCAGGGCGCAGGGCGCAGGGCGCAGGGCGCAGGGCGCAGGGCGCAGTGCGCAGGGCGCAAGGCGCAGGGCGCAGGGCGCAGGGCGCAGGGCGCAGGGCGCAGGGCGCAGGGCGCAGGCGCAGGGCGCAGGGCGCAGGGCGCAGGGCGCAGGGGCGCAGGGCGCAGGGCGCAGGGCGCAGGGCGCAGGGCGCAGGGCGCAGGGCGCAGGGGCGCCAGGGCCGCAGGGCGCGGCGCAGGGCGCAGGCGCAGGGCGCAGGGCGCAAGGGGCGCAGGGCGCAGGGCGCAGGGCGCCAGGGCGCAGGGCGCAGGGCGCAGGGCGCAGGGCGCAGGGCGCAGGGCGCAGGGCGCAGGGCGCAGGGCGCAGGGCGCAGGGCGCAGGGCGCAGGGCGCAGGGCGCAGGGCGCAGGGCGCAGGGCGCAGGGCGCAGGGCGCAGGGCGCAGGGCGCAGGGCGCAGGGCGCAGGGCGCAGGGCGCAGGGCGCAGGCGCAGGGCGCAGGGCGCAGGGCGCAGGGCGCAGGCCAGGGCGCAGGGCGCAGGGCGCAGGGCGCAGGGGCGCAGGGCGCAGGGCGCAGGGCGCAGGGCGCAGGGCGCAGGGCGCAGGCGCAGGGCGCAGGGCGCAGGGCGCAGGGCGCAGAGGCGCAGGGCGCAGGGCGCAGGGCGCAGGCGCAGGGCGCAGGGCGCAGGGCGCAGGGCGCAGGGCGCAGGGCGCAGGGCGCAGGGCGCAGGGCGCAGGGCGCAGGGCGCAGGGCGCAGGGCGCAGGGCGCAGGGCGCAGGGCGCAGGGCGCAGGGCGCAGGGCGCAGGGCGCAGGGCGCAGGGCGCAGGGCGCAGGGCGCAGGGCGCAGGGCGCAGGGCGCAGGGCGCAGCGCAGGGCGCAGGGCGCAAGGCGCAGGGCGCAGGGCGCAGGGCGCAGGGCGCAGGGCGCAGGGCGCAGGGCGCAGGGCGCAGGGCGCAGGGCGCAGGGCGCAGGGCGCAGGGCGCAGGGCGCAGGGCGCAGGGCGCAGGGCGCAGGGCGCAGGGCGCAGGGCGCAGGGCGCAGGGCGCAGGCGCAGGGCGCAGGGCGCAGGGCGCAGGGCGCAGGGCGCAGGGCGCAGGGCGCAAGGGCGCAGGGCGCAGGGCGCAGGGCGCAGGGGGCGCAAGGCGCAAGGCGCAGGGCGCAGGGCGCAGGGCGCAAGGCGAGGCGCAGGGCGCAGGGCGCAGGGCGCAGGGCGCGCAGGGCGCAGGGCGCAGGGCGCAGGGCGCAGGGCGCAGGGCGCAGGGCGCAGGGCGCAGGGCGCAGGGCGCAGGGCGCAGGGCGCAGGGCGCAGGGCGCAGGGCGCAGGGCGCAGGGCGCAGGGCGCAGGGCGCAGGGCGCAGGGCGTTTGTGTGCATGCAAACGGAAAGGAGGCAAGCGGGGCAAACGGGACGCTGACATTATGAGTCCCGCGTAAGTCCTTGCTTGATGCCAAGCTGGCTACTACAACAGTGACACATGAGCCAGATACGATGGCGCATGCAGTTAACGTTTACGCCGAGGGGGAAAAGCACCTCGCTCTGGGGCAAAGCTAACCAGCCAAGCAAGGTACAGTGTTTGACACAGTTTCGCGCGCGTGCCATCCTCGCACGCATCCGACATAACATTCGAATCAGATATTCGCTCATAATGGGCATCTGACATTCTGACAGCATAACGCTGGGTTTGGGGGCGGTCGGCGGAAGGTCTACGCCCGTCCACATCACATGTCGTTCACGCTGGTCGAAACCCAAGTGGGCGTGGACCATTGGGACATTCCAGGCGTAGGTGGCGCGGGAGGCTCTCATGCCGTCCCTCCGTGCATGCGCCATTCCAATGGTCGCTATACGTCCATAATGGGCATCCGACAGCAGCGCGCGGGTTTTGGGTGGACGGTCGGAAGAACTTCATTACGGGGTGTTCGCCGGGACATGCCCGGCTTGTGGTCACCTGCCCGCCTATTGATACATCCACCCGTGCCCTGATGCCCACGTTTTCACGCAGGGCTACACGATCCTAACGCAGAACGCGCTTTAAGAAAGTTGCCAAAACGGGCCCAACAAGGCAATACGCTGAAAACACCTCAATTTGTTTCGGAGATTCACCTCGAAACCAGCACACATATTATACCTTGTGCTTGAGCCACTGGGATCGCCAGCAGCGCCCACAGAAGCGCCGCGGCTGTGAGACGTGCAGGCACATGGCTCGCGCCCGACCGCGCCTGGGTCCATCGTGGCCTAAAGGCATTTGATAACATGTCCATGATAGCTAATATGGTCCCTGAACGTTTCGGCTGAGCCTATTGGGCTCGTTCAGCAGGGTGCAGCAGAAAGCGTCATGTGGCCGCCGCAGGTCCTTTGCTGTTGTTGAACGTTTGTGTGTGAAAATGTGCTTGAAATGTGTGTGGTGTGCGGATGAAGTGCTGCGACAGAAGATTACGACGGAAAAGGGGCGCGGAAAAACGACGCAAAAGGGTGGCCACTTTTTATTTCCTCGCCAATCAGCCCGCGCAAGTCCTCGCGCTGGATACCTCTTATGTTGTTCACAACAAACCAAATTATTACGTGTCTTCCGCACAGTGTCAGCCTCCGCATGGATATCGTTCGGACGGCGCCGCTGTGACACACCGGTATTACGCGCCCCCGCTTCTTCAACACTGCTTGGCGGTGCATTGCCTCCTCCTCACACTCACACGCCAACCTCACAAGCCCCCTCTCCCCCGAGATTCAAGGCTCAAGGGTGCCCGAGACCCACAGGTTACATACGGCCACACCTCCGCGCTCTGGGATGGGCTGGCTGGTTCGGGTTCTCTTGGTCGTCTCGCTTCTGGTTTCTGGAATGAACTACCCCCACCCACAGAAAACCGCAGCCCAAAAACAGCATGCATGACGACTACGGTGCTCGCTCCACTGGGGCCCGCCGCCACCGCCTCTTCGCCCCTACACCCTCAAGATCTGCGTCTTGTTGCCGAAGCAGATCGCCACCCAGTCGGGCTGGGCGGAGCTCCACTGCAGCTGGTTCACCTGGGGTGGGGGCGGCGCCGCGGGGATAGGGATGGGGACGGCGCGAGGGGACCGGGGTCAGCTTTCTGGAGCCGCATTGCCGCACCTACGCACGCACGCCTGCAGGCTGCAGCCCACCGTGGCCCCGTGTATGTCCGCACGCCTTCCTAAAGCACACGGATCCTCCCACCGCACACCAAGCCACACCCACCTCGCTGGCCGCGCCGTACGCCAGGATGGGGTCGAGGCTGACGTCACTGGTGGCGCCGCCGCCCGCCGCCGCGTTGGCGTTGTTGCCGCCGCCAACCGCCGACACGTCCCAGATCAGCGCCTGCGGGAGCGGCGAGGCGGGCGTTGCATTGGGTGGGGTGGACACCAGGAGCTTTTGTGCGGACTCCCGCTTGCGAAAGTCCCGCGGTTCGGTCGGGTTTCCCAAGTTTTGCTTTGCATTCACATTCCGGCCCCCTGCCTGATCCATCCGGCCACTGCGGCCCACGCGCTTGCCTGTGAGTCGTCGCCGGCGGTGCAGATGTGCTGGGCCGAGTGCGGCGCCCAGGCCAATGCGTTTACCGGCGCCTGTGGACAGCGCGCCATCGGGAAAGAGAACGGGGTAAAAGGGGGGTGGGCTGCCATCTCACAGCGCAAAGGAAGACGGCATGGGCAACAGGCGGCATCGGCATGCCGCACACCGCGCCGCCCCGCCTCCCCCTGGTTCGGGGTTTGCCACGGTTCACATTGGGATGGGCGTGAAATGCCCACCTCACAAGGCAACTCCTCCCCCTTGCAGCCCCACCCCGCCCCACACACAGCAGGCCGCACCTGGTGCCGGCACAGCTCCGCCACGGGGAGTGTGGGGTAGCGGATGTCCAGAATCACCACCTTGGGCGAGTCCTGGCGGAGGGCGGCACACCAGAAGGGGCGAGCGGGCAGGCGCAGGTGCGGTCGTGGGTTTTAGTCGCCGCTGGCGGCGTCTAGTGGTGGGCGGCGCAGCCCCTCAGCGGCTGCTAAGCGTGCCGCCCCAACCCGCTTCCCAGCCCCCGGCCCCCTTGGGATGGTATTCACAACCCCCCAACACATGTTCCAACCCGCGCCGCCATACAGTGCCACCGCGTGCCCACCGCAACCCCGCAACCCCGCCCCAAAGCAAACGCGACACAGCCATACGCCGTACGCTCGTACCGTATACACACTCAACACGCAACTGCCACGCCCACCCCCGTACTGCTGCATCGCCCTATCGCGTCCCGTCTTGTGGTTTGGTGCCGCCACACTGCCGCCGCCTCCGCCACACTTCCGCCCCCATCCCGCCGCCGCACCTGCAGTATGGTGGCCATATAGCGCGGGTCCTGCCGGTTCCAGCCCAGCCGCAGCAGCGGCGTGTCGGGCTGCGGGCTCTCGTAGATGATGGTCGAGTGCTCCTTGTCGCTGCGGCGGAGGGGCACGTTTGTCGGGGTGAGAGAGGACGGACGGGCGGGGGAGGGGGGGCGGGGCCGCGCATGCCGCAGTGCGACCATGAGCACCGGGTGCGAGCGCGCGGTGTGAGCAGCCCGGGCCCAAACGCCACTCCCAGCCACAGTCCGCCAGGCCAGCGGCACCAGCGGCACAGCTTGGGCAGTGGCACGCACCCCGCCGGCTCCTTCGTCCCCGAGTCACCTCGAGCACCCCGCACCTCACTCCCCGCAAGAGTATACCGTTACCCTGTATTGCCGCAAACTGCACCTGCCTGTCCCTTGTCTAGTTTCGCTTGGGTTTAGATTGGGCTGGTGTTTACAACCCCCCCCAAAAAAAAATAAAACAATACGTCGCGCCCTTACACTGGTCCTCCCCCCACACCCACACCCACACCCACACCCACACCCACACCCACACCCACACCCACACCCACACCCACACCCACACCCACACCCACACCCACACCCACACCCACACCCACACCCACACCCACACCCACACCCACACCCACACCCACACCCACACCCACACCCACACCCACACCCACACCCACTCCGCCCCTTCACTGGCCTTGCTCCTTCACCCCTCCGCCCCCGTCCCCCACCCCCGGTCCTCACCGCAGGTCGAACACGCGCACGCTGCCGTCCGCGCTGACGGTGGCGAACACGCCCAGACCACCCCAGGCGATGTCGTACACCTCCCGGTCGTGCGCGATCAGCTGCGTGTCCACCTCGCCCTTCTGCGGGGGGGAGGCGAGGGTGCAGGGGTGCATGAGTAATATGTGAGTACGGTGGGTGGCGGGTTGGAACAGAGGCGGGGTGGGGTCCACGGTGTGGGGATTGCAGTATGGCGAGGGAAGTGTGTGGCAGGGTGGGCAGCAGGCGTCGAGGCGCGCGCGTGCCGGTGACCGAGGGGTAAAGCCGGAGGGGGAGCTGGAGGTGACGTAGCATGAGCGGCACGCATGATCCCAAGGAGCTGCTCCGATGATAAATACCAACCCAAACAAAAGAGCCAAACCCACTAGCGAGCGCAGCGGGGCAATCCATGTGTACGCCCGCCCGCCGCCCGCCGCCATCGGCGCCGCCGCCGCCGCCGCACCTCGATGTCCCAGATGGTGCAGGTGGTGTCGATGGAGGAGGTGCCCAGGCGCTTGGGGTCGGCCTCATTCCAGTCGAACGACGTGAGCGGCGCCGAGAACTCCGACTGCTTGTTCTGTGTGGCGGCGAGGTGTGTGAGGAGGTCGTGTGGGCGAGCCCGGTGGGCAACACAGGGAACAGGACCGCGGGCTAGGCTGTGGACTTGCGGAGCAGAGCGCGCGCGCAGTGCAGTGGCTGGTGTGTTTGCACCCGGGCGCCCAGCCCCTCTTCACGCGCAGCCCGCGCCCCACAGCAATCAACCCGACCGCAACGCGCCACATGCCAAACAAGACTGCGCGGCACGCGCCCCAAAACACGCATGTGACACACGCCCCAAGACACGCACGCGGCACACGCGCCCCGCACCCACGTTGTTCAGTAGCGACCGCAGCTGCACGCCGCGCCCGCCGGGCCCGCTCCCGCTCTCCTCGCCCTCGGAGCCGTCGCACACGCGCCAGATGCGCAGCGCCTCGCCTGCCATCGCACGAGCCGGGTGTGAGCATGAAAGGCGGGCGGCGGGCGAAACTTAGCATGACTGTCGCTTCCAGCCACAGGGGAACCGACCCAGATACCGTTTGCCAGACCACGAATACCCAGATACAGATACTCCCGCTGCCCGGCTGCATGCCACCCGCCTGCCGTCCGGAGCGTCCATCTGCCCATAGGCCGGCCTTACGACCCACCGCCCTCCCCTGCCCCTGACAGCCCACCTCGGTGCTTGTTTGTGTCAACTGTCCACCCCACTTGGGCTTGGGATGGTATTCACAACCCACCCCGCCCCGCCCCACGCCCCACGCCCCCCACGCACCCGTGGTGGCCAGCAGGTCGGGCCGGCAGCCCTCCCGGTCCGGCATCCACATCAACTTGGTGGCGGGGTAGTCGTGCGGGAAGCGCAGCCCCGGGTCGGCCCGCAGCTCGTCCGACTCGTCGTCCACTGGGGGTGCAGGCGTATGTGTGGGGCAACACGGCGGGGTTGACATTGCACTCCGCCACCAACACAATCGCGCCCCACCTCCCACCTCCCGCTTCCCCCTCCCGCAGGGAGGGGGGCCGTGGCATGGCAATGCCATGGCTGCGCGATGCAACCAACCCCACGCTCCCACCGACACAAGCACACGGCCTTCCCCCATCCAACTCCCGCTTCCCCACTCCCCGTCCCCACCCATCCCAGCACGGTACCCCACTCACGCGACACAATCTCCACATAGTTGGTCACATCTTCCCGGAATGAGGCCACTCCCAGCCGGAAGCGCTTGTCCCGCCGGACCTGCGGGTGTGTATGTGGGTGTGGTAGTGTATGTGGGTATGGGCGTGGGTGGGCGCCCCTTGGAGTTAAATTGGGGGGGTGCAGGCACGGGGTGAAGGTGTGGCGGCCATGCAGCATGGGTTGAGGTGGGGTGGGGTGGGGACAGCACCCCTGCCGATGTACCGGCTGCAGAGTTCACGGATCGACACCCCACCCAACAGATTTCATGGGCGGGCACTGGCGTTCGGGTGTTGCAGGCGTGTTACAGGCAGCGCCAGTCCTGCCGCTTGGTGCCCCTGCCCCCTGTTGCGTGTGGACCGACCGTGGACCAGCCCCGCTCGCAGGATAGGCGCCCAGGGCAACTCACGCTCCAGTTCATGGCGTACACAGGGTCGGGTGCCACATACGTATAAATCTCCTGCCGCTCGCGCTTGTCGCTCGCGCTCATGGTGCCCAAACTTCCAGAAGTCCAAGCTCGGGCCGCTTTTCGGTTCCTAACTATCCACAATGCATGCTAGGTTCTACTGCAGCAACCTATGCGCTCGTCCGTGGGAGCTGCGAGAGGCGTGGGTCTCCCGCCAGCCATCTTTCGGGCATTAGACTTGCGAAAGAGCTTGGGTGTGTCAGCTAAGGTACTAACGTAAATTGAAACAGACAGGAGCAGAACAGGGTTCAAAGAGAGCCAGTCAAGCGAGATTCAGTTGCAAGCCTTGCGCGAGTGCGGCTTCTGTCACGCTCTGTAAATGCTCTGTAAGTGCTGTTCTGTGTCAGGTCTGATAAGTGAAACGGATATCCGGGAGTTGGCGGTGTTGCCACGCCGGCTGGATCCCTTGACACGCTCGAGCCAGTCCCTCCGCCTCCCTCCATCAATCACACGGCCGCCGCAGACGTATTGTATGCTTCATGTGTACGTCATAATGGTGGCCATGGCAGCACTCTGAACTATCAGCGATAGAAACGGCACAACCTTATTCCCTCCATGTTTTGCCCCCGCCGCCCTTCAACGGCCCGAGCACGCATGTAGATTCAGCCCTGACACTCGGACAACCCTGACTCTCACCCGCCACTGTTCCATGACATGCTCTGCACTTCTGCAGCTATGTTCCTGGCAACAAATTCCTACGACGTCATCGCCGGCCCTTTGTGCGCCGGCCCCACGTCCGGCCCCATGCTATTATACAGTTCGCGCAGCCCACCGTCGATTCAGCTCCCGCAGCCGCCTGCAGCACACTACAGCTCCAGCTCCTGCCGCCTGAGCCCCAACGGCCCAGCCGCAGCCTTAACTGCCGGTCTGCGGCTACAGCCGGGCCTGCGGCGCCATGGTGAGCAGCACCTTGCCGCGCACACGCCGGTCCAGAATCACCTGGAACGCCTCCGTCACGCGCTCCAGCGGGAACCTGGTGTACGGCAGGCGGAGTGCCGTGTCAGTCAACGTGGGGCCAGGCTAACATGGTGGAAGCCGGCGCAACGCGGGTTGCCAGGAGCGCATGAGCAGACCGGTCGGTTTGCTGCCTGAAAGCGCACGGCTTTCGCCCTTCGGCAGAGCGCGGCCCAACCATGGCAGCTGACACCCGAGCCCCCATTGGCCCTGGCCCCTGCCCCCCGGCGCCTGCCGCCCGGCCCCCATTGCCCCCCGGCCCCCATTGCCCCCGGCCCCTGCCCCACAGCCCCGGCCCCTGAACCCAGCTCCCGCTGCCATCGGCCCCTTGCCCACCTCGCGAACACCTCCACCCGCAGCTTGCCCTGCGCGAACCACTCCAGCACCTGCCGCATGGAGTCGGCCAGCACACGCGGCTGGTGCATCATGTAGGAGCCCCTGCAGCGGGAGGTGGGGGAAAGAGAGGAAGCGGGGCCGGGGAGACGAAGCGGCAGGCGGCGGTTTGAGGGTTGGCGAGACGAGCGTCCGTGCGGGCGGCGGCAGGAGCGCAAGAAGAGCTCAGCATGCTGTGGCGCGCCGGCAAACGCCCCCCCCCCGCCGGCGACGACCTCTCACGGTCTCACCAGAACACGCCGTGCATGGTGGTGTTCTTCACCAGCAGCAGGTTGGCGGGCACCTGCAGCGCCGGGCAGGGCAGGGCAGCGCAGCGCAGGGCAGTCGAGTCAAGAGCAGCGTTTGCGCCTACCGCTCAACCGCCGCAGTCGGTGGCAGCTGCGCCACGCCTACACCCGCCTTTGCTCGCATGATGCAGGTTTGTTGGAATGCACCAGAACTCCCAACCCGCGGGATGCAGTACTCCAACCCGGGTGCTCCCTACACAGCTCGCTGGGCTCCCGGCTGCCGCCACCACCGCCACCGCCACCACCGCCACCGCCCCACAGCCACCGCCTAGCCTCGCCTTGGGTATGTCGCCGCTTGCGAAGCCGATGACCAGGTACTGCGCGCCCCAGGCCACGCACTTGAGCGCCTCGAACAGCTGGGCGCCGCCCACGGGGTCAAACACCACATCCACGCCTGCGGATGAGTGTGAAAGCATTAAGTGCGTGTGTGAAAGCATCACCGTACGCAGTACAGGGGGTGGGATGAATGGCTGAGGGTGAGAGGGAAGAGCGCGCGGCAGGGGTTGGCGGGAAGGAGGTGGCGCGGCCAGGGTGGCGGGCGGGCGGGCTGCGCCAGTCGTGCACTCCAGTCACCGCACAGCGGCGGCGCGGCGCTGGACGGGGCCCCGCATGCCACCAGCGCCACGCGCAGGTGCCCCAGCGCCCAGAGCCCCCCTGACCAACGCGTGCCGGTCTCGGGAGTCCCGGGCTCGCCACAGCGCCCCTGCTGGGTGTAAACTGGCCCCCTCCCGCCCCTCCCGCCCTTCCGTCCGCTTCCGGCGCCGGCACGCGCCTTTGGGCGCCGCCTGCTTGATGGCTTTGTGCAGCGGCGTCTTGGCCGCCGCCGCCGCCTCGCTGTCCACCACCGCGTCCGCGCCCTGCGCCCGCAAGAAGTCGGCCTTGGCGGCGCCGCCCGCCACCGCCACCACCTTGGCGCCCGCCAGCTTGGCCAGCTGCAGCGCCGCCACGCCCACGCCGCCGGCGGCGCCCAGCACGAGCACCGTCTGGCCTGTTGGGAGTGATCGCGGGCATTCGGCGGTTATGCTTCGGAGTTGTGCTTGAGGGTTGTGTTTGGGTTGGGGAAAGGCGGTCCGAGAAGCCGTGCGGGACGTGCACGCCATCGTTTTCGCAGTGAGTCGGACCTGGCCGGATGAATTGAACAGCGCCGTGACTGGACTGGCACAGGAATGGAAGTAGCGTTTGGGCGGCCCGCGAGGCGTTCGGCCACGTGCGCACCTGGCTTCAGCTGCGCGCGGTGCCGCAGCGACACGTCAGCTGTTCCGTACACGATGGGGATGGCGGCGGCGTCCTCCAGCGCGAGTCCCTCTGCACGGCAGCATACCAGGGGCGCGTGCTCAAGCGCCTGATGGCGGCCATGCCGGCCTGAAGAAAGCCCCCACGACGACCGCTGAGCCTGCTGGTGCATTCAGCACACCCCTGGCCGCCCCCATCGGCGGGATGCGGGTGCTGTGGGCAGTATCGTAGTACGGTACCGGTGGTGATAGGCACCCAGCCAGGCCACTCACCAGGCACCTTCCACGCCGCTGGCGCCGGCACCACTGCCTGCTCCGCGAACGCACCCGTCTGGCGCACGGCGCAGACCTGCGACAAGATTGTCGATGGCTTGGCATGTGAATGGGCGCCTTGATAGCTGACTCCTGATACCGTACGCTTGTTGCGTGCCCCCCCCCCCCCCCCCGCATGTCGCTCTTCTGGCCCGGCGCTTGCTGCCTGGCGCCGGGGTCATCTTCCTGGTCGCCAGGTAAGTCGTGTGTTTTGCATTTGCGTGTTTGCGTGTCTGTTGCTGCTGTGCGCGAGCCGAGCCTGGGTGGTATTTCGTCGACGGCGCGCCGACCTCACCCCGTCTACACTCTACACCCCGAAACGCAAGAGTATACCGTCACCCTGCATTGCCGCAAACTGCACCTGCCTGTCCCTTGTCTAGTTTCGCTTGGGTTTAGATTGGGCGGGTGTTTACAACCCCCCCCCCCCCCGTTTTGAGAAGCAGCAGCAGCAGCCAGCTAGCGCTGGATTAATCGTTGAGCGTCGCCCCGAGGCTCACCTTGTCCCCCACTCGCAGGGATTTGACGCCGCTTGCCACCTCCGTCACAACGCCCGAGACCTCGGAGCCGGGAACAAATGGCAGCTTGGGTTTGTCCTGGTATTCCCCCTGTGTGTGTGAATCAGGGCCAGGGCCGAGCAGCGACTGAGTCCCACCAGCTCATGCCACTGACACCCATTGTGGCCGGCCCCGGTGCCGTGCAGGTTAGCAGAGCCAGCGTCTTGGTCGCGTCGTCACTCTAATCGCCCCTTGCCGTGTGCGCTTCGAAGTTCCCCCGCATCAGTGCTTGCATCGTTCGCCCATGCACCTGCAAAGCGCTGCGCCTGTGTCGCCCGCCCCCTGTGTCGCCACCCCGCGCACCCCCCGGCGTCGCAGGCCCCTTGCACCACCGTCACGCGATGCATCCCGGCGAGGCAACTACGCACCTTTATCTGCAGTGCGTCGGGGAAGTTCAGGCTCGCAGCGGCTACTTGAACGCGAACATGACCATCGGGCAAATTGGGCTCCGGTCCTTCCTTGAGCGCCAGGCACCCGGTCCCCAGCGGCGACCTCGCATCGCCCAGACCCTCACAAACAATGGCCCTCATCTTGCCACGGGGGCAAGCGAGCGTGTTCTTGCAGAGCCTTACGCGTCGCTTTAACTTTAAGTGTCGTCACACGCGTTCACGGTCGTCCGATATTAGATTGCACGGCAAATGCTACAAGTAAAAATGTTACTGTTGTGTCTGGGGTGGACCGGACCCACATCGCGGGTGGCAACCGTGCACGCGATTGACACGGTGGACAACCAGGTGGACAACGGTCCCGCGCCAGTCACAGACACCCCCCCTCCCAATATGAGAGACATACCGCTCCTTGTCGCGTTGAGGGGTACTGCTTGCAGGAATGCGAGATGGGGAATGGCATTATGTATTATCTACGTTGGGGAGTAAGTGGGTACTGGTACGTGGTACAGGCTGGTACTGGTACGTGGAAAAGTACTGGGCGCAAGCGAGGCATTGCTCATTTCCACGGATGGACCGCCACAAGCGTGACTCCCTGCGCAGCAAGCCGGATTGGCGGGTGGACATGGTCAGTGCTCGTATCATGTAGATGGCTTTGGGCCCCCGGCGTCTACACAGCGTAGGTGACCCCTCCCGCGCCATCTACACCTCGAAACATTTTCCTAGGGGCACGCCCCCAAAACCCCCAAACCATCTACGCTCCCTGTCTAAAAGACCGCCAAACCCGCCCAAACCGTCTACGCTCCGTAGATGCCGAAACCCAAACCCAAAAATTTTTCTCCGCCTTCGGCGGATTTTGGGCAAATTTCTACAGCGTAGATGGAAGATACGAGCACTGGACATGGTGGGGCGCGTGGACACTGGAAAGACCGCTAGGAGATGCGTAAGTGACGGGCCAAGGGGGTGAGCATCGAGCACCCTGGCTGGCTGTGCTGACCCAGCTCAGTCGGATTCGTGCGCGGCTCCATTCGTATTTCATTTTCACCGATTCAGAGAGCGCTACGCATGCGAGAGCGCGATTTTAAAGCCACGCCGCAGGCATTGATGAGACGTGCAGCGGTGTGTCAGAGCGCCGCACACGCATGGCCAAGATGGGGCCTCGGCCTGGACGATCCTGGATGCACGAACGCACGGTGCCGCGCACAGAATATGACGTATGCTATCGTTAGGTATACGTGTCATATCTCAACAATGAGTATAGGCGAATCGAGCGCGTCGTAGTGGCGCAAATGGAGCTTTCATTTCGCAGAAAGGGGCTTTGGACGAGGATGCTGAGATTTCAATACCATTACAGCAGATGCAACTGGATGAGCTTTGTAGCTCGCCCGTTGGTTGGAGGACTAATCATCGGCGCATTGGCCTGGTTCGCGTGTCGCCTGATGGCGGCCGACGGCAATCTCATAGTATTGTCAACACAGCCGTGGCTGCAGGTAAAGTGGGATGCAATGGGGGTAAAACCCAGCCGGCGTGTGTTAGTCAAGCACGGCCGTGGTCCAGCAGCCAGCGCGCTGCTCGGCTGGTGTTGCCTTGTGATGTCATTGTCGCTGAACCTTGTGCACGGTTTCCCGTGCTGCACGGTTTTGCCCTCGACCTCAGGGCGCCGTCGCGTTTCTCGTGTCAGTTGCGGCGCTGGTTTTGGGCAGCCAGTTCCTCTGTGCTGGCGCGCACGCCCCTGCAAAAGCTAGGGCTGCAGAAGCTAGCAGCAGTGTCGCCGTTGGGGAGCAGCAGCAGCAGCCAAGTTCGGCCGCACTAGATCCCTGCACTCGGTGCTCTGGTTGCGGGGCCTGCGGAGCAGCGCACCAGCCGCGCCCCGGCTCCAGCCTAGCGTGCGTTCTCGCCTGTGCCGAGCCTGGCCCTGGCCACGAGCAGCATGGCAGGCCGCAGTGCACCTGTGCCGGCGGGGCATGTGGCTGCGGGCCGCGGTGTGGGCGCGGCTTTGCAGCCGCAGCGCGGACCGACGGCATAGACAGCTGCATTGCTGACGGCGCCGGCGCAGGCTTAGGTCGCGGCACCCCCGCGGCTGGGACCGAGGGAGCCGTGGCCGCCGTGGCCGCCGCAGGCAGCATCCCAGAGTCCGGGCCGGTGGGTGCGCCACTGCTGGGCACGGCCCCGCGCGCCCTGAGCGGCGCTAGCCTGCCAGCTGGTGGCCCGGTGGCGGCGCTGCACCTGGCGCGGCAAATGCTGCAGCTGCGGCGGGACAAAGCGGGCGCGACGCATGCTTTTGCGGCGGGGCCGGGGTCCGGCCCGCAGGCTCACGGGTCGCTTGCGGCTACGATGCAGTGGCCGATGCGCCAGGCGGGGGCTAGGGCCCGTCGGTCGCCGGGCGAGTACCGCGGCTGGTGTCGCTCGCTCAACGTGTCCGTCAAGGTGCGCGCGCGTGCTTGTGCTGCTTTTTCAGTACCTCGTCTTGCCGGGGACCGGCCACGTTTCGAGCGGCGTGACCTGGGTCGCGCCCCGACGCCAGTGCACCACCGCGCATGCGGTCCTGACCTTGCGACACACACGCGCGCCCATACAGGTGTCGGACCACGGGGGCACCTTTGAGGAGTACAGCACCCGCCTGGTGGGCGTGGCGCCCAGGCTGGTGGGGCACGCCATGACGCTGCCGGCCGCTTGGGCTGGCGCGGCGGCGGCGGCGGTGGCGGGGGCGGGGGCTGCGGCTGGGGGCGGCGCAGCTGGGTCAGCCGCATCGTGCGCGCACGCGCCGCCAGTCGCCCCGCAGCCGACGCGCATGGACAAGGGCAGCGGCGCGCTGGTGCGGGCCGCGTGCGTGCGCGGCTGCACGCTGCTTCTCACCTGGAGCCGCGTGCTGGTGGCGCAGCCCGGCGGCGCGGCTGGAGGGGGTGGGGGTGGGGGCGGGGCGCCCGCCGCGGCCGCGCACGGCGGACCCGCCGCCGTCCAGCCGCTGCCGCAGCCGCAGCCGCTGCCGGAGCCGCAGCCGCAGCAGGCGGCCGCGCTGGCCGACCGCAACGGGGCTGCTCCACCAGCAGCCCGGGAACAGGGCGCAGCCGGGCTTGCACATTCGCCAGCGCCCACGGCCGCCGCCGACGCGGCGGCGGCTGGTGGGGCGGGGCAGTGCACCGACGCGCCGGCGGCGCTGCTGGCGATCACTTCTTCGGGGCCGCCTTCGGTTGGCTCGGTGCAGGCCCAGGTGGGTTCCACGCTGGTGCGTTGGGCTCGCCAGACGGACCGTGAGCAGGAGGCGGCGGCGGCGGCGGCGCAGCGCAGCCGCGCAGGCGCTGGCGCCGCGCCGGCGGCAGGCGCAGCGGGCAGCGGCAGCGTCACAGCGCTCGCGGCGCCCCGTGGTGCTGCGCGTGTGGCCAGTGTGGAGGGGGGCGGCGCGCTGTCGGATGGCCCAGAAGGCCAGGCAGGCGGCAGGTTAGCAGAAATGCTGCCGATGGCCGAGGTGGTGCGACTGGTGCACGTCAGCCCGCCAGCGCTTGCGCTGCCTGCTGGCCACCGTGGCGATGGCGCGGCGGCGGGCCCCGGTGGGGGCGCCGCCGCTGCGCCGCAGCCTGCGCGCGTGCGGCTGTGCGTCGTCAGCGCGGGGCCGCTGCGGGCGCGCGTGCTGGTGCTCGCGGCGGCCGCGGCGGCGGCCGAGGCGCGCGCTGGCGGCGTGGCGACGACGTCAGGCTCATCGGGCATGATGACGGCGGCGGTCCTGAAGGAGGTGGGTAGCTGTGGTGGCATGGGTGGTTGAATGACATGCGAAGACCTGCGTTCGGCGCACGATATACTGTATGTCTAGACCTCCTGTGCCCGGCTTGCGCGGCCGCCCGTCCGAGCGGCCCGACCCCCTTCCGCCGTTCCTCCAGGTGCCGGTGGAGCTCCTCAGCGGCGTCCAGGACATTGAGCTGGACTTGTCGGACGTGGTCCAGGTGGGGTGCGGTGGGTGGGGTGGGCTGGGTGGGGTTGCAATGATGGTACATGGTGGGGTGGGGTGGGGTGGGGTGGGGTGGGGTGGGGTGGGGTGGGGTGGGGTGGGGTGGGGTGGGGTGGGGTGGGGTGGGGTGGGGTGGGGTGGGGTGGGGTGGGGTGGGGTGGGGTGGGGTGGGGTGGGCGGGCAGCCGTCCATCGACGGGTTTTGGTACCGTACCGTAGTACGGTAATGTGTAGTGCCGATGGGTGGGCCTGAGCCGAGACCAATTGCGGGTGCCGGCCCAGCTAGCCTGGTGTGCGGGGATGGCTCAGTCGCCCGAGCCGGCGGTCCCTTGCCTAGCACCCCCTCCCGGACGCTGAGTGTTTGTTTCACGTGTTCCGTCGGCCTTCTGTTGTTTACTGAACCTCGCAGGGCCTTGCGGACGATGCCGTGGCGCCGGCGGCGGGGCCTGGCGGCGGCAGTCCCCTGCGCGCCTTCTCGCTGCAGCTGGTGCTGGCCGCCCCTCATCACGCCGAGGAGGAGGGGGCCGCGGCGGCAGGCACGGCAGGCGAGCAGCTGGGCACGGCGTGGAGACAGGCGGGAAGCGAGGGCGCGTCAGGCTCCAGCCCGCCTGTGCAGCAGCAGCCGCAGGCGCAGGCACAGGAGCAAGTGGCGCCGCGTGGCCGCAACTCATTGCGCATGGATGCCGGTGCTTCGGCTGCGGACGCGACCGGCTGCGAGCTAGTGCACGCCGGTGGACCTGATAACGGGGACGGCGTTGCGGTGGATGGCCAAGCAGGAGAGTGGGCCGTTGTGGGCTCTGAGGACGACGGGTCGGACATGGGCTCTGCGTTTGCGGATGGCGGCGAGGACGAGCATTCCCTCCACGTCCACGCGCACGCGCTGATGCAGCAGCTGCCTTCGGAATCAGCAGCGTCACCGCTTCTGACGGCAGCGCGCGCGGAGCCGCCGCAATCGCAGCCGGGCTCAGGCGCTGGGTCGCGCTCGGTGCCCACGCCCACAATGGCGGCGCTGACGGCTACAGGGGGCCGAGTCGAAATCCGGGGCGGCGCGGCGTCGCCGGCGGCGCCCGCCTCCGCCGCCTCGTCCCAGGCGGCCGCCTCTGCGCACATGGGCGTGCTAGGCGACCCAGACGCCGCGGCGGCGGCGGCCGCGGCGGAGGCGCAGCCCCTGGTCCACTTCTTCGCGCCGCTGCTGGTGCTGCCGGCGGATGCCGCGGCCGAGGTCAACGAGCTGTGGGCCACATTCAGCGGCGCCGCCGCGGCGCCGCTGGGCGAGCTGCAGGACGCGGTGCACGCGGCAGCGGCGGACATTGCGGAGATGCTTGTGGACGTGAGCGCGGAGGCGTTCGCGCGCCGGCTCGCCGGCTCGAGCGGCAGCGGCGGCGGCATCATGGGCACGCACGATAGCAGCTTCAGCCTCGCCAGCAGCAGTGGGCGGAGCGAAGACGACGGCGGCGGCGGCGGTGCTGGCGGCGGCTGGCGCTCGGGCGCGCGGCGGCGGCTGGCGCCGCACCTCGACGTTGGCCCCGGGGCCGCCGCCGCGGCTGCAGCGGTGGCGGCTGGCGCTGCGGCGGAGGCGGACCTGGGCGGCGCGGAGCTGCGCGCGGCCGCTCTGGGCGAGGCGTGGACTTCGGACATGGAGCCGCTGGTTGAAGACATCGCCGCGCTGCTGGAGCTGAACGCCACCTGGCCGCTGGCGGACGTGCCTGCGGCTGGGCGCGGCGCGGCCGGCACGGCGGCGGCTGCAGCAGCCGGCGGCGGCGGCCGTGCCGCGGCCGTGGATGTGGTGGGCGTCAACGATGGCCTGGTGCCGCCCGGCGCCAGTAGCGACAACGCGCAGGACGGCTGCCCCCACGCCAGCGGCACATGCGGGACGTGAGCGGGGGCAAACGGGCTGGGGCGCGGGCTGCATGCATGCGTCCTGTCGTAGGCGCTGCAGTGACGTACGCTTGCTAGGCTGGCGCTTGTGCTGGGGTGCAGGGCTGGCCCGCCACATGCGTCGCCATTCATAAGTAGTCGTGCGCCATCGGTGAGTTGTCGGGTCTCTTGCACACACTGACTATCATGCACCATGTGTCATGCCGTGCAGGGGCCCCACGGTTGCGGCTGACGACAGCGGGAGCCTGGATGTGGCTATCCGCAGCAGGACCCTCAGCAGCGGCTCGATCAACAGCCGCGGCGCGTCCCCCACCAAGACCTCAGCCGCAGATGCTGCCATGAACCACCGGCGCAGTGCCGCTGGTAGCGATGTTGTTGCTCCTGCCACTGGTTGCGGCTTTTCGGCGAACTCCGGCGGCTTCTCGGCTGCTGAGCGGCGGCTGGCCGAGGGCCTTGCCGCGTCGCTGCTGCCTCACCTGCACGGCATCGCCATGCCCGCCACGCTGCGCCTGGTGACGGTCGCCGCGGTGCGGGTGCTGGGGCAGCCGGCGGTGGGCGCAATACTGCCGGCGCCGGTGATGCCCGCGGCGCCAGCAGGCTCCAGTAGCCTGCCCGCCGAAGCCGTCACGGCCGCGGTGCCTGCTGTCGCGTTGGAGCGGGTGGATGCCGCGGGGCTGCGGAAGGGGTTGCACGCAGGCATGCCGGCGCTCAGTTCGGACGCGGGCGGTGCGTGTCTGAAGTCGGGCGCGGCAGCGGCAGAAGCAGCTGACATGCGGAGCCACGGCGCCTTCGGCGATGGGACGTTGAAGGCGCGCCTCGAAGGAAAGCAGTCGCAGGCGCAGCAGCAGCCGCAACAGCAGCTGCAGCTGCTGCAGCCGTCGCTGTCGGACGACTTCCGAGTGTGGCGCGTGGCGGAGCTGCTGCGCGGGGCTGGCGGCCGCGCGCGCATGTGCCTCCTCATCGGCCTGGCGGCAAGCGTGCAGTCCTTCGCGGCCATTGCCCGTGGCCACGAGTCGGCAATGAAGCTGCTGCTGCTCGGCCTCTTCAGCCTTGCCGAGGTCCTGGGCAACTTGTGCATTGCGGTGGGCGCGAAAGTCCTGCTGCCCAAGCCGCCGCCTGCCCAAGCCGCCGCCTGTGGGGCTGCGCTGTCCGGCGCGGCGGCGTCAGGCAGCGGCGCGCCGGTCCGCAGCAGTAGCAACAGCGGCGCTGGCAGCGCATCGGCGATTGACGCCGGCGACCTCGGGGCTGCCGATAACGCGGTGCTGCAGGCACAACGGCTCGCAGCGCTGCGAGTCCTGGCAACAGTGTATGACTGGGCGACGCTCGTAGGGATTCCGCTGCTGCTGTTCCTGTGCTCGGTGATCATGCATTTCGGCTGGATTCGTCCGTTTGACCACTTCACGGGGCCGAGCCGCCTTCTGGCAATCATTCTGTACCGCGGCATGTGGCAACCGTACTCGCACCCGGTTTGCCTGCGGCATGCGCTCTGCATTACTGTGGTGCTGTCGTTCCTAGATATAGTGATTTACCGATACATGTGTCCCGTGGCCTGGCCTATGGGGATCCTTACGGCGAGTGCTGTGACGCGCATCCTTTTTTGCGGCACCTCGGCTTCGCTTGAGTGGCAGGCGCGCCGGCGCTTCTATGCCGCCCGCGCACAGAAGCGGCCAAAGGGCGACAGCACCTAGAGGCTGGCTCTGGGTTCGGCGGGCTGTTTGTGGGGATCGGCACGCCTGCGCCTTTCCAACTTTGCCTCAGTTGACTGACACTGAGAGCACAAGCTAGGATGATACTGGCTTCCTGCATACCGAGTTGCGCCCATGAGGGGATGCGGCCGTGCCTCCGAGCGAGCCACCTTTCGCCATGAGAGCCCGCATGGGCTACGCAAGCATGAATGACCGTGTCCTTACACATGCCCCGGCGCAGTTCTTATTACTGTACGATTTCCATGTCTGTTCTCTTGATGGGTGGCTTTGCAACTGTAATTGTGCAACGGACTGCCCTTGCCAAGGGAACCGCACGGCTCAGCCGGTGGTGTGAATCGCCTGTGAAGTCTGCGTAAAATTTGGAGATGAACAGACAACACGCCGAGGGCCATACCGTACGTTAGGCGTGGAGGTTATTGTGTGCGAACCCATTTGAGAGTAGTCGTTGAAGCTCGTAGAATGCTCTGTGCCGGTGCGTATGGTGCTACCTCGGGGGGAACGCCAAAGCAGCTTACCAACAAGCGTTATCTTCTGGGGTGGGTCAAGTATTGAAGCTGCGGTGGGGCCAGGCTGAGCGCACCACGCGACTGATAGGCCAGGGGGGAGTAGTGGATCGTGGTGGCAGCCCCAGGCAGACCCACGAATGTGAGGGTGGACACGGCCTGCGGAGGCGCACTTCGGGATATGGTGATATGCTTGCGGTGGATGGAAGGCTGGGCGCAAGAGGGCTCCTAAACCAGCGGTTGGAGGTAGTGGCGGCGAGACGAGACTAAAGAAAGTTGCAGATCGGGGGTAGCTAGCAAGCGCATGCGGGTAGCACCGTCGGTTCGTATGGGGAATGCCAGACCATGGGCCATGAGCCGGTGCGTATGGTGCTACCTTAGGGGGAACGCCAAAGCAGCTTACCAACAAGCGTTATCTTCTGCGCCCAGCCCAAGGATGATGGTGTTAGGACCGTGGCTGTACGGCTTGCAATGGTTGAGTGCCATAGTATACGTCATTAGTTGCACGTTTGGCGCGGGGGTGCTTTTGCGTGGGGGGCGCCATTCACATTCCGCACAGTTTGGCACCTCGGATCGGGCGGGGGCGCTTGCCCCGGATTCTGCGCAGCCCTAGGTTAGCCAATTTTTACCTTCCTTGATTGGATGTAAAGAACACCAATAATAGCTGGCACAGATCGCCGTAAATCGACTCGGGAGGACAAGAAGCATTTCAAAAGCGGGAAGTCCAGTTTAGCTCGGTCACCTACTCAACTCAACCCTTCAAGCAGGCTTGCAGTACTTGCGCATGTCATCGCGCACGCGATCATATTGATTTTCAGACAAGAGCATAAAGCATCGATGCACGCCCAAGCTGAGGGCGACCCGTTGCTGGGGCAGCGAGTTGCCATTCCTGCCAGTGAATGGGGCCAATCAGGATACTATTGGTGAGCGTGGCAAACGCGTTGTGGTCGGCCCTCCGGGGCAAGCCCTTCCCGCCATCCTGGGGCCAGTCACCCGTCCCCGCACTTCTGCAGGGGTACCATCGTCCAGGAGGGCGTCGATACCTCCGGAGCACAATGCGTTGGCGTATCAGTGGATGCCGGCAGGACATTCTTCTGGTGAGGCGAGGCATGAACGTGCTGAACCCAGTTGGAGGCGCCGGGTTCCGGGGTTGGTGCTTGATAAGTTCCATAAGATTAGGTATTCATAACTCCTTTGACAAGAGATCCTCTTACAGGACGTCTAGACGCTAAACTATAGCGGTCTGAGTCACAGCCGCAGCAGTCTACATTCCACTACCACTACCATCACCGCGCCCAACCCACGTACTGTCCAGCCCACGCTGAATCCGCTAGCGGCGGCAGCCTTGGCAGTCCTCGCCGCAGCGCGCCATGCGGTGCTGCTCGCAGGCATCCCAGCCCAGCTTGCGGACGTTGTTAATGCAGGCGGTGCAGACGCGGCGCTGGCCCACGTGGCGCCACTCGTGGGTCGCGGTGGGGCATGCCACCTGGTGCCCAGTTGGCCAGCCCGCAATCTCCGGCATGCCGGTGACGTGGGGCGTCTATTCTCGGACTTCATGGCCCTTCCATTGGGCCCCGCACATCTTCCCGCGCTACTGAATGCTGCCGCCCAGCTGCCGCCCAGCTCTGCTTCTGGCCGCGGCGGCGGCAGCGCCCTGTTTGCTCCAAGCGACCATTGGTGTAGCGCTACAAATAAAATTATTAGGGCACAAGCTGAGCGGGTCGTTCTCTCCCATTCTCGGCAGTGCAGGCAACTAATCTATTACTGCTCCTCCGATGGTACTTGCAGGCCACGGCAGCTTGTAGCTGGCTGGCTGGTGGAAACGGCGAACCTTTCACAACCAGGCCGCTCGCCCAAGCGTGCGCGCGTGGACCCCCCGTCCCTCAATCAGCAGCAGCAGCAGCAGCATCACCACCACCAGCAGCCTGCCGAGGAGGAGGAGGAGCGGCGACTTGGCGGAGCGAGTGCGTGTGACGGCGCTCAGCTCTCTGCGGACGAGCAGCAACCGCAGCCAGGCCCCAAAGAGCAGCAGGGGCAGTCCCAGCGGCAGCAGGCGCTGCCCGCTGGCGCCGACGCGGCACGCGACAGTGGCGGCGGCACGCCGCCGCCCGCCGCCAACACCGGACCCGGTGGTTCCACCACTGGCGTGGGGCACGCTGCACAGCTCACGACCGTCGAGCTGCCGGAAGGCGCCATGCTGCTCGCCCGCTGCCCCGCGCGGCGCAGCCCCAGCAGCAGCCCCGGCAGCAAGCGGGGCGCCGGGCCTCTGCCGGCGGGCGCAACGTACATCGAGCGCTGCCCCGCCCGCCGCAGCCCCAGCTGCAGCCCGCCGGGGGCTCGCGGCCGGGCTGGTGCGGACGGCAGCCGGGGCGCCTTCGAGGGCGGCAGTCCGCCGCCGCCGCTCCGCGGCCTGGGCAACGGGCAGC
This sequence comes from Chlamydomonas incerta, assembly GCA_016834605.1. Lineage (NCBI taxonomy): Eukaryota > Viridiplantae > Chlorophyta > Chlorophyceae > Chlamydomonadales > Chlamydomonadaceae > Chlamydomonas > Chlamydomonas incerta. The sequence continues at coordinate 640,898 of JAEHOC010000017.1, read as the reverse complement.
AGCGGCACGCGGCGGGGGCGGGCACACGGGCAGCAGGTGTGCAAGCGCGTGCTGTCCCCTTTACGCCGTGGTGCACGGCATTGTAGGTTCGTTGTGACTGTTGCTCCATGCTTCCTTCGACCGCTGACCTGGAACGTGACATTCGCGCGCAATCCCGTCCCCCAACGCCGACAGATACTGCCGAGCTCGGCGACGCTGCTGTGGGGCTGGTTTCCCTTGCCGGACACATCCGGACAGGGGCTGGCAGCCGTGGCAGTGGAGGCGGCGCCGCCGCCGCCGCCGCAGGCGCAGCGCCCAGCGGCAGTGGCCGCCTGGGGCCGGGCGCGACGTACTTGGGCACCAACCGCAGCAGCGGAGACACCGGTGGCAGTGGCAGTGGCGGCGGCGGCGGCGGTGGTGGGGGCTCAGCTGGCGGGCTGCCGCCGCGCGCGCCGCTGTCCGGCAACCTGCACGGCCTCATGCTGCAGGCCCGGGGGAAGCACCCGCTGGCGCAGATCCAGAACCACCCGGCCTCAGCCGGGCTGCAGGGTGGCGCGTCAAAAGTACTGCCGCTGGGCAACGCCGGTGCCGGTGCCGGTGGCGGCGCGCCCCTGGCCGACTTGGTGGGCGCGCTCTTCGCGCACTCCAAGAGAGCAGCGACAGCGAGGCGGGCTGGAGCGGTGCAGGAGGCAGAGGAGGCCGCCGTGCCCCGCAACGGGCTTGAAGCAGCGGCAGCTGGCATACCCCTGGGCCGCGCGATCTACTGAGCAGGTGCTGCAGCGTGTGTGATAGCGCTGGGGTGGGAGTGTTTAGGAGGCTTTGCTACGGCAAGCCACTTCCCGCAGTCCATTGGCAGCAGGAGTGACCTCGCAGGCATTGAAGCGGCCGTGTGATCTATACTGTAGGCGTCAGGGCGCGACCGGGACTGACGTGCCACGTCACGTACAGCCACTTGGTACCAATGGTACGGCACGCGGCGTGAGCGGACTGGAGTACTGCATAGATAGAGCTGGGAGAGCCAGTGAGTAATTTAGTATTAGGCAGGCAGGTAGGCAGGTAGCACTTGCAGGTAGGGGCTGGTTTCAACACGGGCGGACACCGCAATAAGCGATATGGTATGCGAGGCTTGTCCGATGACTTTCGCGTATGTGCGGCACTGGGCGCCGTCCTGGTGTTGGCGAGTAGGTGTCGGTACCGTAGTATTGGTGACCATTAATGGCTAATGAGTGGTAACAGCTGCATGGAGTCCTTGGCCCAGCCCGGCGGTGTGTGCGCGGTCATGAGTGGACGATCATGAACAATAAGTGCAATGGTGCAACTCGTTTGCAGGCGCACGTGGATGCGGGCGAGCACGGACGGCGGCTCTTTCTTGTGTAGCGAGAATCCGCGTGTCTGTCCACAAGCCGGCCATTACACCAGCCGGCCATAACAGCATCAACAGGCTGCCGCTCTGGGGGCGCCCCACCAAATTCCTTACTTGCTACCCAGCGCTCGAGGCCATCTGTTCCCTAGCCTCATCTGGCCCCTAGCCGGTATCTTGATCGTTCCAAAGGCACAGTCGCGCGCCGGCCACGTCCGCTATGCGCCGCAGATCCACAGAACCCCAGAATGCCCGAACTGACACGACTCAGATCATCAGGCATTCTTGTCATTGCACCCGTGTTCAGCCATACGCCACACCCCTCTTGCTTGTTATTCGGCTTGAGTTCTGAGAGTTTGTACCATGTCCGCCACTGCACGCACGCATACATATGAGGCATGCATTGATTGCATTCCACCGCACTGTTCCACGTGTTGAGTTCAGTCATTCAGTACACAACGGCGTAACCGCCCCACACGGCCACGCCCTGCATGACATGCAGCTGCAAAAGGCCAATGCGATCCGCTAGTACGCTCCCAGCAGCCCTCGAGCGCCGCGCTGGCTACGCTGCGCGTAGCTTCGCCTACTGGTCCGCGTCCAGGTCGCTGCGGTAGTCGGTCCCCGTGGGAGGCACTGGCCCGAAGCTGTCCCACGGCGACTCCACAAAGAGCAGCGCGCGCTGGCGGTTGCGCAGGATGGGCACCTGCGGCCATGTGGCGGGGCCGGTCGGGCAGGTACCGTGTGTGGGCGCCTGGGTGGCGCGTGGACACATGCGTGCTGACGCCCACGAAATCCACACGCCACGGCTACCACGGCTCGGGTACGGGGCGCCCGTGTCCGCAGCAGTCGCACCCCATGAACCCCATGAACATCGCTGTGCTGTCGAAGGCATTCGAATGTTTAGCCCCCAGACGTCACGCACCCGCGCGCCCGTGCGCCTGCTCACGACGCCGTACCACCCTGCGCCGCTCCCCCCCCCCCAGCACCCGCGCTCACCGGCTCCCAGCCCAGGCGGCGCCGCAGCTGCTCCAGCCGCCGCTCGTTGCGGCCCAGGTCCGGCAGGCCCTGCTTGCGCGCACTGGACCGCAGCACGACCTGCGAGCCGGCCGCACATGCCGCGCCACAACACCAGGCTGACGGTAGGTGCGTGCGGTGGATGCGCCGAGCGCCCTCCACCGTGAGGGCTGCGGGCACATCCACCCACCACTCGACCACCCTGCGCCCTCATCATCGAGCGCATACAAGCCCCCTGCCCATCCCCTGCTTCCGTCAAAGCCGCGATGGCAACACGCTGGCTTCAATGATACGAACTACCGTGTTTCGTCAGGTCGCTCACCGTCGTGTCGCCGTCCGGCAGCAGGAACTCTACATCATCCACGCCCTGCAGTGGCCCGCCCTCGAACGTGGCATACACATAGCCGTAACGCTCGCCGTCAGTCACTTCCTGCACGGCGCCGCCCGCCCATCGTACAGCATCCGCCAGCTGCTGGACCGCAGCATGGCGGCTGCCGCTGTCGTACGTCCACGGCGCGATGAAGTGCCCGGGGCGGTCGTCGAAGCTGGAGAGGCAGGATTCTAGCCCCGCACAGCTACGGCACACGGTCGAAAGGCGGGACGTGCAACAAGAGGCGGCATGGGAACGTCAACGGACGCCCAGCTGCGCCACAACTTGCATCTGAGCCGTCAACAGCTGCACAAAGCAGGCAATATTCCCTCCGGTTTGCAATTGATGCCCATTGCCTGCCAAGGCGGTTCCAATCCCGTAGCCAAGCTGGCAGCCCGTCACTCAGTGGCATCGGGGAGTTAAGACACTTTCGTGTTACAGCACATGCGTCCCGATTACAGGTATGATTGTTTACGACGCCAGGATGGTGGAGGATGGATGGATGGATGGTGGCCATACTGCCGTAAGAAGGCGGTGAAGACGGCACTTGCCTTCCCAACGTGCCGTCCACCACGCCAATGCCTGCACGCCACCAGTCACATCTCCATCAGCTTTGCAGCAGACCAAGCGCCACTGCGCATCGCTGCACCCAATGTTGCTCACAGGTGGCGTCGGTGCAGCCGCGCTCCGGAGGGGCATTGTCTAGCCCGGGTGCCAGAATCGCTCCGATGGCCAGCACCAAGTCCCGCCTGGTCGCCGATGCTTTCACAGCAGGGGTTTCTCGCCCCTGATGCATATTGGCTGCCTTTGAGGCTCGTGAAGCGCGGCGGTGGACTGTGTGCATTGCCTTGGTGGTATTTGAGTGACCTGGGTTGCAGCGAGTTCTGAGATTGGCGCTATTTTACATCGGCTTTGACTACATGTGTATGCCTGCCCGAGAGCCACTCTGCACCGAAAACCCTGTCGGATGCACGATTCCGGTCTCGCGCAAGTTCCCTAGCTTTGCTCGCGCAATATTCAAGCTGTCGGAACATCATATTATAAATCTAGAACTGCAGCTCATTGTCATCCAGCAGCAGGGTCGCCCTTTCGAACGCGGATCGTTTAGGGCCTCGACCCCCCGCCAGGGCGCCTCAGCACAGCCGTAGCCATTAGCTGGGGTCATTAGGCACCATGAGTGAGCGGCCAGACCGTCCTATCTTCATCGGGTGAGTGGCACGCACGGTCTTCTCTTGCAATTTGACTGCAGACCGACCCTAACCTCCTGCCCCTCCGCTGCTCGACACGTCATGTACACTCAGTAATTTCGAGGTAAATTGGGGGTGAACAGTCACGCTAGCGTGCGGCGAGTCTGTTTGGGACACGGAGTTGTCAGGCATGTGGGCTCTTGCGCTAGCTGAATTGGCCTGCCCTTGCATGTGCAGTATGAAGCCGAGGAGCGTGACATCGTCCGGCTCATGGAGAAGTACGGTGAGTCGAGGCTGGACTGTTGGGGGTGTGGGGAGGCGAACGGCAACTGTTACTTTGCGGCACGACCCTCCGCCCACCTGCTGGCGCTGAGGTGAGCGTGCGCACCTCCCCCCTGACGCGCAGGTCCTGTGGAGAAGATCGACATGAAGCAAGGCAAGCAGGACGGCGCTGAGGGGGGCGCGCGAGGGGTTGATGCCAGTTGCCGGTGCTGGCAAGCCTGCGCTGAGCGGGGAGGCGTCTGCGCATCCTGACGGCTTCCCAACAGGCCCCCCGCCCACCTGACGGCCTGATCGTGCCCACGGCGTATCAGGGTCGCGCACCTGACGGCCCGTGACCTGCCATGTGCCATCGCCGGCCAGCCCCGTCTGATCAACCGCACCAGATGACGCAATCCCAGCACTGCCACCGACAACCAAACCCACGAGCACGGCAACACTAGTCCAACCTGACCACCGCCAACGCGCGGGCAACAAAGCCGGCAACCACACCCACGCACGCGCTCTGATGGCCACCCTGTCCACCAACGGCTGTCCCCTCCACTGCCGACGACAATCACCACCATGCTTGCACGCACAACACGGCCCCGACCCCCTAAGTAGATCAGGCCAGGTGTGTTGATATGGGGCTGAGCTCATTGGCACTGCAGCTATATGCCCAGCTGCAGCTGCCGGAGCGGCGCCTTGATTTCTTGGAGTCCGGGCGCCGTCATGGACGCGGGGGGCGTGGAAGAGTCCCAGCGCGCCCTCGATGTGCCACTGCCACCTGTGCAGCCAGCCAGACCAACCATAGAAACAGCCACTCATGTGCTCGTTCACGCGCTGTCTGTTATCGCACTCATCCGGGCGAGTGCTAGTCGGCCTGCGGAATGTGCCAAATCGCGCCGCCCGACCGCGGCCGCGACCTGCACCCACCAGGCCGACCCTCCATCACCGCCTGCGCGGTCCATGCCGGTCCTCACGTGCGCAGGCTATGCCTTTGTGTGCATGCGGTACAAGGAGGACGGTGACGTGGCCATCCGCAAGCTGGACCGGACGGAGTGGGGCTACAAGAAGCGCATGCTGAAAGTCGAGTGGGCGCAGGTGCGTGGCGGCTGAGGCGGTCGGGCACGCGGTGCACCGCAGGTCGCACGCCCTGCTGTGCCGTGCCCACGTTGCGATTGTGGCGCCTGGGGTGGGATCACTGGGATGGCTCGCCCTGAGGCTGACGCCGCCGGGACCTGCGCCGCCGCCGCCGCTGTCCGCAGAAAACGGAGGCGGACCGCAAGCGCGACACCAAGCCCTCGCGCACGCTGTTTGTGGTGAACTTCGACGTGCGCCGCACCTCGGAGCGCGACATCGAGCGCTACTTCGGCCGCTTCGGCCGCCTGACGCGCGTGCAGGTGCGGGACTGGCGGGTTGGGTTGTGAATACCAGCCCAAGCTAAACCAAGCAAACTAGGTGGGGGGCTGGTAGGGGGTCATCGTGGGGTGTCGTGGCGGGCGACAGGGTACCGTGGGCCCAGCCGTGCGAGGCCACGCACGGCTGGCAGGGCGCCGGCGGCTGGCGTGGTGCGATGCTGCGCGTTGCGGTCGCCACCAGCAACATGGTCCGGCGGCCCCGCCTCGCTAACCTAGCATTCCTGCGTCCTCCCGCTCGCAGATCAAGAAGAGCTACAGCTTCGTGCAGTTCCAGAACGTGGAGGACGCCATCAAGGCCATGGATCGGGCCAACGGCGCGCAGATGGAGGGCCGCACCCTGGCCGTGGAGTACGTGCAGGTGTGTGGGTGTGGGCGGGCGGGCCGTGGTACCGTCGTGATGATGACGCTACTGGTGGTGGAGGGCCTGCGCTGCGGCCCACAGGACTTGCGACTCCTATGATTCCATGCAGCAGGAGCCTCCGGGCCGAGTGGCCCGGCAGCGCCACGCGTGTGCTGTTGCGCCGTCCTGACTTGGCGGCTGCGCCGTGCCCACACGCCTGCCTGCCTGCCTGCCTGCCTGCCTGCCTGCCTGCCTGCCTGCCTGCCTGCCTGCCTGCCTGCCTGCCAGAACGAGGACCCCAACACGCGTGTGGCGGAGTACGGCCGCAGTGGCAGCGGCGGCCGGGACGAGCGCGGCGGCGGCGGCGGCGGCCGTTACAGGTGGGTGGGACTGGCGCCTCTGGGGTACATCATCAGGCCTACCCTGAAACAATTGGGCTCGCATCCGCGTGGAGTTCGTTCGCACCCTGTGACCCATAGCCATCCAACACGCAGGTCCCGCTCTCGCTCCCGCTCTCGGGACCGGTACCGGAGGTCGCCGGAGCGCAGCCCGGCGCGCTACGACCGCCGCGCGTCGCCGCCGCCGCGCCGGGACAGCCGCAGCCCCCCGCCGCGCGAGCGGTCGCCCCCGCCGCGCCGCGGTGGCAGCCGGAGCCCCGTGCCCCGGGATCGCTCCCCCCCGCCCCGCCGTGTCGCCAGCCGAAGCCCCCCGCCTGCGGAACGCCGCGCGTCGCCGCCACCCCCGCGCCGGGACAGCCGCAGCCCCCCGCCGCGCGAGCGGTCGCCACCGCCGCGCCGCGACAGCCGGAGCCCTCCGCCCCGGGAGCGGTCTCCCAGCTACGACCGCTAAGATAGCGCTGCAGATCGCGACATGAGCGGCAAGGAGAGCTCGGAAACGTTCGGATGCGGCTCACGTACTCAATTCGTACCGCTATTTTTGCGAGTGGCCGGGGCGCTGCGCATGCGGTGTTTGTTCCACGTCCGGGCAGTTTGCAGTGTATGCATCCATTCATGCATGTATCGGGCGGGGGCTGACCATTAAGGAAGGCAAAGACGGAGGCGTGACTCGACTCACGCTAGGAGTTGCGTGGCTCTCCAACGCCGGGCAGGCGGCGCGAGGTGGCCGCCAGGGGTTCAGTACTGCGCAGCGTGTTCAACTGGTTGACAAGGATCTTCAGTAACGCTCTGTGTAACGTGATGCATCCCTATGGCTCGCTTGTGCATGAAAGTGCGGCTATGCGCTGCGCGCGGATACGCTCATGGCTCGCGTGCGCGCAGAGGCGCCGAAGGGCCGGTCGGTGGAAGCGGGCAGCGCGCCGAAGGGCCGCAGCCGGTCGCTGCCGACGAGGTTGGTTGCCGCCGACCTGAATCCGGTCGGGTTCAATGTATCAGACTATCATTTTGGTAGTGATGGGCATCATAAAAGTATCGCGAGCAAACGCCAGCCGCACAAGCCGCGACCAATGCTGTGCATGAGTGCAAAGATCTAGACGGTGCCCTTCGCCTGGCAATGCCTCTAGCCCCAGTGCCTGCATTCAATGTTTAATTGGTGTTACACTTATTCCATCTGACCTCTTCTTTTCTAGATCCATCACGGTCTCGTGCACGACATAGCTTGCACATTCTTGCACAACCAAACCTAGCTCCTTCGCTTCGCGTCGCATCAATCTTTGACAAAAATGCCCACCAAGGCTCCAGCTCTGCCGGCCCGCAAGGTGGCGGGAGGACGCCGAACTGCCGCTGCCCACACTCGCCAGCTGCCCATTCTTGAAGCTCAGACGGTGACGCTGGAGGATGGCACCGAGGTAAGCAATCGGGTGTGTCTGGGGCCTATTTGGGGCCTTGGGGGCCGCGACATGGGTGCTCGACATCGTGCTGCGCGACCGATTGGCGTCCTGCGCGCGCGCAAAGGGCCTCGCGAACTGCAGATGGCGGCGATGCAGTCCAATTAAGTTGTGTTCGCGCTTTGGGACGAAGATTCACATGACCCTAATCCACCGCGGGCACTGCCAGCCAACCCCACCCTGCCACTCCGACACACCTGTGTTTTTGGGCACCAGTGCGCGCTGACTTATAAGCACACACCGCACCTATCTCGACCATGCAGGTGCCCATCAAGATTCCTCCTGGCATGCCTGCGGCCCAGGCCCAGGCGCTGGTGGCGTACCTGAAGTCCAACCCCGCTGCTGCCAAGGTGCGCGGCAGCGGCGGGCTCCACGGGCGGTGCCTTCGGATTTGGCGGGCATAGATCTTCGAGCGGAACCTTGCCGAGGCCCCTTGTCTTCAGGCGTTGGCCGGCCGCCTAACTAACACTCGCCACGTGATCCCATTGCCTTGGCAGGCGGCCTACGAGCACGCTCAGAAGGTCATGAAGACCCCCGGCATGGCCGGCGCTTTCGCTAACATGTCGGTGAGCCAGCTGCTGTGCTCCGGGGAAGCGCGTACGATCGCGACACGGAGAGGAGCTCGGTTGGCCGTGACAGACACGTGCGGCCTAGCGGGCCACTTCGCAGAGCATGCTAACAGGCTCCCCTGACTGGAAGGCGCGCCTGCTGTGCCAGCCCGCAGCCTCAGCCGTCATGTGCCCCCTCGGCGTGCCCTCCACACCGCACACCCACACCCACACGCATCACACACAGGCGCCCCAAAACCCGGTGATGATGGAGCGCCTAAACCTGCTGAAGGACGACCCGGAGCTGAAGGACATGTTTGAAGACATGAAGACCAACGGCGCTGACGCGTTCCAGAAGTGGGTGCGCAAATGCGACTGGACGCGGAGAGCGTTCGAGTGGTGCTGGTCAAGATCGGGATTGCTGCAACCGCATGTTTTCACTTGCTCGCTTCGCTTGACCCGCTGTCCAGGTACTGGGACGATACCGAGCTCATGCTGAAGATCAGCCGCAAGCTCCGGGAGCTCAATGTCGACGGCGCCGCCGCCACCGATGCCCCCGCGGAGGGCGCGGAGGGCGCACCCGCGCCCGCCAAGAAGGTGCGGCCCCCGCATCTTTTCACGCTGCTTGCTGCGCACGTGCGGCCACGCCTGGCACCAGCGGCCGCCGTGCAGCCCCTGCTGCTCACTCTGTCAGCCGCCGCACGCCTCCTCTCGGCCGCACTGCTGACCCCGTGTCCCCCCCCCCCCCCGCGCCGCTCCCCTCCTCCCCCGCAGCTGATTGAGAACCTGCACGACGCCGCCAAGCAGGGCGACGTGGAGGCCGCAACCCGCTTCATCGAGGAGGGCGCCGACGTGAACGCGCTGGTGGGTGCGCGGCGCGCCCTGGGTGGTGGTGCTGGTGGCGAGCCTTGGGGAAGGGGGCCGGAGAGCCCAACGGGTTGACGTTCGGTGGAGGGGACACGCCACACTTTTAGTTGCAATGCCAAGGCGCCAGCAAGTTGGAGCTGCGCTCCACAAGGATGGGGATCAGGATCCTGTTGCGTTTGTGCTCGTGTTCGCCAAACAGAACGACCGCGGCATCTCGGCGCTGGGCGTGGCGGTGGGTTTCAACCGGCTCGAGGTGGTCAAGCTGCTCATCGCCAAGGGCGCCGATCTCACCTTCCGCGACCCCAAGAAGAACACGCTCATGCACTACGCCGCCGGTGAGCGGGGCTGGCGCGGCGGCGGTCTTGCGGCGCAGGCTCCATTGCGGGGTGACCGCTGCTGCTTACGCAAACCGATTCCCCGTCATTCCTTCGACACGCACATGCACGCACACACGCGTTTTTTATGTCCTCTAACGCACACGCCTGGCGTCCGCGCGCGTCTGTCCGTCCAGGCTACGGTCGCATGGCCATTGCCAAGGCGCTGCTGGGCGCGGGCGCGGAGCTCAGCGCGCAGAATGACGCCAAGCAGACGCCCGCGGACGTGGCCAAGCTCAACGGCGAGGTGGGTGCAGGGGCGTGTGGGGTCGGGGCTGGCGGGGCGCGGCTGGGTGGTACGACAAGTGATGGCAGCCCTGGCGTGATAGGTTGTTGGGGTGCGGTCCAGCGACTGGGCAGCACGGCGTGAGAGCCCCGCTGGTAAGGCCGGATGGGTGGCAAGTGGCACTTGACAATGGAGTGAAGGACGCCCTCTCTTGAGTCCCATGCGTTCTGTGACCCACTTCGTGCTCGTTATCCCGACCTGCAGAAGGAGATGGTCAAGTTCCTGAACGACAAGAGCAAGGACGCCGCGAAGGCCCCCGCCGCCGCCGAGGCGTCCGCCTAAGCGTCTGTTCAATGTCGTAATTACGTTTTGCGCACGCCCACTTGTTGTGTGTGCGTTTCGAGGACGTGCGGGTTGCAACGCTTGGAGTGGAGGACGTGGCGTATCCGTCTGTGTGGGGCCCAAATGATGATTGTTGCGTTTGCTGCACCGTTTTTTTCTCCGGAGCGGACGTGTTTTGAGAACCTTTTTTGTTGGTTCCCTTCTGGGCTTTAAAGTCCCCCAGACACGAAGAAGGAAAAGTGGGTTTCCAGGCAGGCCTTGATCACATTAAAGCGTTTAGGTAGGAGTTTCACCCTAAGCTGACATGTGTGAGTGACGAAGCAGAGTGCGTGAGCAACCACCAGAGTAGGGCACGCCCACTGCACAGCTTACTTCTGCCCCTGGCATGTGCGGGCATGTGCTAGCGGTGCGCGGCCGCACGTGGCCCTCGCCGCCATTGACTTACGGACTGGGACTTCGTGAGAGCGGATTGCGTGCTGTGTCCAAACTATGTGAGGGAATGAGTGAGGGGCGCGCCATGCGCCAGACGCTGATTACAGCATTCTTTCTCAGCTGTGTTGATGTGTAGACGTCTAGTACTGATTGGCACCCGCGGAAGGTGCAGCCAATGAGCCAACTAACAGCCAAGGCTGTAACACTTGGACGATCCGTCTGATCTGCCCGCAGCTGTGCATGTGAATGAAACGTCCAACGCAGGTATCAGGTTACAATCCATGTCCGAACGCCTGCTTTCTGCCCGACACCCAAGCAACGGAGGCTGACACAAGCCCCCCGTGCAAACTTGCACCGCAGCCGTCCGCTAACTCGCTAGCTCAAGTGCCAGGACTCCACCGCGAGCCCTCAACGCGCCACCAGCCATAAGGCATCCACAAGGGGAGGACCACCTCCCCTGGTATCCACAGCCCACGCGCAGTGTCCTGCATTCAAACTTGCGCCCTGCTGCATATCGTACACAGACCCTGCCGGCCTGCCGGTGTGGCTTCCGCAACAACTTCTCAGTACGTCCACGCGCTGGCATGCGTGGTGCACACCCATCCTCCACACCGCACACCCTCGCGTACGCCTCAGCGCGCCGCGTTACAGCAGTTTTGTGCCACCGGTACCACCCGATGACCTGACTTTCCTGAACCGCGCCGTGTGCGGCGCACGCCACACGCCGCATCAGACGCCACACGCCGCATCAGACGCCACACACACGGTGGCCGCATTCCTCGCACTGCTGCTGCTCCATCACGGCAGAGGACCCAGCATGCGCGCACGCACTCCGCGCCACACGCCCGACCATCAGGTCGCCCTCACCAGCCCATCGCGCTATCACGCAGTCTGCCCATCGCGAACTGTCACCCCTGCAGCCCTGGCTAGCAAGCCTCCCCACAAAACGGTCGTCCCCACCACGATCGCACGCCGAGCGTGAAATCTGCGTGTTTGTGCCATTGGGCATGCCCCAATCACCGACGGCTGGTGTCGTACAGCAGCAGTGGCCGCAGCTTGCGCGCGTTGACGCCGTTGTTGCGCGTCTGCGCCCCCGTGACCGGCAGGCCCAGCGTGTGCCGCACGCCGCGCCGCGAGTTGATGGCAACCTGGCCGGCAGCCGAGCGGGGAAGCGAGGGAGCGGCAGCAGCAGTGGTGGGGTCAGTGTGACGGGTGCGACGACGGCTGCGGCGGCAGTGAGGCGGCGGAGGCGCGTGCAAGCAGGGGCCACGGGGGCCCAGGGGGGGACACGGTCCAGCCCATTCCTGCACAGGCGCTACCACTACCACCGCTTGCACCCCAATTACAAACGAGCCTCCCTGCCCCCGCCGGCGTTGACGGCTCGCCAAGGTTGCGGACGGTTCCTTTAGACGGCCGCCATAAGGTATGCTATCCTGTCCATCAGCCGTCACCCCCAGCAGGCGCCCCTGCAGCCGCCCCCTGCAGGCACCCTCGCCTTCTGCCGCCCACCCCCTCACCTCCTGCAGCACGTTCTCGCGCACTTGGCGCTTCAGCGTGTCGCCCGTCACGAAGTTGGCCTCGATGTAGGCCGTCACCTTCTGGATGTACGACTCCTTCACGTCCTTCACCTGTGCAGTGCGTACGGTGGTTGTACGGTCATTGTACGGCACGGGCGCCGGTGTGAGCCCAAGGCTGGCGGCGGTTTGGCGGGGGCCCCCGGGCGTGTTTGCGGCGGAGTCGGTGTGCGGCGGCGTGTACGGCACGGCGAGCCGGGCAGTGCCACGCGCATGGGATGCGGCCGTCAAGGGGAGGCTCCAAAGCTGAAGGCGACGCCGGTACCGCAGGACCATGCGTTGCTAGTATGGCCATTCCGAACCCTGGCATCATATTACGGCGCCAGCAAGGCGCCCGTGTGGGAACCAGCCAGACGCGCCGATTGAAAGCTTTGCCCACCACCCTTCGCCTCGCCCACCCACAAGCCCCACCCAGTCCCCGGCCATTGCACGCGCGCACCTTGAGCTCCTTGCTAATGCCACATGCCTGCATATGGACATCCGCCGGCGCAGCCGTCAGCCTGTGTTCCACCCAGCGCCCCCGCAGGGCTGCAACCCACACGCACCTCGGACACCGCCAGGCTGGTAGATCTCCCTAGGCCGAACACTCGTGCTAGTGCGATATGAAATGTAGCGTGGGGGAAGAGGGAGACGCGCTGTATCTGCGCCATGGCGATTGGTGTGAGTGGCCGCTAAATTTGAGTGGTATTTCAGCACTGAAGAATTGGTAGGTGTCAAGCTTTGCGCGCAGGGAGTGGAGAGAAGAGAGTTGAGAGACTACCAAGTTTGGACTGATTCATCACTTGCTGCACAGATAGCACCCAAAGGTCAGGTCGCTGTCCTTGGCTCTTCACTCTACGAATTAGTTGACCGGCATCGAAAGTTGCAAGGCCAGGGTTTCGCAATCAGCGCGTCGATGCACACCGACACTGACAACAGTCCCGGCATTCACTGCCGGGCCCGCCGTCTAGCTATCTGCTGCAAACTAGGTACTCTACTGCCTTACCCCTCATACCCCCTTGACGCAAGCTGCTGAAATGGGCATCCTGAAGTTTACACTCTTCAATCTTGCTCTCTCCTCCTTTGCCCTCGGCGCTCTTAAAAGCCGCGGCGCGATCACCATCAAGCCTGAGCAAATAAAGAACGAGTACGTGCGCTATGCTGTGGTCTCCATGACGTCGCTCGGCGAGAGCGCGTACGTTTCCTCCACAAACTTCGTCGCCTCGCTGAACCAGAAGCCAAAGTAGACGGGCTCGGACGGCAACGCGCGGGGGGATCGGCAGGAAGAAAAGTACCGGCGGAGGCGTTGACGTTTTGGCGCGCTTTCGGGCGCGGATGGCGCGCTAGGAGTGCTTTGCGCTGCTGGCTGGGAGTGGTGCGCTGGCATGTTGCCATGCATCTGGAAGGTGAAGGCGTGTGTCGAGGGGCAGAGAGTGCCGTGGGCAGGAGGTGTGGGGGCGGTTGGAGGGGCGTACACGGAACGTGTGTGCGGGCGGGTGCACGGGTGTTGCTGTGCACGCCGTGCAAGCTTTGAGCCTGAAGTGAGCTGGCGGTTCACCATTGGCGCCTAGCAGCTGCCAGCAGGTGGCTTCTATCTTTTTGTTATATCATGAATTGTGAGATGACACAGAACTGCGCAGAGATGGCTTTTTGAGCGCTGGTGAGCACGCCGTTGACTGGCTGCCTGTGTCACGAGACAGGCTGCAGGCAATTTAGAATGCGCACATGCAATGCTGATGCGGTGTTCCGCGAAAGTGTGTGCAACCTACGAATGTAACACACTGTGCTGGCTTGCCATGGCCCCCCAGTGCACGCGCACACGCTTGGAGACGGGGCTGCCGCCATCTACGCGTGCCAGCCCGCGGCAGCCAGTCAGCCATCGACGCGTTTTGTCTCGTTCGTGCAGTCAGCCACAAACCGCTTCGTGTTGCCCTGACGTACCCGCTCGTCCCCACACCGCGCGCCGTCACCTGCCCTGCAGCTACGGTGCACACACAGCGCCCAGCGGCCCCTGCCTGGCATGACGCACGCACACAGCCACACGCTCCCACACAGCATGCCTCAGAAGGTCGGCCGCCCATACGCAACTCACAACACCCGGAGCCGCAGCCCACCCTCAGACATACGGTAATCCCGCACGCACGTGCGCCCACCTCAGCGTGCGCCTGCACCCACGTGTTCAGCTACCTCCTATTTCATTGCCCTGTACCACCGAATCCACGTGTTCAGCAATCAGCACCCCTGTCAGCACCCCAGCAAAGCCCCACAGCGAGCTTCACCGCCGCCAGCTCGCCCCCTGCATCACTGCATGGCCAGCAGTCCGCCGCCGCCGCCGGCGGCCTTGCGCGCAAAGTACGACACCGGTGACCCAGCCGCCGCCGGCGCAGCAGGCGCTGCACCTGCGCCGCCATCGGCGGAGGCGGAGGCGGCGGCATCCCTTGCGCCGCTGCCTCCGGACCCCGCAGCGCCCCAGGGGTGGTACTGGAGGGCGGGGCGCGTGGAGCTGCCGGCGGGGCATGAGGTGCCGGCGGCGGCGTGGGGGCCGGCGGGCTCAGCGGCGGCCGCCAGGGCGGCGCTGCCGCCGCGGGTCCGCATGGAGCCCGCTGAGAGCAGGGCGGCGCCGCCGGCGGCGACGGGCGCGGAGGCGTAGGCAGCGCCGCCACCGGGCCCGGCGAACTTGCTGGGTGGGATGCTGGCGTTGGTTGCGGCAGTAGCGAGCCCGCCGCCGGTGGTGTTGCTGCTACTGCCGGCGGCGGACGTGTCGGGGTCCTTCCGGTTGGCCATGTGCGACATGACGGCGCTCCAGAACAGCTGTAGCACAGGTGTGGTGGGCGGGTGTGTGTGTGTGGGGGGGGGGTAGTTTATTCCAGAAACCGAAGCGAATCGGGGGGTTGTAAACACCAGCCCAATCTAAACCCAAGCGAAACTAGACAAGGGACAGGCAGGTGGGGGGGGGGGGATGCGGTCGGGGGTCGGTGTGGCAGTAGCGTGGGCCGGCAGGTTTGGAACCTTGGGTTCGTGCGTAGCAGTAGTAGGCATTGGGTGCGGCACAGCGGCATAGCCTAGCCAGCCCACCGCCGCTGCCATGAACACGCAAACGGCAGCACGCACTCGTGCGCCGTACACAACACGCCCCCACTCACCGCCACCACGTTGACGTACAGGATGCGCTGCTCCGGCGGCACGAACTTGAAGTTGATGATGTTGGCTGGCGGCGGCGGCGGCGGCGGCAGTGGCGGCGGCAGAGGTGGCGGTGGCGGCGCATAATGACATACAAGTGTGCGGGGGGCGGGGGCGGGCGGCGAGGTCATCGGTGAGGAGGGCGGGCGGGCACGGCGCACGGCGGCGGGCCGGTACAGACGGTGGCGAGCAGCAGCAGTCGTACGGGCGGGTGCGGGTGGGGTTGTGAATACCATTCCAAGCCAAACCAAAACAATGCGTGTGCGTGTGCGTGTGCGTGTGCGTCAGTGCATATGTGTAAAAGCGAGTGAGGAGGAGAGCGGGGAAAAGCGCGGTCTACTGACCACCGAAGGAAATCACTAGCCATCCATTCAAACCTCGCCCGCTCACCCGCGGGCCACAGCAGGTAGTTCATGGCCATGGTGGGTCCCCACTTGGCCGCCACAGAGGCGCGCGCCTCCGCCGCGCTGCCGCCCTCCAGCAGCCGGAAGCCGAAGAAGAACAGCGCGGTGCCGGCCGGCGACTGAACGGTGAGGCAGAGGAGGTAGGGGTAGGGGTGGAGGTAGGGTGGGGAGGACGGGCGAATGCATGGAAGGATGGGAGGCAGGAGGCGGGGGCGAGGTGCGCGGGGCAGTGGGCGGGCGGGGTGACCGCGCGAGGTGGGAGGTGCGGGGCGGGGCGGGGCGGAGCATGCATGCACGCGCAGGCGCCAGCGAACTAGAACAGACATGCTGCGTCATCCTCGATGTTGCACGGGGTCCATCAGTACCACCGCACCGCACCACACCGCACCGCATGCCGCCCACGCTGCCCATACCCCCGCACGCCCCCCACGCCCCCCCCCCACCATGAGCAGCTGGTCCAGCAGCAGCTTGGTCACCACGGCGGCGTTGCTGGTGGGCGCGTGCGGCATCACGCGCTGCAGGCAGCATGCGCAGGATAGGAGCAGCGAGGCATGTGTGAACTGAGGTGAAAGGAGGTGAGTGAAGGGGTGGGTTGCGTCTTCGTTCCACCAGCCAACGCAGCTTGAATGTGCTTCGTGGCGTGCTTTGCACCGTATAAACTGCGTCGTACAAACTGCGGCATGCACACGCACCGTGTCCAGGAAGCGGAACCAGTAGTGCGCGATGGGTGTGCCCACACACAGGCTCCACAGGCACAGCCGCAGCACACGACCCACGTCGTACTTGAACCTGCGGCGGCGGCGGCAGCAGTGGCGGCGGCAGCGGCAGCAACACGTGTACGCGCGGAGTAAGAGCTAGCGACGTGGATCGGCGGAGGTGGATCGAGCATGGGACGGCGGCGGGTGGAAGCAAGGTGAGATGGGGGATGATGAGCACGGGGAGCACTGGGGTGCGTGTGAGCACAGCAGAAACAGGAATCAGCCGCGGGCAGTCAGAGCAGGTCGCATCGGAGACTCGCCCATTCAGGAAACCACCGCCGCCGCCGGCTCCCACAGCAGCGCCCTCGCGCCGCGGCAGCAGCGGCCGCTCGCGCTCCTTGCTCTCCCGGTCCTTGCCCGCCGTGTAGCCGTCATTTGCATCATTGTAGTCGTACTCGTATTCGTTCTCCCCGCCTCCAACACCACCAGTAGTGCTTCTGCCCCTCGCCCCGCCGCCGCCGCCGCGGCTGCTGCGCAACAGGGCGCTCAGGCCGCGCGGTGGCTCGGCGGCGACGGCGGCGTCTCCCTCGGCAGGTGTGGTCGCGAGCGTGTGAGAGGACAGCTGCGCGATGAGGTCGCCCAGGATGGTGCCCACGATGCCTGGGCGGCGAGGTAGGCGTGGGCATGGGCGTGGGTGTGGGCGTGGATGGGTTGAGCGCGTGTCACCCTGAGTCTAACCAGAGCCTTGCACACGAAACAAATGACACGCTCACGCCCACGCATGCGTACGTCCGTATGCGTACGTCCCGGCTAGCCCGCCCAGCCAGCCCAGCCACCACCTGCCAGCACCCCCAGCCAGTCCGCACCACGGGCCCCACACCTGTGGCGCACTTTGTGGCCAGCGGCCGCTCCGCCAGCGACGTGTTGTAGGCGACCCAGAAGGCCTGCAGCCCGCGCCGCAGAGCCATCACGTCGCCACTGCTGCTGCTGACGACACCAGCAGCACCGGCAGCAGCGCCCGCCCCTGCCGCCGCACCGAGCCGACGCGCGCTGCTGATGGCGCTCGGCCTGCTGTTGCTGCGGTCGCCGCTTATGATTGTGGCGCTTTGCCCGTGCTGCTGCTGCAGGCCGGAACCGGTGGAGGCTCCGCCGCCCGCTCGCGCGCCCCCGCCGCTCGCGGCTGCCGCGAGCCCCCCGCCAAGCCCCCCGCCGTCACCCGCCACCACCGCAGCCGGGTGGGGCGACCCGATGCCGGCAATGGTGGCTGCTGCTGGCGGAGAGGTCGCCGTCGGCGGCTTTTAAAGGGTCGGGTCACGGCAGGTAGGTAAAGCCCCGTGGGTCGGTCTGAAGTGGGTCTCGATTATCGGGGTAAGCGGGTTTTTCTTGCTGTTCCACACCCACAGTAGCAGTATTTGCAGTTTAGAGAGTTCACACCGCGTTTCACTTCGCTGGGCATTCCCCGCCCCATCTTTTTTCGCCACCGCGCACATTGCTACTGCTGCCCGCCAACGCAGCTCATTCACCACACACCGTGAGCCACGCACCCGGCGGCGGCGGAAGGGAGTCAATCGCGGCGTCGGCTCGTCCAAGCGCGGCCTGCTGACAGCTCCGCAGCCTCCCCAGGCGCTTGTTTTCTTCGCCAACAAAAAGGCAGGGCTGGTGTTTTCTAGCCTAGCTACTACCGCGCCCTCACGCCCCCACGCCTCTTCACCCTAGCCGCTGCAAGCTCAGCCAACCAAGCAACACGGGCGCGAGCCCAGGCGAGCAGCGGCTGCGTTGCGTAATGGCGCCAGCAGCGGCTGTCGCGGCTGCGGTGCCGCTGCCGGAGAGCGCAGGGAGCGCAGCAAGCGATGCTGCTGCAACCCGCCCCGACGCGGCCAAAGCCGGCAACGGCGGTGAACTTGGCAGTAGCAGCCCTGCCAAGAGCGGCAGTAGCAGAAGAAGCAGGCGCTGGCTGGCCGTGCGCCAGGCGGCGGCCCTGACGCGCAAGAACATTCTGATGCGGTGAGCGGCGCCCGGCGCGGCGGGCATTGCTGGGCTCTGTTTGCTCCATACGGTGTAGTCTGGCATCAAATGCGCGTGATGCTGCCCCCAACAGGATGCGGCAGCCGGGACTGCTGCTGGGGCAGCTGCTCGCAGGTGGGTGCGCGGCGCCAGCTGCGCCGTACGGAACGTGCCGGCATTTGTTGCTCGGGGCAGGCGACAGCGTGCACGAGACAGCAGAGTCAGGGACCTACCAAGCAATCAAGGGGAGGGCGTACACGCAGGACCTCGGCTGCCGCCGCCGCCGCCACGCACGGCGGTTGTAAGGTCGCACCTGCCTCCACTCTATGCCAGCCTGCCGGCCCCGGTCTGCTGCCGTTAGCTACTAACGAATTGTACGGCCCTGCTCCTGGCATGCACGCATGCCCAGGCGTGGTGATGGTGGGTGTGGTGTGGCTGGTGGATGCCGCCATCCGCTACAGCGACGCGGGGTTCGGCGGCCGCGGCGAGGAGCGCAGCCCGGGCGGCGTGGCGCTGGGGCCGGTGCCCCTGTGCACCACCAGCCCCTTCCTCAAGGTGCGTGGGAGGGGGGGCGGGGAGAGGGGGGAGGGGGGTTGTGATGGGGGAGGTGGTGCGGAGGGTGCGGAGGGTGCGGGGGCTGGAAGCGAAGGATCGGGTGCGGAGGGTGCGGAGCGGCGGTGCGGGGGCTGCGGAGGGTGGGAGCGAAAGGTAGCTGGGGAGGATGTGGCGGGGGAGTGGGGCGCGCGGGGGTGCGGCTGCCCAGTGCATACGAGCCAGGTGCTTGTCGTGCCCGTGCCCCCGCCCACGGACCACCCCGCCCTCTGACTCCCCCCCTTCCCCCACCCCTCCCGCCGCCCGCCTCAGTTCGGCTCGCCCTGCTACACCTTTGTGTACTCGCCCGCCGGCGACCCCTGGGTGGAGGGCCTGGTGGCGGGCGTCATGGCCGCCAACAGCCCGCCCATACCGCCGGGCCAGGTGGCGGCGTTCGCCAACGGCAGCGAGGTGCGCACGAGCGAATGAGGCCCATGCACAAACAAACGCACACACGTACATGTTCATGACATCCCGCACGTTGCTGGGCGGGCTTCGTTCCGTTTGTTTCTCGTTCCAGCACATGATGATGACGCGTTACCTGCAGCTGGTGAGCCGCCCAACCCAAACCCAAACCCAATCCAGCCCGAAGCCACCCCCCGCCAACCCCTGCCTGCCGTACATACCGTGCATGCCGTACGTGTCGTGTCGTGCAGGTGGACGCGTACCTGTGGGACCACCCCCAGACGGTGTTGGCGGCGCTGCACTTCCGCCGCCGGCCCGGCATGCCGCCGCCGCCGCCGCCGAACGCCACGGGCAGCCCGCCGCCGCCAGGCGATCAGGAGGACCCGCTGCTCAATCCCCGGGTGAGAAATCAGTAATGAGCACGCGTGCCGCGGCGTGGCGGCGGGGTCGCCGGTTGGGTCCGTCCGTGTGGTAGGCGCGGCTGGTGTGCGGCATCGCCGGCGTGCGCCGTTGTCGCCTGACTGCTCCCGAAGTGCCCCTGTCCCTGTCCCGAGTCGCTCCTGTCCGCCCCGCCCCTCCCCGGCCCCCGCCCCGTCTCCCCCCTTGCCGCCCCGCGCAGGAGCTGGCCATGGTGGTCCAGACCAACGCCAGTGGTGTGTTCTTTAAAGGGAAATTCCAGGACCCCAACACCTACATCGCGCTGCCGCTGCAGGTGGATGTGGGGTGTTTGGGAATGGGGCGTTTGGGGGGTGGCGGGCGGGGGCCCACGGCAGCTGAACACGTCGGTGCGCGGGTGCAGCAGATGTGCGAGCGGTCATGTGCCATGCGTACGGGCTTGCCGTGCCTATGTGACACACCGCACCGCCAACACGCACACACACATGCACACCCCCTACGCGCGCACACGACAGGTGGCGGTGGAGGCCCAGATGGCCCGCATGGCGGTGGCAGGTGCGTCAGCAGGCATGCATGGAGCGGGGAGTGCAGCGGGAGAGCGAACGAGGGAAAGATCGGCGGTTTTGTCTTACTGCCGTATACCATCGCCGCCGCCCGCCACCCAGCCCCTACCCGCCCGCCGCCGCCGGCCCGCAGACCCCGGCCTGCCCTGGCGCGTGGCGCTGTCCAACTTCCCGCACCCCTCGCTGGCCACCGCCTCCGCCGTGGGCCGCTTCGCGCCCACCTTCCTGCTGGCGGGCGTGGTGGTCAACTTCGTGGTGCTGCTGACGGCCATGGTGCGGGGGCGTGTGGGCGTGTCTGTGGGCGTGTGTGGGCGTGTGCGTGTGTGTGGACGTGTGTGGGCGTGTGCGTGTGTGTGGACGTGTGTGGGCGTGGGGGTAGTGTTTTTGGCGGTGTGGTGTTGGTGGCCGTGGATCTGCTAACTGTGCGTGGAAAGGTGCCACACTGATCGCTCCCTGCTCGCTCCGCGCGCATGCGCAGGTGGAGGAGCGGGAGAGCGGCACGCGCGGCGCGCTCACGGCCATGGGGCTGCGAGACTCGGCGCACTGGGTGAGCGGGCGATGCGGTACATGACGAGGGCGCCGTCGGTGCCGTACTTTGCCATTGCCAACGCTCGCAGTTGTTTAGCTTGGGCGGGGTGTTCCGCCACCCACCCACACTATCCATATGCACTGACGCACAGGCATTGGTTTGGTTTGGTTTGGTTTGATTTAGCTTGTGCTGGTATTCTCAACCCACCCCCACACCACCACCAACACACACAACGACAACGCCCCCAGGTGAGCTGGGTGGTGCCGGAGCTGGCGCTCACGGCCGCGCACGCGGGCCTGATGCTGGGCGCGCTGGCGGTGATGCGGTTCGCGCTGGCGTCACGCAATAGCGCGGCGGTTGTGTACCTGCTGCTGTGGGGCAGGTGAGCAGCCAGGGCGGGCGGCGGCAGCAGCAGTGGTTGATTGTGGGGCAGGTGGGCTAGCGGCGGCAGTGGGTCAAGGTGTGTTTGTTCATCTTCTCTTGCTGCTGCATGTCTTCTCCTACCTGGCTAGCTGGAGCCTCGTCCGCGCTTCTTCCCTCTGCACAATTCATCACCAACGCAGCTATTCCCCATCCATGCTGCACCCCACCACCACCCCACACCCCATCCCACCCACCCCACCCTACCCCTTCCGTACCCTATCCAGCGAGCTGGCGCTGTGCTCCATTGCGCTGCTGCTGTCGGCGCTGCTGCGGCACGCCGCCTCGGCGGTGCCGGCGGGCTTCGCGGTGTACGTGGTGTGCTGGGCGCTGCAGCTGGTGGTGCAGTTCGGCTTCCCCTACAAGTGCGTGCGGGGGGTGGGCGGGGAGGCGGGAGGCGGGAGGTGGGCGGAGGCGGGGGGAGGCGGGCATTCGAGTGCATCAGAAGAGTGGGCGAGGGCGGGCGTGGGACAGACAAAAACACACAGGTCTTGCCATGTGCTCTCTAACATGGCTTGGATTTTCGCCGTTTGTTCTTGCAACGCGCGCGCAGGCCGAGTGTGCCCACGGGGTGGGTGGCGCTGTTCTCCTGTCTGCCGCCCTGCGTGCTCACCAAGGGCCTGCACGACCTAGCCACCGCCACGCTGGGTGAGCGATGGCCGACCTGGATGTCTGAAACGATCCATTCCGCCCTCCTACATCATACCCTCTTAATCGGTCATCTTTTGAGTCCGAGAGTAATACACACTCACTACTCCCGGCTTTCAGGCGATGGAAGTGGCGGCATTTCCTGGGCCAACCGCAACAGCTACTGCCTGGCCTCGCCGCCGCCGCCGGGCGCCGCCGCGCCGCCCTACTGGCAGAGCGACTGCGTGGTGCCGGTGGGGCAGTGCCTGTGGATCCTGCCGCTGCAGGTGTGTATACGCACAAATGCACACGTATCACGCGGACACATGCACACACGCAAAAACACACGCTGCCTCGTGCCTCGTTTGTTTCTTCAACACACGCTCGCACACGCACACACGCAGTGCAGTGAGGGGCGTATGTTCTGCATGTGCGTGTGCGCCATGATGCATGTGCGTGTGCGCCATGATGCATGTGCGTGTGCGCCATGATGCATGTGCGTGTGCGCCATGATGCATGTGCGTGTGCGCCATGATGCATGTGCGTGTGCGCAGATGCATGTGCGTGTGCGCCATGATGCATGTGCGTGTGCGCCATGATGCATGTGCGTGTGCGCCATGATGCATGTGCGTGTGCGCCATGATGCATGTGCGTGTGCGCCATGATGCATGTGCGTGTGCGCCATGATGCATTGCGTGTGCGCCATGATGCATGTGCGTGTGCGCCATGATGCATGTGCGTGTGCGCCATGATGCATGTGCGGGTGTGCGCCATGATGCATGTGCGTGTGCGCCATGATGCATGTGCGTGTGCGCCATGATGCAATGATGGGTGGCCGATGCATGTGCGTGGCGCCATGATGCATGTGCGTGTGCGCCATGATGCATGTGCGTGTGCGCCATGATGCATGTGCGTGTGCGCCATGATGCATGTGCGTGTGCGCCATGATGCATGTGCGTGTGCGCCATGATGCATGTGCGTGTTGCGCCATGATGCATGTGCGTAGTTGCGCCATGATGCATGTGCGTGTGCGCCATGATGCATGTGCGTGTGCGCCCTGATGCATGTGGTGTGAGCCATGATGCATGTGCGTGTGCGCCATGATGCATGTGCGTGTGCGCCATGATGCATGTGCGTGTGCGCCATGATGCATGTGCGTGTGCGCCATGATGCATGTGCGTGTGCGCCATGATGCATGTGCGTGTGCGCCATGATGCATGTGCGTGTGCGCCATGATGCATGTGCGTGTGCGCCATGATGCATGCAAAAGCGGCCACCGCTACTGACCTGCCGCCCGCACGCCCTACCCCTCAGGCCCTGGGCTTCACAGCCATCGCCATCTACCTGGACCAGGTGCGGCCGGGCGTGCAGCCGTGCGGCCGGGCGTGCGGGCGGTCGTGCGTGCGGTTCGGGCGTGGCTGGGTGTGCGTGCGGGCGTGCGTGGCTGGGTGTGCGTGCGGGCGTGTGGGTGGTACTCCATCCATGCATCCATCCTGGACGGATGGAGAGGGCGACTGCCACGCCCACTGCCGCTGATGACCCCAGCTACGTCAGCATGCTGCCCGCCACCCGCCGCCCCAATAATGACAATGATATGCACTGCCACGCCGCATCCGCTGTATCGACACCTGCCGCTGCCCTACCTACCTGGCCCCTGGTGCCCTGACTCAGGTCCTGCCCCGGGAGGAGGGCCTCAGCGGCCAGCCCGCCTCGGCGCCGCTGGCCAGCTGCCTGCGCGGCGCGGCCCGCCTGGCGGCGGCGGCTGCGGCGCCGCTGCGGCGATGGAGCCTGCGCCTGGGCGCGGCGGCGGCGGGCGCGCTGGGCCTGCCCCCGCCCGCAGCCCGCCCGCACCACCGCCACACGAACCGGGTGCGTGCATGCGTCAGTCTCGCAAAGGCATCGGCCCTCATGCATGACCGATGGGGCGGCGCTGCCGCTATCACCACCACGTGCGGACAACACACAGGTTGAAACCAGCAGCCTGAGCACCTAGCTGTGCCTGAGCACCTAGCTGTGCCCCTTGCATCCATCCATCCATCCACCGGTCCATCCATACATGCACGCGCACACGCAGGTGGGGAGTGTGCAGCGCGCAGCCGCTGCCCTGGCGGCGGCGCCTGACGCCGCCGCCGCCGCCGCCGCCGCCGCCGCTGCCAGCAACGGCATCACAGCCGCGGCGGCAAGCGCCATCCCGGATGCCGCCACCTCTGCTGCTACAGCCGCGTCATTGTCGGTGCGGGACAGTTCCCCGCCGCCGCCGCCACCGCCGCCGGCGGCGCAGCCGCTGATGGAGGCTGATCCGGGGGTGGCGGCGGAGGCGGCCGCGGTGCGGGCGCTGTGCCGGCGCTATGTTGCGGAGGTGGAGGAGTGGCAGTCCGCAGCAGGGCCGGCGGGAGCAGCAGAGGCGGGAGGAGAGGGGGCGGAGGAGGGGCAGCTGGGGGTACCGGAGAAGCTGACGACGGCAACAAGCGGAAGCAGCAGTGGCAGTGGCGACGAAGCAGCAGCAGCAGTAGCAAAGGGCGCCGCCGCTGCTACTGCCGACAGCCGTGCCATCATGTTGTCGGTGGCAGGCGCTGCTGCTGCAGCTGCTACAGCTGCTGCTACTGCTGAGGCCGGCCCCACCGCCGCAGCTGCGGCTGTAGCGCTACTACCGCCCTACAACGACGCGGAGCTGGCCGGCGGCATCAGGGAGGGGCACATGCTGACCAAGGCGGTGGCAGTAGCAGTGCCGCCGTCGCCACCGCCGTCAGCTGTAGCACCAGCGCCCTGGTGGCGGCGCTGGCTTCAAGTGCGGTTGCGCCGCCGACCAGGCCACCGCAGCGCTGAATACGAAGTCAGCAGTGATGGCAGCGGCCGCGGTAAGTCCGCTGGCGGCGGCGTGCTGCCCGTCGCGGACACGTTCCATGCTGCTACAGATGCCGCCGCCGCCGCCGCCGCAGCAGCAGCAGCCTCCTACCCGGCGGAGGCCCCCACTGGCGCCTTTTCATCAAAGCCGGGTGCGGCGGCGCGGGAGGCTGTCGCTCGCGGGGGCTGGCAGCAAGGGGTCGTACTGTTCGGACTGAGGAAGGAGTACGGCCGCAGCGGTGGTGGCGGTGGCGGCTCATTCATGAAGTGGCTCAGTATGGCCGGCGGGCGTGCGTGGCGGTGGCTGCTGCGGGTCGTGCGCGTGGCGAAGCGGCGGGGCGCGGAGGCGCCGGCGGCGACACACAGCGCCGCGGCTGGTGTTGATGCCACCGCCGACGGCGCCCAGCAGGGGAAGGACGGCAGCCGCAACGCCGGCGGCGGCGGTGGCGGCGGCGGCAAGGCGGCACGGCGTGTGGCGGTGTACGGCACGTGGCTCCACATCGTGCCGGGGGAGTGCTTCTGCCTGCTGGGTGAGTGATTAGTGATCATGCGGTGTTGGCACGCACCATAGTGGTGTTGTGCGTGTATGTTGCCAAGTTGGTAGTGCCGTCCGCCCACTCCACCCGTTCACCGGCCGCCGCTGTCGTTCCCACCCCTCCCTACCCCACCCGGGCCACCCCACCCCCATCCCCAACCCAATCCCCATGCGCTGTACGGCTCAGGCCCCAACGGCGCCGGCAAGACCACCACCATCAAGTGCCTCATCGGGGTGCGTGCCCGCGTGTGTGCGTGCCGTGCGCATGGCCATGAGCGTGTCACATGGCTTCAAGTCCTGGCGGCCCCGCTAGCTCCTTTGAGGCGCATTGCTGTGTGCATGCGGCCCCGCGCCTTGACGCCCCCCGGCCCCTCGTCTAACCCCCCGCCCCACTACGTTTATTACTCGCCCCGCGCGACAGGCACTGCGCCCCACATCTGGCGAGGCGCTGGTCTGCGGCCACAGCGTGTGCGGCAGCGGCGGCGGCAGCGTTAGCGGCGGCAGCGGCGGCTCCAGCAGTGACGACGACACCAGCAGCCCCACATGCGCGACTGCGCCCAGCCCCCACCCCCACCCCCACTACCTCCGCCCCCGCCCCCGCCACCACGCGCCCCATCTGCCGGCCGACGGCGGTCTGGACGCGGCGCGCGCGGTGACGGGCGTGTGTCCGCAGTTCGACGTGCTGTGGGGAGGCCTCAGCGGCCGCGAGCACCTGCAAGTGCTGGCGGCGGTGCGCGGGCTGCCGGCGGCGGAGCGGGCGCCCGAGGTGGAGCGGCTGCTGCGGCAGGTGGGCGTGTGTGTGCCGCCATGTGCTGCCGTGTGCAAGTGCATGTGCGTGTGGAAGTGCATGTGGCCACACGTGTAGCACACGTGTAGCAGCAGCACACGGCATGGTGGGCTGCTTGGCGCCCAAATAACCCAAATAACCCCTGCCTCGGCAGCAGCAATCCCCCGTTCGTTATGGGGCTTGCTTCAACCAGCTCCTACCCCGCTGCCCTACTCAACTGCCCCCCCTCCGCCCTCCGCTGCAGGTGCGGCTGGAGGCGGCGGCGGACCGGCCCGCCGGCGCCTACAGCGGCGGCATGCGGCGGCGGCTGAGTGTGGCGGCGGCGCTGCTGGGCGACCCGCACGTGGTGTACCTGGACGAGCCCACCAGCGGCATGGACCCCGTGTCCAGGTGGGCGCGTGCGCGTGCGCATGTGCGCGTGTTTGTGCGTGTGCGTGTGTGCGTGTGCGTGTGCGTGTGTGCGTGTGTGCGTGTGTGCGTGTGTGCGTGTGTGCGTGTGTGCGTGTGTGCGTGTGTGCGTGCGTGTGCGTGTGTGCGTGTGCGTGTGCGTGTGTGCGTGTGCGTGTGCGTGTGCGTGTGTGCGTGTGTGCGTGTGCGTGTGTGTGTGCGTGTGCGTGTGCGTGTGCGTGTGTGCGTGTGCGTGTGCGTGTGTGCGTGTGTGCGTGTGTGCGTGTGTGCGTGTGTGCGTGTGTGCGTGTGTGCGTGTGTGCGTGCGTGTGCGTGTGTGCGTGTGCGTGTGTGTGTGCGTGTGCGTGTGCGTGTGTGTGTGCGTGTGCGTGTGCGTGTGCGTGTGCGTGTGCGTGTGCGTGTGCGTGTGCGTGTGCGTGTGCGTGCGCGTGTGCGTGTTTGTGTGCGTGTTTGTGTTTGTGTGCGTGTGCGTGGTGGCGCGGTTGGCAATGGGGGACGGCACTTGACAACACGGCACAAAGCACACCACCAAACAACATTAACTTTGCGCCCCGCCCCGCCCGCTGCCCCCGCGGCCCGCCGCAGGAACCACGTGTGGGAGCTCATCTCGTCCTCCAAGGCCGGGCGCTGCCTGGTGCTGACCACACACAGCATGGAGGAGGCCGAGGTGCTGGGCGACCGCATAGCCATCCTGGCCGCAGGTGTGTGTGTGTGTGGGGGGGGGCGGTTGCGGGGCTCTGCGCGTTTACGGGCACTGGACACGAGGGCGGTACGGCACACGGCACGCGACATGCGGCACGCGGCGCGGCTTGTGAGGGCCTGACACCCCCGCAGTGACCGCGCGGCTCCCCGCTTCCGCCGCCTCCGCCCCGCCAAATATTGTGCCGCCGCTCACCCCTGCTGCCGCCGCTGCCGCCCCCAGGCCGGCTGCGCTGCCTGGGCCCCAGCCTGGCGCTGAAGCGGCGCTACGGGGGCGGCTACCGCGTGTCAGTGGGCCTCAGGCAGCTGCAGCAGCCCCAGCAGCAGCAGTGCACGCCGCGTCAGCAGGGGGCGCTGACGACAGGCAGTGGCTGTGGTGGTGCGTCGGAGGAGGAGGATTGTGGTTTGCCAGTCGGGGCCGCAGGCGGTGGTGATGGTCCCAGCTGCCGCGGTGACGCCGGCGGCGCTGACGGCAGTGCGGCCGGCGACGACGCGGCCGGCAGCCGCGGCGGCAGCAGTAGCAGCCGCAGCCCAAGCCGCAGCAGCAGCCGCGGCGGCGGCAGTAGCAGCGGCGGCGGCTCGGCGGAGTCGGTGGAGGACGCGGTGCAGGGGCTGCAGCGGCTGGTGGCGAGCTGCCTGGGCCTGCAGCTGCTGCCGCTGGCTGCGGGGCCGGCAGTAGCAGCAGTAGCAGCGGTGCCGGCGGCAGGGTCGGCAGTAACAGCGCATGATGGGAGCCCGTACCTGCAGATGGAGCGCGGGCGCAGCCATCTTCATTTTCAGGTGGGCTAGGGCGGACGTGGGTGCGTGGCGGGTGCGTTGGGTGAGTGGGTAGGCCGGTTATGCGCTTGCAGCGCTTCACTTCAAGTAGTCATGGTTGTGGATGGTATGACCTGTTGTGGACGGTTTAACGCACCATGGCGACCCTTTCGATGCCCGCTGCCCCTATGCAGGTGCCCAAGGGCTGCGAGAGCCGGCTGCCCGACCTGTTCCGGGTGCTGGAGGTGGGTGCGGCGCAGGGCCTGATACGGTATGCGCGCATTGCGCACTCGCCGAAAACCCATCAATCTCAAGGACTCGAGCCTCCCGCACTCCCACAATTGCCCGCTCCGGACCGACGCCTTGACTGATGACGGGCGCCTTTGCTGCCGCAGGCGGACGCCGCCGCGCTGGGGGTGGTGGACCTGCAGGTGAAGCTGTGCACGCTGGAGGACGTGTATCTGGAGGTCATACGCCAGTCCAGCCTCAGCGGGCCCTGAAGCAGGGCGCAGCGCCAGGCGCTGGAGTCGCCGGAGAAGAGGGAAGCGGGCAGCGGCGTCGGCAGCGGCGCCGGCAGCGGAGGCGCGGCTGCCGCGTTGCGGGGGCGAGCTGGCGAGTCTGGCACGCCCATCCGATTGCACTTAGTCCCGACTTATGATGGCTCTGGTTTCCATGAAATTGTTTTTGCAAGCAGCTTAACGTGGAGTTGTGCATCCTTTCAACAATTTGCACGCGGTATTTTTCCTGCGAGCAACAAACTTACTGTATCGATAGTGAGGAGGGCCCTATTTACCTGAAATATACTATTTGTGATTATAGCTATAATATCTGATACGTGTCTATATTTGAGGAAGTCCCAGCGACCTAGGCTGTGGCAATTTGGACCTCGAGCGAGCAGGAAGGCCGACGGTAGACTCTGGTCGAACATCAAGGCCATATCTATAAGCTGTAACAGCACTCGAGGTTTCTGCGGTTTGCGAGCGTGGGGAGCGCACCCCGAGCTGCGCGACTGGGCGCGTTGGGACCGCTCGGTCCACTTTAAGCAAGCAGTCTGATTCAATAATGCGACTCGGCCGCTTGTGAGCGTGGGCCCGCGCGCCAGAGACTAGGCCTGTCTGCTGCCATGGCGTTCGCGGAGCGGCATCCCTCGCCACGGAGTCACAGCATGCACCGGTAGGGCTTGTTGGGGGCTGGGGAGCAGTGGAGAGCTGGGGGCAGGGGAGGGGTAGCGGGGGAGGGACCGGGGGACGGCTTGGAGGCGGGGCACGGAGGAGGGGGCAGGGAGGAGGGGTGCGCGGGTACCGAACGGTTGCAGGTCTCGTGCTGGCGTTGCGAGGTAGTCAGCGCGGCGTGTCACCTCTCGCACCGACTGCACCCCTCCGGCGCGGCACCAACAACCCACGCCCAGAGCACGCCCCAGCCCCCCAAACCTCGCGTCGCGCCGCACGTGGTTCGCCACCGTAACTGCGCGCAGGAGCCCCACGCTGGAGCACAACCCGCACGGGGGCGGCGGCGGCGGCGAGCCGGGCTCCCCCGCCCAGCGGCTGCAGGTGCACAAGGACTGGCTGCATGAGAAGCCGCCGGAGTCGTCGGCGCTCGTCGGGGACGATGACGTGAGCCGGGGGGTGGGCGGGAGGGCGCTGCAACGAGGGGGCGGCAGCCGACGGGGCTGGGTAGGCGCGGTGGTGGGGGAGCAGACGCGCCAGAGGGCAGAGGAGGGCAGTACATGTGACAGTGTCTGGAGTGTTTAAACATGCCACGCCCACTAGTGATGCTGGGGGGGTATGCTGGGGGCGGGCGTCGGCCTCGAGCTCCAGGGGCGGCGCGGATTGGCACGGCGCTTGTCAGGACGCCACGAGCGGCAGGGATCTTGCTTGCGGAGGGTCGAGGGACGAGCGGGCCGGCAGGGGGATTGGGGCATTTGCGTAGAGGGGAAGTACAGCCGGGTAGACAGCAGCAAAAGATTTGTCGCAGCCACGCCTCAACCCCCTCAATTCGCTACCTCCAACACCGACACACACGCAGGTCCACAACGCGGCGGAGGGCGCGTTCAGCGTGCTGGCGCACTTCGGCGTCTTGGCCGCCTCCTCGCCCCAGGTGCGCCGCGCCCTTCCAAACACCCCCTCAAGGCCTCAACCCTTCGCCCCTAACCCTGTCAACATAATTTGACATGCACACCGCCCTAACTGCTCCTCCCCCCGCACCCACCGCAGACGCCGCTGGCCAAGTGGCGGCGCAGCGCCATCCGCATCGCGGCCGGCAGCGCGGCGCGGCGGCTGCGCGAGGCGGGTCGGCTCAAGGCGCTGCAGCGCACGCCCTACCCGCTGGTGCTGGCGCGCATAAAGCTGCTGCTGGACCGCATGTCGGTGAGCACGGGGGGTGGAGGGGGGGAGGTTCTAAACACCAGCCCAATCTAAACCCAAGCGAAACTAGACAAGGGACAGGCAGGTGCAGTTTGCGGCAATACAGGTCGACGGTATACTCTTGCGTTTCGGGGTGTAGAGTGTAGACGGGGCGAGGTCGGCGCGCCGTCGACGAAATGCCACCCAGGCTCGGCTGGCGCACAGCCGGGGGGGAGGGAACTGGAGGGAGAGGCGGGAGGGGCATCGTGCCGCTTCTCCTGAAGTTGGCAAAGCAGAGCCACTGGAAGCCCTTAGTAGGCATGAAACCCTTACACTCGACAGCAAAGCATGTCGCCCACATTAGCACCACTCGGCGCTGTTAAGCCTCCCCGCGGCCGCTCCCACTGCCCCCCACCCGCCCCCACCCCTCCCCCCGCTAGGCCTTCAAGGAGCAGGTGGCGCTGATCAGCGGCGGCGGCGGCTCGCACAGCGGCCTCAGCGGCGCCGGCGCCAAGTCCCGTCGCCGCGGCGGGCCCTCGCCCTGGGGCGCGGACGGCGGCGGCGGCGGCGGCGCAGGCGGCGGCAGCAGCGCCACGGCGCCGGACGGGACGGTGCGCAGCGCCAGCGACCTGCTGACCACCACCATCAAGAGCTGGGACCTCAGCAAGTGCGTGGGGAGGGCTGGGGAGGGCTGGTTCGCGATGGGCGGCCGGGAGGGTTGCATACGGACTTGTGTAGCAGGGGGGTTATATACAGCTGCTGACTGTTTTTCTTCCGGTGATCTGGGCGCTCTCGTACTCAAATGTAACACCCATGTTGAACTCCGCGGCGCGGCCCCCGCAGGGTGGGCGGGCACCTCATCTCGGGTCCCATGGAGGTGCTCTCGCGCAAGGCCTCCAAGCTCAACCGCGAGGGCACCAGCATGACGCACCACAGCACCGTGACGGTGCCGCTGGGCGCCAGCGACGGCGACGGCTCCGGCCGCAACACCGCCAGCCCCACAGCCATGGGCGGCGTCGCGTCGTTCCGCAACGCGGTTAATTCGGTTTCGGCGGGGCTCGCAGAAGGCGATGGGGGATACGGCGGTGATGGCGAGTACGACGACGGCGGCGGCATGGAGCAGCAGGTGGGTGCGGCCTGTGCGGGCGTGCGGCCTGTGCGTGCGGGGCTGACACAGGGGCCGGGTGATGGCCGATATCGCCAGGGGCCATGGGCTTTCAGCGCCCAGTCCGCGGGATACGTCGTCCTTCCGAACGCGACACCGATCCCGCGCTATCCCCAGAGGTATCCGCCCAACTCGTCCAACGTCTCGCGGCCACGCCACACACACGATGGCACGTGCGCCGCCCACACGCCCACACGCCTCTCCCCTCCTCACCACCTCAACCCCCCTGGCTGGGCTGGCTGGTTTGGGTTCTCTTGGTCGACTCGCTTCGGTTTCTGGAATGAACTACCCCCCCCCCTCCTGTCCACATCATCGTATCTTAATTAGTCATGCATGGAACCCTCTCCCACCTGCCCTGCCAGGCCCTGGAGCTGGACGAGCCGGGCGGCGGCGCCAAGATGTCGCTGGACAAGCTGCTGGAGGAGCTGTCGGCCACGCTGTCGTACGTGTCCGAGTTCCTGCGCCGCGTGCCGGAGGAGACGCGCATGGAGGCGTGCTTCGCCGCCAAGATGGAGAACTACAAGAAGGACCAGACCGTGTACCGCATCGGCGACCTGCCCGAGCGCTTCCACCTCATCCTCACGGGTGCGGGGCTGGTGTGGGCTGGGGCTGGGGCTGGGGCTGGGGCTGGGGCTGGGGCTGGGGCTGGGGCTGGGGCTGGGGCTGGGGCTGGGTGTGTGGGTGTGACGCGGTGCAGGCCTGCAGGCCACCGGCCTCCACCCGGCCGTCCAGCTGCACGCGGCTGCCTGCAATGTGGCTGTCGAACTTCAACCCCACAAGTCAATCCGTCACCTAGCCGACTGCCGTCCTTACCCGCCGCCGCCCCGCCCCCCCCCCCGCACCCCGCACCCGCTCGCGCGCTGCAGGTGTGGTAGAGATCTGGACGCACCCGCCCGGCAACCGGCGCGAGAAGACGCTCATCGCCACGCTGAAGAAGGGGCAGAGCTTCGGCGAGATGGCCATACTCAACGACGAGCCGCGCGCCGAGGTGGGCGAGCGCGGGAGGGGTTAGAGGCGGATACTGGTATCGCCCTTGCCTGCTCGCAGCCTTGCGCCCCCACATTTGCCTTCACGCTCGCCTCCGCGTCCACATACGCATACACCGATACACGCTCGGCCAGCTTCATTCCCTGATTTTTACACACACGCCCGCTCACACAACACACGCCCGCTGACGCACCCCGCACCGGCACACCCGGCCCCCCGCCCCCCTTCACGTCTGAACTACGGTAATGATGAATGTAAACCCCCTCCCCGCACATGCAGGTGGCCACGCCCACCTCCAACTGCACCTTCCTCACCTTCCAGCGCGGCGACCTGCTGTCCATCTTCGGCGCCTACTTCCGCGACCGCCTGCTGGCCGCCGAGCAGTTCTTCCACAGCCAGGTGGCGGTGTTCGCGGCGCTGCCCAAGAGCCACACGCTGAGCGTGAGTGCGGCGGGGTCGGGTGGGGTGTTGTGTGTGTGGTGTGTGGTGTGGTGTGGTGGGTAGCTCATTCCAGAACCCAAAGCAACCGACCGAGTGAACCCAAACGTGGGTTGGGCGTGGCTGGTTGTAGGCGTGAAGCGCTGCGACAGCGCTCGCTCAGGCCACCGCCCCTTCTCATGTTCACCCCCCACACAACACACACACAACACACACACACACATACACACACACACAGGCCATCAGCCACATGATGCTGACCACCTTCCCCGCCGGCAAGGACTGGGAGCCGCTCAACGACCAGCAGGTCTACTTCATCAAGAGCGGTGAGCGGAGCGGGCCGCGCGCCAGCGAACTGCTCGAGCACCCGCACACCCGCACCGATGCTCGATTGCTGTTGTCCCCGGAAACAACCTCACGTATCTCGTGCTGCAGTTGTTGTTACCAACACAACACAATTGTGTTTATCATAACGCAGGCAGCGCCGACCTGGAGGCACTGGACCGGCGGTTCGCGGGCGGCCCCGCCACCGCGCCCATCGGCGCAGCAGGGGCGGCGCAGATCGGCGCCACCCGCGGCGCCAACGCGGCGGCGGTGTCCGCGGCGGCGGGCGGTGCGGCGGCGCTGGACATCCCCGACGCCGACGGCAATGAGGTGGGTGGCGCGGCGCGGCGCAGTGCGGTGCGGCTTCCCGGTAGCACGGCACGGCAACGGAATGGGAGCACGGTTAGGGGACACTATTCCTGTGCACGTGCGCCGGTATGCTCTTCTGTAGCGGCCCGCCTGCCTGGTTCACAAGGCCTCCACCCTTCCACCCGGTTGCCCCTGCACCCGCCCCTGCACCCGCCCTTCACCGCCACTTCTGTCCCGCCACCTCCTTCACCCCCTCCTGCCTCCCCCCGCCATGCCCATGCCCAGGTGCTCGCGGCCATCAGTGTGGTGGACGGGCGCGCGGTGGGCACGCTGGGGCAGGAGGACGAGCTGCGGCGCGCGCGGAGGGCGCTCATACCCAAGAAGGTGCGGGGGGGGGGGGGCTGCGGCTGCTGGTTCTGTTGGGGCTGGGGCTGGGGCTGGGGCTGGACTCGTGACATGCATGGCGTGTGAGGGGCCAGAGACCAGGGTCAAGCCCCTGGGCCCGCCCCGGTGCGCGCTGCTACCCACCCACCCACGCACCCACCCACCCCGCCCGGCCGCCTGCTCTACTGATGCTGATGCTGATGCTGCCACGGCCCACAGACGGTGGCCAGCCTGACGGCGGGGTCGCACTTTGGCGGCGGCGCGCGTATCCTGGGCGAGGGCGAGCTGCAGGCGTGCATCAAGGTGCGCGAGTGTGCGTGTCGGGGGGCTTGAGGAGGGGTGATGGACAGCGAGGGGCGCAGGGGGCGGGCGGGGGAGGGGCGCTTCAGAGGCGCTGCAACTCTCCCGGTCCCTTGCCGCCCTCCTCCCCATTCCTTCCATCCAATCCAATGAAGACCTTGCACCCCCCCCCTGCCCGCTGCCCACTGCACGCTGCACGCTGCTGCTACTGCTGCTACTGCTGCTACTGCTGCTACTGCTGCTGCTGCCAGGTGACCGCGGCGGCGGAGATGCAGGTGTACCACATGCACGTGGACGCCTTCTTCAAGGCCGCCTCGCCCGAGCTGGTGCGGGCGCTGCGCGATGACACCGCCTTCAAGCTCACCTACTACTTTGGCCGGCAGGGAGCCATTGGCCAGGTGGGGTTCGCTGGGAGGCGGAGGAGGCTGGGCGGCTGAGAGGATGGGGTGGGAGGGCGGCTGGGCGGTGGCCGGGCTGTGTTGACACCGTGCTAGCTAGGAGTTGGGACGGGGTAGAGGTTGGTGAAAGGCTCGTTACCGTGCCAGCGCGCTGGTTCTCGTCACCGCCCGCTCCTGCCCAGTCAAGCTCTCCCGCCCATCGCCGCTGCCATTGTCACTGCCACATCAACGTATCACTGACACTGACAATGCTGCTAATGCCGCTGCCGCTGCTACTGCCACCCAAACCACCCAGGACACGGTGGTGGGGCACGCGGACGCCTCCCTGGCGGCGCGGCAGGGGCTGCAGGAGGAGGAGTCACTCACGGCGCCCTCGCGGGGCGCCAACAGCGGCAGCCGCAACAAGAAGAAGGGTGAGCGCAGGCCGGCGCCGCGCATGCACACGCATAATGACTGCGCGCAGAGCGCAACCGAACCCACCAACCTGCCGACACCGTTCCGTGCGCGCCCGCTCGCTCCTGCAACCCCTCCCGGCTGCCAGCTTCCCCCCGCCCCTCCACATTTCCATCCATCGCCCCCCGCTAACCCCCGCCACCCCCCGCCACCCAGCCTCGGCCACCCAACCTTGCAACCCCCCTGCCCCTCCCCCCCCCCCCGGCCCCAGGCGGCGGCAAGGGCGGCAAGGGCGGGCCGGGCGGCAGCAACGAGCTGGACCGCGCGGTGGCCTACATGCGCGAGGTGGAGGGGCTGCTGCACCCCGACAACAAGCCCGTGGAGCTGTACAAGAACGTGCGTAGGGCGGTTTGGTGGGCGGTTGTGGCGGGGGGGCGTGCGGGGTGTGCGTTTGGGTGGGGCTGCCGGCTTCACCACACCAACCAAGTGACGGCGGCCGCCCTCCTCTCCCGCCACGCACCCGC
The DNA here is from genome assembly GCA_016834605.1 of Chlamydomonas incerta. Taxonomy (NCBI): domain Eukaryota; kingdom Viridiplantae; phylum Chlorophyta; class Chlorophyceae; order Chlamydomonadales; family Chlamydomonadaceae; genus Chlamydomonas; species Chlamydomonas incerta. The sequence continues at coordinate 605,374 of JAEHOC010000017.1, read as the reverse complement.
ACACGCGCACGCTCCCTACCCACAGGGCACGCCCGCGGAGCGCTACTACCGCTCGCCGCTGCTGTCCGGCACCGCGCGCGGCAACGCGCTGCCGCACATCATCGCGGCCGTGTACAGCGAGGGGCTGGGCCCGCTGGCGGACAAGGTGCGCGTTACGACCCTTAAAACTCCTAAAACCCCAAAGCATGAAAACCTCATAACTTCAAACCCATGTCGGGAGCGTACGGCACACTGCCTGCGGCACTGTGCCTGGCCGCCAGCCGGACATGCACATGATTGGAGCATGCCGCGTACAGGCCTCGTTGCCTCATGCTCTCATGCTGCCCCGGTCGTGCCTGCACACGCACACGCCCCCTGCCACAGGTGGAGGCTCTGGCCTCCAAGGCGGCGCGCCGCATCGACTCGGGCTCGGGCGACCCCTCCGCCGTGAAGCGCATGCTGAGCATCGTGGCGCCCTCCGGCGCCGGCACGCCGCTGGCCGGCTCCGCCGGCCCCAGCCCCACCGGCCACTACCAGCACAACCTACACCACCTGCTCAGCCCGAGCGCCCTGGGGCCCGGCCCCGCGGGCGGCGGCGGCGGCTCGCCGCCCCACCGGCTGAACGCCGCCGCGGGGGCGGCCGGCCCGACACGTCTGGGCGGTGGGCACGCGGCCGGCGGCGGCGCCAGCGCTGCCGCGGCCATCTCCGCCGCGGCCGGGTCTGGCGCGCCAGTGCCGGAGCCCTGGGCGGGCGCGGGCGCGGTGGCGGGGGCTGCGCGGACGTCACTGGGGCCGGGGCCGTCGCCGACGGGGCGGCCGCAGACCAGCCCCGCGGTAGCCGGATACATGGGGGCGGGCATGGGGACGGGCGGCGGCGGAGCCGGGTACGGGTCGGGCGGCGAGGATGCGTCGCGGCGTCGCGGCGCGCTGACGGCGGCGGGCTTCATCTGGCAGCGCATGAGGGACCTGGGCGGCCGCGCGCCGCCGGCGGTGCGGCAGTGCCTGACCTACGATGAAATCGGTGAGTTTTCATAATTTTATTGGCGCATACGCGTGTTCCGGTCTCATCCCTTGCCACAGTGCCCCACCATGCGCCGCTTCAATGCCTCGCACCGCAATCTGCCCCACAAGCCCCCCGCCACACGCCCCTCACCCCCTGCGCTCGCCGCTGACCCCGCCTGCGCCGCCTGCCTCCTTCCCCCGCCCCCCCCCCTGCCCCCACGCGCCACAGCCCACATCAAGGCGGAGCAGCAGAAGGCCCTGGCGGCCGGCAGCTCGCCGGGCCGCGCCGCCCGCTCGGGCGCGCCCAGCGGCCTGGCCACGCCCGTGCCGGCGCGCTACAGCATGGCGGGCGGCAGCAACTCGGGTCCGGTGGCGCACGGCGGCGGCGGGTATTACTGAGGCCGCGGCGGGGCTGCAGGGCTGTGGTGGTGCGGGGTGTGTTGCGGGTGTGGGGGATGCGGCAGGTTTTTGGGATGGTGTACTGTATGGAACGTGTCGGCTGAGGGAAGCCCTCCAAGCTGGATGCCGGTGCGTAGCGAGTGGTGCTTGAGCTGTGAGGCATCAGCATTGGTCGCACGCAGGGCAGCGCTTGCAAGCGGTGGGCATTGTCAAGCAGGGTTTGAGGAGGACGCATGCTGAGAACAGAACTGGATACTCAATTTATGAGACTGGAATGCGGCATGCATCGGCTTGATTGGATTGGCGCTGCAGCCTCAGCTGCCCCACTGACGCTACGCAAGTGCAGGAGTTCATGCTCCCTGTGCCATAGCTTCTGTCGTTCCTTGGTCTTTCCCTTTGCCCTGGCGGCCACTAGCGGTAAAAACGTCGCGTCAGCACAAGCTTCCGACAGCTTTGATTCGGATGGAGGTCCAGGGAGAGTGGACGCGCGCGGACGTTACAACACGCAGCCGGCTTCCCCTATGCATCCACAACACCAGGACTCCATGCGCGTGGCCGTCCTGATCCTGCCTCTGCTTGACGCGTGGCTGCTTGCTGGGTTCGGGAATTCAATGGTCACTGTTGGGCATGTCATTTCATTCCCTGCCGTGTTCCATCAACGCCCAGGCTCGTTGCGCGTCCAGAATGTAGAGCGGTTCCACTAATAGGGCCCGTACGGGCGCTCACTCGCCAGATAGGCGATGTAGCGGCAGCCTTCCCAGTGCCGCCTGACCTCCTCTGCACCTCCCCGGCCCTCCTGGCGCCACATCTACCACCGCTCGCCACTCGCCGACCGAATACTACGGATAACATGAATGGACGCGCGCTCGTGTGCTCGCGTTGTGTGCGCTGCAAAAATGCACCGCCCCGAGCGGTCCGCCGTCTGGGCCCCTCTCCCCCATGCCGCGTTAGCAACAAAGCTGCAATTCCTTTATCCTATGCAGGGCTGGTGTCAGCCCTCCACTGCTGTCATGTATGCATCTTCCTGTCTTCAGCTGCAACCTACGCCCCCGCGACCGAGTCTTCTGCGACGGGCGCGGTCGCCTCTTCCGCACCTCCAGCCGCACCCGCCGTTGCGCCACCCGCAGCTGCCCCCGACACCGAGCCCTTTTCGGACCCTGCTACGGAGCCGCCTGCGGCCGGCACTCCGGCTGTAGCAGCTGCAGCAGCCGCGCCCGCGGATGCGCTGGTGTTGCTGACGGACCGGCTCACAGGCGGCCGCGCCCCTGACGATTCAGTGCTCAGCATCTGCATGCTGCCACCGCCGCCGCCGCCACCTGCTACAGCTGCCGCCGCCCCGCCGGCGCCGGCGCCGCCGCCCTGGGCGCTACTGCTGCTGGCACGCCGCATGCTGCCGCTCACTTGCAGCCCCAGGATGCCCGGCCCGACGCTCGTGTGCGACGACTGGCGCATGCCCGTGCCGCTACCGCCGCCGCCGTGGCTGCTACTGCCGCCGCCGCCGCCGTTGGCAGAGCCGCCACTGACCTGTGGCAGTAGCGGCCGGCTGGTGAGAACCGCCGAACTGTTGATGGCGCGCACCTGCTCCCCGGGGCCAGTGGCGGTGCCGTGCGAGGACGTGTGCGAGTTGGCACGCCCCTCCTGCAGCACCTCCAGGCCCCCCGGGCCGTGCATCCCCCCGCCGCCGCCGGCGCTCGGCGGCCGCGCCTGCCCCGGCGCCGCCGCGCTCGGCGACGCCGGCGCCAGGTTCGGAAGGTGCGGGCTGCCCGCTCCGCCCGCTCCCGCACCCGCCGCGCCGCCGCCGGTGTTGCCGTGCCAGGTGGGGGAGTCGGCTGTGAAGCCGCGGGGCGCGCGCGGCTTCTGGTTGAAGTTGGGGTAGAGGGTGGGGATGGTGCTGCCCGGCGAGTGGCTGATGCTGCGCCCTGTGGGGCTGCGCGGCGGGCTGCCCGGCGAGCGGTCCCGCCCCGACGCGCCGCGCCGCTGCGACTGCCCCGGCCCGCCCGCAGTGTACGCGCGCTGGAAGCCCGCCGGCGAGCGCTGCCGCCCCGGGCTGGCGTCCCGCCCCACCGTCCCGCCGCGGCCCCATTGCTCCTCCACCGCCTCCTCCTCCCCCATCCAGCCGCTGCCGCCGCCCGCGGCGTCCAGCCGCGTGGCCGCCGCGCGGCCCAGCGCCGCGCCCAGCTTGGCCTCGAGCGCGGCCTGGCGCGTGGCGGCGCGCTGCGCCTGCTGCGTGGCGAGCGCGCGGTCGGCCTCCAGCTGCTCCAGCAGCGCCATGACCTGCTGCTCCAGCTGCGACACGCGCGCCTGCGCGCCGCGCGCCTCCTCCTGCTGCTGCCGCATCGCGGCCGCCATGTCGGGGCTGCTGCCCGCGTCCTGTCGGGGGGAGGAGGAACGAGGGCAAAGAGAGGAGGGTGCAGGTGGCAGGGTTAAAGCCCTCGAGCACAGCTGGCCACACCCCGCCGTGCAATGCAACAACACAACCCCCGCCACCGCACGGTCCGCCGCCCCGGCCCTCCTCCCCTGGCCCGCACCTTCACCCCACGTCCCTTTTAAGCCGCTCCTCTCCGGCTGCACCCACCCACCCACCCACCCACCCACCCACCCACCCACCCACCCACCCACCCACCCACCCACCCACCCACCCACCCAACCCACCCTCAGCGCCACGGCCAGGTGTGCGTTATCCAGCTCCAGCCCTGCGGCCTTGCGCTCCGCCGCCTCCAGCCGCGACTCGGCGCTGCGCACCGCGTACTGCAGGCTGCGCACCTGCTCGCGCAGCAGCTGCGGGCGCAGGAGAAGAGGGATCGAGGGACGGGGAGCGGGAGCGGGATAGGTCAGCATGGCGGCGCGGGGCGGTGGAGGTGGGTGAGGAGGGAGAGAGCCCGGGAGTAGGTTCGAGGGCATCATACCAACACCGGACCACCGCGTGGTAACCAGCAAAAACACGCGAGCCCACCTTGCCCCAAGCGAGCCCACCCTGCCCCAACCCCAAACCCCAGCCCCAACCCCAACCCCAGCCCCACGCACCTGGTTGTCCTCGAAGAGCGTGCGCAGCTTGTGCGGCAGCTCGCGGACCTCGGTGCTGCGGAAGTCGATGGTGTGGAAGGGCACCGCCTCGCGCGCCTTCTCGTCGCGCAGCTCCTTGCGCAGCTCGGTGCGCTCCACGTTGAGCACGCCCAGGTCGAACGTCTGCGAGTCGATCTTGTTCTCCAGGCCCACCAGCACGCCCTGAGCGGTTGGCAATTGGCAGTTGGGAGTTGTGGATGCAGCAAAGCACACGCCCTGTTCAGTCTGTGCTGCTGCCGCTGTGCATACGGTAATGTGACAGGTATTGTGTTATTCGTAGCGGACCCGCCCGCGGCCCTGACTGAAGGCTCGCGTCCGGCCCGTGAGGCACGTCCTCAGCAGGGGTAGCCGGGGGCCCGGCTGTGCGACCTGCCCCGCTGCACCCGGCAGGCGGGCTCACCTGCACCTCCTTCAGCAGCACCATGGTCCGCGCGCGGGCTGCGTTGCCGCGGATGCCGTTGTCGCGGCTGCATACCATCAGCTGCAGCCTGCGTGTGCGTGGGCGGCGGTCAGCAACAGCACGCGCAACACTGAATGGAGCCTGGGCCCTGCTGGGGTTTCACACGCTGCCTCCAGGCCCCGGCAGACCCCCACCCCACGCCGCGTCGCCCCCGCCGACTCACTCCTGGATGATTTGGTACGCCCGGCTTCGCTTGATGTCCTGACCAATTTGCATGAAGTAGCGCGGAAGGTCGGAGGACTCGCGCGAAGACGTCGCCCGACGCTCGCGCGAACCACCGCGCGAACCGGGTATGGAAGTCGACCGCCCATCCGTCCCGGCGCTGTGCAGCGAACGACCAAAGTCATCGCTGGCTAGAGCCATTGATGCTGTTGTCGCAGCCTTTTTCGCAGCGGCTACAGTAACGCAGCGCCCATCCAACGCGGTTTACGCGGCTGCCTTGTGCCAAGTAAATTCAAGCACTGCTAATGAAAGTTATCGTGTTAGCAAAGGACTGGTTCAAATTGTCGAGGTTTGCTTGCCAAGCAACTTTTGGTAAAACTGTTCGGAGGCTTTGTCGCTGTCCAAATCTATATAAACAGAAAGACACATGTAAAGGTGTATGTCATATACAATGGAGAAGGAGCAGGGGCGCCGCTCGAAGTCGACAATGCGCGACTGATGAGTCCTTCGCGCCCAACAGTCTAGGAGGGCACGCGCGCTCCAGGTGCGGAAGTAGACGTTTGATGTGTCGTCTAGTGTGGCATATTGCTTGAAACTAAGCTAGTCTGGTGTCACACCGACCACAAAACACACACACACGTCGCTCGTCACTGCAGTCCTGTGGCTTGCTCTCCCCGCAATCCCATGTCACGTGGTGGTACTATCTCTGTCCGCTATAATGCGATCAACACCGACGCATATCCCCCTGATGCTCGGCGGGGGCCGTCCACGGCTGGGACTTCCTCGGCTCGGGCCGTCGCCATTGCGCGGCTACGGCACGCACCGGATGCTCACGATGTCTGTCCCCATTTCCGCAGCAGCAGTTTTGCTCACAACAAACTCATCCATTGGTCCCATGACGCCGGCGCTGGGGGCATGGGGTGTACGGGTGTGTCGGGCTCGTTGGCGGTGGGCACCACAGGCACGTCGGGCAGGGATGAGCGGGTCGTGGGTTGTGGGTTTGCTGCCAAATTGACATCGCGCGCCCTTCATCCGCTAGTCTAGTCCTCATACACACATTTGTTTGTAGCTTGCATCACTGCCCACCATCGCCAGTTCCTAGGCGTCAGAAGTTGAATTACTTGCGCGATTGCTCCCGCTCGCTGAGAACAACATGGCCTCAAAGCCAGACACCGCTGTCATCTGCATCGACATGCAAAATGACTTCTTGTTACCCAGCTCGCCGCTGTGCGTGAAGTGCGGGATAGCCTGCCTCCCACGTGTGCAGGACGCTATCGTTGCAGCCCGCGCAAAGTCGCTGCCGATCATTTGGGTAATTCGTGAGCACGACCCGTCAGGTGGGCGCACGCAGGGGAGGTGCATGCGCGCCTTAGATGGGCCCTGGGCGGCGGGAGTGCCCACATCTGACGCGGGTGGGAACGCACCAGCGCGACAGCGTGCGTGCGTGCACGACACACACTGCACCGGGTGCCACATGCACTGAAAGCTGCTGTGTTGCCACTCTCGTCCCAACGCAACCGCCTCCGCCTTTGCAGGAGTGGACATTGAGTACACGCGGGCGCACCTGCTGCAGTCGGGAGGGGCGGGAGGCACCGTCCCCGGCAGCAAGGGTAAGCGGCGGCAGGGCCCGGCGGCGGGAGTTCGCCGGCGGGCTCTAATATCCAGTAATGCGCATGCCCTGCCACTCGCGCCGGTCGCCCTAGCTACCGGAGTGCCCGCAGTATACACAGCTCACACGGCGCCACGCAAAATTTAGCCATGGCACGGATGGCCTCAGGGATTTCCGCTCCTGCTCCGCGCCATCCGGTTGACTTCGGCCTCCTGAGCCCTGTGTGGGCTGGCCTCTCACACGCTCACACGCTCACACGCTCACACGCTCACACGCTCACACGCTCACACGCTCACACGCTCACACGCTCACACGCTCACACGCTCACACGCTCCCTCAGGCGCGGAGCTGGTGGAGGGCCTGGAGGTGCAGCCGGGGGACCTGGTGGTGATTAAGAAGCGCTTCAGCGCCTTCTTGGCCACACATCTGGACTTCATGCTGAGGTGGGGGCGCGTGGAGGCGGCAGCAGCTGGGCAATGCGCGGGGACACGTCCGGGGGCTTGAGGCCTAACCTGGATTGGGTTGGAATGGGGGACGAGCGCCGCCAGCCGGCCGTCGCCCGGGTGGGCGGGCGGGGCCTCCGTCAAGCCTTGACCATGCCGCACACACACGGAGCCCCCCACACACACATGCCCAGCCCCCACGCACGGACGCCTCACACCTGGTTGCCCCGCCGCGCGCCCTGCGACCCGCAGGCGCCTGGGCGTGAGCCGCGTGGTGCTGTGCGGCGTGCAGACGCCCAACTGCATCCGCGCCACGGCGGTGGACGCGCTGGGCCACGACTACGCCGCGGTGGTGCTCAGCGACGCCACCGCCTCCAAGAGCGAGGCCGTGCAGGTACGTGCAGGGAGCGGCCGGCGAGGGCGTGGCGGGCGTGGGGGGTGGGAGGGTGGTAGAGGGGGATGATGCAGGGTTTGCAGTGTCAGTAAGCGGCTGGGTGTCGGGAAGGGGGGGAAGCGGGATCAGGCCAGTGTTGCGGCGGTGAAAGCGGACGTGGCACACGTGATGGCTGGTGCTGCGCCAAGGTGTGGGCTCGCCGCTGCTTGCCACGCCCAGAGCGCGAGTCGAGGGTGTTCGCACATGCGCCCGCTGACCCACAGTTGCCCTTCGCAAACACCCGCCAGGAGAACAACCTGGAGGACATGCGGCGTATGGGCATCACCACGCCCACCACTGCTGAGTGGATCGCGTCGCTCTGAGAGCCTGGGGGCCGGGGGGCCTGGGAGCCCGAGGGCCCAGGAGCCGGGCGGTCTGGGACGTGCGTGGGGGCGCCAGCGTGTGCGCTGCTGCGGGAGCACAGCGAAGACGCGCGCCCACTGACGAGTGGTATGGCGCCACCTCGCTTGCGGTTTGTATCGAGGCCTGGTGCCTACGATGCGCGGTGATCAATGGTAGTCAGCGGCAGGCCCTGGCGCAGTGCTGGAGGTGGTCATGCGTGGAGGCTCGCGCCGCGCGCCACCTTTGTGGTTGCGTGAGCCGCCGGTGGTGGGCAAACCGGCGCCAGGACAGCAGTGCACATTGATGCGGCGGGCACTGCTCATGGGCTTTTGCATGAGCGAGGCGGACTGCGAGAGCAACCGCGCGCCGCACGGGTGGCATTGGGTGGCACGCCTTTGGGATTTAGAGCAGGGCAGAGAGCAGGGCATAAGTTTTGTGCGGCTGCATATGCGCTTTGAACGACTGAAAGCCTACATGAGGGCGCAGTCCGATGTGGTCCGATGCGGGCCATCGCCTGGATACGGTATAGGGCTATAGGCCTTGCTTAGGCGCGGCGTCAAGTGGTTGGGCCTGGATCCAGGCTTGGGGGCACCAGATGGTCCGGGTCGGCGCGAGGCGGCGATCTGTTTTGTTATTTAAGTCTCGTTTCGGAAGGTATCTGTTGCTAAGCACATAGTCACAAATTCAGGCGCCTCTCTGCCTCCCTGGTGCGTTGAAGAGCAGCGCAGTGTCAGCGACGGTAGCGTTCGACAAATTGTACTTACAGTTGTATTTTTCTGGCAATTATAATGTCGAAAAAGTCCCTGGGCTCCGCTTCCGCGACGAGCTCGCAGGATGCTGCCTTCGGCGCTATGCTCGGAGCATTTGTGGGCGATAGCGTGGGTGCAGTCCTAGAATTCAATGACAAGAACAATAACCCAGAGAGCGTCGAGAAGGCGCTCAGCATGCCAGGCGGAGGCATTTTTGGCGTGGGCCCCGGCCAGGTGAGGCGCGGAAACACGTGACCGGAAGCGCGGTAGCATACTGCCATTAAAGCCAGAACAGTCCCAAAGCTGGCGGATTGTGCCCAGGCGGCGGGGTGACGGGGGGCCGGGTACAACCTGGGCAGGCCCAGACCGTACTCACAGCTGAAAGCGGGCCCCAGCCGCGTCCTGAGCGGCGTCTTGCAGTGCTGCCGGTGCGGCACGACTCCGAACCCCTGCGCCCTTCCGCCTCACCCACAGATCACGGACGACTCGGAGCTGGCGCTGGCGCTGGCGTCGGGGCTGTCGCAGGGGGAGCCGGCGGACGGATTCCCCGCTGAGCACGTGGCGCAGAGCTACGGCGCCTGGCTCGACAGCCACCCCTTCGACGTGGGTGAGCAACGTGCCCGTGACAGCGCGCGTGTGGGCCTTGTGGGCCCTCAGTCCACCAGCAAATGGCTGGGTATTTGGGTTCTTATTGCCCGTCCGAATCTGTTCGCACCGGCGGCGCAGCGTGCCCATACAAGGGGGCGTTGCGTGTTCCGCGGCTGTCCGCGGCGCTTCTTGGACTCACCGCGCTGCTACCACGTGCGCCGCAGGTAACACGTGTCGCACCGCCTTCTCGGCCGCGACGCACCACGACCCCTCGTCCGGGCCGCTGGCGCCCATCATGCGGAAGCAGGCGCAGGTGCGACATCCTGGTGGTGGCACCAGGGCGGGAGGGCCTCACGGCCCTTGGTTCCGCTCGCCTATGCTCCAAGACCCATGGTTCCTGAGTCCCGTCATACACAGCCGCGTGTCCAGCACTGTGCATGTCTTCATGTCTGGCATGTAAAACCCCGGCACCCGGCAACACACACGCACGCGGCGCAGTTGGCCTGGCGACCGGAACACCGCAACGCACGTGCTGTCCTGTGTACGTAATCTCTCACTGCGCCATCTTACACGTGCCGCAGTTCTCCAAGGACTCCCAGTCCAACGGCGCGCTCATGCGCAGCACGCCGCTGGCCGTGTGGGGCGCCCGCCTGAGCGATGACGCGCTGGCGGCGGCGGCCATGGAGGACTGCAAGCTGTCCCACCCCCACCCCGCAACCCAGGTGCGTGTCATGACGCCAGCACACACCCGGTAGACCGGCATCGCTCCAGGTGTGTTGTTCTTTCAGTGTTCGTGTCTGCTCCTGCCGCCCCTAGCGATTGTGTTGGAAATACGCGGTATTCGGCGCAGGTAGTCCGCCCGGTGTAATCGTGTAGGCTCGTTACATCATAGAGTCCACTATGAGTTGGCTAGCTTAGGCTTGCTTCGCTGCCCCTGGTTCTCCCAGGCTTATAACACTTCTCGCGTCCGCAACAGTCTTGCCATGCAACGTTCTCCCGTAGCACAACTTCGGTTTCCCCCGCAACATACTTGTTGCCCGTTCACTGCATTTCCCGTGCAAACGCTACGTCTGTTGCCCGCGCTCCCACTCGCGGTTTGCCCCGCGTGTCTAACCAGACTCCCCGTGTTCCCCGGGGTGTGAGCGCGTATGACCAAAACCCGTCACATTCTAACAGATTGTACTGACTGCTGTTGCCGTATGGCTGACTGAGCATCGAGCGCCTCTGCACCCCACCACAGCACGCCAGCGCGGTTTACCTAATCGCCATCCGCAACCTCATCGAGCGCCCCGGGGACGTGGAGGGCGCCGTGGCGGCTGCCCAGGGCTGGGCGGCGCAGCACGCGTGCGCCGATGTGAAGGAGTGGCTCACGGACGCGCTGGGCAGCGCGCCGGGCCCCGCGGCCAACCGTCTGATCGGCTTCGTCAAGTGAGTATGGCCGCTGGCCGAGTTGGGTTGGGCTGTGGACCTGTAGACCGTGGTGGTTGGCTACTGCCCCGTCAGGCAGAAGGGCGCCCACCCCGTGGCAAGGGAGCCGCGGGACACACTCGGGGCGGGCGCTTGATCCGCCGCATTTGCCCCGCCCCAACTTCTTAAATGATCATGAATGTAACCCCCCCCGTGCGTTGTTTGCGGCGTGCAGGTACGGCTTCTTCTACGCATTCCGCCACCTCCAGTAAGTTGTCCGGCGGGTCCATGGCGGGGCTAGCGGGGGCGGAGGGGGGGGGGAGTCTGCGCTTCGCGGCTTGCCGTGGGCCAGGGGCCACGGGCTGCTGCTGCAGGGGCTGTAGCGGCCAAGGGGCGCGGCATGCTAACATGTGGGTTGTGGTCGTGGTCGTGCATCGCCGCAGCCTACGCACGCCCTTCCGCACGGCGCTGCGGGAAACGCTGCTGCTCAAGGGCGACACGGACACCAACGCGGGTGAGCAGCAGGCTTGAAACACGGCTCGACACACAGATGCGACAGTGCCGCTGCCCTGCCTAGTGACATGCCGTCCTCAAAGCCCCTCCGCGCCTGTCCTCTCCCTTCCCGCTCCTGAATTCTCTAATCCCTGCCGGCTGGCCCTAATTGTCTTCTCTTATAATCGCAGCCATTGTGTGCGGCATGCTGGGCGCGCTGTACGGCGCCTCCGGCATCCCGCCCGAGATGGCGGGGCCGGTGCTGGGCCGGCACGGCCAGCCCGACCAGAAGGGCCCTAAGCGCCCCGGCTGGCTGCAGCCCGGCCGCCTTCCCGCCGTGTTCGCGCAGCTGTACGGCAAAGCCACGGGCGAGCCCGTGGACCTGCACACGCTGGCGGGCGTGCCGGCGGCGGATGCGGCGCACGAGGCGGCGGCGCTGGCGCAGGCGGAGGCGGAGGCGGAGGCGGCGCTGCGGGACGAGACGGGGGACGGCATTGCGTAGAGAACCGGGAGGCGGGGAGCAGGTGGTGGAAGCTTGGTGATGGAAGCTGGCAAAAGCCGTGCTTGTGCGGTGATGGACGTCAGGGAGCGTGAAGAAACCTGGGTGGATTCTTACATGCGTCATTGAGGTTTAAGCGCGTGTGGCGCAGGTATTGGGTCCCAAGGAGCTTTACAGGCCATTGTTCATGAAACATTCATCGATTTTTGTTTATTGCGCAAGACACGCATGATTGAGAGGTATGAGCTGGCTGTCAAGCTGCTCAGGGTGGGGCTGGCACCTGACGCCACGCATGCGCACGCACCCTTCATCCCTTGGTGGCATCGTGCATTCATGCGTGCATTCGCTACCTGAAGAACGATTCCTATATGCTTCACACGGTGTTGGTCGGTCATGACGCTATCAGTGCGGCTCGTCAGGGGCCGTCGTCTGTGTGCCATCATTTATTCCGTCCTCCGCACACGTGTCCGCACAAGCGATCTCGACGTCATGAACCCCTCGTCTGAGGCCGAGCGCTGGCGCACTTGGCTGTGCTGCGCACACTCTGTAAAACACGTTCACATGTCTACTGCATTTCTACGGTTCGATATGATATGCCATCACGCCAAGCGCAGAACAGATGGCCTCGGTCTGGATCCACAAGCTGGCAGCTTGCTCATTCTCTAGGGATGCGCGTGCCACCAACTGCCTGCCGCCTCGTTCCCTCAGGAGGCCAGGACCACTTCACCGTCGCCCCCTCGCTCAGTGGACATCACCGTCCCCTCAGTGTACACCAAAGTCACGACGCGGCGCGGCATACGTACTCAGCGTCTCTATCCGGTCACGTTTTGACCTATCTCTGTGCATGATGAAACGTACGCACGGCCATCAGCTCGCCGTTTTCGTGCGTGCCCTCTCCCTGCCTACACGATGAACACAAAACGACATCAAACATTTTTGCCGCCGCCCGCCGCACACCCAGTCCCCCAGCCCTGCAAACTCCTTAGCGGTACGTCGAGGCGCGGCGCCGCCCGCCTGCCATGGCCGCGGCGGCGGCTGCGGCGGCCGCGCCTCCCACGTCCTCAAAACCATACTCGTCCGCCTTCTTCCCAGCTGCCACCGCCCGCAGGTTCTCCTTCTCCCCGACAACGCTTGCGCCACCGACGCCAGCGCTGGGGTCTTGCTGTTGCGGCTGCACGGAGACGAAGGCCATGGGCGTGGGCGACGCCCGCGGCGAGGGTAGCGAGGTCGGCGTGGGCCGCGGTGGCCGCGCCAACAGCAGCTTCACCGCAGCGCTGTCCGCTGCACCGCCATTATTGATTGAGGTGTCCACCTTATTGCGGGCCCCTTGTTGCTTGGGGTCGGCGCGCTTGCCTCCCACGCCGCCGATGACCGGGTCCCCCGTGGGTGCCGCATTCGCCGGCGGCGGACGCAGCAGCCGCAGGATACCCAGGCCACCGCCGGGCTTTGCAGCGGCGCTGGCAGCGCCAGAGGTGCGGCCATGCCGCCGGTTTTGTGCGCCGCTGGCGCTGCCGTTCTCCGCGCCCGCGACAGCCTCTGAATGCTCCTGCTGGGTGCCCCCGTCTCCAGTGGCCTCGCCTTCGCCGCCGTCCTCCTCTTCGTCGGGCAGCACTGACAGAGCCGAGCGCCCCTGCCCTGAGCGGACACCGGCCACCGGAGCGGTCGTGCGCCGGGTTGCGCGTGGCGGAGGCCTTTCGCGGGCGACAGCGCTGGTGGCCCCGCTCACCCCCAGTGCCTGAGCAGCACCCTCGCGCTTGCCGGCCGCAGCCCGGCCGTTATCCCATTCCCTGAGACTGGCGACGCTGTGCACGCCCGAGGACGGCTGCTGCTTGTCGCTGTTTGGCGTCGCGCTGTCGCCAAGGTTGGCGTGTTCTGCATCAGCGGCCTCGTCTGCCCCGGCCAGCTCCGTAGCTGAGTGCAAGCCGCCTTCCTGCGCCGCCGCCACCCGCAGCCCGCCCGCGCCGCCTGCAGCCGCGGACAGCAAGGTGGACGGGAAGGCGAAATCGACGGGTGCGGGCGCCGTCGGAGCTGCTGCCTCTGCGGCTGCGGGCTGCTCTGCAGCTGCCACGGTGGTAGCATTGGCAGGGCGGACGTTGGTGTCACGCTGCGTGGAAGTATCCACAGTCGTGGCTTCGTGGCCTTGCAGGTGTCGCCGAGCGCCGGTGGCTAGCGCCTGCGCGGCCACAGACGCCGCCGCGGGCGCTGCAGCGCAGCTCGGCATGGGCGGGATGGGGCCTGCGGTGGCGATGCTTGCGGCGCCCGTGGTGCGGGTGCGCACAAGGGACCGGACCGTCCCTGCAGGACAGCGCAGAGCAGACCAACGAGGCACCGTCATTGCTCAGCTCGCTCGTTCGTTCCGGGCAGCTGTTCACACACCGGTCCCTTGCTGGAGGGCAAAGATGGACACACGCCACGCCGTAGCGTTCGTTCACAACCCAGCCCGGACCAGCGCCAGCGCCCCAGTCACGCACCCTCCATGGCGGGCAGGAAGCTCTGGTTGTAGAAGGCACGTATGTCGCCCATGACCGCCGACCGCTCCACCGCCGCACCGCCGCCCTCAGCGGCGCTGCCACCGCCCGCCGCCGACGCCGCAGCAGCTGCCCGCGCGGCCAGGGAGCGCACCGCGGCACCGCCTCCGGCGGCCCCGCTGCCGCCACTCACGCCCGCTGGCTGCAGCTCCACCTGCAGGCCCACAAGGTCACAGGGACATCATTTGCTCAGCCACCCGAGCGACCGAAACCTTCAAATGGCCTTCCGCGCAGGTTGGGAAGGAGTCCGGCCAGCCTTCCCCCAAACCTTAGGGGCTCTGAGGCGCCGTGGGGAAGACGGGCTGTGCGTGACTTCTATCTGAGGGAAGGCACCCACCCCCAGGGCGTTACAAGCCCGGGCTCAGGCAGCCGGCGGCGCGCGAGCGCACCTGGCGGTCGAACAGGTCTGCCGGGTGGTCGGGCAGGTGGGTGAGGAAGGCGCGGGTGACGGAGGAGAAGGGCAGCCGCAGCTTGAGCGCCTTGGCCACGCTGTACAGGCTGCGGGGTGGGGTTGGGGATGATGTGGGGTGCTCTTCGTGGGGTCGTCTGGGAGCCAGCAGATGAAATCGGAAGTTCTGCCTCAGCACCACGAGAGACTAAGGCGAGGCCAGCAACCCGCCATGCCCTCTGCGGCTCTGCAGCCGCGCGCACTCCTGCTGTATCACGCACCAGCAGGCTGCCAGCACCGACACGTGCTGGTTGAAGCACAGCTCCAGGCGTGTGCACATCACCTGCGAACGGTGCGATGAGTTGTACATGCCTTGTATGTTTGGCAGCGATAGAGGTCGGGAAGGGGATCCCTAACTCCGTCAACCGACAGTCCCGTGGACTCCAGATGTGTTGACAGAACTTCTCACTTCCGGGGCCCATGGCGGTGGCGAATACTTGTATTTTACAAACATAACGCATACCCGCGCACTTGAGGGGCCATGCACTTGTGCCCGCGACGCACCTGGTCCATGAGCTCTGCCGCCAGCTCCGATAGCAGGTGCTGGTGGGGGTGCGGCGCCTCGCCCGCCGTGCGCGCCGCCGCCACTAGCTGCTGCACGGCCACCGCCGCCATGCGCTCCACGGTGGCCGTGGCGCGGCGCGCGTAGGACTGCGTGCAAATAGAGAAAGGGACTTAGCAGGGGCAAATGCGGGGGGTGCAATTCGTAGCCGATGCGAAGGGTTCCGAATGCGGGTCCATCATTCACCTGCAGGAAGACGTTCAGCAGCGCACTGTCTCCTTCCGTGTAGCCGCCCGCAGCTGCAAGTACACACACAAGCGAAGTGGGGTTGCAGCAAGTCAGACGCGCTTTACGCTGTACATCCGCAACGCCATCCGCCCATCCGCACAGCACGAGAAGAGTTGCGCAATCAATGCAAACGCACTCACCGCCCTCGGTCAGGATGCAATACACGGTGGACCCCTCCGCCAGCACGCCGCGTTCCTCGCATATCCGCATCAGGCGCCCCAGCACGAAGCGCCCCGGCAGCGCCGGCATCAGCTGTGCGTCCGCCGCCGACCCGGCCGCGGCGACAGCAGGGCCCGGCGGCTCGCTTGTGCCCGCCCGGCTGCTGCCGGCGCCGTCCGCAGCCAACGGCGCCGAAGACAGCGGCATGGTGACGAACGCCTCCTGGTACCACCTGAACGAAGGTGCGAGCATGCATGTGGAGAGGCTGGGCAGGGGCGTGAAGCGGGGTCCGTGCCGGGTCAGTGACAGGGGGCGTGTGACTGCGTGAACACGGCTTTGGCTGCCTTCGCACTCTGCGCGTGAGCCAGTAAATTGCAAGGTGCGTGTAATTGAGCCGCGGCGTCCCAGACGCCCGACCCACATGCCTCCAGTCCCAGCCTCGCACAACCCGCACCTGGCCGCGTTCCACAACGCCATCATGTTGGGCGCAAAGCCTGCGGCCTGCGGGATGCGCAGGAACAGGTCCGGCGTGGCGCCCAGGCAGGTGGGGTCCTGCAAACCGAGGCAGCATTCACGGAGCACATCAGTGTTCGGCGGGGCGGAGCCTGGCCTGCGGGTGTGGCGCTGGGTCGGCGAAGGCAGCGGCTTGCTTGGGCGCGTAGCCGAGGTGCATTCCCGTACCCTGTCCGCGATGGCGCGCGTGACCATGCAGGCCACCGTGAGCAGCGAGGTGTGGAAGACGGGGATGGAGAGGAGGTGGCAGACCTGCACGGCGGGGGGGGGGCCGACGTGGCGGGTCAAAGAGCGGTAAGAAGTGAGGTGCTGCCTACAACCTGCGCATCGGTATGGCCCACCGCCCCACATACGGTACATGCAACCCGCGCATGCAGCGCCGTGCGCCAGATGCTTTCCCGCCATCCCGTATGCATCGCCAACCTTGGGCACGTCGCTGGCCGCCACGGTGGGCTTGGCGAAGCGGGACGTGGCGTTCACGCCCGGCGGCAGCACCATGGGGTACAGCTTGCGCAGCGCATGCAGCAGCACCCTGGACGGGGGCACGGAAGGGGGCCATGCGGTGACAATGGCGGGGGGCTGTTGGGCACTGGTGGCAGCAGCCGGTTCAAGAGGCTGCGAAGCTTGCACGCGTCCGTACGAACATGTCTGCACCCCTCCCTGTTCGTACACCTCTGTGACACTTGTTGAATGTCACACGGCCCGCGGCCTCACCCGTAGTACAGGTACGTGGTCTGAAGCGCCAGGCTGCGGTTGCGCGCGTGCACCTCACTCTCTCCCTCGCCTTCGTCTCCACTGCTGCCGCCGTCCTCGCCGCCAGCGCCCGCCTCGTCAGGCGCTGCCGCGGCGGCGGCCAGGCTGCTGCGTGCGGCGTCACGACGCCGGGGCAGCGGGAAGGCTGCTGCCAGGAAGTTGTCCTTGATGGACATGACCATCACCTGCAGCAGTGCATTAAGTGGGTACGTGCCAAAGCATGCCTGTTCCTAACCAGCAGCTTGGCGGCGCATTGTGAGGCGCGCGCGGCAGCGGACGTTTGACCGCCGACCCAGATGGCCGGCCAGGTCAAGGCAAGCGAGCAAAACGCTTTCCAGACAACGGCCCGCGCAAGCCTGGCAAAAGGAGCTATGCGATACTCACCGTCTGGTCCTCGCGCTTGTTGAGCCGGAAGTACGCGAACAGGCTGCTGACCTGCTGCTTCTGCGCCGCACACGCCACACAGTCGTCGGGGGTAGCTGAAACTTCGCCAGAGGAGCAAGCAGGTGCGCTGCTCCACGTACGATCAATGCTAGCTTAACGAAAGCCAAGGATGCGGCGCAAACATGCCGCTGTGCTCCCGACCCACCGCGATGTTAACGGCCCGCTCCAGCCACGCGTTGCTAGCCGCCCAGTCATCCATGGAGGGCACAGGGGGTGGCTGCAGCTCCGCCAGCGCGCAGCAGGGCAGCGAAGCGAGCGCTGGCGCTGGCTCCATTGTTTTGGCGGGAAAGCTCCGGCCTATCGCCTGTCGCGCCGGTATGGCCTTAGCGCAAGGCGTCAAGACGCCTGTGAATTGATGGTACTTGTGTGGGCCGACAGCGCCCGTTGTTTTGGACCGCGGCGTGCAACTCGCGGTCAGCGGCGCCGTGTGAAGCAAGGACCTCGCATGCGCGCA
This sequence comes from Chlamydomonas incerta, assembly GCA_016834605.1. NCBI lineage: Eukaryota > Viridiplantae > Chlorophyta > Chlorophyceae > Chlamydomonadales > Chlamydomonadaceae > Chlamydomonas > Chlamydomonas incerta. The sequence goes on along the minus strand of JAEHOC010000017.1, from coordinate 587,658 downwards.
GCCTAGCGACTCATGGGGATAAAATACTGGTATGTCAGGAGCAGCTTTATATACGCAACCGCGATCTTTGATTTGCCAGCGGTGTTGTGAAGGCTGCGGGGCCCATCCGCGCCAGCAGTCCATGCGGCACGGGGGGTTGAGGGGACAAGCTTTACCTGTAGACCGGACGAGGGCGGCCACGCACGCACAGACGACGAACAAGACAGCACTCAGATTCACAGGTGTCACGTCGCAAGCTAAGGTGGAGCAGTGGGCTCTGTGCCGTCAGGCGTGTACCTCAGTTCTGAGCGAGGATGCCAGGTTTGTGAGATCCCCAGAGAGTAAGGATGCCAGGGCGTGGTCGACACTCGACACTGGACAGGCAAATAGGTCCATCGGTGGCAGCGGGCAGTCAATTCTATGGATTGTATATTATACCTGCCTGTATCAGGGTTTGGGGCGTTTGGCGGGCCCGCGCCTGGAACGACGGGGGAGTCGGGTTTAACCGCAACACGTGGCGTGTAACCCGTCGGATTACAGATGGCGGATGTAGCAGCCACCATTTTCCCCTGGCAATACATTGTAATTGTTGCCATGTGCAGAGCGTTTCGATGGACTTGCCTCCGGCGAGTCGCTGCCTTCTGAATATGCAGCTCGCATTCGCACACGCAAACTCAGACCTTGTGCGCCTAGCACTGCTGTGCATCGCATTTATAGTCGTGTGGAATTTGGTTGCTATTTTTCTAGTGCCTTTGCCCAAGCAGAGAGAGGAAGACTCATCGTCGGAACCGGCGGAAACGGCGAAGTCCCGCTGAGTATTCGTGCAGCCATCAACATTAGCCAAGCTTCATCTTAGAGCTGGAGACCAGGATTCCAAGGCTGAGCAGGGAGGGCGTCGCTTCATCAAGCGCCACATTAGGCCATGTGCACGCGCTGCCGGTGAGGGCTTCCTCACTTGGCGTGGAACGATATGGGCGTAGTCGAATAGCCGTAATCGGTCTGTAACAACTGGGCGCGGGTGCGGCGCGTACGACGGTTGATTGGAGGGCCGGCCAACCGCCACGCACACTGTCACACACACGGCGGACGCGGCAGCGAGCGCGTGGAGGCTCGCCGCACCGTGAAGCCCGACTCAAAGGCGTCTACCCCGGACAGGTGCGCATTTGATGCTTGTCAGCAGTCGGAGGGGATGAAGGCCACCAGGTGACCAGGCTGCACCGCTGCAGCGTCGGGAGGAGGCATGAGTCAGTATCAGGGCTGATCGAAATTCTGATTGTTCCGTTGTTGGTACTTGGCAGGGCACCTCGCCCTTCCCCCACCCCAGCCCTCGCCCCTCCAATCGCCCCTGACCCCGCCCCTCCGACTCGCTGCGGCGCATGCGCGTACAGGACCCTCCGACCCTGAAGGCCACAAAGGCGTATGGGCGGGCTTCAGAAGTTCGACACACATGGAGTCAGGGCAAGCCGTGGTGACAAGATGGCCACCCACAGGCTGGAGTCGTAGCCGGCTAACACGGACAGACGAGCTGATGGAGTGACACAATGTTCCAAGTGGTGTAAGAAGGATTGATGCTTTTCTGGAGCTGATAGTCTTGATTAGGGGCCAGAGTTCAACTTCGAGGTATGATTTCAGTCGCGCCCGCGCGTGGCACGCGCAGGGGTGCTGCGCAGCTGCCGTGAGACCGCATGTGCTGATTGATCACTGGCTGTCTGGCTTACAAGATGAAAGTCCGATCAGGGACTATTATGGAATGCATCGTCTCAATCACATCATTGCAGCGCCTGTCCATCTCTTGACTAAGTTGGGGTGGAACACGGTTGCCGCTAGCTGGGGCTATGCTAATGCACGTCCGAGGATCACGAATCTAATATACGCTCCACTGCTCATGGTCACAAAGCAATGTGAATGAATCGTCATGCATTTACTTGTAACCCCTGCCAAGTTCACCCACTGTCGGTGCGGTGCACTGACCCCGCATGCAGACAGCCCACGCTTGCCGCTTGCTCACCCCTCCAGAACCCCATGGCCCCTTCGCATACATGATACAGCATACTCGCGTTCCGCCTTCGCTAACGCCAAGCCACTCTGAACACAGTCAATCCTCCCTCCAGCACGGCTGATGCGCGCTGCTCATTACGCCACGCGATGGCACGCAATTGCCGAATCCAGGGGCGTGAACTTGAACACCTGGATGAGGATGTGCGTGTGAGTGTGTGAGGAGGAGCAGCGCGTATGGCGGGTCGGTGCGAAAATCCGAGAGGGCGGGAGGGCAAGATGACGAGCATGCGCGAACTTAACACGGAGCGTGCGCCACAAACACAGCCCAGCCGCACACCACCGTAAAAACTGACTTGTCCCCGCACTGCCCTGCCCCCCCATTGACTCACGGCTAGGTCCGAATCCAGGTACAGGACCGGGAAGACAGCCAGCTGGGGGAAGAAGGCGGCGCGGCTGCGTGTATGTTGCAAACATGGGGTTGTCAGAATCGAAGGGCCAAGTTGCGGGTAAGGATGCGTGTGCAGGCGGCGCGTGGAGCTGGAAGTTGGCATGTGCCCCGGCATGCCGCTATGGCGTCTCACCCAAGTGCGCCAACGACACCGTCGGGCGTGAAGAGCTGCTTTGCCGCGTCTGCAACAAATGAACAGTCGCATAACGTCACCGACGTCAACACGTCCCTATGCGCAGCGCCTGCAGATGTGACGGTTGTTCCCACCACCAACAGACCCACGTGCCCCTCGTTCAATCATGCAAGCAACGCTGGCACGCAACCACGGGGTGCTATGACCTGCTCGTGATGAAGGCGCGCACCTGCCGGGAGGTCGGCGCGCAGGCTATCCGCGCCGAAGTCGACCCAGAAGCGGTCAAAGGACACCTCCACCGCATCATCGTACTTGCGGGCCATGGTACCTGCAGAGACAGAAGCAGCCCACACATCGGCCACCGCAAGTCTTAGCATGAGCAGCAAGGAAGCACGAGCGCCGTGTACACGCTCTGCCCAGCTCGCCTCATGCTGGCACAACACAAGCAACGAGTGGCAGCACCCCGCACCCCCGCGTTCCCCATGCTCCGCTCACCTCCCGCCGACAGCCAGCCGTCGCCCACCAGCGGCGAGTTGTACTTCACGTTGGAGACCAGCGCGGTGCCGGTCAGGCGGTACTGGATGGGCGTGAACTGGGTGGACATGGCCGAGCTCATCTTGCTGATGTGCGGCGCGTAGAACACCTGCGCGGGCGGTTCAAACATTGGTCAGGGCGGCTTGAGGTATGGCTACCGCGCGGGAGCAAACGAAGAGTGTGTTTGGGGGACCGCGCGGGGGCAAACGAAGATGAAGAGTGTGTGTGTGTGTGGTGGTGGTGGGCGGTGGGCGGGGGGGGGGGGGTAGCCGTCCATGTGCACGGTACTTGGCGAAAGGCTTCAAAACCAAACCGCAAGCACAAGTAACAGCTACTTTATCACAGGGACTCAATCAACCTCAAAGCTGTGCGGTTGCCAAAGATTGGGCTGTGGTGCGCACCTGCCACGTTCCCTGCCCCAGCTGCACAGCGAAGCTGCCCGGCGCCACGGTGGGGTTTTCCAGGATAAGCTGCTTCACAGCGGGCTCGAACTGCTCAGCGCCATTGTACAGCCCCAGACCCTCCCCGAGCAGCTGCAGAACCTGCGAGGGGTTCGCGGCAACCGCGAAGGGAGAGGTGAGGTGAGGAGGCTATAGCCGTTGCGAGGGCTGTGTTGAGACGAGTGGCTATGGCAGCTTGTTTGCCCGGTCCCTGCTGCCAGCCACCCACATTGCGCCTACCTTTGCACGCCCCGTTGTGGGTGCCGACTGGTATAGCGCTTGCGACCCGGACTGGTAATTTCCGCTTTGTGTCGCGCGAACAACCAGCCGAGCATTTCGCCGGGGCCGGCATGGTGCGCCACGAGTTAGGCGGTTAGAATTGAGAAGTGAGGCCATTTTTGCCACGCAGGAGCGGAAGTCAGCGCCTTTCCTTGACCGAAACGCGGTCTCGGTGTTGCAGTTCGTGTGTATTATTGGCCCTGCCAGGTATATTATGCGTGCTGTATCATATGCATTTTAGGGGCTACTGTCCATCAAGAAGCCCGTTCTCGGATGCCAGGGTCCAGGATCCAAGAGCTTGAATCGCAGAATTGTTGAACCCACAATGGCACACACTGCAGGAAGGTACTTGCTGATAAACTACTCAACTCTGGGAGACTGCGTCGCGCCAGGTCGCCGACAGCTCTGCTAGTATTATGATGTGCAGAATAGGGGTCTGCCTCCGCTCTTGACCATGGCTGACGACCTCGAGCAGCTGAAGGTGCTCGAGGGGTGCTGCGTTCATGTGTGGCAGCGAGTGGACGGAGATGTCAGCACGACACAGGCCATTAACGCCAAACTGCGTGCGCTCGGCGCGAAGACGCTACCCCGTCTGACCAAGGAGGTTACGCACGTTGTATTTCAGCGCAAACTCCAGTCAACGGCGCAGGAGCGCAACGCGGAGGACGCCGACTTGCGGACCATATATAGCCGGGTGGGCAAGGTGAGGTCTCGTTATGCCGGCCGGTGCGCTTGTGCCCAGCTGACTCGCGATGCCCTGCCGCAGTATGAGCCGCGCGTATTTGTGGTGTCGCCGCTGTGGCTGCACCACTGCGAGGACACTGGCGCCCGTGCGAAGGTGGGTGGCTTCCGCAGTCCGCACGGCAGTCCGCCCTGGTCCGCCCGACCGTCCGACCTGCCCGAGCCCGCCTCGGTCGTGTAACCACGTTCGCCGCCACTGCAGGAAACGAAGTACCTGGAGCGCAAGCCAGCGGACCCCATCTTCCTTGTCGCCAGTCCCAACAAAACCGGTGCGTCTTCCTTCCGTGCGCACCTGCGCCGTAGACGCACCTGCGCGGCGCGGACCCTGTGCCACCTAGCCAGACCTAGCCATCGTCAATTCTCACACCGGGCACACACGAATCCTTGCTGCCGCGCAGCCTCGGCCGGCGCCAAGCGCAAGCGCAAGTCCCTGGCGCGGCCGCGTGAGCTGGTGGAGACGGCGGACGTGCACGATGCCCTTTTCAGCAGCAGCCAGCAGATCCGGGACCTCAACGCGGATGGCCCCCCGGCGCCCCTGCACGTCCGACCCATGTTCGAGGGGCTGTCCTTCGGCAGCACCTGGGGTGCGGCAGAGGGCCGGGGCGCCGGCGGCCTGGGCAGGCCGTCAGGAGAAGGCGGCGCGGGGGTAGGCGCAGCCACTGCAGAGCGCACGGGCGCAGCTGCGCTGTCGGATGTGGAGGAGGAGGACGAAGGTCAGTGCCGTACCGTATGTGCATCGGGGAATGCTTGACATCGGCGTTGGGCCCTGGCTGGATGGGGCATGCTTTCGCATCCCTTACATTTCTGTTATGTGTATGCCATCCTGGAAGGCCGCATGCCACATTGCTTTGCGTATATGCCACCCTGAAGGCGCCGCATGCCGAAACGTTCATGTGACCGCAGACTACCCGCGCCCGGCAAAGGCACCCTCACTGGCGTCCATCCTCGGAGGGGCCAAGCAGAGGCCCCTCCCCGGCGCAGCTGCAGCAGGCGTGGTGTTGCCAATTGCAACCAAGGTAGCGCCTAAGGCCACCAGCGCGGGCGGGCGGCCTGGGTCCATGGCACCTCCACGGCCGCCGGGGCCGGTGTCCGCGGCTGCTAGCAAGGGGCTGCGGCAGGGCACGCTGAACTTCTCTCTCGTGCCAAAAGCAAGCCAACAGCAGCAGTCGCAGCAGCAGTCGCAGCAGCAGTCGCAGCAGCAGTCGCAGCAGCAGTCGCAGCAGGGGGCCAAGCCGCTGCCGCCAGGGCCGCCCGCGGCGCAAGGCCCAGCACTACTCGGAGCGGGGCCTCAAGCCCAGCAGGTGCAGCACGGTGGCTCTGTCGCGGCACCGGGTCCCACTCGCACACTGGCCGCGGGCGTTGGCGCCCAATCATGCTCGACCTCCGCTGCAGCGCCTGGCACTTCCCTGGCGAGCAACAAGGGCGCAGCAGCGGCTGCCGACTTGTCCCTTCAACCAGCGGTTCACATAATGCAGCAGGATGCTTCGGGCCATGCCCAGGAACGGCAATTGCCGCTTGGACACCAGCAGGAGCCGCAGCGCGGGCAACAGCAGCAAACTGCAGGCGTTGCCGGGGGAACCAAGGACACAGGCGCCGCGGCTGTGGTTGCGCACACGCACACAGCAGCGGCCGGGGGCCCACAGCCAGTAATTCCAGTGGCGGCCGGGGGCAGCGCCAGGAATAAACCCCACCAACACACACCCCTGTCGCCCGACATGATGTCAAGGTCCCGGCGGCGCTCCGCGGCCGCGGCAGCCGCGTCAACGGCCGCGCCAGTGGCCGGCGAAGAAGTCGCCGCCGCCCCTGCTGCGCGCTACAGCCCGCTGCCCTGTGCGGTAGTGCCCTGCGGCGCGCCCTCCGCAGCCGCAGCGGCTTCAGCGGAGGAGGTCGCAGCGACGGCCGCGCGGCTGGGGCAAGCGGCGGTCCCCATCGCTGCCAGCGGTGTGGCGGCGATGGGTGCAGCCGCCGTGACGGTGGTTCCTGGGCCGCTGCCGCCGCGATCCAAGAGTGTGGGCCGCCGGTCCACTGTGGCACAGGACCCGGCAGCCCTCCCTGGACCAGGCCCCTCCCTGCAGGCTGCCGCCGCAGGAGCGGCAGCAGCGGCAGGCGCTGCAGCACCTGCCGCCCTAAGCGCGGCCGTCGCTGCGGCACTGGCGGCGGGGCCGGGCGGGCGCGCGGGCTCCACGGGCCGCCGCACCTCGCGAGCTTCATGCGCTGGTACGCCGCTTGGGGGTGCGGTGGCGGCAGCCATGCTGAGCGCAGGAAAGCTGGGGCGGGCGGGCATGCGCACGCCGCTCGGGGGCACGCCGGGGCCCTTCGGCTTCACGCCGCTTGGGACCTTGACTGTCCCGCGGCTCAAGTCTCAGAGCAGTGGCGGGTACGGCTCCTCGCAGTCTGCGAGCGCCACCCCAGAGCTACCGCACACCTCATCTGCGGCAGTCGCTGACGCCGCCGCCGTCGGAGCCGCGCAGGAGGCCGGCGGCGCGAGCGCAGTGCGTGGAACTGCTGAGGATGCAGCAGCCCGGCAGCCACAGCAGCTGCAGCAGCAGCAGCAACCAGGGCAGGAAGCTACAGCCCTCGCCGCCCACCCTCCTCTGACAACAGGAGCTCGGCGCACGACTCGCCGGTCCGGCCTGCCGCCAACGCCGCCGATGTCCTCGCACCGCAATGCTCTGACGCCGCTGGCGCTGGCGCCAGTGACAATCGGCGGCGGCAGCGGTGGTGCCGCGGCAGCAGAAGGAGCTGGAGGTGAAACACCCACGCTCGTGCGCGGCGGCCGCAAAGCTCCCGTGCAGGGCGCTGAAGCGACAGCGGCGTTGGTGGACTGCGGCGGCGAGGCAGGTCCCAGTGACGCACAGCCGCCGCAATGCCGCACGCGGGCTACGCCCAAGCGAGGCGTGCTTGTGCTGGAGCAGTCACCAGCGGCGGGGCGCTTGGCGCAGGCGGACCTGGCAGTACCGGCAACAGCCAAGGCCTCACCTGGGCTGCCGGTCGCCGCAGAAAGCGTCAGGGCGGGTGTAGACGCTGAGGCGGAGCCGGCAGCCGCACGCACAGGCCGACGCAGCGCGCGGAAGCCTGCTGCACCGCTGCTCCTGTCGCCGGTTTCTGCCTTGGACTCTCATGACAAAGCGGCGGCAGACGCTGGCGGCGCGCTGGCCGCGGCACCGCCAACTCAACAAGCTCTGTCGCCGCCGGCGGAAGCCCCGGCTTCCGTGCCGAGGCGATCCCACCGCCTTGCCAGCGCGTCACCATTGCCGCCTCGACCACCGTGCAGCGCAATGAAGGCGATCGGAGCAGCAGCGCAAGCAGCCGACGCAGCAGCACCAGGCGCTCTGCTCGCCTTCGCTTTCCCCATACCTCAACAGCTGCCGCGGCGCGTGGACGGAGACGGGAGGCCGGCGCCGCTGGCAGGAGGCTCCAGCGCAACTCTCCAAGCAGAGCAGCAACCAGCTGCCCCGCACTCTGCCGCGCCTGCAGGCGCTGGGCGCACGCCGGGCGCGGCGCGGAAGCGGCGGCGGCCGGATGGGGCGGCCGATGGCCCCGAGGAGCAGGGCGCCGGTCCCGGCACCAGCACCAAGGCGGCGGCAGCGGCAGTGGCGCTGCCGTCGCCAGCGCCCCGGACGCGGGCCCAGTCGCGCGCAGGCGCTGCCGCCAGCCCTGCACCGTCGCTGGCGCCCTCGCTTGCACCGCAGCAGCAGGCGCCACCGCAGCCGCTGGAGCAGCAGCAGGACACGAGGTTGCCGCCAGGCGCTGCCCCCGCGCCACAGCCGGGCTCGCCAGCCTCGCCGCCGCGGGGCGCGGTGCGGCCGGCGGCCAGCCACATCTCCGGCACGCCGCTGACCAGCCCCAAGTACTACACGCGCATGCAGCGCAAGCGCTTCAGCCGCATGGGCGTGGACCTGGAGCGCCTGCCGCCCGGCCAGCCCTTCACGCTGCAGCCCGACGGCACCGTCACCATGGAGGCCGCAGATGCGGCGGCTGCTGGCGCTGCTGCTGCTGTTGACACCGCGGGCACGGCAGAGGCAGCTGGGCCGGCAGTAGTGGTAGAGGGCGCAGCGAGGGCCGGTGTCGGTGCCGGCCGTGAAGGTGCGGTGGCTCCGAGCCCGGGCCCGCCGGCCAGTGCCACACGCTCTCGGCGGCGGGCACTTGATTGGGAGCTGGCGCGTGCCGGGGCAGGGCAGGACGCTGCAGCGGCGCCGTCGGCCTTGGGTGCTGGCGGCTCCGCTTCAGCGGCGGGCGCGGCTGCGCCTGTGCCCATGCCCATGCCGCTCCCGGTCAGCGAGGCCTGCACGGATGGAGCCACGGCGGGGAAGGCGGTCGCCCAGGCGTTGGGCTGCCGGACAGAACAGCTGCACGCGGTGCAAGAGGCGGAGGGCGAGGGCGAGGACGCATCTGCAATGCCTTCCCAGGAAGAGGGCGGCGCCGTGCACGACGGGCAGCGAGGCGCAGACCGGGGCCCGCAGCCTGCGAGGCTCCTCCACGCTGGGTCCACTCCCGGGGCAGCAGCCGCCTCGGGGCGGGTGCCGCGGGTGCCCGCGGCAGCGGGCGCCGGGTGCGGAGGCAGCAGTGCCCAGAAGGCCTCTGGCTTGGCAGCCGAGCCCAGGGCCGCTGCTGCCGAGGTGTCGGCGTTGGCGGCAGCAGCAGCGGGGCCAACAACACAGCGTGGGCGCCTGAGCTTGCGCAAGACCGCCGCACCGGCAGCGGGACCGTGCCCCAATTCCTCAAAAGCCGTGCCCGCCACTAGCATGGAGGCGGGCGCGGCGGGACCGGCGGCACCTCCCTGCCCAGCCCCTGGTGCGACCGCGGCCGGCGCGGCGGCAGCCAAGGACACGCCGGCAGTCCGGCCACCTGCGCCGAAGACGGCAACCGGGCGTAAGCGGCTGGCCGCCGCAGCCTCCGGCGACGACCAGCCGCCAGCGTCGCCAAGTGCGGCGCCGGCCAAGGGCGCCAAGCGGCGGCGCACCATGCCCGCGCACACCTCGACGGCCTCGCTGCTGCCGCCTGCGGGCGCTGCGGGTGCGGCCAAGGCGGCCCCCTGCACGACCGTCAAGGTGGGCCGCGCGGCCGGGGGCACCGCGGAGCCCGACACGCCCGCGCCTGCCAACACTGGGCCCGCGGCCACCGCCGCCGCCGGCGGCTCTGCAAGGCCAGCTGCCAACAGGGCCGCCGGCGCCGCCGCAACAGGCGTGAAACGCCCCCGGGCCTCGGCCGCCAAGGGCGGCAAGGCGGCCGGCGCCGCCACGTCCACAAAGGCAGCCGGCGCTGCCGCCGCCGGGGCGCTGCTGGGCTCTGCGGCCTTCAACTCCGCCGTCTTCATGGACGGCATCGCCTCAGCCTTCCCCGCACCCGCCGCGAGCGCCGGGGCGCCTGGTGGGCAGGCCGCTGCTGCTGCCGCGGCGCCATCCGGGGCCGGCGCGCCGGCGCTGGGGCAGTACCCCCCGCGGCAAGGACCACCCCATGCGGGCGGGGGTGCGCTACCTGGCCCACACGTCCGTGGACCCAGCCACGGCGGCGGCGGTCAGCGCGGCGGCGCGGCAGCTGGGCGGCGCCAGGTGCGGAGCGGTTGCGGGCGAGGCGGGCAGGGCTGTGGGGAATCGGGTGCGACGCCTGAACATTCAGTTGCGTCGACATGATGGAAGCGCTAGGCAGCCTCGCATCCTGTCTCACCTACCTCACGTGCCCTCTCCGCCTATCTAGTTCGGTTGGTTTAGCCGGGGCTGGTATTCACAACCCCTCCCACACACACTCGCCTCATGTATGTAATTTCGCACGCGTGTTTGGCGGGTTTGGTCCGTCGTTTTTGTTGTTTAACACTCGCCTCCCCCCTCCTCACCCGCCCTCGCCGCCGCCCAGGCTGTGCACGCCCGGCTACGAGGACGGCCACCTGACGCACTTGGTGGTGGGCGCGCCCGACCGCCGCACCGTCAAGGTGCTGCTGGGCGTCGCCAACGGCGCGCTGTTCGTGACGCCCGCCTGGGTCACCGAGTCGCTGGCGGCGGGGCGCTGGCTGCCGGAGGAGGACTTCCGCGTGCCGGTGGGTGGGCGGGTGGGTGCGTGGGTGGGTGGGTGGGTGGGTGGGTGGGTGGGTGGGTGGGTGGGTGGGTGGGTGGGTGGGTGGGTGGGTGGGTGGGTGGGTGGAGGTTCTGAGGCTGTGAATTAGGATGGTGGGTGATCGGGCAGCCGCGAGAGAAGCTGGTAGCCGCCGTTGCTGGGATGAGCGCGGCGAGGGATGCCCGTTTGACGTCGTGCTCTCCCTTCCTCCTCCCCAGGGGCCCTTCGCGGCCACGGCAGCCGCTGTGCGCGTGCAGCTGCAGCTGCGCGCCCAGCAGGAGCAGCAGGCCGGCGCGCCGGCCGCCGCAGCGGCAGCCTCCGGCCCGAGCGCCCCGCGCTCGCCGCGCGCGGGCGTGACCGCCAAGCCGCTGGGCGGGCGCCTGGTGGCGGTGCACAACGCGCAGTGCAACGGGCCGCGGCTGGTGGAGGCGCAGGCGCGCAAGGCGGACGTGGAGAAGCTCGTGGTGGTGAGTGGGTGGGCTTTTAATTCTGGGGGCCGAATACTGTGTAAGGCGGGGTCCGGACTGCTGCTCGGGGTTCCAGAATAATTGAATAAAGTTCTGCCGTATGCATGGCACGACATGCTAACGTGTCAGGCCGTCATGGCCCGACGCCGCTGCTGCACGATACCAGCTGGATTACCGTCGCTTGTGGCGCTGACTGGCATCCCTGGGATGTGCTGCCGCCCTGTGTCAGGCGCTCGGTGGTCGAGTGGTGCCGGTCCGCTCGGCCGCGCTGCTGATCATGGTGGGTGGCGGCGGCGAGGCGCAGCACGGCGGACGCGGTGGCGGCGGCGCCGCTGGGGCGGGAGCTGCGGCGGCAGACCGGCGGCCCCGGCTCGGCGGAGTGGCGGGGTCGTCTTCGATGGTGGTGGCGAGCGAGGAGTGGCTGATGCGGATTGCGGAGACGCACGTGTGGCAGGAGCCGACGCCGGCGAACTGATACCGGTATACGGCAGCAGCGTAGGCAGCCAGCCGCTTCACACATGTGTCGTTTAGCTAGGAGGGTCATGCTTCATCAGGTTGCATGTGTACGGTAGTCTGCATCTTATGACATGGAGAGCACGAGAGGTAGTGGCCACCCGTGACGCCACGATGGATCCACATTCATGGCTCTATTCACTGCCAAAGCTGTGTGGACGTGCGCACATTCATTTAGCGCGTTAGGCCTCGCCTCAGAGGCTGCTATAGCCTGGGCCGTGCGCAGCGTGCCAGAGGCGGATGTGCACCCTGCAGAGGCCCATGATCGCACACGTGGCTTTCGCTGGCTTGTGTGGGAGTCTGGAGGCAAGCTGCCTGCCTCCTCATGCTGGCAAGCGGGGTGACTGGCGGATGAGACACCCAGTCAGACACGCGCATCCGTACGCAGCGCAGTACGGGGTTGAGTGGGGCAGGCGCGCCGAACGGGGTGCCGCGGCCAGCGGATGGTAGAGATAGGCAGCAGGCAGTGGTGCATTGAGCCCTGGCCAGGATATCGTTGTGGGAGGCAGGGCAGGCGCAGGGTGCTGCACGGCTGCTTCATTCACCGAGTTCATTGCTTCGAGAACCACCGCTGCCGTGTAAGGAAGGTAGCCCAGGCTACCGCATGATGCAGGGCAAGTCCACCATCCCACTTTGTCAGCGTGGCCTGTCTGGCTCATCAGTTCAGGGGCACCCGAATGCACACCGTCTCCGGCTTCTGCATACGTTGCAATGACTGAGCACCTGCCCCGCGTGCATCCCTGAACAGCAGCATTGCCAACGCGTTACGCCCCCGTGCGCTTAGTACATTGTATTCGTAACTCTGGGCCTCTCCTGGATGTCAACTTACGAAATCAACCAACAACAACAACATTTGCCTCGTAACAAGGTTCTTGCTGACAGCCAGCGTGATAGCTCTAAACTCGCGTGTGCCCTCGGACGTCTTCCCCGTCACAGACCCTTCACTTAACGGTACTCCAGTCTTTCCCACTCCCACGGTCCCACCGCCTTCCGGGCGCCCTGTTAATACCGTAATCCACATATGCGCGTGACGCCTGCCCGTGAGAGCCAGGACATGGACAGTCAGGAGGGGGGATGCCGCATGATTTGTGCGACCTGCTAACCAATGATATCTGTACCTAACCGACACCCGCAACTTGGACTAATGTATAGGAGCACGCCTTGCCTTGCACGCCGGTCCCGGCGCCGTTCATCTGTGGGCGTTCATGTGTGAACCCAACGATATGGAAACGGTAGATAGCGCCAGCGCAAAACACCTCAGTACACAACCAAGGGCCCACGGCTGGCCACTGCATGAACAAGTGTGCACAATTCCTCTTTGACTCATGGGCAGGTCAAGGTCAGCCCACTCATGAGGCCCACTTCCAATGCGTTGCAACTACGGCGCATTACACACCCACAGAACTTGACATACCCCGACACCAGCCAACCGCCTTACGCAGCACGCCTACAATCGTTGCTGCAATCAAATACATCACTTTGAAACGGGATGGCGGCTATTTCCTAGCCGCAGGCTGGTCCCGGGACAGACGTGACATCTGTGGCGTCGTCGTGTGTGCACCGCTAGCACCCGGTGCCCTCGAAGGCCTCAGCCCGCCCGAGCCCGGCCGCGCTGGAACCGATGCGCGCGGCGGCTGTGGCGTTGCTGACTCTGCTGCAGCCGCCTCTGTGCCGCCGCTGCCAGCCCCACCCTCCACAGCAGCCCCAGCGCCGTCGCTTGGGTTGTCGCCAGCGCCCTGCCCGCCCTTGCCGCCCGTCGACACGGCCGAGCTGCGCTCCAGGCCCGCAACGCTGGCAAGGCTGCAGCGGCTGTGCCCGCCCTCGGACGTCGACTCCGGCACCGTCGACAGGCTGCCCTTCACCGTGAGCCGTAGAGCCTCCTCATAAGAGCTCCGCTCCAGTCCCTCGTGCAGTGGGGGCAGCGGCTGCGGCCGGAAGCCGCTGCCGAAGCCGCCGCCGAAGCCGCCGATACTGACCAGGCCCCCACCCCCGCTGCCAAGGCCGCTGCCGAGGCCGCTGCCGAGGCCGCTGCCGCTGGCGCCGCTCGCCGCCTCCAGCAGCTCGGGCGCCTCGAACGCCAGCGAGAAAGTGTCGTCGTCCGCAGCGCTGTGCTGGCGCTGCAGCTCTACCTCTAGGCGCGGCAGGCTGGGCCGCTCGAAGGGGCCGTGCGCAACGGCAGCAGGCGGCGCTGCGTCGGTGGGCGGCGCCGCCGTCAGCGAGCTGACCAGGTCCACCAGCGGGCCGGAGGTGCTCTCGCGGCGGCTGGTGCTGAGGGACTGCGGCGGCACCAGGTCGCCCGCGCTCGGGTAGCTTGGGACATGAGGCGCCGCGCCGCTGCAGGACACGCCGCCGCCGTCGCCTTCGGAGGCGGGCTGCGAGGGCGCATGCTTGCGCCCCATCACCGCGGCCTTGATGGCCTCGAGGATGTTACTGCCGGTGCTCTTGCTCGTCCCGGACATCGGCCGGGGCAGCGGCGACGTCTGCCGCGCAATGCCGCCGCCGGCGCCGCCGTCCAAGGACCCGGACACGCTGTCCCTGGACCGTCGCGGGCCGAGGGCCAGCGTGGGCGCCTCCGACTCGCCGGCGCTGCCCTGGCCGCCCAGCAACTGAAGCAAGCCGTCTCGCCGGAACACGGGCGCCCCCGTGTCTGCTGTAATCGCTACCGGCAGCCCTGCGTCCGCCGCCTGCGGCGACGGCATGCGCGCCGCCGGCATCGGCGCCGCCGCCGCCAGGCGGCCAGGCGGTGCCTGGTGGGTTGTTGCCTGCCGCGCGCGGAGCTGCGGCGTGTCCAGTCCGAGCCACGACGAGGGGTAGTTTGCGGCGGCGGGGTAGGGGCCGGCTGCAGCGTGCCAGGTGGATCCTGCGGCGTCTGCGGCGCCCATGCCGCCCGTGCTGTAGCCCGTGGCCTCCCAGCCGGAGTATGAGGAGCTGCGAGGCCCGGCGGAGCCGCGCCGAGCGCGCGGGTTGCCATTCCAATACTCCGCCGCCCCACCCCAAGCGCCCCCGAGGACTTGACCGCCACCAGCAGTCCAGCCACCAGGGCTGTTTCCGCCGCTGCCGGGCGCGGAGCCGGCGCCGGGGCCCATGGACGCCGGCACGATGCCCAGCCGCGACCGGCGCGCGCGCCAGGACGGGGTCTGGGCGAGACCGCCGATCGCGCCGCCGTCCATACCGCCCACCGCAGGGAATGCGCCGGAGTGCTCGTGCTGCTGCTGCTGCTGCTGCTGCTGGTAGTCCACACTGCCCGGCTGCCGCACCGTGCCGGCCAGCCCGGACACAGACAGCGGCGAGCCGAAGACGCCGCTCCCAACGCCGTAGCCCACAGCGCCGCCGTGCATGCCGCCGCTGCTGCCGCCGCCGGCGTGCGGGCCCCAAGGCCGGTGCATGCCGGGGCCGCCGACGCTGCTGCTGCTGGGGCCCCTGCTGTCCCCGCCCATCGAGCTCGGGACCGCCATACCCTGCTGCTGTCCGAACGCAAAGCCGCTGCCGCTGCTGCCGTACGAAGCGGCTGTAGCAGCAGCCGCGCCGGCCACAGAGCCCGGCATCATGGGCGTGCCGTTGAAGGAGCACGGGATTGAGCTCGAGCCCGAGTCGATGCCGCCCGCCAGCGATGCGATGCCGCTGAACGTGGGCATGCCGTCGGTGCCGGATCCGCTGGCCCCCGCCGGCGCCCACGGGCCGGGGCCGGCAGGCCCAGCCATGGGCGCCGCGCCCGCGGCAACCCACCACGGCGCGCCCGCCCAGCCGCTGCCGGGTGAGTCCAGTGCAGGCGGCGGCGGCAGTGGCTGGGCGGCGGCGGTGGCCGCGGCGACGGCTGCGCCCGTGAAGGCGGGGCCCGGGAGGTCGGGCGTGAGGTCGGTTGGGTCGTGCATGCGGCCGTGCGTGGCACGCGAGAACCGGGGCTGGTCGGGATCCAGATTGAGCGCGGCGGCGATGGGGCCGGCGTAGCCGGCACCATAAGATCCCGGGAACGGCATGTGGCCTGGCGGCTGTGGCTGCTGTGGCGGGCCCATGGGTGCGGCCATTGCGGACGTGGAGAAGCGCGGGCCCATGCTGCCGGCAGCGGAGGCGCCGGCGCCCAGGCTGGCGACCTCGTTCAGGTTGGGACGCGCGAAGGGCGCTGCTGCTGCTGCTGCTGCTGCAGGCGGCGCCGCCATCATGGGCATCGACGCGGGCGGCAGCTGGTGCGAGTAGCCCGAGTGCTGCATGGCCGAGAACGATGGCAGCGCGGGCAGGTGCCCTCCCACCACCACCATCCCGGCGCCGCCGGCACCAGCACCCGGCAGCATGTACGGCGCGCCGCCGTCGCCCGGACCACCGCCGCCGGCCTCAGCACCCAGGCTCGGCCGGATGAAGCGCGACGCGCCGCCGCCCTGAGCCGCCAGCCGTGTGGCCGCGTCCTGCAGGGCGGTGGCGGTCAGGGCGGCCGCCTCCGCCTCCGCGACCGCGTCCGTCGCAAGCGTGCCCCGCGACGGCCGGACGAAGCGAGCGGCGGGGCCCGGCGCCGTCGCCGGCAGCATGGGCACCGGCGGGCAGTCTGTGAGGAGATTGTTGCCGAAGCTCGGGCGCGCGAACGGCCCTGCAGTCGCTGCCGCTGCGCCGGACAGGTGCTGCCCGGCAGCCGCGGCCTCCGCCTCCGCCATTGCTGCCTCCTGCTTCACGCCGAAGCTGGGGCGGATGAAGCGACCCAAGGCCGCAGAGAAGATCGCAGGCCGTGGGGGCGGCGCCGGTGTTGGCGCCATAGGCGGTGGCACGGGCGATGTTGCGCCTGCGGCTGCAGCGGTCCCTGCCGTTATTCCGGAAAATGTTTGCGAAGTCGGCACCGGTAGCGACGATGACGTCCGCTCAGGTTCTGCCGTGTCCACCGCCGCCACCGCTGCCTGGATTTCTGGGCCAGGCTCCATCGCTGCTGATGTCGTGGTGGCCGTGGGTGCAGATGCAGCGTGTGGCTGCCCCTCCTGCTGTGCGGCTGCTGCGGCGGCGGGCTCCGCAGCGTCGTGCTGGTCTGCAGGCGACGGCCCCGCAGCATACGCATCCGCACCGGCCGGCCCAGCCGCGGCCGCCGCCGCCGCCGCCGCAGCGCCCGCAGGCGCACTGTCGGCGTTATCGCTATGCGGAGTGGTACATGCGCTGCTGGCTACTGTGGTGCCGTCAGCCGTGGCAGCGCTGCCAGCACGCCCTGCCGATGACGAGGCGCCGCCCTCCCCACTCAAACCCGAGTGCGCCCAGCGCAGGGGCGACGCCTGGGCATCCGCCTGCTGCGTCGTAGCGCCATCCGTCCCGGTCCCGGTGACCGTGACCGTCACGGCCGTGCCCGTGCTGGTGGCTGCGTTGCTGGCCGCACCGGAGCCGGCGGCACTGCCCGCGGCTTGGTGCTCCGCCGTCTCCTCCTCCGCCTCCAGCACGGTGGGTAGGTCCGGCCGGCCGGCCCGCGGCAGCTCGGCAGGAACCGTGAAGGCGATGACTGCGCCGCTACTGCCACTGCTGCTACTGCCGTCAGGCCTGGTTGCAGCAGCAGGTGTAGCGGGGCCACCGCTGCGAAGGCCCGCCGACAGTCCTGCAGGAGCCGATGCCCCGTCGTCGCCAGCAGCCGCGACGGCCGCCACCAGCACCGTTGCAGGCACAAAGCTCGGGACCACGTGCTCCGCTTGATCGGATCCGGCGTCGCCCTGCTGCTGTTGCGGCAGCGCTGCAGCGGATGGCCGGGTGCTGGGGGGCGGCGCGAGGCCTGGGAGCTGGGCGGCTAGTGCGGCGGCGCTGCTGTGGCTGCTGCTGAGCTGGTCTGACGGCCATTTCTGCAGCGACGGCATGGGCGCCCCAGCGCTGCTGCCCTGATGCTGCGACGCCCGGAGCGGCTGTCCGGCAGGGCTGGCAGCCGCCGTGCTGTCCGACCGGGGGAACCTCTCGCTGCCGTCGCTGCTGCCGATGCCAAGCCACACGCCGCTGTCCGCCACAAAGCCGAAGCCGGTGCTGACGGCGGCGAATCCATCTGCCGCCCCGCCTCTGCCGGCACCCGGAGCGGCAGACGCATCGCCCGCGACGACGTTGCCGCCCTGTTGCCGGCTGGCGCCACCGCCGTCCGCGCCGCTGCCGCCAGTGCCGCCGCCGCTGCTGCGGCTGCCAGCCTGGCTGTCACCCGCCGGCCGGCCCGTGGCATGCGCAGCCACCGTCGCCGCCAGGACGCCCGAGCCGAGCATGGCGCCGACGGAGTCCGAGGCGCCCATCGCCGACAAACCGCTGGGTGAGGAGCCGAGCCGTATGCCGGCCAGGCCTTCCTCTCCTCCTCCGCCGTACGTCGACGGCGCCAGTTGCCGCGCGACGTCGTGTATAGCAGCGCGCGTGGTGGTGCCGTCAATGCCAAACAAGAGGCCGCTGTTTAGTTCCTGGCTGCTGCTGCCGCCAGCGGCGGCTTCGCCCGCCAAAGCGGCTGCCGCTGACGCGGCTCCAGCCGCTGTGGCGTAGTTGGCCAACGGCGGGCTGCCCGATTGTGCGTGTGGCGGCGGCCTCGTCGCCGGCGTATGCGCACCAGTCATCACCAGGCTCCCGCCGGACGCTGCAGGAAAGCACACGGCCTCGCCGGTGGACTGCTGGCGTTCGGGGCCATTGCTGCCCACCTCGCCGCCGCCGCCGCCACCGCTTTTGCTGCTGCAGCTGTTGGCGGTCTCCAGACTGCTGCCGCCGCCGCCGGCTGCAATGGAGGCGGCTGCGTCAACTCCCATGCCGTGCCGGCCGCTGCTGCCGCCCGACCTCCAGAGCATGGCCTGCTGCTGCGCCGCAAACGGCGACAGGGCGCCCGCCGACGCTGCGCTCGCCATGTGCGGCGGCGGCCCGCCGAAGCCGCCGCCAGCGTGCGCTGCCTGCCCTGCTGACCCCGCCGCTGCCACTGCGCCCACCGACGGCGCGCTGGGCGCGTGATGCATGCGAGACGCGTTTCCTTCAAGCATGCCCGGCCGCGGCATCAGGCCGAGAGGAGACAGCGGCGCGTCCGGTGAGCCGCCTGTCATGGTTGCCATGCTGCCATAGCTGCTGCTGTTACCGTTGACCGACGCGCCGTTGACCGACGCCTGTGTGCTCATCATCAGCGCTGACCACCACTCCTGCTCCGAGCCCATGCGCGACAAGTCGCGCTGCATGGATTCGATCATGTTACCGATCTGCTTGAAGGTGGGGCGCTGCTTGTGCGCCGGCTGCATGCAGGTGCTGACCAGCTGCGCGTAGGAGCGCGGGCAGGAGGGCGGCAGGTGCGGGAAGCCGCGCTGGTGCACCAGGCGGCCCTGCGGGCCGTACGTCCAGGCGCAGCGGCTACAGTACAGCTCCCACAGCACCACGCCGTAGGAGAACACGTCGGCAAAGCGCGTCAGGTTGCCGGCATTCGTCACTGCACATGGGGTGCGGGGGGGGGGGGGGTTGGGGTCAATGTGTGTGAAGGATGCAAGAGCAGGGTAATCTCGTGTGCATGTGCGGCCACAGCAGTGCCTTTGCAAGCCGAGGCCCCCGCGGTGAAGCGCTTCCGACAGGCGGAAACCCGCAGCAGCCTACCGGCCTCCGTTTCGCTCACCCTCGGGGGCGGTGTAAAAGGGCGTGCCGCGCTTGGTGTTGGACACGTGGCTCTGCTCCGCATGCATGTGCACGGACAGGCCAAAGTCCGCAATCTTGGCGGTGTAGCCCAACACGCTGGCATCCTCGCGCCTCAGGAGCACGTTGGCCGGGTTTCTGCATGGGTGGGGGCCGTGAGCACGTCAGTATTGTGCAATGTCGGCGCCCTAGCTATAGTGAGACCAGTGTTGTTGGCGCTGTGCTGCAGATGTCAGATGACTCACAGGTCTCCGTGGATGATGTTGCGCTCGTGGAGGTACTGCAGGCCGCTGGCAATCTCGCGCGCCATCTGCAGGACCCACTCCATCTGCGGCGTGCCGGTGCCGGGGTTGAGGAAGGAGCGCGCCTGGATGGCGTGGCGGAGCGAGCCGCCGTCGCAGAACTCCTGCACGATGTAGAGGCGCCACTCCTGGATGACCTGCGTCTCGTTCATGATCTGCAGGCCCGTCATGGCGCCACCGCGCCGGCTGTCCACGTGCATGGGCTTGAGGTCGCAGGTGTAGGTGGTGACCACGTTGGGGTGGAAGATGGACTTCGACAGCGCCGCCTCCATCAGCGCCGCGTGGCGGCCCTGCGTCACCGCGTCCGCAGTCAGCGTCATGGTCTTCACCGCCACCTGCAGCCCCTTCCACAGCGCCTTGTACACGGTGCCGAAGGCGCCAGAGCCCAGCACCTGCTGAATGACCAGCTGGTTCTCATTCAGCCGGCTCTCCACGTCGGCGGTGAGCTCGCTCAGGGCCGCCTCCAGGCCGCCATAGCCCGATCCGCCAGCCGGCCGGCCCCGCACCAAAGCGCTATTACTGGAGGCGGCTGCGCCGGCGCCGCCACCGCCGGGCCCCGTGTTGCCCCAGCCGCCCCCGGCGCCGCCTGCCGGGGCCCCCAGGGCGCGCATGCTGGAGGAAGGCTGCAAGCCGATTGGGCTGGCCGCCCCCGCGGCAGCAGCAGTTGCGTGCAAGGACGCGGCAGAAGCAGCGGCCGCCGCCTGCTGCCGCCGGACGGCGGCAAGGGCGGCGGCGTCATCCGCGCCAATCGTGAGGGCGTCCACCCGGAACAGGTTGGACAGCGACCCCACAAGCATCTTGCCGATCCCGGCCTTTGTGCCAGCGCCCGCCGCGCCCGAAGGTGCACGAGGCGGCGGCAGGCCGCCGCCGCCGTAGCCGGCCGCCGCCATCGCCGCGTCAACGGCCTGCGCGATTGCCGCCGTCGTGCCGGTGCCGTGGCGGCTCAGCGATGGTGACGTCCCGTTGCTGTATCCAGGAGAGGGCGCTGCCCTGGGGACAGCAGCTGTCGCAGCAGCGCCGCCGCCATTACCGAAGCCGTCTCCGGCCTGCCCACCTGCTGCGGCCGGGACCCAGGCATACGACCCACTTTCCCTCCTGTTCTGCGGCACAGGAGAATGTAGTGCTGCGGCCGCAGCAGCAGGGGCCTCGCCGGGCGGCAGGAAGCCGCCACCGGTGCTGGTACCGCGGTGCGCCGGCGCAGGGGCAGCGGGCGTGCCGTTTGCTGCGCCTTCAGAGCCCTCAGCAGCCGCGCGCTCGGCATCATTGCGTGTCGGTAGCACGCCGCCCAGCAGAGCCTTAAGAGCGAACGCCCCGCCAGTCCGCCAGCTGCTGCTGGTGCTGATGCCACCCGCCGCCGGGGCGGCAGCGGCCTGCGACGCTGCTGCTGCCACCCCTGCCCCTGCCCCCGCACTGGCACCTGCCGCAGACGCTGTTGCTGCTGCCCCAACAGCCGTCTTCTCGCTCGATGTGCTCTCGCTGCTGAGGTCTGTTACTGAGTTGCGCGACAACTGTGACAGCCGCGACCGTGGGCCGCCGTCGCTCATCATCGGGCTGCGCGCAAACGGAGACGCCTGCGTCAGCGTCGACTGCGCCGGCGCCTCGCCAGCAGCACCGGAAAAGGTGGAGGCTGCAACCGGGGCGGCGGCGGCGGCGTGAAGCACACCGCCCGCGTCCACCATTCCGCCCAGTGGGGCGGAGGTGCGCCACACGGGCCGGCGGCCGGCGTGTGCTGGGGGCGGCGAATCGTGCAGCACGGATAGCCCTGCTGCCGCGCCGCCGGCACTGGCGCTGGCGCCGTCTTGCGAGCTCCCGGTTCCGTTGGTTGCGTAGCCATGGGCGCTCACCAGCCGCCGCACGCCGCGGGGCCCTGAGACGTTCCCTACGCTGCCGTTGCCGCTGGCGCCTGTGCCTGCGCCGCCAGAGCCAGACGAGATCACGACGCCGCTGCTCCGCCTGCCCATTCCGCTGCTGCCTGCTGCCTTTGCTGCTGCTGCAACGCTGCCGCCGCTACTGGCCGAGGGCAGATCTTGGCTGGCCTGTCGTGCGGATAGGCTGGTCTGTAGCTCCTGCCGCCCGCTGCCCGGCTCGAGCTGCAGCGCCAGCTGAGAAGCCGTTGGCAGCTCATCAGACGCATGCAGTCCCGGCTGCATAGCAGCCGCTGCAGCCTGCGCCGCCGCTGTCCCTGCCGGTGGCGGCAGAAGCGCGTGCTGGTTGGGCTTGGTCGCCCGGGGTAGCTGGTGCCGGGTAGCGCCGGGGGAGTCGCCGCCGACAGAGCCCGACGTGGTTGTCCAGCCCGCCGCGGTGCCATACGTGTTGGCGGCGGCAGAGGAAGCGGACGTGAGCGTTGCCGCTGTGACAGGAACCATCAGCATCATGCCATCGGCCGCCGCGGCGGCGGCGGCGTCTTCCGACTGCTGTGGCTGCCGCACCGCCGGCGGGCCCACGTTACCGGTTGTGCCGTCCACTGCAAAGGCGCCAGGGCTGGCAGGCGGCGACGAGCGTGCGCTTCCTCGCGCGAGTGCGG
Organism: Chlamydomonas incerta; assembly: GCA_016834605.1. NCBI lineage: Eukaryota > Viridiplantae > Chlorophyta > Chlorophyceae > Chlamydomonadales > Chlamydomonadaceae > Chlamydomonas > Chlamydomonas incerta. Next base: position 565,674 of record JAEHOC010000017.1, on the reverse strand, counting down.
CCATCGCCGCGGCAGGGGATGCCAGGGGCGAGCCGCGCCGAGGGGGAGACGGCCCCGCGGCGGCGGCAATGGGGCCGGTCCCAGGGCTGTGCTGTAAATGCTGCGGCGGGCTGGGTGGGCTGCTGCCGCTGTTACCGGCGCCGTACGGCGTCGCCGCAGCCGCGGCGGCCGCAGCCGCGGCGGCCGCAGCCGCGGCGGCCGCAGCCGCGGCCGACAGCGGCGGCGTCGACACCGCCGCGGCCATGGCGGCGAGGAGCGCGGCGCTGCTGGGCGGCATGACGTGTGCGGCCGAGTCATCCTCACCATCCTCACCATCATTGCGGTCATGGCGGTGGTCGTGGTCGTCAACACGATCCAGCAGCAGCGGACCCTGGCGGTCTGCCTGCGCCAGGGCTGCAGCTGCCTGCATCTCTGCGCCAGCCGAGTACGTGGCCAGTGTGGGGTCGGTCGCGCGCGGCGGGCTGCTCCCGGCGCCAGCCAGCGGCTGCTGCAGGCCGCCGCCCCAACAAGGGCTGATTTCGTCAGCATGGTCAGCGTGGTGGTTCTGGTCGTTGTTATGATGGCGGTGACTATGGTGATGGTGGTGGTGGTGGTGCAGATGCAGTCGCTGCGAGCTAGCAGCTGACGCCGCCGTGCTGCCTGCCGCCGCCGGCTCTGCGCCCGCTGGCGACGGCGGCGCCTCGCCCGGATACATACTCCGCGCCGCAGCCTCCTGCCCTGCTGCCGCGCCCATTGCCTCAGCCTCAGCCCCCGGCTGCATTCCCGCATACCAGGTCTTCGATGCGCGGTCGTCAACAGCAGCGGGGCTGCTGCCGGGATCGCCGGTGGCGGCGGCGCCGCCGCCGTCGGCCTTGGCGCCACTGCCTGCGGAGGTGAGGGCCGCGGAGGCGGCAGAGGCCGCGGCCGCCACGGCGGCAGTTGCGCCCCTGCGGAGCAGCGACAGCTTCCTAAAGAACGCAGTGCCGCCCGTGGTGGCGCGGCTCTGCCCGCCGCGGCTGTCCGACGACTGCTCCACCCCGGGCACGTGCACGTAGCCGCTGCCTCCGCCGCCGCTGCCGATCGCCGAGGAGCGCTGCCCCGCCGCCACCACTCCCGCCGCACCGCCGGCTCCTCTGCCGCTGCCGTCGCCAAAGCACGCGTCGTTGCCGTCGCCGCCGCCACCGCCCATGCTCAGCTCATACGCCGCAATCTCCTCATCCAGCAGCGCCATGCGCTTCATGTGCACGTTGACGTAGCGCTCGGGGCCGTTGCGGTCGCGGTACAGCAGCGCCGCCACCAGCGCCACGCATACCAGCACCACCACGCCCACCGACACCAGCGGGATGACCCACTTGTTGGTGTGCGCCGTGTTGCCGTACTCCAGATCGGCGGAGCCGTCCGAGCCGGGCGGCTTGGGCGCCGGCGCCGGCACTGCGAGGCGGAGCCAGCAGCAGGTTGGGATGGTTGGGATGGTTGGGATGGCTGGGATGGTTGGGATGGTTGGGAGTAACGGGAGCGGGAGCCAGCGGCGGAGGCAGGTAGGAAGGGTTCGTTAGCTAGCGAGGCACCGGCTGGCAGCGGTAGCGGCAGCGGCAGAGGGAGTGGCGCCTAGGCAGTGACCGCCGCACCGAATCGTGCATGTGGCGCCAGTTACGTGCCCACCACCGAATCGCAAGCAACGCATTCAGGCCCTGCCCTGGTGTTTGATGGGTTACTAGCTACCATACTCACGCGGCAGCAGGTACTCGAGGTCGTAGCGCTGGTAGGGCGCCACGTCATCCCGCAGCACCACATCCCGAAGCCGCACGCCCATGCCCTGCGAGCCGCCGGGTGTGCAGGAGCGGCGGGCGGCACACACAGGAAGAAACAGCAGGGCAAGTTGGAATCGATGCCGTACTGGTGCGGGCGGCGGGCGGGCTCCACGCCAACGAACTGATTACGGGCGGGGTGAGCGCCCGCCCCAAAGTTCGTACGGCAGCCGTGCCGTAGGCGTCCGTGCATCCGTACTGTACCCACACCAACAGGCATCTGTAGATGTCTTCAACATCCGCCGGCGTCGCCTGCTCGTGACCCGCTCCGTTGGCTGGCTGCTGGTCGCAGGCTTGCTTGCGCCCGCATCTCCGCCCGCCCGCAAGCACGCCCGCCCGCAAGCCTGCACGCCTGCTGCACGCCCGCCCCCCCCCCCCCCCCTGCACGACCGCGCGCACACCGTAAACGCACGCACGCACCTGCAGCGCAGTGATGCGTAAGGCGTGCGGGTCCGTCCGCGGCACCACCGCACTGAACACCTGCAGCCCCAGCCCAGCACACGCTGCCTTGAGCTCGGGCGAGAAGGTGTAGTTGCCGATCACCAGACTGCTGTTGCTGCTACTGCCGCTGCCGCTACTGGTGCTGTTGCTGCCGCCGGTGGTCGTGGTCAGGACGGCGTAGCAGGACACCCACAGCTCCAGCTCCTGCGGCGACACGCTGACGTTGCTCCCCGAGATTGTCACCCGGGGCTCCTGCCCCGCCAGCGAGGGCATGTGGTCCACGTCCACCGCCCACAGCGGCAGGTCCAGGCAGCGAACCAGGTGGCTCGCCGGCCAGCGCTCCGGGCTGTTCAGCCCCGCCACTGTCATGTTGCGGAGCGCCAGGCTGTAGCCGCCGCCGCTGCTGCTGCTGCTACTGCCGCTGCTGCTACTGCCCCCGCTGGCGGTGCCACTGCTGTCATTGGAGAAGAACAGCCACGGCGCACGGACGCCACCGAAGCTCAGAGTCGGCGGGGGCGCGGCCGCCAGGGCAGGCGGGCCGGTTGCTGCTGCCGCGGCCGCCGCCGAGCCGACCACCGGGCCCACGATTGCACCAGTGGCGGCGCTGAGGTACGGCCCCAACACAACACTGCGCTGCAGCACCACCCGCGCCGCCACGCTGACCGGCATGTACCACGTACTGTTCGTGCTACTGCCGCTGCTGCTGGTGCTACCGGTGCTGTTGGTGCTACTGCCGGCGACGGCGCTGCTGTTTGTGCCGTTGCCGGGCGCGAGCTGCTGCTGGGGATAGGCGGGTGTGAGCAGCGACACAACCGCGACGTCGGGCGCTCCCGGGTACGCCTCGAACAGCAGGGCGGTCGAGCTGTACCCACCATCACCGCTAGTGCTGCTGGCCGCGGTCTGCTGCTGCGCGGACCTGCGACTCCCCGCGCCAGCATTGCTCCCTGCGCCGACCGAAGGCGGCGGTGCTGCGGCCGTGCCACTCTTGCTGGCCGCGGTGGCGGCGGCCGCCGGCGGAGCGGCGGCAGCCAGCAGCGCGGCGGTTGCATTCACGCCGGCCGTCGGAAGCGGCAGCAGCAGCGGCCAGGCGCCCAATATTGAGGACGAGGACCAGCGCGGGTGCGGCGGAGCGGGCAGGTCCGTCGCGTTCAGCACCGCCGCCAGCCCGGCGCTTGAGGCCGCGAGCACCGCCTGCCGCAAACGTGCGCCGCAACAAGCAGAGTCATTAGTAATCTGCTACCAGGTGACGTCATCCGCGAGACCGCGACCGAAGTAACACACAACCGCAGTAGGCACGTTCGCCGGGGGCAGCACCACGCTAGCGACAGAAAAGCAAGCACCGCTGCCGCTGGGACAGGCTTGGATTCAGTGCGCGTGTGCTCCTCTGGATGCGTCGGCGGGGCCGCCGCGCGCGCGGCACGCACGCACCTGGGGGTAGGTGCCGAGGGGGCTGGGGGCCAGGAGCGCCACGCCAGTGCTGTTCACGAACGTCCGTGTCGTGTTGGCGCTGATGACGGCACTGGCGTTGCCGCGGGACAGCACCCACGTGGCGTTGCTCGTGTAGGTCAGCTCGGAGGCGGAGATGCCGAACCCCACAAACTCCGCGAGGCGGAAGCTGGTTGGGGTGGAGCCCGCCAGCTGCATGGGGAAACGGTGAGGCGGGACCCCATCAACTATATGTGAACAGGAGTGATTCCAAACCATGCATTCATACAGACTGGCCGGTCGAACGCATGCCCGCCCGTACAGGAAGGCGATGTAACGCAGCGTGCGTGTGGTTTTTATCTGCACCCACAGTCCCACACCCACCCACCCACCTCCGCCACCGACACCACCGAATCCAGCCACGCCACAAGTCCGGGGGCCAGAATCTGGGAAGCCGAGCCGCCGGTGCTGCTGCCGCCGGTGCTGCTACCGCCGGTGCTGCTGCTACTGCTGGTGAAGGCTCGCAGCCACGTCAGCTCGTACGCGAGCTCGTCCTGCGGCACCACCGCCGTCACGCGCTCCAGCCGCACACGCGGCACGTCCGGGGAGGTGAAGTTCGGCCTGTCAGGGCGACGGAGAAAGGGGGTAGTTTTCTCCAATTCCCAAATCAACCAGGGGGGGCAGCGGAGATGTACGCGTTCGCGCTGTGTTGGGCGGACGTCGGCGAGCAGCAGGTAGACGCGGCGGCGGGGCGCGGGTCTACTTGCAGCCAACTCCACAGTTTGATTCCTCCGATGCATATGTTGCATGCACGCACAGGCGGAGCACCACATATGCATGCACGCACAGGCGGAGCCTCCCACGCCGAAGCATCTGACCCAAGCACGCGACCAACGCAAGTGCTGACCCCGAGCACGCTACCCGACTGCCTGACCCGCTCGACAACGCACGCACCTGCTGGCAAAGTACAGCGCCGCCGCGAGGACGCCCGTGCGCGGCGAGGCCAGCCGCACCAGCGACACGTCCTGCAGCATGAGCACCGCCGGCGGCACCACCTCGAACACCGACAGCAGATAGGCTGCGTCCAGCACCACCCCGGGCAGCCTGGCAGAAGCAAGTGACGAGCTGTTGCCGCCGCCACCACTGCTGCTACTGCCACTGCTACTGCCCAGCAGCACGCCGCGGATGGTTAAGTTCAGCGACACAGCCACCGGCACAGCCACGGACATGACGCCGCTGCCGCCGGCGGCCCAGGTCGCGCCATCTGCGGCGGCTGCAGCCGCAGCCGCAGCCGCAGCCCCGCCAGAAGCCGCGAGCAGTGCGGCGCTGGCCGCGGCAGTAGCACCGGCTGTAGCTGTCGCCCACGCCGCCAGCGACACGCGGGGCAGCCCCAGCTCGATCACGTAGCCGCTGCAGCCGTCGCTGCGGTGGTTGACGGCTTGCAGCGCCTGCACCCACTGGGCGGAGGTCGCCACCTGCATCGTGCGCACGCCGCTGGTGCCGCACACCTGTGGCATAGAGCAGCGCGTTGTCACACACGTGCATGCTACACATGTCTTTACTTTGATTGGAGTCGTAGGTTGGCAGAACAGTTGACTGGACGGGTGCTCTTGAGCACGTTGAAGGACAAATCGACCTCCTGAAACTCGTAGGACGTGATTAGGGGCTTCTCCTTAACGGGGTAGCCAGCTCTGTCTAAAATTGTCTTTGTGAGACGGAGGTTGGCATTGCTGCGATTAGTGGACTGCTGGTCGTAAGGCATCTTGCATGTAGTGCAAGGAATGTTGAATGTTGCTGTCTCTCTAGCACCGTCACTGCCCCATCATGCGCGGGGCTCCACGCCTACGGGCCCTCGCCAGCGCACGCAGCACACCCACCTGGCTGCACGTGACCACCACCTCCCGCATGTAGAGCTGCGGCTGCACCAGCTCCCACACCGTCACCTCCGGAGCCACGCCCTGGAGCAGCGGCAGCAGCGGTAGCAGCGGCAGCAGCAGCGCGGCAAGTAAGTGGGAGGCAGCAAGAGTTGTACATACAGGTGCGTGGTTGGGATGGAGTAACGTACTTTGCTCAATCGCACACGATTGGACACACCGGCCATCCGCGGGAAGGCGGTACACACACATAACAATGCGGGCCGCCGACCCAGATCACGGTACCCAGATACACGCGCAAGCAAGGCGGGCGGGCAGGCAGGCAAGACTAGCCCATAGGCAGTCAGCCAAACCCCTCCGCCCTCTCATTCGCGTGTGCAGAGCGACACATCCCATCACCGCCCGCGAAGCGAAGGCCCCACCGCTGCCTGCTGGCCACCTACCCCGCCCGGCGGCCCCGGCACCCAGCCACTAGCCACACCCACCTGCGTCATGTTCCAGCCCACAGCAGGCCGCTGGGCCGCTGGCAGCCCCGCTGCCTGCCACAGCGCCTGCGCCACGGCGCAGTCCAGCAGCACCAGCTCGCTGCGCACAAACCGCAGGTAGGTGCCCGGCTCCTGCTCGATGGAGTCAATCGACAGCGACCACTCCGGCCCTGCCGTGGAGCTGCTACTGCCGCCTCCCCCTCCGCTGCTGCTACTGCCGCTCTGGTTGAAGGTGGCCGCGACGTTGTGGACATCCAGCCACTGGAGCGTCAGGGTGGCATCTGTGCGGAGGCGCGCCGGGGGCACGGATGGACGACGGTCAGCGCGCGCGGTCTCCTGGTGTACTTTGTGTTAACCCTGTGCATACCCTGCTCAGTCACAATCTGACTCATCATTTCACGCGCCCGGCTGCCGCCCTGCCCCAAGGTCACAAAAGGTCCTTACTTTGCTCGATGACGAGTCCGCCAGGCTGGTCCCCGAGGTACAGCCCGGGCAGCAGCGATGCGGACGGCCCGAACGGCGACAGCTCCGCTGAGCCGTACGGCCCCACGGACGAAATCAGCGTGTCGCGCCTGCCGAGGCGGCGGAGTGCGGCGACCGTCACACAAACACTCAGTTGATGAGGGCGGATTTATGATGATGCTTTTGTTGCAGTGCTGCATGCCTGCATCATGCACTCTGACACGTGTGTGGCAAAGGAAGGGGTGCGTGGTGGCGCCTGTTCTCACACTTCCATCCGGGCACGGGTTGCGGTCCCCAATGGCATGACACGTCCACCGCACCCGCACCTGAACACTTGCTGTGCCTCCGGCAGAGCAGCATCTGTGTCCCCGCTGATGAAGATGAGCACGGTGTGGTTGTATCCCGAAGCGGCGTTGAGGCTCTCCAATAGGTCGCCGGAGGTGTTGCGGGGAAGTCGCCACAGCTCCGCGCACGGGCTGGGACACGCCACTGGCGCCGTCGGCGCCGCCCGGGTAGACAGTAGCCATAAGGCTGTCAACAGTTGAAATATTGCGAGCAAGTGTGGGGCTCGCCCCCGCTCGCAGCGCAATGGCGTCATTTCGGGTGCTGCGCGGCATATCGCCGCACCGTCACGGCCTTCTGTAGTACACTGCCAAGGATATCATCGCTCATTATAGCGGTATTTTAAAGTATCGGATAAGAGGGATGCGGCGCGAACCAGGAGTCGCGCTCCACAACAGTGAAGTGGCTCGGCTCCGGAGCTCGACAAGGTTGCTGCTGACTGTTCAGTCTTAACGCCTCCTTAGCGTCCGCTTTGTCTGCCTAATATCATGGTCTGACTCCTCTCGGACTGATGCGCCCGAAGGAATTTTCCCTCCGCGAAGTAGTGTGAAGCGGTCAACTCAGGCAAAATTACCTTGGAATACTTCCGCAAGCAGGTGGCCATCGGGCGGGATTGCGGGGAATCTTTCCTGACCAACGGTAAGGACGGTTGAAGACTTCCCCGACCCATGCCTTTTAAATAACCATAAACAGCAGCGATATCTATTCGCCGCGTCATTCATAAGCGCCCTTGTGCCTAAGGCTTCTCCGGCTACTCAACTGGTACCATCGTGCCAACGTCTGCAGTACGGACCGCCCACGAGCGGACCGCCTTGCGATCCATGGGGCGTGCCCCTTTTATGAACCTATGTCAAGGTACGAGGAAGGATCCACGGCAGGAGAAGAGACAGGACACACAGGTTGCAAGCACCCAGCGGCACAGCCAGAGGACAGGGCGGCACCGCCGCTATGCTTTCTGTGCCTGGACTGTCTGCTGATATTGAACAGCAACATCGATCTGCAGCATTGCAAATCGAAGGTCGCCCACCCCGCGCGAGGGCCTCCGCCAATAATGTCCGACTCTCTTCACCGCCCCGGCCCCGGCCCCTGCCCCGGCCGCGGCCCCTGCCCCTGCCCCTGCCCCGGCCCCTGCCCCGGCCCCTGCCCCGGCCCCTGCCCCTGCCGCGGCCCCTGCCCCTGCCCCTGCCCCGGCCCCTGCCCCGGCCCCTGCCCCGGCCCCTGCCCCGGCCCCTGCCCCGGCCCCTGCCCCTGCCCCTGCCCCTGCCCCGGCCCCGGCCCCGGCCCCGGCCCCGGCCCCGGCCCCGGCCCCGGCCCCGGCCCCGGCCCCGGCCCCGGCCCCGGCCCCGGCCCCCGGCCCCGGCCCCGGCCCCGGCCCCGGCCCCGGCCCCGGCCCCGGCCCCGGCCCCGGCCCCGGCCCCGGCCCCGGCCCCGGCCCCGGCCCCGGCGGTGGGGAATCTCCCACGGGAATCTCCTGACAATACCGTTAGCCAGTCCAACCGAAAGCCCATTTTTGGAAGACTTCCCCCACGCGTAGGAAATAACCATAAACAGCAGCGATATCTAATGGCCGCATCAATCATAAGCGCCCTTGTGCCTGGCGCGAGGCTTCTCCGGCCACTCAATTTTTGGGCTGAGCCCCCCCAGCGCAGCGTTCCAGGGGGGGCGAAGCCCCCCAGGAACACCCCTGTCCGTGGCTGCGTGCGTTCGTGGCTGGCTGCGTCGGCAAAACATAGCATACTGGCGCAAACCGCGACTGCTACGTATTAGTATTTGTTAATGCCTATTGCATGTAAATAGGCGGCAGGGAAAATTCGGCAGCGGCGGCGGCGAGCATGTGCGGTGCAGAGCGGGCGGGAAAGGCCACGTGGAGGAAGAAAGCGAGGTGCCACCCAAGAAGCGGCGCAGGCGCGCAGGTTGAGACTGGCCGGTGTCTGGTTAGCCGTTTTGGCTGGCGAGCACAACACAATGTGCGGCAGTAGGCCGCAGCAGCTAGCGGAGTGTTGCGGCTACAGGTCCCACCAGGTGTTGCTGTGCTTGTGCTTGAATAGCTGAACACGGCGGCCGGACACATGGCTGGCGGTGCCTGTACAAACCGACCCCGGCTATAGGTGAATAGTGACTAGGGCGGGTACAGATGACATGTGTACAATGACGGCGAGGAATGTACAGGTGACAGATGTGTCCGGGAGATGAGGCAGTTTCGACATACCTTCGGCCTCAGACGGGAGACGTGACGGGGACTCAGCCCCCTTTTCCAGCCGCGCTGGAAAGACACCTCTTCTTGTTACCACCGTGCCAACACCTCTTCTTGTTGCCACCGTGCCAACACCTCTTCTTGTTGCCACCGAACCCCGACACCTCTTCTTGTTGCCACCGAACCCCGACACCCCGCCCGAGGGCCACAGCCAATCAGGTCCCACTCTCCACACTCGTCACTTGCCCGACCGTCATTCATACACGCCGCGAGTCGTACGCAATCCATACAGGTCGCCTAACAGCTCAATGCGCCTACACCACAACATCTGCGGGCTCCGGTCGTTGTGCCCCTTCGCCTCCCTGGTCACGATGCACACAACACTAACGCGTAACAAAAAAGACGCAATCCAGCCCGAGCTCCTGCTGGACCGTAAGAGCTATTGCCAGGCCGGCACATTGCATACATTGCACACATGCCCTCTCCCGACCCTATCGTATCACTGAAATGCACAAAACTGCGCGAGCACTTGCACCTGCTTGCACCGCCCGGTGCCCGCCCTTGCTGACGCCCCAGCCGTACCTCCATCATGACTTTACAAATCATAAGCGCATTGCATACTGTGTGTTCGGCCTCGTCCCTCGAAAGGTCCTCAACTTCTCGCCAAGCTCACAGGCCGATCTCATCAAGCAGCTTCCAGTGGTCCCAGATGGGCGCCAGCGTGTTGGCGGCGATGGTGCCGCTGGCCGCCACAGCCGGCAGGCCGATGCCGGGGAAGGTGGAGTCGCCGGTCATGTAGAGGCCGGGGATGGGCGTGGTTGGGCCTGCGGTGGGTGGCGGGGGTGGGGCGGGCGACGGGCGGTGTTGTCAAGTAGGTGGGGCGCTCATGATAAGAGGGCCCCGCGTGCAGGTCGCAAGAGCCCCGGGGGGCTCTGGAGTGCAAAGCGCAGCGGCGTGCGGGGCAGCGAGACTCGAGGCGTGGTCAACCGTCTGGGCAATCAAGCCCCGGCCACGACACAGTGCGCAGCGTTCCAAACCACGCCCGGAAAAGCAGACTGGGCAGACTGGGGACAGGACGCATGCGCGCGCGCTCCAGGAACAACGGCCGGGACGCCGGTGCTGGCGACGGGCAACGGGGACGGGGCGCGCCGTCGACCTCACTCACCCGGGAACAGCGCCTTCCCAGCCTGGATGGCGGGCCCGTAGCTGCCGCGGTGGCGGCGCAGGAAGCGCTCGTGTGTGAGCGGCGTGCCCACACTGAACAGCTCGGCGCGCTTGCGGATGTCAGGGATGATCTGCGGTGGCACGGCAGTGGCGGTGGGTGTGGTGAGTGCAGCACGCCGCACCAGGCTGGAGGGGCGTGCAACTGCCGCATCCAAAGGCACACAGCTCACATTGACAGTCACAGCCCCCAGTTCCAAGCTCCCAGGCCCCAGCACACCGCTCGCACCTTCTCCACGCCCGCCCACAGCACCTGGCTACGCTCCTCCTTCAGCTTGGCGTACTCGGGGCTGAGGGGGCCGTGGGAAGGGGCGTGAGGGGCCGGCGGAGGACAAAATGATCACCCAGGAGCGGGGCAAGAAAATCACGAAGAGGAGCGGCGAGCTAATCATTGCCCAGGGGTGTTCAGTCCCAAGCGAAAACGGCCGAACCGTTGCGATTGCGAGCGCGCCGACAGTAACCGCCCGGCACTCCTTCAACCCCTTCGCCGCGTCAATCACTGCCCACCCACCTGCGCCTGTCCAGACCCTTCCAGATCTCATAGGGCTCCGTTGCGGGCAGGTAGGCGTGCAGGCAGTGCTTGCCCGCCGGGGCCATCGAGGGATCCTTCACCGACTGTTGGGGGGCCCGGGCCGCAGGCAGGAGGACAGGGTGGCTGAACGCCCGACGGGTCACAGAATTCTTGCGCACAAGCATGGCTACCGGCGTCAACGCCTCAAGTCGACTTCGTCCCATCCAATGGCCCTCGAGTTTATCAACAGGTCTCTCCGCCGCCCATATGTTTGGAGGCTGTACGACGACGCGGCAAGGCCGCCTTCGGGGCGGGCTTCCCGCTTTCTCCAACACACACGCCAGCGCTGTGTGCGCTTGCTCGCGCGCGCTCACCGGGATGGAGATGAGCACCACGTTCTGCGGCTGGTCCACGCCGCCCTCCCAGCGGTTGACCACGATGTGGTGCAGCTCCAGGTCGGGGTCCAGGCCTGCGCCCCCCGGGTTTGGGTGTGGGAGCGCGTGAGTTAGAAAACAAGAGATGGATGGCATGCAGACTGTGCGTGCAATGCGGTGAGAGTGTGTGTTTGTGCGGGCGGCCACAAGTTGGGTGTAACAAAGAACGGAACGCAATGCATACACGATGCTGCCGTCTGCGATGGGGGCATGCAGCACCCTCACGGAGGGGCCATCGACAAAGTCGTCGGCACCGTGTGCTGGCGTCCTCGCACAAGGCGGCTGCTGTGAGGCCCGTGCCGCCCATCCACGCACCCTTGGCGTCAAAGCCGATGTGCAGGTGCATGAAGGAGGGGCAGGCGGGCGTGTCGGCCCGCTCGCGGCGCCACTGCTCCGGCAGACGGTCGGTCGGCACCAGCTTGAGGGTGTCCCACACGCTGGCGTTGGAGATGACCGCCTGGGGGTAGGTGGCACGGCACGGTGGCACGGGCGGAGGGCGCGCGTGTCGCCCGTCGGATGATCATCAGGTTTTTGGGCTTGATCACCCGAGCACTTGATTGCTTGCTTACTTGTTTGCGCACGCAGCAATGGGGTAACAGCTGCAACATGCAAATATGGAGGGGAACGCACCTTGCGCGCCTTGATGGTGCCGCCGCCGCGCAGCGACACGCCCGAGGCCTTGCCCCTGCGGCAAAGCGAGCGGCACGCAGTCACAACCTACCAGGCAGGGAGCAATGCGCGAGCGACCCAGCGCACGCGCACACCCGCACAACACTGGCGCCCCGGCACACCGTGCCCCCATGCAGGCATGTTGCCTCGCGCTGCCAGCAGCCGGCTGCCCCTCACTTGTCGTCCAGCAGGATGCGCTCCACGTGGCTGCTCAGCATCAGGCGCCCGCCGTACTTCTCCATGCCGCCCACCAGGCCCTGGACCATGGCCTGCGCGGGATGCACGGGGGCGGGGGGGGGTTGTAAATACCGTCCCAAGCTAAACCAAGCTAAACTAGACGGGGGGTTTGCATTCATGGTTACGTATGAAGCAAGGCGTAGCCAGGAACAGCAGTAAGGGGGCCGGGGGCGGGAGGCCGGGCCCATGGGTGGGGAGAGGTGGTGGTGTCTGCGGCGCAAGCAGGCGGAATTCGCAGGCTACCCGCCTAAACGCCGCCTACCCATGGCCCGCCCGCGCACCTGCGACCCGCCCACGGGGAACTCCAGGAAGCAGTCGGGCCGGTACCACTCGTTGAACATGAACGCCTGCGGTGGCGGTGGCGGCGGCGGTGTGGACAAGCAGCTCGGCCAAGCCTTCGGTGTGCCCAGCATCACACGCCTGACTGGGCGCGGCTCCGTACCGTTTCCTTGTCTCTCTTTCCCCACCCGCCCAGCCAGCCCCCACGCCCGAGCCCCCGACACACGCGCTCACCACCTCGGCCGCCACGGTGCCGTTGGCGGGCAGGCCCGACAGCAGGAAGCTGAGCAGGTCCAGCCAGTTGCGGATGAAGGGGTCGCGGATGTTGGCGCCATCCAGCACGCCGGCGAAGGGCCCCGACAGCTTGGCTGTATATATACGGTACATGCGAAACACATACAACATATTCGGATGGAGACCTCAAACAATCGCAGCAAGGCCAACCTCCGATTCTCGGGAACGGCGCGCTCGCTCACCGGCGTTGGCGCCCGACTCCAGCAGCGAGGGCAGGTAGCGGCCGATGGCGGTCACCAGCGCGCCGGGGTCGTAGCTGTTGTTGGGGTTGCGGGCAGGCAGAGTACGGTGGTGGTGGTGGTGATGATTGCAGCAGGGGATGCACGCAGGGCGGTGCCGACGAGTGACTGCCCGAAGTCACGCGGTAGATGCGCTCGCAGGTGAGTGGGGGATCCATGTGAACAACGGCGCGGGCGCGGGCGCTCACCGGAAGGCGGCGGGCGGGATCATGGTCGCCGCCTTGGCCAGCGGCCGCATCACCTCCTGCAGCCGCGCCCACTCCGCCACCGCCTCCGGGCCGCGGATCTGTGGCGTGCGCGCGCGCGTGCGCATGTGCGGTGCATTCGTGTAGCGCGTAAGCAAGGTACCTACATGCGCGCTCATGCAGTCGCCAATCACGGGCAGAAAGGACACCGGGCACCCAAACGGCTGCCGGTCATACTCGCTTGCTTCGCCGCATGAGCAACTCACCTGCGTCAGGACGTCTACGAAGTTGTCGTTACCAATCTGTAATGTGTGCAGGGCAACAGCGACACCAGTTCAGGATGTCTCGGGCCTGCAAACTTAGAAAGGCACCTGGGCTCCAACTGGTCCTCCTGCAGCCGGTCCCATCCCCGGCCTGCCCCACGCACCCGCGTCAGGAAGGTGCCCTCAGGCACGACCACATTCCACGTGTTGTATCGAATGAGGTCCAGCTGCAAAATGAGAGAGATACAGCTTCATTTTAAGACACGGCAAGTCCTGAGCTGCCTGGTACACATCGGCTGGCCGCCCGCCCCGCCCCACGCCTGGGCCCGCAGGCCCCTTCTTTGCTTGCAGCTAGCCCACAACAGTACGTTCTGTGTTACACGCCCGCCCACCTCCACGCCCAGAGCCTGCAGGACGTGCCCCAAGGGGTTGGCCTCCTTGCCGCGGCCGGCCATGCCTGTGTCAGGCGGCAGGTGGCAAGTCGAGGGTGCTGACGACGAGCGCGGGTCTTGCCGCTTGCCCAGATGCCGGCACTGTGCGCCCAGCACGCACGCATACGCCGTGATACGTGATACGGGGCCACATCAGAGGACCCCGCCACGCCTCCCCCGCCCTAACCATACTACAGTAAACCTGCAGCCCCCTGACACGCGGCGCGCTCCAGGCGCGGCGCTCTCCAGCACCCCGCACCCAGCAGCCCCGCACCCAGCAGCCCGCACCCGAGTACAGCGAGGGGCCGCTCTCGAAGTGGTAGCCGTCGCGCTCCCAGGCGTGCGCCGCGCCGCCGGCGATGTAGTGCGACTCGCACACCGTCACCTGGCCACGCGGCGCGCACGCGGCGGGCAACGTCAGGCCAACGGGACCGCGGCAAGGCGCTGTGCTATGCCGCATTAGTGCGCCCCGCCCCGTCCGGCCCCCGCCCGGCACTCCGGCTGATCTCCGGCTGTCTCCCGCGAAACCCCTTGCCTCCTGGCCCCACCTTGTATCCATACTTGGCCAGCAGGCCCGCACAGCACAGCCCACCGATGCCGCTTCCGATCACGACCACATCGGTCTCGTGCGAACTGCAGCCGAACACGCGTCGACGGCGACTCAGTGAGGCAAGCGCGTGGCCACGCACCCGGCCGGGTTTCGACAGCTGGTATTCAGGACTCCGCCCCCAGGAATTATCCCCAGTGCATGAAAGCCCGATAATACAGGTAGACGTTCAGCTATTACGACGGGCAGCGCGTTGCGTGCCGTGTGTGGCAAAACTCGCGGGCTCACCGTGCTTCGCCCGTGAGCTTCGGCGTGGGCTTCGCGGGCGCTGAGACCGCACGAGTGACAACCAAGCTGCGCCCGGTGCCCTGAGCTCCCCCGCGAGCACCGTGGAGGCTCGGGCGCGCTTGCAGCATTCTCCGAACAGCGAACCCCACTCACACGCCAATATTCGGGCTGTCAAAACAGTAGCCTTAGTATCACTTTCGTATGTAAGACAGTCGACAATGCGTAAGACGGCCCGAGTGCAACATGCGTGCGATGGTGACATGATTAGTGAGAGACATGCAGAAGTGCGCTGGGCCCTTCTGCGCGATTGTGCTGCACAATACAGTCTTTGCACCATATGCATCCTATCCATTAGACGGCTACGACAATTGCGTTCCAGTATGCAAGCGCATGTTTCTAGGCTTCCCAAGCAGTCTAGCAGATCATGTGGGTGGCACTCAATTTGCTTATTGCAGTCTAGACACCGAGATTTAGGGGCCCCTGCATTAGGCCGGCCTCTGCGGCCGTGTGGGGCACTCCTCACGGATGCCGATGGACGCAGCCCCCTTGCTGGGGCCGAGGAGCTTGCGCTTCTGGGCAGGCGCATCATCGTGACAGGTGTGCCGCTTTGACATGCCTGCGACATGCTGGCGTCAATCCAGGGCGCCAATCGATAAGGGCGTCGCGCCCACAGGGGTTTAGGGGGAGGGGAGCTGTCCCGGTACGCCCGGACACACGCAGGGGAGGACACACCTGGACACACGTTTTTTTGCTGCCGCCTCAGAACCCTTTTGGTTTCCCCCCTCCAACGCCTCCAACCATCCCCCACCACCCCCAGCGCCTCGCCAGTACTCCCAGAAGCTGTGCTCCAAGCTGGTCAACGCCGGGGCCCGGCCGCTGGTGGTGCCGGGGGTGGCCATCACGGAGCTGGAGGGGGAGGAACTGGAGCAGGTGCGTGCCGCGCGGCGCGGCGGTGTTGCGGCCGACTCCCATAGGCGTGGTGGGCGCGGTACCCTGCCACTGAGGCTAGGAGCAATCAGCTCGTCAGCGCAGTGGTGTGCGGGAGGCGTTGAGCGGTGGTGTCGTTCGCGGCGCGTATGCGGCGTGTTGTCGTGCACACACGCTGCCCCGCACCCTCGGCGGTCCCCAGCCTCTCCCGTTCATGCCCCTTCTGTGTGGCGCCACCGCCACCGTGACCCACAGATGCGGGATTACCTGCGGGGTCTGCTAGCCGACCCGCACCCTGCCACCACGCTCTCGCACATCGCCTTCACCAGTAAGAACGGCATCTTCGCCTTTCTGGACCAGCTGGCGGCTGTAGCAGGAGGCGAGTGGGGGCGGGAGCCGGGTTTGGCAGCATCGTCGGCAGTAGCTGTGTGTCGCATCAGCCATTTGATTTAAGTAGCAGTTCGAACGCGAAGCTGCACACTCGACTCGACAGCTCGCGAACAAGCTGGCAAGCTAGCTTGGGGCCGAGGCGTGTCGTGGTGTACCACACAGGCGTGGAGGCTGCCTGCGACTGGCTAAGGCGCAGCGGATTGCGGTTGTGTGCGCTGGGCGCTGACGGAGAGGTGCTGACTGGACTCGGGCTGGAGGTGCACGTGTCGCCGCCCGAGGTGACGGTTGGGGGGGGAGGAGGATGCGGAGGGAGAGTGAAGGCGGCGTTTGGCACCCGGCTTTGGGTCGAGGGGTTGCAGTTGCGATGCCCTGTGCAGCTCGGACCACATGTTGGCCGCCTATCATGTATCGCATCCGCTTTCATGATCCTTGTCATAGACACGTCGCATGCTGCGGCCGCCCATCGCTTGATGCCACATGCCGCAGGCCTCCACGCTGGGCCTGGTGCGGGAGCTGGAGCGGCGAGGCGAGGCGGCCGGGGCGCGTGTGCTGTGTCCGGTGCCGCTGGTCACGGGTGAGTCGGTCCAAGCACCGCACGCGCTGCAGGTAACAGGGACTTGCGCGGGCTCGGCATGGACCGGCACCGGTGTTGCTGTGTGCGCCTCCTGCAGGGCCGGTGCTGCCTGCCGCGCGTGTGCCTGGCGTGCTCATGGGGTCTGGCCTCAGCCCTCATATCCTTTGCCGCCTGCCTTCACCGCCTGCTGCAGGCGGGCTGGTGGAGCCGCCGGTGGTGCCCCGCTTCCTCAAGGCCCTGCAGGTGCGGGGCCGGGGCAGTAGTCACGCACTCATGCCGCGCCACAGCACTGTCGGAGTCCCAAACCGCCGCAGCCCAGCCCGCAGCTCTACAGCTGCCTCACTGCACACTCCTCGCCCACCCGATCTCGCAGGACGCGGGCGCGGCGCCGGTGCGCCTGGACGCCTACCTCACCCGACTGGGCTGCCGGCCGGAGGACTGCGCGCACGAGCGGGCGACGCTGGAGGGCGGTCACGTGGACGCGATTGTGTTCAGCTCCACGGCGGAGGTGGGCTGGCGGAGGGAGCTGGGGCGTGCCGGGGGCGTATGGGCCGTATGGGTGCTTGACGGGGTACCGGTATGTGAGGGTCACGCGCTTGCAGGGTGTGATGGGAAGGGACGGCGGGTGGGCGGGTGGCTACGTATCAGCGCAAGGTGGAACAACTTGCGAAGGTCATGCAGACGAATCGGGAGCTGCAGTTGTTGTGTCGCCGGGGGATGGCGACATCGGAACAGGTGATGACGGTGTTGCAAGACAGGAACCACTCACAAATCACCCCATCCCGCCGCTCCTCTCCCATCACCTCGTCATAATACACCATGCATGGGACCCCCACGAATGCGCCACACCCAATCACAGGCCCAGGGGCTCCTGCAGCTGATGGGCGGCGACCAGGCGTTCCGGCGGGCGGTTGCGGCTCACGGCGTGGCGCTGGCGGCGCACGGGCCCTACACCGCCGCGGGCGCGGCGGCTGTGTTGGGGCTGCCGGTGCCGGTGGTGTCACGGAGCTTCTCCACGTTTGACGGCGTGGTGATGGCGCTGGAGGAGCACTTTGCGCTGGAGGGGCGGCAGAGGCGGTAGCGGCTGGTAGCGGCGGGCACTAGCAGCAGGTCCGGCGTGTCGTGTGGGGCGTGTCCTTGAGATTGAAGAGCGCCGCTGCACTCGACTACAAGTTGCATGCTGAGCCGTTGACCCCTTGTTAGTCTGTGAGGAGCTAAGTCCCCTGGCGGTCGGTTCTCCCATGCAAGCGGCGA
Organism: Chlamydomonas incerta; assembly: GCA_016834605.1. Classification (NCBI taxonomy): domain Eukaryota; kingdom Viridiplantae; phylum Chlorophyta; class Chlorophyceae; order Chlamydomonadales; family Chlamydomonadaceae; genus Chlamydomonas; species Chlamydomonas incerta. Next base: position 547,921 of record JAEHOC010000017.1, on the reverse strand, counting down.
CGCTTGCATGGGCGCCGCCGTACCTCGGGTTGCATGGGTGAAGCATAAATGTGCAGCCGGACCGAAGTTGTCAGGTTCCATGGATAATGCTCATATACACACAGTTCGATGTAATATTAGCCTACTCCGCGTCATGTGAGCAGGATGTGCTGCGCGCAGAGGCTTGCTCCGCCAAGGTGAGCGATGTGCAGCCTTAGGGCGGCGGGCCGGGCCACGGACGGATAGAGTGGCGGCTTCCTGTATATAAGCAACGCAAATTGGTGCAAGGTTGCGGTGTGTAAGCCTGTGTCGCGAGCGGGCTCTGCTAAATCCGTCCGCCGCCGCGCCCGTCGTCCCCTCGCAGGATGGCCACGATGCGCCTAGAGGATATTGGAGGTTACATGCAGCAGCGCGGAGGCGCTGGAGACCCGAGGCGCTGGTGAGTGCTGGCGGCGGGCCGAAATTGTCGGAACCAAGGTGGCAGAAGTCGGCTGCCTGCCTTCCTTTTTCTCGCGCATGTGCACACGACTGGCCAGTGATGCAACATTCCATGCTAATTCCGAAGCTTCTAATGAAGAAACTTTTCTCTACCAAGATCTGCACTGAGGCCTTTAAGCAACGCACGTTTTGTACCAGTATGCGCAGCAACGTCACATAGTGTCGTCAGGTTATCGCTGTCTGTCCCTGACGAGTCCCCCCTGCTTCCCTCGTCCGCCGGCAGGTTCTGTGGCATCCCTGGCGGCTGCCAGACGGCCGCCACTGGCTCCTGGCGCGGCCACTGAAGCGGCTGCGTTTGTTTGCACGGTGCGTTCATGCCATCGTGGTGTACCTTGACGGCGGGAACGGGTGTGGGGTAGCAGGCACCTGCACAGGCATGCCCATACGCACGGGGGCAGCCCACACGACCCACACGACGCACGCACTCCGATGCAGTGATGATTCAAACCAGTAAAGCCAGTTCTGCTTCTGATTATTATTGAAGAGAATGCTGGAAGCACTTTCTGAGCATCGCTACAGTGCCACATGCATACCACGCACGGGGTTGGACGGGCATGATGGTTGGACGGGTGCTTGGCTGGCGAATGATGAGACCGATTCTTCATTCATGCGTGTCAGCTGAGGTTGAACTGGGTGATACACCTGGAACGGCCGCTGATTTAACTTCTAATCTTCTCTCTGACGCCACCTGGATTTCGTGCACGAGGGGGCATGACGCATGCGCCGCATTGTCACGTCCTGCCCACGCGGGGTTTGGCCGGTGATGTTACAAAATATTTGCTACTCTTGAGCGAGTCTATGACGACATTCTAAATCACCAAGATCGCTGAGGTCAACATTCCTGCATGCGGCTCGGCATACACGCAATCACATCGCAATGTCCCTCCCAGTCCCGCAATCGTGCGTTGTTGCTGACGGGTCTCTGCCTTGTCCTCTTGCCCACTGTAGGCCACGCAAGTGAGGCTGGAGCCCGAGGAGACGTGCGTCTGGGCGACAACAACGGCAAGCATCGGCACAAGGGATGGGCGCCTTGCTATAACATCTGGACGTTGGGCTGTTGGGCGCAGCGGGGACTGGGGCGGACATCGGTGGAAAATCCCCTTTTTTGGGTTTCTTGGAGCGGCACGGCTGCTCCAAGGATGGTGGATTTTTCCACCTCCATTGATCGGCTTCGAAACATCTCTCCTCAGTGGAGCTGTCTTGGCGCGAACTTAAATAGGCGTATGTCAAGGTGCTACTAGCGCACACGATCACCAAACATCGCAACTGTTGCGCTTTCGTGGCGGGTCCTTGGCATAACACAGAGCTGGGGACCAAGGCGTGTGTGGCTTCCGCTAGCGGGTTGCTGCCATGCCAAAGCTGTCAGACTACCTGGCTAGAGCCAAGCCGCCGGCGACAACTGGTGCCTCGGGCTCGTCTGGGCCACCGGAAGAAGGGACGCAGCAGCAGCAGCAGCCACCACAGACCGATTCGCTCGGTCCCGGCAGCACCGGAACCGGCTGCAGCCGGCCCACGCAGCCGCTGGCAGCGCCTCGCTCGACCGCCGTGACGCCAGCACACACCGCCGCCACAGCAGCAGCTGCAGGTGCTGCCTCGCCCACAATCACTCCCGCCGCTGCTCCCGCCCCCGCGCTGCTGCAGCAGCTGCACGACCGGTACGCGGAACTGTTCCGCCGCAGGTGCGTGCTCTGGACGTGTCACTCGTGTGCCAGTGCTCCGGTGCCGGGGCACCACGCGTGAAGAGCGGAACCCCATTCCGACGAACTGCCGTGGGCCCCGCTTGTATCTAGGTCTGGTAGCGCACGCCGTCTCGCGCCCGTCCTGGCACAGCAGTTGACGGTTGACACTTGACACAGCAGTTGATAAAAGCACCTGCCGCATTTACCTGCCGACCTGCGGCCCACAACCGTGTCCGGGTACTGCCCCCGCCCCCGCCCCCGCCCCCGCCCCCGCCCCCGCCCCTGCCTGCCCCGCAGGCTGCGCGAGCGCGGCAGCCGCTGCTACCGGCACCCGGACGGCAGCCTGCGGCCCACGCCGCCGCCCGCAGACTACTACAGCCAGGTGGGTGCGCGGCGCAGTGCGGTGCGGCGTGGTGCGGCGCGGTGCCGCCACCCTCTTGGTGATTGCCAGGCATGGCTCCGTGTCATGATGCGCCCAGCCATGGTGCGCGGCTGTACCCGCCGTACCCGCCGTGGCCTGTGCCTTGCGCCGCTTGACTTGCGCCGTTGCGCGCCTGTGCGCCAACAAAATCGGCATTGTGTCACAGCACGCACAGCACACACAGCACACACACACACACACACACACACACACACACACACACACACACACACACACGCACACGCACACGCACACGCACACGCACACGCACACGCACACGCACACGCACACGCACACGCACACGCCGCCATGCCCCTTATGCGCTTCTCATACTTCAAGGTGCATCTTGGGCGCCATGCACACGCACACATGCGCAGGCCAATCGCCAACACTGGAAGGAGCTGGTGCAGCACGCCCGCACAGCCGGAGGCGACCCCGAGTACCAGATGCACGGTGGGTGCGCGTTGGCAGTTGGCCGCTGGCTGCGTGTGCGCTTGCTCGGGAGGCTGCTCCATCGCAAGACTGCGCATTGGCGGGCTGGGCTGAAGGGCGCATACAGGGTCAACCGGATACGGTAGTAGGTGGCATACATTAGCGCGTTTGAAAGCGGCCTTTCCCCAGGCTTCGCAGTTATGTGGCATCGCCTCGAGAGTTCACGCCGTGCGCGTGTACCTGCCGCGTTGCACATGCGGCTCATTTCGAGTGGGGTGTTCAGTGGAGCGAGCCCGCACTTTGAGCTCGCACCCGCGGCCCGCACCCTACCAAATGCAGGCTTCTCCCTGCGCTACGGCATCGGCGTTCCGCAAGAGGCCCACCGGCGGCTGTGCCAGGAGTTGGGTGAGCGTCGCCGACGGCGTGGGCGACTCCGCGGCTATGGTGGATAAATGGTGCCAAGTGCCAAACCCGCCAAGTGCCAAACCCGTCAACTTGCATTGATGACCCCAGCCGCGCCTACTCCTACAGACCTGCAAGAGGAGTTGCAGCCGCCGGCGGCCATTGGGGACTTCGAGTGAGTGTCGAGGAACTGGGGCGGCGGGGTCCCTTGATGGCAGCGGCTGCGCTGCCTGGCAGCTCGAGGATGCACCACGGCCGCGCAGCTGCTGCTGCCCCTGGCGAAAGCCAAAAGTGAATCGCATGGCTCGCTGATTGCCATCATGTCTACAGCTGCTGCTGCTGCTGCTGCTGCTGCTGCTGCTGCTGCTGCTGCTGCTGCTGCTGCTGCTGCTGCTGCTGCTGCTGCTGCTGCTGCTGCTGCTGCTGCTGCTGCTGCTGCTGCTGCTGCTGCTGCTGCTGCTGCTGCTGCTGCTGCTGCTGCTGCTGTTCCTGCAGGGGCGACCCCCTCGCGGACCCCGACCACCCCTTCAACCGCGAGTGGAAGCAGCTGGCGGACGCAGGTGCGGCTCGCGCGGTGTCGTCCTCACGCGTGATTGCCGGTGACCGCTGCCCATCTCCGCCGCCATGGATGCTGTAAAAGGGTCTGTCACCCTGTCACTCTAATCACATTACCCAGTGACACCCCTGCTCCGGCCGTCCGTGCTGGCGGGCACGCAGTGTTCGCCGCCGCACCGCACCCGTGGCGGTACGTGGGACTACCAGGAGCCGCGGCGGCCGCAACCTCTGGAGCCCCGACATCCGGCGGCTGCTGACAACGGGGTTCAGCTATCATTCCAGAGCCCCCTTCCCCTGCTTCGCTTCGTCAGCGAAGTGAGCGGAACGGACCTTGGCAAGTCTGGCCGGCCGTGTCGGCCGTGTCACGGGAGGAATCTGGGGAGTCGGCCCGGGGTTTTGTGGCACTGATTCTGTGCCCGATGTGACGCGCTGCCGAATCTCTAAGTAGCGCAACTCCAGTTCACGCTTGCTGTTGGCAGCATTTGTGGGCAAGGCCGCGCTGAACAAGGGCTCTTGCCGTCACCACGCACCTGCCGAACATTTTGTTTTACCGCCGGTAGTCGCTGGCGCCATAATCAATAAGTTTCCGTGTTTTGAAATGATTTACGCGTGCTGGGAATGAAGCGGGCAATCGGTAGCTAGGGTCCGTCATCGGTTGCATAGCGGTTAGGTAACCAAATTGCGGTCGCGTTTCTCAAGGACCTGCTGGTCCCCGCGCTTGTAACAAATGCTAAGTTACTCACAGAACGTTTAGCACTGGTTTCACAGCTCCCCCACCCGAACGCTGTTTTTACGAAACGTCCTCGGTTGGCACCGGTCGCGGAGGTGGCGCTCAAACTTCATTCGAGGTGGACCACTTAGCAATAGAAGACAGTATGACCCCGCCGTGCTGCGTCACGGCTCCGGCGGGGGCGATTGTGGCGAATGTCCATTTAGCGGGCCCTGCCGCAGCAGCGCACAGTCTCGGCCAGTGCACCTGGTGCTCGTCACCCGCCATCACGTACTGCGAGAGTGACAAGGTGCTGCTGTGCAAAAGCTGTGACGTGCGCCTGCACACCTCCGGCCTGGTAAGCAAGCGAATCCTCGCGGCGCGGCGCGCGGGCCTGACGGCGGAGATAGACCGCGGCGGTTGCATTGGGCACCTCAGGGGCACTAGTGACCATGTTGTGTAGCTAGAGCTCGGTTTCACTCTGGAAAACGGTCCCGCTGGCTGTCCTTGGGTGTACCGCCGGCGGTGCGACAGGGGGTCAGGTCAGCGGAGGCGAACCGGTGCCCAGGTGCTTGCTCCGCGGTCCGCGGCGGAGAGGTTGCGGCAGCCCGCCAGTCGTCAGCATATCGCACGCTCGCCCCAGACCCGACACATCTACGGCATCCCTCCCGCATTCGTACAGGTTGCATCGCGCCACCTCCGGCGCATCCCCTGCCAGTCCTGCTTCGGGCGGGGCTCCACACTCCGCTGCCGGCATTGCCCCCGGGGCTATTACTGCGAGCCGTGCCACGAGGCGATAGTGGCTGCTGCTGCTGCCGCAGCTGGCACGTTCAGCCCCAAGGGCGGCAGCAGCTCGCCGGCGCACCAGACAACACCAGTCGGGCTGCTCGCGCCGCTGCCAGCCCTGCCGCAGGTGCGCACTCGCGAGTCCGCCGCTGCTGCTGTCACACGGGATGCGCATGCGGCGTGTGTGCATGTGGATAAATTGGCGGGGCCGTGGGCCCGACTTGCATCTGGGCCTCTGCTGTTGCGCATGCCGTCGTGAGGATTGGAGCAGCCATGCATGCGCAACTGCAGCAGGCTTACTCGGCGGGGCGTTCGGCAAGACCGTAGAACGCGACCCTCAGCCTGCTGCTCACGGGTTTGGATAGTTGCGACCGGTTGCTTATTAGTGTTCTTACTATCCGCATCGCACCATGCACACACGATGTATACAGGATCTGGTGTCTGATGACCCCTTCCTGGCGGACGCCCTCACCTGCGCCGACGTGGCCGCCGCGGCCGCCGGCGGGCCGACAGCGCACTGCGGTCGTGACGAGGAGGACCAGGAGGAGGTGGTGCGGCGGCGGGAGCTGCAGCACGCGGCTGCTGACATGGCAACAGGGGGCAGCGGCCCGGCTGCGGCAGGCAGCGCCAGCGGCTTCGCGCACGCGGCCAGCGGTGGCTTTGGCAGCGCCCCGCCGGCAAGCTCTGGCACGGCTGTCACAGCGCCGCGGCCGCCGCCAGCAGCAGCGCTGCGCGTGGCGGGCAAGTGGCGGGGCATCAGCGCCACCGCCGCGGCGCTTGCGGCGGCAGCAGCGGCTGCGGAGGAGGTAGTCAGTGAGGAGCCGGAACATCCGGAGGAGATCGAGGAGGAGGCGGAGGAGGAGGCGGACGAGCTCCAGGCTGCTGATGCGGCGGATGTGCAGGATGAGGGGGAGCTAGAGGAGCAGGACATTGAAATGGAGGACTGCACCGCTGCGCCAGCAGCTGCAGCAGCAGCAGCCCGTGCCAGCGCTGGCGCTACAGCCCTCATCACAGACGCTGCTGCTACTGCTGCCGGCGCTGGTCCTGGACAGCAGGAAGCGGCGCTCATGGCGCCGATGCTGTCGCGCCGAGCGCCCAGCGGCGGCGGCAGCCTGTGCGCCGCCTGCCGCGGCGCCGTGCCGTCCGCTGGACTGCTGGCGGCGGCGCATGGTGCTAAAGGGATCGGGGAGGCGGCGGAGCGTGGAGCTGTCAGCAGCTGCGGGAGATGCAGTTTCTGCAATGGCGGTGGCGGATGCCGCGCCGGCGGATACAAATACAGCGTGGCACAGCAGACATGCGCCGCATGCGCGGTGGCGCTGTCGGCCCGCTCCCGCCGCTGGTCGCTCTCAAGCGCGGAGTTAGATGACGACGATGGCGACGATGAGGGTGAGCCAGCGAATGCACCACCGTGCCGCCTGTTGTTGCCGCGGTAATGTTGCGGCAAGTTGCAAGCCTCTGTCCTTGGCTCGCTCTCGTTACCGTGCTCCTCATGCGTCTGACCACCCCCCTTCTTTGTCGCTTGCGGCGCTTGCAGAGATGCAGCTGTGCGAGGACGGCGACGTTGAGGAGGCGCTGGCGGCGGGGCCATCTGTGGGGCCGCGCAGTGGCAGCGGCGCCGCCGCCGCCACTGCCCCGCCGCTGGCGGCGGATGGCGACCGCCTGGTGCCGGTTTGGGGCCACGCCAAGGCGGCGGTTGTGGCCGGCAAGCAGTTGGAGCGAGGCACAGCGGCGGCGTGCGCCTGCTTCGGCAAGTGGTGCGGCTACGTCAGCGCGCTGCGGGACGGGCAGCTGACCCACATCGGCCATGCCGTGCTGCTGCAGCGCCGCGGCGATGATGCAACAGCGCCGGGAGAGGCTGGTGATGCTGTGGGAGAGGCTGAGGCGGCAGAGGCTGAGGTGGCCGCGGAAGCGGTGGATGAGGCGATGATGTTCGCCAGTCGCCAGGGCAGCTACAGCGCCTCAGTGCCGGAGCCTCAGCAACAGCGGCAGCAGGAGGCGTGGATGGAGGACACGCCGCAGCCGGTCGTCCCCACAGCCTTCGAGCAGCACCAGCACCAGGCCGCGCTTGTTGGTGCCGTGCAGCTACCGCAGCAGCAGGAGCAGGCGCTGCCATCGCCTGCAGTGGCAGTAGCCGCAACAACACCATCGGCACTTCCGGCGGCAGCAGCCGGGCCAGGAGTGGAGAGCCCCGCCGATGATGATGACATGTTCGCCGGCATGGCGGGGCTGTCGGAGCAGGAGCAGAGGCACATCCTGCTGCAGCAGCTGGAGGAGCTGCGGCAGCAGGAGCAGGCGCGGCTGCAGCACATGCACATGCACTGGCTGCAGCAGCAGCAGGTCATGCACATGCACCAGCAGCAGCACACGGCGCAAGAAGTGCAGCAAGTGCACGTGCAGACGGCATGCACGCAGCACTCCCACATGCAGCCGCCACACCTGCAGCACCAGCACCAGCACATGCAGCAAGCGCGTGCGGCTGACAACATGGACAGTGACAGCTTTGGGAGCTCCACCTTCGCACCGCTGCCACCGCCGCAGTTGCAGATGCCCTCGCAGCAGCAGCACCAGCACCAGCAGGTGTCCATGCCGGCTCCGCCTGTGCAGCCCGGCCAGCCGCCGTATGCCGTACAGCTGTATCAGCGGCACCTCACGGAGCAGTATCAGCAGTCCTTCCCGTACACAGCAGGCTACAACTACAGCCAAGGGCAACTGCCGCCGCAGCAGACGCAGCAGCTGCCGACCTGCCAAGATTGCCAAGTGCATGTTCTGCCGCAGCCGCAGCTGCAGCCGCAGCTGCAGCCGCAGGCTGCACCCCGCCGCCTCATGTCATCAGAGACAAAAGCCACATCCCCCTTCGCCAGCTCGGCCGCTGCTGCAAGCCCCGCTGCCACGCCCTCCACGCCCTCGGACGCCGCGCCAACGGCGACGCCGCCCGCACCCGCAGCCCTGGCCGCGGCCACACCGCCCGCACCGCCTGCGCCAGGGGCGCCCACAGCCCTTGCACCTGCGCAGCCACCGCGACGGCCTACACAGCAGCACGTCTCGGTGCTTCTGCGCGGCCCTAGCCTGAACGGCGGCATCCGCAAGCCGCCGCCGCCACCGGTGATCACCGTCATCAGGCGTGGGCCCGACGGCTCAATCCTGCACAGGTCGTCTCCGCCGCCGCCGCCGGCAGCTCGGCGTTCCGTGAACGGAAAGCGCGATGATGCCCCAGCCCCCGGCGTGCGTGCGCCTACCGCGTCAATGGCTGCCGCTTCCAATGCCATGACCGCAGCGGCAGCTGCCGCCAGGACAACGGCGGTGCCGGCATCAGCATTCGTTGCCGCCGCGGCCGCAGCGGCAGCGGCGGCAGGGCCAGCTGCTACCAGACAGCAGCGCACCACGCCCGCCTACGCGCCAGTCACGACGCCCGAGGCGACGGCCTATGCGGCGCAGGTGCTGGCAGCGGCAGCCGCCGCGGCCGCTGGCGCGAGCGCCGGCGGGGAGCGCGAGCTGACGCGCCAGGAGCGGGTGGCGCGATTCCGTGAGAAGCGGAAGCGGCGCAACTTTCACAAGGTGCGTGAGTTCGGGCAAGTGGCTCTCTTGCTCCTACGAGCGGGCCCTTATGCCACCGCGTCCGTGGCCACTTCCGTGCACTTATTAGCCCTGCCTGGCAGCGTTCGTTTCGCCAACTGCCGATTGCTGCTCGTGCACAGGTCATTCGCTACGCCACTCGCAAGTACTATGCAGAGGTGCGCCCGCGCATTCGTGGTCGCTTCGCGCGGAGGGAGGAGATCGAGGCTTGGAAGATGGCGCACGGCGGCCCCGACGTCGATGTGCCTGCCGTGCTGGATGATGACTGAAGGCCGCGAGCGAGCGCGGCAGGCAGCTGGCAGGAGAGCCGCGCGGTGCGGCGCGACGTCCCGATCAAGCTGGCAGAAATACGCCAATGTGGAGATAGGGCAGGTGGTGAGAGGACCAGAAGGCAGGTTCACAGCAGGCAGCGTCTCTTTTCGCTTCTCTGACGGGCACGCTTAACTATTCAGCGGCACGCCTGGGTCACGTCTTGGCTTCGTGGGAAATTCGTTTGGTCGGAGGCGGGCGGGCGGGCTTCTGCGTGGGTAGGCACGTGGGCAGGCACTCCGGCACCCCTGCGAAAGTTAACAAGCTGCACGTGTACACCAATGGGTCACGAGGTAGGGTGTGCACACGGAATGAACCCAGAGCCGGCCCGGGCGCGGGGCCACAACAACAACGTGGCGTTGATTATGAATGCGACATTACAAATAAGGGACAGTCTGACCAAGCAAGGGTGCCCCGCACCCAGGTCAAGAGGGATGATTGATTATGCAGCTGTGCTTGAGCGCCTAAATGTACTTAACTGTTTCACTGCCGGTGGTATGCGGTCGATGAGCGGTGCGTATACCGTAATGTGTTTCGCCGCAACTCATGTGGAAAAGAGAGGGGTGCGGTATGTTTGGAGAGAGCAGGATCCTTGGCAGGACTACCGGCCGGACGCGCGCGTGCTGTGCGTGTGCGGTGGGCGGCAAGGGTCAAGAGTGAGGATGCAAATTCAATCAAGCTTATTTCATCGGATGAACGTGGTACAATGAGAGAGGGCATCCCATAACAGTGGGTGGTTGTTACTAAGGCGCGGAGAGCGTCGACGAGGGTACCAGCAAGAGGGCCTGCTGCTGGGAACAGCTCGCATCGATCAGTGATGGCTCACAAGGCGCGCCGTACTGTTTGTTTGGCCTGGGTTGCCTCCCCTGTTTGTTGTCAGCCTGAAGAATATAGAGCTGCAAGTGGGAGAAAGTTGTACTAACGCGTGCACGTTGAGGGTGTGCGTAGAGTATAATGTTGTGCGCGGCGGCTGGTCTGGCCGCTGACCGCCAGCCCGCCACCCTACTACTCAGTGCCGCGACTCGTCACCCAACGTGCTGAGACAATAGAGAGAAGCCACGTGAGGAGCGGAGGAAGTCCACCGGCACCGTCTAGAACCGGGTGCCTATCCGGTAGCGGGTGCATGGCCTTGGTTAATAGGGTTGCGCAGTGGCTTTGTTTTTGTTTGGCAGGCCGCAACCAAGATGATCTTGCTACATACCGCAACAGCGTGACACGCTGGGAGCCTGACGCGGTGCCTATGCCAACGGCAGATAGGAACGCGGGTGCCAAACTAGTGAAATGTCGGATTGATACTGTGTGCTGCTAGTGTGCATGCGTCAGTGCGCCAACGCAAATCGAGCCGGGGCCAGGTTGAGCGTTTCCAGGCACAGGCAAGGGAGAGATTTGGCATCATGCCCGGGTGGTGACCACCCAGCAAGCCCCGTGAGCGACAACACTCATGGCTTGGCGACGCGATTACTGTGCCGGTGATACGCGCTGGCTGGTTGCCTCCGTTTGCTGACACGCAGTCGTCACGCTCCGGGCCACGGCTCTGGGCCATGGCCATGCCATGCCCAGGCCCCGGCTGCGCGCTCAGCCGGGTATGGTAGCCACCCACCACGCCATAGACGTCTTGCATTGTTGCAATGTATGTCACATACCGCCATGACACGTGCGACACGGGGCCGTGCCCGAGCGGTGGAACCAGCTGAGGCAGTCGAGGGGGGAATGGGGGGGGGGGAGTGTGGGAGGGGAGGCAAAACACAGCACCGCATTGGGCGGGGGCAACACGCAGCAGACCGAGCCTCGCAGACTCAAAACTTCTAGTAGTCATTGATATGTATCGACTAGCTACAGATACCACCAATTGAATGACGCAGCAGACAGAGAAACCGCAATGGAGGGGAATGGCGAGTGTGACGTTGGAATAGCGAGCTTCTCCACCTAGTATTATGTGGTGTTCTACTGTCCAAAATTGCTCTAACTTAATGGCCTGAGCAGCGAGGGCGGAGCCGGAGGCCAAGGATGGCCCCGAGGGCGAGGACAAGCAGCGCGAGCGCTGCCTGGCTGGCGCTCGCTCTTGTAGCATGCAGCTGTATGCTGCCTGTGTTGAACGCTGCCAACTACACCGCGGTCATAAAATGCGCAGACTGTGCCCAGGTAAAACGGGCTCGCTTGAATTCCTTTGTATGACGCATAACAAGAATAGGATTCTTAGCTTACCGCGCAACTTGGCTCCCGTGTGGCCGTTCCGCAGCTCTGGGAGCTTCCTCGCTTGACTGAAGGCGCGGAGTTTGACACGATGAACGAGTACTCTGGCTTTTTACACGATGAAGTCATCGTCCTAACCGAGCAGACGACCGCAGACTTGCCGGTCGCGCAGCAAATTTTCACGGAGGACACGCTTATCACCGCGCCGGTGGATATGATGGAGTCCCTGTTCCTTGGGCCGTACCCCGGTAGCATGAAGGTCCTCACAGGTGCGGGGCCGAGGGCGAGCCTGACCGTGGGTGCGCTCCGGCACAGGTTTTGCGGCCACGCTCTGGGCCACTCCTGTGCCACCTTCGGTTTGGAAGTGCAGGCCTGACGCTCTATTCCCGTCATGCACAGACGTTGAGCTGACACTGCAAGGGGTGGATGCACACAACGTGCTGGCCACGTTTAACAAGACCGGCGGTCCCAACGGAACCTGGTCACTGTCGATAGACTCCATCGAGCAGGAGCCGGGCACCTACCTGCGGTTTGTGCGCAGCGAGCTGGTGCTGCTGGACTGCGCCGTGGCGCAGGCGCTGTGGCAGGCGGCGGGACTGCCAATGGCGCAGCGGCCCTGGGGCTGGAACATGACACAGGTGGGCGCCGGGGCAGCCGGGACGCGGTGGGCCGGGGTCAGCAGCTCTCACAGGCGGGCGAAGTGAATGCGCATGCTGGTTTGAGGCTGGCTCAGGGCGCAGGGCAGACGGCCCATGACAGGAGATATAGATGGTCTCGTTTTGGGAATCTGGCCGGGTCACACGTACCTGCGCACTAATGGAGCCAGCTGCTCACTGTACACATGCCGCACCCGTGCTTGTTGGTGTCGTAGCTGCTGGAGCCGGAAATTGAGGTGCAGCACATCCATCAGCCCGGGGTGCACATTGAGGGTGTGTACATCTCCTGCAACCAGGTGCGTGTGTGCGCAGTCGGCTGCAGCCGGACAGCCGACTTCCCGCAGCAGCGACTCCGTCACAAAATGCTCTGCACGTGAATGCGCGCCAATCCCAACTGAACCCCGATTCGCTTGGCGTTGCTGCGCCCGCCTGGCCTGTGCCCTGACAGGTGTGCGACGCTGTCACGGGCGTGCGGACCATGCCCGTGGACACGCCGGCGGATCTCTTCAGTGCTCTGGCTGTTGTGGATGATAATATTGATGGCTGCTCAGCCTACGTGATTGAGCTGCAGCAGAGCCTGTCCCTGGCTGCCGGCCTCATACCGCCGCCGGCTGGACCGCCTCCACCGCCCGCGCTTGCGGGTAACGCAAATGCGGCGACGCATGACCACGATGGACAGCTGCGCAGGCAGCTGCAGCGCGGGGGTGGGCGCTTGCGCGGCGACAGTTCAAAAAGTCGTCGGGCCGATGGCAGGGGCGCTGTGAAGGGCGACGCAGAGGGTGGTTCCAGCATTGCACTTGCAGGCGGGTTTCGCCGCCGCCTGCAGCACTTCCATTACGCGCGCACGTTCAACGGGACGGTTCACGTCAAGGTGCGCCACGTGGGCGTTAATTGACAGGGCTTACAGGGGCGGAAGCCCTGTGCCCCGTGCTCGCTGCAAGGCTGCGCGTGCGCCTGCGCCTCGCTCGCCCTGCCACGAACCCGTGCCCACCGCCCCTGCTGCTCCCTGCGCGCCGCTCGGCCGCTGCCCGCAGACGAACCTGACCTTCCGGGGTGTGGTGGCGGACCCGACCATCCGCTTCAACGTCTCCACCGCCATCGTGCTGGACATGTCCTATCTCATGTCCGTGTTCGTGGTGTCGCAGCCGGCCATGGTCATCTTCAACAACGTCACGCTCGTCAACCTGGCGTCGCCGCTGACGGGCGTGCTGGCGCTGCCCATGTATGTGGTGGACCTCACGGCGCGCATCGTCGCGGCGGACGTGGACGTGATGGGCGTCAAGGTCAACCTCACGACCATCGTGCTGCAGGACGCGGGCGTGGTGCTCACGCCGGTGAGGGGCCGGGAGCGGGCGTTTTCAAAGCATGCGCATGCCCCGCCTCGCCTCGTTACTTGTCAGTTATCACCAACATGCGGTGCGGTGTCGCAGGATGAGCTGACGTACGAGACGACATGGTTGCGCTCCTACCCGGACAACCCGCCCACGTTGTCGCTCCAGATGAGGCTGTGGCTAAACAGCTCGGTCACTACCGCACGGGTGAGAGCAATCATGGGCGGTCATGTGCCGCCGCGGTCAAGCGCGTGCCCTTGCTTGCCGCCGTATCGATGGCTGCTGTTGTAAACATTCACCGGTACTCAACGGCTCGTTCTTACTGCCCGCAATTGTTACACCGACCGCAGCTGGAACAAATTACGCCAACGGCCATGGTGCTGTCAACGTTTGCCGGCTGGGACATCCGGGGATACAACATGCACATCGTGAGCGTGCCGCCGCCAGGCCATCAACTCATGGTGCCGGCCGTCGGTATGGGGCTGGTGTCGCAAACGCCACTATCGCTGTACCCGCAGGTGCGTGCGGTTCTGCGTGTGTGCGAACCGAAATGCGGCCCTCCCCGTGTGCTTCCTGTACCCGCAACACGGGCGTTGTACCTTTCTTAAAGCCGCGCGGACGTCACGCCTAAGCAGCTCAGCCCCCAGAGGCGCCCGCCCACCGGCGGCCTCACTGTCGCATCCATGGCGTGGAGCGCGCCAAGCAACGCCCTGCCGTGCCGCCCCTGTCATGCCGGTACGCCTCTTCGCAGTTGGTGGCACTGAACACCAGCGAGGCGCTGGTGCTGGTGTGCAACGCCACGGCGGGCTTCATCATCTCGCCCGCCGTGGAGCCGGGCGGCACGCCGCTACTGGATCCGTACGGCAACCCCATGCCCAACTACATCGCCTTCCCCGGCGCCGCCTCCTCCGTGTGGATCAACCTGCTGCCCGTCACCGGCACCTCGGCGCTGTACGCCGTGAGGCCGCCCCGCGGCTCAACCGGGTTCGTGACCTTCCAGCGCAGCGTCACGATGGGGCCGCTGCTGAACCCGGTGACGGGCGGGATGTCGTACTGGCAGCGTGGCATGCCGCCCACTATGGACATGGGGTCGCAGCGCTTCTCCTGGGGCGCCATGGCAGACCCGAGCTACAGGTGAGGGTCTAAGCAAGAGGGTGAAAGCCGCACTTGCGTGCTGTCGATTTGTGCAGCCCCGACGCCTCGGTGGTGTGGCGGGCCATGGATGCCCTCACATGGGCTACTTTGCGACACGAGTGCGCAACTAAAAGCTGCTCCGTCTTCCTGCGCGCCCGCAGCCTGACGTTCCGCAACATGACGGTGGTGGGGCTGAACAGCCCCGAGCGCTGGCCGGCGCCCTACCTGGTGCGCTGCCTGGACCTGCCGCTGTGGGCGCTCAGCGTGAACCGCCTGCCGTCGCTGGGCGGCGAGGCGCCGCAGCTCATGTACGTAGGCACGAACATCAGCGTGTCGACCCAGGAGCTGGACCTATGGGAGGCCTGCTACAAGGTGAGCCGGGTGCAGGCAGCGTCGCACGTCAGCCGGGCAGCGCTGGGCGGGGCTGTCGCTGCAGGCCCGGAGTGCGCTGCGCCAAGCGCTTGCGGGCGGTGCGCTGGGTCCGTATGTTGGCCGTATGGCCGCGGCGTGGAAGCTGGCCTGGGCGCATGATTCTGTTGCAAGCGCTTGAAGTGCCGCTTGTCTAATATCGTGCAGGCGCTCACGTCGCCCGGCACGGTGTTCAGCAATCCGACTCTGTCCCCCGCGTGCGAGAGCCTGGGAATCAAGTCCTTCCGTGCTGCACGCCTGGACAAGCACACCATACTGATCACGTTGCTCGAGGTGCGCATCGCCTGCTTGACGTTGACGTCCATGGTCGTCGTCATGCTTTCAATCGCACGTCGCTTCTGTCTCTCGGGCCCCGCTTGCCACATTTGCAGCGTTTGCTGTGCTATTACCGTATCATGCCGACAGCGCGCACTTGGGGCTTGCGCTCGACTGTGCAACATGACCGCCGTGCGCCGTGACCGTGCGCAGGGAATGGGCATGGTCGCGCGCGACGTCATGCTCCGCGACGACATCCGGCCCTACATGCGGTACGACCTGGACGTCCTGCTGCCCGACGCCACCCAGCCGCCGCCGCCGCCCATGCCCCCCGGCGGCTACGTCGCCGCGGCGGCGCCGCCGGAGAGCAAGAAGTGGGTCATCCCGCTGGCCATCGTCATCTCCGTCGCCGGCATCACGTTCCTGCTGCTGCTTGCGACGTACATAAACTACAAGCGGCACGGCGGCCACTCGGCGCCGTACGTCAACGTGCACATGATGAGGTGCGCATGCGTCGCCACGGCTCTGTGCAACTTGGCAGGGTGCACACGCAGCCGTTGCTCGTTAGTACGCCTATTGCTGAACAAATTGGCGGCGGCGCCATGGTTTTTTGCAGGATGATGGCGGATGGCTCATCGCGCCCGTACCTGCTGCACAACATTCGCGAGAAGATGACGGATGAGGAGCAGGTCGCGCTGGAACGGGAGATTGAGAAGGAACGCCTGAAGGCCATCGAGCGCGGCGAAAAGGAGCTGGCACGCAGCCGCTCGAAGGGGAGCAGCCGCGGCAGCAGCGCCGGCCGGCGGGCCGGCGGCCTGGGCAGCACCGGCAATGGAATGGACCCGGCCGGGGCCAGCAGCATGGGGCCGGGCGGCAGCGGCGCGCTTACGGGCAACCCGGGCAGCAGCGGCGAAGGCCTCGGCGGCGCGGTGCGGAGCCTGCGGGCGCGGCTGGGGCTCGGCGGCGGTAACCAGGTGGGTGCTGCAACCGGTGGGGGGCCTGGGTACCATGGGCGCAGCAGCCGGCCGCACGAATGTACTCCTGCACGATCGGCCTGCTCACACGCCCTGCAATCCTGGCGCGCGCAGGCGAGGCGCTCACGCTTCAGTATGAACGAGAGCATGGGCTACAACGGCGTGGCGCGAGAGAGCAACGCGGATGACATGTACGGCAGCGGCCCGGCCGGCAACCCCGGGGCGGAGGCGATGGGCTTGGGATCCGCGCCTGGCCTCGGCGCGGCAGCTGCTGCGGGAGCCATGGCGGGAGCTGCGGCCGCCGGCTGGAATCAGGAGCAGCAACAGCAGCAGCAGCAGCAGCAGCAGGACGGGGACGGTGGGCAGGGCAAGGCGGCGTACGCGGGCACCGCGGGCCTCCAAGGCACTTCCGGCACGTACTGGGACTACACGCAGAACAATGCGCTGTACGGGAGCCCGTCTCCCGGCGAGCAAAACGGCGAGGGTGCTGCCGGGGCCTGGCAGGCCCCACAGCAGCAGCAGCCAGACCAGTACCAGCAGCAGGCTATGTACGGACAGCAGCAGCAGCAGGCGTATCCACAGGGGAATGGCGTAGCGGGCCAGGGCGACGGGCAGGACACCACCGCCATGGCGGTGGGCGAGGGCATGAACCCCACGGCCGGAGCTGCAGGCGTCGACGCGATGCCTGCGGAGGCAGCGAGTGCGGTGCGGCAGGCGGCCGCGGCGCCGCTGCTTGCGGCGTCGTCGGTGCCGATCCATGGCTCTGCTGCCGCTAAGCAGGACCCAGCGGCCGACCGAGGCTGTTTGTCCTCGGCGGCTGGCAAGCGGCGCATCCTGGACGTTTCCGCAGCGCTAGGCGCTACCGGCGGCGGCTCGAACGAGGCACCTTCCTACGGCGGCAGCGTCACCACCACTGGTACGGAGGCCATGCAGCACCTGCTCCAGTCAACGCAGACCGGCTACAGCTCTGCAGTTGCCACGCCTGGCGCGGACGCTGTCGGCGCTGCAGGCGCGGCGGGTGCTGCTGCTGCTGCCGCTGCTGCGGGCGGCAGCGCCGCGGCACGCCCCAGCAGCATGCCGATCGACGTCCTCCAGCCCAGCATGCAGCGCGCGGACTTGCAGAGCAGCGGCGGCCAGCAGCCCAGCAGGCACGGAAGCGCGCACGGGGGCATGCACAACCTGTACCCGGCCCCGCACGGGGACGTGGGGTCAGGCTCACGCATGCGCCAGATTCCGTCGGCGCTGATGCAGGCCAGGCTGACGGCCGACGAAGCACGGGAGTACGGCACGGCCTGCAGCCCGATGTCCATTGCACCCACGGAGGGCGGTGCAATCGTGACAGAGACTGGCCTCGCTACTGCCGTGCTGGGCGAAAGCGGCTCGGCGTCGCCTGTAAACAGCAGGGTAAGGCGCGCGGGCCGCGGCAAGACACGCGCGTGCATGCTGACATGAACGGCCAGCCACGCCAAGCCACCTGCAAGCGTGCAATGTGCCCCGCGCGCGGCTGCTGCTTTCGCTGACTGCTTGCCTTCGCCCCGTGTCGCGTGCAGGTCCTGACGGCGCCGCAGGTCGCGCGCAGCTCATCTCACTTCAGCAGCAGCAGCGCCACGCTGGTAGACCCGCCCGCCGGCGGTGTAGGGTCCGGCACGTCATTCACTTGCACGCCTATTCCCATGCTGCCCCTAGCCGACGCCGGTGTTGGCGGCCCATCCGGCGCCTCTTCCTTGCACGCCGGCGCGAGCATACCCATGGGCGGCGGCGGTGGTGGTGCCTGCGAGCAGCAGGCGGCTCCCAGCAGCGTGAGCCTGGTTGACGGTGCCTGCATTTCCTCCGCCGCCGTTGGCTCGGGCGCGCTTGCCTCGAACGTGGAGGCCGCGCTAGTCGTCCGCTCCAGCAGCCGTGCGTCAACGGAGGTCACGCGGGCCCTTCAGTCTGGCGTTGTTGGTGGCTACACCGCTCCGGTTGTGTCGGGGACGCTGCCATCCGCTCCACCCTCGGAAACGCACCTGCCGCCGTCGATGCCGCCCTCGGCGCCGCCGTCGGGCTCGCGGCTGCCGCCACCCGTCCCGCCGCCTGTGCCGCCGTCCGCGGCGCCGTCG
Source organism: Chlamydomonas incerta (assembly GCA_016834605.1). Classification (NCBI taxonomy): domain Eukaryota; kingdom Viridiplantae; phylum Chlorophyta; class Chlorophyceae; order Chlamydomonadales; family Chlamydomonadaceae; genus Chlamydomonas; species Chlamydomonas incerta. The sequence goes on along the minus strand of JAEHOC010000017.1, from coordinate 529,507 downwards.
GCGCCGCCCTCGGGCACGCTGCGGCACCAGGCCAGCGAACCCAACTTCTTCTTGATGGGCGGCGGGCGGTCCAGCAGCGGCAAGTCGAACAGGCGCGCGCTGGAGAGCCCCTCCGCCGCCAGCGTCCTGGCGGAGATGGGCGGCCCTGTTGCGGTGCGGCCGCTGGCGCGGCACGCCTCAATAAACGCGCCGGGCATGGCCGCGGCGATGGCTATGGGCGGCAATGTGCAGGATGCCATGGCCGGCGGCAGCCTGAGGGCCGGCGGCAGCGGGCACCCGCTTGCTCGCGCCTCGCCGTCGTCGCCCTACCGCTCGGCCGGCGGCGCGCCGATAGGCCTGCGCGCCTCATCGACCATGCCAACCGCGGCGGCGGCGGCGGCCGCGGCGGCGATGGCCACCGGGCGGGGCCGCGGCAGCAGTGGCAACATGACGCCCCCGCGCCGGCCGTCTGTGGATACGACGGACCTGGGGGCGCCGGCGGGCGTGTCTGGCACCAGCCCGCGTGGCGGCGGGCGGCGGGCCGGCGGTGTCATGCGCCTCAGCGAGGCCGAGAACCGCGGCCGCTCCGACAGCTCGCGCAGCATGGACGGCAGCGGCGCGCCAGGGGGCGGTGCGGCCGCGGGCGGCAGCCCCGCAGTGACCGCCGCTGCAGGCGGCAAGGGCGACAACCTGCCAGCCGCGCCGCCGTCGAGCGAGTCGCTCAAAGCAAACCTGAGCAAGCTGCTGGTGGGGTCGCTGTCCACTCTCTTCTCCGTGGACGGGCTGGCGGGCGCCGTGCAGGCGCCCAAGACGTCGTCGCAGGCGCCCGGCACCGCCGCCAGCGGCGGCAGCATGACGGGTGGCTCGCAGTCGGGCGCGGCGCGGCGCGTGGCGGCGCTGCAGCTGTCAGAAGCCAACCGCGGTGGCAGCGGCAGCAGCGGGCTTGCGCCTGGGGGCAGGATGAGCGCGGTGGCAGGCGCGGGCATGGGCATGGGCATGGCCGCCGGGGCGGCTATGGCGGGCAGCGGGGGCGCAGGCATGCCAGGCCGGACTGGAGCAGGGGTGGCGGGCGGCAGCATGACGCCAGGCGCGACCTTGAGCGAGCTCACCGCTGATATGGAGAACCGGCTGAATGAGAACCAGCTGGTCATTCAGCAGGTGCTGGGCTCTGGCGCCTTCGGCACCGTGTACAAGGCGCTGTGGAAGGGGCTGCAGGTGGCGGTGAAGACCATGACGCTGACGGCGGACGCGGTGACGCAGGGCCGCCACGCGGCGCTGATGGAGGCGGCGCTGTCAAAGTCCATCTTCCACCCCAACGTGGTCACCACCTACACCTGCGACCTCAAGCCCATGCACGTGGACAGCCGGCGCGGCGGCGCCATGACGGGCCTGCAGATCATGAACGAGACGCAGGTCATCCAGGAGTGGCGCCTCTACATCGTGCAGGAGTTCTGCGACGGCGGCTCGCTCCGCCACGCCATCCAGGCGCGCTCCTTCCTCAACCCCGGCACCGGCACGCCGCAGATGGAGTGGGTCCTGCAGATGGCGCGCGAGATTGCCAGCGGCCTGCAGTACCTCCACGAGCGCAACATCATCCACGGAGACCTGTGAGTCATCTGACATCTGCAGCACAGCGCCAACAACACTGGTCTCACTATAGCTAGGGCGCCGACAATGCACAACACTGCCGTGCTTACGGTCCCTACCCATGCAGAAACCCGGCCAACGTGCTCCTGAGGCGCGAGGATGCCAGCGTGTTGGGCTACACCGCCAAGATTGCGGACTTTGGCCTCTCCGTACACATGCAGGCAGAGCAGAGCCACGTGTCCAACACCAAGCGCGGCACGCCCTTTTACACCGCGCCCGAGGGTAAGCAGGAAGGAGGCCGGTCGGCTGCTGCGGGTTTCCGCCTGTCGGAAACGCTTCACTGGGGGCGTCTCGGCTTGCAAGCGCACTGCTGTGGCCGCACATATGCACGTGAGATTAACCCTGTTCTTGTGCCCCCAACCCACCGCAACCCATGTGCAGTGACGAACGCCGGCAACCTGACGCGCTTTGCCGACGTGTTCTCCTACGGCGTGGTGCTGTGGGAGCTGTACTGCAGCCGCTGCGCCTGGACGTACGGCCCGCAGGGCCGCCTGGTGCACCAGCGCGGCTTCCCGCACCTGCCGCCCTCCTGCCCGCGCTCCTACGCGCAGCTGGTCAGCACCTGCATGCAGCCGGCGCACAAGCAGCGCCCCACCTTCAAGCAGATCGGCAACATGATCGAATCCATGCTACGCGAGTGCGAGCGCGCGCATGCGGCCACGGGTGGGTACGCCAGCGGTGGCTCCGGCGGCGGCGGCAACTGTTGGTCGTCGGGCGGCGGAGGCATGCCGCCGCCGCCGCCGCCACAGCAGCAAATGCTGTTGCAGGGCCCGCCGCAAGGGCCCCCGCAGCAGGGCCCGCCGCAGGGACAGTGGCAAGACCCTTACATGCAGATGGGGCCGGGGCCGGGGCCGCAGCAAGAAGCAGGCCCGTGGCAGATGCAGTCGCCCATGCAGTCCATGGCTCAGATGCAGATGCAGCCTCAGATGCTACCCCCGCAAACGGGCGCGCCGCAGCCTGCGCGCTCGCCGTCTCCTCTGAGCATGGCCTACCGCGGCAGCGCGGTGCACGGTTCCAACCCCGACCTTGCTGCCGCGGAGTCGGGCCGGAGCCTGCCGCCCCCGCCCGACGGCAGCCAGGCGAATGCGCCGCTGACCTCAGGGCCGCAGGCGGCGGTGTCGCGCAACGGCCCCCCAGCCTACGACCGCACCAACAGCCAGGGCTCGACGGGCGGCGGCCTGGTCGGCCGCAGCAGCCTGACGCCGCCGCACACGGGCCCGCTGGACGGCGTGGGCAGCGGCGGCAACTCGTTGGCAGGCACGGGCGCCGAGGCCGGCGGCGCTATGGTCGGGGGCGCGGGCGACCACCCCTACAACCAGCGCTCGTCGGCGCAGTCGGAGCGCGGGCCTGGCAGCGGCATCTCCACGCCGGGCAGCGTGTCGCGCGTCCTTCCCAACTTCTCCCGAGGGCCCTCCGACTGGAGCACCAACAGCGTGCAGCCGCCCCCGATCGACGTGGTGACGGCGGGTGGCAGCAGCGGCGGGCCGCAGGGCGGGACCGCAGCCGGTGGTAGCAGTTTGGGCACAAGCGCCGGGGGCGGCGCGAGCAGCAGCAGCGGTGGGCTGCCGGTGGGGGCAACCATAACGGGTCGTGCGGCAAGCGCCACGGCCCGGAGCCCGTTTGCAGCTGCAGTGGCGGGCAACGGGCTGCCGCGTGCGGTGTCGCCACAGCTATCGCGTCTGTCCAACGCATCGGATCTGGGCAGCAACTCACTGCCCATGCCACCAACGCTACTCGTCGTAAGTGCTGGCGGTGCTGCTGGCGCCGGCAGCGGCGGTGCCACCGCCGCATCCTACCTGCAGCGTGTGGGCAGCAGTGGTGGCGCCGGCGGCAGCGCGGCGGCGGTGGCCGCGGCCACTGCAGCCGCGGCGGCTACGGTCACGGCCGCCGCGGTGGCGCTGGCGACGGGTCAAACTGTCGGTCCGCCTGCTTACCTGGGTGCATCGCCTGCGGAGAGCGCGGAGATCGTCACGGAGGACTGGAGGGAAGGCGGCATGCCGGCTGCCCCGGTCCCCGACGTGGGCCGGCGGGGCTCCGCGGAGCTAGCTACCCTCCAAGCGGCGGCTCTGCAGCCCGTCGGCGACGCCGCGGCGCTGGACGGAGGCCTCTTGATTGTGGGGCTGGATCACGGCGGCGGCGGTGGCTTCGCCAGCGCTGACGTGGCTACCGCCGCCTCCGCCGCAGCCGCTGCAAGTGGCGGCGGCGGCGCGAGCACCTCCAGTGGAGGCGGCGGCGGCGGCTTGGCGGGCGTGATGCGCGGCTTTGAGATCCCGGCGGAGGTGCCGCGCTTCGGCCGGCCCGACCTGCCGACGGTGATGGAGGCGGAGGACGGCGACGGCGAGGGCACCACGCAGGACACACTTGCGACGGAGCCCAGCGGCGCGTCCGACCCAGCGGCGCCGCCGTCCGAAGACGCAGCCAACCTCTCGGGCGGCCTGCCCGCTCGGCTTGGGGCACCGCCGGGCCACAGCCATGGCCACGCGCACGGCCATGGGCCGGCGAAGGGCACGGTGGCGCCGCCGGTCAGTGTCGGCACGACCAGCAGCGGCGCGCGAACCACCATTGCCTCGGCGCTGGCAGCGGGCATTGCCGCCGGCAACGCAGCCAACTCGCGCTACCAGCCGCCCGACCTGTCCACGGTGCTGGAGACGGATGAGGGCAGCGCGGCGTCCGTCACACGCGGCTTGCGCCTGCCCTCTTCCACCGTCGCACACGGCGGCGGCGGCGGCGGTGGCAGCGGCGGCGGCGGCGGCGGCTCCTCAGCGCACATGAACAGCACGGACAGGATGACGGCGCTGGCGCTGGCGGAGGTGCTGCCGATGTCGGAGAGCTGCTCGCGCACGACGTCGCGCGACCCGTCCACCGCGACCGCGCCGCACGTCGCGGCGGTGCCGGGGCTGGGCAGCAACGAGGGCCTCGCCAGCGGCAGCGGCGTGGACGACGGGCGGGCGACTGGGGGATCGACTGAAGCGGGAGGAACACAGAGTGGGCCAGAAGGATTGGGCGACGGAACCGAATCGGGATCGGGCCAGGGAAATGAGCTCGGCGCTGTCACAGCAATGGTGGTAGTGGCAGCGCCGAATTTCTCTCGCACCTCAATGCCGCCACCGACTCCCGTCGGCGCAGCCGCTAGCGCGGACGGCGCCGGCGCGGACGGTACCCCGGAGCCCGCATTCAGCCGGGCCTCTGTAGGTCCCAGCAGCCCGGCGGCTGCATCGCCAACACAGCCCGAGTTTGCTCGCGCCTCGATGTCTGCATCAACGCCTGCCGGCGCCAGCCCGGCTGGAACGGCGCCGGTCGCACCAACCTTCGCGCGGACGTCGATGCCGCCTGACAGCCCCGCGGTGCCGCCAGCGCCGCCGAACTTCGCTCGGGAGTCGGAGGCGCCGACGTCGCCTGACGGCGGCGACAGGCATGCCGCGATGCTGGGCTCTACGCCTTATTCTGCGGCCACGACGCCGGCCTTTGCGCGCCCCAGCATCGGCCTCTCGCCCGGCGATATCGTAGGCGACGCCACCGCAACCTTGCTGCCGCCACCTCCGCCGTCCTACTTTAACGCCCCCTACGCGCAGCGACTCCCATACGGCTCGCCGCCGCCGCAGCTTCAGGGGCCCATGGCGCCGCCGACCACGCCCGCATCCGCCACCGCGGCGGCCGCCTCCACCATGGCGGCGGGGGCGGGCTCGCCGTTCGTGCGACCCTCGCTGGGCGCAGCCGGGTTCAACGGCATGCCGCCGGCTATGAAGGCAGCCACGTCGCCGGCCGCCAGGTTCATTCGCGCCAGCGTCGGCGTGTCACAGAGCGAGGCGCTGCAGGACGGCGTGTACCATAGCCAGCTGCCGGCGCTGCCGACGCAGGCGTCCATGGGCCTGCAGGCGCCGATGCAGCAGCAGGCGCCGCCGCCGGTGGCCATGCCGCAGCAGGTGCCCGGCACCAACCCCTTCTCACGCCCCAGCTGGGCGACCATCAAGCGGAATGCCGCCGATGCCGGATTGCCGCCGACCGCACTCGCACCGCCGTTCACTTCTACGCCGGCCGCGCGCCCGCCTGCAGCGGCTCCCCTCATGAATGACGGGGCAGTGAACCGCTTCGTGCGCGCGAGCATGGGCGTCCAGCAGACGCCGGCGGTGGCGGAGGCCGCGGCCGCGGGCACGCGGGCGCCGTATGGGGGTCCGCTGGGGGGCGGCGCAGCTGCTGGCGCGAGGGGAGGCGGCAGCCCGTTCGGCCGCGCCAGCATTGGCGGGGAGGCCATCGCCTATCCCACGGCAGGCCCCGCCGCATTTCCTGCCGCTGGCGCCGCGCCCTTCGTCCGCCCCAGCATGAATGCTCCGCCTGGTGGCATGCCGCCGCCGCTTGCCATGCCAGCGCCCGCCCCGGTGCCGGGCGCAACTGCTGGGCCCTTCGCGCGGCCGAGCGTGGGCTCGGGGCCAGTGGTCATGCCGCCGCCCGCACCTGCGGGTGGCAGCGCCATGGGGCCGTTCGTGCGGCCCAGCCTCGGTGGCGCAATGGGCGCGCCGCCAGGGCCCATGGCAGCTGCCACAGGGGCCGCGCCCCCTGGCGCCGGCGCTGGCCCGTTCGTGCGGCCGAGTCTGGGGAACCCCGGTGGCCCTTCCGGGCCCCTCGGCCAGATGGCTGCTCCCGGCGGCGGCGGCGGCGGTCCCGGCGGCGGCAACCCTTTTGTTCGCCCCAGCTTCGGTAGCCCCGGCGGCCCGGCGGGCCCCGGCGGCGGAATGCCTGCGGCGCCACCCGGCGGCGGCGCGCCCTTCACGCGGCCCAGCCTTGGGTCCGGCGCGGCGCAGCACGCGGCCTACGCGCTGCCATCTGTGCTGGTGGGTACGGACCTGGCGGCGCTGCCCTCCATGCACGCCATGCACGCCAGCGGTGCGGCGCCGTACGGGTACGGCCAGCAGCTGCCGCAGCATCCACAGCAGCAGCAGCAGCCAATGGGGTCTCTGGTGCCGGCGCCAGCCGCGGCGATGCCGGCGGGGGCAGCCGCCAGCCCAGCCACCGCGTCACGGGACATTGCGGCCGCCGCCGCGCCCCTGGCGGCTGCGGCCGCCACCGCCGCCGCCGCCGCGTCGCGCGCACCCGACCGCGCCGCCATCCCCGCCAGCCCCAAGCTTGTTGACGACCGGGACGACGACACCAGCGCCCACTTTGCCATGAGCACGAGCCGGAGCGACGCCAGCCTCACGGCGCCCAGCCCCGCAGGCAACGCGAGCCCCATCGGGCCGCCGCCGCTCTCCCAACTGGCCGCTTCTGCTTCCCAGATGTCGGCGGAGCTGGCGGCGGAGCCATTCGAGCCGCCGCCGCACGCCCCGCCGCCAGGCCTCAGACACAACGCGTCCGCGCTGGCGCCCGGCGATGTGGTGCAGTTGGGCGGCGGCCGGGGGTCCCTGCCCGCCGGCGTCAGCACCCCTGAACTGCGCTCCATAATCACCCCGCCCGACGTCTTCGGTTCGCCGGTGTTCCCCACCGGCCTGGCGCTTGAAGCCACCGGCTCCCTGGTCGGAACCGCCGGGGCTGGAAGGCTCAGCGGCGGCATGGCCGGCATGGCTGCCAACAACAGCAGCAACAGCCTGCTGGGCGCCGGCCTGAGCACCGCCGGCGGCGGCACGGAGCTGTCGCTGGCGTCGCTGGTGGCGGCGGAGGCGAGCCGCGGCATCGACCTGACGTTTGGCAGCACCATGGAGAGCAGCGGCCAGACTGCGGGCAGCGGCCGGATCCTGGAGGGCGTGCTGCGGGGCGGCGGCCCCATGCCGGCGCTCGGCGGCGCTGTGCCGACGCCCACTCCGCAGCAAGGGCAGGCGCTGATGGGGCCGTCGTCGATGCAGCAGATTCAGATGCAGATGCCCATGCAGATGCAGATGCCCATGCAGCCGCTGCCGCCGGGCGCCATCCGCACGCCGGTATTTGGCGGCATGGCCGGCGGCGGCGGCATGCGCAGCGCGGGCCCGTCCATGTACCGCAACCGCCCGGGCGTGCAGCGCCGCGCGTCCTTCGACCACAACAGCTTCCGCTTCGCCGGCGGCGCCATGACGCAGGGTATGCCCGGCGCGGGCGGCCAGTCCACGAGCCCGCGGCAGGCGCAGTGGCGCAGCAACGCCGCCTTCAGCAACAGCGGCACCGCCGCGGCCAACGACTGGACGGCGCCGCACTACAGCGCCGGCGGCGCCGCCAGCGCCAACATCCTGGGCGCGGGCGGCAGGGGAGCCGGCGACGGCACGTTTGGGCGCATGAGCTCGAGCGGCGTGCAGTCGTACACGGCCATGCCTATGTACGGCAGTTTCAGCGGCGTGGGCGCCGGCAACGGCTACGGCATGAGTCGCTTCGCGGCTGACGGCGGCGGCGGCGGCGGCGGCGGCGGCCCTCGCAGCTTCCATGTGTCGCCGCGCCGCCACTCGTTCCACATGCAGCAGCAGCAGGCCGCGGCTTACTTCGGGCCGCCGCAGCAGCTGCAGCAGGTGCAGGTGCAGATGCAGGGAATGGCCCCGCAGATGCTGCCGGCGGGGTACGACGGGAGCGGCATGGGCGGCATGGGCATGTACCCCCAGCAGCTACAGCAGCAGCAGTTGATGGGGATGCCGCAGCAGTCGCTTCCGATGGCGTGGGGCAGCCAAGGCAGTGCCGGCGTGTATGGCACGATGGGGCTGCTGGCCGCGGGGGCGGGTCCCGGCCTGACTGGCGCCGGCGCCGGCGGCTCAAGCACCGTCGCCGGCACCGCGCCGGCGACTGCGCCGCCCCGCTTCCAGCGCGACAGCATCCGCACCCTGGAGGCCTCGGCGCGGTCGACCGCCGCCGCAGGCGGCCCCGACGGGCCGCCGTCAGGCGGGCCGCACGGCGGGGCCGGCAGCACCGCCGATGCTGCCAAGCACCCGTCGGGGTTCCTGCGGGTGCTCAAAGACGCCGTCGGCGGCTTCCGCCGCATTTCGCTTGCGCGCATTGACGTCGAGGGCGGCAGCAGCAGCGCCGCCGCCGGCGGCTCCACGGCCTCTATGCCGCCCAGCACCGGCAGCGCGCCCGGCGGCAGCCGCGGGGTGGCGTCCGGGACCTCCGGCGGCCCATCCGGCTCCTCCTCCATCCCGCCTTCGTTTGGGCGCTCGGCGCTGCCGCTGGCGGACGTCCAGGCGTCGGCGGCGGACGCGGCCGCCCTCGGCGGCGGCGCCAGCGGCGGCGCCGGCGCCAGCGGCGCGCTGACGTCGCCGCCGGCCGCGCCGCCGGGGTCCGCGTACGACCCGTTTGCCGCGCCGCCGCAGCTGGTCGGCGTTCCGTACGAACTGAACGACCCCGGCAGCAGCAGCGGCGGCGGCATGAGCGGCCGCGTGCTGGCCGTGCACTCGCTGGGGCCGCACGGCCACGGCCACGGCCACGGCCTGGGCGGCCACGGCGGCGGCAACCCGTTCGAGATGCCCCAGGGCGACAGCCTGGACGACGCGCTGAGGCTGGCCAAGACCAGCCTGTCCACCGTGCTCGAGTCCAACGCCACCTTCAGCCGGACGTGCAGGTGGGGCTCCAGGCATGTTGTTAACGCGGTGTGCTGTTGTGCGCCCTCACGATCTGCACTGCCTGCGTTGATGTTGCCTTGCCCTGTAAAACCCGTCTTGATGCACTGCTGACGCTGCTTTTGCTGTTGCGCCTGCAGCATGGTGCCCAGCAGCCAGGGCTCCCTGGTCGCCAGCGGCACGATGGGCGGCGGCGGCGGCGCTGGCGGCGGTGTGGGCGGTGGCGGCGGCAGCGGCGAGTCGGCCGGCCCCAGCACAGGGCCAACAACGCCCGGCCGCTTCAACCGCCGCAGCGGCAACGCCGGCGCGACGCCAGGCGGCGCCGGCGCTGCTGGCTCCGCCGCCGCCGCCGCCGCCGCCGCGGCCGGCGGTCCGAAGCGGTCGCCCAGCCGCAGTCGCGGTGCCGGCCTGGGCCGCCGCTCGCGCGGCTCGCTGACGGGGCTTGCGGAAGAGGGGCAGGGGGGGTCGGGGGTGGAGTCGGGGCCGGAGGGAGCGGCCAAGCGCTCGGCGGGTTCAACGGGGTCGCGCCGCGCGCTGGCGGCCAAGAGCAGGCACAAGCCGCAGGTGCTGCTTGACGGTGACGGTATTTGAAGGAGACGCCTGACGCTTGTTGCGGCGATTCGTTGAAGACATTATCGGCAGGAGAACGCATGTGGGCAGTTGAACCGGAGCCGTGGTACATAGGAGACAATTGATGAAGCGGGTGTGTATCCGTGAACCGTCAAACTGCAGGGGTGCCATGGGAGTGGGAGTACGTGTTTAAAGATAATGCGTGCAGTTCGTGGGTGCAAGGGGTGTGAGAGCGCTCGTGTGAACTATACTTTGCTGTACCGTAGTAATGTGCACCCATTTATACGTACGTCTTCGTTGGCAACCCGCAACTTGTATTTGGCGTGCACCGTGTGCGCCGTGCGCGTCACACGAAGTTTGGCACAGAAGATTGGCGCCGTGTAAGCGCACGTAGGTAGTCGTTGACGCAAGGTGCCCATACAATAGCGATGTGTGGCGATGTTGATACAATGCAAAAGGTTGGAGGCCATGCCTTGCGGCTTGCTACACGCCGTGCCGGCGGAGCAGACACGCAGTGTTTGGGTCGGGGTACGCCCTTGACGTCTGTAAAATTGAAGGCTGCAAAATTGCTTACATGTTGCGCCAGCAAACTCGCGAAGGCCCGCAAACAGCGTGGAATGCTTGACTGGATGGCTAACGTGTCTGCAGCTCTCTCGCGCCTACCGCGGCTCCGCCACCGCTAGCGCCCCTCGCTCTCTCCCCCCCTGTACCGACTCAGCCGCCTCCTGGCGCACGAGTGCCTCCGCCAGCGCCTCCAGCTCTGCCACATCCCCCGCCACAGCCACCAGGCCAAACACGTCTTCCACAGCAGCCAGCAGCGCACAGCTGTACTCGCGCAGCAGCAGCCGCTCCGCCTCGCTCCACTCGCTGCGAACCGACCAGGGCCGCCCGCCGCTGCTGTGGCTGCCGCCGCTGGGCGACGGCGGCGCGTCATCCGGTGCGCCCGGCGCTCTCCCGGCAGCGTCAAGGGTGCCAGCCGACTCGGGTGCCACGGGTGCGAACGGGTCATCGGCGGCCGGGGCAAACGGGTCGTCTGAATCCCACGCCGCAGCGTTGCCGCTGGGGCTGGCGCTGTCACCGCCGGCTCCCGGCGGCGGCGATTCGGTGATGACGAGCGGGCTCATGCCCGCAGCCGCCAGCATGCGCCGCAGGTCTTCTTGCGTCGCCTGCAGTAAGACAATATTGTGTGGGATCCGGTCAGTTGCGCACCGTGCACTGACTCCGTGTGTGCGTGTAGCGCGCGGGCAAACGCATGCAAGGCGCTTCCTCAAGTACGGCACCCCCAAGGCCTCACCTCGGCGATCGGGATCATCTCTCCACTCGCTGCCGCCCCCGCGCCCGCCAGCGCCGGGCCCGCCGCCACCCCAGCGAAAGGGTCCTCGGCGGCGGCGGCCGCCGCCAGCAGCTCCGCGACGCTGGTGACGGGGCGGTCCGCGATGCCGCAGGGCACGATGAGACCGGTGCGGAAGGGCGCAAGATCCGCCACCACGTTCAGCGCCAGGCCGTGGAAAGTGACCCACCTGCGGCCAATGGTCAAACGCAAGTATACGGTAGTTCAGGAGACGTACGAGCGGAGGACCCGGCCGAGTGCCTGCTACTTGTGCCGCTGGCGTCGCAAGTAGAAGGCCCCCGTGTCCCGGGTACGGGTTTCTGACAAACACTGAAACACACCACCACAGCACCGCGCGCGCACCCGGCGCGCAGCCGTCCCTGGCCGCACCCACCGCTTGGCCTTGACGCCAATGGCCGCCACCTTGGCGCCCTCCACCCACACGCCCGTAAGGCCCTCCTCCCGGCCGCCCGCCAGACCCGACACCGCCTCCAGCGCCTCAATGATCACCTGCCGCGGGGCGAGACCAAACGGAGGAGACCAAACGGCAAATTAGCAGGCGTGGTGTCCGGCGCGGTGGCCCCAGCTAGTCGGGGCAAAGGTTTGGGTGTTCAGCGCACGCCTTGCGGTTGATGAAGTGAAGAGGCTGAATTCTGTCAGTAGTACCAAGGAGCCGTGTGCGGCGCGCCCCTGTGACCCGATGCCTACAGCAACTGCCGCAACAACCCCGCTGCCAATCTGCGCGAGGTCAGGCGCCGGCCGCACCTGCTCCAGCTGCCGGAGGTACCAGTGTAGGTCCGGCCGCAGCGGCGGCGACTGCAGGTCCAGTATGGGGTACAGCACCAGCTGCGGGAATACGGCGTGGGGATATGGTGGTTGGTGGGTTGGTGGGTTGGTGGGTTGGTGGGTTGGTGGGTTGGTGGGTTGGTGGGTAATTGCGCGGTGGGGGCAGGCGCAGTCGTAACAGCAGGCGGCAGTGCCAGTGCACTGCGGGGCAGTGGGGCCGTGAGGCCTCCCACCCGTACACGGCGGGGACTCTCACAAGTCCCACTCCCCTCCTGGTCCACAATCGTGCCCGCGCTGTGGCCCCACCTGGCCGGGGCCGTGGTACGTCACCTCCCCGCCGCGCTCCGTGCGGTAGAGCGGGATGGGCGGCGCGCCTGCGGGTCACAGCACATCCGCATACAAACACACATTGTGCTCCTAACACACATTGTGCTCTCTAACACACATTGTGCTCCCTAGCACACATTGTGCTCCCTAGCACACATTGTATCCGGAGCCCATGCCGAACACCACGCAAACTTGAATCGCTCGACCCGCGTGGGGGTGTGCGCCCGGCATTCCCAAACACAAGTGCGGCAGCGCCGCGGCACGCGGCGCACGCACCCGGCGGGAAGCGCAGGTGGTCCAGGGTCGAGCCCGTGCCCAGTGTGTACACGGGCGGGTGCTGCAGCAGGATGGCCGCGTGGCAGCTGCCGCGCTGGCCGGCGTCGGCGGCCGCCGTGGCGCGGGCCAGGAGCGCGCGCTGCCAGGCCCATGCCTGGGGTGAGCGGGGACACGGGGGGGGGGGGCGGGGAAGGGTCCGTAACGCCTGGTGCGACGTAATCCGTCGTAATCCCCGGGGTGCATGTTTGGGATGGATAGGCAAATTGAACATGCAAATGTATGTGCATGCACGCGCACAAGCGGACGAGGCCCGGGCCGGGCACCAGGCGCTCACCGTTTCATATTCCACCACCTGGTCTGAGAGGTCGTACACAACCACCCGCCCAGCGCCGCCAACCGCCGCGTCAGTTGAAGGGCCGCCGTGTTCCGCAGCGCTGCCGGCTGCGCATGCCACCCGCAGCTGCAGAGCCCGGGCGTCACACCGCCTCGTCCTGCACGTCGCCACGGCAGCAGCCGGGCGTGCGTTCGCAGTAGCTGCCACCGTCGGAGCGGCGGCGGCGCACGCGGCGCCTGCCCTGCCCGTGTGACTTCCACGGCTGCAGCAGAACGCCCCCTGCTTGGGGCTGCTGCACGCGGCTGCCACGGGAGCCCCCGTCATGCTGCCGCCTGTGCAGCTGCTGCTGGCGCCACGGGCGGCATTGGCGTGCAGCAACCGGGCTGCAGCGCGGGTGTTGGGCCCATGCGGACACCGTGCCGCAGCTGCAGGCCCGTGCCTAATGCATGTCGGCGAGCGGCCCATGGACGAGCTTCCCACGGCTGACCACGAGGAGCTCCCCCGACCCGGCATCCCTCGGGGTCGGGCCTCCTCCTCCGCCGCCGCGGCTGTGCCGCTGGCTCGTGCCCGCGAGTGGTGGGGACGGCTGCTTCAGCTGGGTTTGCCCGCGTCGCAGCCCGCAGGCTCCGCTGACGCTTACAACACTCCGAATCCACAGCACTAGTACACCTGCAAGCCTGGGATGATGGGGCTCTCACCCAAACGAGCGGGTGGAGGCAGGGAGTCGCGGTCGCGTCGTCGGCGCAAGCGAGAGGGAGGTGTTGCGCCGATTTTGGGCGTGCCTATCGCCGCTTTGATGACAAAACCACTGATTCAAATGTATGATCTGGTGCAGGCGGCAGCTCATAAAACGGGCGCGTTTTTCGGCGATTTGCCCTTCGCATCGCATCAAGAAATTCCGCGGGGCGATAGCCGATACCTAATTCCCGTTCCACCAGTCTGCTGTTGCGCGTAAATACTGAGATAATAGATTAGCCTTAGTTCCCGAGCGCCACCGTGCAAGCCAAGTGCCCAACACCGTTTGCGCCCAGCAAACCTGTAAATCCTGGCGCGTCCTGGTGTATGAGCATCATGGCCCTGGCGCATCAGGCCAGGTCAGCCGAATGCAACAGCAACAGGCTGCGCGGGGCCCCTGTCGCGCGTTGGTGTTTTTCGCTTTGCGCAGCGGCGACGGCCCGGGCGCCGGCGAGGTTTGAATGGAAATGTTACATGATACAGAATTGTCGTGTATAACACCTGTTGTTGACCCTGTCTCGCGTGCAGGAGGATTGCTGCTCTGCACCGTCCTTCATTCGCTGCGCGCGGCCGCCCACTTGTGCATCCATGTTTTATCAATCCGCTTGACTGCGCCGTTCGGCGGGGACTCGCCGTCGGGGGCGCGCTGTCAAGCCCCAGAGGTAGGCGCGGCGGGGAAAATCGCGCTAAGCAACAGCGTTTGTGGCCCGCTGGCGTAGCGAAGCCGATATTTACGAATGGTAGCGCCCCACTCGCCTCTTGCCGCCCCCAAAGCCTGCAAGCCGGAAGGCTGGGGAAATATCGGTACTCTGCGGTGTACACACTTTTCCGTCGCTGGCGCTGGGCGTTCCGGCGTAACGGACAGCTTAGTATATCCATAAAAGTCGCAGCTGTCGTGCTGTCGGCTGGGCAGACGCGGCGCGGGCCCTGTTGGCACAGGGCCACCTGCCGGTGCCAGCCTTTTCCCGAGCCCCAGACCCTTAGTCCCCCGCGTGCCTTGGTTGCGCATCGGTGTAACCTCTCGAGCAGGCGACGGCATTCCTGATGACAACAGCTCGCGGCCAGGCAAGCCCAACGGGAACGACAACCTCCGCCGGAGCCGCAGCCGACCAGCCTCACCAAACCCCCGGGGGGGAGTGAGCCCAAGCGAGGCGCTCGCGAGCCGCAGCATTGACATGGACACCGTGCAAAGCGCCAGGTGGGGTGGCATACCGTATGTGTTCTATGCGTTCTGACACAGGCGGCCTCTGGGGATGGGGATGGGGGTGGGGAAGGGGGGAGCGCGCCTGTGTGTTTGGTCACGAGCATGGACACGTGCGTGCGCGCCCCGCGAGTCGTGTCCCAGCTGGCAGCCACCAGCATGCCCACAGCTGCAGCGCTGCTACAGCGTTTGACGCCGCCCGACCCTGGCCCTCAGCGTCATCTTAATTGATCATGCATGGAACCCCCGCTGCCCGTCCCTCGTGCCCCTAAGGTCGTACTCGGCGCGCCCTGGCGCGCAGCAGGACGGGCCAGACGGCCCCACCCCACCCGGGTTCAGTTGGCCGTACCTGGTGCGTGGCGCGAAGGGGACCGGGGTCGGGGCCGGGCACAGGCGGGATGGAGCGGGATGCCTTGGGTGACCGCAGCGACAGAGCGGCAGGGCGGGAATCGTGTCGTGTGACACGAACCGCCGCCGCATGCGGGCGCAGGGCTCCAGCCGGGGGGGGGGGGGTAGGTTTTTTCCAATTCTGGGGGCTGGCGGGTAACGGCAGCAGAGGTTGCCGGGTCACGGCCAGCACGTCGGTCGGCAGGTCGCGCTGGGCGCACCGCACGCGCCGGCCACGCGCCTGGCCTCGCAAAAGCGGCCGTCTGCAGTGTGCATGCGTCCCTCGGTTGCATTACGTTGAGGGGAAGAGGTATCTCGATGCCCACATCGCAGTAAACCGCACTCCTTAGTAAGCTGCCGCGCCCTTGCTGCTGCTGCTGCGTGACGGCAGGTGGCGCTGTGCACTCTCGGCATCGTCATCTGCTACGCGGACCGCTCGAACATCTCCACCGCGGTGCTGCCCATGGCGCAGCAGTTTGGCTGGGACAAGGTGGGGCGGCGGCCGCGGGGTCGGGGTGGGGGCGGCCGGCCGGGCGGCCGGGCCGCTGGACGCGCTGTGCTGGGTACGTGGGGTGTGGCATTGTTCGGGACACCTCCGAGACGGCTGCACAGATCGGGGAGCGGAGAGCGGCGCCCATGGCACGACCCAGCACGAACCCCGCCCTGACCTGCCCTCTCTCCCCACGTCCGCTATACCGGCTTTTCCAACCACCACGCCCCTCCCCACCTCGGCCACCACCCTCCCTGTCAACAACAGCATCTCTTCTCCACTAGTTATTGCATCGAACCCTCCCGCCCCCTCCCTCGTTCGCCCTCTCTCTCCCGCAGGCGTACCAGGGCGTGGTGCTGTCGGTGTTCTTCGGCGGCTACGCCACCACGCAGGTGCTGGGCGGCAAGCTGGCGGACCAGTTCGGCGGCAAGATGGTGCTGGCGGCGGGCGTGGCGCGTGAGTGGCGGCGCGCGCGTGTGCGTGTGTGCAGCTGGGCGGAAGCTGCGAGGCGGGGTGGCTGGCTGAACGGCGGGGGCGCCTGGGTGACTGGCTCTGGAGGGCTGCCATGGTTCAGCACGATGGCGCAGGGGCGGGGGTTGCCAAGGAACGAAATAACACGGTAATCATGTCGAAGCCGCGCTCGAGGCTGCTCAGAGCGCCCAGGCATCTGCGTCCACAGGGTCCCTGGATGATGCTGATGCGAACGCTCCTCGTGCCTTGCCCACTGCAGTGTGGTCGATTTTCACGTTCGCCACGCCGGCTGCCGCGGCGGCGGGCACCCTGCCGCTGCTGGTGGCGCGCGTGATGCTGGGCGTGGGTGAGGGCGTGGCCTTCCCGTCCATCCACTCGCTCATCTGTGAGTACCGTACGGCAGTGGCGGCGTCTAAATCTTCTTTGCGGTCGATTAGTGTGCATCTGAGTCGTCCCACCTTGCATGGCAGCCTTGGTTAACCTGAGCGGGACTCACTGCGCCGGCCTCCATCTGCCCCAGCACCCTTGCCCTGTCCAACCACCAGTCAGTCGGTCTCTCTCTCTCTCACAATCCATCTCTGCCCCCCTCACCGCCGCCCACCACCCCGCGCCACGCTCCCGCCCCCGCAGCGCGCAACGTGCCCATGGGCAACCGCACCACGGCGGTGGGCATCGTCACCGCCGCCTCGTACGCCGGCACGGCGCTGGCGTTCGGCGTCAGCCCCTGGATCATCAGCAACTACGGCTGGGAGGTGAGCGGGCGGGCCAGGCGGGTTGTTGCAGCCCCACCGCTGCCGTATCCCACCGCCGCCGTATCCCACCGCCGCCGCCGCGGCCTTGCAAAGCCCAAGCGTTGCCATTGCTGCGCCGTCGCTGCGCCGCTCGGGCCTCTTACCGCGCTCAGCTGCTTCCGCTGCCCGGCGCCTGCTCGCCCGCAGATGGTCTTCTACTCTTTCGCGGGCCTGGCGGTGCTGTGGCTGCCGTTCTGGCTCCCCGTCGTAACGCTGGACAAGTTCCGCTCGGCGCCCTCCTCGCCCATCATCAGTATGGAGTCGGACGCCGAGGCCTCGCCCTCGGCGGCGGACGCCGCCGCGGCCGAGAAGGCCGCGGCCGCCGCCACCAGCGGCAACGGCAACGGCAGCGGCGGCATCAGCGCCACGGACAGCTGGGCGCTGCTGAAGCGGCGGGAGGTGTGGGCCATCTGCGGCGCGCAGTACGCGCAGAGCTGGGGCATGTACGGCCTGCTCAACTGGCTGCCCACCTTCTTCTCCGAGTTCTACAAGGTGCGTGTACGGCGGCGGCGTGGTGTGAGGCTTGCGGGCTTTCACCAGACGTGCTGCGTGGCGCATGCTGCTGGGGGGGCGCGGTGGTGCGGCGGGCCATGCCGCAGCACGCACCCTGAGCGCCTGTGGCAACCGCAGCACACCGCAGCTGACCATTGCTTGTCCCCGTCCCGCCACCCGAACCCCACCCACTACCCCCGTCGTGATAATCATGCATGGAACCCCCCACCACCACCACCGCCACCCTTACCACCGCCACCCTTACCACCACCCCTACCCCCGCCCTTGCCGCTTGCAGGTGGAGCTGGCGGACCTGGGCTCCTACACGCTGCTGCCGTACGTGTTCCAGGGCGTGCTGGGCGCCGCCACAGGCTTCCTGGCGGACTGGATGCTGCGCCAGGGCTGGCGCGTGGGCACGGTGCGCAAGGGGCTGCAGGTGGTGGGCATGCTGGGCCCCGCCGCCTGCCTGTGCCTGGCGGTGTCGCCCATCGTGGGCGCCTCCGCCTCGGTCGCCTCCAACCTCATCACCCTAGGCCTGGGCTTCTCCGCGCTCACGCTGGGCGGCGTGTCGGCCTCGCACCTGGACATCGCGCCGCGCAACGCCGGGCTGGTGTTCGGCGCCGGCAACACCGCCGCCACGCTGGCGGGCCTGGTGTCGGTGCCGGTGACGGGCTACCTGCTGCAGACCACCGGCTCCTGGCCGCTGGTGTTCGGCATCACCGCCTTCCACTACGTGGCGGGCGCGGTGCTGTGGGCGGCCTGGGCGGGCGACAAGCAGCTGCCGGAGGACGGCGCGCCGGTGGCCATCGCCGCGGCCCCGGCGGCGGGCAAGTGAGGAGAGAGGCGTGGCGAGCGAGTGAGGGTGGGGGGAGGGGAGGGGAGGGGAGGGGAGGGGAGGGGAGGGGAGGGGAGGGGAGGGGAGGGGGAGGGGAGGGGAGGGGAGGGGAGGGGAGGGGAGGGGAGGGGAGGGGAGGCGGGTGGGCTGAGCGCGCAGCGCCGCCCACGCGTGTGTGGATGCGTACGGGCACAGGCCCCGCGCGAGCACGGCTGTCCGTTTTGCAGTCGCGACTCTGCGCGAGCGAGCCAGCGGGTGAGCCGCTGGGCCTCAAGAGCGGCGGGACGTTGACACCGGCCTGCCGGAGCCGCGCCGAGGAGTAGAGAGCAGTCGTGGTCTGTGTCATCAAGGTGCATCCGTTAAAGCGTAGCTGCCGGTACCGTAATAGAGGAGGTCGGCGGAGGTCAGTCCTGCACCCGCGCACCTAGAGTAAACCAGCTTCCTTCCTTTCATTATGTCCGTTTCCGCCGGCTTGATCACCCAACTTGCGCGGCTCCCGGCTTGTATGTATGCGCACCAAAGATGTGCTTGCCGGGTAGGGCCATGCAGTGGCGGTGGTGGGCAGTGAGTCGCCGTGTGTTTACATGTGGCATGTGTGTACTGATGTTCTTTGCCAGTCGGCGGGGTCGGGTCGAGCGGAAGAATCCATCCAGGAGGGGCACTCGGGACGCACGCGACCCGCACGCGAGTTTAAACAGGTTGGGCTTCGGCAATCTGTGGGAGGGCTCGGTTGCGTGTGCAGGACCTCGCAGCCCCCGGAGTCTGCGATTTATGCGGCTGCGGCGCTGCGCTCGAGTTCGAGCGGAAGAATGGAAGTGCGAGGTGGCACGTGCACTGGTATGGGGCCGGGCATGAGATGCAAGGGGTTTGCGGGAAGCGGTGATGGCGGCTGCTAGGCGACAGCCCATGGGACGCCAGGGAAGGCCGTCGTGGGCAGGGACGGGCGACAGCAATGTTCCGGGGTTTCTGGGGATAGCTGGGTAGTTTTCAGTGCACAACGACGTCGGCCATGAAGAGATGGTGTTGGCGATTGAACGGGGGCCAGCTCATATTAGACAAGCGTGAGTCAGTGTACTGTGTGCGCGTGCGTGCGTGTGAGTGAGTGTAAGTATTTTGTGTGTGCGTGTGTGCGGCGTAATGTTGACAAGGTACTTCCAAGGAATGTGTTGCATTGTTGGTCGGCTGAGTGCTGCTCTGCACATTTACGTTGCCGGTTTGTGTGTGTATTGTCGGTTCGCTGTCGATGACTGCAAGGCGGAACAGAACATACTAGCGTCGTCCGTCAGCGGCGCATCGTGTGAGGTGGATCAGGAATTCAGGACGTTTGGCGCAGCACACCCGATCGCGGACTGTTCCGGTGGCCGCGGCAGTTGCTTCCATGGACGCTGGTTTCCAGGCGCTTTCCTTGATATCGTACTTGCGGCTGGGAGCAGCGGGCGAGGATCGAGAGGCCTGGAAGGCCTGCAAACTTCCAAACGAACGCGCGCGTCGCGCGACAATAAACGCTGTTGGTGATGGTGAGTGTGCTGCCAGAGGACGGGTGGTTGCGTACGTGTGGCTGATACCGTAGTGCTGCGAATCCGGGCATTTTGGGCATAAAGGGGACACAGCCCGGATCGCACACAAGTGTCACACGCGCTTGGGGACCTCCTGTGCTGACCTTGGACATGGGGGCATCCACGGATTGTGCTGGGGCAGCGGCGAGGATGGAGCGATTATTAGCGTTATGCTCTCGGTTCAAGCGAGATTGTCGAATCATCATTTACAGAGGCTTCGGCGGCATGGGAGCGTGTGCGCAGGAGATAGGCTGCCGGGCACTGGGCCGCCGGCGCACTGCTCGCACAGGCGCGTGGGTTATTGTAAGGTACTGCGTGCCTTCCGCGCAACACCTTAATGCGATAGCTAGGACATCGCCTGGGACAACGCCTGTCTGACTTCCGCGACCCATAACTTGACCCGGGCCAGGCGCCTGTACGGTTCCTTTTGTTTCTGCGGGCAGGGCATGGCGCCGGGGCAAAGGGGGGCTCAAGGACCCATCACCCAAAGGCCAGGAGACCTAAGGCGACGATGCGAAGGCCGCCGTGTCGCACACCTATCAATCCTCTCTTCCTCAACACAAACAACTCCCTCTCGAAGGGGGCTGCAAAGGGGGATGGGCGCAAGGGTGGGCGGTGAAATCTCCCGCCACCTGTTCCACGTCAGCACGCCACGAGGGCGCCAACGACCCTGTTCAGGGGCGGCTGTGCTTATCTGATAGGTGCTCGCTGCGAGGGGCCCCTTTTGTGCCACGCTGCCATTTAACACACTTTCACTGTACACATGCGCAGGGCGGGCCAACTCGCTTTCACAGTGCCCGTGCAGGGCGGGCCAGCGCGCCCCTGCCGTAGCGGTTACATTGGGGCCCCGGACCGCCTTTGAGTCGAGACCAGGGATGCCCTGGTCGGGGGAGTGGTGCAACAGGACCCCTGCCTGCTGCTCCCATCCGCGTCCGCAGCCTTCCCAAGCGGGCTTGCACCGAGTGCGCCCAACAGGGCTCGCGTCCCAACATGTCGCGACACACACGCTCTCGAATACGCACACCGCGCGCACCGCTCGCGATCGTGTCGCAAGCAATCTGACTCACGCGCTCATTGCTACGCTCACCGCGTCAACCGCGCCCCGAGCTGGCCTCTCGTATCGCCATAGCGACCCCACGTTCAGCCGCCCCCGGCCCTACGCACGCGGCACATGCACATCTCGCCCGGGAAAAGGCTCATCATGCGGCCGAGACCGCTCCCGTACAGCTGCCGTACAGTGACAGCGTGCTCCTCACATGGGCGGCAGGTCCTTTGGAAATCGCACCGCCTGTAGTAGGGCAGCGACGCATACCGCACACGAACACGCATGGCACCAGGTCCGTCACGGGTTCGCTCACAGCAACACCACACAGTCCTGCAAAACCCGCGTATCTGGCTCCTGCCTTTCACCGCCGACCTGCGCCACCTTAGGCCCCCTCTCCCCGAGCAACTCTGCTGTCCCTGGGGTTGTTTCGCCTACCTTCTTGGCGGCCCCACTTCCCACGCTGTCCCTCTTTCCCTCTGACAGCCCATAATCCCCTCTTTCCCAAGTGGACGCGCTCGCACACACCTGCAGGTCCTTCTCCTGCGCCTCCCAGTGGCCCCAGCCCAGAGCCGCATACAGCCTGCAGCACAGAGCAAGTCAGCCAGGGCAGGGCAGTGTTGGGCTACCGCGGCCCTTCGGACTGATGCCGCTGCGCACACCGCACCCACGCGCGCACAAGCCCAACACACCCTCCAGGCACCAGCCCTGCAATGCGGTACAGCGGTGCACAAGACGCTCCATGCACAATGCCGGCACGCGCCTCAACCCAACCCAACCCAACCCAACCCAACCCAACCCACTTGGCCTTCATGTCACTGATGTCGCGCCGAGCCGCCGCCCCGGTGGCCGCCTTGTCGTCGCTGATCAGCAGCTTGTCCAGCGCCTTGAGCGCGGCCGCGTACCTGGTGGGGAGTGCGGCGGAGTGCGGAGGGCGCCGCGGAGGCGGAGTGCGGGTGCGCAGAGACCGCGTGTGTTCGAGAGCACAAGGGAAAACAACCAGAGGCTTGGATGCGATGCGGCAACGCGACCGCGTGTGCGTGTGTGTGTTGGCGTGCCGGGGCATTCACCAGCGCGCCGCTCTGACGCCCACTCCTTCATCTGCTGGTCTTGAGTGCCTGCTACTGGTATTCAGCGCCTGCTATGCCGCTTTTGCAACCATCCTTCCAACCCCACCCCCTCAGACCACAGCGCGCACCTCTTGGCGCGCGCCTCCACCTTGGCGTGCAGCAGCAGGTGCGGCGCCTCGCTGGCGGTGTCCACCCACTTTCGCAGCTCCTGCGCGTGAGGGCGCCGGACGCACATCGTGGGGGCACATGTCAGTTTCAGGCATGCGCGCCAGGTGCGTCGGAGGTGCATCGAAGGTTGTGAATGCCAGCCCAAGCTGAAGGCGGTGCAGCAGGTGCAGGAGAGCACCGTGTGCGATGATGCGTGGCGCATCATGCACATGAAGACCAAGGGCCCCACCGCGCACGCGTTGCGTCCCTCCATACGGCAGACAGCTCCTTCCCCTACCTGCATGCACACGGCGACCGCGTCCGGCGCAGGCGCGGGCTTCACCTCCGGAGCCTCCGGCACCGCCGCCGCTACCGCCGCCGCCGCCGGCTCCACCGCCGCCGCCTCATCCGCGTGTGCCTCCGCACTCTCTGCCGCAGGCACAGCCTCCGTCTTGGCCTCAGCCGGCGGCGCCGCCGGCGCCTTCTCCTGCTGCTGCTGCAGCAGCTCCTCCGCCTCCATCAGCGCCGCCGCCTTGCGAGCCAGGCCGTCCACCAGCGCCGCCTTGCGCTCGTCCATGTCCTTCTTGACGCGGCGGTACTCTGCGGCGCAGCGCCGCCAGCATCCGGCCTCCGTGACAAATTGCAGGCTGCACGGCTACCGTATGTAAACGCATGGCGCCTGCCAGCCATCAGCCAAGATGAGGAATCTCTGGGAGGACGTCATGCTGAGGCACGCTCTCTCCCTTCCCGTGTTTGACCAGATTCAACTTAGACCCAACTCACCCGGGGTGTCGTCGCCGCCCTTGACGCCGTAGAAGGCTGCCAGGGCGCCGGCGTCCACAGCGCCAATGACCGCATCCGCCGCCGCAACCACCGCCGCCAGCCCGGCAGCCGTGTTGCGCACCGCCGCCTGCAGACCGTTGGCGCAAACACAGGGTGCGTAGGGCGGGGGCTCACCACATGGGCCGGGCCACAACCAGCCCTCCGTCCACACAAGGGGCCCCCTTTCTAGATGCACCTCCCCCTGAGCTCACACCAGCCCCAACCGATGGACGGCTACCCGCCATCAAATGCACCGCCCTCTGCATCTCCCGGTATTGCTGCTATTGCATTTGCATGGACCCTATCTATTTAGGTTGGTTTAACTCGGGCGGGCATTCACCCCCCGCCTGCGCTCCGCCGCACCTCGCGGCCGTCCAGCTTCTTGAGGTGCTCCGTCAGCAGCGGCAGGTGGCCGGGGTGCGCCGACGTCAGCTCGGCAAGCAGCTTGTCGTACAGCGCGGCCTGGGCGGCGTCGCTGAGCTTGAGGTCCTGTAAGTGTGGGGGTTCGTGTGCGGTTGTGGGGGTGCGGTTGTCGGGCTGATCGAGTTGCTTGTGGACTTGCAAAAGCTGTGCACCGAGTTGAGGGGAGTTCCGGTGGTGCGGAGGCGCTAGAGGCCAGCTGCCAGCGTATGGATGCCAACACACAAGGTCCGGGACATGTAAAGAAGGTGAAATGCAGCTTTGCGATTTATAAGCACGGAAGACGTGCACTGTAGTCGCAGCGCCCATCGCACTACTACCGTACTTGCCTTGAGAAGCTTGATCTGCGCGTCGCGCACCGCCTCCGACAGCTTCTCCTCGGGCGTCTTCTCGACTTCATACAGTGCAGCACGCGGCACGAGTGAGGCACATACGCGCTTGGGTGTCGTGCCCACACATACATATGCACCTACTGCCTGCATCGCCCTCCCTGCCGGCCCCTTGTCAAACCCCTGCACCCCCTCGCGGCAGCACCGCCACCCACCCGCCGCCGCGTCGTCCTTGGCGCCACCGTTGCCGTTGGCGCCGCCGGAGCCGGAGCTGGCCGAGGCGGCGGGCGGCACCAGGTAGCTGATCCGGAACTTGTGCGGCGCGGCGCCGCCGCCGCGCTTGAGCTGGCCCAGCGTCAGCGTGCCCGTCAGCAGCCGGCCTATGCGTGCGGGGAGGGGGGGTCAGGGAGGGATGAGGCGGCGGCGGGCAACAGAAAATGTGTGTCCAGTGCGGCGGCGCATGCTCTTAGCGGTGGCGGCTGCCTGTGGTCCAGAAGGATGGGAGGTGTGGACTGCTTGCGAAGGGGCTGCGGCCACGGGCCGCGGCCCACCAATCCGGGAGCCCCCGCCAGCCCCTGTCAGCCCCGCGCCGGCACGAGCGGCGCCAGCGCCCTCACCCGGCGTGGCATCCTTGGGCAGCCGGTCCTCCGGCAGCGGCCCCAGCCACAGCGGCGCGACGTCGCCGGCGCGCAGCAGCATGTCGCCCGCCGGCGAGCCACCGCCGCCGCCAGCCGCCAGGATGGCGTCGCGGCGGTTGCCGTACACGGGCACGGACACGCCGGAGCCGTCCAGCACGCGCTTCAGCACCTGGGGGGAAGCGGGTTGCGGGGACGGGGTTACGGGGTTACGGGGCGGCGAGGGGAGTTGCAGGTGGGCGGAGTGGCACATCCCCAAGACCCAGGTGTCCCGGATCAATCACCATGACCAACTATGTGCAGAAGACGCGGCAGGCCGCACACCTCGCGATCCCGCGCTGGGTCTGCCCAGCCCCCAAAGCCTTCCAAAATCGCTCGCGCCCACTTCCTTATATTCCCCCCTTCTCACCAGCGGCAGGGCCCGCATCTTGTCCAGCACCTCCTGGCTGTCGTGTCGCAGCGCCAGCCGCAGCACCACCTCCGCGCCCTTCTTGAGGCTGACCGACTCGGGCCCCGCGTCCTGCGTGCTCAGCAGCTGCCGCGTGGCGCCGTCGCTCACCAGCAGCAGCTGGCTCTCCAGCGGCGAGTCGTAGATTTGGCTGCGTGCGCATCGCGTCATTTAATTTGTGTTCGGAAAATCACGAGATAGCGTGCGTGTGTGTGTGTGTGTTGGGGAGCTCAACGGAAACGACATGTGTGTGCACGCGGCGGGTGGCGTTGGGCGGGCAGGGCGGTCAGTGTCTGGCGGCTGGCGTTCGGCGGGGCAGGGGTTTTGGCAACCGCCCCTCGCACCCGCCAGCCCTGCACGCCCCCTGCACGCCCCCCTCCCTGCACGCCACTCACTGATTGATGAGCGGCAGGCAGGGCTTGTACTTGCCCGCCTCCGCCACACTGGTCTTGTAGGTCAGCAGCAGCCGGTACACCACCCGGCCCTCCGTCAGCGCGTCACTGCGGCAGGGCAGCGCGGGGCAGGGCGGGCCGGCTCGGGGCGGGGAGAAGCAGAGTCAGCGGGGGATGCAGCGGCTGAGCCGGTCGGCAGGGACCAGGGAATGGGCACGTGTGCACCGTGTGCCTGGGAGCCCTTCGCCATGACTGGCAGCCCGTGCATGCACACGCGGCCAGTCCGCGCCGCCCCTTTGTTCCGCACTGCCGCACAGCCGCACAGCCGCGCTGCTCACCGCGCCGCGGTCAGCGGCTCCAGGCTGCTCTCACTGGGCCTCAGCGGGATGTTCAGGTGCGTGAGCTTGGCCTCGGCCTTGACGCGCGTGGCGCGGGACCAGGCGGGCGCAGACACCTGGGGGGTTGCAAGGATGATTAGGAAAGCGGTGGGGGAGAGCGCGCACGTACAATCGGGTGGGAATGCGTGGATTGGGTCAGCGGGCTCCATGACTCATCATGCCCGGCCCCTCCAAAAAACCTCAAAACCACCCCAAAAAACCCGAACCCCAAACAGCCACGCGCTCACCAGCACTTTGCGCGCCAGCTCCGCGCCGTCCAACGCCAGGTCGGTGCCGGGCCGCGAGCCGCTGCCGCCCTCCGCCGCCAGCTCCACGCCGTAGAACGACAGCTCCACCTGCCACAGTGGCGCGGGCGGGGGCGGTGGGGTTGCGGCGTCAAGGCATCGCTCCAACGCGGAGGCGTGCGCGGCGTGTGGTGCTCGTGACTAAGACGGTAGCGCGGGAGATGCTCAAACATAGGTATTATGCGTACTGCACCACTGGCTTCCGCCTCCGCCTCCACCTCCGCCTCCACCTCCGCCTCCTCCCCCCCCTCCCCAGCCCCCCCTCACCCACCGTCTCCAGCTGGCTGGCGCCGGCGCTGGTCCAGAACTGCGCCAGGGTGAGCTCCAGCGTGCTGCCGCCCACGACCTCCCAGGCGTTGTTGTACTCGGAGCCGCCCGACAGCGTCACCTGCAGGGCGGCGGGGCGGCGGCAGGGCCGCAGGGCGCGTCAGAGCGCGTCAGAGGAGGGCAGCGGGGTTGCAAAGCTGGTAAGACAAGTGTGGCAGGGTAGACAGCAGGCGCAGGGTGACTCCATGAATTGCAAGTTTTTTATGAGCCGCGGGGTCAAATGGGGAGGAACAAAGCGGGGCAGACTGAGGGAGATGAGGCATGTGTCTGGCAGCTTTGGCTCGATCGTCTGTAACTGGCGAACCCCCCGGGAGCCTGCCCCTCCGGCACGCCAGCCGCCCGAGCTGCGCACCTGCGTGCGCAGCTCGTGCTGGCGGTAGCTGCTGTCGGGTCGCAGCTGCGTGCCGCGCAGCAGGAACAGCTTGGGCGTGTCGTAGGCGCCGGCGCGCAGCGTCATCTCCGCCCAGGTGGCGCCGGGCGGCACCGCCACAAAGGCCCTGGCGGTGCGGTGCGGTGCAGGGAGGAAGGCAGACAGGAGTCAGCGGTGCGGGTTGTTGATTCTCAGCTGCGCCGAGCGGCGGCAGTTTAGAGTTGCGCCGCCATGCCTCCATGCCGCCATGCCGCCACGCATTGCGGAGTTGTCGCGCCGCGCCATGCCGCCGCGACGCACCTGAACTCCGAGCCGGGTGTGAAGCTGAGCGGCCCCAGCGCCACAGTGCCCACGTTGGGGCTGCTGCCGTTGCCGTTCACGCTGGCAGTAGCAGCGCCGCCGGCGCCGTAGGCCGTGGCTGCCAGCGGCACGGTGAGCGGCTTGATGAGGGTGACGGGCAGGCGGAACAGCGGCCCGCGGCCGCGCGCCTCCACCTCGTGCGCCACGACCTCGCCGTAGTGCAGGCCCGGCGGCAGGCGGCTGGGGTCGACCAGCACCTGTTGGCCGTAGGCGGCGGTGTGGTGGTGATGGTGGCGGCGAGTGGGGGATTGAGTTGGCAGCGCCCGGGTCAGCACGCGGCTGTGAGCAGTTGCTAGGAGGATGCGGCAGCCCCGAGCTGCGCCCTGCTCCAACCCTGCAGCGCAGTCCTGGGCTCGTCCTGCCGCAAGACCCAGCTGTTTGCGGAGTTGATCCCCTCCCCCCGATCGTATCCGGTTTCGCAATGGAGGTTGAAAATGACCCCAGCCCCAGCCCCAGCCCCAACGCCACCGCTTTTCCATATGTTTGCAACCCCCCAGGTCCCAGGCTCACGTCGAAGGAGCGGCCCGCGCTGTGCACCATGAGCGCGGGCGGGCAGCTGACCCAGGGCACGGTCGCCTCCAGCACCAGCCGGTCCTCCACGTCCAGCCGGGCGCTGGTGGCGGCGTCCTGGGGGGCGGCGGCGGCGGTGTGGGGGGTTGCACGGTTAAGAAGTTTGATACGTGGAGTGGGTGGTGGTTGAGGGACGGATGTAGGGGTGGAGGCGCCGGCGCGGGGAGCGGGCGCGGGGGCAGGGGTGGCGGTGCGCTGCGGATTGGAAGAGGCGCGGCCGGGTCCTCGGCAAACCCCGGATACCGCCAAGCAGCAGCAGGACGCCGACCCCGCCCCCCAATAACTCCCAGCAGCTGGGTCCCCACCTCGTTCAGCTTGGGCGTGACGCTGACGCGGTAGCTCTGCGGCTTGGCGGACTCGTGCGGCTCGCGAATGTAGATGCCGCGGCCGCGCGGCCCCCGGCCCTCCGCGCACGTGGCCTCCACCTCGTACCTGTCCAGGCGCGGGGTGGTGGTGGGGGTGGGGGTTGCATTCAGGATGATTTAAGAAATAGAGGCGTAGCCAGGGGGCGGTGATGGGCTGATGTGCGGGATTGCTACCGCATAAACAAGCGTGTGTACCGGAATGCGTGTGCTGTGATGCCCACCACAAGGCGTCGGTGCAAGCAGCAACAGAGGCGAAGGCGAGGCGGTAGTGTGGCTGGCGCGTACTCACCAGGGCCCGGCGGCGGTGGGCGAGGTGGCGGCGGACGGCACGCCGTCGTTCATCAGGTACTCCCATGCACCGTCGATCTGTGGTCGCGTTATAACCACCAAAAATCATTTGACGATCGGTATAACAGGCTAGCGAAGGGACAGCTACGCCACGCCCGCCATGTCGCAGCGTGCCACTGCCCATTCGTCACCAACTCCCCTATGTGGACCGACACACAACCTCCATTCCCCAGCTTAACCTCACGGACCCTCCCGCCCCCGCCCCCCCCCCCCGCCCCCACGCGCTCACACGCCACCCCACACGCGCCCGCACCTGGATAAGGCCGCGGCCGTAGGTTAGCACCGCGTCCGGCGCGCCGCCGCCCAGCGGCGTGGCCGTGTTCTCCAGCGCCCGCCGCAGCCGGTGCGGCGCCACCGCGCCGCCGGTGGCCAGCAGCCCCGACAGCAGCAGCGCAATGCCGCCGCACGCGTTGGGGCTGGACATGGAGGTGCCGTTCATCAGCTGGCGCCGCTGTGGTTGGGAGGAGCGAGCGGGGTGTGTGCAGGAGGCGATAGGGGGCCAGGTGTGAGGTGTGAGGATAATTGTTGTGGGCGAGTGGGCGTCGGTGGATTCATGGTGGTGGTGGCGTTACAAACCGGCCTGGCAACTTGGTGGCTGTAGGTATTCAAGTGGTACGTCAGTCACGCACGCGCACCTGCTGCGTCCACTGCGGTACGGGTGCGATCGCGCCGCCGGGCGCCGAGAACGCCACCCCCGCGTGCCCGTCCGAGGTGGGGCCGCGCGAGCTCTGCGACAGGGGCATGGCACATGTCAGGACACGGCGTGGGCGTGGGCATGGTCAGCTTCGTTCCGCCCAGGCACCGCGGCACCCACCTCCTCTACCCCCCACTCCAACATGCAGCACCCTCAGACGTCCGCCACGCCCGCCACGCCCCTGCCCCGCCACGCCCCTGCCCCGCCACGCCCCTGCCCCGCCACGCCCCTGCCACGCCCCACCCCGCACGGCACCCACAGGCGCCTCACCCAGTTGTACTGCAGCCCCTCCGCCGGCGCCTCCAGCACGCTATGCCCCGCTGCCGCCAGCTGCGGGCTGACGTAGGCGCCCACACCGAACAGCGCGCTGCTGGTGCCGCCCGGCGCGCCAACGGTGGTCAGCGCCGGCCCGGCGTTGCCGGCGGAGGCGACGAAGATGACGCTGTGCTTGCGCACCAGCTCCGTGGCCAGCTCGATGAACCTGTTGCGTGCGGCGAGGCTTGCGCGTTACTTTTGAACTGCTTCTGGGTTGCCCGATAGCGGAAAACCGAACGGCAGCAGGGTGCTCAGCGCCGCCAGGTGCCACCCTGCCCCTGAGCGCCGCTCAGCGCCGCGCAGTGCCGCGCAGCGTCCGGTCGCTTGGCAGCTCGCACCTGCCGGCGTTGGGCGTGGTGGTGGGCTCGCCGTAGCTCATGTTGATCAGGTGCGCGCCGTGCTGCCGCGCCGCGATCAGCCCGCGCACCACGCCCGTGCCCGTCTCCATGCTGCCCAGCCGCGTGTCGCCGATCTTGCAGCTGATAATCTGGGCGCCTGCAGACGGGCGGGCGGGCAGGCAGCCGCGCGCGTGGGAGGCGGGAGGCAGGCAGCGGCGCGCGTGAGAGGCAGGCAGGGGGCGCGGGAGCCACGCTGATGCGGGATCGCCATCATCGCGCATGTTCCAGCCAGCCGAATCGCCGCGCAGCACACCGCCATCCTCCCCATCGCTTCCTTGCCGACCACGGCGCCAACGCCGCCAACGCCGCCAACGCCGCAGCGCCGTCGCGTCCAAGCGCCCCTCCGCCGACGCGGCCCCTCCCCACGCCCACCCGGCGCGATGCCGTTGCTGCCGGGGTCGTCCGGGAAGTGGGCGGCGGTGATGCCGGCGACGTGCGTGCCGTGCGCGCCGCAGTCCACCACCACGCTCAGCGTGCGGCCGGCGTCCTGGATGTTGAGCACGAAGTTGCACGAGTCCAGCTCGCTGCGTTGTCAGTGGGCGGGTTACATTCATGATTAGGGGAAGATGTGTGTGTGTGTGTGCTTCGGGCGTGCATGAGATGCACCAGCTAGCACAGCGTAAGACGTGTGCGCACAGGAATTGGACTCGTCCCCAAGCCTCTCCACAGCGCTGTCCCCAGCCCACCGCCCCCCCCACCATTCCACAACCAAACAACTGCCCCCGCAGCTTCCCCAGCCCGCCAGCTCTCACCTGAAGGTGCCGTACTTGTGCTCGTCCGCGTAGTTGGTGAGCGGCGCGAAGTCCGCAAGCGCGCCGGCGCCGCTGCCGGCCGGGTGCAGGGCGCTCGTGTCCAGCGCCGCGCGCCAGGCGGCGCCGTCGTGCCACACCACCGCGTCGATGAGCGGCCCCGGGTCCTCATACGACTTGGCCAGGTCCTGCGGGCGTGGGTGGTCCTTACGGAGCTAGGCCTCCCCGCAAGCCGCGCTGTAGCTTGGCAGTCGCGTGTACGCTGCGCGCGCATCCGCAGCGGCTATGGCTGCTCGGCACCAACAACCCCCAGCCCTGTCCCGGGCCCCACAACAACCTCCCACACACGCGCACCTTGAGCGCCGCCACGCGGCCCTCCAGCTCCGCCCGCTCCTTCTTGGCCTCCGGGTCCGCGCCCAGCTTGGAGGCGGGCGTGTCCTTGTCGAACCTACATCGCAGAGTTTCGGGGCGGGAGGAGGTGCCGCGAGTGTTGGGGACTCGGGGTCAATTCCTGACCTGCTCGCTGTCAGTCATCGCGCCTGGCGCCGGCCCCTGTGCCCGCCATGTGTGACGACCCCTCCATTGTGTATCAGCCGATACCGATGCTCCTCCCGGGCCCGGGTGGCGTGCGCTATGCCCAAACATCTCGACCCTGGGACCCGGCCGCAGCGCCCCAACCTACTTGGCCAGCGCCGCCACCGCCTCGGCGATGGCGCCCCGCTGCGTCTCCTCCCACTTGCGCTTGCGCTCCTCCTTGAGCCGGCTGACCAGGCCGCGGCTGACCAGGCCGTACACGTGCTTGCAGCCCACGCGCCACTCGCCTGCGGCGACAGAGTCCGGAGGCGGGTGTTGGGGACAGCCACGTGGTCGGCACATAACGGCGCCACCCCCCTCCCCCGCCTGCTTGATTGTTGTAGGAGCCACCCCGGTTATCCTGAATGTCAATTCGTGCTTGATTCAGATCCACCCTTCGTGTGCTGTCATACTGCATATGATATCTGAACCCCGTTAAACAAGGTATACAACAAGAAAGCGCCGCCCGGGCTGCTGACGCCGGTCGCCGCCCTTGTCAATCGCCCCTGCTCACCCGTGGGGTTCTTCCAGGCCGGGTTCAGTCGCAGCTTGCGCCCGCTGGCGCCCGCAATGCAGCCGTCCGCGTCGGCCTTCTCCACCCGCGACGTGTCCACGTCACCCGAGCCCGTGCAATCGATGATATCGATGATCTGCGGTCGACAATGCATTGCGCATGCGCAACCGCTCGTGTGAATCGCGGCAAGCAGGGGCCTGATCCCACGACGCCATGCGTCCTGGTGCCGTGAGCGCTTGCGGCACGCCATGCCACACGGCACACGACGCCTTGGGTCCGCCCCACGTGCTCCGTGTCACGGCACCCATACCCCTATGGCTCAGACGGCAGGATTGAACACACACAGGCAAGCCCAGTTCGACAGCCTTGTGGAACGGGGGCTGCAGCCGTACTGGCGGGGAACGGATATTGTGACTGAGGAGGGGGACCGGCGCCGCGTACACACAATGCAGTAATGCATACGGCGGATCACTGAGAGCGGCGCGCGCTGTGTAGGGTTTCGAGGCTAGTGGAGGCTAGGGTTGGCGTGACGGCGACGCTAGGACATTGACGGCATGGCAATCAGACCTCTTCTCATTTTGTGGCTGCCCATAGGCGTACTCTGCCCTGTGAGGGAAGGACTTCGGTTGTGCCCCAGTGTGCTTGCTGTGCAGTTGCCTTGACTACGTGCGCCTGACTTGGTTTGGTGCATGACCTATTGCTAGTCGAACAAACAATGCATAGCGACAGTGCCGGCTCACAGAAGTCGATGAGGGTATGCCAACAGGGCAGAAACGGCGGGTTACTCCGCAACTTCGCGCATATGCTTGGGAGACACGTACTACCAGACTATGCGAACACTACTGTGCTGGAGCCTGGCTCCAGCGCTGGTTAGTTGTTCAGGACACTCGATCACGAGGTTCTATCAAGCAACTGTAAACCGTAGTTACACACACACACACACACACACACACACACACACACACACACACACACACACACACACACACACACACACACACACACACACACACACACACACACACACACATACACACACACACACATACACACACACACACACACACAAACACACACACACACACACACACACACACACACATACACACACACACACACACACGTTTGCTTGATTGTTTTTAACACACACACGCGTCGACCCACCTTGGGCTTGCCATCGGTGGTTACTTGGAGCCCCGCCGCGCCTGGGACAACGCATGTTTGGGTACCATCGCACACCAATATTAGCTTGACCCATACCAGTCAGCAGTCAGCCTGCTGTCGTCATAACCGACCGGCACCACAGCCATGCACGCCTTATACTAGCAGTACTCATGCTCGGGCACAGCCCCCACGGGCACAGCCCCCACGGGCACAGCCCCCACGGGCGCCGCACGTGCTCACCCGGATCCACGCCCGTGTCGAAGATGCAGATCTTGACTCCGCGCCCGTCGTACTCGGGGTGATCCTACGTAGGATTGCGTCAGCACAGCGCGGGCGGCAAGGACCGCAAGGTAAGGCCTGAAAGCCCTGCTACAGCCGGCCGATGCCGCCGCACCAGACGTGGGTCCAGCCGTCCAAGCCTTGCAAAGTGCTGTTGAGCAGGCCGCCAGGTTCGGTATGACAAGGGCACGCACGGTCCCGCCAGCGCATCATGCCCAACCGATGCGACTGCGCAGCCGATGCGGCTGCGCCCTTCCCTTCCAACAAACCCCACCGCCAAGCCTCGCCGCAGCACAGACCTGCAGGAACCGCAGAGCTCCAATTTCGTGCTTCGGCATGGCATGACTGCAGGCATATGAGGACAGGGCGGCCGTGATATAGGTGGGAGCGCAGCAAGTGAGTGTGCAGGCTGCTTCGAACCATGCGGCACGTGTCAGCTGCGTTTGTCAGCTGGCACGGGGGCAAAATGCATGCCAGGGTGCAGGAGCGCGTCCGGACGGCGGGACCACCACAACTTGCCGGGGCCACTCCAACTCCAAGCCCTCCTGGTTGACCCCCGCCTCCCTAGAAAACCCACCTGAACAGTGCTGAGACGTCTTCGTCCAACATGGAGCCGCCCTCCAGTTCCGCACGGTCGTCCGAGGAGCTGCCGCTCGCGCCTGTGCAGGCACCGGAGCTGGCGTGGGGCACGCTGAGCGAGGTGTTGCGTGGGGTCCGGACCGCCAGGGCTGCCCGCGCACAGCTAAAGCGCAGCAGGCTACGTGTGACCGCTGGTGTAGTATTAGAGAGGGAAACTCCGGGTGTTAAGGCACGAGAGGCCAATCTGGGCAAGAACATCGGAAGGGCGCGAACGGGAGGAAAGCTTCCCTACTGCCCTTGTGCTTTCAACAGTACAATGAGCATGCGATGGAGTTGTCTATGCGTCACCACTAACTTCTACTGAGCGAGCATTGCACAGCATTGCCAAAACCCGCATGAGGTGTGAGCCCGGTAAAGCCGGCCAAAGTCAAAACAGGTCTGTGTTAGCACAGTTATTGCCAGAGATGGTCATGAATCCTTGATACACATAGAGGTCGAACGCTCCACGCAAATGAAGAGGACAATCTGGACCATCTCCCCCGGCTTCTCCCAGCCAGCACCAGATTGTTGTGTGGGCCCAAATTGTTGCAACGTGACAATGGGAAATGCTAGCTGGGGACGTAGAGGGGGGCCCTTGTCAGAACATGGGAAAGAGCGCGGGATGTATGTGTTTTCCTCAACCTTGCGGCCAGAGGCTATTCTCAACCTTCATGTGAACATGACAAGGAAAGGGAGCGCTCGCCGGTTCCGACA
The DNA here is from genome assembly GCA_016834605.1 of Chlamydomonas incerta. Taxonomy (NCBI): domain Eukaryota; kingdom Viridiplantae; phylum Chlorophyta; class Chlorophyceae; order Chlamydomonadales; family Chlamydomonadaceae; genus Chlamydomonas; species Chlamydomonas incerta. Next base: position 495,453 of record JAEHOC010000017.1, on the reverse strand, counting down.
GTTGTCACATTCGGTCGCATGTTTGGTCGAGCGCCTGGGCGGGCTGCAGTCGCTATACCTCTCAGTGTTTTCGGTATGAGAAGTATCCACATACGCTCGCCGTAGCACCGCAGACTGACGCGCGGGCGACCGGTCTCGCGTGTTGGCGCGAAACATGCCGAGCTGCCGACGCTTCGCGCAGACGCCGCGCGTAAGCATTTAGTTACGGCGTCTCAATCCACCAGCATTCGTCAGCGACGCGGCGAACTTGACAGAACCTGAACTCCTGAACGAACGGGCTAAATGGGCCGCGACGGCATGAGGGCGCGAGCGGTCTTCGGCCTCCGCCGGCTTGACACGCCTTGGCGAGCGAGACCGCTATGTAGTGTTGGGGCAATCGCGTACGAACTCGCAACTCGTAGGAACGCCCAGCCGCCACACCGACAAGCTCTCTGCCTTCGTCGCCGAAGTTGGGCTGTGCATCGCGGCTCCACCTACAGCCCTCTCAGCAGCCCAGTGGCGCTGTCCCCGTTGCTGAAGTCGTCACGTTTAGAAACTTAGATTGGCGAGCGGAAGTGTGCCTGCTGACGTCTTGGCCGCCTCGATTATCGAGGGCCTCACCGACGCCACCGCACGTCCAGCGCCGCAGCGCCGCGCTCGCTTGCGGCTCACGGCGTGTCTGAGACCCTAATCTCGACCAGGGCCGCCGCCGTCGCGTGGTAGCGCAAGGGCGTCCGTCGGCGCGCAATCGTCGAGTTCGCGAGCTCAGACGCGCGGCCACCTGCCTCACAGCCGCTGCGTGCGCAGCGCCCGCGCCCGCTCCTGTCTGCTTAGCAATGGAGGCCATGGAAGTTGACGCGGCCAAGCCGGAGGCACAACAGCCGCCTCCGGCCGCGACCTCGCGCGCCAGCCCAGAAGCTGCGGCCGCGAGCGAGCAGCCTCGCAGCGCCGACAAGGCCGCGGCGGACAAGGCCGCGCCCGCAGCCGATGAAGCTGTAGATCCTGAGTGTAATGGATCGCAGCCCGGCGCTGCCTCGCCCGCCGCGGAGCCCCCCGCGGCCAACGCAGCGCAGGCCGACGCCGCCGGCGCTGATGGGCCCAGCCCCAGCCCCAGCCCCGCGCCGGGCTCCGGCGGCGACGCCGTCGCCGGCGCGGCCAGAGCCGGCGGCCGCGGCAGCGGTGCCACAGGCGAGGACCTGCCGCTTTCGCTGCAGCGCAAGCAGCGGCACAGGCGGCCGCCGGCGGGTTGGGAGATCGACGCCGAGGTGCTCATGCCCACCAAGCGACCCAAGGTGCGGGCGCGCCGCGTGCCGCGTGCCGGCTGTCGCGCAGCGCAGCAGCTCGTGCGTGTGGTGCAAAAGCGGTTGTGCCGTGTGTGTGCGCTCTCTCTTGCCGTGAGCCGCTGTGCCCCCCTTAGTTGCGACTCCTGGCTCGTACTGACAGCCCGAGTCCGCCCTTTGCCCGCAGTCCGCACACACGCACCGGGAGACGGAGGCGGAGCTGGCGGCTAAACGTGCCAAGGTGTGTTTGGTTGCGGAAGCTGTGGACTGTGCTGCCGTCGTTTTGTGATGCGTGTTCTTGCTGTTGCGACTGCCTGTGCACTGCCGGCTCCTGTCACCACCGACCAACCCGCATCGACGCGCAGGCGGAGGTCACGGCAACGGGCGAGGTTGGAGTGGTGGCCAACGGCAGCAGCGCCGCCACCAGCAACGGCGGAGCCGCCGCTGCCACCGCCGCCGCCACCGCCACTGGCGGCACCGCCAACGGCGGCTCCAGCACGCCAGCGCCCTCCACCGGCGGCACGCCCGGCGGTGCCTACACGCCGGGCGCGGGGCTGTCCTCCGGCGGCATCCCCTACGGCACCCTGTTCTTCCGGGCGCAGGGCCGCTCCGCCAACCTGATGATCGCCTTTGACGGCGCCTTTGGCCGGCCGCTGCTGTACCGCGAGAACGGCGCGGGCGTGGAGCCCAGCCCGCTGGGGGAGCCGGAGGCGGGCGAGGAGGGGTCGCCCGACGAGCTGCAATGCCTGGGTAAGCAATGAGCATATAGCCGGGCGAGGTGTGGCAGCTGGTGCGGCAGGGGGAGCGGGCTGCGGGCGGGGTAGCTGTGCGCGCGTCGCGTGCACGGGACACACGGACACACCGGATCCCGCCCCGCGCTGCCGTCCCTCGTTCGCAGGCTTCGCCAAGCAGGACGCGTCCGTGGCGGCCGGCGGCGCGGCGGCGATGCGGCTGGCCACGCTGGCCGAGGTGGTGACGCACTTCCGGGCGGTGCTGGACCCCGGCTCGCCCGCGTACGGCCGCGCGGCCGGCCCAACCGTGTACATCATCATCACCTGCGACAAGTCGCGCGGCTGGATGACGTACGAGGTGCGCGACGTGTCGGTTGCGGGCTGTGTTAAACAAAAACAGTCGGGCTGTGTGTGTGCAGGATGTATGTGCGTGTGGCAGCGACCGCGGGCGGGCGGGAGCGCAGGCTGCAAGCCGAAGGCTGTGTCGGCGGGGGGGGGGGGTCGGCGTGTGTGGCGCCAGGGGCCGGGCCGAGCGGGCTTGAAGTGCGAAGTGGACGCGCACGCCCTTCTGACGCCGGGGTTGCGCGCTGATCGCAGATCGGGCTGTGTGTGTGCAGGATGTATGTGCGTGTGGCAGCGACCGCGGGCGGGCGGGAGCGCAGGCTGCAAGCCGAAGGCTGTGTCGGGGGGGGGGGGTCGGCGTGTGTGGCGCCAGGGGCCGGGCCGAGCGGGCTTGAAGTGCGAAGTGGACGCGCACGCCCTTCTGACGCCGGGGTTGCGCGCTGATCGCAGATCGACGCCAACGGCGCGGTGTGCCCCAAGGTGGTGTACGAAGTGGGCGAGGGCGGCGCGCTGAGCTCCACCACGCCCGCGCAGTTCGAGGCGCAGGTGGCGCAGAGCAGCGCCAAGAAGTGGCGGCACAGCTTCAAGGCGGCGGGTGAGGCCCGGGGGGCCGAGGCCCGAGGGAAGGGGGCAATTTCGGACCGCTGTGCGAATGCATTCGCGCTTGGCGCACGCATTTCTCCTTGCGCTGGAACATCGCAGAACAGTCTGTCTCGTTTGCTTATGTTAAAGCGCCGCGCGCGGTGCGACTGCCGTAACCTCTGGCCGCTGCCCTCGCGCCACGCTGCCTGCTGTGCAGCCGGCTTCCTGAAGATGGGCCCGCGCCAGGGCGGCGTCATGCCGCCCGCCACGGTGCTGGACGTGCTCAACACCATCAAGGACCTGCTGGGCGTGTCCGCCGCCGTGGCGCTGCCCGCCGACAAGCCGCTCACGCAGCAGCAGCGCCGCGCGCAGCTGCAGGCCGCGGCGGGCGGCGGGGGGAGCAGGGGCGGCACGCCGGGCGTGAGCGGCGTGGAGGTGGCGGCGGCGGCGGCGGCGGCGGCGGCGCCGGCCGCGGCGGCGCCCAAGCCGGAGAAGCGGGTGCGGGACCGGGAGAAGGAGCGGGAGCGCGCAGCGGAGCGGGCGGCGGAGCGCGCGGCGGCGGCGGAGCGGGCGGCGGCGGAGCGGGCCGCGGCGGCGGCGCTGGTGGCGGTGGCTGCGGGCGAGGCGGAGGGCGCGGTGGGTGCGGCGTTGGGCTTGGCGGGGGCGGCGGCCGGCAACGGGGTTGCGGGGGCTGCGGGGGCAGCCGCTAGCGCGCGGAACGGCGGTGCGGTAGGGAACGGCACCAGCGGCCTCATGGTCCGCCTCCCACTGCGAGCCGCGCAGGCCGCAGCCGCGCAACGTGCGGCCGCCGGGCGCGCCGGCGCAGCCGGCGCAGCCGCGCCGTCGGCGGTGCCGACGGCGCCAGCATCCGCATCCGCCACCGGCGGTCCCAAGTCGACGGCGTCGCCTGCTGTACCAGCCGCCGCCGGCGCTGGCGGCGGCGGCGGGCCGCCGCGGCGGCTCATCACGGACGCGCAGCTGGACTCGGCGGCGCGGATTGCGTGCAGCCTGGTTGCGGAGCTCGCGACGTCGATCGTGCCGGACGTGGGCGTGCTTGGTCTGAGCGGGCCGGGGCTGACGGCGGCGGAGGCGCAGGCCATCCAGCTGGTCTGCACCAGCGTCAAGGGGCCGGAGCTGGCGACGGCGGTCAAGGGAATCATGGATTCGCTGGCGGAGCGGCAGCTGCCGTGCACGGCGTCGGCGGCGCCGGCCGCGGCGGCGGTGGCGCTCATGTCGCTGCCGGCGGGCGCGGTGGCGGTGGCGCCGGCGGGCGCGCCGCTGAGCGCGTTCGGGCCAGGGCACAGCCAGGCGCTGGCGGCGGCGCTGGCGCCGTTCCTGAAATCGCCGGGTGAGGCGGGCGCAGCGGCGGCGGCGGTGGCGGCGAGCCTCGGGAGCAAGCTCCAACTGCAGCCGGAGGAGCGGCCAGCGGCGGCGGCGGGCGCGGAGCTGGCGATAGCAGCGCCGGCGGCGGACGACAAGCTGCCGGAGGCGGACGCTCGGGCGGCACAGGCTAAGAACGCGGCAGGCGCGGCGGCACCCGGGGAAGCTTCGCCGTCGGCGGCGGCGGCGGCGGCGGCGGCGCCAGCCACAGACGTGGCCATGGCGAGCGCCTGACGTGTTGCCCCCCGGACTGATGATGTGTCAGACATGCCGCCGCCGCCACCGCCACCGCCGCGCAAGCGCAAGAGTGGCGGCGGCGGCGCTGACGCAGGCCGCTCTGGCACCCCGAACGCCGACAACAACGACGCGGCCAGCAGGAGTGTGGCTGAGACGCCTGCGACTGCCAGCCCGCCAGCAGCTGACGCCAGCAGCAACAGCGGCGGCAGCGGCAGCGGCGGCGGCGGCCCGGCCATTTCAGGGCGGCTGCGCTCGCGGCCGCTGGCTGGGCGGTAGCCTTGCTGCTGCTGCGCACGGCTGGCCGCTGTGCGGGGTTTGCCCGGGCCGGCTGCGCGGTGGGGCAGGCTGCGCCGCTGCGGGGCGTTATCTGGCGTTCTTGAGCCGTGCGGATGTGGGCCACAGTCCGGAGGGCGGGGGAAAGCGTGGGATACTTGGAGCCGAAGCAAGGGGCTGCATGCAACGGAAGGACAGGATGCGATGACGCGCGGCAGGCATGTGTCAGGAACACGCGCTGGAACGGCAAGGGTTGAGTGGGCGTGATCCGCAGACATGTGTGGGCGTGTCGTGTCGCACGCGAGTGCAAGCCGCGGTTGGATACGGTAGTATGCGCCGGCAGCAAGAACTGTAATCGAAATGCAGTAGACAGACATGAGGTTAGGCAGCTCGCAACCGTCTTCAATAGACCCTGTAGGGGATATGAGTGTGTGCCGTGTTGGGCAAGTTTGGGCTGCGCTGTCGTCACTGGTTATGGTGTCCTGGTGCTTCAATTTGTCCTGATGGTGTGCGTAAGATTGACTGGTTTGCGGCGGGCGTTGGGCTAGCGCCGAAATTCATAAGGTGTCTGCGTGCAGGTGTGGGATAAGGCACGCAGCATGACTGTGCAAGTGCTAGTTCGGCCCTTTAATGCACGTGCGTGTGGTGGGGGGGCGTGAAAGGAGGGCCAATCCTGTGTGGCGGCGTGCGCACACGCATATGACAAGGAATAGCCCGACTCGGCCGCGACGCATGGAATGGGCTCGGCTGCCCGATGGCGCCTGGCCGTTGCGGCGGGCATGGTGAATGGTGTCACACGCGCGGCGTGAGTATTCTATGCATCGGGCGTTAAAGGACCGAACTTGAGGGCACGCAATTGCGTGCGTGCTGTGGCTCAGCTCGCTGCCTGGGGCGGGAGGTCTGGATTGGGACCCGCCGCCCGATGAGCTTGGTGTGGGGCGTCAACGGGTACGTTCCATGTAACGCCCGCCAGCGGTGAAACGGTGGCCGACCGAATCCCACACACACGTCGGCGCTCATGCTGTGGAACGGCTCCTCGAATCCTCGGCCCCAAGGGCCCGCCGGCCGCCGCATACAGGCCGCACGGAGCCCGGGCGGGCTCGACCAGCAGTAAAGGGCCAGATGTATGGCGGAGCGGCGGGACGGAGCAGCCGTAGCAGGCGCCGAGCAGGCTGTGGGCGGTGCGGGGTCGGTTCGCGGTGAGGGGGGCAGGGGCAGGGGTCGGCGCACGCACGGATGGCGTGCCCATGCACTTGATGCCACATTGTGGCCGCAACACTGGTGCCAAGCGACACAACACGGATTGGGATCAGTTATATATTAAACGTAACATAATCTGATTACGATGGCTCCTGTTGCGGCGGTCACCGGCGCCAACCGCGGAATTGGCCTTGCGGTGAGCTGCTCACCACGCCCCAAACGTGGAAACGACGACAAGCAGACTGCATTGTATTGATTATTTGCTGATACATGACTGGTGATGCAATTCTGCACCCCGCCTCGCAGCTGTGCCGCAAACTAAAGTCGCGCGGCTACCAAGTCATCGGCGCGTGCAGGAAGAAGTCGCCGGAGCTGGAGTCGCTGGGTGTGAAGATTGTGGAGGGTAGGCCGCGGCAGGGGCTGGGGTGGGGCGTGTGAAGCTGGGACGGGGGGCTGGGGCCGGTACCCTGAGGGGTTTGGCGCGCCCCTGCAGCCTGCAGGCACCAGCTTCTATCCCTCTAACCCTCTACTTCGCGTGCGGCTGATTGCAGCCGTGCGGAGTCCTAGCATGGACCACAGCCTCTGCGACCCGCTGGTATACCCTGCCCTTACGCGCCCCGCCCCGCCCTGCCGCCGACGCCGCAGGTGTGGACGTGGGCGTGGACGGGGGCTGTGCGCCGCTGAGCAAGGTCGAGTCGCGAGTGGACCTTCTGGTGGGTGATGGCTGTTGGAGAAAACGGAAAAGCCCCCCACAGCAACTCGTCGCAGTTACTTACTGATCCCACCAGTAACCGAGCTCCGGCTGGAGTGACCCAACAGTAACCAGTGTGTGCGTGCATGTTTAAGGTACCGTATGTAATGCAGCTAGTGGCGGTGCAGCACATTGACGACGAGCGGGGCATAGACACGCCACTGCTGCTGCGCCCATCACGGCACCCGGTGGTCCAATCGGCAACGCACGGATGCAGGTGTGCAACGCCGGTATCCTGCGGGAAGACTCGCTGGAGGACGTTGACATGGGCGCGCTGAGGGAGCAGGTGCGGGGCTGGGGCTGGGGCTGGGGCTGGGGCTGGGGCTGGGGCTGGGGCTGGGGCTGGGGCTGGGGCTGGGGCTGGGGCTGGGGCTGGGGCTGGGGCTGGGGCCGCGTGGAGCCACTCGTACCCGCGCGCCCTGCCCTGCCCTGTCCTGCCCAGCAAAACTCACGGGCCCTGGCCCCTTTCTTGACGCGCGTCCTCAGTTCGAGGTAAACTCGCTGGGGCCGCTGCGCACATTCCTTGCGCTCCAAGACAAGCTGACGGACCATGCCAAGGTGCGTGTCAGCCTGTCAGCGTGTCCGCACGTGCGTATGAAAGGCAGAGAACGTGCGTTTGGCGGAGCGTGATGTTCGATAGGCAGAGAGCGTGCATTTGGCAGAGCGTGATGTTCAATAGCCATGATTGGGGCACGCCGTTCTGTGGCCAGTGCATGCCTGCGCTACGACTATGCCTAATGCCGTCGCCACCGCCTGCACGTCATCGCGCCCTGTCGGGCCGCTAGGTCTGCATCATCACGTCGCGAATGGGTTCCATCGAGGACAACGGCAGCGGCGGTGACGTGAGTGGGCGCAGAGGGATGGCAGCAGGCGTGGTGCGGCTAAGGCTGAGGCATGGCAGCAGGCGTGGTGCGGCTGGGGTAGCGCTGCCGGCCACGTGCCGTCGCTCCACGGCACTGTTGACCGCCTGCCGATTTCCGCTCGCCGCCTAATGCCCATGGTCGCACCTCCCGCGCTGGCGTAGAGGACGAGAGGGGGAGCCATAACGCAAACCCGGCTAGACACATTAGCCTCGGTAGGGGGATGTCTGGTGCCACTCACTGTTTGACGCATTGCGCATTCCCGCAACCTGTGCCAGCTCGCGTAATCCTCGTCACACATCCTGTGCGCTTTCTTGTTCCGAGCGAGTTGCCAACGCTTGCGCCCCTCGCCGTCTACCCCAGTACGGCTATCGCATGTCCAAGGCGGCGGTCAACATGGCCGGCAAGACGCTGGCCCTGGATCTGAAGCAGCGGGGCATCGCGGTGGGCATCCTGCACCCCGGATTCGTGGCCACCGACATGACGGCCAAGTACCACGGTGAGGGAGTGAGGGAGCAGGGGCTGCTGTCGCGATGGTGGCGGCGGCCGCGCAAGCAGCAGGGATAGGCAGGCGTGCTGCGGGGGCCTGGGCGGTCGGAGTTGGTTGCGAAGTGCTTTGGTTGCCGGCTGCCGATCGCGTGGGCCGCGGTGATTACCGTGAATAGCTGTAAGTGCATGTGCCGCGACATGGTAGTTTGCGTGCGTTCAAATGCTTGGTTTCTATGAGGACAGACAAGCACGTCTTTTGCACCACCTTGTAACCACACACAAGCTGGACGCCCCGTCACGTTGCACATGCCCCGATGCATTTAGTCGGGCGCCGTTCCTCAAGTCTGTTGTTGCTGCCGTACTCAGTCGCTGCCGCCGCGCGTGGTCGTTGCTGCCGCAGGCATGGATGGCGTCATCGGTGCGGAGGAGAGCGCCGCCGACCTGGTGAGACGCGGGCGGCGCGCCTGCGGAGGGCGACACCGCAGATCAATTGCTTAGCCCTGGGGAGCGGCAGTCCTAGGGCACGTGGTTGACCGTGGGGATGGCGTGCTTGGCGCGAGCTGTTGCACATGTTGGTCTGGACGCTGAAGCCAGCCCGTCGCCTTGATTGATGCGACACCAACAGGTTAAGATCATTGAGGAGAAGCTGGACCTGGGCACCACCGGCACCTTCTGGCACCGCAACGGCTCCGTGCTGCCCTGGTAATGGGCAGCGCGGCCTTGGTTCACGGGATTGCGCGACTGCCGTGACTTGATGTGTGTCAGGCCGCAAGACAGGAGAGCAAGGACTCACGTCAGTAGCTGTGCGTGATGGATCTGAGGGGAGGAGGCGGGTCGGACCTGTGGCACAAGGCGCACTGCATACTCGGCTGTAGCAGGCAATCGAAGTGCGTGCTTGATGCCAACGTGCAGGCACTGTAGAAGTTTACCCGTGATTCACTGAGGCGTGACGCACAGCTACAGATGGACAGTGTGATTGCGCGGATGCTGAATGCATGGGGGCGATTGGGAGGTGATGCGGAGGCTGACGTTGAGAGAAGGCGTGAGTGAGTGCGTGGGCGCAATTCTTGAGCCATCCGGGGGGCGTGTCAATGGTGGCCGTCCGACGACCGACAAAGGCTCTTGAATAGGGAGACACCGCTGACCCATATTCAGTGACACATCGACATTATGGCGCTCCAAATGCAGCGCTCCACGGGCTTCGCTCGGGTGCGCCCACAGTTTGCAAGCAAATGTTCTTCAATTTCTCTGCCGCTGTCCGACATGTCGATATCGTGTCCTTCTACTGCTAAATAAGCTTTTACATCGAGACCACTTTCACAATCCCTTCTTCCGACAGACAATCCCTTCTTTCGCGTGCTTGCAGACCGCACGGACCAGCCGTCGCCTCACGACGCGCGTGGTGGCATCCGGCGCCCTTAAGACCTCCAAATGTGGCCTAAAATGGAAGGATGTGGAGGAGGGCACTGGCGCTCCCCCGAGGATGGGGACGACCATCCGGTGCGTGGCCCCTCCTCCACATAGTTTCGTGGGGCCCCGTGCTCGCCGTGTTCGCAACGGTGACCTGTTGATGGTGTGTCGAAGCTTGCTTGATAGCTTTCACGTCGAGCTACTTTGGGGGCGCGGGGGCGTCAAGGCTGGGAGGTGCGTGCGCTGCGTGTGCAGCACCGCGTGTTGGCCTCAGCGTCGCACCTGTCCCTGACTGTACCACGCACCGCAACCTACACCTGCAGCTGCCACTACAACGGCCGCCTCACCAATGGTACCGTGTTTGATTCATCCTACGAGCGCGGCAGCCCCCTCGACTTCCCGGTAGGCCCGAGCTAAGGCGATCTCTGCGATGGCACAAGCTCATAACAGGCGGTCACAACCCGGGACCTCTTCCCCCCTGCCTTGCTCAGTTTCTCTCCGCCGCTCTTTGACCTTTCATCCCGCTCGGATATGCAGATTGGTGTGGGCCAGGTCATCAAGGGCTGGGACATCGGCATCCTCGGCAACGAGGTGGGTGCTTGTAAGGGGTGGCGTGCATTGGGAGCGGCGGCGCAATCATTTTCCGCCACCAACCAACCCACTTCCCCATTCCTCCCACCCAACCCCTTGCGGCCTACACACAATCGTTTCCCACCCGACAGGACATTCCGCCCATGAAGGAGGGCGGCAAGCGCCTGCTCGTCATCCCGGCCGAGCTGGGCTACGGGGTCCGCGGCGCCGGCGGCGTCATCCCGCCCAACGCGGTGCTGGAGTTCGACGTCGAGCTGCTGCCGGCGGGCGGCGGCGGCGGCCTGTTTGGCGCGCTGGCGGAGGGCTGGAAGAAGGCCACTGGCTTTCTTAAGGCGGTGTAAGCGCGGGCGGGGCAGTGGTGTTTGCGGTGGGGCAATGCGCCGTGGGATGCGGCCAGGCGGTGCGGAGGACACGGCTGACGAAGGGCAAGACATGCGGGCCTGCAGCCGCGGGGCAGCAAGCAAGGGCTCGGCAGTGCGATGTGCGAGTGTAAATGTGATGGTGAAGCCCATGGAACAGCTGACGAGCGATGGGGCCGTTCTATAGATCATAAGCCGGAACTTCCACGCAGCATATTACTAGGGTAGGCGCAGACGCTGAGTAGTGGGGACACGCCGCCGCGTCATGGGGGTTGTACGGCCCGTTCGTGATTCCTTGGCTGCTAGCAAGCCGCTGACGCCGCTGCGGTGACCGATGCCAGTTTGAACTATTCGGAGAGGGGTGGCAGGAAGCCAGTGTAAGATGGGCATGCGGCGCTGTGCGGCGCTTCGCCGCGGCGCCGGAGGAGCGCAGCCGCGCAGCAGAGATGCAGACATGCAGCCAGAAGCTGCTTGGTTGTGGTGATGGTTGGCCATGCAGATGATATTGTGTTTGTGTGTGTGTGTGTGTGTGTGTGTGTGTGTGTGTGTGTGTGTGTGTGTGTGTGTGTGTGTGTGTGTGTGTGTGTTGATGGGGGGGGGGGGGGTAGGGGGTGTGGATGGGACAGGAGCTGGCACCGAAGCGGTGGGTACTGGCATAGAGCCGAAGCTGAGGGCGCCTGCGGCTCCATGCAGCTCCGCGACCAATCGCTCTGCGCGACATTCATATCGCTCACCGCTGGCGGAATTCTGTAAGTCACCCACAATCCACACATCAAAATGGCTCTTTGCATGCAGACCCGCTTCGCTCGCCCTCTCGCGCGCTCGGTGGGTGCGCATGCCGGAGGCCTGACAACCTCGCGATCTGCACACTCCGATAGCTTGACCAAGTTTTACATGCTCTTGATCTGTATTCAATTTCGCATTGGAGCCGTTTGATGCGAGCGAGCTGACGGTGGTCGCGCTGCATTCCTGCCCTCGGAAATGCTGCAGGCTGCAGCCCCCGCGCGTCTGCTGAGCACTCGCGTCTTCGCAGGCAAGAGCTCCTCTGCTGCACCTGCTGATAACAACGATGCCGCTGTCCTAGGACGGCGTGAGGCGTTCGTCGCCCTGGGCGCGGCCGCGTTTCTGAGCACCTCTTCATCCCCTGCCTCAGCAGCCGACGGCCTAACTACCTCCAAGAGCGGTCTGCAGTGGAAGGAAGTGGAGGAGGGCACCGGTGCCGCACCCGTCAAGGGCTCAACCATCCGGTGAGCCGCGTCCGCGTAGGGGCTGGCGACTGGGGTGGGCGAGCGGGGTGGGGGTGCCGCGTGCCGTGTCATGGTCGTGGTCGCGTGACTCGTTTCTGCTTTGTACAGTACGCGTGCACTTGGCATCGTGGCCAGGCCTACTGCACTGTCCGCTGCCGCCTGCTAGAGGCTGGCACGGCTCGCCCCTCTTGACGCATCACGCCGCCGCCCCATGCTGCTGGCAACCGCACGCACGCAGCTGCCACTACAACGGCCGCCTCACCAATGGCACCGTGTTCGACTCATCCTACCAGCGCGGCCGCCCGCTGTCCTTCCAGGTGGGTTCTTCGGGCGGGGACGGTCGCGGTAGCGGACGGTACAATGTGCCTGGCCACAACGCCAGGAACACGGGCTCGCTGGGCAGGAACACGGGCTCGCTGGGCAGGTGCAGACGCGGGACGTGCAGGCCAGCGAGATGTGCTGGCGAGCTCCTCAGGACACACCTGTATGGGACCGGGCACACAGGGCGGACCCGGATGCAATGAGAAACCGCAATGCATGCGAGCCGCTTGGAGTGGAGACTGGGCGCTGGGGGAGGTTTCTTCAACAGCTGCACAGTCGCTCGCATCAACTGTTGACCTGCTGAGCTTGCACCCGGTGCTCCCTATGTCTACGCAGATTGGTGTGGGCCAGGTCATCAAGGGCTGGGACATGGGCATCCTCGGTGCCGAGGTGCGCACGGCGTGTCAGGCGTGTGCACTTTGGCGGTGCGCAAGCTCAAATACTTGCCGCGCACCAACTCATTCCGCTTCCCCATTCTTCCCACCTACCCCCTTCCGGCCTACACACACACGCCTCCCACCCGACAGGACATTCCGCCCATGAAGGAGGGTGGCAAGCGCCTGCTGGTCATCCCGGCCGAGCTGGGCTACGGGGCCCGCGGCGCCGGCGGCGTCATCCCGCCCAACGCGGTGCTGGAGTTCGACGTCGAGCTGCTGCCGCGCAAGTAAATAGCTGCCGAACCACCGTTGCGAGGATGGTGGCCAACCCAGTCAGCGGGTCGGCGTACGTGACGATGGGAGGACCGGGAGCTTCACGCCTCGGTACCGTACGACGGTCGTGATGCTGTGTGCCGTGTGGTGTGTGGTGGGAATTAAGACTCGGACCAAGTGCTGGTGAACTCCACTGTAATGATTGTGGTGGGTCTTGGTGTATCTCCTGCGCGTAACGAGGCGGATGGCAGGCGCGCCGCTGGCACGCGTGGACCTGGGCATGGGTGCTGCGGATGCGGGGGCATCGACGTCCAGGGCGTCGACGTGCTTGAGTGCCGTGGGACCTGGGGAGCAGCAGCAGCAGTACACAACCCCAAGTCGCCAAAATGTCATGATTATCTTTCACACCGATGAGTTCGCGCCAAAACAAGTCGATTGCCGGGTTGCACAGCAGCACGCTTACTGTACGTAAAACTTATTTAGCACATCAATTATCAATATACACGCGCGTTTGTGTCACAAATCAGAGAAAGGCACATAAGTGTGCGCCAGGCGCCAGGTGTCCGCTGGTCGCGGCGAACTTCTCTTGACGTAGCAAAATGTAGCATTGCATAAGTTTTTGACCGGTTGCATAGCTGGCGACTAAGTAAGCTGAAGAGCTCGGTGCGGCAAGAAGATGTCCAATCGCGGCCGACCGCCTGTGATCGGCTCCATTCTGAATTACATGCATCGTTGGAGGGGTACGGCGGTTGGTGATGACGCAACAGCAGCGCCGGTCACTTCGGGCGACGCGCCTGCAAGCGTGGTGCCCGGCGCAGCGCCCTATGCGGTGCCGGACAATCCAGCGACAGCGACAGCGGCAGTGCGAGTGAAGGCGGAGCCGATGCCGGCGACTCCAACTGGGACGGGTCCGCGGCCGGCAGCAGAGCTGCCGCGCCACGCCACTGCTGCCGGACGCGCTGACTTGGACGCAGACGCAGACGCAGACGCAGACGCAGACGCAGACGCAGACGCAGACGCAGACGCAGACGCAGACGTAGACGCAGACGCTGACGCAGACGCAGACGCAGACGCAGACGCAGACGCGGACGCGGACGCGGACGCGGACGCGGACGCGGACGTGCATACAGCCGCTGATGAGTGCGGCCCTGACCCAGACCAAGCGTCTGATTGGTCTGGATCCGAAGCGGATGAGCAGGAGGAGGAGCCGGCAGATGGCGAGCCGCTGGGTGCCGCAGTTCTGGCGCCAGCTGGCCCCACAGCTGGAAACGCGCACGGCGGCGGCGGCGGCGGCAGCAGCGCAGTCGTCAACGTTGGCGGGGGCGGCGGCAGCAGCAGCGCCGCACTGCGAACTCGCCGTAGTTTCACAGCAGCCGCAGCTCAACGCTCTGTGACCAAGCCGCGCCAGGGCGTGCTATCCATCGCGCCGCGCTTGGCAGCCGCAGCCTTCGGGGAGGCGGCTGTGGCACAGGCTCGGGAGCAGCAGGTACGCGTGCAGCTGTTCGGCGTCCGGGCGGGCGTGGCCGACCCACATGCGGACCCGGATGTAAACACGGAGTCCATTGAGGCCGCGGCGGCGGCGGCAGCTGGTGTTGGCACTTGGGGAGCCGACGGCGCGGTGTTGTGCGCGACAGCGCCCATGCGCGTGTCCGGCTCGTCCCAAAGTGCGAGATTCACGTCACTGACAGCATTCCTGAGGGCACTGGGCGTCATCGGCGGGGATGGCAGCTGCGGGCGCGTGGTGGTGATGCTGGCGCCCAAGCGGCCAGGTACGCTCCTGGTGGTGCCGCTGGTGGGAGACGGCGCCGCGGCAGGCGGCTTGGAGGAGGTGGAGGCCCCGGGTGCGGCAGCGGGCCCGGCCGTTGCAGGCGCCCAGGCAGCTGCTGGCGGCGGGGCGGATGCGGGCGCGCTCGACCGGCCGCAGAGTTTGCGGTTGCCTGCAGCCGCGGGCGCTCCACGCTCACTGCGCAAGTACGCAGGAAAAGGGAAACTGGTGGTGCCGCGTCAGCTTGTCTATGAGCTCGTCGACTCTGCGGCGGTGCGGGAGGCGCAGGCCGGCGCCTATACGGCCTTCCCTGTGAGCCTCTTCGGCGTGCGTTCGCGCATCGCCCACGCTAGCGCGCAACCCAATGTGGCGCCCGCATCCATCGAAGCAGCAGCTGCCGCCGCGGCAGCTGTCGGGGCGGGAAGGGCCCGCGCGGCGGCGTCTTGCAGCACGCCTGTCGCGCGCGGCGCCGACGGCGCGGTGCTGTGCAGCGAGGTCCAGTTGCGTTTGCATGACGCAAGTTGCAGAGGCTACATCACTGGCCTCTCCAGCTTCATGCGGGCGCTCGGCGTGGTGACTGGCGACCGGCTTGTGGTCATGCTGGCGCCCGGCCGGCCGAATGCCCTGCTGGTGGTGCCGCTGGAGCCAGCAGCCGGAGGCGCTGCTGAGCAGGCCGCAGCCGCAGCCGACGGAGCAGCCCAGGTGGGGTCAGGCGAGGACCACGACGAGGGCGAGGGCGAGGACGACGACGAGGATGGGGGCGAGGGCGAGGGCACCGGAGCCGACATCGCAGCAGCTGCTGCAGCAGCCGGCCAGCCGGCCCTCGGGCGCCGCAGCTCCATCGGGCGCGCAGCTCTAGGGGGCGCGGGGCGCTCTGTCGTGAAGTGCCCAAAGGGTACCATGCATGTGGGCCTGCGCCTCGCCCTCGCGGCCTTCGGGGAGGCGGCTGTCGCGCGGGCTCGGGAGCAGCAGGTACGCGTGCAGCTGTTCGGCGTCCGGACGGGCGTGGCCGACCCATATGCGGACCCGGATGTAAACACGGAGTCCATTGAGGCCGCGGCCGCAGCCGCTACGGCGGCGGCGGCAGCGGCGGCGGCTGCGACGCCCGCAGGCGGCATTGCTGCGGCAGCCACCGGCGGCGTGTGGGGCGCTGACGGCGTGGTGCTGTGTGTGGAGGCGCCAATGCGTACAGTCAACAAGCTCTCGGGTGCGCCGGCCTCTGTTCGCTTCACTGGCTTGACGGCCTTCCTGCGCGCTCTGGGCGTTGGCGGCAAGGGCCAGGTGTTGGTGAAGCCGGCGCCTGACCGGCCCGGCGCGCTGCTCGTGGTGCCGCTGCTGGCAGCGACGACCGGTGTCGCGCAGGGCGCTGCTGCGGCTGCGGCTGCGGCTGGGGCCGGGGCTGGGGTTGGGCATTGTGACTCCCTGCAGCCCAAGCAGGAGTTGCTAGCGTCACCGCCAGCCGCAGCACCCCCGCTGGCGCAGCCGGAAGCACGCGGAGCTGCGTCCGCTGAGCAACCACATCAGGACCAACAACAGCAACAGCAGCAACCGCAGCAACGGGTTGCAGGTTCGTCGAGGCGCAAGCCGCAGCAGCCCATGCGCCTGCCTTGTTTGGCGCCGCCGCCACCTGGGCCGGCGGTGCCTGCAGCCGCAGCCGGCCCCTCTGGTGCCGTCGCCTGCAGCTCGCCACGAGTCAAAATCAAGTCTGAGCCGGGTGGCGAAGGCGGTGGCGGCGGTGATGGCAGCCTCACGCCGGCGGCCACGGACGGCGTCGGCGGCGCGGCAGCGGGCCCTGGCGCTCGCGACGGCGCAGCAGATGCAGGCCCCAGCTCGAGTGGGTGCGTGTTCTGTGCCCACTGGCGCAGCAACGGGGCCCTGGACGTGTCGCTGGGCACCGCGCGCGCGCTGCTGCCGCATCTGGCCGACTTTGGCGAGTACCCGTGCGTCATGGTGCAGCGGCTGCGTCCAGCGGCTGCTTCTGGGGCTGCTTCTGCCGAGGTGGAGTACCGGGAGCTGGTGCTGGTGTACGCCGCAAAGAACACGCGCATCAAGAACCGCGGGCGGCTGGGGCGGGACCTGGGGCTGCGCGCCTCAGACAACGCGACTCTGGGGCTGCGGCGGCTGCCAGACGGGCGCGTGGAGGTGGTGTCCGTACAGCTGCGCGACACGGCGCCCCAGCAGCAGCAGCAGCACCAGCAGCAGCAGCAGCAGCAGCACCAGCAGCAGCACCAGCAGCACCAGCAGCCGGCAGCTGCGGGTGCGTGTGGCGAGGACGCGGCTGCGGCAGCAGCGGCGGCGGGAGCGAATGCGGAGTCGGAGTCGGAGTCCGACGTGGAGATGGGCGAGGCGGAGCCGGAGCCGGAGCCGGAGCCCGAGGCGGGCGGAGGCTGTGACAGTGGCCATGGCGGCATGGGCGCTGCGGCGGAGGCGGAGGCGATGGCGGAGGCAGCGGGTGATGCCAACGAGAACACGGAAGACGCAGAGGAGGGGCAGGAGGAGGGCGCGTTGGCGATCGTCAGCTTGGGGGCAGCCGAGCCGGAGCCCGTGGCTGTGCGACCGGGCGCATCCGATGCAGCCGTCACCGATGCGGCCACCGACGCTGTCGCCGCAACAACGCCGGCGGCAGCCGGGGGCGCGGCAGCGCGCGGCCCAGTCTTCTACGCTTACTGGCGTGCAAACGGCGCCCTGGAGCTGGCGAGGGGCAGCACGCTGGCGCTGCTGCCGCACATCACTGACGACGGCCGCTACCCGTTCGTTCTGGTGCGCCGCACGCGGCAGGCCCAGCTGTCGTTCGGCCGGAGCACCAGCGCCAGCGGCAGCGGCACAGGTGGCGGGGGGCCCAGGGAGGTCGAGTATGCGCACACCGTGATTAGCTATCGAAACAAGGCCTCGAAGGTGCGCGTCGCGTGCAAGGGACCTCTGGTGGCGGACCTGGGGCTACGCACGGGTCTGGAGGCCGTCCTGGTCCTGCAGCGGCTACCGGACGGGCGCATTGAGATCGTGTCCGTGGAGCGCCGGCAGCTGGGCGCGTCGCAGTCGCAGTCGCAGCCTCAGTCGCAGTCGCAGCCGAGGCAACAAGAGCAGCAGCCAAGGCAGCAGCCGGGCCTTTGCGCAGCTGCTGTAGGGCATGGCGAGGCTGCAGCGGCGCCAGATGCCGAGATGGCTGAGGCTGAGGCTGAGGCTGAGGTTGAGGCTGAGGCTGAGGCTGAGGCTGAGGCTGAGGCTGAGGCTGAGGCTGAGGCTGAGGCTGAGGCTGAGGCTGAGGCTGAGGCTGAGGCTGAGGCTGAGGCTGAGGCTGAGGCTGAGGCTGAGGCTGAGGCTGAGGCTGAGGCTGAGGCTGATGGGGATGCGCCCAGCTGCTCTGATGATGATGCCGAATGCGACGGTGCGGAAGCGGAGGCCGATGAGGCGGAGGCCACGGCACAGGCCGGGGGCATGGATGGCGAGCCCAGGCACCAGGAGGGTCACCAGGCGGAAGCGTGTCAGGCCGGATACACCACGCCTCACGTCGCGCGCGCCCAGGCGCGCGCCCAGCCTTGCAATGCGGCGCCGGCGCCGGCGGCAGCGGCGGTGCCAGCGGCTGCGCCAGCAACGGGCGCGGCAGCAGGCGGCAGGGTGTGCTATGCGTACTGGCGCGCAAGCGGCGTGCTGGAGCTGGCGAGGGGCAGCGCGCTGGCACTGCTGCCGCACATGACCGAGGACGGCCGCTACCCATTCGTGCTGGTGCGCCGCACGCGGAGCCAGCAGCCTCCGGTAGCAGCCACCAGGGGCGCAGGGCCGGGCGCCGGCACAAGCGCCGGCGGTGCAGACGGCGACGCGCCAACGGAGGTTGAGTACAGAGGCATGACGGCGACGTACACGCGCCAGTCGCACAAGGTGGGCATCCGGAACAGGGCGCAGCTTGGGCTTGGGCTGGGGCTGCGCAGCGCAGACGTGGCGACCCTGGGCCTGCGGCGGCTGCCGGACGGGCGCATCGAGCTTGTGTCCGTGGAGCGCCGGCCGCCGTCGACGCACGCGGCGGCGGCGGCCGCGGCGGCGGCGCCGCAGGCGCTGTCTACGCCGGCCGCCGGCGCGAATGCGGCCGGCGTGGGTAGCACTGTCGCCCGCGCGACGGGCGGTGGCGGGGCGCGCGACGTCAAGCAGGCGCTGGCAGCGGAGTCGGAGCCGGATGCTGAGCCGGATGCGGAGGACTGCGAGCAGCCGGGATCCAAGTACGCCACGCCGCAGGGCACCAGACCGGGCGCAGCCGCCGATGCGCGCGGCGGTGCGTCCAGTGACTGTGACGACCCCGCCTGTGAGGCACGGGAAGCGCCGCAGCAGCAGACGACGCGGCAGGAGGAAGAGGAGGAGGGGGCGGAGGAGGGCTCCGATGACGAGTACACAGATGCGCGCGACGGGACCGAGGCGGAGACTGAGGACGAACCCGCCTCGGGCTCTTCAGAAGACGAGCCGCAGCAGGAGCAGGCGCAACAGGAGCAGGAGCAGCAGGAGCCCGGGGCCAGCGCGGGTAGCGGTGGATGCGGCGACCCTGGCAGCAGCCGCGACGCCGGACAGGCGGCTCGGCCGGCCTCGCCGGCGCGCGGCACATCCGGCATGGGCGGCCTCGGCGCGCCGCCGGCGCTGCCGCCGCCGACCGCCGGCGCGCCGCGGAGTGTGTTCAAGCAGCACCGGCTGACGCCTGCGCACGGCGGCGGCAGAAGCGCCAGGCGCGCCGCGGGTGCAGCGGGCGGCGCGGCCGCAGCTGGGGCGGCGCTGCGGCCGCAGCAGCAGCTAGTGCGGTGCAAGACGCTGCGCGGCGCGGGCGGCAGTGTGGGCATGCGCCGCAGCCTGACGGCGCACATGCTGCGGACCGGCGTGTTCAAGATCCGGGAGCTGCAGCGGCTGCCGGCCATGCAGGTGGGTGGGGCCTGTTGTGCGGTGTGTACCGTGCTGGGTGCGGCGGCAGGCGGCGGCAGCGGCGTGCGGCACTGGTGTAGCGCAGGCAAACGTGCTGACGATGTATTCTGGCCTTGGCCACAATGCGGTAGCTGATGGTGTAGGGCTTGGCAGTTCCGGGTGGTGTCGGCCGTGCTGGGGCTTGGCGCGCAGCACACGCGCCGCGCGGCGTGGTTGTCGGCTGTGTCAGGCCTGCCACCGGCGACCTCCTTGCCCGGGCCCGCGCAGGCCCACTTCCAGAGCCTGCTGCCCGAGGCCGCCGGCGACTGCAGCGTGGACGTCTTCGTGTCGCCGCCCGGGGCCGCCGCCGCCGCCGCCGCCGCCGCCGCTGGTGCTGGTGCTGCGCCCGCGGCCGCCGCTGAGGGCCACGGCGGCGGCGCGGACGGATCTGGCAGCCCGGCCCCCGGCAGCAGCCACCGCGGCGGCGGGCCGGCGGAGGCGGCCGTGCGCGCCACGCTGTGCCGCCACGTGGGCAAGACGCGCGGCGGCGGCGCGCCCGTCTGGATCCTGCGCGACCTGAAGCTGTGGCTGGAGGATGTGGGCGCCGCGGAGGCCGACCTGGCGGACCTTTGGTTCCACCCCCACGACGACACCCTGCACCTGCACGTTCACCCGGGGTCCGGCGCGAGCGGCGCGCCCGACACCTCGACGCCCGCCGCCACTGCTGCTGCTGGTGCGGCGGCGGTGCCGCCGGCGGCCGCCGCGGAGGCCTCAGCGGGAGCCGCAGCTGCGGGCACCGGTGCCGTTGCCGCCGCCGCTGTGGCCGCAGCGGACGGTGGTGCCTGCGCCGCCGACAGCGGCGGCGCCGTGGCGGCGAGTGGCCGCGCTGAGTCGCGCGGGGGCACGCGCGGCCGGCGGCGTACCTCCACCTTCGGAGGAGAGGATGGCCCTCTGGAAGTGAAGGAGAAGACCGCGGTGTTGCTGGTGACCATGCCTGTGCTGCGGGCTCAGCTGGGGGACGCGGCGGCGAGCCGCGGCAGTGGAGTGGACATCCCGGTGAGAGGGCGCAGCAGGGGCGGCGGGCATGGGTGGACCATTTCGAGCCCGGACACCACCCCGTGGGGCGGGGCTTGCGGATCTGGGTTCGCGGGTGGGTGAGCAGCAGTTGGGGTAGGGGTGCTGTGGGGGTTAGGCGGGCGCTGTGGGGCAGGGAGCACTGCTCGGGAGGGGGCAGGGCCGGCAATACACACAGGCACGGGCCAGGAAGCGGCGTGGGGCCTGCAGCCGTGCCTGGGGCCTGGGCGGCATCGAGCCCACCACATTGCTCGCTGTTACGTAGTGGTGACGTGGTTTGCGCGGACAATGCCGCCGGCGCGCCCTCCGCAGGTGCGGCTGCGGCACGAGCCGTCCGGCGAAAGTTTTGACGCCGTGCTCCACGGCTATCTGTACCGCAGCCGGGTGTCGACTGCTGCCGCTGGCTCTACGCCGCACCAGCGCCAAACGAGCGGCGGCGGCAGCGGCGGCGGCGGCAGCACTGCCGGTGCCGGAGCCGAGGCGGGCGGCGGCGCGAGCAGCGGCGCCGCGGCGTTGCCGTCCCTGTCCCACAGCCAGTGGATCCTCAAGGGCATGCGGTCCATCTGCACCCGCTTCGGCCTGGGGCCTGGCTCGCAGCTGTACCTCAAGCGTGTGCGGGAGGCAGCGGCAGCAGCACCAGCACCAGTAGCAGCAGCAGCGGACAACGGGGGCGGCGCGGCGGCAGCAGCGGCACCGCCTGGCGTGGTCCCGGTGCTCACGTTCCGCATCGAGAAGCCTGCGGATACGGAGGAGGCAGGGGGGGCAGCGGGCGCAGGCGCGGCTGCTGCTACTGCCGGCGTGACGGCAGCCAGAGCGCCGCTGCCGCCCCTGCCAAGACGGAGCTTGGCAGGGGGCGGCGGCAAAGGCGCAGGTAGAGGTGGCAGTGCGGCCGCGGCCGCGGCCGTGCCGGGCGCGGCTGCGGGCGGGGACGTGGAGATGACGGACGCTGAGCGGGCGGCCGACCCGAATGATGACGATGACGATGTTGAGATTGTTGATGAGGAGGATGAGGAGGCGGACGCGGAGGTCGGCACGGCATCGGGCGCCTTTGGCAGCAGCATCCGTGGAGACGGCGCCAGCGGCGCCAGCGGCAAGGGCGGCGAGGGCGATGAGGCGATGGAGGGGGTCGAGGCGATGGAGGTTGAGGAGGGCGGCGCCTGGGCTGGCACCACTGCGGAGCACGGCGCGCAGGGAGCCGCCGCGGCAGCCGGGCCGGGGGCTGCGCCGCAAGCGCCGCCGCCACGGGGCCTGAAGCGCCGGGCTGAGGCCGCCGACAGCGCCGGCGCGAGCCACGTTGCGGACACCATGGGCGAGAGCGCGCCGGAGCCGCCTGACCCCGACAGGCCCCTCGCTGCGCGGTCGACGCCGCCGGCCAAGCGCGCGCGCGCCGACACCGCCCAGGAGCCTGCGGCCGCAGCGCTCGCGGCGGAATGCAACAGCGTCGGGGGCTCCGCCCACGCCGCCGCAGCCGCGGCCCCGGCCCCGGGCGCGGACGGGCCCGCCGGCCCCGCCGGCGACCTGGCCTTCCTGCACGGATGCGTGCCGGCGGCCGTGGGGCTGCCGCCGCTGCGGCCCGGCGAGCTGCGGCTGTGCGGGCTGACCTTCCACCCCGACCTGGCGCCAGCCGTGTCTGCGCTGGCGGCGGGCTGGTTGCAGGCGCACGGCGGCGAGGCGGGCCTCGCGGCGGCGGACCCGGCGACGGTGCAGGTCCAGCTGCCGCAACAGGCAGATGAGCTGGAGGAGGGTGAGCTGGCGGGCTCGCGGCGCGGCGTGCTCGGGACGCACGGCCTGTCCGCGAACGTCATCTGCAGCCGCGTCGCGCGCATGCTGGGGCTGTCGGCGCGCTGGGACGCGCCGCTGCCGGAGTCGGCGCCGCTGCTGGCGGAGGGGCTGGCGCCCGCCGCGGACCCGGAGCGCGGCGGGCTGGGCCTGGTCGCCAGGGTGGGACTGCGGAGGAGCACGGTGCTGGGCGTGCTGGGCGGCTACGTCCTGCCTGCTGCTGCTGCTACTGCTGCTGCGGGTGCTGCTTCTGCTGGTGGTGCTGCTGCGGGTGCTGCTGCGGGTACTGCGGCGGGCCCTGCTGTCGGCGGCGGCGGCGGGGCATCCGCGGCGTCCATGTTCGTGGCGCGCGGCTTCCAGCAGCTGGCGGCGCCGGCGGCGGCGGAGCTGGCGGCGCGGGCGGAGCCGGCTGACGTGGCGCAGGCCTGGCGCTTCCTGGCGGGCTCCTTCCGCGCCGAGTACCCGGGGTTGCGGCTCACGCCGACGGGCGGCGCGGGTGCGTGTGTGGGCAAGGCTGGCGCGCGCCGCGTTCGCGCAGGGTCACGGGGCACTGGCGGCTTATTCCTCGTGTCGCACCGCACGTCGCGCACCGTACACACATACGGTACACATCGTAACCTGCCCTCCGTCTGCCCGCTGCAGGCCCCGTACCCCTGGAGCTCAACATGCTGGGCTACGGCAACGCCACGGCCCTGGTCAACGACCCCCGCGCCCACACCCGACTGTGGGCGGAGCCGCCGGCGCCCGCAGCTGCCGCTGGCGCGGCGGGCGCCGCGGGCGCCGCGGGCGCCGCGGGCGTAGCTGCCACGCCGGCTGCGGCCAACTGCGTCGTGGTGCCCGTGTCGGTGCGCGGCGTGGTGCTCCCGGTCCTGGTGGCGAGCCGCGACGTGGGAGCTGGCGAGCCGCTGCTGCGCGACTACGGCGGCGAGGCCTGGTGGCGGCAGCTGGGGGCGGCCTGGGAGAACATCGAGTTTGATGGCGCCAGCCCCTGCCAGCTGCTGCACGGGTCCGGCGGGCCGGAGGCACTGCAGGCGGCCCTGGGCGCCACGGCGCAGCGGGCTGAGTCGTGCGGGCTGGGGCTGGGGACTGGGCGGCCGCCGCTGGCGCAGGTGGCGCGGGTGGGCGGTGTAATAGGTGGAGGCGAGGGCGGGGGCGGGATGGGGGGCCAGCTGCGCGGCGCGGAGGGCGGTGCTGGTGCGCGGCTGGGCTCGCGGCCGGTGGCGTCAAGCGCTGCGGAGAGCACGTCTGCGGCTGCCAACAGCAGGAGTTGAGACTGCAACAGTCTAGTGTACGGTAGTGCTTGATGGTCGCTTGCAAGCCTACGGGTACGAGTGGCTTGACGTAACCTCTGGTAACCTTTAGTAACCTCGGCCTGTCCGGGATAAAGGTTTCTGTTGTCCTGGCCTTGTTGGCCACTGAATGCTGGATGGGCGCGCGATGTATGTTTACTCAGAGAGCAGGCGGCCGTGCTTGTGTGCGTGCGTGCGCAGGGCTACGTCGCGGGAGCTGTCGACAGCTGCTCCGTTTTTCGTGACGACGTTAAGACGTGACTCATGCTTGTTCGCCTTTATTAGGATTTCTCTGGCTTGACTTAGGTACCTGACGTTGCATTCCATGTGTTGCTAGAGCTAAGCAAGCTAAGCTTAGCCGTAGCCGTGAAGGCGTCGGGGACTGGAACCAGCGTTCACCGACGATTGCAGTACAGGTCATTTTTTCAGTGCGCAAGCGCTGTAGGCTTCATAGATCAAGTAAGCACCACCCACTGTATATGCGAGGTGGTAAAACTAGCACGAGGCTCTCCGCACACAAGCGGCTCGCGAAGCAGCTCGACAGCGAAGTTTTCAGAGTTCTCCTTCCATCCAACTATCCTTACGACTGCAGGCTCGCATATTCATTTGCGTTTTCGCACACGGAGGGACCGTTTTGCAACGCGACAGTCAAAATTGGCGCCCCCGCGGCCGCTCTGAAAGTCCCAGTCTGCTGCGTGCCGAACGCCCGGAGGCCCATAGAATGGTGCGCTTAGCTCTGTCACTCAGTCAAGGCTCAAATGGTGCAAGGAGGCAACGTTGGGGTCTCATGGTCTGTCGACTCGCCTCAGCAGCGCACGACTGCGCAAACCTGGCGAGCGTACGATTATGGTGACTGCTGAATCCTCAAATTCTTGAGCCGGAATTACTCATCGCTTTGAATCCCCCGACACAGGCTTTTCGACCCGGACCGCGTGCCGCGTAGGCAGGGCCCCGCGCCTTGCTCACCCTTTGTCTTGCGCCTCGTCCGCCCGCACGGCCAGCGCGTTTGACAACGCACAGCCACTTGCGCGCGTGGACATGTTCGAGGAGGCGGCAAGCCGCCGCACCGCCAGCTGTCGAACGCTGACCAGCGCGGACAGCAGCTCCCAGGCTGCCGCGGACGTCGGGGTCATGGCCACGCCGCGACCACAGCCGCTGCAGGCGCCCACTGCAGCAGCCAGCGTGCGCAGCCAGCTACTAATCGGTCGCCGCACGACCGCCGACTCGGTGGTGGAGATGTCGAGGGACACTTCGCCGCGCGCGCCGGAGCCCCGCCGCTCATGCCTCAGCACAGCCGGCGGCGCACACCCGGCGACTGCCGCTTCGGGCACCCACGACAACAGCAGCGGCGTGCAGGCGACCCCTGGCAGCGCCAGGGCCTCAGACAGTGCCCCAGGCGGCGGCGCCGCTGCACGCGCCCGCCGCGCCATGAGCGCGGGGAGCGGCGCCCCGCCTCAGCAGTGGGCGCAGCAGCAGCCTCCTCACGCAACGGCGGCGGCGCCGCCACCCGCCGCAGCTCGCCAGATCCACCCGCCACCACAGCAGCACATCTATCAGCACCAGCACCAGCAGCCGCACCCCGCCAAGCAGCCTTCGCTGAAGCAGGTCCTGGGCGCAATCGGCGTGGTGCCGGCATCCAGCAGCCGCGGCAGCAGCAGCTTCTCGTGTCGCCGCCGCGAGGAGGGCGCTGCCGCCGACGCGCGCCGGCAGGGCCCCTCCTCTGTGGGCCAACTGCCGGCGCCGGCAGGGCTCAGTAGTGGCGGCAGCGCCAGCGGTCGCTCAGGCCGCACCTGGTCGCACGGCGTGGAGGCCACGGCGGGCAGGGCAGGGCCGGGGGCCGCGCCAGCAGCAGCAGGCGCACACGGGGCCGGCGCGCCGCTGGCGCCGAGCCCCCTGTTCCGCAGCTCGCGGCCCGCGTTCAGCAGCCGCAGCATGGCCATCCACGACAGGGAGCAGGCGCAGGAGCCGGGCAGCAGCGCAGCGGCGGGCGCGTTTGCGGGTGCTGCCGGCGCTGCTGCGGCCACCGCCGCCGCCTCGGCGTCCGTCGCCGGTGTGATGGCGGGTGAGGTGAAAACGACTGGGGGCGCCCACTTCATGTCGCCGGGCGGAGCCGACCCGTCGCGGCCGCGGCGGCGCTCGCGGCGGCTGTCGTGCTCCGTGGGCATGGAGCAGCTGCTGCTGGCGGGGCACGGCATGCAGGCAGCCATGGCGGGCGCCGCCGCCGTGCAGGGCTCGCTGCCGTCGGCCTCCTGCAGCGGCGTGCTGGGCGGCGGCGGGGCGCCAGGCCCGCGCTACATCCTGGGCGCCAGCGACCGCAGCCACAGCCACAGCCGCCGCCGCACCTCGGTGGCCGCGCTCGCGCCAGCCCTGGCCACCATCTCAGACTTCCTCAGCGCCCAGCACTCGGCGGGGATGGCGGCAGCCGCCGGCGCGGCGGTCGGGGGCGTCGCGCGCCGCGCCAGCAGCCGCACCGGCCGCCGCCTCAGCGCCGGCAGCGCCGCGGGTGGGAGCTCTCTGATCGCGGTCGCGGCGGCCGTGACCGCGGCAACCAACTCTCTGTGCAACGTGCAGCGCGTGTCCACGGCAGTGGACAGACCCGCATCCGCGGCCACGGCCTTTGCCGCCAGCAGCAGCCCAGTTCCCAGCTCCGCCGTCACGCATGCCCGGCTCTTCGGCACCTCCTCGGTGCCGGCATCGATAGTCCTGCGCGCTGGAGCCAGCGCGCACAGCAGCGTGGTGGTCGGGGCCACGGCCGCCGCCGCCGAGCTGCATGGCGCCAGCGGCGCCGCAAGCACTCGCGCCAGCAGTGGCGTCCGAGCTACCGTGCTTGCCGCGTCAGCCAACGCGAGCGGCAGCCCCTACACGTCAACCAACTCCTCCTTCGTCTTCGCAGCGGACGGCATCCGCCCGGCGCCACTGGGCCGCGCAGCGCTCGCATCCGCCTCCGGCACAGGCCTGTCACGCCCCATCGCCCTTGGCGGCCACGAGCACGGCCCGGGGCAGCTGCAGCAGCAGGGCCCTGAGGCCAGCTGGTGCCACAACCCGACGTTCAACACCACCGGCGACAGTCGCGCGCGGTCCCGCAGCGGCTTTCGCTACGCCGATGCGGGCGCAGCGGCCGCGAGCGGCGGACGAGGTCGGAGCGGGGAAGCCAGTCACGTGCAAAGCCCTGGCGCCGAGCAGGCGTCGCAGCGGGCGCTGCTGCGGCCGCCCGCGCACGCTGCGCTGCCCATGCCGCTGCCTTCAAGCGCCGCCGAGGAGCACTGCCTCTCCGCCGCCACCAGCTGCACCAGTGACGGCAGCTTTGTGAATCCGGCAGAGCCGCCCGGCGCCGAAGGCCGCATGGGCCTGTCTGCGGAGGCGGCGGAGATGGGGCTGCGGGCGGAGGCGGGCATGGGCAGCGGTGGCGGCGCCGGCCGCCGGGTGGTGTCGCGGCCCTCAAGGAAGTCGTCCCGCATTCCCGCGCTCGAGGCGATCACGTCGGGCGTGGCCGCGTCCGCTGCGGTGGCGGATGCTGTCGTGTGTGAGCTGGCAGCGGGCCAGGCGCATGGCGGCGCCGACAAGCTGCAGTCGGGTTCGAGGGGTGTCTGGGCCTCGCTCAAGCACGTGGTGGCGGCGGCCTTGTGCTGTGCACGCCCCACGTCCGCGCGCTAGTGTATGAGGATGGACAAACCTAATTTAATCAGATTGCCAATTGGTGTGGACATAACGAACCCATTCTTGGTGAGGGGCAGGAGACAGGCCCAAGTCGAGACTGCTAGCGGTTTGGGGCAGGTCAGAACAGCAGCGGTGCGTGTTGCCGGCAGCTTGTCTCTGGAGGGCCACGGGCAGGTCAGGATCGACTGCATTCGAGTCGCACACGGTGAGCAATAGCGCACATGGCAGGGTCATGCACACGTGTACTCTTCAGCATGCACGCTACTGGTCGCAAGTTGCTCGACGTTTCGCACGTTTAGGACAGGAGTTGCCGTATGCTTTCGCATATGTGCTACCGTATCTGCGCCATCGTGAGATCCTGTTCAGGAGCTTAGAATGGCTAGCCGAAACGCCAAGATGGCGTTTTATGAAGGTGTGATTAATGTGGGGGGCGGGACAAGTGGTGGAGGAGCAGCGGCAGGTGGCACACAAAGAACCCCCGTGGCACATGGTCAAGGTGGGAAATGAGTTAGCGGAGAACGGCAGAAGGAGAGATATTAGATGGCTGGGTGCACAGTAGCGGCTTGTATTTGGCACGAGGCCCTCAAGGGTTCTCAAAGCCAGGTAATAAAGAACACACTGTGAATCGCTGGGGGTTTAATTGGGGGAGAGAGTCGCTAGGACATCAAAAGTATGGAGGGGTTACGCGGACGGTTTTCATGTACCCTGCGCGGTTCACACGCGATAGCTTCGAGTACGGATTCCCGGATCGCCATTCTTTATGCATTCTTACCACCATTCATCATTTGTTTCGGGCGCTGTCGGTGGCTGACCGGGGCCCGGTGTGCTCAGATCGGAAGTGCTCGTGTGTGGCAGACGCGGTGCATGGCAGCCGGCCGCTGAGACGTGCTCTCACTCCTCGGCGCCATGCGAATGGGCCAGGGCAGTGGAGAGCGCAGGCTCGGCAGGCATATTTGTTTACTTTGGACAGAGCCTTTTATGAAGTAGGTAGCTTGGAATGTTTTGGGCGGACCACGTAGGATCGCGTAGTTGTGCCACTGCACGCAGGCGAAGGGCGTGTGAAGCAGCGGTGGCGGTAATAGGGTTGTGCGGATGGCAGGGAGTCCTCTCTTGCGGCAGGGGCACGGTGTGACACGGGCGCGTGACATTTGTCAGGCTTGTTGAGTCCTGCCGTGAAGGGTGTGCCCCTAGGCATGCCAGTTAACCCCGTCCCTTGCTACGCACGCGTCCATGCTCGGGCGGCCTGGCCGAATAGTCATACACGGTCGCTCCGGGACTCCTGGTCGAATGCACCCACAATTCCTTGAGCCAGCCGGCGGTCGGGCAGTGCATGAAGTGAGGAAGAAACCAGATTTCCGTGCGTGTTTGGGCTGGCAGGTCGGCATGATGTGCGCTGGGCAGGCATACCGGGCTCAAATCCGCACGCCGGCTCACAGGGCAGATCCGTATCCGTGGGGGGCACGCGGCATCTGATGCTCACTGCTGCTCCCCGTTCATCAGGGATCAAAGGGCGGCAGCCTGGCAGGGCGATGCCGTGTGCTGGAGTCTGCGCCGATGAGCGGCACTCCTGGGCACTCGTCCCGCATGCGCAGGCAGCGGAAGACACCGCAGTGCCTTCCTAAACTGCCCAACCTGTCTAAAACTAAGCCGCTACCAGCTCCATCTGCAGCTCAAGGCCGCCGCCACCCGGCGCCAATCCCACATGCGCCACCACCTGCGCGCACCGCAGCGCCGCCCGCAGCTGGAACAGCACCGCCTGAGCAGGAGGACGTCAAGCACCTGGATGGGCTCTACAGTTACACTCGGTCACACACCACCACGGCAGGCGCACCTCGATGCCTTGCAGCCGGCCGTCAAAATGCTGCGGCCTCGTGGTTGTACACTTGTGCCTCTCCCGTCTCCCGCCGCCTGTTCCTGCCCCCAACCTCAAGTCACAAATCTGCAAGTCTGCAACTAGACGAAGAAGCGCTTGTGCTGAGCGCCCTATAGCTACAACAGCTCCTCGGTGCAAAGTTGCATGGTTCGCGCTAATGTACAGAGCCGGCGGGTGTGTGCGCACACATGCACGTTGCAGCCCGGGCGTCTTGGGTCGTTATCCTACATCACATCGTACACACGCGCTAACGAGATCACCACCTCGCCAACGCAACACTCAGACATGAAGTCCCGGACGTGCAGTCCGCTAGCGTACTGGTTAAGCCGCTCCGCTACATAAGCCACTTGCATAAGCCTCGTCCCGCACTCGTCCACCAATCCCGTAGCTCCCCCCAGCGCCACCACCGCTGACCGCTTCCATCGTGCGGCGCCCACGTCCCGCTTCAAGAGGCTCCCACACGGTCCAGGCCCGGCAGGCGCTCCTTTGGCCCGCAGGAGCCCTTGCCGGCGGCGCCGCCGCCGCTGGTCGCGGCGCCGGCGGAGATGCTGCGGACGTCCTCGGCCGGCCACTTGGCGGTGACGGTCTTGGTCTGGGTGTAGAACTGCACGCCGGCGCGGCCGTACATGTGCAGGTCGCCTGCGCCGCACATTGTGGGTTCGTGTGTGGTTCGCGCACAGCGGCGGTTTTCCAGGTGCGGCGGCGGACAGGTGGCGGGAGCCGCCCACGCCGGTCGTCACAGCGCACGCGGCAAGGCGAGAGGGCGTGCGACAGGGGGGCGCGGGAAGGCAGGGGCTAGCGCAGGCACGGCGCGCTCGCTCGCACGCAGCGCGCCTCGCGCAGTCGCGCGGGTCCTCATGACTCTTATCATGCCGCGGTCTGGGCGTGTGCCAGGCAGGCCGGCGTGTCGCGTGCCAGTGCATCACCCACCCACCCACCCACCCACCCACCCGCGAAGGAGCCGCGCCAGCCGGTGAAGGAGAAGAAGGGCAGCGGCACGGGGATGGGCACGTTGATACCCACCATCCCCACATCCACCTCGTTCTGCGGCGGGGGCGGAGGCGGGCGTTTTGAATACCAGGCAAGCGACAGCTTGTACAAGGTTGGGGCGTTACGAGCATCGACACGCGGGCTTGGCGGGCGGCAGGGGATCTAAACCACTTGTTGAACCACAGAGACCAGCACACTCGCAGCTATTAGACAAGGCTGCACGCGGGCGTGGGGCAAGCAGAGCAGGGGGGCCCGCACCTGGAAGCGGCGCGCCGCGGCTCCGCTGCGGGTGAAGATGGCGGTGCCGTTGCCGTGCTCGTTGCCGTTCACGATGGCCAGGGCGTCATCCAGGGTGGCGGCCTGCGGGCAGGTGCCGGGGACACATGTGTGTAGAGAGTAAAGAGAGGAGACGGTGTACCGCGTGCGTGTGTTGTGCACATGGAAAGGGCAGAAGCGCAGGAGCAGAAACGAAGGAGCATTATGCGTCCCGCCGAGACGATTCGGAGGAACACCCGCCCCGGCCAAAGCAAATCATGTCCAGCAACAGATTGCGGTGTTGGTGGGCACACGGCGTGGCGTGCCCACCCCCACCCCACACACCCCGACCCCAACCCACCCGCCCCGCCCCGACCCCAACCCACCCGCCCTGCCCCACCCCCAGCGCTCACATCCATGCAGCTCAGCACGGGCCCAAAGATCTCCTCCCTGTAGGCCTCCATGTCCGGGGTGACGCCCGCCAGTAGCGTGGGCCCCAGGAAGTTGCCGCGCTCGTAGCCGGGCACGGACACGCCGCGGCCGTCCAGCAGCACCTGCGCGCCCGCGGCGGCGCCGCTGGCGATGAGCCGCTCCGCGCGTGCCTTGGCCTGCGGGGGGTGAGGGGTAAGGATATCAATACCGGCACAAGGTGTGTGAGGGCGGTGGGTGGCGATGAGGGTGCGTGAAGGGTGATGGCATAAAACATCATGGCCCCTGCGCACCTCAACAAAGCCAGCCCTCCCTCCCTCCCTCCCCATGCCCCCCGCCCCCGCCCCCGCCCCCGCCCCCGCCCCCGCCCCCGCCCCCTCCCTCCCCAAAAAACCGTCACATGCACGGCTACCCCCCGCCCCCGCACCTCGGGGCTGATCATGGGCCCCACGTCCGCGTCCTTCTCCCAGCCCGCGTTCAGCTTCAGCCCGCGCGCCGCCTCCAGCAGCGGCTCCCGCCACCGCTCGCTGAAGCCGCCCACGAACACGGCGGCGCTGATGGCCATGCAGCGCTGCCCGGCGGCGCCGAAGGCGGCGCCCGCCAGTGCCTTGACGGTGGAGTCGACGTCGGCGTCGGGCATGATGACGGCGTGGTTCTTGGCGCCCAGGTTGGCCTGAAGCGTGGGGTGGGGTTGCGAAGATGGTACATAGAAGTGTGGTGGCGTAGACAGCAGGCGTGGAGGCGTTCGTACCGATGACCGAGAGGGGGGGGGTAGCCATGCATGCTTACTTTAGAAGAGATGACGGGGGGGGGGTAGTTTTCTCCAATTCCCAAATCAACCATTTCCAAGGAAGGGGGGCTCCCTGCCGCCAGGAAGCACGCCCCGTGACCGCGTGTGTGCCGGCACCCGCCGCGTGCGAGCCGGCGCACATATGCATGCGCGCGTGCGTGCGTGCTGCTGGCGCGCGGCGCGTGTGCCCACCCCCGTGCGCGCGCACGCTCGCTCGCTCGCGCACCTGCACGCGCTTGCCGGCGGCGCAGCCGCGCGAGTAGATGTACTTTCCGGCGGCGTTGGAGCCCACGAATGAGATGGCGCGAATGGCGGGGTCGTCACAGATCCAGTTGACCACGTCGCGGCTGCCCTGCACGATGTTCAGCACGCCCCTGCGTGTGCCGCCAGGTGCGAACGCCAGGGTCAGGGAGGCACCGAAGGCCGCCGTGCCTCGTCCCACAGAGAGGCGTCCCTCACACGCACGTGTGCTCCAAGCGCATTGCTGCCGGGCTGGATAGACCTTTAAGCATGTGTGGGTGAAGGCTGTGGCGGCCGCATGCCACCTATACCCACCCCTCCATCCCCCACCCCTCCGTCCCCCGCCCCTCCATCCCCCACCCCTCCGTCACCCACCCTCCACTCCCGTCCCCTCCATCCCCCGCCCTCCATCCCACCCCAACCCCTCCACCCCCCACCCCTCCACCCGCCACCACCTCCATCCCCCCCCGGCACCGCGCCGCTCTCACTTGGGCAGCCCCGCCTGCTGCGCCAGGTCCGCCAGCATGACGGCGGCGCCGGGGTCGCGCTCGCTGGGCTTGAGCACAAAGGTGTTGCCGGCGGTGATGGCCAGCGGGAACATCCACAGCGGCACCATAGCAGGGAAGTTGAAGGGGCAGATGCCGGCCACCACCTGCTCGCGTGCGCGTACTGTATGTGTTAGCTACCGACCGTGCGTGTGTGTGTGTGTGCAACTGACGTGCTGCTATATGGACCTGTCGGTCAGGCCGTGGTTCCGCCAACCCCCAATAACCGCACACACGCAAGCACGCACGCACGCACGCGCCGTGTGTCCCTGCACACGACCTTGGCCACCCTCGGCTGCGACCCTCGCCACCTTCTTCGCCACCGTCGTCGCCACCGTCCCTGTTGCCCCGCCATTCTGCCAGCCGCCATTCTGCCCTCCCCCCACCCACCCCCGCAGTCTTCAGTGCATCCTGAACCGCTTTCCCATATGTTTGCAA
Organism: Chlamydomonas incerta; assembly: GCA_016834605.1. Classification (NCBI taxonomy): domain Eukaryota; kingdom Viridiplantae; phylum Chlorophyta; class Chlorophyceae; order Chlamydomonadales; family Chlamydomonadaceae; genus Chlamydomonas; species Chlamydomonas incerta. The sequence goes on along the minus strand of JAEHOC010000017.1, from coordinate 462,772 downwards.
CCCCCAGGTCCCCACCCTTGCAACCACCCCCCCAGGTCCCTCCGCGCCGCCCCACCCACCCCCAGCGGCTGGCGGATGGAGTAGCAGTCGATGCCGCCCGCCACGTTCTCCACCATCTCGCCCGTCAGGAACGGCGCGATACCGCAGGCCGTCTCCACCACCTCTGCGCACCACCGCCAGCACGGGCAGCAACACAAGCACCGGCATCAGCACAGCAAGACAGCAGACCCCGTCCGGTTGTGGGCATGCGGCGCGTTGCGCGGGCGCGCGCGTCGGGATGTGTGCACATCGGTTCTGGGGCCCGACGCCCGCTGCCCGCCATGCAAGCTGGCAAGCTGACGTCGACAACCCCTTCGCGGCTCCGCCAGTGCTCGTTTCCCTGCCTTCAACCAGCCGCCCTCACCCAGGCCTCGGAACACGTCGCCCCGCGCGTCCGCCAGCGTCTTGCCCTGCTCCATGGTCACCGAGCGGGCCAGCTCCTCCTGCAAGCACGCGGCGTGGCGCGGCGCGGTGTGTCCGTCGTTCGCTGCCGGCGCGCGAAGTCCGCCGCCACGCCCAGGGTTGGCCGGCACGTGCCGCCTCTGCTCGTCCACCCCCATCATTCACGGTCCTTGGAGCACAGCAGCAGCAGCAGGCCGCCCGCGACCTTTCGGTCAGCACCCGACGTGCCCTCCACCCGCAAGCCAGCCTCCACCCGCCGCCCCGCCAGGCCCACGCTCCCACAACCATATTTTGGGCACTGGAGTGAACTCGCAGTCTGCCACCCCCCCTGCTTTCGCCTTTCCGCCAACCCCCGCATGCACGCACGCACGCAGTTCTCACCATGTTGGCCCGGATGAGTTCCTGGAACTTGAACATGACACGCACACGCGTGGGCACCGGCGTGGCGCGCCACTTGGGGAAGGCGTCGGAGGCCGCTTTCACCGCCGCGCTGAACTCGGCCTGCGTGGTCAGCGGCAGCTTGCCCAGCACGTCCTGGGTGGCCTGCGGGTGTTTGGTGACAGGAGGAGGTGGTGAGGTGTGGATTCGGGTACCGGTATATGGGGCCCGGTCGAGGTGAAGTGTGTGTGTGTGTGGCGGAGCGTGTGTGGCACTGGCAACGGCTGCGGCGGAGCGCGCCGGGATAAGGCAGGCCTGCTGCATGGCGCACAGGTGCAGGCGCGTGCTTCAATGCCATGTAGCGCTGGAGGGACGGGTAGGCTGGCCGCGCGGCAAGGATAACATGGCCGCACCCGCTGGTGCACAGCGGCGTCGGTGGTTGTGCAACCGTCCCCCTGCACCACTGGCGCCCTGCAGCGCGCGGCGTCTTTGCCCTTTGCCCGATCCATGCCATATTCGGCTGTTCTCTACCCAAGTCGCGACCAGCGACCTGATCTGCGTCACCCGCGCGACCGAGCTCTCACCGGGTTGACCACATCGAGCCAACTCTCTGTCGTTGAGTCAACGAACTGGCCATCGATGAGAAGCTTGACCTTGGGAGGCTGCAGGCAGTGCCAGCAGGGATGACAGCGCGTGCTGACGAGGGCCATGCTCAACGAGCAAGGGTTTCGCGAGGATCCGCGGGTGCGACGCGGCCCTCGCGCTCGCGCCCGCACCCCAGCTGCAACCACGTGCTCATCAGGCTTTGAAGGTGCTCGTATTTTAATGCGCTCGCGAGGCCGGGCCACCCGCGCCAAGGCGCCCACCCGCGTGCCCTTCCCCCAAACCCCCGACTACGACGCCCAGTCCCCCCTGCACCCTGCGCAAGCGACTCACCGCTGCTGCCGCTGCCACGGAACTTGGGGCCGCTGCTGAGGCGAAGAATCGGTGGCCAGCCCGAAGGACCGGGCTGGAGCGCGTGCCTCTGAGCATGTGGGGAAATGTTCTGACGAGCAAAGTCCTGATGTCAGGCAGTCCGCGCTAGTTGCACGACATATATGGTAATAAAGGTTGAATACGTTTGCAAGTGTTGGGGAGCGCAGGAAGTGCCCAAGTTTCCAACCGGCTTGCATCCGGGTTCGCCCACCCCTCGTGCCTGGTAACTCCTGGCTCCCGAAAATACGCGATGCATCAGCTCGCATCCACTTGCTCTGTAGGCAGGCGTACTGATACTGCTATTTAGCCTGCTGCAGAAGCTTGTGAGCAGCAGCGCTGCTGATTGACAAACCGCAGGCCAGGACCGTCTGCGAAACGCGGGCTTAACGAATCGATGTATTGTTTTCTATGAATGCAACTTATCGAGATGAACTGAGCTGGCGGGCGAGCTGCAGTCGGGCACGAGACGTTGCTCTCGCCGCGAGACAGCAGCTGCGCCAGGGCAACAAAGCGGCTGGAATCAGCTATTTTTCAGGCCTCGTGTATTGATTCTCCTGACGTGCTATGCACGGTGCACGGGCTGGTAACGCAGCGGATGTTGCCCATGTGAACGCTGCGGACATGAACGCGATGCTGGACTACCACGCGGCAGCAATGGCGGCAGCAGCGGACGCAGCCGATCAACTGGACGCGCGCTCGACCGGCGTGGAGGGGATGGACCCCAGCATGTGCGGCGACGATGGCGCCGAGGGCCCGTTCGGCCCGGGTGGCTACCACCTGCTTCGCCCGGCGCCGGGGAGCGCGCCGGTGTCCTATTACCCGCCCAGGCGCCACCCGGCGCACATAGCAGCCTACCGCGGCGCAGCCACGGCGGCGGCCATGTACCGCCACCCCGCCGCGGCAGCGGCGTACCCGCGGCACCCGCATGCCGTGCCCCCGCCCTACGCAGTGCCGCCGCCGTACGGCGCGGCGACGTCGCCACCGCACATGCGGCGGCACGCCCACGCAGCGGCCATGGCCGCGTACCGCGGGCCGGGGGCGCCGCCGCTGTACCCGGGGGAAGACGACGGCACGCCACGGGCATACCAGGTGGGACGGCAGCTGGCGGCAGCTGCGGGTGGGCTGTCTGTGGGTGCCTGTGCTGTCTGTGTGCTCGGCCCCCAGTGGCACACATTTCTGTCAACTTGGGTAGTGAATCAGGAATGTGGGTGACCGGCGCTGACGCGGCGCCGCACGTGCTCTTGCGGTTTCACCCCATGTCTTGCACCATCGTGCACCCCATCCTACATCCAATGTTCCCACCAGCGGCGCAACAGCGCACAGTATTCCGCAAGCAACGCATACATTATCTAATACTATGTGCAACGCCGCCTTCCCGTGCCCCCAACAGTACTCGACGCCATTCTTGGGCTCGGACGCCCAGGCGGCGGCAGTTGCTGCTGGCGCGGCCGCTGCAGCTGCGGCAGCAGCAGCAGCCGACGCAGACGCAACTTCGGACGGCGCCGCCGCCTTTGCGCGCGCACAATCTGTGGGCGGCGCCGACGGGGGCGCGGCCGCGGCCGCCGCGGCAGCGGCGGCGGGCGGCGGCGGCGGTAGCGCGCGCCTGAGTGATGGCGGCGCCACCTCAGCGTTGAGTGGCGGCGGCGGCGGCTCGGGGCTGCGTGCGGCGCTGTACTCCATGCCGCCGTACGGCATGCATTATCCGTACGGCCATATGCCGTACCGGGTACGGCACGGCATGTACCCGTACCCGCCGCCGCACTACTACCGACCGGAAGGTGTGTGCCCGGGGGTTGAGGGGACGGGGGGTTCGGGCGGCGCCCTGCCCGCGTGCCTGGGTTGGGGGCGGCGATGGGGTGCAGAGGGGGAAGAGAGGAATGAATGGTCAGCTGCAGCCGCAGCACACAGCAACTGCACCTGCAGGTCAGCCGCGGGTAGGCAGCGGCGCTGCGCGTAGCTTGGGGGTGGGCAGCGTCTCACGCCGTGCCTCACTGGTGTGTATGCTCCCGGCCGCTAAACCTGTACAACCATAATCGTGCTACTCAAACCATCTTTGCAACCCTCGCCCCTGCGCTCGCCGCCCCGGCTTGCAGACATGGCGGCCGCGGCCCACTACCGCCGCGGCCACCCTTACCACGCCTACCCCTACCCCTACGGCGGCAGTAGCAGCTACGGCAGCCCGGCGGCCTCCGCCGGCGGCGCGCCGCCGCCCGCCGCCGCCCCGTACGGCGACGACACGCACACGCCGCCGCCGCCGCACGCTGGAATGTACGGCAGCTGGGGGTACGATGACGTGTACGGCTACGGCGCGCGCATGCCGTACCCGCCGTACCACCTCGGCGAAGCCGCCGACCCCGCGGCGGCGGCGGAGCTGATGGGCCTGCCCGGCAGCGGCGGTAGCGGCGGCGGCCCGGCGGGCGGCCCGGCGGCGGCGGCGGCGGCGGCGGGGCAGCAGACGCCGGCGGCGGCTGGCCACGGCTACCCGCAATCGCACGCAAAGGCGGTGCATGCGAGCGAGCAGGCGCACGCCGCGCACCACGCGCACCAGGCGCACCAGGCACATGCGGCGCACCAGGCGCAGGCGCAGGCGGCGGCAGCGGCCGCGGCAGCCTCCGGGGCCGCAGCCGTGTCGGCCGCCGCGGCTGGCAGCCACCACCTCGCCGCCGACCCCACCTCCCCAACCCAGGCGCACGCCGCTGCAGCGGCGGCCGCGGCGGCGGCGGCGGCGGCTGCTTCCTCCTCGCCATACGGTAGCCAGCCGCATCCCGCAGCCGGCGGCGCCGCATCCAGCGGCCAGACCGCGCACGCGCACGCACACGTACACGCGCTGCACCACCATCCACAGCCTCAGCACCACCACGCACAGACACAAGCACAACCACAGCCGCAAGGGCACCCGCATGGGCACCCGCAAGGGCACTCAGCCTACTCGACGCACGCGCCGGGGCTCACGGCGGCGGCCGCGCATGACTCTTTGCGGCGCGCCTACAGCACACCGGGCGAGGTGCAGTACCCGCAGCCCGGCATGGCGGCGAACGGCGACCACGGCGGCGGCGTCGGCGGCGGCGGCGCCCCTCACATGGGCCGCCACTCGCACACCGCAGGAATCACCCTGCACCCCGACCCGCCGTTCGGGTCTGCCGGCGGCGCAGCCGGCGGCGGCGGCGGCGGCGCTGCCGCCGCCAGCTTGTCCCTACCGGAGCTGCTGTTTCAGCAGCTTGGTGGCGGCGGCGGCGGCGGCGGTGCTGGTGGCGGCGGCGGCGGCGCTGGCGTGGACACTGCTGAGGATGCGGAGGAGGAGGCGCTGCATGCGGAGCTGCATGGGCTCATTGGCGACCTGGCGGGAGACGGCTACGGCCATCACCACCACCACCAGGGCCACAACCACCAGGGCCACGGCGGTGTCAACGGCGGCATGCAGGGAGCCCAACAGGGGCAGGGCCACGCGCAGGGCCATGGGAACGGGAACGGGAACGGGAACGGGCTGGGGCACCAGCCGCAGCCGCACCACGGCGCCGCAGGCGGCAGCGGCGGCGGAGCAGCATCAGCGGCGGCGTTGGTCGCGGCGCGGCAGGGCAATCAGGGTCATCCGGGCCTGGTGCAGCAACAGCAACAGCAACAGCAACAGCAACAGCAACAGCAGCAGCTGCTGCAGCAGCAGGGCCAGCGCCGGCAGCCGTCGTGGGGCGGCGCAGATGGTGGCGCGCTCGCGGCGCCCGGCGGCGCGGGCGGGCCTGGGGATGGCCCGGCTCGCCACGGCCTCGCGGGCACGGGCCCCGCGGGGTTCATGGCTGCCGGGTTCGGAGGAGGACAGGTGCGGCGTGAGGACAGGGTTGCAGCTTGTGCGCGCCAGCAGGGGGTGCCCCTTGGGCTTTGACGTGGGCTGCAGCCGCTGCAGTGCGTGGAATGTGGGGCCGTGGACGGCAGGCGTGCATGCCATTGTCTTAGCAGTCTTCTGGTGGCTTGGTCGCTTGGTCGCCTGGTCTCGCCAACCGAGCATGTTTAAGCACAGGGTACACACGTCACCATCATGGCTCGGCCCCACGCTAAACTTCCCTGGTCCATTGCCCGCAGGTCGGTGACGGCGACCTCAGCGACGGCGACGGCGGCGAGGAGCACAAGTTCTTTGTCGGCGCCGGCGGCCGCCTGCACGGCCACTATTCCCTCGGCGGCGCCGCCGACGGCGGCGGCGGCGCAGGCGACGGCGGCAGTGGTGGCGAGCAGTTCGACGCCGACGCCGGGGCTGGCGGCGGCGACGACGACGTTGACGGCGCTGACGTGGATGCCGACGGCGCCGGCGGCGCCGGCTCCGAAGGCGGCGCGCGTGTCAGCAGGCGGCGGGCGGCCGCCGGCCGCCGCCGCACCTCCGCCGCCGGTGCCCGCCGCCGCGCCGCGGCCGCCGCCGCGATGTTTGACGACACGGATGACGAGGACGATGCGCCGTCCCGCCGGGCGCGGCGTCGAGTGGCGCCGCGGCGGTACCCCGGCGAGGGCGGAGCCCGGGGCGCCGCCGCCCGGCGCCAGTCCTCCATGGGCGGCGGCGGCGGCAGCGGCGAGCTCGGCTCCGGCATGTCAGGCGACGAGTACCAGATTGGTGAGGCGATGCGACTTGAAGGGCCCCCGCCAGCCGCCCCGTAGCCTTTGTCTTGGTGCCTGCAAGCGGCAGTTTTCTTGTTGACCGCCATCATGAGTTCACCACTGGGTACCGTAAATGTTGGGAATTTTGGATGCCTACCAAAGCTCCCCCCAGCAGCATTCCTGCCCCCTTTTTGGTTTGGTTTTGGGTACGGCTGGCTTTCGTAAACGCGCACACGCGCCCTCCCGCAACGCGCAGGCGCGCGCCCCACGCTGGAGCAGCTGCTGCCGCAGTCGGTGGACGCGGTGGCGGACCTGGAGGTGCTGGGTGAGTGGGGTCCTGCCGCCGCCGCCGGCGTGGTGTCTGTGTTAGGGAGCACAAGGGAAAACGACAACAAAGACTGTGCGTGGTTTCTGTGTCTGTGTGTGTGGTGCAGTCCATGGGCTGGGTTTGGTGGACGGCAGCAGGGCGGCACGGGGGGTGGGTCGCTCTCCGGCACCAGGCCCACGCTCGTGTGCGCCAACCAACGCACGCGCGCGAACCGACACGCGCCTCGCCTCGCCTCGCCTCCTGTGCTTCCCGCCCGGGACCGCGCTACGCTTCTCCTACCATCCCTGCACCTCCCCGACGGACCCGCTGCTCAAATCCACCCATCCAACGATCCTATCCACCCACCCACCCACGCGCCCGCCCACCCCTCCCACCCGCCCCACCAGGCGACCTGGAGCCGCAGCGCGTGGAGGCGCTGCTGGAGAAGGTGCAGCGCAAGGGCAAGGGCGGCCGCGCGCCCGCCGGCGACCCGCGCCTGGACCCCAGCATCGACCCGCGCAAGGCGCGCCGCATCCTGGCCAACCGCATCTCCGCCGCGCGCTCCAAGCTCAAGCAGAAGCTCATCCTGGAGGGGCTCAAGGTGCGTGCGGGGGAGGGGGGCGGGCAGGGGGGGGGGGTTGCAAGGATATGGAAAAGCGGTACAGGATGCACTGGGGGGGGGGGGGAAGGGCGGAAGGGCCGGGGGCGGCGGCGCGTGGGGAAGGTGTGGGTGGGGAGAGGGAGCAGGTGTGCGCCACACCCATACGGGGGTGGGGCGGAAGTGACTGACGCGCGCTCACACGCGCTCACACTCAAACACGCACACACGCACACGGCCGCAGGCGCGCTACGAGCAGCTGATGAGCAGCAAGGACGAGTACGGGCGCGAGCTGGCGGACCTGCGCAAGGCCTGCAAGGAGCTGGAGGGTCGCAACCGGGGGCTGGCGGGCAAGCTCAAGGTGGGGGCGCGCGTGTGCGTGTGTGTGTGTGGTGTGGGAGAGGGTAGTTTTCTCCATTTCCCAAATCAACCACTGCCAATCCATGGTGGGGTGGGGTGGGGTGGGGTGGGTCCGTGCATGACTAGTTAACATGAGGGGGGAGGAGGAGGCAGGAAGGGCGGGATTGCAGGTCGAGAAGTTGGAGAATGTGAGACGCCGGGAAGAATACGCAACGCCGGGAATAGCGGGAACGGGGTGGGCGCGCGGCAGTCGGCAGGTCGGGGTGGGGCGGCGGGTCTGTCTAAAAGCAGTGCGGCGAGTTGACTTACGGCTTCTGATGGTGGATGGTGATGGTGTTGCTGCCCGTTCGCTCGCCCGCTCGCCCGCAGGACTTGGTCACCGGGCCCTTCTCAGACGAGTCGGGCCAGAAGTGACCGGAGCAGCAGCAGGAGCCGGGAGACGGATCAAGTGGTCGGGCACGGCTGGCAGTTGGCAGTTGGCAGTTGGCTGCGCCGCTGATAGCGTGGCATGCCGTGGCGTGGCGTGGCGTGGCGTGGCGTGGCGTGGCGTGGCAGCAGCGGCACCTGCTGGCTGGACGACGCGCACATCAGCGCCCGGGGGGCGCTCGCGTGGGGGATGGCGCCCGCAGTCACACCGCAAGCCGACGGCGCCGCAGCATGGTAGCAGGTTGCGAGCACGGAGCTAGGCAGCAGACACCGGCGGCTTTGCAGCAAGCGCGCGCGCTCCGGCGCAGTATCTAGGCCGCGCATACGTAAACATGGAAATGGATGCACCTTGATCATTTGGGGCTCCTAGCAGGTCGGCGATATCCCCACCCTGCGCAGCTCGAGCTACCGTGCTTTCGATGGACATTGCCGCTGATCACGAGTATTGCGGCAGGGCAGCTTTCTTATGGGGCTCGTGCTTCCCGCCGTAGTTGGCTATTTCTATACATGTGTGCGACGGCTCGTGACCCCTTGATGGACAGGACTAAGACAGGACACGGGCAGCATGCTCAAAATTGGACATGACTTCGGATAGCAGGCGGGCGGGCGGCAGGGGGGGCTGCTGCACTGTGCATGCAGGATGGCTGTGGAAAGGGGAAGACGTTTGGTCCGTGATTGTGCGGGCTACTGGCCTTGAGTGCGGGCGACTGCGCTGCTGCGGGCCTCAAGGGACGGCACCGCGCAAGCCGGCGGGCGGGGTCTCGGGGTCTCGGGGATGCGGCATGCGAAGGATGACTGGAAGGATCCATGTTTCCAGGGGGAACGGTAGATGCCGGTGTTGAGGTGGAGGTGGCTCGGGCCGTCGCCATGTCTAGGGCAACAGGCCGCGAGCGCACTTGTGGCGTCCTGCCGTTTCCATTTCGGCTGACGGCCTTGGTGAGTCTCCCTGATTTTCATGGCTTCTGGAAGGCCTATCGGTGACAAGTAGGCGGCGGGTCCAACACAGGGGAGAACCACCCTTCTTGCCATGGCCGACGCCTTGGGTTTGTGCGTGGGCAGTGCGGCGGGCTCCCCCGGTGTTACGCCGCTTCGCTTACCGGCGAAGTGGCGCCAATCATTCTGGTTTCCTTCCTCGCGAGCTTATATCACACTCGTCTGTTGCATGATGCACTTCTTGGCACGCATCTTTAGGTTAGCCTGCGCTGGCAATGATTTGGAGTTGGAGGCTCACGTCGGACGCACCTTTCGCCTCGTAGGTTTTGCTTCATACCGTAGATTTGGTGTGGTGGGTGAGTGGTATGTGATGGGTGAGTGGTATGAAGGTGGTGAAGCGGAAGCGGTGAACGGTGAACATACTTCTACTTTATTACACTCTTTCTTGATAGTGGCAGGCTCCAGTGCATGCGAGGGGGGTCACGGATAGGCGCGGGACTTGCGGTGTACAGAGGTGCGGGCAGGCCTATCCTTCAGCCCGGCCGATGGCTTGCAGGGCGACATTACAACGTTTTGATACCACATTGCAACTTTCCTCAATGATATCTTCTCTGCCGTGGTGGAGGTTATTTTACTGCACGCACTGGAGTGCTGTGCCGCGACCCGAAGGTGGTCAGGTCGGCGCCGCATTGGTTTTGATCAGGGGTGAAGCAGGTGGGCCGTCGGAGTGCGAAGCGCATTGGAAGCTTTGTACCGCGGCCGGTGCATAAACCTGAACTGTGAAGTCCCCCTGCTAGTGCCGGCAGTGCATGGAACGCAACCGGCGCGGTCGCTGCGGCATGCGGGATTGGCCGCTCACGGACTTCGGGCAGCGGCGCCACCAGGTCCCATGCGTGTGCAGTGGTTGGGGCCGGCGGGCATCGTGAGATCAACTGTGGGCCCGCCGGTCGCCGATGGCTGTGTGCTGCGGCTCGCAGCGTACAGGCTGTGACTGGCGGTTGCAGGCAGCACCTGATGCGGTAGATAGGCTGCTTTGCCGGCGCCGTCTGAAGCCGCTTGCCCGCACGGGGGTGTCGAGTCTTCCGCAATCAAGGTGCCCAGTCGATGCCGGGGGGCAGGGGATGCGCAGGCAGGGAAGTGGGAAGTGTAATAAGTCTTATCATCCAATCTTGGTGGTCGTGTTCAGCCGTTCAGGGCTCCACAGCCTTCCACTACTGCTCGACTCGAAGCAATACATATCGAGGCACAGCGGGGCAGCTAGGTGCCGCGCGGAGGGCCCCGGAGCGAAACGCGAAACTGACAATCCAGCCAGCGGCGCGTTGGCAGCGCTGTCCATCCGGCGGGGCCAAAATCCCGCAGACGCAGCCATCTCCAACCCCAGACCTCGCCCTTCCTCGCCACCGCTTTCGTAGTCGTTGCAAACGTGAATTAAACCTACTGCTAGATACTATTACCGCCAGGGTGTATGGCACCGCGGGGGGCAGGCACTAGACACGGTGCGGAGGGCATGCGGGTATGCGCCCGCACCCTACCTCAATTTATCAGCCATCCCGGGATCGATCGAATCCGTCCGAACCGCCATGTCCTTAGTAGTTGCTTATTGCTTGCGGGGCCACGCCATGCAGCGCTGGCTTGCTTCGTGCCAACCCTACCTTCTTCTGTACTGGCTACCAACCACTGGGCATGCCGGCTCTCGTCCCATGCCCCGGTCCTGCCACCTCCTAGGCCTCCACCCTACTGCTTCCACGCACCCGCTGTGCCATTCAAGCAGAGGAGGCCACAGGACCATCGCTTGGGGCGCCGGGTGCGTGATGGCCGCACACGCAAGGTCACGCCGTACGTACATAATACCCACCACCCTCCGGCAGTCGTGTAAGCCTGCTGCTACTGCTGGCCCCACAAGATCACAGCTGCCCGTCACAATCATCAGTCAACTCGCTAATCGGGTGCACGCACCATGTGTGCCGCTGCCCGTCGGGATTCTTGCCCCCAGTATTAAGTAAATAATATTGCGAAGGCCATCTCAGACCATCATTCACCACCCCCGCCGCCGGCGTGGCAAAGTATAAAGGGTTGCGCCTTGCGTGAGGGGCTCAGGAATGCTGTGATCTAGGCGAAGGCAACAACAACCGCACATCGCAGGCATCAGTGCAGCATCGCAGTGCAGCTAGACCCCCAATCCTATCGAGACAAAATCTTGTGCCCAAACCTCCGGCTGTGTGAAGCGACCTACGTGCCGCGCTCAACGAAACGGCGTCGTGTAACAAGACAATAAAGTTGGCTTTCCCCTCCAGAGAAACAGGAGACCACACACGTCATCAAATGGGGCGCCATCACCATCCGCCCACTTCGAGCTGGCTTGCAAGAGCGAATGTTTGTGCCGCCAATCCCTCCAAACGTCCTCTCCAAGCATAGCATGCACCGGGAGCCGCCGCCGGGGCCCCGCGCACCGGGGCCACTGGGGTTCGTGCCAGATTTGGGTTGTGACCGCAGCAGCTTCATTCGAGACATGCGTGCGTGCCTCTTCGGGGCTTTGCTCCACTGCTCTGCCGGGGTTTCTCCCTCCACTGCACTGCGCCTCCGCCCTCAGCGTGTACCGGCTACTGGGTTTTGAACAACGCGGCACGCGTCGCAACCCGCAGCCCGTGCTGCCGCTGCCCACGCACACCCAAAAAGGCACGCCGCTAGGACCCAACAAGGCACGCCGCTAGGATAATATTCAAACCATTGCATCCAGCCGGTTATGGAAACACACCGCGTGCGTGGATGGCGAGGTGCAGCCACGCACACATGCACGGCTACCGCCCTGCTTTTGCAAACAGTAGCGGATTCGTCCATCAACCGCCCAATAACAAACACACACGCTTGTGCACGCACGCGCCCAGCAGCTTCGAATTCCTCACACCTCACATCGTCCGCGCACACGCGTTTCACACTCAAATTCAGCAAATGGTGACCTCCGTCCAGCAAGTGCATTGTGCCTCACCAGCGCACGTCATGCAAAACAAAGAATATGCGACCTGGGCACCGCACGCACTGATGCCCCTAGCTGTTCTTACAGCTAGTCCTCCAGCAAGTGCGTGCGTGCCCACTACTCCTAACCCATCCAGCGTCCCCCCTCTGACTTCTCTGGCCACGCAATTAATCGATACGTACGGCTGGCCCTTGCCGTGCATGAAGAAAGACGTGCCGGCTCGATCGTGGGGCATCGGTATCATTAAACTGTCCGAATGAATGCACGAGCTACGAAGTGACTTATCAATGCACGCCGGCCGCACGCAACATGCACACATAAGATAAATCTTTGCGCGGTACATTCGTGCGGTGCCCTGGTGCACATGCGAACGCAAATCCGCACGTGGTGGGCGCCGAACCGCCGCCACCCCGATTCCCACTGGATAGTACTACGGCGGTCGCTGCGGCCACTAATCACCCCCTTCCAATTGAAGCGCCTTGAATGCACTGCCAAGTCGACGTGCTGGATGGCTCGCACTCACGAAATGACGCAGCCGCAGCCCGCCGCGTTGGGGCCCCCACCGCCGCCGCCGCCGCGCGCCGTCTCCTCCACCGCCAGCGCCACAAGCCGCCGCTCCACCTCGGCAATGCTGGGGCGCTGCACCGGGTCCTCGTGCCAGCAGGCGCTGATCAGCCCCCACACGCCGTCACTTAACGCCCGGGGCCGCTCGGGTCGGTAGCCGTCCGCCACCTGCATGGCAGTAGTGGATAGGTGTGTGGACATGCACGCACGTCGATCGGGCGTTAGCGGATGCGTTGTTTGTGGTTAATACGCAATTTAAACGAAGCGTCCCCATGATCGCTTTGCCAACAAGACTGTCCTGGTTACGGGGCGACGGGGGCCTGCTCGAAGGCATGTGCCCCACCCGGCACACACGTACACACATGCGTACGGCACCAGCATGTGCGTCCGTACGTACAATCCGTACAGACCGTAAACTCCGTACGCACCAGTGCGGCGTAGTCGGGCGGCTCGTACACTCCCAGCCGGGCCGCCTTGCCCGTGTTGAACACGCTGACGATCAGCAGCTCGTGCGCCATCAGCTCATACATCACCACGCCGAAGCTGCGCGCAGCGGCGCGGGTAGCGGGCGGGGGCGGGGCGGGATGGTGGGTTGGTGGTGCACGGTGCGTGGGCGGCGGCGGGATGCACGGTGCGTGGGCGGTCCGGCTAGCATGTTGCACGAGCAAGAGGCCATGCCCTGGGTCGGGTCGGAAGACTCATCATCCTAATGCAAGCCGACGTTGCGGGCCCTCACAAAACACGTGCGTGCGCCCGCCCGCCCGCACGCACCTGAACACGTCGGCCTTCTCATTGTAAGGCAGCTTCTGGAACACCTCCGGGGCCTGCGCGCGTGCATGAATGGGCCGTGGGTTTAGCTGGTTGCGGGGGGTTCTCGAAGGCGGGTAGGGGGCTTTCCCGAAGGCAAACACGTCTCCCCTGTCTCCCCCACGCTCTGAGTTCCTTCGCACCCCTGTGGGTCAAGTGGGATGTCCGGATTGTCAAGCAGGCCGGGGGCTTCGGAAGGTGCCGCGTGTATGTGTACACCCCGGGTGAGCCCGGCTTGGGTAGTTTGCCCATTGTCCACACGTGCACACATATGCACAGACACAAAACCTGCGCACATCCCGCTGGATTGCTGGCTGCTGGGCTATCCATGTCCTCCGCACACCTACAGCCATCCAGCAGCCACCCAAGTCATGCGTCATCATCCACCACGGATGCCCGCCCGCGCCCCCCGCCCCCCCCCCTCCCCCGCCCACCTACCCTCACGCCAGCCCGCGCGCCCGCACGCACACACCACACACACAGACACACGCCCGCCCGCCCGCCCGCCCCCCCCCCCGCCCGCCCGCCCGCACTTGCCATGTACATCGCGGAGCCCGCCTTGCCCGTGAGGCCGTACACCCACTCCATCTGCTGCCGCCGCAGCGGCGCCAGCTCGCGCTTGCCCAGCTGCTTGAGCAGGCTGCCCAGCATGCGCAGCCCGCGGTGCGGCTCCGCCTCCTCCACCGTCTCCACGATGTCGGGGTTTTGCCTGCACGAGCGCACGCGCAATGGGTGCGTTTGATTGTAAGTGGTGTGTGGTACATGCGCATGGGCGTGGTTGGAGTTAGTGGAGTGGAGTGCAGATGGTAGGCGGTAACGGGCGGGCGTGCGCACATCGCAGAATGCATGGCAATGCGATGATCGCCGGGCGAGGGAAGTAAGGGCATGCACACGCCGCCGCACTACTCAGCCGGCGGCACAGATGGGTCGACCCCCCTCAGGTCCTATATCTGGCTGTCCACCTATTCTAGCTACTCACGCAATCATGGTGGAGAACGTCTCGGACGGCGCATTCGGCGACACCAGCGGCCGGCCCGATGGCGACAGCGGCAGATGCCCACTACCCATGCGGAGTAGCGACAGCGCGAGGCCGCCGCCGCCGCTGGGTGACAGAGGCGGGCTGTTACTTCCCACGGGATGTAGCAGCAGCGGTGACGGCGCGCGGCGGCTCGTACCACTGCCGCCACTTGCGGTCGCGGCCTTGCGCGACGACGCTTCGAGTGCCCCCGGCTGCCGCGGCGACGGCTCGGCGCCGCCCGCGCTAGCGCTGCCACCCGTTGCTCGGGCCAGCGGCGACGAGGGCGGGCGTGCCGTGGAGGCAGCAGAGGGCACGCCGTTGCCCGCCGCCTGTGATGGTGACACGGCTGCTGCCGAGTGGACTTGGAAAGCAGTAGCAGCTGTAGCGGCGGCAGGGTCGTCGTCAACTGCAGGGACGCCGATAGCGCTTTGCGGCTCTGGTACGAATTGCGCGACGGCCGTTACCGAAACCACACCGTCATCGGCAGTACCGGCAACAGAGATAGTAGCAGTAGCATCGCCAGCGGCGGCAACACTGCTGGCGGTGACACCGGGCGCCGCGGATTCTGCTGCCGCCGCCACCCTGCCGGGTGTTGCAACAGCAGCAGCCTCCGCCGTGCAGTTAGCAGTAGCAGCCGTGGTGCAGTCCGACAGGGCGGCAATGCCTCGGTACACGTCAGCAGCCGCGGCGGCCCGCGGCGTGCCGCCGCTGAACGACGTCGATGAGGCTCGTGTCAACAGGGCCGTGAGCGCACCCGGCGGCAGCGCTGACGCCGTGGGCGGCCTCGATGCTGCCGGCGTCGCACCGGCGGCGGTGCCGCCGCCAGTGGGGCTGCTGCTGGCGGCGGCGGCGTGCGGGGCGCTTTGCGGCGGGTACTCGGACAGGTTTGCTGCTCCGGGCAGCGACAGTGCACCCGCCTTCGCATGGTCAATGCCGCCAGTGGCGGCAGCAGCGGCGGCGGTTGCAGCGGCTTGAGGCCCCTGTTGGTGCTGGTGCTGCTGCTGAAGGCCGTCGGCGTCACCTGTCATCAGCACCAGGTCAATGCCGCGCGGTGTCTGTGGTCGGGTGCTGGTGAAGCTGCTATGCGTCGAGATTATTGATGCAGCTGCAGCCGCAGGGCCGTCCGCGCCCCTGTCGTTGTAGTAGCCGTTGTAGCTGCCGCTTGCGGCGGCCGCCTGCTGCTGCCACAGTGGTGCCAGCTGTTGCGGCCGCGTCGCCGCAGCCGCCGAAGCCTGCTGCTGCTGGCGCTGTGTGATTCCCCCCTCCTCCTCCAAGTCATCGATTGTCACTGTCGTGGAAGTGCCGCTGGCACGACCACCGCCGCGGTGGCTGCTGCTGCGATCTGCCGCGGCGGCTGCCGCGCATGCGCCGCCGCCAGAGCCCCGAGGCGACAGCGATGACAGCTGTATCGCTCCTTCCGCGTTCCTCATCCGCATGCCGTTCGCCAGGGCCGCGGCCTCCACCGCGCCACCGACAGCAGTGCTGCTGCGCACCTCTAGCAGCTGCGACAGCCGTTCTGTCAGCGCCTGGGCCAGCAGCTCGCGTTCCGCTTCCTCCGCAATCGGCGTCGGCAGCAGCGGCGGCGGCGGCCTGCCTGCCGCCCCTGATGCTGCCATGCCAGCAGTGATGACGGCGGATGCAGGCGCCGCAGCTGCAGCGGCGCTGCTGGCGGCGGGCGCAGCAGGTGTTGGGCCGGCAGTGGTAGATGCAAACGCCGAGAGAGGATAAAACACCGCAGGCTGCTGCTGGGCCGCCAGCAGGCGCGACGCCAGGACAGGCGGTTGCATGCCGTTCGGGAGAGCGGGCGGCAGCCCCGCGGCGAGCCCCACAGCGAGGATGCGGCCCGGCCCGCCGCCACCTGTGCCGGTGCCGGTGCTGGCCACGCCGTCGGCTCCGACGCCGCCGCCGGCACGCGAGGAGCTGACGCTGCCGGCGCCGCCGGCGGCACCTGGCCCTAAGTTGGAGCGCTGC
This sequence comes from Chlamydomonas incerta, assembly GCA_016834605.1. NCBI lineage: Eukaryota > Viridiplantae > Chlorophyta > Chlorophyceae > Chlamydomonadales > Chlamydomonadaceae > Chlamydomonas > Chlamydomonas incerta. The sequence continues at coordinate 446,442 of JAEHOC010000017.1, read as the reverse complement.
GTCAGGAAACTACTGGCGCGTCCTGGCGGCCCACGGAGCCCGCTGAGGCCTCCGGCAGCGCCGCTTGGCATCACCCCAGAGTCGATCAGCAGCGAGCCGGCAGCACTGCTGGCGGCGGCGGCACCCGCACCGCTGGCGACCATGCCCTTGCCGGAAAGGGTTCCGCCGGCGGCGCTGGCAGTGCCATCGCCAGCAGCCCAGGCGCCGGTGCCGAGGGCGGTCATGCTAGGCGCCCGGCTGATGGCGTGACTGACGCAGGCGCTGTGTCCAGTGCTGATGGTCAGAAAGGGGGACTCAGAGCCGCCGCGTAACACCAGGCCGTTGGGGCCGGAGGGGATGGCGAGGACGTTGACCGGCGCACCGCCGCCGCCGCCGCCGCCGCCGCCGCCGCCGCCAGCGGCCGCGTCGTTGAGGGAGAGGCGCATGGCGGGCGAGGCGTTGCCGGAGCCGGCGCGGGAGGCGCCGCCGGGTCCGGCGGCCCCACCGACCTGCAGGCGCCGCTCGGACTTCTTGCGCAGCATGGCGCAGCGATCCTGCTCCACCACCTGTCGATTGGTCAAAGATTTGTTGGTGATTGTAACACCGGTATATCACTTGAAATATGAAGGTGCAGAATACATAGGACACGTGTGGCTGTGAGGCATCCGTGTCGGATGCTCGGTACATTTTATTGCGCAGCGCGAGCGCAGCTGCCGTACTCACAACGCACAGGCCCAGGTCGGCCAGCTTGGCCACCATTGTCCCGTCCTTATCCTTTTTTAGCAGGATGTTTTCCTGCGTTCACACACACGCACAGCGTTCAAGTACGCAGTTCAACATGACACGTTGCGATTATTGTGAAGCGAGGCCGGTCTGCAGATAGTCAGGCGGGATGGAAGCGATCCCGTGCAAGAGAGCGCCCCGGGACCTGACGGACACGCGCGGGCTATCTACCGCTGTCGCGTCGTCACTCACGCATTTGACGTCGCGGTGGATGATGATGGGTTTGTGAGAGTGCAGGTGTGCCAGTGCGGACGCAATCTGCGTATTACACGCACGCGCGCATGCAGGTGAAGTTTTGCACGGCGGTTCCAACGACAAACCGTCGCCTGCCACAGATGTATAAGTAAGCACATGCATGCGCACGCGCAGCAGCAGAGAAGCCCGCAACCATCAAGAATATCGTGTATCCATAACACCAGACTAGCACGCACGCACACACACACGCTGCGTTTGGCGGGCTTTTTGTCCGTCTGTGTGTTGTTTTTAACATACACGCCGCAGCGTCAGTCCGCCGCCGCCCGCCCACCTGAACCAGCCACTCCAGCGCGGTCCGCGTGCTGTAGGCCTTGGACGCCGTGGCCATGCTGCGCATGATGAGCTGACGTGGCGTATACGGCTCACACATCTCCAGCACCATGGCGGACGCCAGCGAAGCACTGCTGGCGGCGGCGCCGCCGCCGCCGCCGGCGGCGCCGCGCTGGTGGTGGTGGTGCGCGAAGCTGCGGTCGCTGCCAAGCAGCCCAGGCACCGAGGCGGCCGGCAGCGGTCCCATGGCAACGCATCGCACGATGTGCCTGCGTGTGGAAAAGCACACAGAAAACGCAAACGCGAACGCGTACGTGTGTGTGTATGTAAGTGGGTGTGCGCACCCACGCTTGTACGGCGGCCGCAGGGGGTGCGTGCGTGGCGTGGCATGGCATGGTGTGGCGCGGCGCATGCCGGGGCGTGAAGGAAGGAGGCAGGCAGCAGAATTACACACTCGGCGTTTCGCTATTGATGAATGCACAGCGATCGATTACGGTGCTCACGGGTGGCGTATGCCGAGCAGCGAGCGGCCCTCCCGCAGGAACAGCTCCTTGGCCGTGGCGTACTCCTCCGCGGCCGCGGGGTCGCCGGGGTGGATGTTGGCTGGCGCCAGAATCTGCACACAATACACACACACGCACACGCACGCACCAGGTGGGTATTTGCCGGTATGTAGGTGAGGATGGCTGGGGGACCCGGCGTGGATGGATGGGCGGGGGGCCGAGTGTGGGGGGCGGTGTGTAGCGAACTGCTGTCGTGCGCTGCGCGGTGTGGGGAAGGCTGTAGCGCCCCAAACGAACCCCGGTGGGTTCCTTTCTGTGTGCTTGCGAATGCGCAGCAGTCAGCTGCGGGCCGCAGGAGCAGCGGGCGGCCACGCAAGCTGGTAGCCTAGGCCGGCCTGCTGCCTGGGGCGGGTCGAAGTGTCGAATGCATGGTTGCTGGCGCACGGGGGGGGGGGGTCCTGCATGCCTGTCGCATGCACCTGCACGACACGCCTGCACTCCTGCACCAGCCCCTTCAACGGCTGGCAGCCCACCTGTGCACGCCTGCCTGGCCACACATGCCCGCCGCCTGCCCGGCCCCTGGTGTGCCTTCCTGGCAAACCCGGCTCTTGCCGCCGGGTATAACAGGCCCGCCTCACCTTTAGTGCGACCTCGACACCTTCGTAGTCAGCTCTGTACACACGCGCGAAGCCACCCGCGCCGAGCAGCGCCTTTACCTTGAGCTGTTCCTGCTTCAACATGTTGTCCCGCACAACGCCCAACTCGCCACCGCGTTCCTGCTGCCTTAGCATCGTCGCAACAGGAATAATTGGCCCACCAACGACAGCACACTCGTTGTCCCCGCTGACTTGGCAGCGCTGCCTAGCACACCAGCGAAGTCCTCTGCTGGGGCCGCAAGGCTGGTTGCGAGGCGCGCGTCTGTGAGTGACCGGTCGTCGAGTCGTTTTGCCACGGGGCTCACGCGCGCCAGCGCTTTCCGCCCGTTCCAACTAGCAACGACTGTACAGACTAAGCAACGCATAATGACATCTCGTAGCGCGCGTTGATAGGGACCTGCGAGTTGCTAGCTACACAAATCGACGCAGGTGCTTGCCGCACAAACAAGCGAGGACAAAATCGGTGATGTGATTTGGAAGGCTTCGAAATATCACAAGCGCGCACCAAGAAACCTCACGGGGCCCTCTATGTCGTGGGGCGGCCGTGGGGCCCATCAGGAATCGCTCGCTTTGCCCAGCGACAGGCCACCTGTGACTCCCTCATCCAGTGATAATCAGCAGAGGCAAGCTCATAGTTTTCGGTGTACACGGCCAAAGCTCGGCGTTTTGGCCGGTAGTTACTCCTGCGCACAAAAATGAAAAAGTGAGAGAGCGACCGTCCGCACCCATCCATCCACGGCGTTTCTTTACTGGTTCAATAGCACATGATTGTTCATTCGTTAAAAATGTCAGGAAAACCACATCGCGCAGTATGCCTCCAGGGTCGCCAGCGGTTGGCAGCGGCACGAGCCAAGGCACGACCTGGCACCGGGGGAGGGGGAACGTTTAGTGTCTGCGACCAGTGTGCAGGAGCTGCCGTGAGCGGCAATCTCAAATCAGCATGTAAAACGGGCGGCAGGGTTGGTGTGGGCTCTGGGGACCATAGATAGACGCTGCTCGGAAGTTGTGATCATCGCCTCCGGCCACCGTGACATCAGAATGTTGCAGGACCACGCTAAACGAAACCATGCCGTCCACTGTTAGCTCATCGTCGTAAGAATCTAACGTTGCATAAGCGACGCGTTTGAGTTTCATGTTGTACGCCCGACACTCACGCCCCATGGCCAATCCTCTGCTGGCCGACGTGGGCCTGTGCGCGGAGACCCCGCGCTCTGCATTTACCCGGCGTTGCGGAGTGCCACAAACTTCCTGACCAAAGTAGAACGTGTAAGCAACATGTTTGACCTCGAAACCGACAGACAGACACGCTGTGGGAGAGTTCGACTTGTGTTTACAACTTCTCTCTTGCCCAAATCAATAACAAACCAGGTCGTGGGGAAGGGTGAAACGGATGTTTTGTGCACATGGGGGGGGGGGGGGACTGTCGATCGGGCGCGAGTGCCGCTACTTCGATGGGGGCCGCGTCGTGTATTGACTGTCGAGTTTCCGTGCCCTTACCTTGACTTTGGCACACAAGAATGCCGCTGTCCCTGCTCCCCGCGCGACTGTGATTGGAGAAATGTCTCAGTTGAGTAGTCGGCCACTGTTACTGCTCTTAAATTACTGCGAAGCGCAACAACCCATGATGTCGCTAGGTCTAGATTAGGCGCCGTCTAGCGACTTGGAAGGCGAGGCCAAATGGCGAGGCAAGTGTTGGATTTGGAGCGGGAGAAGGGGCTGGTGGATATGTTCTCCATTATGAGAACGAAGGTGCCACCCCGGCTCAGCAAGAGCATTCAGCAAGCGGAGGAGCTCGTGACACACCCTCACCAGCCCCAGCAGACACGGGGGCCACCCCTGCAGCAGCCCCAGCAGAAAAGCATCACCTCTCGCAGCAAGTCCTCCCTCGGCTTCTACTCCTCCGCGTCCAACCAGTCTCCACCAAGCAGGCGTGCAGATGACGGCTCCTCCTCCCCGGGACCAGCCTCGTGCCAGCAACAGCCGCAGCACCCTCTGCCGCGCAAGAGTCTGTCACATGCCAGCTCAGGGGAAGCGCCAGGCGTCGAGCTGGAGCTGGTGGCCCGCTCCGACTCCATAGCTGGGCTGGAGGCGCTGGTCGCCCCTGGGGCGCCAGAGGCGCAGCAACCGGAGGTATGTGTGGTACACGGCCGGCGGGCGGGCAGGGGCGTGGCGGGGAGGGCCCGGCCGGGCCGGGGCGCGCGTGGGAACGCTGTCCTGTTTCTTCTGCGCACACCTAATGTACCGATTCACACATTGTTTGGGTGAAACGCCATTACGAGCCGCGGGTTTCACACGCACGCGCACATGCTCCCGCAGGAGCAGCAGCAGGAGCAGCAGCAGCCTAGCCTGCACCTGGTGCCGCGGGAGCTGGTGCCCACGGCGCGCGGCGTCACCATCGGGCCCTTTGCCGAGTCCTTCAACGCAATGGGGATCATCCCGGGCCCTGCTGCTGCTGGCTGCGGTGGTGGGGAGGGCGGGCTGGGCAGCAGTCCCGCAGCGGCGTCCCCGGGCCTGCGGCGCCCAACGCACCCGCACCTCCAGCAGGGGCCCGCGCCGCAGGGGCCCGCCTCGCCGTCCGTCATGATGAGGCTTGCGCGCGGCTCGCACGGAGCCAGCGGGGCCGGCGGCGGCGGTGGAGGCGGCTCGCCGAGCCTCGCCGGCGCCGCGGGGTCGCAGCGCTCGCTGCCGGTGCCGGCGGCGGTGGCCGGAGCGGCCGGCGGCTCCGCCGCCAACAGCCCGCTGAGGAGTGCGGCCAGCGGCGGCATAGGCGGTGGCGGGGGCGCCAGTTCCAGGAAGCGGCCGCCGGCGCACTCTATTTCGTACTCTGAAATGCATCTCAGAGCGGCCGGCGGGGGGCCGGGGGCGGGGCCGGGGGCGCCCGCGTCGCCGCTGCTGCTGCCGCGTGTCGGCGCACGAGCGACCGTTGGAGGGGCCGGCGGCGGTGGTGGTGGCGGTGGCGGCGGAGCTGGTGGCGGTGGCGGCGGCGGCGGCGCCAGCCAATCCGTCAGCTGGCAAGACCTGCCCGCTGACGCCGCCGCAGCCGACCACGGGCCCTTTGCCGCTGCCGCTGCCGCTGCCGCAGCCGCGGAGACGGGGGCCAGTCTGCAGACGGAGGCCAGCGGCGGCGGCGGCGGCGCGGAGGTCGAGGAGGCGTTTCCGGTGCTGCGAGCCATTTCCAGCCTGCGCACTCGGCTGACGGCGGCCTCAGAGGGCGCGCTGGGGCGGCACCTGGGGCGCCAGCGCAGCAGCAACAGCACAGTGGCCGCAGCGGCGGCGGCAGACGAGCGGACGCGGCGGCTTCGGGCGATGGCTGCGGAAGTGGAGGCGGAGGATGCGGCGGCGAGCGCGGCTGCAGGAGGGCAGGGCGCGGGCGCGGCGGTCGGCGGCGCGGGGGCAGCGGTGGCCCCGGCGCAAGCGCCGGGGCCGCAGCGGCCGGGTGGCGGCGCGGGCGCCAGCAGGCTGAGTGGGGGCGGCGCGCTGGATGGGCGCGGGGGCGCAGGCGCGTCGGCGGTGGTCACGCGGCGCGAGTCAGTCCCCTGCCTGCCCTCCATAAGCGGCTTGGACGCAGCGCGGTCGGCGTCCGTCAACCGAGTGGGGCGGCGAACGGACGGCTGGGACGGGTCCCAGTCCGCCGTTGGGGGCGGCGGCGGCGGCGGCGGCTCCGGAAGCGGCCAGGTGTCACCGCTGCCGCCGGCGGTGGTGGAGCGCCGTGCTGCAGCCGCTGCAGCCGCCTCCGCGGCCGCTGCCACCGGCTCCCCGCAGCAGCAAACCCGCTCATATCGGGGCAACGACGCGTCACGCTTCGGGGGCAGTGGGAGCGGGAGTGGGAGCGGCAGCGGCGACGGCGAGGCGATCGAGCTCGACGACTCGGATTTCGACATCGCCATGGAAGCCTGGTGGGTGCCGCTCGCGGGGTCGCCGCGCGCAGCTTGCGGTTGCTGGGGTTGCTGGGGTTGCTGGGGTTGATGCCGCTTTGCTCATTGGTGCCGCATTAGTGCCGGGCGCTTTCCTTGACAGATGATGAGAGCAGTCAGGGGCAGTGGGCTGAAGTGCCCTGCAACTTGATCTGTGCTCTGTCTTACTACCGATGAGCTGTCTGAACACCGCCGCTCATGCTTCTATCGCTGCGGCGCTCGCAGGGCCTACACCGCGCAGCTGGACCCGCAGGTGATGGAGAGCACACTGGAGCAGCGGCGGGCGCTGCTGCGGCTGGCGGAGCTGAGGCAGCGGCTGCTTGGCGGGGCCGCGGCGGGCGGAGGAGGAGGCGGAGGCGGTGGAGGAGATGGAGGAGGAGGCGGAGCAGGAGCAGGGGGAGGAGCTGCAGGTGCGGGAGGGCAAGCGCGCAGGAGGGAATGCGCGGTGTGGTTTTGGTTGGCGGCGCCTGGGCGCGCACTTAAGCGGGGTACGCGCTGCTGGCACTTAACGGTGGTTTTGCTGGACGCGGTCTCCCGACCCAACCCACCTGCTGCCCCCGCCCCTCTAAATAGCAGGCAAGGGAAGGGCGCCAGCGACTGCATCGCAGCTGCAGCAGGCCCCGGAGTGGGCAGCCGGCGCTGGCGGCGCCGCCGCCGCCAGCTCGGCCCTTCGCAGCATGGCGGCGCAGCTGCGGAAGCTCCCGCGCATCGACCCGGACCAACTCAAGGACCCGGCTTACCGTCAGGCGCTGAAAGCGCGCATGGGCCGGCAGGGCGCCAAAGGTGGGGCGCAATGGGATGTGGGCTGCGGGGGGCGCGGGGCACAGGTTGAGGCAGGTGAATTGCAGTTACCAGCCCAAGCTAGCCAACTAAACAACCATTGCATGGGGTAAGGGCGTGGGGGGTGGGGCAGCCTGGGGCAGGGGGGGGCGGGGGGGGGGCGGTGCTTGGCATCAGACCGCGGGCCTTGGCATATCCGGCCGGTGCACGCAACCTGTCATTCCACCACAACTGCACTGCCGACTGACGTGCTGCGGGACCCGTGCCGCTGTTGGGCCGCGGCCCGGGCGCAGACCTGTACGAGGTGGTGGCGGAGGCGGTGCGCGAGATGCCCATCACCGACCAGCACAAGGCCTGGCGCCCCGCCAGGTAGCTGGCGGTCTGGTCTGGCGGTGGTCTGGTGCCCTGGCGTTCTGGTGCCCTGGGAGTCTGGGGGTCTGGTGCCCTGGTGGTCTGGTGCCCTGGCCTTGGCCCTGGCGTTCTTGTGCCCTGGGGGTCTGGTGCGCTGGCGTTCTGGTGTGTGGGTGTTGGCGGCCTGCTGGCTCTGGCGGCGCTTATGTGCCGCTGCCGCTGCTGTCACTGCCGCCAGCAGTGGGCCAGGTGCTGGCCTGACGCCTGCGGCTGGCCGTGCGGGCCAGCGCGGCGTGCGCGCGGCGGAAGATAGGGAACGGCAGCAATGGCTGCCGTGGCCAAACACGTGATTTTGAGCGGTGGCTCCGGGCGGCGACTGGGGCACGGCTGCGCAACGAGTGAGGTGCTGGGGCCGCAAAAGGCTCAGCTGCATTAACGTGATACTGAAATGAGCTAGGCATGTTGCACTTTTGGCGGCTTGGATATTGCGTCGGATTATTTTGACTCTAGCTGGGCAGCACTGCGGGTTGCTGCAGGTTGGATGGGCGACGAATCGACGAGCGCTTGGGCGGCAGGATGCACGTCTGCAACATTGAGCGCAGAGAGCCTCCCCCTGCTGGGGATCTGGGGGTTTGCAGCTCCGATGGCACTGGGAGACGGAATCTCCCCTTGATTGCAAGATGGGGCATATGATGGCATATGATGGCATATGATGGCATATGATGGCATATGATGGGGCATCATGTGATATGCTTCGATTGTGCGCATATGCTACATTTCATTCGGAGGACCTGCAGATTCAGCGATGTATGAATGCAACATTGCAAAAGAGGGACAGTCCGACCAGGCAAGGGCGCCCAGGGGATGTATGTGGAACCACAATCGCAACCACACGCCTGACCACCGCACCGGTCACGGTCGACTGCCAGGCTTTCTTCAGCGTGTAAATCCTGTACACCTTATCTCGAGCCCCGCATAGCTTCATGTTCCCGTCTTGAATGGAGGTGCACACGCACATCACACGTACGGTACATCCTACACATCTCATATACATGGAATGGTGGAAGTGTGGAACACCCACTCCCGTAACACACGCCCCCAATGAGGCAATGACACAACAATCAGCCGACACCTTTGACTGTTGACCCTGGCCCCGGGCTGGGGGCCCCGCCCCCTCCCCCCCTGCGCACCCATGCCGCCCCAGTCCATCCGCCACCGTGCGTGTCATCGTGCCCATGCCCTGCCGCACTACTACTCACCATCCTGGTCCTCATCCGCCTGCAGCGCCTCCCCTCCCTCTCCCGCCTCCGCCCCCTCTACCGCCTCCACCTCCTCCCCCTCTCCCGCCCGCGCATCGCCACCACCCGCCGCGGCCCCGCGCCACTGCGCCTTGATCTCCGCCACCAGCGCCTTGGCGTCATCGCGGCCCCACTGCACCGCCGCCTCCGCGCGCGCAATGTCCACCACGCAGCCCAGCTCCAGCAGCTGCTGCAGCTGCGCGACCGACACGCCGTCGTCGCTCAGCAGGCGGCTGAACACGTCGGCGGGCTTGCGGGCGCGGCCGCGGCGGCTGGGGTAGTAGGCCCAGTGGTCGTCGTGCCCGCCGTCGTCGTCGCTGCTCCAGCCGGTCTGGCCTGCGGGGACACGGGTGGGCCGGTGGGCTATGAGGGGCGCGAGCTGCCGACGAGCCCACGCATGACCTATCGCGTCGGCGCGTCCAACAAGTGTTTTATATGGAGGTACAATCAGGGCACGTCATGCACCCAGCTATGTGCCCAGCCAGCGTCCCCTCCTCCCGGACACCCTGGGCTGGCAACGATGACGCCTCTCCCCCGACTTCTAACCTATACTTATTCCCCACGCCTGCACCCACCATTGGTGTCCTCCTCCTCGTCATCATCGTCGTCGTCCTCGTCATCGCCATCGTCGCTTCCCCCTCCCGCATCCTCATCCCCCTCCTCCTTCCCCTCCTGGTCCTTGTCCTTGTCCTGGTCCCCACCCCCGTCCCCTCCTGTGCTTGCTTGGCTTGCTTTGCTGGCGGCGGCGGCCGCCGCAGCCTCGGCAGACGCCGCCACCAGCTTGGCGTTGTTCCAAGGGCAGCCCAGCTCCGCCAGCAGGCGCACCGTCTGCCAGTCACCCTCGAAAACCGCGTCGGTGTAGGCCTTGTGCTGTGTGCATCAGTGCATGTGCATCAGTGCATGTGCATCAGTGCATGTGCATCAGTGCATGTGCATCAGTGCATGTGCGTCAGTGCATGTGCGTCAGTGCATGTGCGGAGGTGTGTGCGTTCGGCGCGAGGGCCGGAGGGCATCGTGCAGCAGCTGGCGAGCGAGACACGGCGTGAAGCGCGCACGCGGCGCAAGCACGCGCGCGCTGCTGCCGGCAGCGCCCTTGGCCAGCACGGTCCGTGCTGGTCTGAAATGAAACTCCCCGAACCTCAACCCGACGCAGGCACGCCCGCTCACCGTCATCTCGGAGCCGCGTTCCGCCAGGAAGCGCATCAGCGCAGCCGCGCCGGTCTGGCACGCGAACAAAAAGCCCCGCCGGGCGTGGCCGCCGCTCATGCGCAGCCCCCGCACATCCATCAGGTGCCGCACCTTCGCAGCAGTGGGCGGGGATTGAGGCTACATGACACGAGGCCTGGATCAAGCCAAGGTCGGAGCGCCTCGCTCGGGAGACGCTCTGATCCACCCAGGCTTCAGCTCTCGTTCATGCATGCAGGACTGTGGTGAAAGCTCAAAGCCTGGCGCGGCGGGGCATAGGGTCACGAAGGCTGCTGTGCACGCGTGCAATAGTGGCACGTGCGCAGCAATAGTGGCCAATAGCCAATAGTGGCACGTGCGCAGCAAGTCACGTGAGCAGCTACTGCTCGCTTGCCTCTGAACTCTGACGCCCCCGCTCACTCACCGTGTCCACGTCACCGCCGAGGCACGCACGCGACAGGAAGTAGCCGCCCCCGTCCGACTCCGGCCGGCCGCAGCTGGTGGGGCGCGCCACCTGCAGCCCGGCAGCTGCCGGGAAGCTGGCCTCCAACCAGCGCATCACCTCCGGCGCGCCCTGCAGCGCCGCCCAGCGGTACAGCTCCTGTACCGCCACGTCCGACAGCGGCGCGCGGTCGTGCACCGCCTGGATGAGGTCGAGCCGGCCCTTGCGCAGCGCGGCCGTCATTGCGCCTAGCATGAAGTACTCGTTCCTTGGCGCAGCGCTGTTGTTGCTGTTGTTGCTGTTGTTGCTGTTGTTGCTGTTGTTGCTGTTGTTGTTGTTGGTGGTGGTGCTACAGCCGTTGCCGGCAGTAGCCGCGACTGGGATAAGCCAGTCCAGCAGCCACATGAGCGTGTCGGCGGCATTGGCGCCCTCCATCGCGTCATCGGCCGCCTCATGCAACCGGGTGGGATGCCCGTGTGGCGCCACCGCCCACGTTACCTCCCGCGCCCGCGGCTTGGCTCCGCCGCCGGGGCTCCCGGTTGCGCTGGGTGGCGTGTAGCTCAGGCGGCCCGCCTGCCACAGCTCCCTCAGCGCCTGCAGCCGTGCCAGCGCGTCCGCCGCCCGTGCGGCGCCCTTGAACGCGCAGTCCCAAAAATCGGGGTCCTTGGGCCGCGCGTCGTCCTCATCAATGAAGAAACCACCCTCCTCGTCCTCGTCCTCGTCAGCCGGTGCGGCCGCAGCAGGGGCCGGCGGAGCGGCTCCGGCACCGACGCCGCCAGCGGCTCCACCGCCGCCGCGCGTCAGGCCCAGGAGACCCAACGAGGCCAGCCACTTGACTTTGTCCAGCCAACACGCCGTGGGGCTACCAGCGGCGGCGCTGACCAGCCACAGCACATGGTGCTGATCGGCCTTCCCGGCCAACCGCGCCGCCGCCGCCGCCTCGTCCACCTCGACATCGCCACTGCCGCCGTCGGGCAGCCCGCGCACGTCGTCGATCCCCACCACGAACCACTCCCGCCACACCCGCCGCAGCATCTCCAGGCTGCAGCCGCGCGCGACGCCGCGCAGCACGTCCATCGCCGTGTGGCTCATGAGCTTGTGCTCGTAAAAGGCGTCGGGGTCGGCGGGGCGCGGCGGCCGGGCGGCGAACACGTGCCAGAGCATGTCCTCCTGGCCTGCGGGCGGGCCGCAGCAGCAGGGGGAATGGAAAGCAAGACGTCAGGAAGGGATGAGCGGGAGGGCACAGGCGGGAGGTACGGTTGGGTAGTGAGCAAGGTGCCCGATGAGATATAAAAGAGGCAGGCGGCACCGGCTATGGCACTGATGCCCACTGTCTGGGCTGAGCTATCGCGTCATGCCCACGCTCATACGTGGCTCTCCGGCGACAGCTGGCCCGCACGCGCGCCCACACACGTCGCCGCCCACACACGCACACACACACACACACACACACACACACACACACACACACACACACACACACACACACACACACACACACACACACACACACACACACCTGCCTCCCCCGCCGCCACCATGGCGTTCCAGTCCCAGAGCCCGCCCTCCGCCCGCAGCCAGTCGTACACTGCCACGTGGCCGCCAGCCGCCGCCGCCGCCACCGCGCGCCAGAAGACGGTCTTGCACTCGGACTGCCTGCAGCGCGCAAGCGCCGAGACCACGCAAGCCGAACGAGCGCGGCTGTGAGGTGGCAGGCTAGAGCAAGGGCAGCGCAGGAAGCACTGCCAGCATCCTTAGCCACGGCTAGCGGTGGCGCCTCTCATAGCAGTCCCCAGTCCAGAGCACCAGCCCGCCCCCAGCCGCGCGGGCCACGCACTCGTGCAGCCACTGGCAGATGTGCAGGTGCCCCGCCTTGGCGGCGGCGCACATCTCCCCCAGGTCCGGCTGCAGCCCCGCCACCTGCAGCAGGGCATTAGAAGGGCTCTCAGACGGGGTCCGGGGCGGGCAGCGTAGACGAACCCCGAACTGGACCTGGATGTTTCTTGGGGGCTACGCCACGCCGTGGGGCTACGCCCCTCCAATCCCTCAATAAAATCATAGAAACGGGGCGTATTTCCAGATCAGAGCCCTGACCTGCAGCGCAAACTGCAGGTTCTCCAGCACCCCGGAGGACGCCGTAAGCTGCGTCAGCTGCCGCCGCTTGTTGCGAGGCAGCTGCGCGCAGGCGCCGTGCCGGCCCCAGTACTCCTTGAAGGCGCGGGGGGGCACCGGCTGCGACATTCTGATGACCCTGTGCTCGGGCCCTGAGAGCGCGCCCGCGAACGGCTTGCAGACGAGCCTGCATGGCCACGAGCGGGGGGAGCGGCACGCAAATCTTACGTATTTTAACGTCCCATCGGAGTGGGCGCATCGGAGTGGGCGCGTGGCCGGGCCCTGGGGCCGCACGCTAGCGGACACTGCCGTCAACTTCTCTCTCACACACACACACATCTCCAGGACGACGCACGCCAACGCTGCCCCCACAATGCCCTCCGCGATGCCTCAGCAGGAGCTTAAGTTATGCATGCACGGCCTGACGCAAGGCCCACCTGTAGACGCACGCATGCTCGTTGGGCGTGAGGCACGAGCTGGCTATCCTCGCGTGGAGCTCCGCGGGCAGCCGCGTAAACACTTCGTCTGCCATTGCCTTTGTTTCGCGAGCTACAGGGTCTATTGGTCAGGACGCGGGCGTGGCGACGATTGGGAGACGATGCGCGGCCACCGAGTGGCGTCTTGCGAGGCTCCTGATTGGGAATTACAATGGTCAAACTGTTTGAGTACTATGCAATATAAAGTTTGGGCCCAATCTGGAATCTGGCCTTCGTCTGGCGGGGCTACAGTGGCCGTATTAACCCTAACACAGGCAGCAACCAGCCTAGGTTACTTTCATTGTAAAAGCGGCAGAACTTACAGGTCAAAGATGCACAAATCTAATTTGCGCGCGCCAGACCGAAACCGCGGGACTCGCGACCAACCGCCCGTGGACGAAACGCTCCTGCCTTCGCCTCGCCTTCGCGCCCACCCACGTTGAAGCGAAATCCTTGCGACGTACGTTGGCCATGAAGGCACCGTAACCAGATGCGCCATGCCCTCCTAGGACCTTTCCTCAACTCATACTCACTGCCGTCCCCTCGTCGCCTCCTGACAATAATGTCCAGCCTCCTCCTCCGCGCCGCGCGTTCCGCCCTCCTGCACTGAACCCGCCCTGCTGCACCTCTACCCTTGACGCCACAACGCCGCCGCCACAGCTGCCCGCTCTCTCACAGCTTTGACCGTGGCTGGCGGTCGGCACCGGCACCGCCGCCGCCTGGCATCAGCCCCTGCCGCTTCATCTCCAGCTTGGCGATGGTGCCCAGGTGCACCTCGTCGGGCCCGTCCGCGATGCGCAGCGTGCGCGCCGCCGTCCACAGCCGCGCCAGCACAAAGTCTTGGCTCACACCCGCGCCGCCGTGCGCCTGCGGGCCACGGGTGCGCGCCCAGGGGAAGGGACGCTGTGAATATCGTGCCCGAGCGACAGCGACACACGAGAGATGAAACCGGGTGGCAAGCCGGCTCCCGTCCCACGCGCCTCCGCCTCCGCCTACTCCACACCCGGTGCGCCACCACCACCACGGCCACCCCGGCAGCACTCACAGCAGCCACGCACACACACACGCACACGCCCCCCGCCCCCACCCCACCTGGATAGCGGCGTCCAGCACGCGCAGCACGGCGTTGGGCGCCGCCACCTTGGCCGCCGCGATGGCCGCCGCCGCGCCCTTGAAGCCCAGCCTGTCCAGGGCGTCGGCCGCCGCCAGCGTCATCAGCCGCGCGCCGTCCACGTCGATCCTGCAGCGCAGCAAGAGATGGGATGGGTTAGTACAGTTCGTGGTGGGGATTGGGCCGCTGTGCGCGTGGTGGGGTGGGCGAGCGCGCTGCCAGTAGCTGCGCGGACAAGCCAAGCCAGCACGGGTGTCGAGCCACTCAGAGCCGCCCGCACGCGGGTGAAGACGCCGCCGTGAGCTCCCACGACGCCCACCACGCCCCCGCGCCCACACGCCCCACCCCACCTCACCTGCACTTGGCCAGCTGCGCGCGGAATGCGCCCTGCGCTGCCAGCGGCCCGCCGAACACGCGCCGCGCCGCGCCGCGCGCCGCCATGAGCTCCACCGCCCGCTCGCCGGCGCCCACCAGTCGCATACAGTGGTGCAGGCGGCCCGGGCCCAGGCGGCCTGGCCGGGGTCGGGGTTGCGGTCGAGACCGGGTTGAAGGGAAATAAAAAAAGATGACGTCTTTGAAGAGGCAAGGATCGCGTCGCCGGCACTTAGTGGGAGCTGGCGGCGCAATGGCGCCAGGGAGCGCGCCGCGCCCAAAGCACCTCCGACTGCCACAGCCCCACAGCAGACATGTGTTACCGGGGCGCTTGTGCAAAGCCGCAGGCGAATGAAAGGAAACAGGCGCTGTGGCGCCAACTACCGTATGCGTGGGTGTGGGCCGCGACTGACTGACCCTGCGCGATCTCGAAGCCACGGCCCTCGCCCAGGATGAGGTTGGCCGCGGGCACGGTGACGTCGGCGAAGTGCACCTCGGCGTGGCCGTGCGGCGCGTCGTCGTAGCCGAACACCAGCATTGGCCGCACCACCTGGCGGGGGGTGGCAGGGGTGGGGGGGGGGGGATGGGGAGGGGGTGCGGGGTAGGTGCAGGGCGGGGTGCGGGGCGCTTGTGGGTTTGGGTTGGGTGGGCAGGGCGGTTTGGAGAGAGTTGTTTGGAGAACGACAGGAACAGGCACGGGCAGCGGGCCGTGCCCGGCGGCTGCACGTTCCAGGTCGGGTCGCCGCAGCCGCCCCATCAAGCAAGCTGCTGCCGCCGCCCGGCCCGCGCACCTTGACTCCCGGCGCGTCCATGGGCACCAGTACCATGGACTGCTGCTTGTGCGGCGGCGCGGTGGGGTCGGTCTTGCCCATGAAGATGGCGACGGCGCAGCGCGGGTCGCAAGCGCCGCTGGTCCACCACTTGACGCCCGACACCGTGTAGGAGCCGCCGCAGGGGCTGTGGTGGGTGTGGTGACGGTGGGTGGGGTGGTTGGGTGGGTGCGGGGGTGGGTTGCAAGGATGGTAAGGGCAGCGTGGTGGGGTGGTTGGAGGGTAAGGAAAACCGAATGGGGGGGCCGTCCATGCGGACAGCGTGCGCGGGTGTGGGTGTGGGTGCGTGATGCAGGCTTGGGAGGAAGGTGCGAAGATAGCTGGGCCAGGCGGTAGGAGGCAACACGCTAGCACGCACAGCCCACCTGCGCGCGATGGTGGCGGTGATGTTTGTGGCGTCGCTGCTGGCCACCGCCTTTTCCGTCATGGCGAAGCAGGAGCGCACGGCGCCGCGCAGCAGCGGCAGCAGCCAGGTGCGCTGCTGCTGCCGCGTGCCGTACTTGGCCAGCACCTCCATGTTGCCTTGGGCGGGGGCGGAGGGAGTGGGCGGGGGGGGGGGGGACGGGTTCCATGCATGATTAATTAGAGAGAGAATGATGTTAACAGATGAGGTAGATGGAGGTAGGACTTCACTTTGGGGGGCAGTGGCCGTCTTGTGAACACCAGTACCCAATTTACCACCCCTCCGTCCCTCCCTCCGTCCCCCTCCCTCCCTCCCGCTACCCCTCCCTCCCCCCTTCCCGCCCCCTCCTTCCCGCTCCGCTCCCCCCCCAAGCGCCCTCACCCGTGTCGGGCGCGGAGCAGTTGAACACCTCGGGTGCCCACGCGCTGCGGCCCATCAGCTCGCACAGGTGGCCGTAGTCCAGGTTCGTCAGCCCCGCGCCCAGCAGCACGCCGCCGTCCAGCGCCGCCGCCGCGCGCTCCTCCGGGCCCAAGGAGGCGGCGGCGGCGAGTAGCTCCTCGCGAAGCCAGCCCAGGTTGGCGGCGAGGGAGGCGGGCAGCCACAGGTTCCACAGGCCCGCCTGCGTTGAGGAGGCAGGGAGGGGCGGCGGTGGGAGGGAGGAAGTGAGGGAGGGAGCGAGGGGTAACGAAGACGATGACGTCAGCAGGGCTCCTGCTCAGAGCCCGGTAATAGCTCCGTGTACGCGCGTGCACACACGACCACGTCTCTTGTTCTCGAGTAGATGCGCACACATACAGAGGCACACGCACGCACATGCAAGGAGACACACACCACACCATATCACCACACCACACCATCTGCCCCCGCCCCCGCCGCCCTCCAGCCGCTCGCCTGCTTGGCCTTGACCTTGAGCGCCTCCATCAGCGGGTGGATGGTCCACCGGGTGGCCTGACGCGTGGGTGGGGGTGCGGGTGGTGCGGGGTTGCATGGATACATCGAAGTGTAGCAGGGTATACAGCAGGCGCAGAGGCGCAGTTGGGTTTGCGAAGGTGGCACAAGAAGTGTCGCAAGACAGAGGACTAGAAGTGCAGCAAGGAAGACAACGGTGCGGTGCGGGCTTGGGGGAGGCGGAACGAACGGGGCACAACTGCGTCGGCACGGGAGTCCCGCCGGCGCGCACAGGGCCTGCGCAACAACGCACATGCATGGTTTCACCACCACACCGCCACCCCACACCGCCCACCGGCCCCACCTCCGGCCCCATGGCCCGCTCCTCCAGCGCCTCCTCCGCCGGGTACACGTGCGCCTCCAGGAACGCCGCCAGCCGACTGCGCAGCGCCACCGCCGCCGGCGACAGGCCCAGCAGCGCGCCGGCCGCCGCCGCACTGGAGGTGGCGGTGGAGGAGGAGGAGGAGGCGGACGCAGGCGTAGCCGGTCCTGGGCGGGCGGTACACGGCAGGGAAAGACACAGTCGTCATGTCGGGTTGGGCGACAGACAAAGATGCCGGTGCAGCCGGTCCTGAGAGGGCGGTAAGCGGCACGAGGACACACAGGCGGGATGGGCGCCACAGCGAATGCAGGGACCATGGTGGAGAGCTCGAGATGGAATGTTTAATAGGGACAGATTCGCGTGTGGGATGCGGTTCGGGGAGCCAGGCAAGCAGCGCGGCAGCAGGCCCGCCGGGCCTCACCCTTGGCGCAGCCGCTGCAGGCGCACTTGCGGCCCGGCCCGCCCGCCGGCTGGCCCTCCCTGTCGCAGGTGCAGGCGGGGTTGCGGCAGGCGCAGCCGCCGCTGCTGCTGCCACAGCTACTGCCGTTGCTGCGACTGCTGCTACTGCCTTCGGCGCGCGCGATGATGGACAGGGCCGACTCCGCCAGCGCTCGGAGCACCTCGTCAGAGGCGACGCGCGCGGCGTTGGCGGAGGAGGCGTTGCCCTGCCGGGCGCGGGCCTGCGTGTGCATGCGGGTTCCATGCATGATTACTCAAGTCGAGATTATGATGGCGTGGGGGTTGCGTTCATCACTAGTTAAGGAGGGCGTGGGGATGGGCGTGGGGATGGGGCTAGCAGCCGGGGCACCAGCGCGTTGGGCCCCACACACCCCAACACACGTCTGCCCACCCGCCCGCCCCACCCGCCCCCCGCCCACGCCCCACCACCCCACCACCCCACCCGCCCCACCCACACCACACCCCGCCCACACCCACCCCCACCTGCACGCCCGCCAGGATGGCCAGCAGCCGGAACAGCGACAGCGCCAGGTAGAAGGCCCAGTCGCCGGCGGGCGGCGGCGCCACGCCCGCGGCCGCGCAGTACCTGTGGTCGCGTGTGTGCGCGGGGGGTCAGTGTACGTGTGTGCAGCCGCGTGTTGCGGCGCGATGCGGCAGAGCAACGGTCGTTCGGTCGCGCAGCTCCAAAATATCAAAGTCCGCCACCACCACCACCACCACCACCACCACCACGGGCATGCGTCCATCGCGCAGCCTGCTCTGTCCCACCGCCGCCGCCCCCACCACCCCACTGCCACCGCCCAGGCAGCACTCACCAGCCCAGGTACTCCTGCTCGCCGGGCACACCCGCCGGCAGCGGCCCCGAGTCGCTGCCACCGCCGCCGCCGCGGCGCAGGCGCTGCAGCACCGTGATGTGCGGCGGCAGGTGGTACGGCAGGCAGTTGTAGGCCACCTGCGGGCGGGCGTTCGTGCGTGCGGCAGGCGCAATCGCCACACGTGACACGCCAATACACGCATCCATACACGCGGGCGGCGGGTGGTGTGGTCGCGAGCGAGCGGGAGAGTGGCGAAGCGGCTGCAAAGACGCGGTGCGGTGCGCGCGAGGGGCCCTAGCTGCAGAACGCGGTTTGCTGGTTTGTCCGTGGCGCCTTCGCGCCACCCGCCGGCTGCCGCCCTGCACGCCCGCCTGCGCATTAACGTCCGCCCGCCTGCGCATTAACGTCCGCCCGCCCGCCCACCGCCCACCCAGACCACTCACGTCCGCCCAGGGGTTGCCCAGCGTGCTGAGCTCCCAGTCCAGCACCGCCACGGGCGTGAAGCCGCCAGAGGGGCCAGAGGCGGCGGGGTCGGGCCGGAACACGATGTTGTCCAGCCGGTAGTCTGGCGGCGGCAGCAACGGGGAAGCCATCACTTCACATCAGGTGAGCCCGCCATCGCATCACATGCAGCCACCCCACTACCCACCACACGCGCACACGCACACCCCTACATAAACACTCTCAACACGCACACCCCTACACACACTCAACACGCACCACCACCCACCACAGCGGCATACCTCCGTGCACCACCGCGGGCCGCGCGGGCCGGGCGTCCCCCGCCGGTACGTGGGCGCCCAGCCAGTCCATCAGGCGCAGCACCTCGGGCATGGGCGCCGGCACTGCCAGGAGGAGCGGGGGAGGAGCGGGGGAGGAGCGGGGCGGCGCAGGGCGGGCGGAGGGGCGTGGTGAAGGGCGGACGAGGCGAAAAGCGGCGGTGTGCCGGTTGTGGTGGTGGTTGTGGATGTGGGCTGCTGGTGCGAGAGGGGAATGCCCCGCAGCGCCCGGCAGCGCCCGGCAGCGCCCGGCAGCTGCCGCCCAGCGCCCCCCTCCCCGCCACGGCGGCACAGCCCCATCCCACCAGCAAGCCCACTTGCCCAAGGCCGCCGCCACGGCGCCGGCCTGCCCCTCCACCGCCACCCCCATCTCCACCAGCCCCCCACCACTCCTGCCGCCTCCACCCCCGCCCCCAACCCCCAGCCTGCCCCCCCCCCACACACACCGGCACCCACCCGACGCGCGGTACTGCTCCGACCACCTCCGCAGCTGGCGCGCGCAGTAGTGGTCGGGGTTGCCATACCCGGGCGCCAGGCCCAGCGCGGCGGGGTCCAGGGAGTGCAGGCGGGCCAGCACCTGGCACACGTGCGGGCACGTGTGCGGGGGGGGGGGGGTCCATGCATGATTAATTCAGACGAGATGATGATGGGTGTGCGCGTGCGTGTGCGTGTGTGATGGTGGTGGTGCGCAGAGTCAGGTCGGGGGGACGTCGGGCTCCCGGGCGGCTAGCCCGACACGCCCGGTTCGCTCCCGGTTCCGCCCCCCACCCCACGTCTACACGGCTACACTTCTATGTACCATCCTTGCAACCCCCACCCGCCCACCCCGCCCACCCCGCCCGGGCGCCGCCGCACCTGCGCCATGTGCCGGTACACGGCGGTGCGCTGGGCCGCGCCCAGCTCGGGCAGGTTGGGGTCCAGGAACACACGACCCTCGGCGCACTCCACTGCGGGCGTGTGGTGGGGGTGTGGGGATGGTGGGGGTGGAGCGGGCAGTGCAGGCGGGGCAGTGCGGCAGGGGTCGGCAAGACGTGGATGGCCCCTGCACGTCACACGCCCTCCGCCAGCTCCACACACACACAGCCCCCCCTTCCCCGCCTTGCCCCGGCCCTATCATGATGCTGTGAAGCGGCTCACTCAGGTAGAAGGGCGTGCCCAGCGGCTCATCGCCGGCGCACAGATGCACCGCGCGAGGCACCGGGAAGCCGGAGGGGGAGAGCGCCGCGAGGACTTTGTACTCGCGCTCCACCGCGTGCGCGCTCGCGAGCAGCTTTCCGGGCGGCTTCTTGCGCAGCACCAGCTTGGTTTGACCAATTGTCACCAGGAATGTTGGGTTGCTCTGGCCGTGGCTAAACTGCTGCACGCCGAGCGATGGCGCATCGACGCCGTTGAAGAGCCCCGGCAGCTGCTGTCGGAGGTATGTCTCTAGTTTTTGGGTGTCTAGCTGGTGCCCGGCGCGGACAGGCCCCAGCGACTGAAGCGTGGAGAACGACGACATTTCCCGTCAGCAGTTTGCTAGTCGCTATCTACTTAACAGCGCTGCATGTCACCTGCCGTATGTCACTACGTGTAAGAATTTTGGGTAGCTTCAAACGCCTCAAAATGTGTGCATGAGCTGGCAAACTGCAAGTGCAAGTGCATCATCTGGTGGTCTTTGTCAGCAGCGCGGCCCCTAGCCCAAAATTCATTATACGTTCGTATTAGCATGCATATAACATTTTGCATCAAGCCCTGAGGACAAAGACAGGAATGACGCGCGACTCGCGGGCGCAAGCCCTGGCTGCGGCCATAGCTTGCGGGCTTGTTGGCAACAGCGAGCATGAGGATGGGGACGTGGCAATGTTTATGGACCTCGACCTGCTCGCGGAGACGCTCGCGGCGCTCAAGGTGCCGACGGGTGTTGCAGAACGTGCCGGGGAGGCAGTGGCACTCCCAGGGGGAGTGGGCGGGGGGCGTTATATTCGTGCTGTCGGGACCGCAAAACACACAACATGCCCCACCTCCCTGCACAGCGAGACCCAATGACTGGCCCACCCGATCCAGTCTCACACACGGCCCGGGTGCACCAAGCCACCAACCTCATATCGCTATGTCCTTACAGCCACACCTCACACCTCCAAACCCCGCAGCGCGCGCCCTTCCCGCCCGGCACGCTGCACACCTTCGCCATCAAGGCCAACCCCGTGGGCCGGCTGCTTCAGATCCTGCGGGAGGCGGGCCTGGGCGCGGAGGTACGGCAGCTGGCGGGCGCGCCGCAGCCGGGCGGGGTTCATGCCCCCACTCCCACCCCCCAAAACAAGAAGCGGAAAGCCCCCATGTGAACGTGTCCACGTGCACACCCTCACCACCCGCCCACCCGCCCAAACCGAACCCCAATTCGAACCCTCCACAGGTGGCCTCGCTGGGCGAGCTGCGTCAGGCGCTGTGCTGCGGCTTCGCGCCGGGCCGTGTAGTGTTCGACAGCCCCATCAAGACGCGCGCGGAGCTGGCGTTCGCGCTGCGGGCAGGCGTGCGGCTCAACCTGGACAACCTGGAGGTGGGGGCGTGAGGCGTGTGTGTGAGGGATGAGGGGCGGGGGTCATTCCAAGCCCAAAAATGAACCATTGGGGGGATGAACCGGCTCAAGCTGAACCAAGCTTGACTGCAGTGGGTGCAGGTCAGGGGCAGGCAGGGGGTGCTGATGATGATCGGGGGCTGAGAGGCGGGGCCCTGGGATTGACGGGGCAACAGATGAGGCGTTCGTGAGTACAACCCCAGGGGTTGGTGTTGGAGACGTTGCGGAATGGGGACAGGCGGCTCCGCCGCTATTGTGTGCACGCATGCCATGTGCCGTACCGTATGTGTGCACGCGTCCTCCTGTCCACTCACCCCATCCCGCCCCCCCCCCCGCCCAGGAGCTGGAGCGCGTGGCCCGGCTGGTTCAGGACGACCCCACGTTGCTGGACCCGCCCCCGCCGCCAGCACCGCCACAGCCGGCAGTAGCAGCGGGGGCTGTAGCAGCGGCGGCCGCGGACCACCCGCCCACCCGACTGATTGGACTGCGCATCAACCCACAGGTGCGTCCGTGCCGCCGCGGGGGGTGGCTGGCGGCTGTATGTGCGGTCCCGTTCATCCCAATGCCTCTGTTGCCGACTGCCGCTGCCGCTCGCTTTCACCGTGCTCGCATAAACTGCACCACGCGCGTACACATCGGTTGGTATGATGTGCATGGCGTGGCATGAATGAATATAATTACTATGATGTGTGCTGTTTGCCGCTGCTGCGCCGCTGCGCCGCGCACGCAGGTGGGCGAGGGCTCCATCGCGGCGCTGTCCACGGCGGGCCGCGTGTCCAAGTTCGGCATCCCGCTGCAGGAGTGCCGGGCGGAGCTGCTGGCCGCGTTCCGCCGCCACGCCTGGCTCAACGCGCTGCACCTGCACGTGGGCTCGCAGGTGCGTCCGGGTGGCGGGCGGGCGGCGGCGGATGGCGGTTGGCAGGTTGCGGAGGGTAGGGTAGGGGTGGGGTGTGAACGCCAGCGCAAGCTGAACCAAGCCCAAACTGACTCAGTGCCCGTATCATGTAGATGGCTTTTGGCCCCCGGCGTCTACACAGCGTAGATGACCCCTCCCGCGCCATCTACGCCCGGAAAAAATTTCCTAGGGGCACGCCCCCCAAACCCCCAAACCATCTACGCTCCCTGTCTAAAATACCGCCAAATCCGCCCAATCCGTCTACGCTCCGTAGATGCGCGGCCCCAAGCCCCAAAAATTCTTCTCCGCCTTCGGCGGATTTGGGGCAAATTTCTACAGCGTAGATGGAAGATACGGGCACTGAACTGACTATTGGTGTGGTTGCGAGGTGAAGAAGTTCGCAGGGCAGGCAGTGGGGGTAGATGCTTGCTCACCGAGTCGTCAATGACCCGGCGTCCGGCCTCCTGGGTTGTGCAGGGCGTGCCGCTGGAGCTGACGGTGGAGGGCGTGGCGGCTGTAGCAGAGCTGGCGGCGGAGGTGGAGGCCGAGGCCGCGGCCGCTACAGCCGCGACAGCCGCTGCAGCCGGCCACAGCCCGCCGGCCCGCCAGCGCCGGGTTCTGGCGCTCGACATCGGGGGCGGACTGCCCGTCACGTACGGCACAGACGACGTGGCGTGGCTACTGGGGTCCACAGCCGCCGACGCCGACCCCGAGGCCACCGCCGACCCCGGAGTCGCCGCCGCCTCCGGCGCCGACGCCTCGGGGACTGTTAGCGTGTTCGAACGCTACGCGCGTCTTCTGCAGCAGCGCGTGCCGGCCATCTACCCCGCCGGTGGCAGTAGCAACACCGGAGCCGGCAGCTGCGGCGGCGCCGCCAGCAACAGCGGCCTGCTACTGACGCCGCCGCAGCTGGTGACGGAGTTCGGGCGCTGCCTGGTGGCCAAGGCGGCGTTCGCGGCGGGGCGGGTGGAGTACACCAAGACCTGCGGCGGCCGGCGGGTGGTGGTGTCGGGCCTGGGCGGCGACCTGCTGCTGCGGGCCGTGTACCTGCCCGCCACCTGGCCGGTGCGCGTGGAGCTGTGCGGCCGCGGCGGCGCGCCCAAGCTGCCCGCCGCAACAGCGGCGCCGCCGCCGCCCTGCTCGTCCCCAACACCGTCTGCAACAGCAACACCATCATCAACACCAGCCGCAGAAGCTGGAGGTCAGGATGGAGGTGGGGAGGGTGGGGCCGGCGGCGGCTGCGTGGCGGCTACGGATGTGGTGGGGCCGCTGTGCTTCCAGGGCGACAAGCTGGCGGAGGGCGCGCCGCTGCCGGCCGCCGCGCCGGGGGACTGGGTGGTGGTGCCCGACGTGGGCGCGTACACGCTCAGCATGTACTCGCGCTACAACAGCCGCTGCTCGCCGCCGGTGTGGGCGTATCGGAGGGTGGGGAGGGCGGGGCGTGGAGAGGAGGAGGGGAGAGCGGGAGGGGCGGAGGGGAGAGCGGCAGGGGTGGAGGCGGAGGGTGGGGGTGGAGGGAGTGGCGGGAGCGGAGGGAGGCGGCTGGCGCTGCCGGGAGACTGGGCCGGCCAGGTGCGGCGGGGCGGCGCGTACGAGTTCGTGTTGCTGCGGCGGGGGGAGAATGTGGAGGACGTGATGGCATTTTGGAACCGGATGTAAGCTCTGGCGCTGTGAATGCTGCGCGCGCGCACGGTACTCGAGCGGGGCTGTCGATCACGGATGTTGTGCGTGCGCTAGGAAGGGCATGTCAGGCAGCGCGGGGTCGGGGCAACGCACAGTGCGCATGTACACACGGTGACACGGGGCAACTCGTGTTGTTCGTGCATCTTGCCGGGGTCAATGATTTGAGTGAACACAAATCCATAAGAACCTGCTCAGTTGACGCGCGGCTGATGGGCCTGGCGTGCGTGCGCGACAGACTGTTCAGACAGACTTTAAGCATGTAAGCATCTTGCATTCTTGCAGGGCTTGATTCTCGTGCGCGGCAGGGGAACGCTCACTTCAGTCACTTTCGAGTCAGCTCGACGGTTGACAACTATGTTGTTACAATTTATCTCAGTATGCAAAGGAGCGGGCGTGGCCATGGAGTCGCTTCGCCACGCTGCAAAGCTCCGGACCCAACTGCACGCCCGCGTCTCCACCCGCACAACTCCTCCCGCAAACCCGACCGCGTTGACAGCCGATCGACAGCTCAGCCTTTGGACGTGCGCCAGCATCGCCACGCTATGGACCAGGGGACCCCTGCCTGCCACGGACTGCCGTGCTGACACCGCACATGCCAGCCGCAAACGCGGTGTGTGCGCAGCACCTACTGCCACCGACAAACCTTGACGGCTGGAGCTACTCCGGGCTACCGTGCAAGCCGAGTCGGCTGCCGTACTGGTCCACTCCGGCGAACAGCCCCGCAATCGCGCTACTGCATTCCACGTGCCCCGCACTACCGCTCTGGTGTCCAGCTCCATGTCACCGCTAAGCCTCCGTCTCACTCCGTGTCCGCTCCCACCCGCCGCCTCCGCGCCGCCCGCCGCCGCCTCAGCCAGCAGCAGCTGCGCGCGCAGGAGCCACAACCGCCGCGCCGCCGCCACCCGCTCCGCCTCCCACTCCTCCGCCTCCTGCTGCGCCCGCTGCGCCCGCTCCCTCCGCCGCCGCGCCGGCGCCCACGGCCCGCGCCAGACCGGCGCCAGCCATCAGCATGGCCGGGTTGGCCCCCGGGCCGCGGATCACGTCCGCGGCCGTGCCCTGCCAGTACGCGGTCTCGCGCTCCAGGTTGTCTGTGTCCGCGTTGCGGTCCAGCGTGAGCCGCCCGTTCTCCTCCTTGAGTCGGGCGTTGTCCTGCCGCAGCCGCGTGTTGCTCATCTCCAGTCCGTTGATGTCTGGGTGTTGCGTCGTTGTGTTGTTGTGTTGTTGTTGGAGCGGGGCAGGGAGCAGAGCACAGCGGAGGAGTGCAACAAGTTAGGCGAAGTCAGGCGAATTAAGGCATGTTTCTTGACGGGCACGTCAAGCGTACTGCGACTAGGTATTCGCGTTGCGACGCGCGGCAAGGCAAACGCGGTCAGGCAAAAGCTGCAGCCCGTGTGCTACGCGAGCGTTACAACCCCAAACCAGAAAGCACAGCCCGGCATTACAGAACGCGCGACGCAGACCCACATCTCTCCAGCGCGACGCCCTGCAGGCCGGCGCGGCGGCCCGGCTCCACCGCCGCGATGGCCGCCGCCGCGTCCGGGTGCGCCGCCGACATCTCCGCCAGCAGCGTCTGCGCGTCCGTCAGCGCCCCGCGCAGCCGAACGCCCTCGTCCGCCAGCTGCCGGACCTGGATCTCGTGCCGCGCGCGGTCCGCCGCTGCGGCCTCCGCATCCGCGAGCGCGCGCGCCGCGGCGGCGCGCTGCCGCGCCGCCTCCGTCTGCGCCGCCTCCGCGGTCTGCACCGCGCCCGCCAGCTCGGTGCGCAGCTGGGCGTTGGAGGCGTGCAGCGCGTCGCGCATGGCCAGGTGCTCCTCGCACTGGCGGGCGCGGGGGGTCATATGAAGTTTTTTCGTAAGTAAGGGGGGCGCGCGGAGTGGGTGGGGTGCGGTGGGCTGACGTGTGTGCGTGTGTGTGCATGGACTTCAAGCCATGTGTGCAGCAGCAGTGGCACCGCCCCTCCGGTTTGAGGCACACCTCGCGAGCGGCCCCAGCCCTTCCAGTGAGGCCGCCCGCACCCACCTGGGCGCGCAGGCTGCGGACCTCCTCCTCCGCCGCCACCATGGTCATCTGGGCCAGCGTGGCGCCCGGGACGCCGCCGTTCGCGGCGCTGCGAGGAACACACGCAAGCCATATGGGCGTGGTGTTTGGCGGGCTTGTTTGTCCGTCTGTTTAATGTTTCTAACACACAAGCATGGGCGAGGCAGCCAACCGCGGGCTCAGCAGGACGCAGGAGAGAGGCGCAGGAGGAAAAGCCACCACCATCGCCATTTGTCAGGCGGGGGCAGTTGACGGCGATGCGCTTACGGGTCAGCAAGCACCCCGCATGCTGCTCAGGCACGGCATGTGGGCTGAGGCGCAGGCACAACCCAGAAGCGCAACACAACAGTTTCCGGCCACACCTGGCGTACTCAGCCAGAGCCGCCCGCAGCCTTGCCGCCTGCAGGCAGACGGCGACACGGCCCCAAACACACGTGAGCGCGCGACGCCAAGTCCTTGTTAGGTGACCCCACCCCACCCGGGCCGAGCCAGGTAGGGCCACCATGGTGCTCACTGCCGCCCACAGCGACACATGCAGCGCCCAGGCCTCCCACCCCGGCCCCTCAACATTTGCCTGGCCCCCCTTTTAATTAGCTTGGTTCAGCTTGGGATGGCATTCGCAACCGAGGCCCCTCACCTCCTCCTCCGCCTCCCGCTTCGCCGTCAGCGCCGCCAGCAGCTCCGTGCTCTTACGCCGCTCCACCGCCCTGCAGGGAGGGGTGCAAGAAGCAGAAGTGGCAGGCGCAGGGTGAAGGCCATCAGTTGAGGCATTCCCTTGCGCAGGCAGCCGGCGACAGGCTGTCGCACCCACAGCGCCGCTCGACAGCGCGGAGCGCCGAGCACACCGCGGCGGCTGGGTCAGGCCAGGCCGCATGCCGCATGCCGCATGCCGCACGCCGCACGCCGCATGCCGCGTCGCATGGCGGCGCGCAGCCTGGCTGCTGCGGCCAGCCCTGCCCGGTCCGGTCCGGTCCGGTCCAGCTGCACCTCCCTCCCCGCCTCCCGTGACACCCTGCTTAAAAGCCTGCGGCGGGCACACCCCCGCGCCACACCGCCGCCGCTACAGCCCCCCCCCCCCGCGGCGCGCCGACCTCGCCCCGTCTACGCTCTACACTCCGAAACGCACGAGTGTACCGTCAACCTGTATTGCCGCAAACTGCACCTGCCTGTCCCTTGTCTAGTTTCGCTTGGGTTTAGATTGGGCTGGTGTTCACAACCCCCCGCCCCGGCTTCACCTGGCGTCCGCCAACTGGGTCCGCATGGCCCGCAGCTCGGCGGCGGCGGCGGCGGCACCGTCCGCCGCGCCGGCGGCGGCGCCGCCGCCCAGCGCCTGCGAGTCCGCCACCGCCGCCTCCAGCAGGTGCAGAAAGGCGAGCGAGGCGCGCTGGTAGGTGTCGCTGTGCTGGCTGTTGTGGGCTGCAGGGAGCAGTGGCGAAAAGGCGGGGGCGGCGATGGCGGGCGGCTGTTGGTAATGGCTGCGGTCAGGAACGCGTCAGCGGAGGCCGCAGCTGCTGCGGAACGGTGCCAGCACGATGCCGCACGCCCCTCGTGCGGCCCATCACCACCACCGCCACCACCACCACCACCGAGAACAACACCCAACACCACACAAGTCATCAACACCACCAACACCAACACGCCGCACAGCGCCGCCCACCCTGAAACGCCGCATCCAGCTCCGCCTGGTGCCCATCCAGCGCCTGCCGCATGCCCGCCGGCAGGTCGGGCAGCCGGTCGCGAATCCGCGGCAGCGCCGCCTGCGCCTGCGCCGCCGCCGCAGCTGCCGCCGCAGCAGCGGCCGCGGGGGTGCGGCGGCCGCTCACGCGGCGGCTGTTGCTGCCGCTCGGCCCCGCGCCCGCGGCTGCGGCCGCGCCCGCCGCCGCGCCGCCGCCGCCGCCGATCCCCAGCACCTGCAGCACCGCGGCGTGGACGCCGGCGGCGCCGTTGGCCTGGTACCCGCCCGGCAGCGGCCGGCCATGCAGCACATGCTCCAGCGGGATCGGGAACTCGTCAATCGCGCTCTGCACCGGCACGCTGATGCGTTGCACGCCGCCGCCGCCGCCGCCGCCGCCGCCGCTCGCCGCCGTCATTGCCGCGCCCGGCCCGGGCTCGGGCACGGGCACGAGCGCCAGGGCCCCGACCGGCCCAACGTGCTCGTCCTGCTCCTCCTCCTCCCCCTCCTCGGCCTCGTCAGCCTGGTCTGCGTCCCCGCCCAGCTCCTCATGCTCATCCTCCTCTGCGGCCTCGTCCTCGTCCTCGTCCATTTCGTCATCGACGTCGTCCTCGGCAGCCGCAGCCGCAGCCGCAGCCGCGCCGCCGGCTGCACCGCCGGCGTGCGGCTGCGGGTGCGGCTGGAGCTGTTGCGGTGGCTGTAGCGCATGCGCCGGCGGCTGCGGCGCCGGCGGCTGCGCCGCGGGCGATATCGCCTGTACCAGCGGGTGCTGCGATATCGGCGGCAGCTGCCGCTGCCGGGCCGCCGGCTGTGGCTGCTGCCCGATGGCCGGCAGGTCCGGCAGGTCCGGCAGCTGTGCCGGCGCCGCTGCCGGCGTGCTCGCGCCGGCGGCGCCGCCGCCCGGGGTTGCAGCCGCCGCCGCCGGCTGCCGCGTGTTGGCGAGGCGCGCCCGCCGCGTCTCACGACCCGTAATGAACACGCCGTCGGGCACACCCGGCTGCTCGCCAGCCGCCGCCGCCGCCGCCGCCGGCCCCGCCGCCCCGACGGCCGTGGCGTGCCCTGCTTCAGGAGCACAAGGCAAGATTCACTTCCTGGCGCCATCTTGCACGTTTTCCGCTCTTAACGTTGAAGACCCAGCGCGGAGCATTGCAAGCGGTCCCAGCAGGAAAGCTTGGTAAGCATCATCTAGGACGTCCCGGCGCCCTTGCGCCCTTGCAACCGACCCATTTGCACCCGCATCGATTCACACACCTGCAGCGTTGCCGGCGCCCCCGCCCGCGTCCGGTTGCCGCGCACGCTTCGCCGGCCGCCGCCTCTCCAGCCCGCCGCCCTGCGCCGTACCCGCCGGGGCCGGCGGCGCGCTCCCGCCCGCGCCCGCCGCCGCTCCGGCCGCGCCCACTGCTGGCGCCGCCGCCGCGCTGGCCCCCGCCGCCGGCAGCGGTGAGCCGGCCGTGTTGGTGTCGGCGGGCTCCTCCTCCGCCGAGGCGTCCGATGCGCTGCCGTCCTCGTCAGCGTCGCTCTCGCCGTCCTCGCCGTGCCCGCCCCCGTTGGCCGCGGTGCCGGCGGCGGCGCCGCCGCCAGCGGCACCCGCCGGCGTGGCCGCCGCCGCCGTGCGGCGCGTGGTGCGCTGCGCGCCGCGGCCGCCAGACGCGGACGCGGCGGCCGCCGCCGGCCCGCCGCGGCCGCGGGCCCGGGCGGCCGGCGCCGCCCTGGCGGGCGGCGGCTGGAAGTCGGGGCGGCACTCCTTGCAGTAGAAGCTCTCGTCCTTTGTGAGGCGGCGGTCGGGCCAGCCGCAGCAGGTCAGGTGCCAGGAGCGGTCGCAGTCCTCACAGAAGTAGGTGCGCCCGAACTCTGTGCGGAGCGCGTGCGGAGGGGGTGGCGTGTGGAGCGAGGTGGGGCGTGGAGTGGGGTGGAGCGTGGAGTGGGGTGGAGCGTGGGGCGTGCCAGACCCGCGCATGGCTGGGTTGCGGCGCGTTGGTGTTGGTGGACGGTGAGTCAGAGAGATATGCGAGCGTGTTGAGCTGGGTGCCAGGTTGTGGCGGCGGTGGCGGGCGCTAGCGTGAGGGTTGCGGCTGCGCCCCAGGCCCCAAACCCGTGATGCTGACAGCAGGGCCGGCTTTCCAGTGTCGTATCAATGCCCGTCAGCGGATTCTGTGCTGCTAGACTGCACATGCGGTCACGACCTTCCTCGCCGCCGACGGGGCGAGCCCTCGCTTCAGCGCCCCGCGCCCTCTTCCCGCCAGCCCCTCCGCGCCTGCTCACGCTTTTCAGCCGTCTCCTTCCCGCACGCGGGGCAAGTCTCTTTGACGACCTTGACCACGAAGTAGTCCGGCTCGCCGGTGCACCACAGCTCGAACTCATCCCCCTCGTCAGCTAGCGCGTGCGTGGCTTTCGCAACCGGCGCCAGGTCGAACCGGCCCAGCAGTTGCCCATTGTCACCCGCCTCCGTCGTCAACGCGTATTTGCACTTGGCAGGCACGCTTTTGGCTCCCGGCGGCTGCAGGCGGGACAGGGAGAAAGCGTGACGCAGCATGCACGGATGAACCGACTCGCTTTGGGTCACAGCGTCGTCGGTACCGGCGCACCTTTCCATCAGGAGATGGGTAGTGGACCAGCAGCGTGACGGGATGGTTTTGGCTCGGCTCCTTGGCCAGGTGCGGCTTGACCAACTCATGGGGCAGGACAAAGACCTGGTGCTTTGCCCAGTCATCCGGAATGCGCTGCAATTACACGTGCGCTCAGTTAAATTCATAAACGGACATCATGTCCAGCCAGAACGCGCGGGAAGTTGGCGGTGCAACATCTTGTCTGTTTTGGCCCCGCGAAAGCCCCTTGGACCCACGCCTCACCCGCGAGGCTAGCTTGGAGAGTGGATTGGTACGCTTTCCCGCCATGACGTGACTGCTTCGCTTGCGGTGCCTATTGGCGGACAGGCATCGCGGCACCAAGCCTAAAATCTGCACGAGGCTGCTGTGTAAGGCGCAGGCTACTGCTGCATGTGTGAAATGGGATAATGGAAAGCGGGGATATGGAAGGACGCGGAAATGCGCCTGGGCGCAGAACCTCGCCATGGCAGCCCTGCACGCCAGCCCATCTCCCTCTCCCTGGCATGCGGGCCTGCCACCAAGCGTGCCATGTGCCCTTCCCGTCACGATGACGACGTGCGCACGAGTGCACGACGTCCGACCGCCGGGTGCTGCAATGGACTCATGGACCTACTGCCATCCTTACTGCTGTGAGGTCCTACTACCACGTCCTACTGCCCTGGCTGCGGTGGTGCGGTCTCCCTGCTCCGTACCGGTGTCTCCTCCTGCCTCTCTGCGTCCCTTGCCCCTCCTGCCCTCCACTCATTCTGCTGTCTCCCCTTGCTCATCGTGCCGCGAGGCACTGCTATCACGCCTCGACCTTATTACAGCGCTGTACCTGGGCATCGGGGGCAGCACCACGCGCCGCGCAGATATCAACGCCGCAGTAGCGCCATGCCGAGGTGTCCGCTCACTCACCGCAGGAGGGAAAGCATGCGCCGCCTGCCTCGCGCCCGCGGTCGCCCTCCCTGCCAGGCTGCCACCCCTCCTGTCGCCCTATAGCGCGCCGGAAGCGGCTGCAGGCCTGCAACAGCGGCAGCACGACAGCCGCGGGAAGCAGGCGCCTTCGCCGCCGCCGCCGCCGCGGCGCCGCCCCAAGCATACGGGCGGCGGCTGCAGGCGGCGGCGCGTGCGCGGCAGCAGCAGCACGGTTGCTGCTGCTGCGTCTACAGTTGCTCTGGAGGCTGGGGCTGGCCATAGGCAGCAGGTAGTGCAACTACCGTGCACAGGGCTGCACGCACCGCGGCCGGGGGCAGCGGAGTTGCAGCTCAACGCCAGCCTGCCGCCGCCGCCGGAACTGGCCTCATGGCAGTCCAAGAGCAGCCCCAGCGCTCGGGTGGCCGCGGTCCAAGTGCACGACCGGCGACTGCGGTGGCTGCTGCTCAGTGGCGGCGGCGTGATGCTGCCTGGCGGCCGGCCGCCTGGCGGCGCCGGCTGTGGCTGTGCTGAGGCGCGCCATCGGCGTGCTTCCTTGTGTAATGTCGGCCTGACTGTGTGCACACGCAGGTGAGGTTCGTGAGTGGGCATGTGGCGCTGCAGGCCAGGCGTGTGTGCGTGATTGCGCGCGCCGCACCGCGCTGAGGTGGCGGCCTGTGCGGCTCGCTGGGCTCGAGCCAAAATGGCGCCGCTTCCAGGGGCGAGCGGTTGCAGCCTGCAGCTGCGACCGTGGCGCATAAGCGCACATGGCAGCGGGGCAGGGGCGACCGAGAGGCGCCACCGGTTTCGGCCGGGGCCGCCCAGGGGCGCCCCGGGGTTCGACCGTCCCCGGCGCTGCCGCGGGGGCTGCTGCACAAGAAAGCAGCTGAGCCCTGCGCTGGACTGGCTCCGGGAAGCACGCCAAGCTCCCTAACTGCAAGCAGTGTACGTGTTGTGTCCAAGTTGTGCTTGGCACAGTGTTGGTTATCGTGACAAGGGCCTCGAGTGCGTCTGCCGTTACCCCGTCTGAGTGCATCCGCGGTTCATCCCAGAGACCCACGGGGCACCCACGGAGCACGGGACCCGGAGCACCGACACGAGTCGACTCTTCACCTTATATCAAGATGGATCTTAATAAGTGTAGGTTCGACTCCCTTGGTCGCAGGAAGAAGGGCCAGAGTCACTATAACAAACGGGCACGGGAACTACTGCTTGGTAGGCAGCGCAGCGCAGCGCAGCGCAGCGATCCTAGCTATATTTCGCCGTCAAACGCGTCATACGGACGCCACGCGTGCACCGCCGTGCGTTACCTTGAGTCGCTCCCCGAACCGCCAGATGTCGCCCCCGTGGACCAAGAGCTGCGCGAGCTGGACAAACAGACTTTCCTGACGGTCGCGCGATTGAGGAGCAGTTCCATCTGGCGGTGGAGGAGGTTAGCAAGGAGCTCGGTGTGCGGGTGCACTTGCATCAGTACGCCGGGAACGGGAAGCCGCCCGACAAGGAACCGGTTGTGACGGGGTGCGTCGGGGTTATGATTTACACCTACCAGTTCCTGGAGAATGCAGGCAGGCAGTTCATTTGTTTCAAGGGCCGCGACCGGCGCGCCCAGTGGTACCGGCTGGGGCTCCCGCTCCCTGCCTCGCGGGTTCCTGGAGCCGGTGGAGGAGGCAGAGGTACCCGAGAGCGCCAACTATTGATCAGGTTTTCGCAGTAGCTCATCCACAAGGGCAAGGTGGGTTTGCAACGCCTGTCACAATCTGGCTGTAAGAGGCCCCTTCAACCCAGCCTCTAAACCGTCGTGTTTATTATATTTCTAAGGATATTTCACGTTGCCGCAAATTGACGACTTCCTGGATCGCATTTTCGCGCCAAAGGCACCGCACTCGTTGTGGCATAGCGCGATATCGCCCCCAACCAAGTAATTATACTGTGTGTAGCCGATTCGTTTGTTAAATTAAAGAGGCGAAGCTGCGTGTCAAGCCCTGGAAATGGGACCAGTGCAGCGCGGTGCTGCTTTCCCGTTAGCGTCGCCAATCCAGAGTAGTCGTTGAGGTGCAGCGGGTAGACATTATACGGCTTGGCTAGGCAGCTCGGAGCGACATGGCGCAGCTGCAGCTGGGACCAGGGCCCGTCCCTATCTGGAGCGCCACACGCCCCGCGGTGGTGATGGACTGCGGGACGGGTTTCTCCAAGATCGGCTTCGCAGGCAACGCAGAGGTTCGTTTGACGCCTGCCTAGCGGTGTCCACTGTGGGCTTAGGGGGAGGCTATGACAGCGACAGGGGGCACGGGGAGTCGGACAGTTGCAGCCGGGGCACCCCATGCGAACCGCGACGGGCCACGGGGCGGGGGAGGCCGGGCACGACACGCAGCTAGCTGCACACACCCTGCCAAACCCTGACCCAACCCACGCCTTCCCACGCCCAATGTGTAATGCCGCTGCCGCTGCCGCTGCCGCTGCACCCCGCCGCCCCCACCCCAGCCAAGCTTCGTCATCCCCACGGTGCTGGGGCCCGGCACGCCCTCCACGGTGGCCGGCCCCGCCTCCGCCTCCGCCACCGCCGGGCTGGGCGGCCGGCCGGGCGGCCCGCTGCTGTCAGACCTGGACTTCACCATAGGTGGGTGGGGGTTGAGGTGGGCGAGGGGAGGGGGGGTTGGAGTTGTGAACACCAGCCCTAGCCGAAGGGTGAGGGAGGGCGGTGGTGGTGGCGATTTTGGTTGCGGTTGTAGTACGGTGGATTGTGGTGTTGGCTGGGGCCGCGCCGGGGGCGGGGGACTGCGGCGCGGCTGAGAGGCTGTGCACATCTTTCACCCTTTTTCGCCCAATACCACCGCAACTAACTGCAGCTCATTCCTGGCATCCCCCATCGTCTCGGTTCTCATGGGTTCGGAGTGACCCCACCACACATTACCCCACCCACGCGCGCCCAAACCCACACCCGCACCCACCCACCCACTCGCACGCCGGCGCCCAGGCGAGGACGCGCTGGCCGCCGCCACTGCCGGCTCCGCGGGCGCCGACCTGACCTGGCCGGTGCGGCGCGGCGTGGTGGGCGACTGGGACGCCATGGAGCGCTTCTGGCAGCGCAGCCTGTTCCAGTGAGTGGGGTAGGGGGTTGGGGAGCGGGGTGGGGGTGTGGGGGCTTGGGGTGGTGGTGGGGGAAGCTCATTCCAGGACCCAAAGCAACCGACCGGCGGGGAGGAGGGCTTTGACGGGGCGCGGGTGTTTGTGTGGCGTGGCGTGTGGCGTGGCGTGAGGTCGGGTCCCCGGTGCGCCCGAACCCCGTGCTCCCCGCCTCCCTGCCCCCCCTCCCCCAACCCCCGTGCTCCCCCCTGCCCCCACCCCCTCCCCCACCGCCGCCTCGCCCCGCCCCTCCTCCCGCCCGCAGCTACCTGCGCGTGGACCCGGAGGAGCACTGCGTGGTGGTCACGGAGCCGCCGCTGAACCCGCCCGAGGCGCGCGAGGCCATGGCGGAGATCATGTTCGAGACCTTCAACGTGGCGGGGCTGTACGTGGGCGTGCAGGTGCGGGGCGTGTGTGTGTGAGGGGGTGGAGTGGGTGGGTGGGTGGAGTGGGGGTGGAGGGGTGGGGTATTCCCGGCCCCCAGATTTTAGGCGGGGGCGGGGGCGGGGGCCGGGGGGGGGGAATACGGGATGGGGTGGTAGGGTACGAGGCCGCATGCGCAGATGGAGGTTGGCGGGCTGGCGGGCCACGACGCCGTGGCCCCCGCCGTGACCCCCGCCCACAGCTTTCACTCCCTCGCTCCCTACGTTCATTGCTGTCAGTGCCGCCCTCGCCGCAGGCTGTGCTGGCGCTGTATGCGGGCTGGGCCAGCGCCGACCGGGCGGCCAAGGTGAGGGCGGGGCGAGGGGGGGCAGGGGCTGGGGCGGTGTCTGGGTGCTTGCATGTTGTGAAGACCAGCCGAAGCTAATGCAAAGAGGGACGCAGGCGGGTGCATACGCGAAGGGGGGGGGGGGTGCCGGGCGCGTTGCGTTGCAGCCCTTTCCTGTTGTAGGCCTGGGCTGGGCTGAGCCGGGCTGGGCTGTCCGCCGCCCCTGCCCCATCAGCGCCCGCCGCTCTCCGTTGCTCCACACAATCACTGCCGCTGATGTACCCCGTTTGCCTCGCCCCCGCCGACAGGCCGCCTCTGCCGCCTCCGCCTCCGCCGCCTCCGCGCCCTCCGCGGCCGCGGTGTCGGCTCACCTGACGGGCACGGTGGTGGACGTGGGCGAGGGCGTGACGCACATCATCCCGGTGGTGGACGGCTACGTGCTGGGAGGAGCCATCAAGAGCCTGCCCGTGGCGGGCCGCGCGGTGACGGGCTTCGTGCAGCAGATGCTGCGGTGGGTGCTGCTGGGGGGGGGAGGGGAGAGGGGAGAGGGGAGAGGGGAGAGGGGAGAGGGGAGAGGGGAGAGGGGAGAGGGGAGAGGGGAGAGGGGAGAGGGGAGAGGGGAGAGGGGAGAGGGGAGGGGGAGGGAAGGGCAGGGGAGCGGGGTCGGCGGATGTTGCGGGTGGAGGGCGGATTCCGGGGCCGGGTCCTGGTGCGGGCGCTGTCCGCTGCCGCAACCACACATCACTGGCCCACACATACAACGGTAGCAGCTAGTAGGGCACGAGCTTGGGCTGGTGGTTGCAATCCAACCCACCCCATGCATTCCGTGTCCCACAAGCGCTCAACCCACCCATCCCGCCTCACCCACCCCTTCTATGTACCATCTTTGCAACCCATCCCGCCTCACCCACCCCGCTCCCACCGAACTCACCCACCCACTCTTGCAGCGACCGCGGCGAGCCGGTGCCGCCCGAGATGTCGCTGGAGGTGTGCCGCCGCATCAAGGAGGGCCACTGCTACGTGGCGCCCGACATGCTGAGGGAGTTCGGGCGCTACGACCGCGACCCCGCCAAGTACCTGAGGAGCCTCAGCCTGGCCAACCCGCGCACCGGGCAGGTGGGCGTGCGCGTGGGGTGTGGGGTGTGGGGTGGTGTGGGGGAAGGGTGGTGGAAAGTACCGTACGGTCTGACGGCGGGAGGCGTGGCTCGAGGCAGCGTGGCGGGCGGGCGGTCAACCGGACGGGTTGCGGGGGTTAGCTGGGGCCAGATGAACGCAGCGGTGGTTGCGTACTCGGATGCACACATGCGGCCCCCCTTACCCCCCCTCTCCTCTATCCCGCCTCCCGCTCATCCTCTCCCCTCACGCTCCCCCTCTGCCTCCCGCGCCTACCCGGCTGTCACCCCCACCCCCCACCCCCGGACGCACCATCGGTCATCGGTACGAACGCCTCCACGCCACTACCCTTCTATGCACCATCTTTACAACCCCCAGGACTTCCAGGTGGAGCTGGGCTACGAGCGCTTCCTGGCGCCCGAGGTGTTCTTCAGCCCCGGCATCAGCGGCGTGGCGCCGCCCGGCACACCCTCCCTGGCGCGGGTGAGAGGGGGGCGGGGGAGGGGTGGGGTGGAGGTGGCGAAGGGGATGGCGGAGCCGGAAAGGTTGGGGTAGCCTGTGCCAGCCCGGCAAGCGCACGGCCGCTGCACGGCGGTCGGCAGAGGCGTCGGGTTGACACGTCGACACCCCACCCAACCCAAACGCCCCGCCCCTCCCACCCCTATCAACCCTCCCACACACTCACGCCCGTCTGCAGCCTTCATGTATCCTGTGCCGCTTTCCCAAACATCCTTGCAACCCCTCCACACGCCCTCCCTCCCCACCCCCCTCCCTCCTACCACTCCCTCCCCACGCCCCAGGCGGTTGATGACGTTATCCAGGCCTGCCCCATCGACACGCGCCGCGCGCTGTACGGCAACGTGGTGCTGTCCGGCGGCAGCACCATGTTCAAGAACTTCGGGCGGCGGCTGGCGGCAGACATGACCGCCGCCACCGGCCGCCGGCTGCAGCCGGGAGCCACGGTGCGTGCGGGTTGGGGTTGGGGGTTGGGGTGAGGGTGTGTGTGGGCGGGTGGGGAACGGGAGGGTGGAGGCGGTGGGCTGGTAGTGCACGCACCCCCACACACCCCACGCCCTACCTCCTTGCCAGGCCGCCACTCACACTCAACCATACACGCACACACACACACCCTCACACACCACCCCCACCCCCCACGCACCTCGTGTTTGGCGGGTTTGGTCCATCTTTTTTGTTGTTTAACACACACGCCCACGCGCACACACGCGCACGCGCACACGCCCACAGGCCATCGAGATCGCGGTGCGCAGCCACGCCATGCAGCGCTTCGCGGTGTGGTTCGGCGGCTCGCTCATGGCCTGCGACCCCGCCTTCGGCTCCGTGTGCCACACGCGGGAGCAGTACCAGGAGTACGGGCCCAGGTGCGGCGTGGGTGGGGCGGGGTGGGGCGGGGCAGGGCGGGGTGGGCGAGGCTTTAGGGAGAGGCCCTGGTATGCCCGCGCGTGTGTATGGCATACACACGGCCGCGCCCGCGCGCTGCGTCGCGCACACGCGCTCGCCTCACCCGTGGTCCCTGCGCTCCCGCCGTCCCTCCCCTGCCGCCAGCATCTGCCGGACCAACTACGTCTTCCGAGACGCATGACCCCGTCGCCGCCGCCGCCGCCGCCGCCGGCGCTGCCGCTGCCGCCATTGCTAGCACGGCGTGGCAGCAAGCAGGGGCGGCTGCTGGCAGGATGGCCACCCTTCAAGGTGTGACAGGGACAGGGACAGGGGCGGAGGGATGCGGCGGCGTTCGGACCCCACCGCAGCCAAGCCGCCCGAGCCGCGTGGTGCGGGCACGTGGGCACGTGGTGGGCACCACCGGCGGAGCAATGCGCCGCGGCAGCAAAGGCTCGCTTCAGCAAGTCGAGCGGGAATGCTCCCGTCGGTTGGCGTGTCGGAACGGCCGCTCGTCAGGTGACGCACACACCTTTGCCGCGAACCGTGCTGGCTTCTAGGACTCCTGGTTGAATTGGCAGTTGTGCCGCTGTGCGCCCGCACGTAGCGTTCCTTGTTTTGGGCGCGCGCGTATCGAGCGGTGCCTGCGCTTCTCGTGAGCTTCACGCGAGCGTCCGCGAAGCTCCGGGCGCGCTGCCTCCGCTTGCGCCTTCAGCGCGGGGGCTGCACAGACGTGCGCACGCTGTGTTGTGTCGTTGGTGCGCAGAATGCGGGCGTGTTGGGCGGTGGCGCGTAAGCGCTTGGCGCGCGTTGCGTCCGCGCACCACCCTCGCGAATTGCATCTGTTAGATAATAAGCGGCGCATATTGCATGTGTGTGAAGCCTGCGGAACCGCTTGAGCGCGACGCCTGAAAAAGTACGGAGGCTGGTCGAGTGGGGCGCGGCACGCACGCGTGAAGGTGGCGAGCAGGAGTCGGAGGCTGACGGTGCGTTTTCAGGCGAACGGCCCCGGAGTCCGGTACGTGGGGTGTACCCGTGTGCGAGTGAAGAGTGCCGTCATGCTGTTTGGGCGAACGCGAAGGAGCAACGGGCGAGGGTCGTGTTGGGTGTCGCAGCCTTGGCGGGAGGATGGCGTGGATGGATGGACGCAGGATGTCGTGTTTCGCGCAGCGCCTGGTCCCGCTGGCGCTATAATGGACCCATGGTATGGCATCCCATCATGTTTGTGTTGCCATACCTGCGTACTGTGTGGGCGCGGCTTTTAAGTTTGAGGCCTGGACGAGCGTGCCGGGGTTGGCGAGAAGGACGCGTGGCTTGCCGACGGGGAGCCCAGGCGCGCGTGCCGCTTTGCGGGAGATGTAAATCGTGTGTATGGTTACTGATTTGTAAGTGATTAACGCAGGGGACTGCGCTCGGGGAGTGCGCTCGACTCTGTCTTGTTGGACTCCGGTACACATTTGGGACGAGAGGGCCGCATTCCGGGCGCGCTTTGCACCCGATCCTGGCCGCTGGGTTGAGGCGATAAATATTAATCATGTGTATTCAAATTACAATTTAGTCACTGCTTGGCCAAAGGACGACGTCGGCAGGACCGCGGAGGGCCGCGGGAGGCGGGGGGCCCACGCGAGAAGCCCGCTCGCGAGCGAGCGCCGGGTCGATCCGCTTGAGGCGCGCGCATAAAAGGCGTACAGGATCAACATACATTCACCAATAGAGTCCGCAAACAAAGAATAACAGGCCTACTCGCACAAGTTGTCAGGCAAATTTCGGCATAACAGCTCGTGACACGGGTGTTCGAAGGCTCTGCAGTTTTGCTTTAGGATACATCGCACATCTGACTATCAACCGCGTATTGGGCGGCGCGATGCTGCCTAAAGGTGAGTTCTGTGAGTCTGCGCAAGCAAGCGCCGCGCATGTCGGGCCCACATGCGAGCCTACGCCAGCGCGCGCCTGCGTCCAGTCCACTGGCCATCAGTTTCAATCACTAAAGGGCTGACATGCTCGCCGCACCTCGCAGGATGGCGATCGGGGGCCGCGTGCCTGGCGGCCGCCCTGGCGTGTGCTGTGCTCATTACGCCGCGCGGCGCTACCGCCGACACGGTGACGCTGCAGGCGGGCAAGACGCTGCCCGACTGGACGGCGGGCGGCGCCCCGACCTACTACAACCACACCTTTGAGACCTCCATCACCACCCAGTACATTGACACCTGGAACAACCAGAACGGCATCACGGTGAGCGGTGCTGTCACCCCAAGGCCCGCGCATTACCTGCATTTCTGGGGAAGGAAGTCGAAGCGGCCAGGCATACCCCCAGTAGGCCCCTCTTCACCCACGTTTCAAGCCTTCCCCTCCCCTCCACTCCCCACCTCCCCGCCCGATATCAATAAATATACAGTACTTCTGGGGCTCGGCCGCGGACGCCGACTACGCCTTCGGCCTGGCGGACGCCAATCCCTACAACCCGGCGGAGAAGTACCGCACCCTCATCCGCTTCCACCGCCTCAGCCGCCACGTGCCGGCCGGCGCCGCCGTCACCGCCGCCGAGCTGACGCTCACCTTCATCAACTACGGCGGCGCCGGCGGCGACGCCGCGGTGGCCATCGAGGGCTGCTTCATGACCCGCGCCTGGGCCTACTCCAACGGTGCGTGCGCGTGCGGGGCGGGCGGGCGGCGGCCGCCAGTGCGGTGCAGAAGTGCCCCAGGGTGGTGGCAGTGGTGGTAGTGGTGGTAGTGGTGGTGGTGGTGGTGGTGGTGGTGGTGGTGGTGGTGGTGGTGGTGGTGGTGGTGGTGGTGGTGGTGGTGGTGGTGGTGGTGGTGGTGGTGGTGGTGGTGGTGGTGGTGGTGGTGGTGGTGGTGGCGGCGCGGCACGGCACGGTTGGGTGTGCGTGCGTGCGTGAGTAGGATACCTGGACACGCGTACCACCCATGGAGCCCCTCCATCTCCATGACCTCCCCTCCCCTGCCATATGCCGACCCCATCCAGCCCCCTCAAGTCCAATCACCGTACCCTGCTGCCCGCTACCCACATGCACATACACCAGCGCCTGAACCACCCCCCATCACCCCTCCCAACCACCCATGCACGCACGCCACCCGCACTCCACAGAGAATCCGTACAAGGGCACGGGCTGGCGCTACTCCCGCTACGACTTCCCCACCTCCGCCTCCGTGCCCTGGACCCAGCCCGGCGCCTGGGCGGACTGCTCGCCCGCCGCGTCCATCTCCTTCGTGCTGCCCGCCAACGGCGCGTACGGCTACGTGAGTCAGACCATCCCGCTGCCGCCCGCCATCGTGGCGGCCTGGATCGCCAACAACGGCGCCGCCAACTACGGCATGCTGTTCAGGTGTGGACGCGACCTTTTGCGGCATGCGTGCTTTTGATTCGCATTCGCATTCGCATTCGCATTCGCATTCGCATTCGCATTCGCATTCGCATTCGCATTCGCATTCGCATTCGCATTCGCATTCGCATTCGCATTCGCGCGTCATGTGCGCGCTTTTGAGTCGTCATGAGTCATGCCTCGCAACTGCTCGCCCCCGTTACACCCATGCCCACACCCCTGCCCACACCTGCAGCACCCGCCAACACCCCTTCTCCACACCACACACTTTCTTTGGGTTCTGAAATGAACTACTCCTCCCCCATCCCACCCCACGACCGGCAACATCACGGCAACGACCTGTCAACATCATCTTATCTTAATTAATCATGCATGGAACCCCACCCCCTCCACACACGCGCACGCGCAGGGCCACCAACGGCTCTGTGTCGCTCATCACCAGCCAGTGGCGCAAGGACTCGCCCGCGCTGCGCCGCCCCGCGCTGTCCGTCACCTACTCCACCGACCCCGCCACGCCGCAGCCGACGCCCCTGACCGGCGCGCCCCTGGCCATCACCACCATCCCCCGGACCTGGTGGGTGCAAATGTGCTTTGCTTTGCTTGGTGGTCACCACCCGCCAGTACCGTGGTCCAGCCCTCCATTCGCTCGGCACTCAGACGCGCCGCCCGTACCTAACACACCGCGCGCCTACCCAGTGGCCGGCAGCAATGCCCGGCATCCTCTCAGCACTCGGCGTGCATACACGCTAGCGAACACACAAGGACACACACAACCACACCTACCATGCTATCTCTAACACACATTTCCGCGCGCGCACTCTCTCTTCCACATGCAGGTGGGTGGACCCCGCCGGCAGCGACGAGGCCAACAGCGGCCACCCCGACTGCGCCTTCAAGAGCCCCGCCAAGGCGCTGTTCGAGGCTTGGCCCGGCGACAAAATCTATATGAGGTGGGGCACGGCTGACTCGGGCCGGCGGTGGGGGTTTATTAACTTGTTACTTGTTACGTGCGGCACCAGCTTCCATCCCTTGCCGCTTACTCCTCGGCTCGCCCCCTTAACGCACTGCCCGTCACCACCCCCAACCAACACACACGCACACAGGAGCGGCGTGTACCCGGGCTCGCTGCAGGTGACCCGCCCCCGCATCACGCTACAGTCCGCGCCCGGGCACTGGGCAGTGGTGGCGCTGCCTCGCGACGACCCCCAGAGCGCCGTCAACGTCATCACGCTGCGGCCCGGCGCCGACGGCGGCGTGCTTCGCGACTTTGAGATCACCGGCGGCTTCTACTACGGTGAGTGCGTGCGTGCGTGCGTGGCCTGACGCGCCGTGCTGCTAGCTATCGCAAACCCCGATCGTGCGGTTGAGCGTGCATCGCCTGCACCTGTGCACTTACTTTCGTCCTGTCGCGCCACCTGCCTACCGTACTCGCGTTTCCTTGCAATCTGTCTGCCTACCGCCCTCGCCCGCTATGCTTCCTCATCTTTCCCGCCGCCTCCCTCCCTGTCCCTCCGCTGCGCACCCCCCACCCCCCACCCCCTCTCCACAGGCGTGATGTTCTTCACCAGCTGGGAGAACTACGGCCCCATGTCGGACCGCGTGGCGCTGGGCGCCGCGCCCAGCGGCTGGACCCTGACCAACCTGAGGTGCGGCCTGCTGTTGGCGCCTGTAGCCGGGCGAGCAATGATCGCGAGGTGCTGCAGAGACGTGTGCGTGCTGCACGAGTGCGGCTTGTCGATTACCTCTGTTAGTTGCTGAGCAACCCTACCGCAACTCGATAAGAGCATACTCATTGGAACATCTTTCGCTCTCTGTCTTCACACCTTCCATGCATGCAGGATCCACGACACGGGCAGCAGCGGCGTGAAGCTGACCATGAAGGCGACCAACAACACCTTTGCCGGCCTGGAGGTGTTCAACACGGGCGCGCGGCTGCGGCTGGGCGGCCACGGCATCGAGGCGGTGCAGGCCTACGACATCGCCGTGCGGGACTGCTGCTTCCATGGTGCGTGCGTGCGTGCGTGCGTGGGGTGCGTAGGTGCGTGGGATGCGTGCGTGCGTGGGGTGCAAGTGTGGGCCTCTCGCGTTCGTGC
Source organism: Chlamydomonas incerta (assembly GCA_016834605.1). NCBI lineage: Eukaryota > Viridiplantae > Chlorophyta > Chlorophyceae > Chlamydomonadales > Chlamydomonadaceae > Chlamydomonas > Chlamydomonas incerta. The sequence continues at coordinate 403,285 of JAEHOC010000017.1, read as the reverse complement.
ATAGCGCTGGGTTGCTCTTCGCGTTCTCCGCGCGCGGTAAAACACGGCGTTCACCACTCGCACGCCCCAATCACCGCTGCCCGGCGTCCCGTTACCCAGCCACCACGCCCCTCAACGCCCCCCTCCCCACATCCACCACCCACCCACACCCAACCCCCACACCCAACCCCACATCCAACCTCAACACACACACGCGTGCCCTCACAGACATCCCCGGCGCCGCGGTGCACCTGGCGGGCGGCACCGCGCGGGCGCTGCTGGAGCGCAATTTCGTGACCCGCACCAACTTCGGCTTCAACCTGGGCTTTGCCACCGACTACGAGTAGTGAGTCGTCGGGTGTGCGATCCGCCGAATCCACGTGTGCTCTGTACAGCAGCAAACCAACCAGGTCTCCAGCCCCTACTGCCTGCCTGCCCCGCCCGGGCCCGCCCCTTGCCACTGCCCGGCCCGCCACCCCTGCTGCTAAACGTTTTGTCGCACCTTGCACCTTGCAGCATGGACCCCATCCACAACCCGGCCCTGTACGAGTCCATAAACGCCACGGCCCGCAACAACATCATCGCGTCCACCAACAACGCTGGCATCAACGTATGGGCCTCGCTCGGCGCTCTCCTGGCGCACAACACCATCTGGCAGGCCGCCGAGGGAGGCCAGTCGGCGGTGCTGGTCAACTCTTACTCCCACGACTACACGCCCTCCGGGCCCGTGCTCACCAGCTGCAGCCGCCTGACGCTGTGGGGCAACCTGCTGGTGAAGTCCACCACGGCGCGCGCCGGGCCCGTGTTCCAGATCCGGGTCGGCGGCCTGGATCCCAACAGCCCGCTGGTGATGGGCGCCAACCTCTACTACGACCAGGACGGCGTGGGCCCGGTGCGTGTGTGCGTGTGTCTGTCTTTCGGTTTCTCTTTGCGCGCGCGAGTGCGTGTGTGTGTGTGTGTGCACCTCCAATTTGGGTGCCGTTTCTCCTGTTGCTGTGTTTCCGCTCCCCTTGTGCGCACCTCCGCAATGCCCCCACAGCCAATCCACTACCCCACCCCAACCCGTGCCCTTGCCATTACTTGCCCTCCCGTCCCTCCCCCCTCACCCCCAACCCCAGGTGCCCTTCATCTGGGGCAACGGCGCCATGCTGGAGGACGAGCGCGCCGGCGGCCTGGCCTTTGTGGGCAACGCCACCGGCTGGGCGCGGCACTGCGCCGTCGCGCTGGCGCAGCCCGCCACCAGCGACCTCAACAGCCTCGAAGCCGACCCCCGCCTAGACGCCGCCTTCTCTCCGATGGCTTGCAGCCCCTCGTGCGGCCGCGCGCCGGCGGTGCTGCCCTCCGGCCTGGCGGCGGTGGCCGATGATTTCCACGGCCGCAGCCGCGGCGGCGCGGCGGCGTACGACGCGGGCGCGGTACAGGCGGGCGCGGCGGGCGCCGCCAAGGCCATGCCGCCGGTGCCGGCGGGCCTGGCGGCGGCGCCGGCGCCGTTCATGGGCATCGGCCCCGGCCCCGTGTACGACAAGCAGGTGGGTGGGCTTTCCCCCTCTGCGCCTCTCTCTCTCTCACTCATTCACTCTCATTCCCTCACTCTCTCTCTCAGTCACACACTCACTCGCCGCGCCTCCATCCATCCATGCCCTCCTTCCCTCCGCAGTGGCCGTACGACTTCTGGAGCACCCGGGTGTGCAGGGACCTGGTGGTGGACGCTGTGGCCGGCAGCGACTGGCAGTCCTGGTCCAAGAAAAGCAACTACGGCCCCTTCAAGACCGTGGGCAAGGTGGGCGCGCATGTTCTGCTCCCTGCTGCGCATGTGCCCCGCCATGCCCCCGCATTCTGGTGCGCTTGCTATGCTCGCTGTTGCCCATGCGCCCCCGACGGCGCGCCGACCTCGCCCGTCTACACTCTTCGACCCGAAACGCAAGAGTTATACCATTACCCTGTATTGCCGCAAACTGCACCTGCCTGTCCCTTGTCTACTTTAGCTTGGGTTAGATTGGGCTGGTGTTTACAACCCCCCGACACACGCACAGGCCCTGGAGCTGATCAACCAGTGCGACCGCATCCTGCTGCGCGCCGGCCAGAACCACGTCGGCGGCTTCGGCATCTACCGCCCCAACGTCACCATCACCACCCACCCCGCCGACGCGCCCGCGCGGGCCGTGGTGACCTGCCCGCTCGCCACCGGCGCCACGCCCTGCATCCGCACCGGCGAGGGGCTGTACGGCGGCGCCGCCGCCGTACGCCTTACCAACTTCAACATCGTGATGGCTGCGGGCACGACTGGATCCTGCATCCACTTCAACGAGGGCGCGGGATCCGGATCCAGCGCCTACTGGGCCTTCTACCTCGCCTCCACCGGCAAGGCCGCGGCCGCGCCCACGCACAGCGTAATCTCCGACATGTCGCTCACGGCCTGCGGCCTGCACGGCATCAAGCTGAGCACCTTTGTGCGCCGCGTACGCATGGAGGGGCTTGCCATCAGCCACCCCAAGGGCGCCGGAATCGAGGTGCGCGGCGGCAGTGACCTGGTCATCGCGCGCAACGTCATCACCGGCGCGGTGGACACGGCGGTGCGGCTGGGCGGCGGCGCGCGCAATGTGGTGGTGGAGCGCAACCTGATCAAGTGAGTAGCACGTAGTGATGGCGGCGGTGGTGGCGATGAGCGGATGGGGTGGGCTGCTGGGGTGGGGCTGATGGATGGGGTGCCTGATGCGCAACTCAGAGCTCCGCGCGGCCTGCTGTGCGCCGCGCCCCACCTCGAGCCGCATCCCCACCACCAAGCAAAGTGGCAACCCACACGTCACAATACACGCCACACCCCAACACACGTGTGCCTCCCACTCACCATGCTGACACGCACACACACAGGGACTTCGGCGGCCGCGGCATCCTGCTGGGCTCCGACAACACCGAGGTCGCCTACATGGATGTGGATTGGGCGCTGTACGGCAGCACCCCCGGCTCCTGGCACGACAACATCAACACGCTGTGAGTGCCGTTCGTTACGTGATGATGCCGCCGTACGGTGTACGGAATTGCACACTCTCACCCGCCCGTCACCTCGCTCTCTCTCCCCACCCGCGTTACCCGCTGCTAGTAGCTGGCTAGCCAGCTCGCCACCGCACACCTTCCTGGCATCGTCGGCGGTGGTGCCTTGAGCAATCTAATAAGCAACCGTTCCCGCACTTCCGCACTCCCACCATCACTGCCACTGCCGCCAGGGTGCGCAACAACATTATCCACGGCGGCGCCGGCGCGGGCATCGCCTTCTACAGCGCCCGCGACGCGGTGGTGGTCCACAACACGCTGCTGGGCGTGGCGGCCACCATGCAGGTAGGTGCGCTGCTGCTGCGGGCGCGCCGGGCATTGTCCGGACCCACTACTAGCTCGGCACGGCTCCCCTTCTACCCCTTCGCCTCCCTTTCCCGGCATACCTCCCTTTCTTGGCATACCTCCCTTTCCCCTCACCACGCTGTCCACCACTTGATTGTCGCACGTTCTTGGTGCGGGAGATGGCTGACTAGCGGACCGGCTGACTGACTGACGGGGTCGCTGGCTTACTGACTGCGCATGCCACAGGCGGGTGTGCTGCTCAACGTGTCGCCCAAGCAGCTGGGCCCCACCTGGGAGACCGGCGCGCCCAACACCAACATCACCTTCAAGAACAACGTGGTGCGTTGCCGGGCACTGCCGGGCCCCTCGCTACGCAGGTTTCATGTGCCTATCACACTTGCCCTGGTGCCGCTAAGCTAGGCTGGGTTCCGCTTGGGCTGCTGGTGTTCACACACCCCCGCCCCCACCCACCCACCGCCTCAGGTGACGCTGGGCGGCGACGCCACGGCCACCCTGATGGTGGAGTCGCGCCTGATGCAGGGCAGCACCTACAACCGCCAGCTGTCCCTCAACCCCCCCGCCGGCACCTGCCCGGCCCGCCGCCTCGCCTCCGCCTCCTACTCTTCCAGCGGCTCCTCCCGCCGGCTGCTCCGTGCCACTGCTACTGCCGCCGCAGCCGGCGCAAGCGGTGCTACAGCCGGTGGCAGCAGCCTGCAGCAGCAGCGGCGCCGGCTGCTGTCCACCGGCCTGCCCTTCGCCAAGGCCATGCAGGACGCGCCCGGCGAGCAGGGCCGCAACGCCGACGGCTCCTGCCCGCTCTACCCCGCCACGCACGCCTGGCACCAGGACGTCTCCTCGCTCCCAGTGCACCCCAACTCCAAATCCATCAAGCTTAATATCGGCGGCAGCGGCGGCCACCTGCACGCCGACTTCGGCGGCGGCTCCGGCTCCGGCGCCAACCGCATCTACTACGGCATCCCGTACGTGGTTGTCGACAGCTCGAAGCCCAACGGCCCGGTCCTTACCCAGATCAAGATCGGGCCGTCCGGCTACCCCGCCGAGTCTGACGTCAGCGCCGCCGGCTGGCCCATCCCGCCCACCGCCCCGGTCGAGGGAGCCTACCCCAACTGCCCGCCCGCCAGCTGCGGCGGCGACCGCCACATCCTGGTCCTGGACAACGCCACCTGCCTGCTGACGGAGGCGTGGAGGGCCGTGCCGCCCTCGCTCACCGGCACCGGTGCCTGGCAGGTGCGTGCGTCCATGCGCGCGTCTATCTTGTGTGTGTTATCCCTGCGTGCTTTACTTGTGCGCGATACCTCCTCGCCCACCCTCAGTCGCTTGCGAGCCCGCGTTGCCTTGCAGCAGCTTGACGCACACGCACACGCACACGCCATGACACCTTGCCTGCACCCCGCCCCGCCCCCCGCCCCCTCAGGCTGACATCGTGGCCCGTTTCAACGTGTCCCGCGACCGCCTGGAGCGCCCGCTGGGCTGGTCCTCGGCCGACGCCGCCGGCCTGGCCATCCTGCCTGGCCTGGTGCGGTACGATGAGATTGTCAAGGGCTCCATCGGTGAGTGCAGTTCGTTCCACCGAACATGATTGTTGCGTCTATCTTGGTGCGTGGAGCTTACCTGGGCGAGTGTGTTGTGCCTTTCACACTGTACAGCAGCACGATTCTATCCCGCCCACAACTGACCTCGCTCCCTAACACTCCCTTACTTGCAACTCACCCACCGCCCGCGCGCAGACCACGCCATCCGCTTCACCGGCCCCAACTCGCGCGCCGCCTACGCGCCGCCCGCCTCCCACTTCGCCGCCACCTCCAGCTCCCCCGACGCGCCCTGGATGGGCATGCGCGTGCGCCTGAACTCCACCTTTGACTGCTCGCCGCTGAAGCGCGCCGCGCGCATCTTCTGCGTGGCGCTCCAGAAGTACGGCGCCGTCTTTGCGGACAACGGCTCGCCCTGGTACTTCTCGGGTGCGTGAATGGGTGGGCGTGGGCGTGGGCGTGTAGGGCGTGGACGGGCGGGCTAGACGCACGGGCATTGCAACACACGGGATTACAAAATGCGCGCGCGAAAGCAGCCCCGGATGTGTGCTGTGAAGCCACGCGGGCGCTATTTCACGTTCGCAGCGCGCACGCTCAGTCGCGCGCACACACTTTACGCCGCACGCACGCCGCACGCACGCACGTGCGCACAGGCGAGGCCACCGCCAACTGGGAGACCAGCGGCGTGCTGTCGGAGCTGTACGACATCTCCACCATCCCCTCCGCCTTCATGGAGGTTTTGGACACCGGCTGCCTGTGCCTGGACGCGGGCTGCACCATCTCCGAGTGCGGCGGCGTGCCGGGCGTGGACCCCGCCGGCCTGCCCGTCTACCCCGCCGTCACCGCGCCCGCCTCCGCCAACATGCACTTCGCCAACAACATCTACTACAAGCCCGGCAGCCCTGCGGCGGCGCGCTACGTGGACCGGGCCGTGCCGCCCTTCGACGCCGGCTACGATGGCGGCCTGGCGGGCTGGCAGGCGGCGGGCTATGAGGCGGCCAGCAGCAAGGGCGGCGCGGACCCCGCGATTGACCCCGCGAATGGGTACAAGCCCGCGGCCGGGAGCCCGGCGGTGGGCTCGGTCCCGGTGCTGGTGGCGGCGACGGAGGATTTCAACGGCGCGGCGCGCGGCGCGCCCGGCGGCGTCACGGACGCCGGCGCCGTGCTGGCTTAAATATGCCGCCGCCAGCATGCATGCTTGCGTGGGCTGGCGCGGCACGTGCAAGCAAGCAAGCGTGCAATTCATGAGCACCGCGGGCCGCCGCCGTGGGCGCTGGACTCAACATGCAATCATGGAGACACATAATGCCATGCGGATTGTGGAGCCCATGCAGAGGGTCATAAGCCAGAAGGATTTTGTTTTGTACATACGCTTAGCATGTGTTGGCCGCTTCGGCTACACGCCACACGCATACGCCACACGTGCATATGCATATGCATGTGCAACTGATAATAAGAGGATCACGCACATGAGGAAGGTGGGCTTTATCCTGGAGATTGGCCGGACCTCGTTAATTCATGACACGGCGGATTGATCCAATGCGCCTATACGTATACATCAAACACACCACTCCTTCTTCCCCTTAGTTTATTGCGATGACAGTTCATGTCCCCACATCTCATTCACACGCGGTCACGCACTGCGATGATGCACATTCATTGGTTCAAATGTTGTCATAGGATCCCGGCACGCCCTGAGTTTGCTGGATTTTGGAGACTCGCGTACTGTGTCACTGCTTTTTGCGTCGTGTTGCGGTGCAACATCCATCTCAATACTGCCCGGGACTCAGGGCATCATTGTGTCATACATCTCATGTACATACGCGCCACGCACCATATGGAGTCCCAGCCGTGGTAAGAACGGATGCGCACGGCCGCGATGATTTGAGGGCCGCTGTCAGGTAGTGACGTTTGGTAGTGACATACGGTAATTGGACCGGGCCAGCCGGGCGCATTTCACTTGGCTGCTGCGAGCATTGACGGACGTGTCGGTTACGTGCCTGCTGCTCCTTCAATCCAGCCCTACCCCCACCGGAGGACGTTTGGCAACGGAAACTGCTGACACCGCATTACTGAAATGCTTTCTAAACGCATCCATCCAAAGGAACCTGCCGCTGTCAGTTGATGATGTCAATTGCACGCCCATGTTGCACCGGATGCTGGCAGCGCTGGCAAGGGTGCTGGACAGCTGTCACGAATCACGACGAGGGGATGCCGCGTGTGTGTGTTTTGGTTGACTTCACCGCCGGTGCTTCCCCTGCTGCGTCGTCCGACGCAGTCGTTGTCTCTTGGCTAGCTGCCTGTCAGTGCTGTTGCTTACGGAGTGCACGTCTTCGGCTTGCTTGCGCGACACGGACCGGGGTGCATCCCGCGGGTGTACCCCGTGGATGCAACCCTGCTCCGCGTGCCGTGGCCAGCTAGTGCGGCACTATCGCATGCTTGTCTGGGGCTTCGTTTGCCCCGCTGATAGCGGACAACCGGACAGAGTCTGTGCGTGTGACAGCTCCCCCCACCAACCTGTAACATGCATGCGGTACTCGGCTGCGTTTCCAGTCCCGATCCCATTACTTTGCTTGGTGTTCATTGAACCGCGGATCCGCCTAGCACTCCGGAGGGCAACAGTCCCTGCCGCACATGCATCAGCGCGTGTGCGAGCGAAATGCCCCGGACGTATGCTGCGCATGCGCCGAAATCGTGAGGGGATGCTGCAAGTGAGGGCTGCATAGTGTATGGACCGTCTATCGCACGGGGGCGCAGCCAAAGCGCGCGGAAGGAAAGGACGGCGGGAGGACGGGGATCACGCGCTGTCAGCGGGAGATGATTGGCGCGGAAGACACGCCCCGCCCGCCACGCCGCGTTTCTTGTCACTGTCAGAGCTTCTCACTTGATAAGTAGAAGCTAGATAAACATGATAGTTGTGAAAGGCACCAGAGGCACTAAGGTCCGCTGGTAGCGGGAACAGCTGCGGGCCCAAAGCTTACCAGCCGCTTCCCCAGAATTGTGATTCTGTCACTAGCTAAGATTGAGACAAATCAATGCAGCTGATAATCTATGAGGGCGTCAACCCAAACGTCGCGCGAGCGATTTGCGGTCTGTTTGAGAACCCTGCTGGATCTGACTGTGTTTTGCGCTTTCAAATAAGCAACCACAATGGGGGAACGCCAGTCGCGAAGAGGAGGCGTGTGGAGGACGGAGGCGACGTCTGTCGCGAGCTGCCCGCGCACTCGTTCGTCCTGGAGAATGCTTCGGACTTCTTCAAGGTCAAGGTGAGTCTCTAGGCTGATACCCTGGGGGCGAGACCGCGACTAGTCGGCCGTGCGTTACGGGATTCCGCCACCACTGCCGGCAGCCCACGCTGCAAAACCATCCAGAGCACCAGTGCACGGCCGAACCTGCACGCACGTGACACACGCTGGCTGGCCCTTGCAGCTGTCCACCGATGTGGGGCGCGCGGGCGACGCCGTCGGCGCAAGCCCCTCCCAGCGCCGCCTGCCTTCGGCGGCGGGCCTGCTGGCGCTGCAACCCGGGAGCGCCCACGACACAAGCTGCGGCCACAGTCAGCAAAGCCAGCCTCCAACCATAATCGTGCCGGTGGAGAATCAGGAGGAGGCGGCAGCGGCGCGGGCGGTCGTGGCCTTCTGCTACACCGGCCATGTGAGCCTGCCGCCAGCCGGCGGCGTGCGGGCGATGCTGCAGGTGCTGCGGCAGGGCGCGTACCTGCAGGTCCCCGGCTGCGAGATGGCGGCGCTGGATGCGCTGACGGAGCTGCTGAAGCGGAGTGTGGTGCGGAACAAGGCGGGGCCGGGCAGCGCAGCGGCGGCGGCGGCAGCACGAGGACCGGGGTCGGCCGCGGCGGCGTCTGCGCGCTGCGCGGCGGGGCCTGCGGCGGCTGCGCATGCCGAAGCTGCGGCTGAGCCGGCAGCAGCCGCGGAAGCAGCAGCAGCGGAGGCACGGCTGCTGCCGGCGCCGATCGAGTTCTTTGCGTGCAGCGACCTGTGGCTCAACGCCGACACGGCCAGCGACGACGTGTACGAGCGCTTCCAGGAGCTGGAGGAGCTGGCGGCGGAGCGCATGGTGGAGCACTTTGGTGACGCACTGAACGTGCGTGTTCGTGTGTTTAAAATGTGTGTGCAGAAGTGCGGGGCCTGTGATCTGCCACAGAAACGGCTGTAGCCTTCCTTGCGATCTTGTGCCAGCGCATGCAAACCCCAACTGAACTAGCGGCACGTACAACCGTTTTTCCTCCGGCCATTGCCGCTCTCGACACTTTCGCGCCGCCAGGTGTTTAACGACGACGAGCTGTTTGAGCAGTTCATGGCGCTGCCGGCCGCCAGCGTGGTGGCGGTGCTGTCGTGCAGCCGTTTCGGCGCTGACTGCGAGAACACCATCCTGCACCTGCTGGCGCGGTGCGTGTGCTTGTGCGCGTGTGCTTGTGCGCGTGTGCTTGTGCGCCTGAGTGTGCATGTGCGCGTGTGCGCGTGCGCATTTGCGTGTGCGTCTGAGTGTGCTCTGAGTGTGTGTGTGTGCGTGCGCTTATGCGCGGGTGCCTTCGCGTGTGCGTGGGCTTTAGAGGGCTTGGGGAGGCTTGAGAGGACAGCATGGATGCGTTGTGGACAGTGCAGGACCCAGCACCCGCGTGAATGCTCCCGGGCGTTGCGCAGGTGGATGGGCGACAACCATGACGCGGTGGATGCCGCTGACCGCGAGCGGCTGTGCCGCTGCGTGCGGCTGGTGCATCTGACGCCCACCTACCTCCACGCCTTCCTTCCCGCCCTTGCCGCCGACCACCAGTCCGCGGCGGCAGCGGCAGCGGCAGCGGCAGCGGCAGCGGCAGGAGCAGGCGCTGGGACTGCGGCTGCGAGAGCTGGGGCTGCGGCGGCGGGTGCAGAGGCAGAGGCTGCGGTCGCGGCGGGGCGGCACAGCAGGCCGGCCGGCGCAGATGCAGCTGAGGCTGAGCTTGAGGCTGACGCCGCCGGCAGCAGCTGCACCACCACCAGCACAAGCAGCAGCGGCGCGCCGCCGCTCGGGTGGTTCCCCATCACGCCGCCGGAGGCTTCCTTTATCGCCAACCTCGCAGCGGCACGCAGCGAGCAGGAGCGCCAGGCGCTGCTTGCCGCTGGCGTCCGCCGCTTCGGCGTTGCGAGCCTGGGATCGGGCTGGTACGCCGCCGCCCGCCGGCACCAATGCCTGGGCCCAAACGCCGGGCGGTCGTACGACTGGTCAATCTTGCGGTCGGACCTGGAGGAGGAGCTGGAGGGCAAGCGGCCGGGGGAGGGGTTCCTGGTGGAGTCTCGGGACGAGGTGGCGGCACGCGGGCTCGTGTGGGTGCCGTACATCAAGGGCAAGGTGGGCGAGCAGTGCGCCGCGCTGTTCCTGCGCGCGGCGCTGCCCGCCGCCTTCGAGGCGCCGGGCTCGGCGCTCAGCGAGGAAGCCACGCCGGCCGTGATCCCGCTGGACGCGGAGCTGAGCGTGCAGCGGGTGGCGGGTTGGGAGGATGACCCGCTGGTGGTGCCGCGCGGGCCGGCGGCGCGGGCGCGGCCGCCGAGGGACGTGCAGCTGCGGTTCTGGGCGGATGTGGACGTGTGGGTGCTGGGCAAGGGCCGGGGGCACAATGCGCTGCCGCTGCGCGTGCCGCCGGCGCGCGCTGCGGTGCGCGTGGCGGGGCTGGCAGGGGTGGGGAGGAGCGGCGGCGCTGGGGGCGCGTTGGGAGGCATGGGCGCGGGTGCGGGCGTGGGTGCGGGCATGGGTGTGGTGGCTGGGGATGGAGCTGGCGGTCGGGGTGGGAGTGAGGTTGCCGAGGAGGAGGGTGCGTTGGCTGCCTGGGGCGAGTACTTGCATGATGGTGCCATCCGGGGCACCTTCACAATCCTGCCGCCGTCGGACATTGTGTGATGATCGTTGGACGGTCTTCACGGTGCAAGGTGCTGGGGACCAGGCTGGTTGCATGCGTGTAGAGGTTGCTTGGCAAACAGCCAAGCAGCAAACGCCGAATGTGAGAGGAGGCAGCGTCGACAACGCAGGTTGGCAGTTGTGTTACGGTCTTGTGGACAGCATGAGTGTGGAGGTTGCTTTGCAAACATCAAAGCAAACGCTGAATGTGAGAAGTATTTCGTGCGGAGAGCGGAAAAAGCAGGCTGGCGGGTGTGTCATGGACAGCATTTGATGTTGGGTACTGGGTTTTGCGACGGCTTTTGCGTGATGGATGGGGAATTGTGGCGACTGCAATCCTGGTTGGCTGGCGATGATGATCTATTGACATTTTACAGACCGGCTACCAGGGCCACGCACGAACTGGTCACGTGCCACTGCATGTAAAATGCCCTCTGCCGGGAAGCCACGCGGGGCCATGTCGCCGTGGCCGATCACGTCCAAACCAGCAGTGGACAACCACCAGTCCACCACTGACCAGCAACCTACTTGTGGAGTCCTCCCTGCCCGGCCCCCTTGCACCCTCCACCCTTCCAATCTTCGTCGGCGGTTCTCCATTCCTGCCTTTTCAAGTCCCCACACTCCCGACGATCGTTCAGCAGCTGCAGCTGCTCCCAGCACAGCTGCTCCCATCCAGAGATCCAGTGATCACGCAACGCAAATCACGCAAGCGCTCACGAGCACAGCAGCGCGTCCACGCGGCCGGCCACCGCCAGGCCGTAGTTGCGCTGCACCGCCGCCCAGTCCACCAGCCCCACCCAGGCCGACAGGTAGGCCGGCCGCACGTTGCGGTAGCGCAGGTAGTCTGTGTGTGTGTGCGGGGGGTGGGGAGGGCAATGCGGAGTTGAAACAGCAGGGGCGTGGCGTTGGCAAGGCGGGTGTCAAAGCAGGTCAACAGCGCGCGGCGGTGCCGTGGGCTCTAGGCAAGTTAAAGGGCAGCGCGAGGCGAAGTCTACAGCGTGAGCCTCTAAGGCTTGCTGGTCGTAATCATTGGGCGACGAGACACACGCGCGCACACACGTGACACCGGCTCACATGCGTGCTCCCACACATCCACGCCCAGGATGGGGATGCCGCGCCGGGCGGGGTCGGTCACATAGCCCTCCATCAGCGGGTTGTCCTGTGTGTGTAGGGGGGGGGAGGTAAATACCAGCCCAACCCAACCAACGCGTGTGCATATGCATAAGAGCGAGGAGGAGAGCGGGGGGTAGTTCCTTCCAGAACCCAAAGGGGACGCAAGCAAGCACGGGGTGGCAGGTGGTGGCGGTACGTGTGAGTCACAGCCACTGAAGCCCGGTGCGTGCCGGCAGGGCTGCTGCATGCATGCACGTGCTGCAGCGTGCTGGCACGGCGTCGCGGCGCGGGAGGTATGTACCTGGTTGGGGCTGGGCACGACCGCCAGCTCGAAGCCGCTGCCGGATGCCTGCGGCCGCACCACCAGCCACGCCCAGCCCGAGCCGAACACGGCGGCCCCGGTGGCACGGAGCGAGTCCAGCAGCGCGGTGGTGTTACCCCACTTGGCGGCGATGGCGGCCTGCGTGTGCGTGGACCGTGCGTGTGCGCATGACGATGATGCGCGTGGTCGTATGATGTTGACAAGGGGGGCAATAAAAAAGGGGGGTCTTATGTAAGGGCGCCACAGACCGACGTGGCGGGTTTGCTGGCCCAACCCCCATGCCGCACCTTGAGGGAGGGCACGCCCGCAGCGGGCGCGGCGTCCGTGAGGACGATGGCGGGGTTGGAGGAGTTGTAGGTGGTCATGATGCTGCGGCAGGGAGGCGGGTGGCGGGTGGAGTGGGGAAGAAGGCGATGAGATGGGCACCCCCTGCGAACGCAGGTGCTGTCGTGCTGCTAAACAATGTGCATGGGCCCTCAGCTCCGGCGCCGCTCCGAGGCGGGGCTCAGGCCTCAGCCCCGCCGCTGACCGCACCCTCCCGCGAAGGCATGACACGCCGGCGGGCTGCCGGCACCCACTCACCGCCAGAAGTGGGCGTGGTTCCACAGGCTGCCGGCGTTGTTGCGCAGGGCAGTGCTGTCGTTGGCGGCAATCGCGTGCTTGCGGTTGAAGCGCTTGGTGCCGACCTGCGCGCGGGGCGCCGCAGCATGCATGCTGACGTCAGCGACACGTACCGCGCAGCCGTACACAAGCATTTGGCAGTTGACAGTTGGCACGGCATGGCGTGCCGCGCCCCCCACCTGGCTGACGATCTCTGACAGAGACAGGTCACGGAGCGACGGGTAGCGCGCCAACACGCCGTTCACTGCCGTGACGGCCGCCTGTGCAGTGCGGCGGGGAGCGGCAGCGTAAATTTGGGGGCAAGGCAGGCGGGGATACACACGTGCGGGTGTGGCACAGTGAGTGCAAGCGATACCGGTACATGCCGCGGCGATTGCGGCGGTCCCGCCTGATGAGCGCGTGTGTGGCCCCGCCCTGTAGCAGCCACCACCGCATGTGCGCTCATGCCAGTGCCCCCTCGCTCCCACATGCCCCAGAGGCCGCGACAACACATAGAGGGTGTGGCGGCCTGGCGGGGCGCCCCATGTGGCACCGAGGCTGCCGCACCGCCAGCGCGGCCCATGTGCGGAGCCACCATCCGGCCCACCCTGCTGCCCTGACCGCGGCGCCTGAAGCTTACCCCGACGTGTCGCTGGGAGTGCAAGAACATGGTCTGAGGGATTGGAAGGGTGGGGATGATTACGAGCTCAGCGCAAGGGACGCGGGGCATGAATGCTCGAGAAGTCACAAAGCAAGGAGTCATTGCCCCCCTTTACAGGGCTATTACGCTGCTCCGTGCCCGCCCCCACCTCCGCTACACATTCCCACAACGATCCCAGATGCACCCCTGGCCAACTTTTGCGTCACACGGCCCAAACCCAACACGCGCTGAGCAGGCACCGGCTGTGCCGTGCACCCTGCGCCCACCCTGCTTCCCACCCCGCGTCCCACCCCCACACCTCGTTGTCGATAGCCGGCAGGTAGGCATCATAAGGCAGCGGCAGTCCGGGAATCGCGTAGGTGCCGTTCGCCTTCAGCTGGCACTCGACAGGGTAGGGAGTCCTGCGCACGCACGCAACATAACACGGAGTTTTAAAGGGTCTGATGTCGGTCAAGGCAGGCTGGCGTAGTCGAGTGCAGGAGGCCGAGACCAACCGCCCGGAGTTTGCTAGCGCAGAGCCAACTGCTTGGGAGAGTTGCAGCAATCTATCCTCGATTCATCAAACTGGTTCTGGCAACTGGAATTCGCTTCCCCTCTTGCCGCGAGGTGTGGCCAGTTTGCATCGTGGCAAGCGCGCGTCCTTGACCGGGCGGCCCTTTAGTGCAAGTTGCCGCTTACCTCTTTGAGGAGCTCGCACCGATGGCACACACCAGCAACGCGGCCGCTAACAGCGCCGCGGCCCGAGCTTGGCTGGCCATTGCTGTTCTGACTTCGCTCTCGAGCAGTTAGCGAGGGGGACCAGTTCCGTGCTTATCTGAACAAATTTATGGTGTTGACAACGGTCGAGTTATCTATACACGTCTTCATGGCGAGGCCAAAGGGATTCGTCGGTCAAGTTACAGCACGCCACGTTCGCCACTTTCGCCCAACCGCTCAGGTTCGCCGCACATTCCCGACCGTCACGCGAGCCCAAATTTCCACTCCTGCAGTTCTTCGGCACCCCCGCATATACCCGAGACCCGTCATGAATGACACGTTGCAGCGAATGGGACGATCCCACCAAAAAGTGCGCGCTGGGCACGCGCATTAGGTCCCACACGCACGCAACCTCCACACTTTCCACACGCACATAACCGTAACTGTGTGAAGATGAATTCCCATCTGCAAGCGCAAGCAAGCTCATGTGCATTTATGTATATGCTTGCGCACCTGCGTGAAATTGTGAGACGTGTTCTTGCTCCCGAATTAGGACTCTGGCCGTCGTGGGGTTGCGTGTCACGCTACGCAGCACAAAAAGTGCCAACGAAAGCCATGCCCCCCCCGCCCACTGCATTCCCAAGCACAAACACTCAGCCCCTCACGCGGAAGCGGCCCGACCTAGCACCCAAACCCGAAGCATCCGCGTGATTTCGAGTTGTCCTCGTCATCACTGTCCACATACGCCGCCGCCCGCCGGCCCGCACCGCCGCCGGCCCCGGCACGTGGCGCCGCGCCGTTTGCCTTTGCCACGGCGGCCGCCGCCGTCGCTGCCGCCGCGGTCGCCTCGTCGGCTCGCCTCTTCGTCTCCGCAAGCTCCGCCTACAATCCAAGCAGGAGAGCGGTGTGCGGTGTGAGCAGCCGTCGCCATCGGGGGACCTCGCCTTCGCCCTACACGTTAACGGGCGTCCTTGCCCGCCCGTATTTTACTCCCCAATCTAAGCACTCCCGAAGGCCTGAACCCCTCCTCCTGGCCTATCCCCGATCCCCGCCCGCCCAACCCCGCTCCACCCCACCCTCATTCCTCCCTGATCAAACACTCCGTGCCGCCCCCGCCGCCCCGCACCCTACCTACCCCGGCCCAGTGCCCCCTCTCCCCGCCGGGACCTGTTGGACCGCGCCCATGACGCTGTGCCATTTGCCCAACCCGCGCCCGCGCCCAACCCAAGCCCGCCCCCTACGACTTACGACCTCGGGTGATGCGCACAGCTCGCCCGCGCCCGCCCGCCAGCCGCTTGCGCCTCAGTGACCAGCGCCCCAGGGCATTGCTTCCTTGCAGCCCCGCCGCCCTCCCCCCCGCGCCGCCACCACGCCCACCTGCAGCGTCGCCACCTGCCGCTGCGCCTCTGCGAGCTGCGCGCGCGCCTCCAGCGCCGCGCGCTGCCGCTCCGCCTCCGCCGCCGCCGCGGCGCGCTCCCACAGCTCCGCGCCCAGGCTGGCGTACTGCTGGTGCGTGAAGGCCAGCAGCCGCGGCCAGCGCGCGGCGCCCACGGTGGCGCCCACGACGCCGCCGACGCCCGCCTGCACGGACGCGGCCAGTCCGGGGAAGTCCTGGCCGCCCAGCCGCGCCTCCTGCAGACGCGCATGATGGCATGGGCATTGCGATGAGCCATACGGGCTGTGAGTACGAGCCGTGAGCACAGGCGGATCATGATGGCTAGGGGCAGCAGACGAGGCGGCGGCGGCGGCGGCGCCGCCGCCGATCCGACGTGGCGAGCAAAGCCCTGGGCCTCCCACCCACTCCCTGCGCATCGCCATCGCCGCGGGCCCCTGCAAGCCTGCCCGCTGCAGACGCCGCCAGTCCGCCAAAGCCCGCAGCCCGCAACGCGACACGCCACGCCCCACGCACCGTGTGCAGCCGCGCCGCCAGCTCGCCCAGCTGCCGCTCCAGAGCCTCCGCCGCCGCCGCCAGCCGCCGCTCGCGCACCGCCTCGAAGGCCAGGCCGCAGGCGGCCGCGAAGCGCTGCGCCCAGCGCCGCTGCAGGCCGGGGTCGCCCACGGCCCGCTCCTGGAAGGCCGCCGTGGCGGCGGCCAGGGCGCGCTGCGGGCCGGGTAGGTGGGCGGGTGGGGAGGGTGGTTGGCTGGTGCAGCGGCAAGGGGATGGGCCAGGCAGGCAGGCAGGCAGGCAGGCAGGCAGGCAGGCAGGCAGGCAGGCAGGCGCGCGGGCAGGCGTTCGGCAGCGGGACCACAGTAGAGCCAGCAGGGTGGGCGAGTCGAGGCGAGGTGAGGTTCGCCTCCGGCGTGCCTTGTCAATCTGGCCCCAGGCAGTGCACCCGCTCTCCGCCTCCCATAACCACCAGTCCACCACCCGACACCCTCCCACCCGCCAACGCCCGTACCTGGTGCTCCTTCTCCAGCAGCTGCTCGTCGGCGGGCGTGTTGGGGTCGAAGGTGGCGCGGTAGGCGTCCTCGGCCGCGTAGCAGGCGGCGCGGCACTCGCCCTCCGCCACACTCTGGGGACACGTAGGGTGGCGTGGGAGGGGGGTTGGAGGGGGCAGGCCGCGTTGGGGGCACACGAGCTGGAGCTGGGGGTGAAGACGCGCGGCTGAGAGGCCTGTGCAGGGCGTGCGGTACCCGCGTTCCCCGTGTTTCCCAACCGCCAGCATCCCCAGTGCAGTCCAGGCCGCCGCCCCCACCCCTGTCACCCCTGCGCCCCCACGCACATGCCAGGCGGTGTGTATGGTGGGCACCGCGCCGGTGTTGATGGCCTTGACGTAAGCCTGCGCCAGCCCCGCCAGCAGCGGCCCGCTCAGCAGCTGCGTGCCCAGGCGCTTGGGCTGCGCGCGCGCGAAGATGGCGGCCGTGAGCTTGGACACGCCCTGCAGGCGGCGCAGGTGGGGACGTGGGGAAGGTGGTGGGGGTGGGTTGGGGATATAGGGTTGGGGATATAGGGTTCGGGCTGGGGTTGGGGCTGGGGTTGGCATGATGCACGGAGATGGGGCTGGCTCATGGTGCAGATGGGGTTGCACCACCCGGCCACCCAGCACACAGGCACACACGCCCACCCACCCACCTCCACGAACTCGGGCCGCAGCTGCTCCTCCGGCAGCGTGTCCAGCCGCCGCAGTGCCGCCTCGTCCGATACGGGCCGCACCAGCGTCACGCACTCGCGCTCCTTGAACAGGCACTTGATGGACTCGCGGATCTGGCGGTAAGGGGGTCGGTGTGCGTGTGAATGTGGTGAGCCCGGCGTCCAGGCGGAAGTGCGAGTGCCGGCGGCGTCAAAAGCTTGGCGCGTGTTTTTTGCTGGGCCCCTGAGCGCCAGCGCCGCCCACCGCACGCCACCCGTGGCCACAAATCCCAGCAACTGCTCCGCGACCCACCCAGTCCCACCCAACCCCCCCATCCAATCTCCCCACTCAGTCCCCACCCAACCCTACCACCCAACTTCCCAGCCACCCAATCCCCCCACCCAACCTCCTCAACCACCCCACCCCCGCTCCGCCCCCTCACCCCTCACCATGTTCTTGGCCTCCACCGCCGGCCCGCTGCCGGCCGTGGGCATCAGCGCCGTCTCCAGGTAGTCGCGCGGCGATTGCTGCGCGCGGGTGGTGTTGGTATTGGTATTGGGGGTTAGGGGGGGACAGCACAGCACAGGGGCGGCACAGCCGTCGGGATGGGGCGCCGCATGTGGCGTGTGCGCCCACGTGCGCCCGGCAATCGTGCGCGCCCCACCATCACTATCCACGGAATCCATGTACCCCGCACCCTTTCCCGCCGCCATCCCCCCGGTTGGGCATGATCGCCCCACCGTAGTACCAGACCTGGACATCGGCCCCCGATGCGCTTGTTCATGGGTCCACATGGTCGTTTTGGATTTGGAGTAAACTGAACCCTTCCCCCCCTTTTTCCCCCACCCACCCCACCCCCCACCTTGACGCCGTGCTCGCCCTCCAGGTCGTAGTAGAAGTCGCGCAGCAGCCACATGAAGCTGGGCGTGAACTCGGACAGCGAGGACACCTCCTGCAGCATGGCGCCGCCGGCGGCGCCGTCGGAGCTGGCGCCGTGCTGGACCGGCGAGGGCGCTGCGGGCAGGGTAATTGTGTGTGTGGGGGGTCATTTCAGGAAGTGTGCCACCACACCATTCGCGCGAACGGCAGCCCAACCTCCCAGTTTCATTTGGGTCGATTTCCACCGCCCCCCTCCGCCCCCCGCCGCCCTGAGCTCGCCTTCGGGGCCTTTGCCTTTCCCCTTCTTCTTCTCCGTCTTGTCGCCCTCCGCTGCGGGCGCCGCCTCCGCTGCTGCTCCGCCGTTGCTCGCCGCCGCCGCCGCCGCCGAGCCGTGCACCCGGATGCGGCGCGTGAGCTCCGTCACCAGCGCCAGCCGGTCCAGGGCCGCCTCGTCGATACCGCCCATCTGTGCGGCGATCAGGGGGCTGTGAATAGCCAGCCCAAGATAAACCAACCTAACTGGGGACGGGGGCAAGTGATGGTGACGGTGCCCGCCTCCGCGTCCGTGGGCTCGCGACGAAGGCTTGCTCCCGCAGCTCCACCGCGCACCGCTCCCGCCCTGGCACCCGTTGCTCCGCTCCTTCCGCTCCTGCTGCGGCCCCTTCTTTACGCCCCTTATACACAGCACGCCCGGCCCCCGCCCCCGCCCCCGCCTCCGCTCCCGTGTCCGCCCCCGCCCCCTCGCCCCCGCCCCCGCCCCCGCCCCCGCCCTCGCCCTCGCCCCCGCCCCAATCTCCGCCCCCGCGCCGCACCTGGTTGAACACGAACAGGCTGGACAGCAGCACCGCCAGACTGAACAGCGACACGCCGTCCTGCGTGGTCTGTGCGCAGCGCGGCAGCCGGCGGGGAGGGAGGGAGGGGCGCCGGGAGGGAGGGCAGGGGAGGGCAGGGGGTTAGGGAGGGAGGGAGCGGGCCGCCAGGGGGTTGAGGACCAGGGCGGGGCGGGGCGGGGCGGCGCGCAACAGGCCGACGCCGGTGCAGCGTGCGGTGCAGGCCCACTGGACTGCTGGACAGCGGCTGCCGTATCCAGACTGCCGGCACCACCAAGGCCCATTTCTCCCCCCGCCCCCGCCCGCCCCGCCACCCCGCACCTGGTTGTAGGCGTCAATGCCCTCCGTGTCCAGAAGCACCTGCGGCGTGCAGCGGCCGAGGAGGCGGGGGGCGGGTTCCATGCATGATGCAGGGGCAGGGGCTGCGTGCTGTGTGCAGGGCCAGGGGCTATGCGCTGTGTGCCTGGCAGCGCCGCGACCCAGGGCTCCCTCCGCACACCCGCAGCCTGGATCGCTACGGCCGGTTCCGCGCCGGTCGACTGCAACCCAATCCGAGATCCCGGCATCATTCACCACCCGTCGTTCGCCAGACCCCACACGCGGCTTCCACACACGAACGGGCCCACACCCACACCCACGTGCACACGTGCACACGCAAGCAACTCCAGCGCTTTTCCGGGCGGGCTGCTTCGTTCCATCTCTTTAACGCCCCCCCCCCTCCCACCCACGCACCCCACCCACCCACCCACCCACCCACCCACCCACCCACCAGGTAGTAGTTGCTGCCGTCCAGGGCGGTGCGCCGCAGCGGCTGCGACCACATCCACAGGCCTGCGGCGGCGGGGGCCGGCAGGCAGGTTTTGCGGCGCCTCAGGCGCCGGTCGGGGCCGCCACCGGCGCAACCGGGTTGCCTGCTGCCAGCAGGTCACACCCCTGACAGGCACGCTGACCGTCTGGAGCTCCCGCCGCCCCGCCGCCCCGCCGCACCCAGCGACCACTCATGCAGTCCGACGGCAAGGGGGGGGGCTTGCGACCACCAGCCCAAGTGAAACCGAACCTAATCAAACGGCGCGCAGCAGGCTCACCCATCCCGTACGCACGGACCCACGTCACCCACCCTTCGTGCATGGGCGATAGCTGCTGGCGACTTCGAACCCGGCCGCGCCGGCCGCGCCCAGCAGCTTGTTGAGGATGTAGGACTTGCCTGCGCGTGAGTGAGTGGCACGCAGGCGAGTCACAGGTGTTTGAATGTGGGACACGCCTGCTACTTGCTACATGGGCTCCCGCGCAGAGCTGCGTGCGGTGTACGAGCTACCGGAGACGTCTACCGGAGACGTCTACCGGAGACGTCTGAGCCGGGGGTTGGATGGCGGTTGCGAGGTCGTGCGGCTGTCGTGGCGCGCCAGGGTGCGGCGAACGCACCACCTGGCGCCAGCTTCCGTCGCACACAGCGATGTTCACGACGGCGCCCGGCGTGCAACCCTTGCAGCAGGAGGCGCGCATACCTGTTCTCGCTCTCCCGCACACAGCGACGACCGCGATGGGCGCCTTTATCCGCTTCAGCACGTCGAGCGCCTGCTCGCCAATCGTCCAGTTCCCCTCGCTGTGCGCGATGAGCTGCAGGGGCTCTCCTCTTGACGTTGGAGCATCGCCCCGAGTCTCCTCGTCGCTGCCTCCGCGGCCCGTTGGCGCCATGCTGGGCGAAATGTTCGGCGCTTGCGTTGGACCGTCAATGGAAGCTCACAAATTGCATCGCGCGGCAGTGGCTTGATATGATGTTTCGCTATGTTTATCCTATATGCAGGTTGTTTGTTCACAGTAGATTGCCTTTATGTGCGGCTATTGGGCAAAGCCGAGTAATACTAGAAGCTTTTGGTTAGAAATGACTGTTTTGCGCGCTGGGCTAGCCACTTCGGTATATTAAATGATGTCTTTATATGATAGCGCTAAGGCACTGCTGGACGGGACCTGTGGAGGTGATGAGCTGTCGCTGCATGGGCGCCGATGGATCCAACGAAACGCTTACTTCTGCTGGCAAAGACCCTGTCCCGGACGCCTCTCCCCTATGACCTCAAACATGTGCGTTGCAACGCGAATATCGCGAGCCTCTATGCTGCATCATGTTCGTCGGCGGGTACGCCGCGCAGGCGGCCACGTCCGCTGCGGGGCCGACTCGTCGCGGTGTCGCTTCTAGGGTTCGTGCCACCTCGTCTTTCCCCACACTGAAGCGTCAGGGTTTAGAATGTAGACTGAAGCTTGGGTTTAGAATGAAGTCTGGGGAAAGCGAGCAAAGCGCATTCAGCTCGGCAAGCGCATCGGAAACGTGAAGCAGGGCGGAAACGTGCTGAGCGGCGATCCTGGTTACGCCGGCAGGCCCCCCAAACACATAACTTAAACACTGTTGATTAAGTATTGATCGCGTCATCTTGGTATTTGCAGCGGCGCGCTAGCGCAAGTCACGACTCTGCGCGCTTTTTATGGCGAGCCCTTCGTTGCTAGGGCAACCTGTAGTCTGATTAGTATTGTTGTGTTAGTGACCATCAGCTTAAGGGTGGCTTAGAAGCACTCGCGCACGAAGTCGTTGAGCAAGTATGCTCAGTCCCATCGCGGCAAGAGCGGTCGGGGGCTCCGGCCGCTTTAGTACAAGCGGCGGCGAGGACATATGGTCAACGTATAGGTCGGCTCACGATGAGGAGCAGCCGGAGGCCACCACGGCGGAGGAGGAGGAGAAGAAGAAGGGGCGTGGCGCGTACCTCCTCACATGCCTGATTGGCTACTCTATGAGCTTCATCGTGTTCGGCTCGCAAGTCAGCATCCTGGGCCCCACCATCGCGGGGCTCGCCGATCGCCTGGGCGTGGAGGAGCCCGACCTCAGCCCGCTGTTTACGGCGCTTGGTGTCAGCTGCATCGTCAGCGGCACGCCCTCGGGGTGGCTGGTAGACCGTGTGCCCACGCACCATGTGCTCATCGGGTCACTAATAATTGAGGTGCGGCGTGGGGCTGAGCTAGGTTTTGGGAAGGGCTAGCCACCCGGGACGCGGCGCACCTGCCACGTGGGCCCCCCTGACAGGATGAAACGGTTGGCGGCGGGCTGGCGGTTTGGCTCCCGAGCCCAACCCCCGCCCATCTCCACCCAGATCGCCGTGACACCGCGCCTGCATTCCCTGGGAAACCTCCAATGCCACCCAACTCCACCCAACTCTACCCAACTCCACCCAACTCCACCCAACTCCACCCAACTCCACCCAACTCGACACACAACCGCGCGCCGCCCTGCAGGCCATCGGCTTCTCGCTGGTGCCGCTCATGCCCAGCGTGTGGTCGCTCACGGCGCTGTACTTCGTGGTGTGCTTCTCCTACAACTTCACCAACTCGGCCGTTTTCACCAGCCTGGCCTGGATGTTCCCCAAGCGGGCCGGCCCCGGCATCAACCTGGTGCTGGCCATGTTTGGGCTGGGGTCCTTCTTCATCCCGCTGGCGGCGCAGGTGGGCGGCCGGCACTGCTGACAGCGGCGGGGCCGGGGTGGGGTGGGGGTGGGGGTAGGCTGGGGGTAGGGGTGGGGGGCGGGGGGCGGCCTGGAGGCCTGGGGTCTGAGGACCTGCCGTGCATGGGTTTGTGTGGAGGGCTGCGCGCGGCGCAGGCGGAAAGCGTGTGCCAGAGGGCAGGAGCAAGGTGCAAGCGAAAAGCAGGGGTCTAAGAAGCGCAGCGCGGGATGATGTGTGGAACGGCGGGACTCCAAGGTCTGTGGTGGATTTCCGGGAGCACGGCGTGCAAGGATGCGGCGGCCGCGGATGTCCCGGACCATCCGCAGCCGCGCAGGAGCTGAAGGCACCCCTGCACCGGCCGCCTGGAACTGACACCCATCCCGAGTGCGCCCCCATTCTGAACAATGTCGGTGCCTTCCGTTGGCTCGTGCGCAGGTGTGCAAGATCTACCTGGGCTCCGCGCTCGCGGTGTTCTACCTGGTGGGCGCCCTGGCCGCCCTCTCCGCCGTGCCCTTCTTCTTCGTCACCTCGCCCACCCGCCCCGCCGCCGCGGCCGGCGGCGGCGGCCACGGCGCGCGGCACCACGCCAGCCGCAGCCTGGAGCTGGTCACGACGGTGGCGGTGGTGGTGCTGGTGTTCTTCACCACGGCGGCGGAGACGGCGATCGGCAACTGGATCTACACCTTCAGCCTACGGGAGGTGGGCGACAGCGACGCGGCGGCGGCGGCGGCCAACAGCGGCTTCTGGGGCGCATTCACGGTCGGCCGTGTCTTCGGGGTGAGTGGGCTTGGGAGTGGCAGTGGCGGGGGCCGGAGGGAGTGGGAGTGAGAGTGGGAGTGATGCGGGGCTGAGAGGGAGGGTCCCTCATGAAGGTGTCACTAGCAGGCCAACCCCAGTCTCCAAAATGCGTCCTGATGGGTTTGGGCATGGAGTGGGGGATGTGGTGGCTGGCGGGGTCTGGAGGTGTCGCTGGCTGGCATGTGGCTGGGGGCGCAAGGTGGACGCGCGAAAGCAAGTGGAGGTCAAGCGCTGCTGGACACTCGGGGCCAGGGGAGTACAAGCGGCGGCCGTTCTAGCCAGCCGCCAGGCGTTGTGGCAGCACCGGGGCATGCACGCATGTGGGGTAGCTGATCCCACCGGGTCCTGAGAGGGCAGGCTCACGGGCTGCACCTGCAGCGCGCAAACCAACATGCAGCACCTATAACACCCCAGGGCCGCCACGGTGTCCCGCACCAGCATGCGGCAATGGCAGGCTCTAGCTCGCTTGCCGACGCCCGCCCGCCCGCCCGCCCAACCGACGCCGCCCCAACATCGCGCCTGCCCGCACCCTCGCGGCCCGCACCCCTGCCAGGCCGCCATCTCCCACGCCACCACCCCGGCGGTGCTGCTGCTGGGCTCCGTCCCCTTCTCCATCCTGGGCTGCGCGCTGCCGCTGTTTGTGGGCCGGGCGCACCTCAGCCGCAGCCTGGTGCTGGCCATGGCGGCGCTCACGGGTGCGTGGGCGGGCGGGGGGGCGCGCGGGTGCTGAGGGGGATGGGCACTGGGGGGGAGGGTAGGGACGACGGGTACGGCACCAGAGCTGCTGGCTAGGGGCCACGGCCGACCGCGGTGAGGCGCACGGCAAGGCCCCGCTCGGCCTGCAGCGCGCGGGCCGGGCCGCGCCAGGGCAGGTGATCGCAGAAATCGACGCCAGACGCCACCATCGGCTTGCGCAATTCCGCAAGCCGCTCCCCACACGCACACCAACAACGTCCTGACCTACTCCACCCCTGCGCTCGCCCCCTGCGTCACGCAGGCCTGGGCAACAGCACCGGCTACGCCAACGCCGTGGCGCTGCTGGAGCGCTATGTGCCCGTGACCGGCTTCATCAACGGCGTGTTCGGCGCGGTGGCGGGCGGCGCCTGCATGGTGGGGCCGGTGCTGGTGGCCATGCTGGCCAAGTACACCAGCCTCAGGTGCGGGCGACAGGGCGGGGGAGGGAGGGGGAGAGGGAGAGGGAGAGGGAGAGGGAGAGGGAGCCGGGGGATGCTGGGTGGCGGCCGGGAGGCGGGGAGGAAGAGATGGGGGCCGGAGGCGGGAACGATGGGCCGAGGCTTGTAGTGCCGTTTGGCAGGCGCGGCAGAAGCATTAGGCGGGCAATTTGGTAGGTGCTGTCCACTCGTCGGTCTCCTCGCCGGCCGGACTCACTACCGCCATCGCGACTCGTTCCTCGTCCTCCTTCCTCCGTTCCCTGACGCGGGCTGCCCGCCATTGTCTCTCGCAGGTACATGTCCATGCCGTGGGTGGGGCTGGTGCTGTACTCGCTGCACCTGCCCGTCATCCTCACCGCCATCACCGCCGGCAACAAGCTGCTCCAACTGCCGCTGGCACCCGAGGAGGAAGCCTTCCTATCCCCCGCCGGGCCTGGCGCAGCGGCGGAGCACGGCGCGGCCAACGGCACGGTTGCGCCAGCGGCAGCCGCGCCGCCGGCCGACGGCGCGGCGGCAAACGGGCACCACTAGGGTGCCACTAGAGAAGGAGCGTTGTGGCGGGCGCCAGGAGCAGCGGCGGCGGCCGACTAGCAGCAGGAGCAGGAGCAGCAGGGGTTGCCTGTGGAATTGAGTGTGCGGGTGCGTGGGTGTATCTCGGTGGAAGTGTTGGACTGTTGGTGCACTGCGGCCGGCGCGGCACATTTGGCTACCGAGAGCGGCACCAGGGGAGTGGCACGCTGGCGCCTCCCCTGAACGTCACGGCTTAATAGAGTCCCCGAGGCAGTACAGGCGGCATGGGCGTTCCTGCAAAGATGAAAGCTTCAACCGACTTTGTTGGCCGGCGCTAAGTCATGACGCTTTAGGGAGTGGCACAGTGACACGCCACGCCAGCAAGCACCCTTGCTATCACGTTGGTGAAGGGGTGCTTCGGAGTATAGACTACAGGCCATGGGTGGAGGGCGAGCTCACAGCAGGGCCAGCGCGTCCCGGTTGCACGGGGATCTCTCATCAGAGTGGCCGGCGCACTAGGATACAACTGAGGCAGGTGGGCCAGGATGGACAGGGCGACAGGCTCGTGCTGGGATGTATGGGCTGGGGACTGGTCCTTTCTTGGTATGACGTGCCTTAGCAGCCGGTATTGAGAAGCTTGAACCTTGTGAAGAATATGGCTTGGGGCCCCAGTGTCCTGCTTGCATTCGGCCCTAGGCCTTACTCCTGTGAAGGACCCCGGAGCTTCAGGTACCCATGCGCGTGAGCAGGGTGCGTGCGGTTGACTGTCCACCCTAGTTACGGGCGCTCTCGTGGTGGGTGGTGGTAGGACCAGGGCATGGGATGAGAGCGGCATGCCCCAATGGCGCTCTCGTGGTGGCTATCACGGCCCGCTGGACGACTGGATGCCGAAGTGCTTTCCCAACGCGAGGTGGATGCACCCTGGTGTACCCGACACGCGGCAGCCCGGGGCGTGCTGAACGGCCTTCAACACGATTTAATGACACTGATCATCTATCGTTAGGACCTGAATGTTGATGTGAGCATGTCCGGATCTGAGATCCAGGTCCCGGATTCAGCGGATGTGGCGCAGCTGGTTAGCGCGTAGGTCTCATATGCAAATATGACCATCAGTCGTGGTGGGATATCCTAAGGTCATGAGTTCGAACCTCATCATCCGCAATGTTTTTGCAAGTGTCGCTGCTCCCTTTCTCCATCGCCGCGGAGCCACTGCAGGAGTGCGTAGAGTGCCATTGAAGGCGGAATGCATAGACGGAGGATGGGTAGACTGACATGCGGGCAATGCTCCTGAGGTCACGTGCCTGAGGTTGGCTGGCGCTGGCATTTGTTTACCAACTCATCCATTCCAGTCCACTCCACGTCGTGAAGCAGAGGTGGCTGAGGCGGGCCATGGGCGAACCCCGAGGCTAGGGCGATCGGGATAGAGAACTGGCGGGTCATGCGGGGGAGGGAGTCATGCGGCGGAGGGAGTCAAAGGGCGTGTGCCGCGCAAACACCTGCAGATAAAGCGACTCACCCGCCCACACCTGAAGCTCACTTCACACGTTCCATTTCCCTATCTATGTAGTCATGTACCCCCGCGCAAACGCCCTGACGTTCAAGCATGCAGTCACAATTTCGTTCAGCCTTTGTAGACTTTGACCTCGACGCAACAATTTCAGAGGCCAGTATCACTGACTTGAAGTATGTAACGAAAGGTGGCTTCGCGCTGGTGCACCACGCCCGCATCATTGCTCAGCCAGTCGCAGTCAAAGGCGAGTTCGAGCTTTCATCGTTGGAGAATCAACAGGGGTCTGGTCCCATGATAAGGCGAGGGACTCGGGCTGAGTATGAGGTCCTCAGGGTCGAGAGTTCAGCGCACACACACATCCATCCCTCGTTACACTCTGCTCGGCGCTGAGACGATGATAGTGTAGCTCCCGTTGAACCATTACATTGATAAGTCAAGTAAACCCGGGACGTCGTTGAGCGCGAGGGAGGCTGCGACGGCCCGCCTTCCAGCTGCGCCGTCCACGGACCCGCAGACACCCAGCGTGCTCTGCTGGCCCTCCGCGCGACCCCGTCGTAACACCTTCCCAACCAGATGTCCTCGCATCCCCCCCACTCCACATGCAGTCCTGAAACCCGAGTTTCACTTCAGGACGCAAAACTACTTGAAGTTCCTGCAGGAGGTGTCCTTCCAGCTGGCGTTGTCCAACACGTGAGTCACCCTGACGGCTGACGTCACGGGGCCTCCTGTTACCGGTACCTCCAGCTGATCATTTCTGCCACCACCAACATCACACAATGACGCTTGCATCTGCACAGGTGCATCGTTCGGGCGCTGGGCTTCTGCTCCATTCCGGTGGGGCGCCTGCTCCAATGCACGCCGCCGGAGCTGCTGGTGCCGGAGCTGGCGGATCGCAAGGGGCTCAAGGGGCTGACTGCGAAGCGGGCCGCGGCGCAGGAGTGGTTCACTGCACGGAAGCTGACCAAGTGCTGGGCGCTGGTGCTGGAGCTGATGCCTGTGAGCGGCCGGGCGGAGGGCTGCGGCGGGGCGGGCGGGCGGCGGGGGCGGGCGGGAGCGCGGGCGCAACAGCCCAGGCTTTAAGCCCTCAAAGGAGCGGAGGCCGGGGCAGCGGGGCGGAGCGCCCGGATGCTTGGTTTTGTCGGGGCAGAGGGAGGGGGTCCGTGAAGTGGAGTCCCCAGCGGTGCTGCTCGCCTCCTCCAGCTGCGTGGCGCCTGCGCTGAAGCGCTGACGGCTCGCTCTTCTCCGACGCGCAGATGGCTCTCCCTGTCCACACGAAACTTTCCTGCTGGCCTGTCCCCTGACCCCATACACTTCCTGCTGGCTGCCCCCACGAAACAGGACGGCAACATGTTTGACCAGGTCATACACGCCAAGGAGACCGCTGCCGCCGCGGCAGTGGCCACGTCCACACCGCCGCGACGGTCCCACAATGGGGCCGCCGCGGGGGCCACGGGGCCGGCAGCGGGAGCGGGGGCTGGGCCGGGCGGCGCCGCGTACAGCGACGCCCAGGCGCTGACGTGGCTGATAGAAGTGGCGGAGGCGATGTCGTACCTTCACAGCCGGCAGCCGCTGCTGATCCACAGGTGAGTGTGCGTGCGGGGTCCGGGCCCCAACCTGCTCGCCTGCCAACAAGGCACGTACCCGTTTGGTTTGGTTTAGCTTGGGCTGGTAAACACAACCCGCATCCCAACCAACCCTACCTCCGCCGCCACTGCACCGCGCCGCACTCCGCCGCCAGGGACCTCAAGCCGGAGAACATCCTGCTGCGGCGCGAGGCGGACGGCGGCCTGCACGCCAAGCTGTCGGACTTCGGGCTCATGGTGGCCATTGACGACGCCGGCAACAAGCTGCCGCTGCCGCAGGTGGGGTAGTGGTTGATTCCGGTGCCGGTGCCGGCAGGGGTGGCGTCGGCTGGTGGTGGTAGGGTGGTGGGGAGATAGGGTGGTGGTGGTAGTGGTGGTGGTGGTGATGGTGGTGGTGGTGGTCGTGGTGGGTTGTGAATATCAGCCCAAACTAAACCAAACCAAACCAACGCGAGTGCATATGGTGGGGTGGGGGAGTGGGGCGGTGCAGGGAATAGAAGGCGTGGAGGGGCAGCTTGTGGTGGTTTGTGTGTGTGTGTGTGGTTCACTCCAGGCCCAAACACAACCATCGCTGACCCGTGGGCGGAGGTGCTGGCGAGGGCTCGTGCCTGGGCTTAACAATGTCCGCCGTTGTCCGTGCCTTTGCACGCAGATCCTGAGGGCACCGGGGCAGGACGCCAGCGCGCTGCTCACACCACACGCTTCTCCGCTCAGAGCCGCTGCTGCCGTCCCGAACGCGGCGGCACTGGCGGCCGTGCCCGGCGGCGCCGCCGGGAACGGCTACGTGCATGCCTCCAACGCCGTCGCGGGCGGCGCCATGGCCGGCGGCGCGTACGGCGCGTGGACGGGCGGCGCGGGCGTGGGGCTGACGCAGCAGCAGCGCGCGGGGGTGCAGCTGAAGGGCCGCACCTCGATCTCCGCAAAGTCGTTGTTTCCCAGCGGCGCCGCCGCCGCCTCGGGCGCAATGGTGGCGCCGCACCCTGGCGACACCGCCGCGGTCGCGCACGCGGGCGCGGCGCTGGGGCAAGGGCCCGCCGCCGTGGCGGCGGCGCAGCATGGGCCGGGGAAATTGACGGCGGCGCCCGGCGGCGCGACGGCCACCAACACCACCTCGCCGTCGCGGCTGTCGGAGACGGGGTCAGCAGCGGTGAGCACTGCGCTCGCCACAGCCTCTCAGTTGCGCGGGGGGGGGGGAGTGTTGTGAACACCTGCGCAAGGGAGTGCCGCAACCAACCGGCCGGCCGGGCGTGTGGGTGGGGCTGGGGTGCTGCATTTGGACGCCTCTGGCCGCAACTATCAGCCCGCTTACATCCCAGCCTATATGGCCGGGGCTCCCCCGCTCCTTGCGACCCGCGCGGCACCTCCCCCTCTCCGCTCCTCTGTCCTCATCTGCTCTCCGCAATGCCTCAACAACGCTGAGTTGACCCTCCTCTCCTGCCTGCCTGCCTGCGTGCCTGCCAGGTGAGCCTGGAGCAGCTGAACGGGCTGCTGCGGGCGGGCAAGGCGCACACGGACTTCATGCCCGACATGTACCAGATGAACTTCCGGCTCACCAGTGAGTGGAGTGGGGCGGAGTGGGATGGAGCAGAGTGGAGTGGAGTGGGGTGCTTGATGGAGCGGGATGGAGTGGAGTGGAGTGCGGGGGAACAGGGGCGACTGGGCAGGGGGACAGGGCACCGGCGGGCCGGCGCGGGACGTGGGCGCACATCCCTTTTGAGCAGCCCCCAGATGTACGTGTTGGCACATGCCCTTTAATGGACCAAACACTCCTACACGATGCATACGACGACAAGTCCGGTATTTCATCATCACGCAACACGTTGTCCCAAGCCGGCTGGACCCATCTTTCAGCTGGCCCGGCAGCGCCGCCAT
Organism: Chlamydomonas incerta; assembly: GCA_016834605.1. NCBI lineage: Eukaryota > Viridiplantae > Chlorophyta > Chlorophyceae > Chlamydomonadales > Chlamydomonadaceae > Chlamydomonas > Chlamydomonas incerta. The sequence continues at coordinate 373,428 of JAEHOC010000017.1, read as the reverse complement.
CGTCCGTGGCCCCATAGACCATTGTCAATCCACTCCCCACCCACCGTCGACTCCTTACATTCGCAACCACCGCGCACACACACGTTGCCACTCCCTGCAGCCCAGTGCGGCAGCATCTGCTACATGCCGCCGGAGGTGGCGCGCGAGCAGCCCTACAACCAGAAGGCCGACGGTGCGTGCGTGGATCGTACAGCGGTACTGCGGGAAAGGGGGCAGCAGTCCATGGGGCCACATGCAGCCCTGCTTGTCTGCTTGGCCCGCCTGGCCGTTGCGCGGCGCTGGCCCCGCCACACTTGCGATCACAACCAGCACCCATCCAACAGCCGCGTGCGCCGCCTGCAGCTCACACGCTCTCCCCCTCCCTCTCTCCCCCCCTCGCTCGCTCACCTGCTGCCTGCCTGTCCTCCTCGCAGTCTTCTCATTCGCCTGCATCATGTACGAGGTGCTCACGCGCACGCTGCTCAGCGAGGGCATCGCGCCGAACGACGCGGACGCGGCCATGGAGTATGTGGGGCGGGTGGCGTGGAGCGGCTGGCGGCCGGACCTGCCGCCCGCGATGCCCAAGGACCTGCGGCTGCTGATATCGCTGTGCTGGCACCGGGTGCGGGCGGGGCGGGGGGCGGGGCGGGGCGGGGCGCGGCGCAGCGCGGCGGCAGGGGCACGGCAGGGCAGGGCAGGGCGGGGCAGGGCACGTGCGGAGCGGGTGGCGGAGGAGGCGGCCAAGTGCGCGCATGGGCAGAGCCGGTGCGCTCGCCGCCGCTCGTGGCAGCAAGCCGGAAGACGTTGGCTAGGTGCTGGGAGGGAACGACGGTAGTAAACGCCATGCTGACCCCTTGCTCCTGCCGCCCGTCTTTCCGCCGCCTGCACAGGAGCCGCGGCTGCGGCCCAACTTCCCGACCATCACCGCCCGGCTGCGGGAGCTAATGATGGCGGCGTGCATGCCGTACGTGCCGTACCCCATGCAGCCCATGCAGCCCATGCTAGCAGCAGCGCCGGGCACGGCGGGGCTCGGGGCGATGGCGGGGGCCGGCGGAGGCGGCGGCACGCCTGGCATGGCTGGGCTGGGGCTGCCGCCGCGGCCGCAGAGCGCGACGCCTTCCCAGCCCCTGCTCCCACAGCAGCAGCTGCAGCAGCAGCAGGTGGGCTCGCAGTCGGGCTCGCAGCCGCACTCGCGAGCGGGGTCGCAGCCGCAACCCGGCTTCGTGGTGTCGGCCACGTCGCAGCACGCGGCCACGACTTCCAACATTGTTGGGTTTCTGCAGGACCAGCCCGGCGGAGCCGCAGCAGGTGCCGCAGGCGCCGCAGGCGTAGCGGGCACGGGTGCTCCTGCCGCGGGCGCGGCTGCTGCTGCCAGCGGGGGGCTGACGCCAACGCAGCAGAAGATCCAGGCGCTGCAGGCCGAACTCGCCAAGATGCAGGCGCTCGCGGCGGCGCGCGCCAGCGCCGCCAGCGCCACCGGCACCGCCGCCGGCCGCGTCTCGGCTTCCGGCAGCAGCTCGACCGTGCCGGCCGCGCTGCCCCCCCTGGCGTCCCCGATCGGGCGCGTGCCCAGCCCCGGCCCAGGGGCAGCCGCCGGCTCCGGCCCCGTGCCCAAGTCGCCCACGGTGCCTGTACAGCAGCCGGGCTGGGCGTCCGGCGACTTCCCAAGCGCAGCAGCGGCGCCAGCGGGCGCCTCGGGTGCCAACGCACGCAGGGCGTCGCTGCCGGCAATGATGCTGACGACGATGCCGGAGATGGGCGAAGCCAAGGCATTTGAGGCGTCCATGCCCGCGGGGGCCGGCGCGGCGGGGAACGGGCGCATGAGCGATTTCGGCGCTGGGGGCGGCGGCGGGCTAGTACCGGTAGCCGGCGGCGGCCTGGGTGGCGCCGGGTTCGGGGCCTGTCTTGACGTCAGCACCAACTTCAGCATCATGTCGGGGGACGCGCCGCTGGGCACTGCCGCCTGGAACCGGTCCTCGGCGCCGCAGATGGCGGCGGCGGGCCTGCACGGCGGCGCGCCCAACCCCATGTACGGCGGATACGGCGCCAGCGGCGCGTTGGTGGCAGCGGCGGGCGCAAGCCGGGCTGGCGGCAGCAACCACAGCCAAGCGCAGACCGCGGGCCAGAGTGGCGGCAGGGGAGACTCGGCCACGGCGGGAGCCGCCGGCTTCGTGCATAAGAGTGATGCAAGTAGTGCGGGGGAGCTGTCGGCCGGGGCTGGTGCTGCTGCTGCTGCTGCTGCTGCTGCTGCTGCTGCTGCTCCCAGGCAGGCTGCTGCCAGGAACCAGGACGCCGGTTGCATAGCGTGCGTCATCTCCTAGCTTGTAAGCGGGGGGGGGGGGCAAGATGTCCACATGAATGGTTGAGGGTTAAGTGTGCAATGGGCAAAGCTGCATGGCAGTAGCTAAGAGTAGGCGAAGCATCATTCATGAGCTGGTGCGTGGTGGAACGGTATGGAACACACGGAATTGCGGACTTCTATTGCGCAGTGAACTGCAATAAGGAAGGTAGCGGCGGCGCGGCCGCAGGAAGCGTTTACGCCTCAGGGCGGTGCTGATGCTGGAGCTGGGACTGGTGCGCTGCATGTGCGTGCCTCGAGGTCACACACGCATTGTGTGACTGTTAGCGGTATGCACGGTAGCCTGACAGGTGTTTCGAATGCCCCCATCGGGACGCACCAGATTCACAATGAGAGGGTATGGCTGTTGGTGTGGTCGAAGCGGACGAACTACTCGCGGCGCTGGGCCCCATAGGTAATGCGGACCCGCCGTATTGTTTTGGAAGTGTGATTTGATTTTGTCCATGCGGGGGAGGCAGGGAACGTAGTATGGCAAGGCGTGCGATGCGACTCGAGCAGGCCTACTTGCAGCCCCCAGAACGAACCCAGGGGAGCTACCGGCAGGTCCACAAGGCGCCCGGCGTCACTGGAGCGAGCGAAGTAAGTGCTGGGGCACACGGCCAGAGACGTAGTTATAGTATCAGGTTGTTGCAGCCTGCTGCTGCTGTTTTGCAGCGTGCGTGGAGAGGCGTGTGGCTCATACCCTGATGCGGCGCGAAGCGCACTGCAGGCATGCAACACGATCCACGACACGAATCCACTCAACCGAGTTTCACCCAGCACAGCCTTCTCCACTGGTTCCTCGGGGAAACTGTAAGGTGTGCCGTGTGGGTTCGCGGGCGTGCGCGGTGGTGGGGAGGGAGAGGGGGAGAGGGTACTTGCCTCGAGAAAGTTGCATGGTTTTGAGGGCCATTCAGGCGAGCTCGATGGCACAGTAGAGCAAACGGGGCAAGTTGGCCGTTCAGGTGAGCGACAGTGCTTATTTCGCTCATAGCACCTTTATTTGAGGCTGCGGCGGTGGCCGTGGTCCGGCCCGGCAGGTCACAGGTCGACCCACTGTGCGGCAGTAGCGGCAGTAGTATTTGGGGGCAGGCAGGGTAGTTCGACAGGCGGTGTACGTACCTGCTTGGGGGCAGGCCACACAGTGTCGTCCAACGGGCGGGCCATCCACCACTACCGCGCGCTGCCTACCTGTGTGTGTGGTTACAGAGTGGTGCGCACGTTCTTGCGTGCCTTCCTGCTGCGTGTAAACCGGAGGCCCGGGCCGGGGTGACCCTTATAACGCCAGTGCATGATTGTCCTATTTATTGTTCTCCCCTTGCAAGGGGGACTTCCCTACTTCTATGCTCCCAGATGGAGCTGAGTAATGCAGCTAACTTGACAGGCTCAGATTTCAGCATCACTTCGCGCATGTTTAGGCTAAAGTCTAGGCCACTGCACGCTCGTAACTCGGTGTAGGCAGCACATTGCATCAGGACGTGGTGCTCATCCTCCACCTCATTGGCCGTACACAGTGGGCACGTCCTCTCCTCCCTAGGCCTCTCCCAGGCACGGTTCGCGGTGATTGGCCAGCAACATAAACGGAATCTCATCAAAAGCTTATGCTGTGCAACCGGTATGAATGCTCTACTGTGTTCGTGCAGGGTCGGCGGCGCGGACCCTAGTGCGCTTAGCCCCATCCAATGCTTGTGTTTGCACATGTGTATGCCGGGTTGCTTGCCGTCTGAAGGGAATGCGTGCGGGTCCGCTACCAGCCTCTAGAGGCTCTAGAGGGAGATCTCGTGCTCCCACGCCCTCGTCAAATGGCCCCTGAAGGTAGATAAGATAGGTCCATCGGGTAGGACCGTGCTTGCCCTCCACTCCTCTCTGGACTCGTGTGTGCCTGGCCAATGCCACGCGTCGACACCCTGTGCCGCCACAAAACGGAACAGCCGCGCGCACCACCCGTCTCCCATTGGATTCGCCCATGCCTCCCGTGCCTCGTCGACTAGTGCATCAAAAGCCAGACTTCTGTTTTGCGCGGAAATCCTATTGTAAAAACCCAAACATTGTTTGGCTATGAAAAAGTGCAGCGGCAGTTGGGCCAGCTCCGCAAACAGGAGACGGTGTGACGGTTTGGCTGCTCCCACTGTCTGTCGCATGTATTGGACCTGCAGCTTTACGGCCTCGTCACGCAAACATGCCTCAAATGCGCCCTGTGCTAGGTTGTTCCTGTCATTCCTCCTGGGTGGCGGTCCTCCGTCTAGCATCTCTACTAGCACGTCGGGACCCCATACCTCACATCCGTAGGCAAGGATGGATCGGATTTGCACGTCGAAACACCTCATGCGAATATCTGGTGCGAAAATGCGTAAACGGTTCAATCTAGTGTTAAGCCCACACATGGCTCTCCTTGCTGACTCGCAGAGTGTCTCCCTGCAGCTGACGAAGGCCCTACCCGGACCGTACACTAGTCCAAGATAGCGCGCCTTGTCCACCGCAGGGATGGGCTGCCCTGCTAGCTTTAAACCCTGGCATCCGCTGCCTACCTAATCTGCGACCTTCTCCCTCGGCCCCGCCCCGCCCCGCCCGCCAGTCAAAGTCGCCGCGCCCCACCCGCACGCACCGAGCGGCCTGCGCCATCATTCAATAATGGTCCCGCCTTCGCCTCGCCGTTTAATGAGTTTGGACGGTGTCGTGGATGGTGGAGCGTATGGATGGGCCGCAATGGGCACGGTTTACGGAATATGCCTCGCGCTGCACATTATTTGCTGGCCGCAATAATTGCCTGCACGTTATAATTGTACCACACAACATAGCTATTACTAGCTAGGCCCAGCCGCGGCCGTGAGGCCACGCTTACCTCCGACAGCGTCACGAGCAGGCCGCCGTAAACTAGATAGCCTAGCCATGACCGCAACTTCCTTTTTGTCTGCTGTTCATGTCGCACGATGTAAGCAAGCCTGCTGCACTGCGCTGCTGCTGTGGCGCGCTGTCGTGGCGTCGCTCGCTTTGCTGGCTTTGAGGTGCCCAATAATGACGCAAGGTACATGGCATAACTCAAAGCAATAAGTAAGACGTCAGCATAATTGGGAGGCAGAGAGATTTCTTGCTTGCTACGTAGTTCTTCCGCGACTTACTACTTATCACTCTATTACACAGACTCACAAGCACTTCGCAGACTCGCTCCATCCATACATTTATGGAAAGCACCTAAATAACTTGCTTGAAACGTCGCACGCTCGGGCACAGGGCATCTAGGACTCTGTGTGTGTAGCGTGTGTGCGTACCGCAGCTGCCGCACCGTACCGTGCGTGCGCGAGCGTAGTTGGTCACGGCGTTTACATCACGGCGGAGCGCACGTACGTACGCGGGGTTCGCGTGCTGGGTTTCAGGCGCCACCTTTTTAGCTATGGCCTTGTGAATTTCGCAAGGTCAGCGAATACGCTGCAGCGTGCTCCCTCCTCCCTCCGTCTCTCTTCCCCCGTGCCTCCCGCCCCCTCGCCCGCTCGCCCCCTCGCCCCCTGGCCCGCTCGCCCGCTCGCCCCCTCGCCCCTCGCCCCCTCGCCCCCTCGCCTCTTGTAAATTTCGCAAGGTCAGCGAATACCCTGCAACGTGCTCCCTCCTCCCTCCGTCGATCGGGCGGGGGCGGGGGCGGGGGCGGGGGCGGGGGCGGGGGCGGGGGCGGGGGCGTAACTCCTGTAACATCTGTACACCTAATCTCGAACCAGCCCCCGCAAACTGTCGCAAACTGTCGCAAACTGCACCTGCCTGTCCCTTGTCTAGTTTCGCTTGGGTTTAGATTGGGCTGGTGTTTACAACCCCCCCCTTCGGCGTTCGGGGCGGGGGGTGGGGGTGGTGCATGCATCACGCACGCACGCTAAGTACACTATCACAGTCCCGCCCAGCATGCAGACAACCCACACACAACACTGGGTGGCCCACTGGCCCGCCTACCTCACGGTTCGTTACCGCAGGTCAAACACCTGAGGTATGCTGGGAACGAAACCTGACCGCCGTCGGAATCAATACTTTCTACAAGGCATACATGTGATGGTGTTTACACTGTCCCCTTCTTGTAACCTCGCATTCATACATGCTCACGACTGGTACGTAGGCCTGTTTCCTCTGCATGACATGATATAGAACTGCGTGCATACAACCGCGAGCAAAGACCGCATGCATGGGCCCCAGCCACTGAAAAGTCGTACACGCCATGCTGGGCGTACGTGTTCGTACGGACATCCTGCTGTGGGACCCGCCCGCCGCCGCCGCTCGCAGAACTTGCCGGGGGCTCGGTGCTGGTGTCTGGCGATGACAGCGTGGCGTGCTTTGAGACCGACGGGCGACTGCGCTGGGTGGACGCCTGGCAGCGGTCCGTTGAGCTCATGGCGGGTGGCAAGGCTTACACCTACATAGCAAGCATGGTGAGTAAGGGACTTGAATGTGGCATCAGCAGGCTAGCTGTCGCTATTTCGGTAGGCCGGTAGATTTACGATCTGACCTGCTTCTGCTGGCCCACTTTCAGCCGATACCGCTACAGGGCTACACGGCTTGAAAAGGGCTCAAAATATAAATTGGGCCGAGTGGATTCGAACGGGGACGGGGCGGAACGGGTGTGGCCACAAAAATGTCTGGGACACGCTTTCTGGCCCCCCACGCACCACGCACCATTAAAACATCTGGTCCCACCCAACAGGGCACGCCGATTGCCCTCGACCCTAAGCTTCCGGTTGTTTACGTGGGGCTTGCGTACAAGGGCGTCAAGGCCCTGGACCTGGCGACCGGGGCGACACTGTGGATGACCTCACTTGTCAACAAGATTGACCTGGTGGACATGCTCATCGCGGGAGACGGCCTGGTCTTTGCCAACACGAGTAAGCCCTGCACGACCGACTGCTGCTTACTAGCTAGGGACTGCATGGATGATACGGTTGTGAGAGTTGTTGTAGCATACGGAAGATGACACGGCTGCGCGCTTGACACGCACGCGCTCGGGCGACGCGCACGCAGATGACTTCAAGCTGATTGCGCTGGACGCCGCCACTGGCCGGGTGGTGTGGGGCAACGAGTTCCGGCGGTGGCCCTCGCCGCAGACGGGATACTTTGAGGGGCTGGTGCTGCGGCCAGACTATGATGGGTACGTCGGTAGACTGCGGCGTGTGCAGCCCACTCGCGTCACCCGCGCGGAACGCGTCCAAACCCCATAAATTTTTGCGTTTCCAGCGTCAGATGAGCGGCCCAAGGATCGTATGAGAGCTTGCTGCACACGTTTGTATGGGGACAGAGCGTGCGCTGTACGTCAGAAAGTCTGGCTCGATACCGTAGATGGGAATGCGCTGGATACTGAAAGGGTGCGGAAGCGTGTCAACTAACTAAATCGAGATGCGTCTTACAGCGGAAGTATTCCGTGAACGGGCTGAACTGCGTGGTAAGAGAAGGCCACGCCAGAGGAAAGGGCGGGGGACAGGGAGAAAGGTGGTGCCGAATCGGGGCACACACACACAGCCAGCGGGGGCACTTGGCTCGCTCACTGCTGTCTTCGCTCGCCATGCTGGGAGCGGGCACTAGATGGCAGCTGACGTGGTTGCAGCTGCAGGGGCGCGGACTGCTCTTGGTCCGGTGGGCTGGTTCCTGCAGGGTCTTAGGCTCAGAGCTGCCCTGTTGCAGACGGCTGTCCAGCTGCCGTGGGGGCGCACACAGCGCAGGAAAGGGGGGCCCAACTAGAACGGGCAAGGGAGTGCAGGCAGGTGCATCAACACATAGATTACAAGGGCCAGAGGCCCGTCAGGCCGATTTCGCCAAGTGCAAGCAATACGAGTTGGAAAGTATTGGAATGTTCACCAGTCAACCAAGTGTTCGCCGTCGTGCAGGCGCGGCGTGGCTCTGGGTCTGCTAACCGCCGGAAAGGGTCGGCCTTTTATACTGACGGTAGGCCCGCCCCGTACACTGCTTCGAAAGTTCTACGGCAACGCCGCCCGCCAGGGGCTGCTGCTACGAAACTTTCGACCACTGACTTTGACACGGCGCCGTGCAACGCAGCAACGCTAGCAACGCTTGCACGCGGCAAGCGCACCCACAAGCGCGCCCAATTTTCACAAGCATAAACAATACATGTGTAGCACAGTATAATTATCGAATTCTTTGTGGCCTCGCGCGGGCCAACCGCCGTGATCGCTGAGGCACGCGCGCCGCTCGCCGACACCCACCATCCCCTCGCCACGGGGACACCCCATGCCCTCACACCCTCATTTTGGTCGGCTCGCGAGCACGGCCTGATCTTTTTCGGTCTTTCAGGGATGTCTTATTACTGTTGTGCGGTGGGAACAATTTGCATCCAAACACGTTTCGGGCGGTGACTTGATCCTCCTGGACAGGCGCACAAGACAGAGTCTGGAGGCATGCATGCGCGGCGGGCGCGCATGTGTTCTGAATGTGTGTGCACATGACGATGCAGATGATCTCATGCCCCCTACTTGTTCCCTGGTCGATTCGTTCGATCGGTTGGCCCCTCAGGGTGTGGGCTCCCGCAGCAGTCCCACTATGTACATCCGCATGTGAAATCCTGCCTGCTAGCTGCCCAGTTCCTCGCTGGCAGCCACCTGCCCGCCTGTGCCCGCCACCCTACTAGCTATCTAATATTAACGCACTCGCTCCATCCATCCGCTGGCCCCGACCTACCCCGCCCATAGGATCGTCTGGGGGATCAACGCCAGCACCGGCGGCGTCAAGTGGCAGTTCCGGGCCAAGGGCGCCACAGTGAATACTGAGCTGCCGGACCAACTTCCCATTGACCCGCAGACCGGACTGTTCTATATTTCCGACGACAGGGGCTACCTGGTTAGTACCTAACCACAGGAAATGTCGGTGTGCTCGGGATTACCGTTTTTACCGTAGTGCGCTTCGAAGACCCATTCCCATTTATTAGTTATTTTATTTTGCGGTCGGCGGGTGGGTGGGTGGGTGGGTGGGTGGGTGGGTGGGTGGGTGGGTGGGTGGGTGGGTGGGTGGGTGGGTGGGTGGGTGGGTGGGTGGGTGGGTGGTGGGTGGGTGGGTGGGTGGGTGGGTGGGTGGGTGGTGGTGGGTGGGGTGGGTGGGTGGGTGGGTGGGTGGGTGGGTGGGGTGGGTGGGTGGGTGGGTGGGTGGGTGGGTGGGTGGGTGGGTGGGTGGGTGGGTGGGTGGGTGGGTGGGTGGGTGGGTGGGTGGGTGGGTGGGTGGGTGGATGTGGGTGGTAGTTCATTCCAGAACCCAAAGCAACCGACCGAGTGGGTGGGTGGGCGGGCGGGCGGGCAGGCAGGCAGGCGGGCGGGCGGGCGGGCGGGCGGGCGGGCGGTTGGGTGCGTGGCCCGTACACAGCGCTTCAGCACACAACGCATGCAGCCCCATTCGACCCGAACCCCTGCCCGCCATACACCATAGTTCTGAACCCCCAGCAGTTGCCCCTGTTGGGGTCCGACACGCACACGCAATTACATGGTCACAGCTGTCCGCGCACGCACTCCGCAGCCGTCCGATGCAGGATGGAGCCATGCATGGAAGGATCGACTGGTGCACGAACCCTGTCCGTCCACCCTCAGGCTCAGAAGTGTTGCATGTGTGAGAGCCTTTTGGACTTGCTGAATGTGTTCTATTGCATGCGCAGTACGCCGTGAATGCGAGGACAGGTGTGAAGTTATGGGAGACCACCTTCACCGAAACCATCGAGTGAGCCAGCGTCGTTGTTGGAGTGTACGCATATGATATGATGACGTCTGCGTGCTGCGTTGCTAGCTAGTAGCTAGTGCTAGCTGCCCAATCCTCTCGCTCCATCCCGTACACGAGTGACGTACATACGTGCACCATCCGTACATATGCGCGCCGTAAGTTTTCTGCTGCTGGACCTTCACGGTAAACACACAGGAACGCGAGGTTCCGCCGAGCCGTGCAAGCCCTGTGGAAGGGCGTGCTGTTTGTGCAGCCACTGGGCTGGCTGGCTGAGCCTCCATACCTGGGCAAACTGGATGCCCTCAATGCGAGCACGGGAGAGCTGCTGTGGCGAAAACAGTACAGCCCTGTGAGTAGCAACAGCAGTGCGCATGCTTCATGGGTTCTCCTGTGCGTGGATGGGGGGGGGCGGAGATGTGCGTTTTATGACCCTCCTGGCACAAGTGCCCACACCCTCGCTCCGCGCACGCATAATCGATGAGAGCATCTCACCGCATGCATCATTTTCACCGCGGTCGCCGCCTTCCACTGCAAGCCTTAATTACTGCTGCCCCCACGTCAATGCTCAACTATTATCATACGCGTGTACGTACGTAGGGCACGTGCGGCTTTGTGATGGCGGACCACCAGATGGTCTTCGGGTCGATTCCGCCCGGCACACCCGAGCTGCAAGTGACCGCCCTGGATGACCGGTACAATGAGGTGCGAGTGGTTCAGCGATAGGGATATGTTGTCTCCCTAAGTGGCCATGCTGGGCGGGATGGCACTTGATGGATACCTCAACTAACCATCCTGATCAGTTGATAGGGCGGGAGGATGGGTGTCGATGCGATCATGGTAGTAGCATGACACTGTTTGGTTTGGAGGGAACGGAGAGGGACAGGGCAGGGGCAAGGGGACGTAGGGGCCCGGTGAGAGGGAGGAACCAAGGAGGGGCAAGGGACAAAGGGACGGGCGGGGAGTAGGGGGAGGGACCAGGGAGGACCCAGGGAGGGGAAAGGGAGGGACCGGGGAGGTGTGCCCTTCGACGCATATGTGGACGGCAGGGGCACATGGAAAGAACGCGGAATGCTCAGAGGAATGATGCAGCTGAGGAATCAGAGACGTAACACTACGTGAGGGACCCAAGAGGGAACGAGGATAGATACACCCTCCCCGATCCCAGAGTGCTGATCGTGACGTGATCCCCTCATACCGATAAAACCGTAATGGGGCGCCTTCATTCAAACTTGACTTTATGCTTGTACTGCTGCTTGCCATTGCGCAGGTGTGGCGCGTGCGGTCACGCGGCCGCTCGTGCAAAGCGCCGCTCGTGTCCCTGGGTGGGACCCTGTTTGTGCTCCACACCATTCGACCGGATATCGATTCAATGGTTGCGGATTCGCCGCTGCCCACACCAAAAGACGGTTTCCCGATGGCGCTCTGGGCCATGCCCCTGCACTCTGGTCAACAGTGCCCGCCTGCTGGTAAGATGACGGCAGGGGGGCCCCACAGGTATTCGTTCGTGGTGTTGAAGTAATAATACTCAAAGTGGCCGTGCGTGTTGTTCATGATCGCAGCAGCAGGTGGCGGCGCTAGTGCATCCGGTGTTGAGAAACCCTTGCCGCCGGCCAAGCCGCCATCGCCGCCTGTACCCTCGTCACCTCCGCCCGAGGCATCTCCAGTTCCCAAATGCTGGACGTAAGTTAGCCCGCCCTAGATCTCGCCTAGTATTACTCTGTGTGACCATGGGCCGCAGCAGTTCGTGCTTCCTTGGGGATGCACAAGCGGCGGCGTGAACGGCAGGCAGTGATGCAAAGCAACTTGCATGGTCTTACTGCTGCTCACTGACCCGGACGCGCGCGTGTACATCCTTAACCGCAGGGGCACGAGCCTATCGCTGGTGCTGGGTGCGCCCGCAACAGATGGCGTGAGGGTCTACACGCAGGACAACCGTGGAGTGTGCGTGGCTGTGTATGTGGACAGCGGTGAGCGAGCGGTCTGGCTTATTGTGGAAGGATATGGTCTTGGTCTTGATTTTGGGCAGGGGAGCTCGCGGTACCTGTGCGGGCGTGGCCGCGGGCGCGGGCGCGGGCGCGGGCGCGGGCGGCGCGGGCGCGGGCACGCCCGCACAGGTGGGCGCGGGCGCGGGCGCGGGCGCGGGCGCGGGCGCGGGCGCGGGCGCGGGCGCGGGCGCGGGCGCGGGCGCGGGCGCGGGCGCGGGCGCGGGCGCGGGCGCGGGCGCGGGCGCGGGCGCGGGCGCGGGCGCGGGCGCGGGCGCGGGCGCGGGCGCGGGCGCGGGCGCGGGCGCGGCGGCGCGGGCGGCGCGGGCGCGGGCGCGGGCGCGGGCGCGGGCGCGGGCGCGGGCGCGGGCGCGGGCGCGGGCGCGGGCGCGGGCGCGGGCGCGGGCGCGGGCGCGGGCGCGGGCGCGGGCGCGGGCGCGGGCGCGGGCGCGGGCGCGGGCGCGGGCGCGGGCGCGGGCGCGGGCGCGGGCGCGGGCGCGGGCGCGGGCGCGGGCGCGGGCGCGGGCGCGGGCGCGGGCGCGGGCGCGGGCGCGGGCGCGGGCGCGGGCGCGGGCGCGGGCGCGGGCGCGGGCGCGGGCGCGGGCGCGGGCGCGGGCGCGGGCGCGGGCGCGGGCGCGGGCGCGGGCGCGGGCGCGGGCGCGGGCGCGGGCGCGGGCGCGGGCGCGGGCGCGGGCGCGGGCGCGGGCGCGGGCGCGGGCGCGGGCGCGGGCGCGGGCGCGGGCGCGGGCGCGGGCGCGGGCGCGGGCGCGGGCGCGGGCGCGGGCGCGGGCGCGGGCGTGGGCGCGGGCGCGGGCGCGGTGGCGGGCGCGGTGCCTGTGCGGATGCAGGCGCGGGCGCGGGAACGGGCGCCTACAGGTAACACGGACAATCGGATTGCTAACCGGCCTTCTATGCGTGCTAGCGACTACAACGACACATGGTCACGCATATTCGCGTTCGCGTTTCGAAAGCACTTTGCTAATCGGACGTTTGTTTTCGCGCGCGCACACGTCTTTGAACCCTCCACATGCATTTGAAGGCGCCTCCTGCCCCTACCTGTTGCCGAACACACACCATGCCTCAGGCATCCTGGCGTGGCGAGCCAATGTGGGAGAGGGGACGAGCTACCCCTCGAACCTCCTGGTGGCAGATGGCATCGTGTTCGTGGGCACCGCAGACAATGTGAGCCGAGGCGAGGGGTTGACAGTGCATGCTGTAGTGCATGCGAACACAAGGTTGTGTGTGTGGCTTGCGCGCGTGGCCCCTGCTGCTCACACAAATTTGCCCTGGGTTTTCCCACCGCGGGCCACGCAGACCATTCGCGGCCTGAACGCCTCCGCGGGCATTGAGTTGTGGAAGGTGGCTGCGGGCACCAAGCCGGGCATGGGAATCATGTCAGGTGGCTTCTACGGTGCGTGCGTGCGCGCACGGTCCGCAGCGGTTTGCATGTGCTCTTGTGCATTGTGGACTCAACTCATTGCGAATGAAGCTCCATGGGACCAAGTAAAATGCTATCTGTTGACGGCTGCTCGAAATTGCAAAACACGTATGGATCACGGATCTGCCGTACGCAAACTCCAAGCCCCGCCCACCCCAAACCACTCGCCCCTGCACTATTACTCGCTACCCCCCCCCCTTCAGGTACACCCGCGTATGACAAGGGAGTCCTGTACATTGGTGCCCCTGACGGCATTCTTTATGCCCTGAACGGCACCACGGGGCGCGAGGTCTGGATTTACGTTGCGGTGAGTTGGTTGGGTCGGACGCGCCTTGCATGTGCGTGGGCATAGTGCGTGGGCACGTGGCTCAGGCATTGATGGCAAGTCGCATGCGGTAGGCAGGGGTATCTGCCAGGGCACGTGTAGCACGTGCGTGGCCGCCGGGTGTTAGTTGGCAGACGGCTGTCTTTCTTGTGCCCACACCGGCACACACGTTTAACAATTTGAACAACTACTCCCACTTCCGGTCCCGGCGCCCCCCGCCCCCCCACACACACACCAACAGCTGCCATACCACATGGACAGCGTCCGGGTGATGGACGGAGCAGTTTACGCCATTGCTCACACCGGAGAGTACATTGCTGACCACGAAAGGTCTCAGTACCTTGCTCTTAACGCGACAGACGGCGCGGTACTCATCTCGCGCGGCGAGGACGCGTACTCATCAGAGTCGGGTGTCATCAACCTTATCGATGGTGAGGCCTGACTTCTCTAAAGCCGCTTGCAGTGTGAAAGCGCTTCGCTCTGTCAAGTAAGCAAGGGAGAGACCAGTGCAGAGACAGCAGTAACTGCATTTCGGGCCTGTGCCCCTTCCGTACAGGACACCTGATTGCCGGCTTTGCAACTCTGGCAACCAATGAGCTCCGTGCTTTCACGACGGGGCCCGGGGGTGGTGACCTCGCTTGGACTGCCCCCGAGATTTCAGACACACCGTGAGTTCGTGGCTGGTTGGATTGGTAAGGGCCGTGCGTGAGCGTGCGTGCACCGCCGTACAGCAGCGCGTTGCCATTCCACCGTCCATTACCTCGCTCGCTCCACCATATGATAGGAAGTGGGTCCGGTCCCCCAGCGGGTAATCAGGGGGGTAGCGTACACCACCCCTAGCCCCGTGCGTGGGCTTGCCCTGGAAAGGCGTAGAATCTTACTGCGTTTCCATTCCACGGCCATTCCTCGCAGGATCGAGAGCGTCTTGGTGGTGAAGGACGCCGCGGACGCGCTCATTCGCAACGGCGTCATCTTCTTTGGGAACGACGCGGGAGAGGTGCTGGCCCTGCGGCTGGAGGACCAGTCGCTGTGGTGGAGGGCGGACCTGCGCGACGTGGCGATCCAGCAGGAGATCCCCCCTCCCAGCATCTGGATCCAGGTACGGCGATGGGCAAGCCGTCTTGGCAAGTTCGCACGTGATGCGCACGTACGCACGTGCTTGCAAGCACCGCTTGACTCGCTCGCGCGCAGCAGGGCCTATCTGTGATACTGGGGCAACCGGGGCAGATATGCACGTGATGCTGCTCTTAGACACTCAGTCACCCTGTACACACGCACAGCAAGTGTGGCCCGCTGCGTGCTGACACGGGTACCCGCCCGCCCCTCTGCTGTCCCCCTCGCCTCCCCGCCCTGAAGCCCACCTACTCCAACGGGCGCCTGTACGTCGCTGCCTCGACCGGGCTCTTCGTTCTCAACGCCACAAACGGTGGGGCGCACAACCCTGCCTGCGGCACATCCCGAAAACGATACGAATAATGCCCGTGCCACGTGCTGTCCTCTCATCGCTCCGAGCGTCCCACTACTAGCGCATGCACGCCGTGGTGACTCTCTTTCTCTTTCTCATGCTGCTGCATAACCACGGCTGCCACCGGGCCCTCACCCAATCTTCCTGCTGAAGGCGACTACCTGTGGGGCGACGTGCGCAACCGAGTCCCAGCAAAGGTGCTGGTCCTGGAGCACCCCGAGGGGCCGCAGGTGCGCGCGTGCGTGCGTGCTCCCGCCCCCCCATTGGTTTTCGGTTGGTCATGAACCGGTTGACTATGTTTATTTGAATTTCATACGCCCGACATGTTTGCACGGCCATGCTGCATGTCCACACGCACAGGCCATCTACCTGCGCTACCAGTCCTACATGGAATCCAAGACGGCGGAGTGCCAGCCTGCAGGGGGCGTGGGGGGCATTTCGGCCCTGTCGTGGGCGGGTGAAGGCCCATCACCCTCTCCCAAGCCCACGCCGTCGCCCGCCGCCAGCTCCCCTTCCCCAAGTAGCCATAGCCCATCGCTGCTGCCCAGCCCCGCGCAGCTCAGCCCGCCCCCGCATCGTTCGCCATCCCCCACGCAGCAGTCGCCATCAGCGCCCACGTGCCCCGTCTGCCCCCCAGCACCCAACTGCTCCTCGGCGCCACAGCCGCGGCCAGCAGCTCCGTCTGCTGCCAGTGATGAGCTGTCGGTGACGCTTGTGGTGAGTGCTGTGCCAGCGCCCCTCCTGAAGCTGGATAAGGAATCCCAGGAGCAGGTGGCGGCGGCAGTCGCGAAGGCCATCGGCGCAAAGCTGCTTGGGAGCTCAGGCCGCGTGCGTGTGACGGGCGTGTCATACCGCGGTGGCAGTAGCAGCACCCAGGCCGTGGTGAAGCTGTCGGTGAGGGGGCTGCGGGGCCGTGATGCCAGTGCCAATGCAGCGGCTGCCCTGGAGGAGGCGGTGCTCGGCGGCAAGCTGCTGCTGCGCCCGCCCTCGGCCCCGCACGGCAAGGCGGGCGGCGGCGGGGTGCTGGCATACGCGGTTGTGAAGACCATGAGTGTGGTGGTGGCGGCATAGTAGCAGTAGTGCAATTACGGTGTTATCATGTGGGGGAGGTGTCGTCATCACTGGTCAATGGACCCGGCATTCACTTTGCGACCGCAGACCTCGCGCGCCACGGGCGGTTTGGTGGCTGTTGGGAGGCCACGTGTGCGGACTGCGGAGGCCCCGCTTATAACCGCCACCGGCCGTGCCTCCCATGTTGGGATCTCATCATGGGCGTTCCGCGCACTTCGGGAACATTAGCATGTAACACTTCCGCACAGCAGGCATGCCACGCACCCACTGTATGTCCGGATCATCTCTATTGTCAACGGTTGGCATTGTCATACAAACGCTATCTGAAACTGCGCCCCCGAATCATCAGCACGTGGCACATACTACTCATGCTCGGGCCGCGAGGAATCATGCTCGGAAGCGGAAGTTGTGCAATACTCATGCCTGGCCTCATTGGGCACGCTCTGGCACTGGCAGTGCGACTGTTGCTTGTCATTCTTGTGTCAACTAGAACCCAGCAAGTATTAGCCCGCTGGATGTCGGGACAACTTGGGGCAATCAACGCACGCCTACCTTGACCAGCCCCCCTCCACACACCCGGGTGGAGGGAGATGCACGCCTCCTCCTCACATGTACATGGCTCGCACCTGCTGCTTCACGTCCCCATCCCCCCGCGTGACCTCCTCATCCGCCTCCGCCTGCAGGTCGGCCATACTCACGCCCGTCACCGCCGCCGCCCCGTTCGCCGTCGCCTTCTGCTCCGCCCCCTCTGTCCCACGCTCTTGCGCTGCCCTCGCACCCGCATCCTCAGCGGCACCACCACCCGCAGCCGTGGCGGCGGCGGGCTTGTTGCCACCCGCAGCGGCGCCTGCTGACGTCACCCGCAGCGCGGCGCGGGTGGCGGCGCGGATGACGGCGTTACGGATGGCGCCGCCGGACAGCTCGTGGCGGTCGCCCAGAGCCTTCCAGTCCACCTCGCCTGTGCGCGAGCACGCCCCAAAGACAAACGTGAAGCGAGGGCGCGCGACGGGGCATGCACCAGTAAAACACGCTACAACGCGGAGGCCCAGCTAGCAAACGGAGGCCCAGCTAGCAAACGGAGGCCCAGCTAGCAAACAGAGCAGGTTGGGGCAGCAGCCGCAGCATGAAGCAGGCGCGGCCACCCTCCCTCGCGTTCACACACCTGCCAGCGGCGTCTGCTGCGGCACCGCCGCCCGCCACAGCTTGGCGCGCAGCCCCGCGTCGGGCATGGGGAAGTTCATCATGAAGCGAATGCGCCGGTGGAAGGCCTTGTCGATGGCGGCGGGCTGGTGGGGTGCAGAGGCACACCACACGTACACTCGCTCTTGCTTGTCTCAAGATGCTTTGGGTTGGTGCCGCAGTTGTTCGCATGCAGTAGTCACCCTGACAGCTCGAAGCAGCTAGCCGCACACGAACAAACCAGCGCTTGGCACAAACCAACTCGCACTACCGGTATGGAAAGCAGCAACGCCCGCGGCCCCCTACCCCGTTACGCCCGCACGCAGCCACGCACGCACGCAGCCACGCACACACGCAGCCACGCAAAAGCAGCCACGCACACGCACCTGGTTGGTGATGAGCACCACGATGCCGGGGTGGGTCTCCAGGTGGAACAACAGCACGCCCACGTCCATGGCGGCGTACCTGCACGGGGCGGAGCGGCGGAAGGCGGCGGCGGAAGGCGGGGGAGGAAGGCGGGGGCAGGCGGGGGCAGCTCTTTTCAGCACAGCACGTGAAAAACCCACCACCGCAAGCTACCTGTGTCTGTGTGTGTCTGTGTGTGGCGTTGGCAGTAGCGTAGGGTGAAGCTAACCTGCCTCAACCTGCTGACGACACGCGTCACATGGGCACACCGCCAACCCCTTGAGCTGGTATTCGCAACCCCCCACCCGTCCGGGCATACATCCGCCCCCCCCTCCCCCAGGCCCCCCCCCCCCCACACACTCCTACATACCTGTCCGACGCGCTGCCCATCTCGGTGGGCCGGCTGCCGAACAGACCCTCCGCCTCGTCGAACACCAGGACCGCGTCCGTGGCGCGCGCGTCCGCAAACAGCGCGTCTATGTTCTTGGGCGTGTCGCCCACCCACTTGGACACCAGGCCCGCACAGTTGACCACCTGTGTGTGTGTGTGTGTGTGTGTGTGTGTGTGTGTGTGTGTGTGTTAGAGAGCACAAGGGAAAACGACAAGCAAGCAAGAGACTGTGCGTGCGTGTGTGTGTGTGTGTGTGTGTGTGTGTGTGTGTGTGTGTGTGTGTGTGTGTGTGTGTGTAACTACGGTTTCCACGGTTGACTGATCGAGTCTCGTGATCGAGTACTCGGGACAACCAGCAAACAACGGGCGCTCTAGGCTCTCGTGTGTGTGTGTGTGTGTGTGTGTGTGTGTGTGTGTGTGTGTGTGTGTGTGTGTGTGTGTGTGTGTGTGTGTGTGTGTGTGTGTGTGTGTGTGTGTGTGTAACTACGGTTTCCACGGTTGACTGATCGAGTCTCGTGATCGAGTACTCGGGACAATCAGCAAACAACGGGCACTCCAGGCTCTCGTTGCTGCTACCACGCGCCTCTCCTGCCCAGAGCGCAGAGTGTGTGTGTGTGGCGTGTGTTGAAGAGTATGGGGTGAGCGAGCGAGAGAGCCAAGGTCCGTGCAGGGAGGTTGGGTGATTGGGTCGAGGCGGGGGAGCGGCCACGGTGCGCGCCGGTGCGAGCGAGGCAGGGCCAGCACGTCAGGGCTGCTCGCTGGCATGTGCATTTAAAAAACCCTAGACTGTCCGCACGCACCTTTAGAGGCCGGCCGGTCTCGTAGCCAACTGCCTCCGCCGCCAGCGTCTTGCCGGTGCCCGGCGGGCCGTGGAACAGACACACCGTGCCCGACAGGTCGCCGCCGCTGCCGAAGCCCCACTGCCCCACCAGCACAGCCCGCGCCTTCTCGTGCTGCACCACCTGCGGGCGCGAGAGCGGGTGCGAGTGTGGGTGCGAGTGCGAGTGCGCGGGTGATGGGTGCAGCGGGCGTTGCAGGTGATAAGTGCAGGCAAAGGTAGAGGCGCGAGGTAGGGGCGGCGCTGGCAAGGCCGCCGCATACTTGGACGCAGCAGCTATTGACACTGCTGCTGACACGCTCCCTGAGCGAAACTGGGGCGTCAGCAGCGCAATTCAGGATTGCAATGCAGTGAACCATGGGCAATCCCGTAGTGCACTATGAGCCGCTCGAGCCGCTTCGTACTTGCCTTTTCAAGCTTCTCTTTGAGGCTGGCTGGCAGCAGCACGTCATCGAGGCCCCGCCGCGGCACACGCTGCCGGTCTTGGTCCTGTTCGGGCCATTCGCGTATCATGTACGTATTGATTGAGTTGCTTCATCGGGGAGGCGCTGTGCGTGAGCACAGCTGGGCCGGGGTACTGGAAGCCTTCGACCGGGCGTGCGTACGCGACTGGTGCGTGCCGCCGCACACGCCACAACTCAAGATTCCCTCGACCTCACCCTCCAGCGTGTCCCCCTCCTCGTTTTCACGAATCCACGAATCAAATCCCCATCCAGCCACCCTGTCCACCTCCTCGTCCTCCTCCTCCTCCAGCACACCCAAACCCACAACCCCGGCGTAACATGTTTTCTCGGGACTTCAAAGTTCAGCTGCTGCCCCCTGTTTACCGTGTAACACCGAACCCCACTCCTACCCACACACCCGTACCCACCTTGAGACGGAGCGCCCCGCGCAGCTGCAGCGCCGCGCCCGCCTGCAGGTCGGAGTGCCGCAGCGACAGGCCCGCCACACCCTCGGGACAGCGCGAGGTGGCCTTGCTCAGTGCGGCCTGCGGGCGGGCGGGGGTGTGTTGGGCGACTTGTGTTACGGTAATGAGCACAAGGTTGGTACACCCGCCCTTCAGCCCCCATAACGCTCGCACGCACGCATACATGCACAAACACACGCACACGAACACACGATCACGAACACGGCCGCACCTGCACTGCGTTGCGGATGTATCCGCCGCTCAGCTCGAACTTCAGCGCCAGGGCCGGCAGGTCCACATCCGGCTGCGTATCAGTATCGTACGTGTGTGTGCAGGTGTGAATGGAGGAGCGGGTGCGGGCGCGGGCAGGTGTGAGTGCATGAGGAAACGGCTGGGCGTGAGGGCTGCGCCCGTCGGCCCGTGTTGCAGCTGACCGCGCTCCCTAGCTACATCCAGCGACCAAACCATCATGCCTTCATGGTCCGGTGCGCATCTGCAGCCTGCTGCCCGCGCCCCGCCCATCCCCAACCCCGGCCCCATGGCCCCACGCACGCACCTCCAGCTTGCACGCGGGCGGCAGCTGCTTCTTCCAGATCTCCAGCCGCTGCAGGTGGTCGGGGCGGCGGAACTCAAAGGCCATGGTGATGCGGCGGTGCATGGCCTCGTCGATGTCGTGCGGCCTGTTGGGGGGGGAGGCAGAGGCGGCGACGGCGGGGCGGCCGCGTGGCGAGGGATGGCGCCGGGGGGAGGACGAGGCTATGTCCCACAGTCCTTTCGCCCCAGCCCCAGCTCCTCAGCAGGGCACCGGCGCACACACGCACGCCCGTACCCCGGCTTTGTTAAGATTGGGCTGGCAACCACAACCGCAACCCCGCCGCAACCCGCCGTCACCCGCCGCCCGCCCGCGCCCAACCTACCTGTTGGTGGCCATGACCACCAGGCCGTCATAGCGCTCGATCTCGGTGAGCAGCATGTTGACGGCGTGGCTGCCCTTGTCGCGGTCCTCGAAGATGGCCTCGCACCTGTGCGTGTGCGTGTGCGTGTGTGTGTGTGTGTGTGTGTGTGTGTGTGTGTGTGTGTGTGTGTGTGTGTGTGTGTGTGTGTGTGCGTGTGCGTGTGCGTGTGTGTGTGCGTGTGCGTGTGTGTTTGAGAACGCAAGGGGGAGAAGAAGAGCAGACTCCAACAGACTCCAACTGGAGAGCACACTCCAACACAACAGCCCATGATCGACTTCGCTAACGAAGGCGGGATCATCGCGCCGGGACCCCAACCGACGCGGGGTCCCAATCCACACGTGCGCCGCAGTGCAGCGGCGGCTGTGGCAGCCAGCAGCACAAAACACACCGCTGCACCCGCCGCGATGAGGCCGCGAGCCTCGTTGGGCCCAACGCGTGATTATTGGGGATCAGGCGGCGAGTGCTGGGACGAATGTGCATGTAAGAACAGCGACTCACTCGTCGAAGAACAGCAGCGCGTCGTGGATCTTGGCCTCTCGGAAGATGAAGCGCACCACCTCGCCCGCCTGGTTCTGGCCCAGGCTGGGGAAGTTGATCAGCAGCACTGTGCGTGAGGTGGGGTGGGGTGGTGGGAGGGGGGAGGGGGGGGTGGTGGGAGGTGAGGTGGTGGGAGGTGAGGTGGGGGGGAGGGGCACGGGCGAAAATAGGCCAGGGGTGGCGGGCGGGTGGTGGTGAAAAGATGGGATGGGGGCATGACGCATGGTGATTGCGCATCCAGTGAATAAAACTCACTGCATCGTCACCATCGCGTTCTCCCGGTGTCGTGCCCTAGCCTTCCAGTGAGCTGATAGCTGTTCCAGCTATCGCACAAGAAACAAGCAACCCAACCAGTGCCCCCCTCCCTCCCGCCCGCCTGACCGCCTCACCCTTCTTGCCCACGTGGTGTGCCACCGCGTTTGCCATCATGGTCTTGCCCACGCCACTGGCGCCGTGGAACAGCAGCACCAGGCCCCCGCCCGGGCCGCTGCTCCGAGCGGCAGAGGCCGAGGAGCCACCGCCGCCGCCGCCGCCATTGCTACTGCCGCCGCCGCCGCCGGCGCTACTGCCGTCCATGCCCAGCGCCGCACGCGCCTTCTTGAAGCGCGAGAAATTCTCCACCGTCTCCACAATGAGCTGGGGGGGGCGAATGCGTGTGTGTCGGGGGCAGGGTGGGCATGGTGGGTATGCGCGTTCGAGCACGAGCGTCTAGACACGTGGCGGGCGCGGGCCCGGGCGTGCAAAGAGGGTTTGCGACGCATGGGCTGTGCGGCCGCGCACCGCGACACGGTGACACGTGCGTGCTAAGGCACATGAACTGCGCTTGCCCACCCGCCTACGCGACCTTGCCGCCCCTAATCCGCCCCGCCCCAGCGGTCCTAATGTCCGCCGCCGCGGCGCCACCGCACCTGCTTCTGCTCCGCCGGCAGCACCACGTCCTCCAGCCGCACATAGCCCTGCGCGAACCGGTAGCAGAAATGTGAAATGTGCCATCAATCAACAGGATCGATGCAAGGCAGGGGGTTGAGGGTTTGTGTTACGTGCGGCACGATCGCAGCTGTGTTGGATCTAGGAACCGAAACAGCCAAGCCGGGAATACTGGTATTGCATAGTACGCAACGCAGCTGAGCTGAGCTGGGCTGCGGACAGGTCGCAGGCACGGCAGGCGCTAGCCGCCTGGCCACACCGCTGGGGGGCAACAGCTGCAACTGCAGCCGCAGCAGCACGCACAGCACGCACAGCACGCACAGCACGCACAGCACGCACAGCACGGCTCACGGCGCACGCACGGAGCACGCACCGGGAAGTAGAGGTGGCTGCCGTCCACCATGTCGCTGAACTCGGTGTCCAGGCCCACCTGCGGGCGCGTGCGTGTGAGGTGTGTGTGATGGGCTGTGTGAGGGGTGGAGGGACGCGGTGTTGGGTGCGGAGGTGGTGGTGGGGAGACGGTGGTGGGAGGCGGAGCTGGTCGCAGCAGCTCCCCCCCATGCCAGCAACCCTCCTTCCCCTTCCTATCCCCCCGCCTCCCCCGCCTCCTAACCCCTCACCCCCCACCCCCGCCCCGCCTCACCAGGAAGTCCAGCATGCGGCGGTCGATGTCCACGCCCTGCTCCATGATGTCCTTGCTGAAGTCGGTGCCGTGCAGCGTTAGGATGCCGTCCTGGGGTTGGTTTGGGTTGGGTTCGGGTGGGGTTGGGTTGGGTTGGGTGGGTGGGTGGGTGCGTGGGCGCGGGGCTGCCGGTGGTGGTGGTAGTAGTGAAGAGACAAAGGGACACGTGCACACCTACGCCCGCCCGAGCCTGGGCCTTACATGCGCACAGCTCACGCTACCCCCGCCTGCCCCCTTCCCCCATCCCCCCACACCCCCACACCCCACACCCTGCGCGCACCTCGATGAGCCGGCCGCTCTTGTAGAAGAAGCGGCGCGCGTTGATCTGCTCGCCCAGGTCGTCGGGGTGGAAGGCCAGCAGCAGGTTGCCCACCGTGGCCAGGTTGCCGCTGGAGCTGGCTGCAGGGGGCGGGGGGCGGGGCGGGTTCCGTGCATGATTAACTAAGACGAAGGGGGGGGGGGCGCCGCGGGGAGAAGCGGGGCGGGGTGGGGCGGGGTTGCAAGGGCGGTAAGAGGAGTGAACCAGGGTAAGCAGGGGGACGGCGGGGCGGGGAGAGGCGGGGGAGCGTGCATTGGGTAGCAGCGTTTGGCTTTGGTGGCGTGTCCACCGCACGGACCCTGACCGATGCCAGCTGCCTTACAGCCTTGCAGCCATGCCGCCCTGCAGTCCCTCCATAGCCCGTGGGGCCACAGCCCTTCCCACACGCCCCCTCCCCTCCCTCCCCTCGCTCCCCTCGCTCCGCTCCGCTCACCATACATGGACGTGGCCACACACGCCTGGAGCGTTCGCGCCACTGTGGGGCTCACCCGGCAGCCCACCAGCAGCAGCAGCACCTGGCGGGCGGCGGCGCGGCGCGATGCATCGAAGATTGAGGACACACACGGCACGGCACGGTACGGAGAGACCGAGGCCGGCACGCCTGCAGCGACTGGAGCTCTTGCATGCCGCTCTGGAGTTCCCGCGCGAGCCTCCACAGACGCCAAGCTGCTGTGAACATGTGACGACAGCACTCCGACCCTCCCGCCACATGCACCTTCTTCTCGAACGGCGCCAGCGAGCGCGCCTCCGCCAGCCGCTCCAGCCGCGGGCGCCAGGGCGGCTGGCCGTCCGCCTCCCGCGCCGCCGCCGTCAGCCTCAGCCGCGCCTCAATACGGCTGCGCTCCAGCCGCTCCCGGCCCTCCAGCTCGCGGACCTGGCGGCGGCAGGGGGCGCGACATGGCGAGCAGCGGCTTTGAGTGTGTGTGGGTTGCGAGCAAAGGGCACAACGCCTGCCCAGGAGTGCGCAGTTGCTTGAGTGTGTGTGACGGGGAAGAGGACGGAGGAGGGGATCTGTATCGCCCGCGTTCCGCTTGCTGCCCACCACCTACCTGCTGCGCTGCGCGGGCCTTGGCATTGCCTCGGTGGGTGACGTAGTCTGTGGGATGGGTGGGGTGGTTCTTCATGTCAAACCCAAACCCAAGCAGCAACCGTTGTGACGCCACGACATTGCAACAGCGCGGCGCGGGTATCTGTACGAACGCAACGTCGGTGCTTTCTGCGCAGACTCCGTTTCTACTTATTAGACAACCCGCAGCCACGCACCGTAGTCGTAGTCCTCGGGCGGGATGCCGTGTCCGTCGTGCCCCTCCTCCGAGTTGGCCAGGACCCTGGTGGCCGCGGATGAGACGGGCATGCCGCGACACGCAGTCAGCGACGGCTACTGAACATCTCATGATGATGACCGGCAGCGCGAGCACTGGTAAGAATTTGGCGCTCACAGACACGAAAGTACGCAAATTGTTTAATTGGGCGGGCAGCCCACCTGCGGTGCTTGCCGCACAACAGCTCGGTCATGAGCAGCTTGAAGCAGGACTCGAGGTACTCAAGGTCCGAGGTGTAGGGCCGCAGCTCGCCTGGGCGGCGGGTGGAGAGGAGGTGCGTGCGGGTGTGCGGCTGATGCAGGTGGCGGCTGATGCAGGTGGCAGCGGAAAGGGAAGGGGAGCACGGGTACAAGCGCGCGACACGCGCAGCAAAGCCCAGAACAAACAGGGGCCCCAGTGGGCCAGCCATGTGCCAGACGCACCCTTCTTGCCGCCCTTCGTGCTCTTGCTCGACGCCACGCCGCCCGCTGGCCCCGCCGCCGGCGCCGCACCGCCCGCCAGCCCTCGAAACGCGCCGCCAGCTCCGCCCTCCGCGTCCTCCATCGCCTCATCCCCATCTCCGCCGTCGCCGCCCTCGCCACCAGGCGTGGCGCCACCGCCGCCGCCGCCGCCACCGCCCGTCGCCGCCGCCAGGCGCTGCCGCTTGGCGGCCCGCTCCGCCTTGGCGTCGGCCGCCACGTCATCAAACAGGTCGCCGAGGCCGCGCGGGCCCGACACGGCGGCGGCGGCGGCGGCGGCGGCGCTCGTGTCGCGGCGCACCTCGGCCTTGATCAGCTCGTACAGGTCCAGGCCTGGTGGAACCCGGGTCGCAAAGTAGGGAGTAATGAAAAGCATGGAATCAGTAAACGGGGTGGATACAGGGAGTGAACGGATAAACGGAACGGGGACGCGACCGCGTCCGACGGCCAGGCTTGGGGGCCACGCGGTGGGCAAGCCCTCCCTGGCTGCTGCCAGCCACGCATGACGCCGGCCGGCGGGCGCCCAACACGCGCCGCTGTCTCAGCAACCAACGCATGAGCCTGCCGAGTACACATACATACACAAGCACACGCACACGCACATTGTTCTTGCTTGCTTGTCGTTTTCCCTTGTGCTCTCTAGCACATTGTTCTGTTTTCTGAACACACACACGCGCACATACCCATACGCACATGCCCCTGACAGCTCACCTTCGCCGCCAGACACAACGCCCCGGCCCGCCACGGCCAGCGGGTCCAGGCTCGTGCCGTCGCGGCCGCCGGCGCCGCCGCTGGCGCCGCCCGCCCCCGCTCCGTGCCCCAGCCCAAAGGTGTGCGCCTCGCGGCTGAACCCCGGCTCCTCCGCCAACACCTCGATCAGCGCGGTCTTGTCGATCTGGCGGGAGCCATTAAAGGCAGGACATGCAGTGTTGGTGTGTGGGGCGCCACGCACAAACGTTCAGGACAAGTCAGCTTTCGTATAGCCACGATGAGCACTTGCCACCCAGCGACGTCAAAAAAGCGCTCGCCACTCCCTCCTGCTCCTAATGCTCCTCCTTCTCTACCTCCGCCCACCCCCTCTTTTCCGCTTTCCCAACCATCCTTGCAAACCCGTGCCCCCACCTTGAGCAGCTCTTCCTGGCTGAGGCTCTCGCCGATGAGCAGCTTGACCGCCTCCAGCCCCAGCGCCAGGTTGGGCCGCGTCACCATGCCGCCCCACGCGTTCATCATGTCAGTGCCCGTCAGCAGCGCCTGCAGCCAGCAGCGGGGTTCCATGCATGATTACGCAAGACGAGACATGATGGGGCCGGTGGGGGCGGTGAGCGGTGGGCAAGGACAGTGGGCGGTACTCGGTGTAAACTAAAGTGACGCAGCAAGCTAAAGGTATTTGCCAGAATGGCCCGTGGTGGGGATGCGGGAACACACGCCCTGAGGTGGTGGCGGAGGCGGCCGTGCGGTAACGACAATATGGTGGGGAATGCATTCCATTGACCGTGAGCAAGACCTTGGAGCTTGACAATTCCATCCACTTGCACAGCCGCCTCCAGAGCCGCCTCCAGAGCCGGCCCCGCCCCGCGCTCGTCCTCCGTTAGTAATCACCTTCCCCTTATCGCCGGTACCCACAAGCCCGCACCCCGACCCGACCCCGACCCCACCCCACCCGACTCCATCCGACCCGACCCCCAGGACCCCGCGTTTCCCCACCTTGGAGCAGTCCGGCAGCAGGCCCTCCTTGATGTGGCGCCGCTCGCTGGACATGAAGGCCAGGAACTCCTGCGTGGTCTGCAGCGGACAGGGGTAGGGTGGGTGGGTGGGTGCGAGGCAGGAGGGAGCGGACGGGCAGTTAGGTGGAGGTTAGCCGGGTACTGGATACTGCAGGAGGTGGCGGCGCGCGAAAGAAGATGCCACGCCATGGCGCCGCACGTGCTTTGACGTCGTGCGGGCCTCCTCCCCGGCGGCCCGTTTGCGCGCTCCATCAAACCCCGCCAGCACCCCACCCCAGCAGCAGCGAATCAAGCACAGAGGCACAGAGGCACCGCACGCGCGGCGCCGGGGCGGCACGCGCAGCACACGAGACGCACCATGCCCACGAACGTGTGCGGCGGCGGCAGCGCCATGCGCATCATGCGCAGCTCGCCCACCGCCAGCAGCCCCGCCACGTCCTCCTGGCTGGCCTGGCTGTACAGCACGTAGCGCAGCCTGCGGGCGTGTGTGGAGGGTGTGTACGGAGGCAGGGGCGGGTTGCAAGGTTGGAAAGTTGGGGGGGGAGGAGGAGGCCGGGGCGGAGGACAGCGTAGGGCAGCGTAGGAGAGCGCTTCATGAGGGTTCGTGGGTGATCGCAATATACAGGTACTGGGACGGAAGGGGAGGAGGAGGAGTCGGACGAAGGGGAGGAGTTTGCATGCGGCGACACGATGCCAGCTGGGGCCGCGTGGGCCGCAGAACGGCTGTGACCGTGCGCACCCCCGGAATCACGCCCCCGACTCACAGCGCCCCCTCCTTGGGGCTGAGCTGCAGCAGCGCGACCAGTCGGTCCATGCGGCTAGCCAGACGCCCCGCCGCCGCCGCGGCCGCATTGCGCCATGCCACGAAGTCCTGCACAAACGCGCGCATGCGTACAACGTTGCGTAAAAGAGAGCTCCTCTGGGTATTGCGGAGTAGCTTTGTGTACATGGACAGTAGAACCCAACATGCCCAAGCCCCACCTCTGCCGCATGCAGCGCCGCCGTCACCGCCGCCAGGGTGTCCTGCACGAAGTGCCCCCGGAAAGCCGCCGCCCGCGCCGCCGCCTCCGCAGCAGCACCAGCAGCTTCCGCTGCCCCTGCACCTGCCCCAGTCCCGCCCGCCTCTTCCGCGCCGCTGCCGCCGTTCGCTGCTGCGGCGGCCTCAGCCGCCGCCGGCTCTTGCCCCTGCTGCGCCTGCTGCGCCTGCTGGCTCTGCTGCGCCTGCTGCGCGCTGCCGCTCCTGCCCGCCGCCACCTTGTAGCTGGCGGACTCGAGCACGCGCTGGCACGAGTGCCGCTGCAGCGCCAGGATGTACATGGCCTCCCCCTCCCTGGCGGTTGCGCGTGCGAGTGCGGGCGAGGGTGAGGGTGGAGGGGGGCGAGGGCCGGGGAGCGGGTTCGAAGAGGGAATACAGCGTCCGTTCGAGGGGTCTGGATCACGGCGCATCATTATGCGGGCGCTGAGGTACCGGATGCACGCGAGTAGCATAGCAGCATTACAACTGCGCTTCCCTGGCACGCGCAGGTTGATGAACGAGCACCAAAGAACTTGACTACAGGATGCGACTAATCTCTCACTGGTAGGCTAGTTTGTCATTGTAGCCCTCAGCTGCTTCCGCCGCGGCCGCGTCGTCGTCGGCCGCCGCGGCCATTGCCTCCAGCGCCGCTTTGACAGCCGGCCGCAGCGCATAGCGCGTCGGCTCGTGCGTGAAGCGCTCCAGCGCGCTGCGCAGCTGCGCGACTGCGCGGGTGAACAAGACAACGCCGAGCGGGGGACATGGGCGTTTGCCTGAGTTGAAGCGAGCCGCTGTGCGGACGCATGAGGTGAGTGTTGGTGTCAGGGGAGAAGAAGATAAGCTCTAGGCCTGCGTACTCCATCTATTA
This sequence comes from Chlamydomonas incerta, assembly GCA_016834605.1. NCBI lineage: Eukaryota > Viridiplantae > Chlorophyta > Chlorophyceae > Chlamydomonadales > Chlamydomonadaceae > Chlamydomonas > Chlamydomonas incerta. The sequence goes on along the minus strand of JAEHOC010000017.1, from coordinate 344,620 downwards.
TACGGCTCCGCAGCGTGAATGAACACCAGCAACACATATGGTGGGGGCGCAAAGCCGTGCAGGGGCGCCGGCACCGGCTGCACGGCGGCACGCCCGCCGGCCGAGCGCCCGCCGTGCCGCGCCCCACGCGCCCCTATGTCCCCGTCACGCACACTTTCGGACCCTTTCACACCATGCCCCCATGCTGGAATTTCCCACTGACTGCAACTACCGGTAGCTGCCACTGCCACTAGCACACCCGGGGACCTAAGCGCGGCGTGGCGCCAGCCAGTACAGCTCGGACAAATCAAGGACCGTGGTTGGACCGCAAGCACCATCTATTGGGCATCAGAGCCACACGCTAAAAATGGCCTGGTGGGAGCACGCTGCGGGGCTGTTCGTTGTTACCACGCCTGCCTGCTCCCACAGAGCGGCACGGTGAGAGGCCCGCCGCAGGATCCTCCAGGCCATCGTGGGCCCACAGATCCCCCTTCCAGCTCCCACCCTTCCCCTTGATGCTCCAGCCACGCACCCCCACTTAACTTGGCTACAAATCATTTGCCCAGTGTTTTCCCAGTGCCTCGCTTACTGACTTACCGACATTCGCCCTGTCTAGCTTAGTCGAGTCGTTCGTCGCCATTAAATCAGCGCAAAGATATATTTGCAGTTTTTCTTCAGTGGATCTTCGCGGACAGGGCACGTTCGTGTGCAGCTGGCGCAAAGCCAACTGAAATAGCCCTAACGCATGCACTAAAAGCTAATGTGAGTAGCTGCAGAGTTATAACATGAATCATGTATGTGCACGTATTCGTAAGAGGCGAGGGCAACATGTAGGCGCGAGCGAATTTGCGCGATTGCGCCCTGTTTGCAGTGGGCCTGTTTCACCTCTTTCACAGCCAATGCTAAATTCATTCTGACATTCCTACCGAAGTTAGACATCCTTGGTCTTTGACAGGTGAACGAGGTAGAGAAGCTCGTCAAGAGAAGAAGCAGAACTGCTGAGCAGAACCGGACCTCGGCGGACCCCATGCACACATTCTCTTTATCACTCAAACTGTTAGCACACCGATAAACTAAATCGGCGGCGGAGCTCCAGCTTGGGCGGGAGCGGGGCAAACCATGGTGCGCGCAGCCGACAGCGGCATCGCATTCTGTGTGTCCGTTATGACTGTAATTGGCTGGATCCATACATGTGCTTGGTTGTTGTGTGCAGGGGCGCGACAAATCGCGTTCACCCTCGCGGAAGCACAAGGACAAGGAGAAGAAGGAAAAGAAGGAGAAGAAGGAGCGCAAAGACCATGACCGTGACTACGATCGGGGTCACCGGGAGCGCTCGCCGGTGAGCAGGCCGGCCAGAACGCGTGTGTGCGTGCACCATTCCGAATGCGCTCGCGCCCGTAACTTTCTGTGGCTAACTCGCCCCGCTCCCCACACAGGACCGGTATGAAAGCCGTGACAGGCCTCGTGATGACTACGGAGGGCCACCCCGCGACAGGTGGGCGTCGTGCCAGGGCACCGGGTTTGGTGCAGTCGCCGGCCACGACTCGCCCCTTTGCCCAGCCCGCTTCTCGCCTCCCGCACCCGATACCACGGCATGCAGTGAACGTTGGCCTGGAATTGTGCTCCTTATAACACCTGCAGGGACCGCCACCGCGACTATGGCCCGCCTCCGCCAGGCGACCCCCGCAGCGCAGGGGGCGATTTGCGGGGGCCGCCTGGCGACTACCGCGACCGTGATTACGACCGGGACCGGGAGGTTCGGGATAGAGACCGGGACCGCGAACGTGACCGGGACAGGGATCGGGACCGCTACCGGGAATCGGAACGGAGCGACCGCGGTGGCGAGCGGCGCGGTCGCGGCGACGACGGCGACGGCGGCGGAGAGCCGTCCTCGAAGCGGCGGCGGGAGGGCAGCGCGGCGCCGGGAGCAGGCGCCACTCCGTCACCGGGCGGCTTGACGGGGGCGATGGCGGCGGCGCTGGGCATGACGGCTGAGGCGGCGGCAGTGGCGGCGCGGCCGGGCCTCACAGCCGAGGTAAGCGGAGGGGCGGAAGGCAGCGTGCGGCTGTGGCTGAGCGAGGGGCATGGGTTGGGACGCCGGGTGCTGGTGCAAACGCATCGGCGGGGGTGTCTTGGTGGTAATGGCCTGCGGTGGGCTTGCGGGGCGCGCGTGCATGCAGTTTCCGCACAGCCGCTGAACGGGTCGCGGTTTCCAACATGTTTACAGGAGGCAGCGCAGCAGCGGCGTGACGCCGAGGCGGCGGTTCTGGAGCAGCAGGCGGAGCGGCGGCGCAAGGCGGTGGAGGAGTGGCGCAAGAAGCGCATGGCGGACCAGGTGCGGTGCCTGAGTGTCGGCGCCCCGGGGCCGGGCGGAGCTGGGGGCCGGGCAGGGGGGGGGCAAGGATGTGGCAGCGCAGGAATGCGGCGTTGCAGCGCAGGCATATCGCATGTGCCTCAAGATTTAGTAGACTGAGTGATGGGCGGGCACATCAGTTGTTTTCCACGCTGGCTGGTTCAAGGCATGCCGCTTGTGGCCTTCTGAGATTCTGCATCCGTCCATTCGCTCATCGGGTTTGCGCTTCCTCGTTACACACAGGGCATCACGGAGCCGGAGGCGCAGCCGGAGGTCAAGGAGGAGCAGGCGGAGGGCGACGCACCCGGCGCCGCGGCCGCCAGCAACGGCGGCGAGGGCGCAGCCTCGGCCAGCAACGGCGACGCAGCCGGCGAGGGCGGGCCGGAGGGGCAGCCGGGCGAGGAGGGCGGCGAGGCCGGCGCGGGGTCTTCCAAGCAGAAGAATAAGGGCTGGTCGCTGGAGGATGATGACGAGGACGACGATGCCGGCGCCGGTGCCGGGCCCGACGAGGAGATGCCGGATGCGGACGCGGAAGAGGACGGGGACGCGTTGCGGCCGCCGCCTATGCTAGGTGAGCAAAACACGGCTGGCCACGCACACCCGCTTTTCCTTGCACGCCTCAAATGTGGGCGCCCAAAGCAGGGCCTGGCGCCCCCCGTGTATACGCTGCATATGATACGCTGCGTTTGTAACCCCTACACTTTTAACCCTAACTACCCTACACTTTTAACCCCTACACTTTTAACCCCTACACTTTTAACCCCTACACTTTTAACCCCTACACTTTTAACCCCTACACTTTTAACCCCTACACTTTTAACCCCTACACTTTTAACCCCTACACTTTTAACCCCTACACTTTTAACCCCTACACTTTAACCCTACACTTTTAACCCCTACACTTTAACCCCTACACTTTAAACCCCTACACTTTTAACCCCTACACTTTTAACCCCTACACTTTTAACCCCTACACTTTTAACCCCTACACTTTTAACCCCTACACTTTTAACCCCTACACTTTTAACCCCTACACTTTGCTTTTATCTTTCTCCCAACTTGCATGAAGGCATCAAGAAGGAGCAGGACGACGACGACGACGATGACGACCCCCTGGATGCATTCATGGGCGGCCTGGGCGCGGGCGGGGCCGGCAAGGGCCCTCGGCCCGCAGCCGGGTCCCGGCCCACGCCCGGCAAGCCGCTCCTGGGCAGCAAGTTCGGCGCGCCGGTGGGCTTGGCGGCCAAAAAGGGCTTTGTGTTTGCCGCGCCCGGGGCAGCGGCGGCGGCGGCGGCGGGAGCGGTGGCTGCTGGCGCGGGCGCGGGCACGGCGGCAGCGGCGAAGCTGGAGCCTTCGGCCGCGGCGGAGGCCGCAGGGGCGGTGGAGGGCGGCGCGGCGGCGGCGGCAGTGCCTGGCGCGGCGGCGGGCGTGAAGCCGCGGCGAAAGTGGGCGCCGGTGGAGCCAGGTGGGTGGTTGGGTGGGTGGGTGGGTGTGGTTACCAGCCCAAGCTGAACCAAATTTAAACGATGGGATATCTGTGCAGCCCGCTTCCATGCTTCCTGATGCCGGTGCCGCTTGCGTCCCGCACGCATGCGTTGTGTAGCTGCGTCCCGCACGCATGCGTTGTGTGGCTGCATTACATGATGCGCACGCACACACACATGTCCTGCTCGCAGAGCCCAAGCTCGAGGCCGGCGGTGGCGACGACGACGAGGTGGACCCCCTGGACGCCTTCATGGCGGCGGAGGTGCTGCCCGAGGTGCACAAGCTGGCGGCGGCGGCGGCGCAGGCGGTGGAGGACGCGGCGGCGGCGGCGCGCGAGCCGTCGCCAGCGCCGGCGCCCGACAGTGACGACATGGAGGTGGACGGCGATGCGCAGGTGCGTCGGGTGGGTCGGGCGGCTGGTGCCAGGGGCGCGTGCCAAACTTGCCATAGCGCGCAGTATGGACACGCGGCAGGCGCGGTCAAGATTGCCATGTATGGGGCGCGTCGAACCACGATGCCATCGCTGCGCGCCGCACGCAGGTTAAGCCGGACCCCGACCTTCCGGGGCCCAGCAGCCGCCTCTCGCCGCCGCCTGTGGCGGGCCCGTCCGCCCGCGTCAACGGCAACGTGGGTCCGGGAGCGGGCGCGGGGCCGGCCGGGCGCGTCGGCTCGGTGGCTCGGCGCAAGCCGCGCGCGGCGTTCAAGCGGCGGGCGGGCAGCAGCGACGAGTCCAGCAGCGACGGCGACGACGAGGACAAGGACTCGGACGACATGGACGACGCGGTGAGGGCGTTTCAGAAGCCGGGGTCGAAGCCTAGGTACAAGCCGTGCTGTAAAGCTGGACTCCTGTGGAGGTTGGCAAAAGGATTTGGCTCCGCTCCAAAGGAACACGTACCCAGGCTTTCGCGCACCCAGCACAGTTTTGGTATTGGGGTAGTGCCTTCGCGCGCAACTGTGATCAACCGCTCTGCACCGCGGCGCACGCCCCCTTCCCTGCCTGCCGCAGGAGTGGGCGCGGCTGGTGACGGCGGGCAAGCTGAGCAAGGGCGACAAGCTGGTGGCGGTGGACCACTCCACCATCGACTACCCGCCCTTCCGCAAGAACTTCTACATCGAGGTCACTGAGCTCACGCGGCTGTCGGCGGAGGAGCTGGCGGAGCTGCGCGCCGAGCTGGACGGTGGGTTGGGCGCGGTGGGCGGGCACGGCTCTCAGGGCGGGGCGGGGCGGGGCCAGGCGTCTGCCAATGGGCTCGGGTGCCGTACACGCATCCTGTCCGCATGTGCGTGTGCAAGCGCAAGTGCAGAATCAAAGCTTTATTGTGCCGGTATTGAACCGTAACTTGGTTATCGTGCCGCTCCCACTACTCGCGTCCGCGCCGCAGGCATCAAGGTGCGGGGCAAGAACATCCCGGCGCCGGTGCGCTCCTGGACGCAGGCGGGGCTGTCGTCCCGCATCCTGGAGGTGCTCAAGAAGCGCGGCTTCGACCGGCCGCTGCCCATCCAGGTGCGTGGTGCGGGGTGCGGTGCGGCGAGCAGGGGGGATGGGCCCTGTAGTGCTTGTGTGGTGTGCGAGTGCGAGGGACTCGGTGCCGCGCATGCCGTACACAGCCGCACCGCCTGCGTGCCCTGCTGCATGGGCACTGGCAGCCCAAGGCTTTTACACGTCTTCCTGACCGCCTGCCCCGCCACCCCCAACCCACCCCGGCCCCGCAGGCGCAAGCGCTGCCCATCATCATGAGCGGCCGCGACTGCATCGGCATCGCCAAGACCGGCAGCGGCAAGACGGACGCGTTCGTGCTGCCCATGATGCGACACATCAAGGACCAGCCGCCGCTGGAGCAGGTGCGGCCGCCGCCGGCTTGCCGCCGGCATGCGCGGCCTGAACCAGCCCCGCGTGCTCGCCCCCAATGCGCTGTGCCCGATGCACCGCGGCTCGCTAGCTGCGGTGCTTCTGATCCTCCTGCTGTTTTGGGGTGGCGTGTGTCGGCCCTGACGTTTGACGCTTTGCTTGGCTGCTGTTCGCTGCTCCGCCGCGCCGCAGGGCGACGGGCCGGTGGCGCTGGTGATCGCGCCCACGCGCGAGCTGGTGGCGCAGATCGCCAAGGAGGCCAAGGCCTTCGCCAAGCCGCTGGGGCTCAACGCGCTCGCGGTGTTCGGAGGCTCGGGTGGGTGCGCGGTCGCAGCTCGGCCCATGACTGCGTGCTCGCTTCTTCTACCCTCTGTTGCGCAACACGAACGACCCGCAACATCATGATACATTGTCTCGCAGCACGTCCGCTGAAACGACTCGCCTCGATCCCAAAATATATACAATCAAAAATTACCGTAAACCCCGCACCGCAGGCGTGGCCAACCAGATCACCGAGCTCAAACGCGGCGTGGAGATTGTGGCCTGCACGCCCGGCCGCATGATCGACCTGCTGGTCACCTCCAACGGCAAGATCACCAACCTGCGCCGCGTGACCTACCTGGTGCTGGACGAGGCGGACCGCATGTTTGACATGGGCTTCGAGCCGCAGATCAGCCGCATCGTGCAGGTGGGCGTGTGCTTGAGGGCCTAGGGGAGGGCGGGAGGCAGCGAGCGAGGGACGGAGGCCTGCGTGAGGGAGGCAGGGGCATGGGCTGCACCTTGGCGGCGCTGGGGCGGATGCGGCGCTGGGGTGCTGGGGTTGGGGCTCGAGCGAAAGGGGCGGGTGGACCACCACCGGGACAACCGCGCAAACTGGACCAGCAGCATGGCAGCCTCGCGAAACCCCACGCCTCATCCCTCGCCGCCCTCCCCCTCCCCTCCCATGGCCTGCCCTCCCCCTCCCCCAGAACATCCGGCCCGATCGCCAGACGGTCATGTTCAGCGCCACCTTCCCGCGGTCGGTGGAGGCGCTGGCGCGGAAGATCCTGCACGAGCCGGTGGAGATCCAGGTGCGATGGGGCGGTGGGGCGGTGGGGCGGGGGCGGGGGCGGGGGCGGGGCAGGGGCATGGGTAGGGGCATGGGTAGGGGCATGGGTAGGGGCATGGGTAGGGGCAAGGGTAGGGGCATGGGTAGGGCGGGGGTGGGGCGCATGCGCTATGCACTGGCGAGCCCAGGCGGCTTTGCTTTGCTCTCCTGGGGCCTGTGTCGCGTCTCGAGCACGCCCCCCCCCCCTGCCGCCCGCGTCCGCAACAGGTGGGCGGCCGCAGCGTGGTGAACGACAGCATCACGCAGTGGGTGGAGATCCGGCCGGAGAAGGAGCGCTTCCACCGGCTCCTGGAGATCCTGGGCGAGTGGTACGAGCGCGGCAAGCTGCTCATCTTCGTGGACAAGCAGGAGAGCTGTGACAACCTGTTCCGGTGAGGGCGCGGAGAGGAGGGGGCTGGGTGGGACTGAGTGTGGAAGCGAACCGAGGTCGGGAGCGGGGTTCAGGGTGCCTGGCGGGTGAGAGGGCTTCCGTGTTTGATGCATACGTACATCTTCCGCCGGCAACGCCCGTCACTAACCACCGACCGCGCCCGGTTCGTCCTTCCCTTCACCGCAACCCCCGCACCCCGCACACCCCGCAGTGACCTGCTGCGCTACGGCTACCCCTGCCTGTCGCTGCACGGCGGCAAGGACCAGTCGGACCGTGAGTCCACCATCGCCGACTTCAAGGGCGCCGTGTGCAACATCCTGGTCGCCACCTCCATCGCGGCTCGCGGCCTCGATGTGAAGGTGAGCTTGTGAGAGCAACATCGCAAAAACGGCGTATGTTGCATTGGACAGTGTGCGGGCGACATGGCTACCGTATATAAGTATGTATATAAGTATGTATATAAGTATAAGTATGTATATAAGTATGTATACAAGCCAACAAACGCGTTATTGTGTGTGTGTCGAACTTCAGGATCTGGTGCTGGTGGTCAACTACGACGTACCCAACCACCACGAGGACTACGTGCACAGGTGGGTGGGGGCCACGCGGGGATGTGAATACCAGCCCAAGCTAAACCAACCAGTGGGCTGCTGCGGGGGGGCGCGGGGCAACATAGAGGACGCTGGAGAGGCACCGGGGCCATGGCATCAGCCGCCTAGCTGGGCTGGCAATGCGCTGTGCGCAGGTGTGCGGAAGCGGGGCAGGCGCGCCCAGCTGGCAACAGCCTCGCTCGCACACTTGCCCGCTGGCTGCGCGCGCCGCTGACTTTGCGGCCTCCCCCGCCCTGCCGTGCAGAGTGGGCCGCACCGGGCGCGCGGGCGCCAAGGGCACCGCCATCACCTTCATCGGCGAGGAGGAGGAGCGCTACGCGCCCGACCTGGTCAAGGCGCTGAGGGAGAGCGGCGCGCCCGTGCCGCAGGACCTGCAGGTGCGGGTGCGGGCGAGGGTTGTGTATGCCAGCCGCGAGCTGAACCAACCTTACGGGGGGAGCTGGGGGCTGGGCTTGGCACACACGAGTGCGGGGCAGCATTGCCGCGGTTTTTGCCCATGTGTGTGCGCAGCTCGCGCATGGCGGCCGCGCGTTGGTGCTGGTGTGTGTGTGTGTGCCGAGCATCGAGCCTTGACGCCGTTGGAGCTCTGCCGCGCGCTGCACAGGTGCTGGCAGACTCGTTCAACACCAAGCACAAGGCCGGCCTGGTCAAGGTGCGCGGCCTGCTTTGCGCGGCCAGAGCCGGCTGCCTTGCCTGTACTTGCAGACACACGCAGCACGCCCGCACGCCCAGCCCGCTGACCCTGTCTGCCCGCGAGCTGTTCTTGCTTACACCCGCATCTCCAGTCCCCCACACACCCGCACCTGCACCTGCCCAACCCTCCCACACTCACCCCAACCCCTCGTCGCCTCCTACGGCCTCTCATCATCACCACCCCGCGCCCCCCAGGCCCACGGCAGCGGCTACGGCGGCACGGGCTTCAAGTTCGACAACAACGAGGAGGAGCGGCACCGCACCGACAAGAAGGCAAAGGCGAAGGCCATGGGGCTGGAGGTGGAGGGCGAGGACGAGGCGGAGGAGGCGGCGCTGGACGCGGCGGTGGCGTCGCTGGATGCGGTGAGTAGGGGGGCGGCGCTTGGGGAGAGGGCTGGGCACGTGGATCCAGCGCACGCGTCTGTGAGGACTGGAGCTCAAGTGGCTTGCAGCATGGGGCAGGGCTTGCAACATGTGTGTGGCGTGCTTTGTACCTGTTATCTCCTAACCACCTGGCGACCTTGCGCAACCCGGTACAACAACAGGACGACATCAGGCCCAAGTCCTCAGCGAACACCAACACGGGGTCCGCCTCCGCGCCGATGAACCCAGCCGACTCGGTGTCAGCGGTGGTCGCGGCGGCGCGCGAGAAGCTGGCGGAAGCCGCCAAGGCTGGCCTCATCCAGGTGCCCTCCGTCACTGGGGGCGCGCCGGGCGCTGGCGCCGCAGGCGCCGCTGCGGCAGGCGCCGCGGCCGCGGCTCAAGCGGCGGCGTCGGCTGCCGCTGCCGCCGCCAACCCGCTCCTGGCGGCGGCGCAGCAGGTGGCGGCGAAGCTGACCATGCAGGTCACGGCGGGCATGCCGCCGTCGGCGTCGGGGCCCGCACCCATGTCCGCACGCACGCAGGGCGTGCCGGGCATGCCGTCCATCTCCGCGGACGCACTGGCGCGCGCCGCCGCCATTGCCGCCAAGTTCGGCGGCACCATCGCGCTGCCCGGCAGCAGCTCCGCCGCGGGCGGCGCTGGCGGCGGCGCCGGACGCACGGCGCCGGGCGCGCCCGCGGGCGGCTTCGAGGCGGAGCTGGAGATCAATGACTTCCCGCAGCACGCGCGCTGGAAGATCACGCACCGCGAGACCATGAACCAGATAAACGAGCTCACGGGCGCGGCGCTGACTGTGCGCGGCACATACGTGCAGCCCGGGCGGCCGGTGCCGGAAGGTGCGTTTGCGGGTCTGGGTGGAATGGTTTGTTGGGTGCCGGGTGCGCGTCGGTCGCTCAGGCGCCTGGCCTCACCGTCCTCGCATTGCAACCTTGCTCCGCTCACCGCCGTCGCCGCGGCCGTCGCCGTGGGCCACCCTAACTTTGCGCTGCCGACGTCGTACATCCACAGGCGAGCGCAAGCTGTTCCTGCTCATTGAGGGCCCTACGGAGCAGCACGTTAAGAAGGCCAAGGCTGAGATCAAGAAGATTCTTGAGGAGACGACCGAGAAGATCATGCGGAGAGACGCGCCCGCGGCCGGCCGCTACAGCGTCATGTAGGACAGCAGCGGCGGTGGCGCGGCGCAGGGGCGCCAGGGTGTGTGTACTGCGTAGGCTGGTGCGGAGTAGAGCGCCGGGGTTGTGGTTGAGGTTGGGCGTATGGGGGCATGGAGGGCGGCACGCTGACTCAGCATGCATCCGAACAGGCAGGTTGACGAACGGCTAGGCAATGCGAGGCAGACCGATCGGGCCGAGGGAACTGCCAGCTGGGATGCCCACCGCAGACAGGGCCGGAGAGTGCCAGCTGGGACTTGTTTTGGGACGCATTGGGGGCACCCGATTGGCGGATGCCGCGCCGGAGACAGACACATGGGACGCAGACCGCAGGCAGCAGCCTGCGAGGCTGCTAGGCAGCAGGGGACAGAATGCTGACAGCAGCGGCGGCCGCACGCTGGGCAATCGTCGTCGTGGTGCATGTGTGCTTGCCTGTCAAGAGTGCCGGTGCGGCATGGAAGATGAAGTATGGAACCCATCTGTCCGTGCAGTGCGTAGGCAGATTGCACCAGCAGAGTAGCAGGCACTAGATGGTAGGCCTCATCGAATCCTCGGCGCTCAGCCACTCACCCTTCAGACTTGAGAATCGGCTTGCAGCCTTGCGGGCGTGCCGTCGACATATGCGCACATCGCAATATCGCATACCGAAATCAAGTGGACCTGACACCTCTCCCCTCCATTACCCGCCTCCTTACCGCGGGGCCCCACCTTGGGCCCCACCGCCGGGCCAGGCGGCTACGGTGGCGGATACGGATACCGAAGGGGCGTGGCGCTCCCGATGACCGCGGCTACGGCGGCAGGGGTGGACCGGGTCCCGTGAGTGAGTATGACAGGTGCTGGTGATTCTCGGGCTCTGAGGGTATCGTGGCGGAGCTGGGAGCAACAAAATAACAAAATGTGTAAAACATTGCGGATGATGAGGTTCGAACTCATGACCTTAGGATAACCCACCACGACTGATGGTCATATTTGCATATGAGACCTACGCGCTAACCAGCTGCGCCACATCCGCTGACTTCGAAGCCTGGATCTCAGATCCGGACATGCTTATTGATGTATTCAGGTCCTATACATATATTATCAGTGTCATTAAATCGTGTTGAAGGCCGTTCAGCACGCCCCACGGTGGACCCTGCCGCGTGTCCCTGGAAAGCACTTCGGCAACCAGTCGTCCAGCGGGCCATGATGGCCACCATGAGAGCGCCCGTAACTGGGGGGGGACAGTCAACCGCACGCACCCTGCTCACGCGCATGGGTACCTGAAGCTCCGGGGCCCTTCACGGGAGTGAGGCAGGGCCGAATGCAAGCAGGACACTGCATATTCTTCTGTGGCTTTGGCGGGCTGCGGCTTAGCTTCGACGCGCCTACGCAGCTGTGAGTTGGGTTGGCAGCCAAGCGGGGGTTGCGGTTTGCTGCGTTCCTCGGAATGGTGGCTTCCCTCGTAGCCGTGATGGTGTTTACACTGTCCCCTTCTTGTAACCTCGCATTCATATTCTTCAGGTCCATGCTCCACGTCAAGGGGTACCCCTGCTCCACGTCAACACCGCCTCCATTGTTCCTCCCCTGCGCCACACCACACCATTTGCGGCCACTTCGGTGGTGCTCTGGGATCACCTGACGCCAGCTTACGCGTCATGACAAATTTCCGCCGGTCAGTCTCCCGCGTCTTCAAGCACCGTACACCGCCGAGTGCCTTTGCTTAGACTCTGGCACACAGACCCCGCTTACTACACCGCGCAATGCACAAACAAAAACGCCAGGGCTTCCCCCTGAACAGTCACCTCCACGCTGCACGCTGATGCCCCCGGTAGCGCGCATGGACAGCGCGCCGCACGAATTCCAGCCTCATCTCGCGAGCCCAGTCAGCGCCAACGGCAGTCCTAGTGTTACGAAATGCCACCCCACAAGAGTCGCAGGCCCCCCCTCGGCGGCCGAAGAACAAACATGAAATCATGGTACATGCGGCGGCGCGCAGCTGGCGCCGCCTCTCCGTCTCATAAAACTTACAGGCTCTGCCACGAGGCGTAGCGAACGAGTGTTAAGCCTCTTCTAACCAAGGGCTGCCAAGGCCTGGCCTAAACTCCCAGGGCCACACCCGATTGCAATAGCTGTCCTCGCCTGCATGCAATTGAGCCGAGGCGCTAGTCGAGGTAGAACAGCGTCACGATCTTCTTCATCTCCTTGGCCTCCTGGCAGGTTTCGAGCAGTAACCGACTGTCGTGGAAGGCGAAGCACACCACCTGCTGGATGTGCGAGATGATTTTGCGGTTGCAGATCCTGCGTCGTGTTGAAATCGTGTGCACACAGCCCCGGCGTCAGTTCAGCAATCGAGGGGTGACGAGAGGCGTGCTCCTGGACCCATGCCGAGTACGTCACCAACCCATCTGTGCTACTCCCCACGCGGGCTCACAAACTTGGGACCAGAACCTAGCCGCAGCCGCAGAGCCCCTTGTCGCAAGCCTTCCTTCCATAAACGATCGGCCAACGATCGGCCTTGGGCCTGGTCTCTTTCCCAAGCCCACCACTGCCTGCGACTGCCCGCAGCCCCCACCCTTCCCCTCCGATCGACCATTCACACGGCCGGCTTTACAACAATGACACCGCCGGCCCTGTGCCCCACCTGCTGGCCTCCATGAGCGGCAGGTGGTCGTTCTGCGGCATCTCCTGCAGGTTCTCCACCTGCGGCGAGGGGAGCGCAGGCGGGTGCCGCCGAGGTCGGAGAGGAGCGAGGATACCGGAAGCAGGAAGGCACTTGCAGATGCGGGTGAGGCCAAGCAGCTTGGGGCGAAAAGAGGGGACAGGCAGGCCAGGCCGTGCTGTCCTCTCTGGGATGCTGCTTCTGGAGCTGCTCCAAACACCCGTGGCCACCGCGTGCAAAGCGCTGGCCCTGTGCTGGGCGCGGCGCGCGCGTTGCTGCTGCCACTGGCAGCCCTCCTGTCCGGTGCCGTGGGCGCCGACCAGCCCGCATCGTCAGGCCGCGTGCACCTACTCCCAGGCCGCCAGCAACACTTACACCAGGCCCCACCCTCCAGGCCCCACCGCACCCAAGCCTGTAACAGAGAGCACGCACGCAGCCCTGGGCCCCACCTGCGATAGGAGCTCCTGCGACTCGTAGGGCTGCTTGCTGAGGCTCTGCGGCAGCAGCACCGTCAGCTTGTCCGGGCAGTTGGCGCGCAGCGCGCCCTTGATCACGGCCGCGTTCGTTCCCGTGGCGCCCGAGGTGTAGATGTGGTTGCCCTGAGTGTGTGCGTGGGTGTAGAACACGCGCGAGGGTTAGGGTGGCCGGGTCAGGGGTGGCGTGGGGTTACGCACGCACACTGCGTGTGCAGCTTCGCGCTGGCCCCTGCCAGCTGCGGGTGCCAGCTGGCGCCGCGTGGCCCGCGTGGCCACCCCTGGCCCTGCCGCATGCAGGCACGCTGCGGGGGCGTCCACCCCAGGGCCTCGTCTAGCAGTAAGGGCACCTCTGCATGAGCTCTAGCCTCCAGGATATCCCACGCCCGTGAGCCCCAGCGACCGTGAGGGTCACGGTAGCGAAACCCTACTTGAGTAGCGAGCCCCCAACCTTCCATCCCCAATGATAACGTGCCCCACCAGCCCCACCTCCGCCTTAATAGTAATCGCGAAGTCACCACAGACCATGCCTGAGGCCTCCAGGCTGCGAAACCCATCGGACCGACCCCCCGGCTCACCGTGGATGCGTACGCGTACGCGAGGATCTCCACGAGCTTTTGGTGCGTGACACCCATGTTTCGAGTCCCGAAGAATCCGAGGTTTTTAGGGCCATCGCTTTGCTGGATGGCCAGCAGCTCCTGCGTGCACGGAGTTGCACATGCAATGCTGACGATGGCTTCCGCGATTCGCAGCCAAAGGACAGCAACACGCCAATAATTGTGCTAATGTGATCAGATCAGCCCGAAAGCCCTGACCCTTCGCACCGAGAGGTAGTCTAGGTCCGAAACGCTCTTTGTCGGTGCATCCAGCACGGGAACCCGAAGGTCCCTGGAGTCCTTTGGGTTGAATACGCTGTCTGCTTGGTTCGGCAGCTTCATGGAGCGAATGATAGGCAAACCCGAGTTCCCGCCGGATGGCCCTGGCGCGCCAGTGGCAGACGCGTGCACCGCCACGCATGGCCGAATTCTCGAGCTTAAGCGGCAGGCGGAGTCATGTTGCATGCGCCCGCTGCCGGGCGAAGCTCTGAGGGACCGCATGGGCTCTAAACGAGGATGTGCCGTTGAACGAGGTCCGCTGTGATGTTCCTTGTGAGCGGAATGAGCTTGAGTTAGTACAGTGCTTCAGCACATGTGCTTTGAAGTGCCAGTTTTGTAAGTCGCGGACTCGGCACTGCCCCGGACCCCATCTTGTGCCCCGCCCTTTGCCCCCTTCCCCATGCCCTGCAGTGCAGCACCCAACGACAGCTGTATTCAGTTATGCAGACCCTCCATTCCGCGGTTATTGACAGGTGGTGTCGCTAAATTTTAGGCCGCGTAGCTGACACGATGGACAGAGATGTGGAGGCATCTGCCGTTTCCACGATGTGACTCCAGACACAACGTCTTGTGCCCAATGGCCAATGCTCAGCACCACCTGGAATGCACGAATACCTGTGTGGGAGTCGATGGTTGAGCAGGGGCCGGGGGAGTCGCGGTTCGGGGGGTGGGGGCGGGCATGTGCGTGGGGTGTTTGTGAAGGCACGGTTCAAGTAGACATGCATCATAGACTTGGTTATTGTATTTGGCAGCAAGACTTGGGCTACCCATTTTACAATTGACAAGGTACTGAATAGAGCGACAAACTTCAACCATTCCATCCGCGGAATCACCCTTTGAGCGCGCTGCACCTACTTTGCTTGTCAACGGTCGCGACGGATTTTCAATTAGAGCTTCGAATCTGGACAGGCTGCCTCTCTGTGGTTGAGCGGGTGGCATGTGACCTGTGCTGAATCGGTGTTTGGCGCCCTGCAGCTCCGTTCAACAGAACTAACCCCTCAACCTACTACCATGAGCAGCGCTTGGGAGCACGGAAAAGATGCAGCAGTCCGCGAGTGCTTGTTGCGTGCGTGCCAGCGTGCCAGGGAGCGCGCGGAGCCTCCCATCGTAAGAGCCGCTGCAAGCGAGAGCCTGTCGCCCAGCCCTGTTGTTGCCTGCCGCCCATCATTTAACGCCCTCTGAAATCACCTTCAGGTCAACAAGGCCGCGTTCCGCTGGCCTGTTGCAGCGCCGGTGCCAGCGGGTGAGACGGGGCTTTAGACCAGGCACCCCCCGCCCCAACCCCTCCCCACCTTGGGCACCAGCGTCGACGCACATGCCCACAATACGGCACCTGATTCAGACGGGTCGCCCACGGCATCCGCAGGCATCGAGGTGGAGGAATATGAGTACTACGTTGAGCCAGGGCCACAGGGCTGGGTGCCGCTGCGCATCGTCAAGCCGGCAGGGCCACCCGCGGCTGCTGCCGCCGGCGCCACCGCGTCCATTGCGGCCGCAGTAGCCGCGGCTGAAGCAGCCGAGGCGGAGGACGCAGCGGAGGCGGCGGAGGCGGCCGAGGCCGCTGCTGGCGAAGCAGTAGCGGGAGATGCGGAGGGCGCGAAGGGCGAGCTGTGCGAGCAGCAGCAGCTGGAGGGGGCAGAGGGCCACAGCGCGGGCGCCGCCGCTGGTGACACCGGTGACGGCGCGGCGCCCAAGCTACGTCGGCGGCGCAGCAAATGGATGCCTCCGCCGCCCATGGTCCGGCGGCCGGTGGTCATCTTCATGCACGCCACGGGTCAGTGCCGGGAGGTTAGCAGCGGCGGGTCGGGGGGCATGGGTCCGAGGTGGGATGCGCCGGGGGTCCGAAGCAACACGCGCACGTGGCTGCACCGCACATGAGGGTAAATACGGTGCGGCGGTGCTGACGCACGCACGCACGCACGCGGCAAGGTCAATCCTCATGCCGCCTGCACTGCGTGTGCGCTTCTCTCAGACTAGCCGCCGCCCCGCCCGCGCCGCCTTGTTCCCGCTGTCTCCTTCTCCAGGTGAGAGCATGGACAACGTCCGCGCCAAGCAGGAGCTGTACGCGCGCATGGGCTACCTCACAGCCGCCATAGACGCCCGGTACCACGGCCAGCGCGCCGCGGTCCCAGCCGACCTGGCGGCGGCGGCGGACGCCGCCGCCAGCGCCGCCGGCCCCGCGGGCGTGTCGAGCATGCTCGCCGGCGGCGGCGCCGCCAGCGTGAGCGGCACCACCAGCGGCGAGGCGGCGGATGAGGACGCGGCGGCGGCGGCGAAGGCGGCGAAGCTGAAGGCGGCGGCGGCGGCGTCGACGGCGGTCATGGCGGCGGTCAAGGGGCTGGACGATAAGACGCTGTCAGCGCTGGAGCGCGCAGACGCGGCGGCGGGGCTGGCGCCGGGGGGCAGCTTTCTCAGCGGCTTCCCCGCTGGCCCTGAGTTCGGGCACCCGGCGGCGCTGCCGGCGGGCAAGTCGGTGGCGCCTTCAGGGAGCGACGAGTTGGGCGCGACAGCGGACTCGGGCGCCGGGCGTGCGTTGGGAGCGCATGAGGCTGCAGCGGCTGCAGACGCGGCGCGGCGGGACGCGACGCGGCGGGCGGCGCACGCGCGCTTCCTCGACGCCTGGATCGGCGCGGCGGCGGAGTTCCGGGCGCGGCGCGGCGCCGCCGCCACTGCCGCCGCGCTCGCCACGGCGCCGCCGCCTGAACCGGCTGCCACTGCTGGCGGTGGCGGCGGTGGTGGGGGCGGCGGCGGCAGCGGTGGGAGCGCTGGCCGGCCTGCGGCGGCGGCGGCGGCGGCAGCGGCGCGGGGCCGCGGCCCGGCGGCGGCGGCGGCTGCGGGCGACCGGCTGACGCCGCGGAATGTGTACGAGATGGCGCTGGTGGCGGCGTGGCGGGGCTCCGGGGAGCGGCCCTTCCTGCTGGACACGGTGGGGCCGCCCGTGCCGGCGTGGGCAGGGCAGGGCAGGCCACACGTGCCTGTGCGCACGTGAACCCTGGGTGGCATATGCCGCGCGGTGAACCCACGTGTCTCAACGGCGTCCTCCGCCCAAGCCGCCGCACGCCGCGCCCGGCTCTTTCCGGCCCCCAGCTTCGCGCACCCACCCATCCTCCCAT
Organism: Chlamydomonas incerta; assembly: GCA_016834605.1. Lineage (NCBI taxonomy): Eukaryota > Viridiplantae > Chlorophyta > Chlorophyceae > Chlamydomonadales > Chlamydomonadaceae > Chlamydomonas > Chlamydomonas incerta. The sequence continues at coordinate 327,540 of JAEHOC010000017.1, read as the reverse complement.
CCTCCCATCCTCCCATCCTCCCATCCTCCCAGTACCGCATGCATGCACGTGTCATGTCGCCCCTCCTCCACATGCCCCGCCCGCGTTTGCCGCCCACCTACACGCGCCGTCCTCCCGCCCTCCCGCCTACACGCCCCGCCCCCGCCCGCACCCCAACATCATCTTATCTTACTTATTTTATGCATGGAGTCCCCGCCCCCCACCCCCGCACCCCTCACCCGCGCCCCCCGGCCGCCCCGCCAGGTGTGGGACCTGCACGTGCTGCTGGACATACTGGTGCGCCGCCGCGACGTGGACCCGGGCCGCATAGGCATGACGGGTGAGCGGCGGTGGGGCCGCCTGGGGGCCGCGGTGCCGGCCCCTGGCGCGTGCGCGTTGGACAGAGCCGAGCAGCCATCGCACCGGCTCCGCCGCATGCACAAACGCACACATGCACGAGGGTGGGCTTCGTTCCTTTCAGACACACGCACGCACACACAACTGCACATACGCTTGTTGTCGTTTCTCCTTGTGCTCTCTAACACAACTCATACGGTACGCACGCACTTTCTGGTTTGTTTCCTTGTGCTCTCTTTCTTGTGCACACAATTCGTGCTGCGCACGCACGCACGCATGCACATGTTGACACGCCCGCCGGGCCGTTCCACCCACACACCCTGGGCTTTGGCGGGTGTGGTCCGTCGTTTTTGTTGTTTAACACACCCTGGGCGCGCCGGGTGCAGGCGTGTCTCTGGGCGGCATGTTCACGTGGCTCACGGCGGCGGCAGACCCCCGGGTGGCGGTGGCGGCGCCGGTCATGGGCGTGCAGGCCTTCGGCTGGGCGCTGGCGGCGGGCGCCTGGGGCGCGCGCGCCGACTCGATACCGCTGGTGTTCGAGGTGGCGGCGGACGATCTGGCGGCGGCGGCGGCGGCGGCGGGGGCGGGGGCAGGGACGGCGGGCGCTCACAGCAATGGCGCGGCCCCGGCGGCTGGGGGGTCCAAGGTAGGCAACGGCTGGGTGCACTCACGACCACTGTGATGGCCTTGTCCTCTTGTGTCGTCGTGCCCCCGGGAGCCACAAGGTCAATGTCAAAAGGCCAGTGCCTGGGAGGTCGCCAACTGCCGCTGCGCCTGCCTGCCTGTGCGCAGGTCACGGCTGAGGTGGTGCGGGCGGTATGGGACAAACTGCTGCCGGGTGAGGCTTTCTCCCAAGGCTTGCCTCGTGTGGCAGCCTTGCAGCGCTCCTCGTTTTTCTTGACGCTCTCTAACACGCACATCCGCGCTGCCCCCAAACGCCCTCAACCTCCTCCCTTCCCCAACCCTTGCCCCCCTTCAGGCCTGCTGTCGGACTACGACGGCCCCGGCTCGCTGCCGCTCATCCCGCTGCGGCCGCTGCTGGTGGCCACCGGGGAGCTGGACCCGCGGTGCCCGCTGGCGGGCGTGGAGCTGGCGGTGGGCGCGGCGCGGGCCAGGTGCGGCACACGCCACATCGGTACGGCACGCCACGTCAGCCATCGGGCGCATGCCGGCTTGGATGCGCGAGGGGGAGGGTGTAGGGACCGGAGCGGCTCAGGGTGGTGATGCGGGAAGGGCGGCGCCGCTCTGCTCGCAAGCGCGTCGCAGCATTCGGTATGGAGAATGCCGATCGCGACGGGTTTAAGCTGTGTGGTGCGTGCACATGGGCGCATGCAGGTACGAGGCGTGGGCCAAGCACCTGCGGGCGCAGGCGAAGCGCGCGGCGGACCTGGAGCAGGGCATGGCGGCGCTGGCGGCGGCAGAGGCAGCGGCGGCGGCCGAGCGGGGGGCTGCGGACGACGCAGAGGAGGAGGCCGCGGCGGCGATGGTCGCGGCAGCGGTGCCGGCGGAGCCGGCGGCGGAGCAGTCTGCGGCTACTGCCGGCGGCGCTGCTCGAGCGCCGCTGTCGGCGCAGGGCAGCAGCACCAGCACAGGCAGCAGGAGCAACGCAGCCGGCAAGGCGGCGGCGGGCGGGGTGCAGAAGGAGGCGTCGGGCGTGAAGGCGGAAGCGAGCAGGGCGTCCTTGGGGGGCCAGCCGCCCGCAGCGGAAAGGTCAGAGGCGGCAGAGGGGCCGGCTGCCGCGGACGGAGCGGAAGCTGGAGTCGCCGCAGACGCCGTAGCCGCCGACGCCGACGCTGCGGCAGCACAGCCGCCGGAGGTGGCTGTAGCAGACGGCGTCGAAGGCGTGGCAGGCGGGGATGGCGGCGCCGCCGCCGGCGCCGCAGACGCCGACGCTGCTGTTATCGCCTCTGAGGCTTCGCTCGCGGCTAGCTTCGTGGTGCCGCCCTGCACCTTGGACCCGGACTGGGAGGCGCTGGATCCGCGCCGCCAAGCCGTGCGCGCAGCTGCCAGGGCGGTACAGGCGCAGCAGGCGGCAGAGGCGGCGGCGCGGGCGGCGGCGAAGGCGGCGCGGGCGGCCGAGGCCGGCGCGGCCGAAGCCACAGCGGCAGCGGTGGCGTCCCGGGCGGCAACGCGTGCTGCCGAGGCCGCGGCGTGGGCGGCAGCGGAGGGGGGCGGGGAAGGCGGCAACACCGGCGAGGGGGGCGCGGAGGATCCTGCAGCGGCGGCCGAGGCGGCGGCGGCTGCGGCGCAGGCGGCCGCAGCGGCGGCCGCTGCAGGCCAGCGTGCGGCGCAGGCAGCGTCGGAGGCTGCGGAGGCCGCCGCAGCGGTGGCGGTCGCTGCCGCAGAGACCGCGGCGGAGATGGCGGCAGTGGTGGAGGCTGAGGCGTCAGCCTTGTTTGAGGAGGCGTCCAGGCTGGAGCAGGCGGCGGTGGATGCGATGGTGGGCGAAAGGCTGCGGCTGGTTGTTGAGGTCGGCGTGGGGCACACCGAGACGGCCGGCATGCAGCGAGCGGTGGAGAGCTGGATGCACCGGCACCTGTTGTGGCCGTGGAAGGCGGAGCAGCAGGCCGCAGCTGCGGCGGCCTCGGCCGCGGCGGCCGCGGCGGCCGCGGCCGCGGCTGCAGGGGAGGCGGAGGCGGAGGCAGCGGCTGAGGGTGAGGAAGCGGGCGCTTGTGGAGGCGCCAGCGAGGGCGCATTGTGATTTGTGAGCGCCGCGCCGGCCGTACCAGTAGTGCCTGTATGGTATGTGGCGCTTGTAACAAAGAGGCGTTCGCCACACGCACGACACCGGCGGCTTGAGCGCCTTCCCCAGGGCACCTTGTCAACTGGGCCTGGTACGCGCCTCTTGACAGCTCAGGCAGGCGGCTTGGGGGCCGGCGCGCGGGCGCAGCACACAAGGTTTCATGCAGCTGCAGCTGCAGGGGTGTGACAGCTGCTGCGGTAGTGTGCCGACTGCAGTTCAGCCCCGTGCCTGCTGCACAATGCAGTCCGAAGCGCCGCCGAATGAGGCGCTGCGTTAGGGTGATGTGCAGCGGACGCTCCCCCGGCGTGGCGTGGCTTGCGCTCACAGCGCAGCGCGTGAAAAACTGGCGGAGGGGGGAGCGAGGGGCCGAGGGGCCGAGGGCAATGGAAGACCAACCGGTGTAGCCAGCGATGATAGATTGAGGATTGGTTGGCAAGCCGGGTAGGCAGGGCCGCTGCGGAAACGCGTGCCCGCGCAAAGTGCAGCTGGCTTGCCGTACGACGGCGAACCTGACCTGACCTGGCCAGGGTTTGGGCGGGATCCCCGTCCAGGATGCCTCATTCCAAGCAAGGGGACGGTTGCGCTCGGCTGCCGACCTCGCCCTGCCTTCCGCAAGGGATGCTGTGGTTGCCGCTCGCCGCGCAGCACGCCGCGCAGCAGGCACGGCAGCAGGGACCTCGCCTGCTGCACAGCCAGGCACAGCCAGCTGAAGACAAGCTGAAGCCCGCTGAAGCCGCGCGGGCCCCCAGTCGGGATGCGACCTGCATCTTGCCGCTGCGCATTGCAGCCCCGCGCGCGTTGAAAGGCAGCGCTGGCACCCACGCACGTGCCCTCGCAGGAAATTGAGGGAGGCGCATCAGTCTGCGCATCGCCGTCATGCAGCGGCTGGTAGTTCGCTTCACACGCGTCGTATTCATATCGCGACTGTTCGTGGACCCGCTTGCGGGAAACCCTCACGGACACCGGGCCAACTCAATGCAGCTGAATGGGTCGTCCCGCCCCGCCCGCCCCGCAGCTCCGACATGGGATTCCACACATCAATTGGTAATCCTTAAGGAATCCAGGAGGTTGCGATGGCAAACTCTACGAACGGGAGACGGCCACGGCGAAAGTAAACTGCGACGGTTGGGCTCACATGTGTTGACCTAACGATTCGATGAGTTGTTACTGATGTTGCAGTCAAAGCTTTTGTTTCGGACCTGCTAAACTGATCCCAGACAAAAAGTGGCAGAAATCGACGCTCGGCCCCCTCGTGCACTAATCGCCACATTGACTCGACTCGATTTAGTACTCTCAATACTTTATAATGAATATGACCACAAGATACTCATACAAGCAGCCCCAATGACCTGGTCTGCGACCTTCTGCAGAAAAAGAGGGTTGCAATGCACCTCCTGTGTCCGCAAAATGTAGCTGACCTGCAAGGTCCTCTCAACCAAGGATGTGGAAAGTGCTTCTCTGCTGCATCCGGCCCAAAGACCCCCGGCCGCGGGCGAACGGCAGAGGTCTAAAGGCCGGTAGGTCACGCTGCGTTCCCGCTCCCGCTTTGCGTCCTCTTTACTCACGACACAAATCACTAACATTCAATTGGTTCCGAATAACTTGACGTTTCGAGCAGCGCAAGGGTCAGCAATGTGCATCAGTTTGCCCCGGTTTCGTCGTCACTTGTGCTGAAATGTGTACTAGCACGATACAAGTAACCAATGCTATGCTGCATCATCGACAGATTCACTCGAAGGCCGGCCGAGGGAAGCGGATGGCGGGGGCACAGCAGCGCATGCCTTGACTACGCCGCACGCTGGATTGTTGTTCACATCGCTTTTTGAGGGCTTCCCTAATGCCATCGCGATCTTTGACGTCGATGGCAAGCTTGTCTACCAGAACGCGGCGAACCGGGCGCTGCTTCGGGCATGTGGTTTGCGGCACGTGTTTGCCCACCACGCGGACTTGCTGGATGAGGCGTTGGACTGCGCCAGCATGGGCGCGGGTCCATGGCGGGGTGAGAGCACATCCTTGAGCCGCAGCTGTATGGCACCGCTCAGTTGGCTGGGCCCCGGGAATGTCACACGGCTGTTTGGGAGTCTTCTGCAACGCGAAAATGGCCCCTGACTTTGCGCGGTGGTGTGGTCCATGGGTGCACAGGCCTGCTGCTCATCCCGGAAGAGCTGCTTCAGGATTCGCTTCCGGCGCCAGAACGGCGCCAGCTTGCTGTGGCGGCAACAGGCAGCGATGGCGATGGCCGCGACAGCCGCCGCAGCTGCAGCAGTAGCAGCGCCAGTAGCAGCAGCAGCAGCGCCAATGACCCCCACCACAACGATTCGAGTGGCCCCAGCCTGCACAGGACCGACCGCAGCGGTCACGACAACACGAGGACCAGCGCGTACAGCGCGGTTTCAGTGGTCGCGCCGCTGATGTCCGCACACGCAGCATCAGGCATTCGCACGTTCGCTTCAGACACGCGCCGTCGCAGCCTCGACAGTCGCGTGATGGGCATCGGCGGCGCCAGCGGGCCGCACGGAGCCGCCACCACCGTGCCCCGTGCAAACGAGCCCGCAGCAATCCTGCGAGGAAGCGTCGCGCAGCAGCACCGTGAGGCGCTGATACGCGCCGCGCGGCCGTCGCTGCAGCTGAGCCGCCCGGCGGCAGCGGTGGCGGGCGGTGACGGCAGCGGCATGGCGGACGCAGCCGCCGCCGGCCTGCGGCGGCGCAGCGCGACGTGGCGGTACGCCAGCCGCGGAGGAGCCGGCGGATGCGGCATGAGCATGGATGTCACAGCCTTCCTGCGCACAGCCACGGACCAGCTTGAGCAGCACGGGCCCTGCCAGCAGCACGCCGGTGCGGCGACGGCGGCGGCTGCCGCCGCAGCTGTGGCGGTGGCGGCGTCCGAGGCAGTCGCCCGCGCCGCGCGCACCGCTGCCGCCAGCAGGGCCGCCGTGCGTGCGGCGGTCGCAGCGGCAGCTGTGGGCGGCGGCGCCGCCGGAAGGCACAGCAATGCCGAGGTCGATGTGGGCGTGGGTGATGTGTACGCATACGGCTCGCACGATGGAGATGCTGCTGTTGCTGAGTCGCTGCGGGCTGGGCTCACGGCGGCGGCAGCATCTGTGGCCGGCAGTGGCGCTCACGCCGTCGATGGCGGCGATGACGATGGTGGCGACACGCACTTACAGGCTGCCCGCGCCGCCGCCAGCACGAGCCACTGGTTTGCTGGAAGGATGGGAGGCCTGCAGCCGGCGGCAGCGGCGGCAGCGGCGGCAGCTGAGGGCGTTGATGTTGGATCTACGCGGGCGGCGGTTGCGGCAGCGGGGAGCCGCCGCCGGAACGGCAGTCCGTTCCGGACCGACACCGCCCACCAGACCGACAGCACAAACAGCAGCTCGCTGCAGCTTCCACAGCAACGGCAGCAGACTGCGGCGGCGGCCTTTGCGGCGGTGGCGACGAATGGTGGCGGCAGCGGCACGAGCTCCGCTGTCACTACCACTGATGTTGCAGCTGCGGCGGTTGCCGCCGCAGCAACGGCGCGCATTCCGTCTACAGCTGCAGATGACGTGGGGCCGGCGGTGGGCGACGACGGTGGCGGCGTGCATGCGCCGATGGCGGCGATGGCGATCTTCAAGCGCCGCTCGATGCAGCATCAGGCCGCCCACAGCGTCACAAGCGAGGACCCTTTGTACGTGATGCTGCTGTCGGAGGCAAGCCACGGCATCAGCTCTAGCGGCGCCCTGCCGGCGGCGGCGGCGGCGGCGGCTTCCAGCAGCTTCGCCATCAAGCCCGCCGCCGCCGCACAGCAGCCGCAGCAGCAGCAGGGCGCCTGGTACGCCCGGGTGGACTCTCCGAGGGGCGGCGCGGCTGCTGGCACAAGCGCCGCCACACGCGGCGGGGCTGCAGATGAACCTGCTCTGCCTGCATCGCAGGGCCTGTAAGCGTAGGGTGCGCTACACGCCTATTACACACGAGAGTATGCCAATACACACCCGGAGGGTGTCAGACATGCGTGTGGGTTTCACACGGCGGACTGTGCCCATGCACATGTCACGCAGCGTTTATCAACGCTACACCTTCAGAGCCTCACAAGTCTATTCTACACGGTGTATACTTACACCACCTATCCTTCGGTATTATCCATATTTCCTATTCCTAGCCTTTCCATAAGCATTCCAGTCTCCTGCTCACACTCTGTTTCCTGGTAAGCACCTTGTATGAATCCTGTTTAGCTAGTAACAGCTTACAAGTGGTATCGAGTTCCAGGACTAGGTAGCTACTAGGGAGCGAGCCCAGAGCAGGCCGACTCACAAAAGCCGGCCCGGCCGCCTACGGGCCAGGGCTCGGCGCCTAAGGGCAAACCGACCTACGGGCGGTCTGATAAGGCTCACAGAAGCCATTTACGGCCTGGTCGCTTCAAAGCGCACCAATAGTGGCCTCAATTGTCGGCCCGATTTGGATAAGCCAAGCCTTGTCGCTCGGCACCAATCGTTGGCACGCACGCATAGCCCTTAGGGTACACCAACATTAGTTGGCATAGCAGCCGAGCACAATGGCTCCATACGCCCCTGTCCCGGCAGACTTGCCCGAAGATGGCTTCACGTCACTTGCAACAGTGCAGAAGCTGGGCCTACGCGTCACGCCATCAAACACGGTTTCAGTCCGCCTTGCTGACAGTGCCTCACACGCAATCGTGGGCACCGTCCGCTTCCCCATTCGAATGGGCACCATCAATGACACCCTCACCTTGCTGGTGATGCAACGGGGTCATGCTGCAGCAGATGTCCTGCTGAGCGCGGATTGGATGAAACGCCGTGGTGGACGCTTGTGTTACGAAACACACACACTTTCGGTTCTGAGGGGGGGGAGACGTGTGTGGATCCAACCACGCCGCAACCTTTCCCAAACGGAGCGCCTCATGAATCTAGTACTGGCGGTACACGTATCGCAGTGCGGCGTGGACGAAATGTCCCCGCGTCAAGCATGGAAAGCAATGAAACGTGGCGCAGAGACATTCTTGATGCTCGTGCGACCCGAGGGCGACGTAACCACCCCCGGTGGGCCTTCCCTGGCAGCCGCGCAAACCGCACCCGCCCCAGCCCCAACCGGACTGATTGCTTCCCCTAAGCTCACAGCGTTGCTTGACAAATACAGCCCCATTTTTCAGAAAGTGGATGGCATACGGGATAGCACGGATCCGATAGAGCACACCATCCCGCTCATACCGGACTCCGCACCCCCAGCAAAACGCTCCTACCGCCTCTCCCCTGAGGAGAAGGACGAATGCAAGAGGCAGATAGCTGACCTCCTTGCTAAAGGTTTCATCGAGCCATCTAGCTCTCCTTTTGGAGCCCCGGTGATCTTTGTCAAAAAGAAGGACCCCGAGTCCCCAACCGGACACAAGTTACGCATGGTGCTCGACTACCGAGCGCTCAACAAGATAACCCAAAAGCGGCGTTATCCCATGCCTAACATACAAGAGATTTTTGACCAGTTGGCCGGCGCCACTGTCTTCTCGTCCATCGATTTGGAATCCGGTTACCACCAGTTGCGTATTTCCAAAGCTGATGTCCCCAAAACTGCGTTTATAACACCAGAAGGACAATTCGCATTTAAGGTGCTCTGTTTCGGCTTGACGAACGCACCCGCAACTTTCCAGGCCACGATGAACCGATATTTTGCAAAACAATTGGGCAAATCTGTACTTGTGTACCTCGACGACGTGATGATATTTTCCAAATCACCAGAGGAACACTTGCAGCACCTGGAGGAAGTTTTTCAGGTGCTCCAAACGCATAACCTGCGTGCCAAGCTTGCGAAATGCGAGTTCAACAAGGCTGAACTCAAGTTTCTTGGCCACATTGTGGGCCGCGACGGTCTAAAGGTCGACCCCGACAAAGTTCGCTCGGTTGCCGACTGGGCCGTACCGCTCAACCGCAAGCAAGTTCGGTCGTTTTTAGGCCTTGCCAATTACTTCCGAAAATTCATACAGGGATATTCCTCCCTCGTTGCACCGCTTACAGCCCTGACTAGCGAGAAGTCACCCTGGCTTTGGTGTGGCGCCTGCCAGCGGGCATTTGATGGGGTGAAGCGTGCGCTGATCACCGCGCCTGTGCTTGCACTACCCAACACCTCCGAACCCTTCGAGGTGAAAACGGACGCATCAATCTATGGAACAGGTGCAGTTCTGCTGCAGAATGGCAATGCCATTGCATACCTCAGCCACAGGTTTACCCCTGCTGAGAAGAACTACACCACCACCGACCAGGAAGCCCTGGGAGTGATCCACGCTCTGCAAGAGTGGCGCTGTTATCTCGAGGGCGCACCAGACGTAACCGTGGTCACTGATCACCAACCCTTGACTTACCTGGACTCTATGAAGGCCAACGGCTTGCTCTCACGCCGCCAGGCTCGGTGGCAGTGCCCAGGCACGGCAGAAACAAGCCGCTGACGCCCGGCGCCAGGACACCACCTTTGCTGTGGGAACACATGTTTTGCTGAGCACAAAGAATCTCGCCTTGAAGGCTCCGACCGGCGGTACTAAAAAGCTTATGCCCAAATTCATTGGACCCTTTACCGTCCTTGAACAAGTTGGCCCGGTTGCTTACAAGCTATCGCTGCCCGCAGGGTACCGCATTCATCCGGTCTTTCACGTGTCGCTGCTGAAACCGTACACCGGTGACGGCCGATACCAACCCCCGCAAGCCCCGAAGTTATTTGACGACGATGGCAATGCCTATTGGGAGGTTGAAGATATTATTGGTCATCGCGATCGTACACTGGGCGGTAGTCGCTCCAAAACGGTCCGCGAATACCTCGCGAAATGGCTTGGCTTCGGCGCTGAGCACAATTCTTGGGAACCCTCAAGCGTCCTTTGTGACGATGCACTCGTGGAGCAATGCATCCGGGACTACCTCGTTCGGGTGGACCTGCGCGCCGCTAAGCGCCAACGTCGCGCTGCCGGTTCGTAACCCTGTGTGTTCGGTTACACGCGCCACGGCTCCCGAGGGCGGTTCGCTTCTGAGGGGGGGGAGTGTAAGCGTAGGGTGCGCTACACGCCTATTACACACGAGAGTATGCCAATACACACCCGGAGGGTGTCAGACATGCGTGTGGGTTTCACACGGCGGACTGTGCCCATGCACATGTCACGCAGCGTTTATCAACGCTACACCTTCAGAGCCTCACAAGTCTATTCTACACGGTGTATACTTACACCACCTATCCTTCGGTATTATCCATATTTCCTATTCCTAGCCTTTCCATAAGCATTCCAGTCTCCTGCTCACACTCTGTTTCCTGGTAAGCACCTTGTATGAATCCTGTTTAGCTAGTAACAGCTTACAGGGCCCTTGGTTCTCCACCGCTGCCGTTAGCGCTGCTAAGGGCGGCGGTGACATGCGCGGCGCCGCCTCGGAATCCGCGGCCGCAGGGACAGCAGGGCCCACCGGCCCCACTTCACGGCTGGCCGCAGCGGCCGCGGCACTCGGGCTGCACAACACGCGCCGGGCCTCGACAACCGGTGGCGGCGGCGCAGGCAGGGAGGCCATGCGCCTACTTGGGCCGGCGTCAGTCACAGCCATCACCGCCGCTGGGGCTGCTGATGGCATGGGTCCGGCAGCGGCGGGGCAGGAGGCGCGCTACGGCGGCGGCGGCGGCGGCGGTGCTGCAGCAGCCGCAAGCGCTGCTGCTGTCATCAGCGCAGCCCCCGGCGGCGCTAGCGGCGCAAACCGGGAGGGCGACAGCAGCTGTCGCGCGAAGAGCAGCATCAACATTGCGCTCGCCACCACCACACCAGCAGCAGTGCAGGACACAACGGCTGCCACGGCGCCACCTGGCGACTCGCGGCATCGCCGACGCACGCTGCGTGTTGGATCCACCGGACGCTTAGCGCAGCCCCAGAGCGGCGGTGACAGCGGAAGCATCAGCAGCCAATGCGGGCCTTTGCGCACCGCCCACCACCAGCACCAGCACCACCAGCTGCAGCAGCGGATGCAGGATGCCCTGGTCACCAGCGCATGGGGTGAGCTAGCGATTTGCGTGGGGCACTTTATTGCCTGTTACGTGCTGGATGGGAGTGCGGTTGGGTGCGTGATGCTGCTGTGGAAATGCACGCGGTTCCACGTATGCCGCGCACACATGTAAGTGCCCCCTTTCCCGCCTGGCTCGACTCCGCAGGGACTCTGATCCACAGCCCACGAAGCGGCGTTCAAAGCAACAGCGGCACCCACTCGCGCCCGAAGCGCAGCGCTACGCTCTCCGCCATGGCTCTCGGCAGCCCGGCCCCGCCGCTGCATGGGCCAGCAGGCCCCGGCAACACCTCCCACTCCTACCAGCGTGGAAGCTTCGCGGGCACTGGCGGCGGCGGCGGACTAAGCGGTTCACTGCCGTCTGGCAGCGGCGGGATGTACGCTGTCGCGCAGATGCTGCAGAGTATGGACCTCACGGCCGCCGAGGCAGCGGCAGCCATCAGCGGCAACGCCAGCAGCAACGCGCCACACGCGGTGTTCACCGGCAGGACGGCCATGGTCGAGGGCTCGACGGCATCACGTGCCGGCAGCGGCGGAAGTGGTCAGGGCGGCAGTGCACACCAGCAAGCACTGCTGCCCGCAGGAATGGGCGGCGGCGCGGTGGCGGCGGCGACGACATGGGCGGTGCCGGCGGCGGCGCTTCCACGGCGCCGCGCGGGCAGTACCGCCAGCGGCGTGAGTGCTGGCATGCTGCACGACCCAAACGCAGGAGGTGAGTCCTCCCAACCCAAATGGTGTTGCGCTTAGGCGCATAGCTAGCCTGCTTATGCACACGCATGTCCCACATGCGCACTCGCTCGACTCTCGGCAAGCCACATTTGGTTTAATCCGCCATTGCCGTCTCTTTATCCAACCCCAACGCATCCACAGCAATCGGTGGCGCGCAACTGAGCACCGTGCCCGAGGGGGGCCCCAACAGCGGCCGGGGGTTGTATGGCAGCGGAGCTGCCCACAGCCTGCCGCAGTTGCGCATGCTGGATGAACTGCCGTACGAATGTGACGGCAGCAGCGGTACGGCACGCTCGGACCAGCAGGCCAGCAACAGCCGGCAGGGCCAATGCCGCGTGCTGGCTTTGACACCCCCAACAGCGTTGCCTCTCAGCCGTGCTGCTGCTGCTGCCGCTGCCGCCGCCCTGGCGGCGGCGTCAGACATCCGCGCCGCCGATGCGCTCTCCACTGCTTCTGCGCGTGCCCAGACTACCCGGCCTGGCAGTAACAGCAGCAGTGCGGATGTGGCTGAAGCTGCCGCTACGGCTCTGCGCGCCACGGGGCCCTTGCAGTCACGTGTACCGGGCGGCGCCCCAGCTGACACGAGCCGGTGGACCGACGCTGCTGGCACCGGCAAGGCAGCCGCCGCCGCAGGAACGGCATCGGCTGCCGCACTCCCGGGTCTGCTGCCGATTCGAGAGCTGCACATCAGCAGCCCGCAGACTGCACAGCAGGCAATGCTGCCGGCGGCGGCGATTGCGGCAGCGGCGGCGGCAGCGGGCGCGTCGTCGGCGGGCTGGACAGGCGGTGCCGCTGGCACCAGCAGCGCAGCAGGCGAGGGCTCATTCTACCGCATGAGCACACAGGACAGCAGGGGCTTTCCCGTTTCCAGCAGCTCCGGTCGCTATCAGGGCGGCCGACTGCTGTCAAGCCCCGCTGGAATGCTGCTGATAGGCTTACAAGGCGGCGGAGGAGACGATGGGGGCGCAGCCGTTGGCGGCGGCGGCACGCCCCCGGCGCACACCGACTTCGGCGGCCACAGCAGCCCGCTCTCGAGCTCGCCGCCGCCGCCCCTTGTGTGTGGCTCGCAACCCAGCGCGTACAATTTGATGGTGATGGCCTCTGGTAGCCACCACAGCCACCACCACAACCCGGGCTCACCACTGCACTCTCGTCAGCAGTCTCAGCAGGTCCCACACGGCCGCACACTCTCATCGCTCGCGTCGGGCACGCAGCCCAGTGTTGGAGCGTCTGGCGGCTGCGGCATTGCTGGCATTGCTGGTGCCTCTTCGCGCGCTGGGCCGACCGGCGTCCTGCCGCGTATCCTCAACTTGGCATCCAAGGTGTCCGCAGTTGCCAGCGGCGGCGCGGTCCCGAACACGCGCAGCAGCCCGCTAACCGCAACAGACAGCGCCGCCCCAGCAGGTTCCTGCAAGAGCATCAGCAGCGGACGGCGGCATCCCTACTTATCTCAAGGCGCTGAACTAATGACAGCCGGCAGTGCGCCGTGTGCGCCCGCCGGCGACATCGCGGCTAGGGCGTTGCACGCTGCCGCGGGCAGCGGCAGTGGCAGCGGCCTTGCGCCCCCGCCGGGGGCGCACAGCGGCGTCTTGAATGGGGGTGGCTGCAGCACTGACAGCTCACCGCAACACTCGGCAAGCGGAGGCATATCTGCCGCAGCCAGGGCTTCAGGCGCTGCTCGTGATCCTAACTCTTATCAGCAGCCGACACCAAGGGATGTCCACAACACCTCCCGGGCCCGGCTGCACTTGCGGAGCACGCTGGGAGCGCTAGGCACATTGCGCCGCTCGTGCAGCACATTCATAGACAGAGGTAACCATGCGGCAGCCACGGCTGAGGAGGAAGACACGGCTGAGGAGGGGGCTGAACCCGACGCCTTTTCAAAGATGCTCCAGCATCGCAGCCGATCTGAGCTTTCCTGCTGCCCGGCGCCGGTAAGTGCAACAGGTGTGGTTATGAGGAGTGACGTACACCCAGCCTGTCACTGCAATCGTCACTGCTTAGGTCCCCAAACATTAGTGATATCGGCATGCTTCAGAATGGCCCATATCATGGATGCAGGTCGTGCCAGTCAGTGTGCCGCGCACGATGCGGGAGCCCTCTGTGAGCAGCCTGGCGCAGCGCTCCCCTCTCTCGCGCCTCGGCGCTAGCATTGGCGGCGTCGGTGCTACTGCTGGTGCACTGGCGCTCCTGGCTGCACCCGCCGCCAACAGCTGTTGCGCTGCGGCGGCGCAGCCGGCGCCTGCTCATGCTGCGTCCGCTGGTGGCTCGGCTCCCTTATTAGCTCCGTCACCTGCTGCTGCCGCTGCATCCGGCGGCTTTCGTGGATGGCGCGGAGGAGGCACGCAGTCTGCGTCCACCACTGCTGCGAGCGATGCCGGCGGCAATGCAAACAATCGCATAGCGTCAGCAGCAGCCGACGCCGCCGCCGCAGCGGCCCTTTCAGCAGCTGCGGCTGCCGGCGGCGTCAGCGGCTCTGGGGCGCGCGCGGCCGCGGCAGTTGCAGCAGACGCGACCGCTGCGACCACAACCAGCGGTAGCCAGCATGTCAACGCAGCGCCGCTGGCCAGCCACACCGAGACAACGTACCTAGGGACCCTGAGCTTTGACGGTGGCTACCCGGCGTCCCTGGGGCTGCCGCTGCCGCCCATGCCGCCCTCGGCTGCTGCTGGTGTCAGCGCTCACAGCAGGCAGCAACCGCCTGCTGCGGCGCCGGCAGCCGCAAGCCCGGCGGCAAACGGCCGGCCGCAGCAGGTGCTGACCAGTCCACTCACCAGCCCCCGCGGCTACGGGATGGCGCGAAACTTTGCGGCCGACGTGGCAGCTGCGCAGGCGATGTCTTCGTTTTGCGGCACCTCGGATCACGGCGGGCCGGAGGTGACGGCAGCAGCTGGCTTACCCAGGCAGGCCTTCAACAACAGCAGCCACGGCAGCAGTGCGGCCGCCGCATCATCGGCCACGGCAGCAGCAGCACGCGCTGCCGCCGCCGTTGAGACGTCACTGGGCGGCGAGCAGCAGCGGTCCTCGCCGACGGCATCCCAGCATCAGGCGCCCTTGGCTATGGAGCGATGGCACGAGGTGGTGATGAACTGCATGGCCCACCCCGGCACCGGCGAGCAACTCTTCGTGGTCACACAGGTGGGCGGGTCGGGGCGGTGTGTGGCTTGGCGCTGCTACGTTCCGCATCTGGTGCACCGCTGCGGCGCTCACTTTCCCTCCGGAGCTCCTTGGCATGTGATTATGTGGCAACTTGCTGCACTTACGCTTGCTCGCTGGCGTGCGTGCAGACGGACGTGTCTGCCCGTGTGTGGGCCGAGCGGCAGCTGGCGGTGATTGTGGAGGCGGAGCACGCGCTGTTGGAAGCCATCTACCCCGCACACGGTGCGTGAGCCAGCAGCAGGCCGAGCGGGGCGGGCGGGCGGGCATGAGCAAGGGAGGCAGAGCGACTGCGTAGACTGCGGGGGTAGCCGTGGGGGGTAGCTGGCGTCCCCTTCCCTCGCTCACGATGGGAGGCTGGGTAACGGTGGCTGGGCGTTGCTTCGCATCCACGTCGTCACGCGTCGCACGTATGCACCTATACGCTGCTGGCCACCACGAAGCATGTGCACACGTGAAGCCTGAAGCCCTGCCGCCGCCTCTGCCCGTGCTTGCCGCGCCGTGTCCGTAGTGATTGAGCACATTGCCCTGACGGCGGCTGCGGCCGCCGCCAAGCACACGCGGGCGGTGGCAGAGACCGGCTCGGAAAGCAGCAGCAGGCAACCCACGACGACTGGCACTGCAGCAGCGCCCGGCAGCGCCTCCGCGCCCTCCAGGAAGCGTCGCCACCAGCAGCAGTACAGCCCACTACCGCATCTGGCGGCGGCCGCTAGCGGCGGCGGCGGCGGCGGTGGCATTGCGGGCGGCTATGGCGGCGGAGCCGTTGGCGGTGGCGGTGGCGGCGGCGCGGTTCCTATCACGGGAGAAACGTTTTTGCACTTGGCCACGTCCCACTCCGCACTGACCGTCCTCTTCTGTGACATTGAGGTGCGGCTGAGGCTGCACATGCCGGGGCTAGCAAGCACCGCTAGCGGAAAGACTGAAAGACAGCTGCCGTTGGACAAACTCTGTCTTGACGCAGCATGCGCACACTCAACGTGTCGACATACTCATCACATGCACATGCACACGCATGCGGTATCTGTATACAATTGCGCGCGCGTGTTTGGCGGGCTTGCTTGTCCGTCTGCTTGATTGTTTTTAGCACATGCATGCGGTGCGCGCAGGGCTTCACGAACATGTGTGGGCTGGTGAGACCCGGCGTGGTCATGGCGTTCCTGGTGAGTAATGCGTGGACCGCCCCCAGATCAAGCCGATCAAAGTTCAGCACGCACCTCGCGGCGTTGATGCACAGGGCCTTATGGTTGATTCAGCCCTGCCTTGTGGCTGCACTCAAACGTTGTGGTACTCGGTTATTGCAAGCCCGCAGGACGCACTCTACCGGTGACGCCTGCCGGCGGTGCCGCCTCAGTTTATTTGGTTCCACTGTTGGCCGTGCTTTCTCGCTCACAACCCCTTGATTGCTTCCCGCCCGTCACACACCAGAACGACCTGTTCACGCGGCTGGACGCGCTGCTCGACGTGTTCGGAGTGTACAAGGTGGAGACCATCGGCGACTGCTACATGGTGGCGGGCGGCCTGATGAAGGTGGACGAGGAGACGGGCGCGGTGACGGTGCGCAGCGACGACGTCGACCCGCTGCACGCCCACCGCACCGTGCAGTTCGCAAAAGTGAGGCTTGCTTGCATTCAACTGCGCTTCTTAGCATTGATGTCTACAGACCGCGCAACCCTCACCTGACATCCATGAACTGATTGTGGCCTATCTCGCAACAGGCTCTGCTGGCAGCAGCCAGTGAGGTGCTACTGCCCACCAGCGGAGAACCCGTGCGGCTGCGGGTGGGCATCCACAGCGGCAGCGCCAGCGTGGTGGGGACGCGCATGCCGCGCTTCTGCCTGTTCGGCGACACCGTCAACACCGCCAGCCGCATGGAGTCCACGGGCGAGGCGGGCACCATCCATGTCAGCGGCGCGACGCGCGACCTGGTTCCGGGCGAGGCGTGGCAGCCCACGGGCGGCATCGCGGTGAAGGGAAAGGGCGTGATGGAGACGTTCAAGCTCCGCCCCGAGATGCAGTACGCACCAGACTACGTAATCTAAAAGGCGACCGATTGTGGTGCCGCTGGTGGATGGTGATCTGGGGTGTGCGCAAGTCGCGTGCAGCCTGGGCAGGGGCAGCCTGGGCAGGGGCAGGTGGCCAGGTGCGGGGACTGACACGGCACCCAGCCACCTGTACCGAGTGTCCCGCCGTACGGGGCTTTAGTTATGCACATTCACCGTATTCAGGCCCAAGAATTTCCATGATAGAGCGTGAATGTGCGGGCTCAATTGCTCGCGCGTACGTCATGTGTAAACGCGTGTGCTGCTCTGTTTGCAACCGAAGAGTCGAAGGTACCGTTTGCAGTAATACTGTACTTAATTTTGTCACGGATATGACGCACTCCAGGTTGTACTGAACGTGGGGTTGGAGGGACGTGGGGGGTGGAGGGGGCAGGGCGTGGCTACAGCGGGGTCGACTGCGTGTGAGGTTCTAGCAGTTGGGTCTGCACAACCCGTCTTAGTTTCGCCATAGGACAAATGGTGCGCAAAGGGTTGCGGGAATGATGTGGGGGACAGGGCGGGGGGGGGGCACCGGGGATTCCGGAGGATTCAAATTGAGCCAACTATTGAGGTATGAGCTGCTGCACTAGATTTATGGATGGTTAACAGGATTGAGATGTACAGCTGGGGAAACGCTATGAAGTAGAGCCGTGCGTGTGCAGAGCTCGCATGCGCGTGCGTGTGCGTGCCGGAGGAGGCGGGCGCTAACGACACGCACGCAGCTTGCGGTGTTCACTTCGCATGCACGTGGCGGTCTTGCACCGGACCGGCCAAGCGAAAACGCACACACACCGCAGCAACTTACTCGAGTCTGACGGGCGAGTACGCACACATGCTTTCTGGGCTAAAATAAGTTCTGCTTGTTACGGAGCATTTGCAGTATTTATTGAGGGCACTGGGATGGCAGTGCACTTGATGCACGGCGCACACTGGGTGATGAAGGGGGGCTGCAATGAGCCTGAATTGATATGTGTTCTTACTTATGTTGACGGCGATCCTGCCCGGCCCGCACCCAGGGGATCCTGAACCTCTGAAGCAATGTGCATGTGCACGCCATCATTGCTGCACCTCCACCTCCTTGCTGGACAAGACACCAACTTTCATTAGCCTGCGGTGCTTGTTCGTAGGTATGCATCAATCAGCCCTCAAGCCAAACCAAACCAACCAGCAATGGTCGAGGGCAGGAAGTGGGTCTGTCAGGATCTGTCGTCTGACTACGAGAGGCTGCGTGTGCCGTTGTGTTTTGCTGTTCGCAATCAAATCAGGGTATTCGATGTGCGCCCGGGCAGAGAATTTGGCAGAAGGGCTGTTACATGGGGTGCGGGGCGTATGGTATTACGGTACATGATAATGGCCGGCGTGGGGTGGGGTGGGGTGGATTGCACGAGCGACAGCCCGGGTCGGCGGCGGCCGACAGGCTCCTATATCCGACTGGTGTCCGAGGGCGATGATGGGAGTAAAATGCTAGCAGTAAACTCGGCTTTGAACGACCTGAGCAGCAACGTGTACGGTGCGTACGGTGCATGTATGTATGTATGGGGGCTGCAGCATGATCAAGCCCCCGCATGCGGCTTATGCGCCACCGTGTGCGTGCATACGTGGCACGTGAGCTTGTGCAACCTGCTGGTGTGGCGGATGGCTTCGATGCATCGCTACGGTACACAGGCGCGCCATCCGTACGTACCATGCACAGCAGCGTTCAGAGGTCGTTGAGAAGAACTGTAGCCGCGGCGCGCTGTTGTGTTGCGGGGCGGCGTGTGTGGATGCGTGCATGCAGCAGGGGTGGATCCGCGGATGTGTACGCGTGCCGCGGTTTGTCTCGGTTTGCCATTGCGCACGCCTTGCACACGCATCATAGGGCAGCGCATGGTGGTGGCTCACTGACGGAGGTTTCAGCGGTCGGCGCATGATGGGTCTGAGTAGGTAGCTCGCACACTGCACGCACATGCGTGTGCCTCAGCACTTATAATGGTCGGGGGTGACTGGTGCTGCACGTGGTGCATGTGTACAGTATGGCACGTACGTACCATATGATGACCCGGCTTGTTGTGATGGTACAGGGCACGGGGCAGGTTGGCGGAGTCCCGTAGTGTGCAGAGTGTTCAACCAACATTCGACAGTCAGTTTTGTCAAGGCGTGGAAAGGACAGAGCCCCGGGTCACCAGATGGACAGGCCCGCGGGTGGACAGGACCGATGCGTCGCCCATTGGCTGGTAGGCTGCTAGTTTGCTGATGCGCATTCCTGGCTGGTTGACCCTTGTTGACGGCCCTGCAGCTGCTGTTAAGTGCTTTATTACCACCGAACGTGAACGCACATGACTGCTGCTGACAGGACCGCGTGCGCCGGGAGGTAGCTTCAAAGGTAGATTGGACGAATGCAGGAACAGCCGTCAAGGGACTCCATGTCAGGGAATCACATCTAGCTAGCTAGCCCCGCCCCGCGCTAGCTATTGAGACGTGACCTCGGGGGGACGAAGGCAACAGCATTGGATAGCAGAGCCGCAGCACACATCGGCGGCAGCAGTCAGCCGCTGTCCGTCCCTCGCTCGGTTGCCCTTGCTCCCCACATCGTAGAGCCGGCCGCTGCCGAGGGGGCTCGGCGAGCTTACAGGGCAGTCATGGCGTCGAAGAAGTCCTGGGGTGTGTGGGTGTGCATGCAAGAGCACCGGTGCCCCTCTAACCCCTACCCCGCATGCCACACCGCATGCCCCCCTAACACGCGCACACCCCGTTGCTATGTGCAAGTCGCCGCGGCCTGCACCGCGCCGGGCGCCAGGCTCCTGCTGTGGCGCACTGGCACCAGGGGAAAATTTCGGCAGCCCGCGTCTTGCTGGTGCTAGGCATTTGCCCCCTGCCACTTCCACATCACAGCGGCATCCTGCCTGTAATGGCACCAGAACCAAATCCGACTCTAACCCAACGCAGCGCCGTCGCTTATTGGTGTGTCGTCTTACACACATCCCAGTCCCGCCCCTCCGCCCATCCAGGACCACCTCCCGCGCAACACCCGTGCTGCCGCCTAGCCCCGACAGGCAGCAATTCTCCATTCATCTGTCGTTGAAAGGGGCTTGCTCAAGGCCTGTCCCTCTCCTTTCCAAATACCAATTCGACCAAGGTCCTCCAACCATCGTTTCGCGGAGGGTTTCGCACGTTTGCCCAGGTGAATGGTACGTCCTCGCATAATCAGTACACCATACCCAGGAGCAGGCTCTGCACCTGCTCCTGGGCGGCCTCGGGCTGCCGCCCATTCTCGAAAAAGCGAGCTTGATGGGTGGCCACCGTCGCGAGGTCGTCGGGGCGCTCACCCACACGCCAAGCTAGTTTACCCACCGTATTCCCATTATAGCATACATTATTTGGGTTGCACACGAATTCGCGAATAACCCCTTCCTTCGCAGCGAGTACACAGGGCGTTTGCACCCTTTGCAACCATGACCGCCGAAGAGCCCATTGCTCAAGCTAAGCATCAATTTCTGAAGCTCGCTGATGGCGCGGCCATTGGCATCAAGCTGAAGAGCCCGAAACTGATAATCGGGCCGGTCGAGCTGGGGTTGAAGGGCACTATCGATGTGCTGGAGGCGGACGAGAAGGGCAAGTTCAAGAAGGCTAGCTCCACGAGTTTCCAGCCGGCGCTCAGCATCAAGGTGGGCGGGCGAGCGGCGGGCAGCACTTTGCACTTGCAGCCAGGCACAGCGCGGCTCAGGGCCCCCCACAGGCCCCGCCTTGTGTGTGTGTCCTTGAGGAGCGGTGCCTATCTTTGGGCATTACACCCCTTGTGTACGTTTCCTCAGGCCATGTCTGACTGTCGCTTGGCTGTGAACACGAACACGGCCCCGGACCGTACTGGGGCTCATGTCACGTTCACTCACACGCGTGCCACCAGCGGCGCAGACCCTTCAACCCCCCGGCCTTGCACGACCTGGGCGGGGCGGGGCGGGCCGGCTGGGACCTCCTCCACCACACACTGCCCCTCAACCACATATGCATGTTTATGTGTATTTGACCGTGTATGTGTATGTGTATGTGTATGTGTATGTGTATGTGTATGTGTATGTGTATGTGTATGTGTATGTGTATGTGTATGTGTATGTGTATGTGTATGTGTATGTGTATGTGTATGTGTATGTGTATGTGTATGTGTATGTGTATGTGTATGTGTATGTGTATGTGTATGTGTATGTGTATGTGTATGTGTATGTGTATGTGTATATGTATGTGTATGTGACCGTGTATGTGTATGTGTATGTGTATGTGTATGTGACCGTGTATGTGTATGTGTATGTGACCGTGTATGTGTATGTGTATGTGTATGTGACCGTGTACCGTCCGCGCCTCTCTGCACCTGCAGGACGTCTTCTTCCGCGGCCGCATTGAGCTGCCGCTGCAGCTGGGCGGCGGCGATGGCGCCAACCGCTGGCAGCCCACGTGGACCAACCAGGTGTCGTACAGGTGCGTGACGAGGGGGAGGGCGGGGAGGGGGGGGGGAATTGTGAATACCAGCCCAAGCTGAACCAACTAACTAGGGAAGGGGGGGCGCGAGGTCCGGGCCGTGCCTGGCGCGCACTGTAGGGAGAGAAGCGCCGCCGGCAGGGAGGCGGGAGGCGGGTGCGCGAGACAGGAGAGCCTTTGCCGCCTGTGCAGTGTGTGCCTTGCCACTACCGTACTGTGCCTTGCCACTAGTACTGAGCCACCCGCGCCGCCCCATTGCCGTGCCGCCGCCCCCCCCCCCTGCAGCAAGAAGATCCGGCTGCCGTTCCTAAACACCGAGCTGTGGCGGCTGCAGGTGACTGCGGCCCTGCCCGGCAGCGCCAAGGAGGCGGGCGGGCTGCTGGGCCGCGGGCTGCTGGGCGTGCGCATCAGCACCGCCGCGGAGCCGCTGCACAGCAGGTGGGTCGGTTCTTGGGCCGCGGCTGGCGGGTGGGGCAGGCGGGGCCGGGGGGGCGGCGGGGCGGACAGCGGTTTGCCTGCTGCCGGACCGGATGGGCGCTGGGCGTGGATGTGTGCCTCACATGGGCAGGGAGGAGCAGCCGGTGATGGACGGCGACCGGCCGCAGTTCCCTCGCGCGCTGCAGCCTGCGCAAGCGTCTTCCCCAGCGCCCATTGCCGTGCATCAGACCTGCGGCCCCTGGACGCTGGATCGTCCCATGGACGGCTACCCCCCGACGCCCGATGCCACGCTACCTGCGGAAGCGCAACGCCCCCTGTACCACTTTCCTAAGCATCCTTGCACCCCCCCCCTGCCCCATCCGACCCCGGCGCACAGGACCATTGTGCGCAGCCCGCCCGACTACTCCCTGGAGCTGAGGCCGCGGCTGGGCCTGCCGCAGTCGGTGTACGACAGGGCGGGCTTCCCCGGCAGCGTGTACCTCAAGGTGCGGGCGGCGGGTGGTGGCGGGTGGTGGCGGGTGGTGGTGACGGATGGTAGCAAGTGGTGGCGGGTGGCGGCGGGTGGCGGTGGCGAGTGGTGGCGGGTGGCGGCGGGTGGCGGGTGGTGGTGGCGGTGGCGGCGGTGGTGACGATGGTGGTGGCGAGTGGTGGCCACGGGGGCGCATGGTCACGACGGTCCTCCCGTCCTGGATGCGACATCGTACACGACATCGTTTGTATGTTTGTAGGCCGGTGCTGGTGCTGCGCGTGTCCCACTTTTCCGGCCCCGACGCAAAGCCTTCCTTAACTTTCCAACCACCTCCCCCTCCCCTCCCTGGCCTGCTCAACCCCCAGGCCGACGCCGTGCTGCACGTGACCGACAGCGAGGCGTCGCTGCGGGCCGCCAAGCCGCAGCTCACCCTGCGCCGCCTGGACGCCGTGGTGCGCCTGCAGCGCCGCCGCAGCGCCGCCGACGCCGAGGACGGCTCGGGCGCGGTGGTGCGCTACAAGCCGGCGCGCGTTGTGCGCAACGTGATGCACGCGGCTCGGCGGCTGGTGGTGGAGGACGCCGAGGCGGAGGAGGAGGCGCGGCACGTGCGCGCGGCGGTGAAGGTGGGTGATGTTGCGAGCGGTGGGGAAGGGGCCGTGCAGGGGGCGGCGTGTACGGGAGCGGCCAGAGACTAGGGCCTGCCAGCGGCCCAGTGCCCTGTGGCAAGGGACAGGGCGTCGGAAGCGGGCGCATACGGTACTCAGACGCTTCGCCCGCCTTCGTGGGACAGGTGGCGCGCGTGCTGGAGGCCGAGGCGCCGCCGCAGCCGGACGCGATCGACCGGGCGGCGGCCAAGGCGCGCGAGTGGGCGCACGCCATCCTGGTCAACTCGTGTGTGGCCACCAAGCACCTGCAGGTGAGCGGCAGGGGAGGGTGCGGCTGCGGGCGGCGGCGGGGGCGGCGGGGGCGGCGGCGGCGGCGCTTCAGGGGTCGTCACGGCACTTCGGTCCGATCCGCATCGGCCACTGCCAGCTAGCCAGCCCGGTCTCTGTGGGCTTCTTTTAGGAGTCTGGTACCGTGTGGGCGCGTTCTGAATTTGGTACTTGTGGGCTCTGTGTTCACAGGAGACCGCCGCGGTCACCGGGGAGCGCCTGCGGCAGGCGGTGGGCATGGGCGGCGCTGCCACGCCCGCACCCGCGGCGAGCGCAGCCAAGTCCCGCTAAACGTTTTGGCCGACTACGGCTGTGCGGGGGCGCGGTCAGATTGCAGAGCTGCCTCATTAAGCAGAATGCGAGTGGCTAGGTAAAGGGCTGGGGGCAGCGCGAGCTGAAAGCAGAGAGCAATGCTCACCCAAACGAGATGAGGTGGCGGAACAGAAGGAGCCTCGGCCGAGATACAGCAACGATTTTGGGTGGTTTGCTACATCGGTCCATGGTCTCATCCCACGGTATGCAGGATGCGGGGGTTTCGTGTTGCCACGAGGAGCGTCCGGGAGGTGTGAGGCAGTGGAGTCTTCATTCTTTTCGTGTGCGGCACCTTGCGCCGTTTTGTGCGTGTGTGGTCACTGGTCAGTAAGTGTTTGTGTGCATTCAATGGGGCGCATGGCACGGCTGATGCGATGATACCAGACCGGTCCTGGTAGTCTGGAATGGTTCCGCGCCTCATGCCTGCCCTTGCTCACCCATGCATGCTGCGACAAGAGAACTTTTCATGGCCTGGTAAGGCGCCAGAGTGCAGGCTCCATGCCCCCCGCTGCACGTTGCAAGGGGAGGTCAGCCCACGTGTGCGTGCGGGGTGTCGTGCATTGTGCACGGCACACCGGTGTGTTTGTTCCAAAGCAATAGGCCGTGTTGGTGCAGCGTTGTGGCTTGCAGACAGACAGGAACTAGCCAGGATGTGGGAACATGCAAGGACGCAGGTTAGCGCAGTGCAGTAGAGCCGCTAGGAGTGTAGGCATGGACGCACATAGGCAAGTACAACGGCAGGTTGGAGGGGGCGTGCACGTCATGCGCCACTGCAGGACTGCTGGTGTCTGATCGTGCTAGTAGGTTGTTGGGCGCTGCCGAAGCGCTGCAAATTTGAGGTTGATGCAAGGGAATAAGAGCGTGACTGAGAGCACGGTGTGTGTGAACTGTGAAGCAAGAGGTCCGCGGTGATGAAGCGAGTGTAAGTGAAAGGAACTTGATGTGCATTCCTGAAGGTGCTGCGGCACCCCAGCAGTCGGGGTGAGTCAGCTTGCACACCAGTCGGTCAGCCTCTCCATACCTCCGTGCCTCGCCCAATTACCTTGCTAATTCTGCAGGAGCATGCCTTCTCTCCCCAGCTACCGACGACGAAGCCGTGGGCCACGGCCGACACAAAATATGACTCTTTAGGCGTCACAGCACGATATCGCAGCGCGTGATGGGATGCTGTGCAGCACGAAAACGGGGCGGCCCGTGCCCTGACTACTCCACACCGGATTGCGATCCACAAAAGCCTAGCAACCGCATCGCACTCACTACGCTGCCTCACGTAATCTCCAATCAGGGCAACCCGCGCCCTCGTGCGCGCCCCGACTACACTCCATTCAGCATTGTGTTGCACACAGCTCGTTGGGTTGCAGCTAACCCCCGTAGACCGGATCACGCACCCTTCGCTCACACGACCTTCCAATACTAAAAGAAGAACTAGCCGCGCCCGCGCGCTCATCACACAGACGGCGGCAGGCTGCCGTCCGCCAACATGCGCAGCGCCAGCGCCTTGCTGGCCTTGCCGATGGGCATCACGTGCAGGCCCGCCACGCCGCCATGCGCCAGCACCTGCACGGCCGCGCCGCAGCAGGCCAGCAGGGCACGGCGCGGTCACGATGGGCACGGTCAGCATGGCGGGGCGTCAGAGCGGGCGGTGTGGCCTCACTGACGCCGCCTCAAGCGCCGTCAATGCCGTCAGCAACTCCGACACACCCCCAGAGCGCGTGCCCATGCGAACAGGCCATTCCGGCACCCAACCTCCCGACGACACGTCACGCCCCGCACCGCGCCACACAGCCGCCGCACCTGCTCCACCAGCTTGTTGTTGTAGGACGCCGTGTGGGCCGCCGCCGCCTCCTTGCCGCCCGCCTCCGCGCGCATGGCGTCTGCCACCAGCTGCCGCGCCGCCGCCGAGCCGCCGCAGCCGGCCAGGCTGACCCAGAACGACAGGTTGGCGGCACTGCTCGCCATAGGGTGGCCCACTATCAGCCGCAGCGGCCCCGAACTGCTGCTACTGCTACTGCTACTGCTACTGCTGCTGGCGCTGTGGCTACTGCCGGGCGGGAGCTGCTCCTTCAGAAGGCCGCGGCGCCGCGCGTCTTCCAACCAGGCCAGGTACGCCATCCAGTCCAGCGGCGGCTGGGTGAGCACCGCGTCAGCGCCCAGCTCCGCCTGAGGGCGGGGGAGGGGGCAGTCGGCATTACGCAACACATGCAATGCCTGTACTGCGGGCAGTTTGCATGCCACCCGCGCGCCTGACCTAGGAGTGCCGCGCGGAACTGTACCGGCACGCTGGCTACCGTGTGTTGGTAGCGCATGGTGGCCGATGAGCCCAGGGCCCCACCTTGCGCTCCAGCAGGCCCGCGCCACGCTCGGTGTTGGGGTTGGCGACCACCCACAGCTGCGTGGAGGGCGGGATGTAGCCGCGCGCCCGCAGCCGGTCGGCAATGCGCAGTGTGTCCAGGCTGCTGCGGAGCAGGCTGCGTGAGCGTCCGCACACAAGTTGCAGGGGCAGAACACAAAGCCATCGCGTTTAGGCACGGGGCAAAATCAGTACGGCAATTTGCACATTGCGCCGCGCCACCGGGCCGGCGGCCAGGTTCCGAGTAAAGGGCCGCCAACTGCACCACTTGCAAGTCAAGCACCCCCCTGCAGCAGCCTGGAGCGCGCACCTGGCCACGCCGGGCAGCGTCCGGACCGGGTGTGAGCCGGATACACACAGGAGCACGTCCGCCCGCTGGCCGCCCGCCGCCTCCGCGCCGTCACCCGCGGCCGCCGCCACCCGCTGCTCAATCTCCAGCGGCGACCGCAGGTTGGCGGCCACAGTGATGACCTTCTGCGAGCCCGGCCACGTGGCGTAGTGCGTGAAGGGTGGCGAGGGGTCCTCGGCCGGTGGCGATGTGAGCGAGCTGCGGGCGGCAGTGTGTTGGTGGTGGGTGTGTTGGTGGTGGGGGTGGGGAACGGGGCGAGGAGGCAGCGGCGTGGGGCTTCCCGCCGTCGACCATGTGGGGTACCCGTGGCGGCCCAGCTGTTACGGCCTCGCATAAACGACCCTATGCTTCAACATGATCCGTTCCAGTGGCATGCCCGAGCCCACATTCTACGCCTTTCAAATGGGACGCCGCCGCACTCGCCTGCGAATGGCCTTGGCCCAGTTCTGCCAGGTGGTGGCGATGGGCAGGTCCGGAAACACCTCGGCGCGAAAGGCGGCAGTTGCCTGCAGCTCCGCCTCCATGCCGTACGACTTGCCGATGCCCCGCTCCAGGGTTAGTGTCCAGCCGGGGGAGGTGCCGGGCTCTCCCCGGGCTGGGCCCGGCGTGGCCGCCGGGCCAGGGTCGCCGCCCGGTGGCGTGCCCGCGATAGCGGCGCTGGAAGGGTCCGGCGTAACAGCACCAGACGATCCATTGCTCGAGGATGGGCTGCTGTGTAGGTTGCGGAGGTGGGGCGGCAGGCTGGAGGGCGCTGCTGTGGCCGCGGGCCCGGCAGCCAGGCCCCGGCTGCTGGCAGCGCCACTGCGGCGGGATGCCAGGCCGGCACAAGCGGGGGAGGCCGCTACCGAGGAAGCTGCCGCCGCGGCTACGCTGTGCAGCAGCCACCGACTCCCCAGCGCAGCGGGGGCTTGCGATAGCATTTCACCCCCTAGAGCGGCTGTGCGCAGCGGGCTGCGGGGGCCCAAGCCGACGCCGAGCGCAGGGGGCGCGCGAGTGCCGGCAGAGCGCTGGTGAAGGCTCGGGCAGCCCCTGCTGGACGACCCGCGGGGGACAGCAGGGCAGGTCGCGTTCATGCGTGGCTATGATACCGCGCACAATGAAAAGCAAGCTACGAGCTGTGCATGTCGGGCGAGAGCACGCCTTTCCGCAGCGTGTGCGTGTGAAAACGGCTTGAATTCCGCAGTGTAATAGTAAAGGACAAGTTTCAATGATGTGGATAATGACTATAGGCCTCTCGCAGTCGACGCACTACGTGGCTTGGTGTCGCTCTCTATCATAGGGCCTGTTATATGTCATTGGCGTGGTACAACGCACTAATGAATGGAGTCAAGACGATTACGACTTTTGGCCTCCCTTCTGCGATCCAGACGACCACGCGCCAGCTGTCCACCACGCCACGCGCCTCGGCGCACATGCCACCAGGTTCATCTGCCGCATGCCTGAACACCCAGGCGCCCCGCCGCAGCTATGTTGTTTTCCCGGTGGCCCCAAGGATTGAAGTGAGTTCAGTCCACTCCCGCCCTGGAAAGCATGCCCAGGCATGCGCCCTGACGAAGGCACACGGCACAAACGTCCGCACAAAATGCGCAGCTCTCGGTGCATGAGACCACCTCTGATGCGTGAGGCCACCTCTGATGCTCCATCATGCTGATGAGGGAATACTGGCGGGGACCAGGGACTGTGACACGGAAATTGGCGCGTGTGCGTTGGATCCGGTACCGCCCCGCATGGCCCACTCGCAGCGCTGCGCCGCTCCACACGGTCACTGCACACCCCACACTGCCTAATCACGCTTGAAGCGTCTGCCACGGACTTGCAAACACATTCGCTTCCAGAGGAATGCAATTTTGACGCGCTAAAAACTTGACAAATGACGATCCGCCTTCGAGACCTCATTAAACAAGTGCGCGCATGTAAGACTGCGGCGGAGGAGCGCGAGGTCATAGCGAAGGAGAGTGCTGCTCTACGCGAGGCTTTCAGGGACCAGGACCAGTCCTACCGGCACCGAAATGTCGCCAAGCTTATGTATATCCATATGCTGGGCTATCCCACGCATTTTGGGCAAATGGAGACGCTCAAGCTCATCGCGGGCTCAGGGTTCCCCGAAAAGGTCAGCCGGAGCGCAGGCTTCCTAGCAGTGCAGGTTGCTGGCTTTATCTACTGTAGCCTGGAGTGGCGAGGGGTGGAGACTGACTGGTGTCGCTTCCATTTGACCGCAGCGGATGGGCTACTTGGGGCTAATGATCCTGCTGGACGAGCGGCAGGAGGTGCTGATGCTCGTGACCAACTCGGTGAAGATGGACCTGAACAACACGAAAAACCCCTACATCGTGGGCCTGGCGCTGGTGGCTCTGGGCAACATCTGCTCGGCGGGTTAGTGCCGGGGCGCCGACCGTGCCACCGTGGTGTGCAGGCCGCAAACAGCAGAGCCGCTTCCCTGGGCGACAGTAATGCAGGGATTTGGGGAGGCCTTTCAGCAGCCAACGGGGCGGCACTGCAGCAGGCCACGGGCACGCAGTGGCGGCATGCAGCACGTTGGTCAAAGGCCTGTGCTCTGCATCTGCTTCTGTCCTTGCCTGACAGAGATGGCTCGCGACCTGGCGCCCGATGTGGAGAAGCTGATGGACTCGTCCATGGCCTTCATCCGAAAGAAGGCCGCGCTGTGCGCCATCAGGTGCGGGAACTGGAGGCGGGCCGACGGGGGAAGGCGAGCCCGCTGGCGGGGTGACGAAGGAAGGCGAGCCGGCTGGCGGGGTGACGGGGGAAGGGGAGCCCGCTGGCGGGGCCGCGTGCACGGCGCGGAGTTGGGGCGCGGGTTGGGTTGGCGGCAGACCAGGCCCGGCAGGGGCGGGCGCTGCAGTGCGGTGCCGGCGAGCTCGCTCGCCTCGCCTGACTGCGTGCCTGCGTCACTTGGAGGGCGCTCAAAGCACACGAGCACGGCCGTGGTCCAACACGGCTATGGACATGCTGCACACGCGCGTGCCCGGGCCGCAGGGTGGTGAAGAAGGTGCCGGACCTGCTGGAGCAGTTTGTGGACAAGGCGGCGGAGCTGCTGAACGACCGCAGCCAGGCGGTGGTGCTGTGCGGCGCCACGCTCATGCTGCACGTGAGTACGGTGGTGTGGTGTGTGGGCAGCGGCGCTGGCAGGGGCGTGTGCTCCCGCGTGGCGTTGACAAGGGGCAGCAGGGAGGTGCTGGCGCACACAGAGCCCCAGCGCCACGGTTGGGATGGGCCAGCCCCTGTCGGCGGCACCGGGTAGGGCCCGCCGCACCTCGTGTGCTGCATGTATCCACGGCTCGCGGGACGTTGGAGAGGGCGCGGCTGGGGCGCCGGCGCTCAGCTGCAGAGCGCAGGACGCCAGGCAACGCCCTCTTGCCGATGCCCTCCCATCACCCCTCGCGCTGCCGCCGCACCCATCACGCACGACACCCGCACACACATACAGGACACACGCACACACGCAGCCTTTGGTCCTTGTGTCCCCCAAACACATGCACACGTACACACGCACACACGTGCACACGCACACACGTGCACAACCCGCAGATCCTGGAGCTGGAGCACAGCGTGGTGGTCAAGTACCGGCCCTTCGTGTCCGGCATCTGCCGCATCCTGCGCCAGCTGCTGCAGCCCGGCATCTCGCCCGAGCACGACATCGGCGGCATCACCAACCCCTTCCTGCAGGTGCGCGTGTGTGTGTGGGGCGGTAGGGTGGGTGGGTAGTCACTTCCAAACTTCCAGATTAACCATTGGGTGGGGCGTGTGGTGGTGTGAACTGGGAGGTTGTTCATTTCGGAACCCAAAGGGAGGAGGGGAAAGGGCGGTTCGTTGGCGGGTGCAGCAGTCGGCTTAAATATGCAGGCGTGGGCTCGCGCAACGCGGGCGCAGTCCCTCGGGCGGAGTCAGACCACTCCCCGCTAACGACAACTCCACCGCCCACAGGTCAAGCTGCTGCGGCTGCTGCGGCTGTTGGGCAAGGGCGACGCGCACTCCAGTGACGTCATGAGCGACATCCTGGCGCAGGTGCGGCTGCGGCTGCGGCCGCGGCGGGGTGGAGCGGGGTGGGGTGGTGCAGGGTATTCAGGGTGCAGGCAAGCGGGGGCGCTAGCTGGGGCGGCGGTCGGGAGAGCACGCTGGGCGGCATTGGAGGGGTGCGGCAGATGAGGGGTGCACGGGCCAGTACAGGGGCCGAGCGTGTGAAACGGTCGCGCGCAGGCATGGCGCGTGTCGCTTCTTCCGCTGCCACACGACCATTTCGCCGGGCACCACCATCACCATCACCATCACCACCACCACCACCGCCGCGCTCCTGGCTGCAGGTGGCCTCCAACATCGAGGGCGCCCGCAACGCCGGCAACGCCATCCTGTACGAGTGCGTGCAGGTGGGTGCGTGTGCCCGCCGGCGGCACGTCATCTGCTCAACCCCCCCCCCCCCCCCCCCCGCGCACGCCGCCCCTGGTTTCCTGGTTCAGAACCTTTGACTTCACTCGCTCCGCCTCACACCCCCTGCCACACCCCAAGCCGCGCAACACCGCCGCTGCGGCACCCGAGCCCCACTCACCCACCGCTCACCCGCCACACCCCCCAGCCATCTTTGCAACCCACCACTCGCCTATCACTGCACTCCGCTGCACCCCACCCCACTCGCCACCGCCCGGCCGCGGCCCCGGCAGACCATCATGGGCATCGAGTCCATCGGCGGCCTGCGCGTGCTGGCCATCAACATCCTGGGCCGCTTCCTGGCCAACAAGGACAACAACATCCGCTACGTGGCGCTCAACACGCTGGCCAAGGTGGTGGCGGTGGACACGCAGGTGCGCACGTGGCGGCGGCGGCGGGATGGGGAGGGGGGGCGGGGAGGGGCGTGCGTGACGCGCGTATGTGCTGCTGCCGCTGCTGGTGGTAGTGGTGGTGCCGGTGAGGGCGAGGGTGAGGGTTGGGGTCTGGGGCGGTATCGTGGCTGGGCCGGAAGGACGAGCGTGGTGTGCTCTGGCCCCGGGCCGTGGCCGGGAGCCCCGAGACGACCATGCTACTCTGGGCTTGCACGAGCAAATGTACCGTATCCATGTACCATCCGTATCCATGTACCATCCGTATCCATGTCACCCCCTACACACACGCGCGCGCGTCAACGCCACGCCAACCACACCCCACAGGCCGTCCAGCGGCACCGCGCCACCATCGTTGAGTGCGTGAAGGACGCGGACGTGTCCATCCGCCGCCGCGCGCTGGAGCTGGTGTACAGGTGGGCGGGCGGCCCGGGCGGGTGGGCGGCCTGGGCGGCTCGCGTTGTGACTGCCGCCTGTCGCTGTCGGTGATGTGGGGGGATCAGTGAGGTCTGGACCTACGTCACGGCACGCATTCACCGCAGCACACGCCCGCTCGCTCGCCCTCATCCCCAACCATTCCTTAACCGTGCAACCTCCCGCCCCTCCGCAACGCACAACGCACACGCCACCTGCACCAGCCTGGTGAACGAGGCCAACATCCGCACGCTGACGCGCGAGCTGCTGGACTACCTGGCCGTCAGCGACGCCGAGTTCAAGCCCGACCTCACAGCCAAGATCTGCATGCTCATACAGAGGTTCGCCGCGATGTTGTCAGCGGTTGATGGCTCATGCCTTACGCACGTGCCAGTTTCGTACCAACTCTCTCTCTGCTCACTCTGAGTTTTGCTCACGCCGGTTCGCGCACGCACAGGTTCGCACCCGACCGGCGGTGGCACCTGGACCAGCTGCTGGCGGTCATGCTGCAGGTGCGCGCGCGCTAGTACGGTACCAAAGCCGTTCGCAAGGAATGCTAGAGCTTCCCCCTGAACCAATTATCGGCCCTTGGCAGCTACCGCGGCCCATTCACGATGGTTGGTTGTATACCGACCATTTCGTGCCCTCCTCGCACCTATATACGCACCTTGCACCCAAACGCCGCGTAACCTCCCCGCACCTTTGTACCCCCTCCGTACCCGCCCGCCAACACATCATCCATCCCACCACCCCTGGCCCCCACCCCTCAGGCCGGCTCCTACGTGAAGGAGGACGTGGCGCGCGCGCTGCTGGTGCAGCTGACCAACACGCCCGACCTGCACGCCTACGCCGCGCGCGCCATGTACCGCTCGCTGTCCGTCCACGGCGACTCCGCGGCGCCCACCCTGGTGTGCACGGCGGTGTGGGTGATCGGCGAGTACGGCGAGATGCTGCTGCCCGACCTGGGCGGCCCGCTGCTGCCGGGCGAGCCGCCGCTGCCGGTGTCGGAGGCGGACGTGAGTTCGAGGGGAGGGCTGGCGGGCGGGCCGGGAGGACGGCGGGCAGCTGTCGGGTGCAGCTCGGGGTGGGTTGGGCGCTGTCGGCTGCAGCTCGGGGTGTGCGGGGTGCAACCGTGCAAGGCGGCTTGGTTACAAGCGGGGCTTCTCCGCGGACAGCGCCGGCTGCGCGATGTGCCCAATATTAAAGGCCACGCCGCTGTACCTGCCCCGCAGGTGGTGTCGCTGCTGGAGGTGGTGCTGCGCAAGCACCGCGCCGAGCCGGTGATCACGGAGCACGTGCTGACCGCCGCCATGAAGCTCACGGCGCGGCTGCCCAGCCAGCTGGCGCGGCTCAAGACCATCATCGGCCGCTACAAGAGCAGCGTGCAGCTGGAGGCGCAGACGCGGTGAGGCGGAGGCGGGGGCGGTGTGGCGGTGGCGGCGGTGTGGCCGCGCCGGTGGTGTGGGCCTGCCCGCACGCTGCGCGTACTGTTGCAATGTTGCATTGTGGCTGCTGTCCTGCAGAATGTCTGCGCGGGTGTAGGCAACGCTTTGCATGTACCGTACCGGTGTTTGGACTCGTGTTTGACACGTGCGTGTGCCCCTTAACGTGGCCGTGTACGACTGCCGCCAGGTCGTGCGAGTACGGCAAGATCTTCCAGCACGACCGCATCCGGCCCTCGCTGCTGGAGCGCATGCCGGCGCTCGACGAGATGGAGTGGCTCAAAGCCAACAACCCCGACGCCGCGGCGGCGGCGGCGGGTGGCTCCGGCGGCGCCTCCGGCGGCGGATCCGCCCCCGGCTCCGCGGCGGCGTCTGGAGGCGGCGCGCGGGGCGCCAACGGCGCGGCCGGCGCCGCAGCGGCGGCGGCGTCCGGGTCAGGCGTGGACTTGCTTGACATGCTCGGTGGGTGCATGTGCGGTAATGGAGAACCAGTTGAAAGTGTGTTATGCGTGTGCATCAGCGATGTCGTGTTGCGCTGTCACAGACTCGCCGGTATGTAGCTGCATCAGCGTTCCAGCATTCCAAGCATCACCGGCTTTACCGTTGTGCCTTACTCCGTGCATCCAGGGGGGTCGCCGGCCCCGGCACCCGCGCCGGCGGCGCCCAAGGCGCTGGTCGACGATTTGGACGCGCTCCTGGGCGGCGTGCCAACCACCGCACCCGCACCGGCGGCAGCGGCGGCACCGGCAGCAGGCCTGGCACCCATGGCCGCCGCTGCGGCGCCACCGGCTGTGTCGGACGACCTCCTGAACCTGCTGGGTGTGGGCGGCGGCGCACCGGCCGCGCCGGCCCCGGCAGCAGCCCCCGCGGCGGTGAGTGTGCTCCGCTACTTCATCCGTAGTTGTGGGGTGTCGGCCGCGAGGTGGGGCCTTGTTGGCGTGGTGAGCTGCGGCTTGCAAACTGGCGGCGAGTGCGGGGCCCCTCTAGCCGAGGCGCCTGCACAACAGCCCAGCTCCTCACACCTCATGGCCCTCCCTCGCGCTGCCTCCACACCAGCAGGACCCGCTCGCCGCCATCCTGGGCGGGTCCGCGGCGCCGCTCGTGGCGCCGCCGCCGGCGCCGGCGGCACCGACCATCGTGGCGTGGCAGGGGCACGGCCTGAGCGTGTCCTTCACGCTCACCAAGCCGCAGCCGGGCAACCCCGCGGTCACCGACATCGCGGCCACGACCACCAACAACGGCGCCGTGGAGGTGACTGACTTCACGCTACAGGTGTGCACGCCACGACTCCCTACCTTGGCCGGTGTCATGTTACACGCACCAATACGAGCAGCACTCTTCAGCATTCCTGTTATGCACCCCCAACTCCTGCTTCATGCCCCAAACATGTTTGCTCACGCGTCTGCTCCTGGCCGTCTCTCCGCTCGTTTTTTTGCTCTCCATGCAGGCGGCGGTTCCCAAGTTCATGCAAATCAGGCTGGAGCCCGCGTCCGGCTCCGTGCTGGCGCCGCGCGGCGGCGCCGTGTCTCAGCGCATCGCCATCAACAACACGCAGCACGGCGTCAAGCCGCTGGTCATGCGCCTGCGCATCACCTTCACCATCAACGGCCAGGCGCACGAGGAGATGGGCGAGGTCACCAACTTCCCGCCGGGCCTGTGATGATTGGGCGGCGGTGTAGGGGGGGCGGGGTTGTGGGAGGCGGAGCAGGCCGGGGGCACAGGCAGGCCAGGCGCCTGTCAGGGGTGTGTGTGCTCAAGACGTTCGGGCGCTGAGGGAGCGCGGCAAATGGTGCGCGGAAGGAACACGGGATGGCGTGTGCTCGCGAAGTGGCCATGCCGTGACAAATGTGCTGGGTCAGGTGGGCTGGGTGACATGTGGCATGGTAGCGGGTGGCATGCACACTCGCTTCACCTGTAACTCTTTGTAGCGGAGCGGGCGTCCGATGCAGCCGACAGGCCGGCGCGTCTTCCAGGCTGCTAGGGAGGGGCCACGGTCAGGGGTCCATGGGTCCAGCGCGACACCCTGTACGGCATGCTGCGAGAGCAGTGCCCACTGGGCCGCAGCGGCAGCACGGCTGGGCCACTGGCGCCAGCATTTCTCCCTGATTCAAGGGGGCGTGTGCTCGTGGGCGCCAGCATTTCTCCCTGATTCAAGGGGGCACGTGCTCACTGCATCATCTGGCACGCCTGCTGATGCTGTATAGCAAAAACCGGCAGTAGTTCTGACTTCTGAGCCACAAGACCAGACGTGCGCCTGGCAGGACACGTCGGAGCTCCCCCCGGAGCTCCAAGCGGCCGACTACGAACCAGTTGGCCGCGCCACCCCAGCGGTCAATGGGCCAGTGATTGGCCTGCAGGCACGCTGTAGTGCAGCATCCCGGCCAATGTCTTTCTTTGTCTGGGCCGCAGGGCCAGTCTGCACCCAAGCATGCCAAATTCGCAGGCACCAGCACTCAGGAGGCACCAGGGCCCTGACGAGGGCGTGGCACGGATTTCTGCGCTCCGTGCAGAAACCCGCCACCTCATCACGCTACCATAAACTGCAGCAGCTGGCTGCCAGGCGCATGCAATCAGGGGCCATTGCGTTGGCGTTTGATGGCTGTGCGGACAGGTTTGAGCACGGTGCCCGACTCGGTGGTTGAGGATGGTTGCACCGGGTTCGCGGTGGGAAGCTCCGCAGGTTGCTAGCCAGTATATGTTGACTTGCTGAGCTATAATACTGGCATGTAATCATTCATTTTTGCGTTTTGACGCGAGGTCAATGGCGCAACTGGCGCCATCGTACGATTTTTTTGCCTCCGTCGCCTAGGGCCCCGTCGCCGCGATAGAGCGAGCATTCCCTCCTCTCCACCTAACTACACAGCCGCCCTGAACAGTTGGGCGGTGTCGTTTGCCCGATAACAATAGAAAACTGGACAAGACCGTTTCGTCGCGTCTTTCGTTGGAGCACTCCCCACTTGCTCCCAGCCCAGAAATTAGGTTATGAATAGCATCCAGATGTCAGGGCCCTTCTTCGGCGTGCCGCTGCGGGTGGGTGGCATCAATTGCTGTAGCGGCCAATTCGCGACGGACCCAGCGCCGAGTTTGACGACCAGGGGTTTACGTTTGCAGGTTTTGTGCGAGCGGGACGCAGTCGAGGTACCAATTATCCTCGGCGACCTGCTACGGTGGCTGGCGACGCGCGCGCTGTCGACGCCCGATGCCTTCGCGCAACCGGCGAAGAGCTGCGCGATGAGCCAGCTGAAGGGCGCTATTGATTCAGGCGTGCCGGTCGCCGACCTACTGGATTCGTGCCACCCCGCGGTGGTGAGTGGCGTGAGAGCTACGGGGCCGATTGGGGCCATGCGGACGTCGCGTCGGCGCCGGTAGTGACGTTCCGTCTTTCTTTCCGTTCTCGCCCCGCCAGGTGGGCAGCCTGCTCAAGCTTTGGCTGCAGGACCTGCCCGACCCGCTGCTAAACTGGGACGAGCAGGTGGAGCTGCTGTCAGCCTGCAAGGATGAGGGTAGCATCGAGCAGCGCGTGTCCGCCCTCAACGACGGGCTGGCCATGGTGCGTTGTTGCCAAAAATACGAGAGCGGTGCCAGGCGGCTGCGTCGACGGGTGGGGGCAAGCCGGGTCGTGTCTTTGGACTTGGTGGCGACGCGTGGCTTGCTGGGGTGCTTGCGGTGCTTCCGGCCCACCTGCAACCCCCCATTCGCAGCGCCCGGCCGCTGTGTTTGCGACATTCGCGGAAGCCCATCTCTGAGCCTCGTGCCCCTGCCCTCCCCCTGCTTATGCAGATCGACCACTACACGCTGGCGACGCTGAAGCCCCTGCTGCTGTTCCTGCAGCAGTACTGCTTCCGCCAGCGCCGCTTCGACTGCCAGCTGCTGCAGGTATGCCCGTGCGGTAGCGGGATGGCAGCGTAAAACACAATGCCATGGAAACGGAGCTGCACGTACGGAACGTAGCGGGTTGAGCTCCGCCTAACTGGGTTTGGTTTGGCTGGCTAAAGCTCGGAATGCTCACAATCCCATCCTAAAAGTCTGCTCCACATCACTTGCAGGTGGCGGTGTCAATGGCGCCCATCCTCTTCCCCGCCGCGCTGGCCGCCGGCGCGCCCGAGCTGCGGCTGGCAGAGGAGACGGTGGCCACGCTGGTGTCCAACGCGCTGCACGTGTTCAACCCCGCGCTGGCCGTGAACGTGCCCGTGGTGACGCCGCAGGCGCTGTGCGAGGCCGCGGCGGAGATGCAGCAGCAGCAGGAGGAGGCCGAGGCGGAGCAGGAGCAGCAGTTGGCTGAGCAGGAGGCGCAGGAGCAGGACTTTGCTGCGCAGTACACATCGCACAGCTTCTGCGCCGACGGCAGCAGCACCGCCGCGGTCGCGCTCGCCGCCCTGGCGGAGGAGGCCGCCGCGCCGCCCGCGCCCTGCGCCCTGCCCTCCGCGGACTCTGAGGACTACGAGCCGTACCTCCATGACGCCACCTTCCTTGCCTCTTTCAACGCCATGGTCAGCGCCTCCGTCACCGACGCCCTGTTCGGTGACGATGACGATGAGGACTTCGTTCTCGCCGACGGCAACACCGGCCTGGCCGAGGTGGTTGCGTACGAGCGCGCCACCGCGGCGTGGGCGCTGGCGGCGGCCGCGGAGGAGGACTGCTGCGCCGCCAGCGACGCCTCGAGCTGGTCCTCCTCCACGCAGATCCTCAGCAGCGGCGGCGCCGACAGCGCCGGTAGCAGCCGCTGCGGAAGCGGCGGCGGTGAGGAGCAGCAGCAGCGCGCGCAGCCGCTGGTTGTGGTTGTGCCGGCGCCGCAAGGCCTCAGCACTGGTGGCAGCGGCGGCGCCTTTGACCTGGTGCCGTACAGCCCAAGCACCGTGCTCGTGACGCCGCCGCCTGCCGCGGGCGACGCCATGGCGGCGGCGCCCGGCGGCGGGGACAGCAAGGCAGCGGCGGCGGCTGTTGCCTCGGCCGCCGGCGTCATCGGCGCCGCGGTGGCGGCTGTCGCCGCGAAGACGTCCTCGGCATCCGCCGCCGCGGCGGCGGTGCTGGCGGAGCTCGCGCGGCGCGAGATCGGGGCCGGCAGCGGCGCGTTCTGCGTCATTTCCGCGCAGCCGCCCGCCAGCCCCAAAACCGCCGCCACCACCAGCCCCGGCAGCGCTGTGCTGTCCGCCGCCAACACCAACAAGCAGGGCGCGGCGCAGCCGGCGCCGTCCTCGCAGCTCGCCAAGAAGCAGCGGCAGCAGCAGCCGCACCCCCAGCTGAGCCCGCTGCAGTGCGAGATGGCCGAGTACCTGCAGGAGCAGGAGGCGCTCATCGGCGGCCCGACGCCGCCCACCCCGCGCCGCATCACCGAGGGCGGCGCCGCCTCCATGCCGCCCTCGCCTTCCCACGCCGGCAACGCGATCGCAGCCCGCGCCCTGAGCCGCCTGGCGGTCGCCAGCAGCCCCACCGCCGCTGACGTGGCCGCCAGCCGCCAGCGCCGCATGACGATGGGCGGCGGCAGCAACGGCGGCGCGCCCGGGGACGTGCCTCGCTCGCCCGCCGGCTCCGCCGGCGGTGCCGCGGCGGCCTCGCCCCGCCACCACGGCCATCACGGTCACGCACACCCCGTGCACTACACGAGCGTGCAGATCCCGCGCCGGCAAACTATGGGTGGCCGGCGCAGCAGCGGCGGGGGCAGCAGCGGCGGCGGCGCGCGCCGCAGCAGCGGCGGAGGCGGCAGCGCCTCGCCTGTCTGCGGCACTCCCTCCACGCCGCTTGCGCCTCCCTCGCCTGCTGTGACCACCACCGGCTGGAGCACGCCCGCCCCGACCCCGACCCCAGTCGCGGATGGCACGGCTGCTGTGGTGGATCTGGGCTGCGCCGGCCACTTTGCGGTGGCGCTCAACACGGGCGACAAGACGCTGGCGGTGCGGGAGCTGCGCACGCCCGAGGCGCAGGCGCACCGCGTGCCCATCCGCAGCCTCACGCTGGCGCAGCAGCAGCAGGAGAAGGAGCGCCTCAAGCGCCAGCTCAAGGACGTGAGTGTCGGGGTGTGGACATGTGTTCGTGTAGGGTGTAGAGTGGTTGCACGTGAGCTGGGGGGTGGGCAAAAGATTGTATGCGTGTCACAC
Organism: Chlamydomonas incerta; assembly: GCA_016834605.1. Taxonomy (NCBI): domain Eukaryota; kingdom Viridiplantae; phylum Chlorophyta; class Chlorophyceae; order Chlamydomonadales; family Chlamydomonadaceae; genus Chlamydomonas; species Chlamydomonas incerta. The sequence goes on along the minus strand of JAEHOC010000017.1, from coordinate 288,449 downwards.
TCTTGGCGGCCGTGCTGGAGTGGAGGTGCCGCGCGCGTGCGCTTGTGCGTATCTAGCATTGCTCACTATTTAACGGGTCGCCTCCATGCCCGCTCGCAACGCCGCCCGCAGGTGTCACACGCGTTTGAGGCCCTGGCCGGCCAGCCGCTGACTCCCGCCCTGAAGGAGCCGCTGCGCCCCGTGTATGTGCGCTACCACAAGATCAAGGCGCTGCTGGGGGCGGCGGCCGCCGGCGGCGGCAAGGCGGCAGGGGGCGGCCCCAAGCTGGTCCTGTCCACGCCCCCCGTGGCGGTGGTGCTGTGAGCAAGCGGCTCGGCTGGCAGGAGGTTTGCAGGCGGCAGGGGTGAGTGGATGAGTGTTAATGCAGGTTTGAGTGAGGCTGACGTGATCTGGCTGTTGGTGCTTTCGCATGTGTTCGACGCGTAGCGTTTTTATGGTGTGACGTGTATTTGTGCGCGGCTCTGTATGAATGAACAGAAGCGCTCGAGGGCTCGGAAAAGCGAGCCGACAAGGTAGGACTTCTCAAGCCCACGTGAGATAAGCGTGGGCCTGGAGGATGCGCGATTGATTTGCGATCTGGCGTGCGCATCACACATAGGTTGCCAGGTACATTGATTGCTCGTGAAGGCACGCACAGTACCGGCGACGGCACGTGCACAGCCCTCATGATTCCATTACTTGCCCATAGCAGAGACTGCCTGATTAGCATAGGTGTTTGTCCATTCACCCTTTAGGCTGGCGTTACTCTCTTAGATGCACGCGCAATGGTCCGTGCAAGACCCCGACCCAAACTTTACAAAACATAGGCGAATCGTGCAACGTGGGCAAACCGTGTGATGCCGAGGTTTGATTAGAGGGGAAAAGGCTTGGTGCGGTTGGGCTGGCCGGAGAGTGGTAGAGTGGGATGGAGCAGGGGGACGCGCCACTGCAGGAGCCGACGCACCAGTGTGACTGGCATATGATTTGTGCTCTAGCTAATGATTAACACACACTTAGGATGACTGCTTTGATTCATAGACCTGTACGGCTCGTTAAGCGTATGCCCCTTAGAGTTCGTCGTGCTGATTGGGCCGGCGCTAGGACGTTGATTGCTGTCATGGTGGGTGCTAGCAGGAAGGATGGCGCGCGAGAGAGGACGTGGATGCAAGGGTTGGAGGGTGATGCCAGCGGGGTTCGGCCCGCCCGGCGGGCTGGATGGGGAGCAGCTGCTTTGCGGGCGCTCCTGCACCTGCACTGTAATTAATGCGAATGGAGCAGTCGGCACTCCACGGCCCCATCATGCGTAGACCTGACGCCTTCCTCCAACCAACGTCAGGGCCCCAGCCTTGACCGCAAGCAGCCGCGAGCCCGCGTGTGCCCTCCGCGGGTGGCGTGACGAGACGTGTCTAACAACGGGTGGACACAGGACAGCATGCATGGGCCGACGATTGTGAAGGAAGTGCTCTACCTTTACAAGCCGGCTGTGGCTTCGCAGCCGCAACTCGCATACAACCCACCCACCATCCCTTGGTTTGGGGTGGCAGCCGCGAGCCAGCGTGCGCATCTTACAGTGTCCTCCGCGGCCATCCACACATCCAGGCCATCCGGCTCTCACCAACGCGGCGTCCCCACACTCGAACAATGTGTTGAGCTAGCGCCCAGGAGGCCAGGACAGACGACCATTCAGGGACGGCGTATTAGGGTTCGTGTGCAGTCGTGCACCCTGCGTGCTCCCGCCTATCACCCCCAAGTTTGGGGTTGGCATGAACTACCCCCCACCCAACACACAAACTTGCGCTACGTGCACTGGTATGCATTTCAATGGCTTGCGCACCCGTCCTGGAGACGTGTGAACCGAAGGACCACGCGTGCGTGACCCGGGCAGCTCTGACTCTGTGCGCGACGCGCTGGCGCTCCCTCCGGCCTCTGCACACCACTCCACGCCGGTTTGGCTCGCATTGCAGAACTACGGTACTCAGCATTCACAAACGGGCCAACCAAGACAGACGGTATGGCCCCTTCAACAGCACCCATACAGGCCCACCTAGCTTAGGTCGCTTCCGAGCATGGCAGGCCCATAGAAGCGCTGGCCTGCCTGATGGCGCACAGTCAGCTCACACGCGCTTGCACGCGCTCGCACGCCAGTGCACGACTCCTCAGCAGTCTGCACATTTGCTCGCACCCAGGCGGGCACTCTAACTCTGCACTCAATATGTCTTGAGGTCGCTGCTGTGTCTCGAGTGTGAGTATGAGACCTTTCACACTCACACGCGCGCGCGACAGGAGACGGGATCGCGTGATCTGCTTGTCCTTCACGGCTTCACGCACCGTAGCGTCTTCAGAGCTGGCCCATGAGCCCGCCGGCGTGCCCGCCACCCTGCAGTCACAGACAGACCGGGAGTATGAGGGCACTAGGGCAGATTGCATTTTATAACGAGAGGGGCTTGCAGGATGCAGCTGACGAGACAGCAACGCGCAGGAGCAGTGCGCGGGCCGTGAGAGCCCACCCTTGCATACGGCCAGCTGCCCCCGGCCCCCGCCACGCTTCAGTCCTCGCGGCGGCTCCAGCAACTCCTCACCCAGAACGGCTCCGGCTGCTGGTGGTGCTGCTGATGCAGCTGCGCCGGCAGGTGGTGATGCAGCCCCTGCTGCTGGTGCAGGCCTCCGTTGTGGTAGTGGTGCAGGAGCAGGAGCTGCGGCGCTGCGCCGACGCCGGCGCCGAAGGCAATGGGAACGCCCACGGCGCCACCGCCGCCACCACCGCCGCCCGGAGCCACTTCCGCGAAGTGCTGCGGCTGGTGCGCTGCCGGCACTGCGGCACCGCCGACTCCCACGCCGCCGGCACCTGCACCGCCACCCAGCAGCACTCCGACAGGCGCCGGCACCGCCACCGGCACCGCATTGTGCGGATGGATGGGGCCGAGGTGCGGCTGCAGCAGCGGCTGCGGCGCGTGCGGCGCCGCCGCTGCCGCTGCCGCTGCCGCTACCGCGGGCGCCGCCGCTGCTGCGGCGTGGTGATGATGCGGGGGGCCCAGCAGCGGCTGCGCCGCGCCGACCATCGCAGCCGGCCCTGCGGCCGCAATCACCACCGGCACAATGCGCGGTCCTCCGCCACCACCACCACCCGCAGCACCGCCGGCGCCGGCGCCGCCACCACCCTCGCCCGCAGCGGCGTGGCCCGCCGCCGCTGCTGCTGCGGCCCGGCCACGGCGCTGCTGCCTGTGAGGCGCGAGCCCCACCGCGCCCCGTTGCTGCAGCCACCCTGAGTTGCCGCCGCTGCCGCCGCGGGCGCCGCTGCTTGCGGCGGCCAGGTGCGAGTCCTTGCCCTCGCCACGGGCTGGATGCGCCGGCGGCGGTGGCGTCAGGGCGCACATCAGGCCGCCCACCAGGGTGTCCGGAGGCAGGCAGTGCACCAGGCGCAGAAGCAGGTGCGGGTGGGCCTGCGCGGTAGCGGCAGCGGGAATGGTTTGCGGCGGCGGTTGGCGGCGGTTCGCGGTGGTTGGCGGCGGTTGGCGGCGGCGGCGGCACTTTCTGGTTCCTTGACTGAAAACACATGTTCCTAGCACCTATGCACACAGTGTCCGAGGTCACACGCTGAGCAAGGGCCTTGCACCTCACAACAGCCCAGGGCCGCACTACCTGCAAGCCCCATTCGAAGAATTTGGAGGCAAGCAGCTCCACACCCGCGCACTCCAGCGGCCGCAGGCCCAGCCGCGCCGCCGCCTCCACCGCGCACACCACCCACTCGGCCACGCCCTCCGCCGCCTCCGCCTCTTCCTCAGCATTTGCTCCGTCGCCACTGCCGCCACGGCCACCACTGCCGAAGCCGCAGCCGTCCGCGAGCGGCAGCTGCAGGTAGCTGGCGGCAGCGGTGGCGGTTGGCGCCGCCGCCAGGCGCGGAAGCACGTGGTCGGTCATGGTGGCGGCGGCGGTTGCAATCACGTGCGGGATGTCGTACTTGTCGGCGAGGCGCAGCAGCGGGAGGGCGCTGGGGGCGAGGGAGGCGGGGGTGGAAGAAGGGGCGAGGGGCGCGGTGGGTGATGCAAGGAGTAGAGCGTGCCACAGTGCACCCGGGACAATACGCGCTGCCACCCGCGCATCATCCCCACATGAGCGCGGTCGCGCAAGTACCGACCGTATCATGTCCACCCCCCAAAGATGCTAATGCCTTTGAGGGCCCCGAAAGCGCAGATCCCACTCACGTGGACGCGTCCAGCTTGGCGCCGTTGCAGGCGGCGTGGCCGTCCTCGTCCGCGGCGGCGGCCGCGGCGGACAGGGTCGGGTAGAGGCAGGACAGCAGCGGCAGCAGCTCGTCCGCCGTGTCTGACAGGTGGATGCTCACCACGGCCGGCGCACCGGCGGCCTGGGAAGGGCCCTGCGGCATGGAAGCAAGGGCCGGTGGCTGATGTCTTGCAAGTCCGCGCACGTGCGTATGGCGGGACTGCGGCCGCTGCATGACATGCGTGCATGCAGCAGGCGGCCCGCGGCACCGGCACCGGCGGCACTCACCGCCGCGGACGCTGCGGCGTCCGGCTCCGGCGCCTCCTCCGCGGCCATGCACAGCTCCGAGAACAGCGAGCTCCACATCTCCAGAACCATGCGGTGCAGCCAGAGCTCCTTGCCGTCGGCGGTCACCGCGCGCACGTCGGCGCGGGCGCTCAGGCGGCTGCCCTGCGCAAACATTTCCTCCGGCCGCAGCGCCGCGCTCCTCGCCCACGCGGCGTCCACTGCTGGAGACACCATTGAAGTTGTCTTGGTGTATGGTGCAGAGCTGAAGCCGGAGCAAAGAGATCCGCGAAGAAGCGAAGAAGCGAACTTGTGGGCTTTGTCGTTCTGGCCTGGGGGAGCGTTGGCCCCGAATGAATACTGCAGCGTGCAGCAGCTAGCGGGCTGCGCACTACGTTGAAAAAGGCTTGGTGGCCGCGGCGAAACTTGTGGTGCCGCGGAGTTGCCGCCATCCGCACCGTTCCCGCGCTTTTCGCTCGTGCCCATTTGCCCTCGGCAGACCTGCCACCCCCGCGTTTCAATAGCGGCTTCACAATGCCGAAGGGTTCGGGGCGCAGAAGCTCAGGGCACCATCGCGGTGCGGTGCCGACGGCCGGGCGCGGGGTCACAAAGAGCCTCAGCGTCAGGGCGTATTCCAGCTGCTGCAGCCATTGGCTGAGTATTAAGCACTGGCTACATTGCGCATGGTCGCGTCGTCTTGCCTGGCGGCTTCACGGTTGAACTCGCTTGCGCACACATCCTTGATCCTTGCACACATCCTGCCACGTCGCCCGTCGTGGCGAGGAAACGTGTGTCTCAGGGCGAAGAGAGCGGTGCGTCTCACCCAGTAAGTGCACAGTACGAAATCGCTTGCAGGCTTGCAGGGACCGCTAGGCCAATACGGGTGTGGCGCTGTGCCATGTTGTGCCACGCGCCGTGCGCGCTGCGCCGGCCCTGGCACCCGCGTGCCGTGCCCATCCCCTTGCGCTCTTCGCATGCCCCTTGGCCCCCTTGCACCACGTTACCGCAACTAACATGCACGACACCACGAAGTAACATTCATGCCCTGGCTGAGTTGCTGGGGCTCTCCATTCGGGAGCGCGTTAATGGGCACGGGCCTCATGCGGCCGGGTAGGCCCCCCCAGATTAATCCGCACAAACCGTCGAAGCCCCGATTCTGTCACTTGCAGTCCGGACGATACCAACTCACTAATACTCGAAACCAAACATGTTTAGGTAGCGTAGTCCGCTCAACGTCTTGCGCACCCGAGTTCACCATGGCCGCTCTGCGGCCGCTCCTGTTTGGACTAGTATGCGCCCTCGCGGCTATGAGCATGGTGTCTGGACAGGACACTACGTCCAGCTCGACCAGCGACAACAAGCTGCTCTGTATGGCCGAAATGGTATCCAACATTGAGACCAGGTGCGGTCGTAAGCGGCCCCGCCGTGTACCTGCTCCGCAGCCGTCTATCGGAGCGCAAGGCGCTTTTACAGGGGCCGGGCACGACGACCGAAGCGCTGGGAGTGAGAGGCACATGACCACGGCCTGGCCCCTTGCGTTTCCGCTTCCGTGACTGCAGCTGCTCAAAGCCAGACATTCAGGGCTACTACGTGGCTCTGGAGAGCCTGCTGAAGGACTACCTGCGCAAATGCTTTCACACCAATTTTAGCTCCAGCCGGGTGAGGAAGGGGAACTCGCAGCAGTTATCGGCTTGCGGGCACGAATACCACCGACGAAAGCGACTGACGCGCGGGCGGTGCGGCGAACGCAGGCTTTGCACACCATGCTCCCCGACCTGGGCGACTCGGTCACGGACTACTTCAAGAACGTCTCGGAGACGTTCAAAGATAGCGAGTCCGTGGAGGTGGTGCCGACCTTTGTGCCGGCCGCTCAGATTAACAGCGAAATCGAGTTCGAGCTGGAGCACAACCTGACCAACAGGTAAACATGCGCTGGCTCCAGAGGGATGCAAGCTGTGTGGGTAGAGGGGGCCGTTGGGGGAGGTCCGGGGGCAGCGGGGTGCGAAGGGGTTGGCGGGGCCAGGGAGAGCGCTCCCGCCGGCTTCGCCGTGGAGCGCCGCGCAACCCCCGGCTTGCAACCCCCCGCCCCTTGCTCAGCTGCTGACTGCAGCGGTAATATCACCTCAGCGACCCTTGCTGACTTTTCTCTATGCGCTCGCAGCCACGACGGCTGGGTGCTGGACCCCATGGGCATGGGCTCCATCTTCAACTTCGACGGCTTCCAGGACCTGACCACCGTGGTCAAGCCGGTGGTGCTCGCCAGCAACGCCAGCGACATCATCAAGTGGGACGACGTGCACCCTTACTTCCAGGTGCGGGGCCAGGAGGCGGCAGGCGGCAGCGAGGGGCAGGAGTGTCGGGGTGTCGGGGTCGGGTCGGCGGGCACGGCGAACCCCTGTCGGGCCACAGACCACCGCGCGCGCTCCGCTTCCTCCTCGCCCCAACCCAACCCAACGCACGCCACGCACGCCTACCCCCCACACAGAACACGTCGACCTTCTACGACAGCGCCCAGCGCAAGTTCCTGGTGGTGACGCTGCCGCTGGACGGAAACATCAAGCTGCTCTACTACCGGTGAGCGCGCCCGCCACACCCGCCCGACCCCGGCAGCCTGCATGGGCGCGAGTGCTTGCCGGCTGGCACGGGGCGTTCGCAAACACAGCCGCCTCGGCTTCCGTCAATGCTTGGGAGGGGGGCTGAATGCAAGCCTGGACGCCGCGTGGGATGCCGAATTGCCGCCCCGTGCGCCTCACAGGCGCGACATCCTGGAGGCGAACAACCTGACGGTGCCGCGCACGTGGGAGGAGGTGGTGGCGGTGGCCACCGCGCTGTCGGCGCTGAAGCTGCCGGGGCCGGACGGCCGGCCCGCCAGCGCCTTCTGCTTCGACCGCCGCAAGGGTGAGGCGGTGGCGGGGATGGGTGGGCGGGGGCGGATGGGTGGGTGAATGGGGTGGGGCGGGTGACAGCGATGTGTTGTGCGCGCTTGCGGGTGGGGTGCGGGCGTGCGGCGCAAAGGCAGGCTGCACGTGGCGCGTCGCACAGCACTGCACATCCACGCCCGCGACTTTTCACAACCTCGCCCGCCAAACAACGCCGCCCCGCCCGTGCACTCGCCGCTCCTTCACCCGCCCTCGCCGCAGACTGCCACCAGTCGTACTTCGACTTCATCTCCATCCTGGCGCCGTACATGCAGTACAACGGCAGCAGCCAGGGCGTCATCTTCGAGCCCTCCGCCATCCGCGCCTTCGACCGCAACCCGGCGCTGGTGGACAACCCCGCCACCGCCAAGGCGCTCGCGCTGTACGCGGCGCTCATCGGCCTGTCGCCGGCGGACTACAAGGTGCGGCGGCGGGGTGGCGGGCTGGCTGTCTGGGGGCCGCGGGGTGCAGCGGCGAGCGGCGCGCGCTCTGGGGTGGTGGGCTGGGGTGCGGGGGGCCGAGAGGGGGGCTGAAGTTTGGCACACCGGAGAAGCGAATGCGGGACGGGGTGGAAGGCTGTGCGCGACGCAGTGTGCGTGCCCGGCGAGGCGGCACATTCTGGGCCCACGAGCCGGACTGACTTCCCGCCTCCTTGCCTGCCCGCCCGCCGCAGGTGGAGGACAAGTGCGACGTGGTGGGAGCGGCGCCGGCGGACGCGGGCCGCGCCATGGCGCAGCGCTTCGCCAACGGCAGCTGCCTGATGGGCGTGGCGCTGGGAGACTTCTTCAAGGTGTGTGTGTGTTTGTGGGGGTGGGTGGGATGGGGGGCTGGGAGGTTGGGATGGGGGGCTGGGAGGTTGGGATGGGGGGCTGGGAGGTTGGGATGGGGGGCTGGGAGGTTGGGATGGGGGCTGCGAGTTGCGCGGCGTCACGGCATGCAAAGCCGCGATTTGGGGGTTCCGCAGGGGACCGAGGACCGGAGGACTGCAAGCTCGAGCATGGCATGAGGTGGCCGCTGAGCTTACGTTGCGTTGCCATTTATTTCCCCCAGGCCTTCAAGACGTCGCCCTTCCGCGGCAAGCTGGGTGTGGCGCTGATGCCCGGCTCCTTCGAGGTGCTCAACCGCACCTCCAACCAGCTCATGCCCTGCGCCGCCGACACCTGCCCCTTCGGCACCGTGGTGCCGGCGCAGCCGGGCCCGCTGGCCTCGGACGGCGGGCCCAGCATCACGCGCGTGCTCAACCGCGCGCCCTTCGCGGCCGGCGGCGGCTGGGTGGCGGCGGTGAACGCGCGCACGCCCAACGACTATCGCAACTACTCGATCAGCTTCTTCGCGCACCTGGCCAGCCCCGCCGAGGCCTGGCAGCGCGTGCTGCTGCCCGAGAGCTGTGAGGCGGGAGGGGGGGGGCTGTGCTGGGGAGGGCCGGGGTTTGTGCGCGAGTTGGTTTGCCGGGGTGGCGGGGCGCTGCGGCTGGCCTGCGCGCCGAACCAGTCGCACGCGTACGTAGATTTTGCAACTAATCATTACGCTTAGCACCACCACACTGCCATTACACCACCACAACCTCGCCCCCGCCGCCCCGCCCGCAGCCTTCGACCCGTACCGCCTGGAGCACTTCTCCAACCTGGCGCGCTGGAACGACTCGGGCTACCAGCCCGCCGACACCGCCGCCTACCTGGCCCGCGCCAACGAGTCCTTCAGCCACCCCAACATCGTGCTGGACCTGCGCACGCCCGGCACCAAGCTGTTCAGGTGCGGCCGGTGGTGGTGGCGGTGGTGTTGGGGGTTGGGGTTGGGGGGGGGGGGGCAGGAGCGCGTTGGGATGGGAAGGAGTGGGCTGGGCGGCTCGCCGGACAGAAATCAGGTACCCCGCCGTGACCCGACGCCCCCACATGGCAAGGTGTCCGTGATTTGCCTCGCTCGCATGCGCTTTGCCGCCCGCTCCCTCACATCATCTTTATCTTTGTCTTTGTCTTTATCTTTGTCTTTGTCTTTATCCACCATGCACGGAATCCCTATTGCGGCCGCAGGGACATCTACGAGAGCGGCCTGGCCAACCTGACCACCGGCAGCAGCGTGGACAGCGTGGTGGCGCTGATGAACCAGACCTTCTACAAGCTGCTGCTGGACCCGCAGCAGAAGCAGTTCCGCTCGCTGCTGGCTGACACCTACCTGGCCACCATCAACTACAACAACATCCAGAACCTGAACGGCACCGCCGGCGGCGACAGCGGCAGCGGCGGCGGCTCGCCGTCCTGGCTGCCCATCGCCATCGTGCTGCCCACCGTAGGCGCGCTGCTGCTCATTGCGGCCGGCGTGGTGTACGAGGTGCGGGTTGTGATGCGTGATGGGTCGGGCTGCGAGACTACTCAGCTGTTGCTTGACGGCTTCGCCATGGCCCGTTGCTTGGCAGCTGTCTGTGTTTGTGTTGCTCGCGTCACCGGCGATGTGGCGTGAGGCATGGCGATGTTTGACGGACACGCGCCCCGCGCCCGCAGGTGCGCAACAACCGCAAGCACAAGAACCTGTTCGGCAAGGTGGTGCCGCCCGGCGTGGGCCCTGACACCACCATCCTAGTCACCGAGATCCAGGTGCGAGATCCAGCACAGCCAGCGTCGCGATTCCCGATCTGCATCCCCGCTTCAACTGCTGCTACGGGCGTAGGTTCCGTCCGTGCCCTGCGCCCGTGCCGGTCCCGGCACCAGCGGCCTTGCGCCCGCCTGGCCTGAACCCTACCTCCGGCCCCGCGCCGCACCCTGGCCGCACCCACACCCCACCCCACTTGTGTGAACCATCTTTGTTTGCAACCCCGCAGGACTACAACCAGATTGTGGACGCGCTGTCCAGCGAGGCCGTGGACCGGCTGCTCAAGGACCACAACGACTGCCTGCGCCGCCTGCTGCTGCGCCATAGCGGCTACGAGGGCAGCTGCGAGGCGGACTCGTTCGTGCTGGCGTTCCACAGCCCCAAGGACGCGCTGCTGTTCGCCATGGAGGCGCAGGTGCGCGGTTCGCGCGGCTCGCTCTTGTGTGTTCGGCGACGAAGGGGCGCAGGTGCAAGGAAGGGCGTGATGGGTCTGCCGCACAGCTGTGTGCCGGCGGTGTTTTAAATGTGTGCCCGCGTGCGGCGGTGGGTGCTGTGTCCGCAGGCCGCGCTGCTCAACGTGAGCTGGCCCGAGGAGCTGCTGTCGCTGGGCTGCTGCTCGCAGCTCTGGGTGCAGGGCATGTGAGTTGAGCGCGCTCTGCCATGCCTGGCGTGAAGTTCGTCACGCGTGTCTCGCACCGCTCCGCGCCGCTCACTCACTGCCCTGCTGCTGTGCGCATACGTCACAGCCTTGATCCAACGCCCTCCCAAAGGCATCCCCACCCAAACTAACCTCACACCGCGTCACCGCTGCGCCGCTGCGCCGCTGCCCCCCGCCTCCTCGCAGCATGCCCACCGCCAAGCCCAAGGCCCTGGACGACATCCTGGACGTGTCCGACGAGCCCATCACGCCCGCCGGCGCCTCCAAGATCAAGGCGCTCACACCCGGCCTGGGCTCCCACCTGGACGGCCACGGCCACGGCCACTTCGGCTCCAGCGGCGCCACGCTCCCCTCGCTCGTCAACGTGCCCGCCACTGAGACCTACACCTTCTCCAACGCCTGCCGCCGTGCCTGGAAGGAAGCCTCAAAGGAGGACTCCAACAAGGTCCGCATCTTCTGCGGCCCGCGCGTGCGCATGGGGCTGCATGCCGGCGTGCACTCGGAGCACGACATCTCCCACTCCAAGGCCGACGGCGGGCGCACCACCTACAGCGGCGACACGGTAGTGCTGGCGCGCGCGGTGGCGCAGGCGGCGCACGGCGGCACGGTGCTGCTCAGCGAGGAGACCTACAAGAAGCTTCCGCTGGAGCGCCTGTGGGACAAGTACCTGGTGCGTGTTTTTCAGGCCTTCAGAGCATTTTGTGTTTTGTTTCGGGCTCTTCTATGGCTGAAGGTCCGCGCCGCAGGTGCCTTGCCTTGCGCCTGCGCAGTCGTGTGCCGTACTCAACACCTCCCGCCCTGCCCGGTGCCAAAACGCGCTGCGCGCAGGTGCTGCACATGGGCGAGCACCGCCTGCGCGACACGCTGCCCAACCTGAACCTCTACCACGCGCTGAACCGCACGCTGGAGGGCCGCCTGGCGTACGTGGGCCCCATGACCTCGCTGCTGCAGGTGCGTGCGCGCGAGCGGGGGTCGAATGTGGTCAATGCTGCCAGAGTCACGCGGGCGCCCAGGCTGCTGAGGCTGCGCATGCGTGGGGACATGACCACCTGCTGCTGCCTTCACGGCTGCTGTCCTAACGCCCGAGCCCTTCGTCGCCCGCCCGCCCGCCCGCCCGCTCCCCCGCCCGCCCGCACGCGCAGGTTGACCCCGGCGTGCTGGACGCGCCCGTGGGCTGCGTGACGGTGGCGTTCATGAACGTGGTGGGCGCGCAGACGCTGCTGAGCTGGAACGCGGACGTGGCGCAGCAGGCCATCAAGATCTTCCACACCGTGGTGGGCGACGAGCTCAAGCGCCGCAAGGGCTACCTGGTGAGCGAGCGCGCGCGCCCTGGGGCATGGGCCATGTGCGTGGGCGCTGGAGTGAACGCATTGGGATGCCCACCGAGTAGTGCCCAGCTCCGTGTTGTCCGTCATGCCTACCCAAGAGCCGTGTGCGGCACGGGGTCAAGGCATGCAGTCTGGAGCCGCTGGCGTTTGCGCCCACCTGGCCGCACCTGCGCTGCTCGGCACTCCGCACCACTTCACGCACCCCGGCACCCGCGCCCATCCTGCCGCCGCCGCCAACGCCCTCCTTCCTTCCCTTCTTCCCTCCCTCCTTCCCTCCCTCCTTCCCTCCTTCCTTCCGCGCCCGCTCTCAGGTCGAGGCGGTGGACGGCCTGTTCCTGGCGGCCTTCCAGCGCCCCAGCGACGCCATCCTGTGGGCGCTGGAGTGCAACGAGGCCATGATCAAGCAGGACTGGCCCGAGGACCTGCTGGCGCACGAGCTGTGCGAGGAGCTGGTCATCTCCGCGCCCACCAAGGAGGGCGAGGTGAGGGGCGAGGGGCGCGGGGAGGCGGGCGGTATGGGGATGTGGGTGTGTGGGGTGTGCCGCCGCGCATGCGCGTGCACGCCAGCAAGCATCACGGGGGGATGGGCGGGGTTTGCGGACGAGGTAAGGTGCAGTTGTGAGGCAGCGCGGCACGTGGGGGCTTCGGGAGCAGATCCATACACGCCATGAATTGCACCGCGCGCATGCGGGCCGTGTCCATCAATGATGAACAACCTTACTATTCTTTTCATCTATTGTCAGAGCTTGACAGTGAAGATACATTTTCCCTCACTCCGAGATCCACACGCCGCCGCGCCGCACTCGCACTCGTCTACATTCCACACATTGTCTTAGTCTTCACAGCACCCACTTTGCGACACTTTCTAATCTCCCCCCTCGTCATGCGATGCGTGTTTGTCATGCCTTACACTTACAGGTCATCAACACGGTGGTGTTCCGCGGCCTGCGCCTGAAGACGGGCGTGGACACGGGCCAGGTGCTGGGCGAGGTGCACGCCATGACCGGCCGCATGACCTACCGCGGCAAGGTCATGAACCGCGCCGCGCGCATCGCCTCCACCGCCTCCACCGGCCAGGTGCTGTGCAGCAGCGACAGCTGGCAGCTCGCCATGAGCGCCGACTCGCAGGTGCGGCATAGGTTGTGCGGCTTGGGGACCAGGGGGCGTGTGGCTTGGGGACCAGGAGGCGGGGAGCGACAGGGCGGGGCGTGATGTGCTAGCAAGGGGGGTACACACCAACATTCTGTTGGCGCACGGCTATGCAGCCAAGAACACGGCGATTCGCCTGCTGGCTTTGTCGCGCCGTGCCCCTTGCTGACTCTCTCAATCCAATCCTTCTGACTCTCCCGCACCCACCCACCCTAAACAAAACGCGCCGCGCCCGCCAGGTGATGCTGGCCAACAAGGTGTCGGGCACCAGCCTGGGCCAGTTCCGGCTCAAGGGCGTGGCGGAGAAGATCGAGATCCACCACTGCCGCAAGGTCTCCAACGTGGCGCCCGCGCGCCGCGCCTCTTCGCTGGTCATGTCCATGGCCGACCACTGGAAGTGGGAGCAGCACCTGTCGGGCCACGGCGGCGGCAGCGGCATGGGCATGGGCGGCATGGGCATGGGCGGCATGGGCATGGGGCTCAACGGCAACGGCAACGGCGGCCTGGTGGGCAACGGCAACGGCGGCATGGGCGGCATGGGCGTGGTGGGGCCGGAGGACGTGCTGCTGGGCGGCGATTCGCTGCGCGGCGCCATGCTGTCGCCCAGGTGCGTGCTTGGGAGGGTGGGCGGGGGGGAGGGGGCGCTCGTGGGGCGCTTAATGGGGTGGCGCGGTGCTCTCTCTGGGGTGGCAGGGGTGAGGGGGTGACAGGGGTGGCCGTGCAGTCTCAGGGTAGGAGGAAGCTACGCCGACCCCACGGCCAATTCACCCAGCCTGACCGCGCGCTTCATCGATGTTCCGCTGTGCAGGTCGTTCACCCGCGGCACGGGCAGCTTCCGCCAGCGCCAGGGCTCGGACCCGCAACTGGACGCCGCCAACGCCGCGCACCTGGGCATCGAGCTGGCGGCAGACGACAACTGAGCATGAGCATGAGCGGGGGAGGGCGGGCGCTTCCCGTGTACGACAGGGGCGGGGAGGGGAAGGCATTGGAAGCACATGACGCGCGTAGTGCATGCGCTGGTGTGGAAGGAACGCGCGGCTGGGCCTGTCGGCTGTGGGGTGTAGGGGCCCTGCGCAACCCACTTAATAACTCTTGATTGGTGTCGACCTCGGCCGTATAGCCGCATTACTCCTGACACTGGCATCCAACGGATCATCAGAATGCGGCGTAGCTATTGTTAGATGGCGGCGCGGCACATGAACGAGGTGTGCACGTCGGCACCAAGGCCCTGTCCGCAAATGCTGCGATCCAGTGCGGACCAGTTGGATGGGTGCGCGTGTCCTCTGTGATCGTGCATGGCTTCTTCTGTTATTGTGCATGTTTCCACCGACTGATCCTCTTGGTGATCACCAATTTATGTATGTATTTATCCCTGGCGGCTGACCGCGTTGATGCTTGACTGCGAGTGGCAGCAGCGGATTTGCGCGCGTGGCGCATGGCGGGAGCTACGGCGGGAGCTCACTTCGGAGCTGGCTTTCACGTTGCACTGCCGCGCTGTGTAACACGTGACTTGGTTTGGTTTGGCCCCTTTGATTTCCGGGCAGGTCTGGGTGGCGGGCTGCCTGGTTCCACAGCCGTTGACGCGGTCCGCTTCGGGGGGCCGCCCGACTGCGTGCCAAACCAGCCCGCGATCGCCCCCGGCGCAACACCCATGTGCCATGCGCTCCACTGTGAAGCCCTGGGACTGCACTGACACTGACATTCTCAACATATACACACAGCGTTAAGGCCACTCTCTACTCGCGCTGCTCGTTCGCACCCAAGGGCACATCTCTCACATCATCTCTCTCGCTCGGACCTCTGAAGCTTTGACGGGTTGCTACGTACAGTTGAACGGATATTGACTTAGCCCGCGCGAATCGGGGGCGTTCAGCGAGCCTGAGGAGAGGATTTGCGCCCTTTTCGTCGAACTGTCGCTGCAAGCAGGCGCGACACAAGGTATGCATATGCAGCTAGCGGAAACAATAGACGAATTGCGCGCGCCAGGGGTATCACGTCAAAAGATCGGTATCAGCGTGGCACTGGCGCGCACCTATCCTGCTCACTCGCTGTTTCTCGCGGAGGGCGCGCCCTTCACGCTTGGCACTCGATCGCGTGCATTTCAATGACCTGGTCGCGTATCGATGCTGGGAGCCCAGTCGGAACCACGTAGCTATCGCTGGCGGAAAACCCTGGTCGTCGAGCGCACCCTTCCTCGTTGCTCTGCGCTGCTCCCCGCGCAGTTTAATCGGCAAGGCACCTATCATGCAGAGCAGCTGTCGGCAGCGCGCTAGCGCTGGCACCGCCGCGCGTTCGCGCGCCTACTCGGTAGCGTTGCTGCACGCGGCGCGCCATCCCGTCGCCTCCATCCCGCTCGCTGCGGCCGACCTCGCGGCCGGATGGACTGGTGGAGTCGGTCACTTCGGCAGCGGTCCCTGCGCTCGCCGTGCCCGGCGGTGTAGGCTGGTGCTGATACCAGCCTCCACCGACGCCAGCAGCGCCCGGCCTCTGACCGCGACCGCGGCAGCGGACGCGGACGCGCCCGCTGCTGCTGCCGGCGGCGCCGACGGCCAAATGGAGCAGGAGTGGGAGCAGGAGATTGACGGTGCGCGGGGGCGGTGGGAGTAGAGGTGGGAGTAGAGGTGGGAGTCGACCGCCGGACACGGAACTTCAGAAGCACCGCGCGGCCACCAGTTCAGCTGTCGGCAGTCCGGGCGGGACGCCCAGCCGCCACCGCCGAGCCCGCTTGCCGCTGGTCGTGCAGCTTGCACTGACCCTGCTTTCGCCCCGCCGCCGCCGCCGCCGCCGCCGCCTGCTGCCACGCCCCCACAGAGCTGATGAAGCTGGTGCAGCTGCTGCCCGCCTCGGTGCGCTCCGCCCTCGAGGACCACCCACAGGTGGGCCGGGGCGGTGACGCAGCCGGCGCGCCCGCAGTCGGGCTCTTGCAGTAGGCGTGCCGTGTACTGGGGTAGAGCGTGGGTGCAGTGCCGTGGGCTTGGGGCTTGGGGTCTTGCCGCCTTGGGCGCGTGCGCACCCAAAATGTCTGCCAACCTGCCACAGCTCACCACTCAACACCCAATGCACGCCCCACCCATGCTACCATCCGTGCCGCCGCCGCCGGCCGCTGCCAGATGCTGGAGCTGCTGGAGGTTGTGATGGACCTGGGCCGGCCGCCGCTGGCGCGCTTTCCCGGCGGCGACGTCAAGCTCAGCGCGGCGCCCATCACCGCCGAGGACCTGGAGTTCGCAGTGCGCCAGGTAAGCGGGGGGGGGCGGGGGGTTGTGATTACCAGGGCCAAAGGGGGCGGGGCGGGGAGCGGGGGCGGCAGGCGGGGCGGGGAGCGGGGAGGGGGGGCGGGGCGGGGAGCGGGGAGGCCGGGCGGTCAAGAGGCAGGCGGTGGAGAAGGGGAAATGTAAGGGCGGGCAGGCGCGAGCGAGGTCACGAGGATGTGGCTTTGGGTCTGGAGCCGGGCGCGTTGGGCAGGGCCAAACATACGGTATGAAATGATTGGCGTAGGAGGGCGGTGTGGAAAGACTCTTGCGCATGTGTCTGTGCGCCTTTTGATACGCCTCGGCAGGTAGGCGAGTTCGGCGGCGACAACCGCGCCGGCATCGACCGCACGCTGCACCGCATCAGCTGCATGCGCAACCGCACCGGCCGCATCATCGGCCTCACCTGCCGCGTGGGCCGCGCCATCAAGGGCAGCGCGCAGATGGTGCGAGACCTGGTGCTCAGCGGTGAGAGGCGGAGGGGCGAGATGGTGGTGGTGGTGGTGGTAGTGGGCGCATTGGGGGGGCGGGGTAAGGGGGAAGGGGGAAGGGGGACGGTTGAAGGGGGTCGGGTGAAGGGGGTCGGGGGACTGGGGCGCGCACATGTCTCACCCGAACAAGGAGTGAGAGAAGGATGAAGGGGCCAATGATGATGGGAGGAGGTGGGTGGGCTAGATGACGCGAAAGGAAGGGCAATGGCAGCAGCCATACGGAAACGTACGCAGCCCGGGCACGAGCCATGACTGACATTCGCTGCCACGCAGGCGCGAGCATCCTGCTGCTGGGCCGTCCCGGCGTGGGCAAGACCACCGCCATTCGCGAGGTGAGGCCTGCCACGGCAGCAACAGCAACGACAATTACAGCAACAGCAATACGGTACTAGCATCTGCCATGGTCCCATACTTGACGCAATTTTTGCCGGCGCGGCTGTGGTGCTGACCCCGACACGCCTCGCCACCGGCTCGGCAGGTGTCTCGCATGCTCGCCGACGAGTGCACCAAGCGGGTGGTGATTGTGGACACCAGCAACGAGATCGGCGGCGACGGCGACATCCCGCACTCGGGTATCGGCCGCGCGCGCCGCATGCAGGTGCGGGCAGGGGTGCGGGCGGGGGAGGAGGAGAGGCGCAGAGCTCGGGGAGGGGTAGAAAGAGGAGGGGACGGAAAGCAGTCCACGCGAACGAGACGTGGGGGTACTGCATGCCCCTGGATGCGTTCGGCGCGCACGGCGGTAGGGGTGCTGACACGCTGGGGGGACGCGCGGCATCGTTCGCCGCCTCTTGGACTAGGGAATGGACTGCAATGGGACAGGGCTGCGCCAACATTCCCTGTCAACGGCGCTGGTCATGGGGCACCCGATGTCACGTGTGCCGCGCCTGCTGCCTGTGTGGGCGCGCAGGTGGCGCACCCGGAGGCGCAGCACCGCGTCATGATCGAGGCGGTGGAGAACCACATGCCGCAGGTGCGCCGGACGTGGTGTGCATTTGACGGGCGGCCGCAGAAGACCGTTGTCCCACACGTTGGTCTAATTCCCAACATCGGGTGCCGGCAGCATGCCGCGCTGCCCTGTCCTAGCTGCCCCTGCTTGGCACCTGGCCCGACCTGCCCGGCTCTGCCGCTGCTCCTCACCGCGCCCCACCTGCCCTGCCCCTTGACCTGCCGCTGCCGCTCCTTTGCGCCGCTACCGCTCCTGTCCGCCGCGGGGCCGCAGGTCATTGTGATCGACGAGATCGGCACGGCGGAGGAGTGCGGCGCGGCGCGCACCATCGCGCAGCGCGGCGTGCAGCTGGTGGCCACGGCGCACGGAAACGAGCTGGAGAACGTGATCAAGAACCCCCAGCTGGCGGACCTGGTGCGTGGCAGTTGATGTGCGGGGTCACGTGATGCTTTTAATGCATGAACGTTTGTGTGCAGGTGTTGGTGGGCTAGGTGTGGGGGTCCGCGGATCGGGCTTTCTTGTATAGCGAACGGCCTGGTTAGAAAGATGCAGCTTGGAGCACCGGAGCGGCTCCAGTCTTGTCGCATCGTCAAAGTCACCCACGAAACACCTCACGACACCCCACATCATGCAGGTGGGCGGCATCCAGAGCGTGACGCTGGGCGACGAGGAGGCCAAGCGGCGCGGCGTGCAAAAGTCCATTCTGGAGCGCGCGGCGCCGCCCACCTTTGATGTGTGCATCGAGATGTTGGAGCGCACCAAGTGGCGCGTGCACATGGACGTGGGACAGGTGGGGCGCAGCGGGATGGGCGGTGGGCGGTGTGTGCTGAGTGTGGGTGCATGGGTGGGTGGGGACTTGTAGGTGACAGGTGCAAGCGGCGGGTTCGATCACACGTGTTTGCTGTGCGACACGTGCCGCCCCTCTGTATTTGCCGTACGTGCTGTCACTGTGGCATGCCGTGCATCTCCACCCCCACACGTGCGTGCGCCCCTCCTTCCCTCCTTCCCTCCTTCCCTCCTTCCCTCCTTCCCTCCTTCCCTCCTTCCCTCCTTCCCTCCTTCCCTCCTTCCCTCCTTCCCTCCTTCCCTCCTTCCCTCCTTCCCTCCTTACCTCCTTCCCTCCTTCCCTCCTTACCTCCTTACCTCCTTCCCTCCTTCCCTCCTCCCTCCCTTCCTGCCGACAGGCGGTGGACATGGTGCTGGCCGGCGGCGAGTCGGGCGGCCAGGTGCGCGAGAAGGCCGCGGACGGCACCATCCTCAAGTACAACTACAACCCCGCCATCAGCGGCGTCATACGCACCAGCAGCGGGCCCGCCATGACCGGACCGCGCGGCGGCAGCGCGGCCGCAGGCGGCGCAGGCGCGGGCGCGGGCGCGGCGGGTGCCGGGGCCGTTGCGGCGCCCTCGTTCCGGGAGTCGGCCGCTGCAGCAGGTGGGGCAGCAACCGCGTGTGGTCCAGCGAGGGATCTAGCTCAGAGCTCATTGCCGCGCGTACCTGATAAATGCTGTAAGCGCGTTTGACACGGCGTTGATGCCCCCGCGTCCGTTGTTCCAATCTGTATGCTCATCACTGCGCGTCATCGGTTTATGTGTGGGCGCCCCCGCAGACGCGTCGCCGGTGCGCACCCCGGGCAACTCGTTTGTGCGCTCGCCGGTGTCCACGGCGTCATTTGACGGCGACGACGACGGCGCGGCTGGTGACGGCGACTTCGGCGCGGGCAAGCGCCTGCGCCGCATCACCTCGCGCCAGGTTGGCAGCGGGGCGACACATGCACACACGCACACGCACTGGGCGGGGTTCGTCACCGCTCCGTGTCCAATCCATGCATGGTTCGCATGGACGGCTGCCACCCACCCCACCCCACTCCACCACCTACCCTACCGGCCCTTCCCTCACCGCCCTTGCACCACCCCGCCCTTCCCTCGCGCGCCAGGCTGTTGCGGGCGTGACTGCGGACAGCGCGGCGCTGCGGCTGTACCCGTACGAGCTGGACGAGGATGTGCTGTGGGAGGTGCTCACGGACATGCGGCTCACCGGCAAGGTGCGGGGGGCTGGGGGCTGGGGCCGGGGCCAGGGGTGGTGGACACCAGCCCAAGCTAAACCAACTTAATTGGATAGGGGGCAAGGGGGGCAGGGACTATGCGGGTGGCAAGGGCCTGGGGGGGGGGGGTTGTGAATACCATCCCAAGCTAAATCGGTGGGCGTGGGCTGGGTGCTACGCCATACGTGCGCGGGGCTTGAGCATGCGTGTCAGGGGGCAGCTGACAGCCATACCCGCTGCCGGTCTCCCGTACGGCACGGCCCCGCCGGCTTGCCGTCATCCCCGTGTATCACACTCCACCACCACCTAGCCCACACCGTGCTGTGCGCTGCTGCCCAATGCGCAGATCTTCATCACCTCCTCGCTCGCCAACGCCGACGCGGTGCTGGCCCTGCGCGCCAAGGTCAAGCACAACGCCGAGCTGCGCGCCACGGCGCGGGAGGTGAGCGGCCCGCCGGGGCCCGCGGGAGCACGTGTAGCTTCGCGCCCTTTCCGCCTCCGCTTCCGCCTCTTTCCTTCCACTGTCAACATCCTCTCCGTACCGTACGTACTCATGCCTAACTTACTTGTACGGTACGCCCCTGCCCCAACCCGCCTACCCCGCACCCCCACCCCCACACACACGCAGTCGAGCGTGCCCATCTACGCCGTCAAGACCAGCGGCAGCGCCAACCTGGTCAAGGCCTTCCGCACGCTGTTGGGCATCGACCCCTCGGCCGGCGGCGCCTTCGGCCCCGGCAGCGACTCCGAGGAGGGCCCCGTGCCGCCCGCCCTGATGGCCTCAGGAGCCTCCATCCTGGGCTCGGTGGACGAGAGCGAGGCGGCGCCTGGCGGCGGCGGCGGCGGCGGCAGTAGCAGCAGCTTCATGGGCGGCAGTAGCGCGGCCGCCGCCAAGGGCTACAGCTACAAGGCTTGGGCGGAGGATGAGGCGCTGGAGGAGGCGCAGGTGCGTGTCAAGGCCCGGGGGCCGCCAACCTGCCAACCCGACTGCGCCCTCACAGGACGCTTGCTGCCTTGCCCCGGCCTTTCTGACTGCCCTGCCCTCCGCTACCTGCCCTGCCGCGCCCTGCCCGGCCCCCAACATCATCTTGTCTTAATCAATTATGCATGGACCCTGCCCACCACCCACCCCGCCCCCCGCACGCCGGCGCAGGTGGCGGTGACGGAGATCGTCATCCCGCTGCACCAGCCCGTGGAGCTTATGCCGCGGGCGCGCAGCGTGCTGGACGCACAGGTGCGTGCGCGCTGCGGCGCTGGCTGCACGTGCCAGCGCGCTCTGCCCTTCGCGAGCGAGCTACGAGAGCGTGTTGCTTTTTCGCAAAGCCTGTACGGACGTTTCTGCAGCCTCGTGCGGTGCGTATCAATCCGTGTCCTTTCCGGTGTTGACCGCGTCGCTCCCCAAAGAACCAGGTTCCGCACCCGCGCCCGCGGCCACACCCGGCCTTACCACGCAGCACGTTCCCACCCCCGCAAACACCAAACACCAAACGCAGATCAAGCTGCTGGAGCGATACAAGCTGTCGCACGAGGTGGTGGGCGCCGGCGCGGAGGCGCGCATCCGCATCCTGCCCGCCGTCAGCGCGCCCGCTGCCGCCAGCGGGAGAGAGTGATCGCGAGTGAGCTGTGAGTCTTGGGTGCAGAGGGAGGCGTGGTCAACGGTACGATATCCTCGAAGACCCATGCCCAGTATGTCAGGACGGGGCCTTGGTCCCCGAGCGGCGAAGAAGCAGCAGACGTCAGCGGCGGCATCCTGTGGGGTGAGCAATGTGAGGGATTGTACGAACCGAGAGAGTGTGTGGAGGGAGGGTGCCGATTGAGCCACGGGGTTGCCCCGTGCAGGGAACTTGGACGACGGGAGCGCATTTGCGTGCGGTACAGTGGCGGGCACGGTGATGAAGGCGCGGTGATGCATGGGTGCTTGAGCAGTCATGTTTTCCACGGTTGCACGTGTTATGGGTGGTCCTGGCAGGTTCTGTACATTTCATTCTGCGAGTGAAGGGTGCTTGCGTGGCTGCTTACGGTGGGGGAGTTGCAGCTTGCCGCGCGGCGCCGCGGTGGCACGACACGGGTCATGTCAACCTTTGCGATGGGGGCGTGGCACCTATCGCGGGTCGTGGCGACTTTTGTACACTAGTAACCACTTCTTGGCACACATCTGAATACGCCATTGCTATCAACCAGAACCCTGAGCGCTCCGCGAAACCACGCAGACGCAACACGCTCGCTGTGAGACGCTTGACATTTTTGCTGTTATTACAACATTCTACTTGACACTTATAATACGTATTGCTGGGCTTAAGGGCTAAAGAACGCCGGCTGCAGCACGCGAGGCAGACTGGTCCGTTTCTGCTGTGTATTCACTCGATCTAATCGCTATTGCAGTGTTCATGACTCTAAGATCTACCTCACATTAGTATGGGCTCAGAACGAGGACTTAGGAACAGTCCCTAGCGACATGACGAGGAAGGGTGTGCACCCGCACTAGGAGCGGCGGCCCGAACGCAAATGCCGCCGGAGCGTGTCAGTTTAGGAGGGGCTGGTATGCTGCCCTCCACACGGCACCGGCGACAAGAGCGACGAACTTCCGTTGTGGATGGCGTCGTCTCGCCACACCACCGCAACCTGGTGGCGTACTTTCTCAGCACGGAGGTCGCGAAGGACATCGCGGGCATTGTGGTCGTCACCGGCGCGCTGCTGGTGTATGGACTGTTGCAGGTGCGCGCGTATACGCAAGGCGGGTCAGCCAGGGGTTCCCGCACTTCCCGCGCAGCTCGTGTCACCACCGCAGCGCCGGTTCCAGGTCTGCAGCGGTCAGATCGCGAGCCCACAGAACCACTCGGTGTTTCGCGATGTGCGCACGCTAGTGCGGCTCTGCACATGGCGGGTGGTTTTGGGAGTTACGCGGGTAGCGATACGGAAGGCACCCTTGCGGCTGCTGGGGCGGCAACTGAAGGGCCAGCTTTGAGCTGCGCTAGCCCCGATCATATTGCTAGTTGTGACACCATCTTGGCGCGGTGGGGGGCGGGGAAGTGTCCGCGCACGCGTCGGGAGCCGGGTGTGTGCGTGCCGCCCGGTGGCCCGCGAGGCGGCGCCCGTGTGACACGACTCGGCTCGACTCGACACTGACACTGACCCGTGAGCAGCGCACGTCCGCTGTCACACGTGCCGCTGCCGGGGCCACTGACCGCCCGCCGCGCGGTCTCCTCACCCACCTGACCTGCACCTCTTGCACTCCCCTCCTCTTCCATCTCTTCCCTGCTTCGCTCCCACCACCCAATAACAAAACAACAGGAGCGCATCGTGACCATCGGCTTCGGCCAGGATAAGGAGGTGTTCAACCACAGCATATTCCTGGTGCTGTGCAACCGCCTGGTGACGGTGGCTCTGGCGCTGCTGTACCTGGTGTGCAGTGGCACCACCACCGCGCCCGCGGCGCCGCTGAAGAGCTACGCGTCCGTGTCGCTGACCAATGTCATCGCCACGGCGTGCCAGTACGAGGCGCTGCAGTACGTGTCGTTCGCCGTACAGGTGGGGGAGGGGGTGGAGGAGGGGGAGGAGGAGGAGGAGGAGGAGTACCAGCCCAGTCTGAACAAAAAAATGGGGGGGGTGCATGGATGGGTTGGAAAGGCGTTCTTGGGGATTGTGAATACTAGTCCAAGCTAAACCAAGCTAAACTAGACGAGGTGGGGGCAAGGGGCTGCAGGAGGGGACAAGAGTGGCGGCAGGGGGGCCGGCTGCGCGCCGGTGGGGCGGCGGGTCGCCGAAGGCGCGTACGACGGCTGGGCGCTGCGCCCCAGCGGATTGGGGGCGCGGCGCCGGCAGGGAATAGGCAGGCGGGACGGGCTGGGCCCGGGGGTGAGACCCTGCGCGCCGCCAGCAGCCGTACTGGGGGTGCCGGCAGGCGACACGGCCCTTGCGCACTTGCAGCACCTGCACAGCAGCAGCACCTTTTACACATTGCACACACACGCACACGCTCCTGGCACCCCGGGTCACAGACGCTGGCCAAGAGCGCCAAGGCGCTGCCGGTGATGCTGTGGAGCACGCTGTACATGCGCAAGCGCTTCAAGCTGTCCGAGTACCTTCACGCCTTCTGCATCACGCTGGGCTGCTCCGTGTTCATCCTCACCGGGCATGTGGGTGCTGGCGCGGCGGCGGCGTGTGGCGTGTGTGCTGGGTGTGGTGTGTGTGCTGCGTGTGCCGGGGTGGGGGTGGGGTTACTGGTACCAGCCCACGCCAAACCAATACCCAATGCAACAGCACGGGGAGGGGAGTCGGGGTAGAGAAGGGGGAAGAGGAAGGGGCGGGCGGGAGGGAAACGGCTCGGCTGCTGCTGAAGCAGCGGTAGACGCTGCCAGACCCAATGACTCAAAGCTTGGAGCATGGACGTTTGTCCGCGGCCTCCAGCACACGGCTGTCGACGTACGCCTGCTTACCCCTGTACGGAACTGATTACCCAACCATCCTTGCAACCCCCGCTGCGCTCCTGCCCGGCGCGCAGGTGCGGAGTCGAGTGGCGGACCGAGCGATAGCGCGGGCGGCGGTGGTGGTGGAGGGCACAGGGATGGGCGTGGACGGGGACGCGGCGCTGGTGCTGATCGGAGGTGGGTGCAGGAGGCGTGTGTAAGGACATGCAGCCTTGCAGGGCGCGACGGGAAAGTCGTATAGTGCCGTCGTGACTGTTCGTGTATTACCTGTACGCCTCTCTCCAACACACTTACACATGCACACGCACACACACGTACACACACGCACGCGCGCCTCCTCACACCTGCTCCCGGCCACGGCCCCCACCCGCAGGCGGCCTGATGCTGCTGTACCTGTTCGTGGACGGGCTGACGTCCACGTGGCAGGACTCGATGTTCCGAGGGTACCCCGTCAGCGTGGCGGACCAGGTGGGCGGCGGGGAGGGGCGATAAGGCGGTGGGGCGGTTGGGGAGCGGTGGTGACGGGTAGGGGGACCGGGCGGCACCTGTGGCACGCCGTCTAGGTGGTTCGCGAAACTGCCTGCCCCGCACGCTCCCCACCACACCACACCACCCACCTGGGCCATCACACCACCACACCACCACGCACGCTGCCGCCGCCGCCGCCTCCTGGCGCAGGTGCTGTACACCACCTCGTTCTCCATGGGCCTGTCGCTCGTCGGCTGCATCATGACGCACCAGCTGCTGCCGCCGCTCTTCTTCCTGGCGCGCAACCCGGAGGCCATTGCCTGGATTCTGGCGCTGTCCGCCGCCAGCGCGCTGGTGCAGCTGGTCATCAGCTGGACCATCAAGCGCTACGGCGCGGTGGTGTTCGCCACCATCATGACCACGCGCCAGTTCTTCAGCATCCTGCTCAGCAGCGTGGTGTTCCTCACGCCGCTCACCATCGGCCAGTGGTGAGGGCGGGGAGGGAGGGAGGGAATGGGAGGGAATGGGAGGGAATGGGAGGGAATGGGAGGGAATGGGAGGGAATGGGAGGGAATGGGAGGGAATGGGAGGGAATGGGAGGGAATGGGAGGGAATGGGAGGGAATGGGAGGGAATGGAGGGAATGGGAGGGAATGGGAGGGAAAGGGAGGGAAAGGGAGGGAAAGGGAGGGAGGGGAGGGAGGGAGGGAGGGAGGGAGGGAGGGAGGGAGGGAGGGAGGGAGGGAGGGAGGGAGGGAGGGAGGGACGGGGGGGAGGGAGGGAGGGACGGGGGGAGGGAGGGAGGGGGGAGGGGGGGATTGCAAGGATATGGAAAAGCGGTACAGGATGCACTGAAGACTGCGTCTTGAAGTTCGGTTTGGTACGTTACCGATGGGAGCAGCCGTCCGGGCGGCCGCGGTCCAGCTCGCTGTGCCTCCGTGCAGCTGATATTCCCTCCGTGAATTTGACAGTACCCAGTTGACTAAGAAAAGCGCGGGCGCATGTGGCGCGTAGTATGGAAAACGCTCGGGAATACCGCAAAGGAACTGTATTCGTGTGGCCGTGTGGCGAAGTGCGAGGGCTGCATACTTTGGCTGACACCCGAAAAACTCACCTGCGCGCCGAGCGCGCAGACGCCACGCCACCGCCGCCACGCAGAACATGCGAGGCAAAACGTCAAAGCGGGCGCGGTCAGGCGTGGCGCAGGGGCAACACAGCAACAGACAAAAGCAAACAACCAACAAAGATACATGCGAAGTGCACCTAATAAAGAGGGCGGTAGCGCAAGGGGGCGAGTTAAGGCAAACGGCGGGATGGGGGAGGGAGAAAGGGAGGGAGAGAGGGAGGGAGAGAGGGAGAGAGGGAGGGAGAGAGGGAGAGAGGGAGGGAGGGAGGGAGGGAGGAGGGAGGGAGGGAGGGAGGGAGGGAGGGAGGGAGGGAGGAGGGAGGAAGGGGGATCGCAAAGCGGGGTACATAGAAGAGGGAGAGGGAGGGGGAGAGGTGGGGGAGGGAACGGGAGGGAGGGAATGGGAGAGGGAGGGAATGGGAGAGGGAGGGAATGGGAGAGGGAGGGAATGGGAGAGGGCGGGCGCCGCTGCGGCCCCGGCCGAGTGCGCCGGTCCGGGGTCGGCGGGTGGAGGGTGCGGCGGGAAGGCCGGGAGGTATGGGCGTTGAAAGTCGGTGCGTGGCGGGTGTGGCTGCTGCGGTCGCGGGCGAGGAGGGCGCGCGCGGTTGCTTCACACGCGTGTCTGTTGTCTGTCGGCCGCTCCGTCACAGGGGCGGCACGCTGCTGGTGTTTGGCGCCATCTATGCCAAGGCGGCGCAGAAGTTCGCGGAGCACAGGCAGCACGTGCAGGCCACGGAGGCCAAGCAGCACGAGGACGAGGGGTGAGGGGGCGGCGCGATCGCGTGCGTGCATGGCACCGGACAGCGCGTGGCTGTCAGTGCGTGTGTGCGTATGCGTGTCAGAGAGCAATCACATTTGACATTTGTGTGCGTGTGAGTGTGCGTGCGTGCGTGTCAGAACAGGGGAAATGATCAAGTGTGAGGGTGAGGGTGTTGCGACTGGGTGTGCACGTGCGCACACTGATGTCCATGCCCACCTTGGCGTCCTTTGCGGCCGCAGCGTGGAGACGCCGACCAAGTCGTCGCTCGCGGACCACAATTCGGCGCCCATCTTGGAGCACATCCACAAGTCGCCGCTGCACCGCGACTCGCACGGCCACGCGCTCAACCACACGGGCGTGTCCATGCACAGCTCGCTGTCGTCGGAGCTGAAGGCGCCGCTGCTAGAACGGCACCACCGCGAGGCCGTCGGGAGAGCGAACAGCGGAGGCGGGAGCGTGGCGGATGCGCATGCGCTTAAAGAAGGCGACGAGCATGTATGACCGGTGCGGGCCGGTGGCGGGGAAGCAAGAAAACTCAATCCTATACCTGTGGGGGGTGCCGCTTTGTGTGTGTGTAGGTGGGGGGTCTTGGTGGTTTTGTGTCAGGTGTGGAGTGCCGATGTCCGGTGGCACAGGGGGAGGGGGCTAGGGCCGCCATGGCGTGTGGAGGGGACTGAGCCGCGGGCTGGCGGCACCCCTGGCAGGCGGAGAGCAGTGCGGCGCTGGTGGGCACGCGCAACGGCGCAACATATTGATAAGTGCGCCACCCGGGCGGGCAAGCGCAGTGATCTCGGCTTAGTTCGGCTGCTGAGATGCCAAATTATGAACTGAATGTGTAGTCCCTCCTTGCGCTGCTTGCCAAGAAGTTTTGACTCGTATGATGGTGAGATGTGAGATAGGATCGAATTGACTTGATTGGAGGGAAGCACCGTCTGCGGCGGGGAGATGGCTCTCCCAGGGGGGGCCCGCCGCTCGCGTCACGGCTTTTGGACCGGCCGGGGCATGCAAATGTCGGCAGCCGGCCGAGGATGGGGAGGGCTTGCGGTGAGAACACGAAATCGGAAATCTGTGTCGGCTCTCTTTCAGCTCTGTCTCCACCGGTCTCCAGAGCCTTCACTCCGACTCTAGCATACCTACCACAAGCTTCATCCATGCCTAGCAGCACCCCCGTGGCCCAGCCTATCCCAAGATTCCCCGCCGTGCCCGCGCCGATCCCCACATTCCCCACACACACGCCGCTTTGTCACCACCCCCTGCCAGCCGCAGCTTCTTCACAGCTCGCAGTTCCAGGCAATCTCAATCGCCGACCCGTCCGGAGCCAGGCGGTTGGCGAAGCCCACCCGGACCGTGGCGCCCTCCAGCAGCGCGCCCAGCGCCGCCGCCTGCTCCAGCATCAGCCCGCACGCGCGCCGGTAGTGGGCCGGGGCGACCCGGGGGTCGCGCGTGAGGCTGCGCAGCCGCAGCCGGTTGCGGACCTGCGGGGTGCGGATTGCGAAAGATGCGGGAAGTGGGACGGGCGCATGGCAGGGTGGAGGGCTGGAGGCGCAGATGCAGGGGCGGCGGCAGCAGCGAGGGCACGTGCTTTGGGCAGGTGGCGCACGTGACGCCGTGGGATGGACGCATGGCGCTCTCGGGGCCGCTCTTGCCGCGTCTGGAGCCCTGGGGAAGCAAGGAGGGCTGGGCACGGCCTGCACACAGCCTCACCCGTTCTGTCAGCTCCGACAGCCCCGTGTCCTCATGCTGGCGGGCGCGCAGTGCGGTCAGCGCCGCGCCGCCGCCGCCGCCGCCGCCGCCATCGCTGGTGCCGCGGCCCTCCAGCCAGTCATAGAAGGCGTCGGCTTCGGCTGCGGAGGAGGCCTGCGAGTGTGCGTGCCCGCCCTCAGCCGACACGCACCGTGTCCGTCCAGAATGCACCACAGCCTCTCAAGGACAGGCGCCCCAACGCTGACTGCAAGGCTCGTGCATCAAGCAGCCGGCGCCTTGACCAGCACGCCCGCAGTCGCCCCCGAACCCCGAACCCCGCCCCACATGCATGCAAGAGGGACGCCGCGGCGTTCTCTGGCGCTGGAAAAGCGGACGCACCATCATTCATCGGTAAGAACGCCTCCACGCCTGCTGTCTACGCCACTACAATTCTACGTACCATCTTTGCAAATCCCCATGCACGTTCCTTACCTGCACGACGCCGGGCATGTTACCGTCCAACTTAAAGTCGGGCTCGTGCGGCTGGCCCTGCGGCGCACGCACACAGACGCATGTAATCAAAGCTGCTTTCGGGATGCACATCAAGTACGTTATAAAATATGGATTGCAAGCACGACACTTGCAGCGTTTGTGCAGAGCGACGCCGCTCGTACCTGCACCTGCGGCTCCGGCGGCAGCACGCACAGCGACAGCGGCTTGTAGCCGCCGCCGCCCGCCGGGCCGCGCGCCGCCGCCAGCGCCGCCAACCGCTCCAGGAACGTGCGATACGACGGCTCTGTTAGATTGCCGTACGGCGTGTAGACCTGGGCCAGACCAACTGCCGTAGCCACGCTGGACTCCAGTGCACGGATGGCCTGGGGGCGGGTGGAACGCGGCAGCGGGGGATGAGGAGGGAGCGCGACGCGCGGGCACACGCGCCTTGCATGCTCCGGAGGAGGCAGCGACACGCGCCACACACGTGGTGGAGAGGCCATATGGCCCCACAGCACCGCCCCCGCCCCCTGTCACCATTACAGCGTCACGACTACCGTAGCCATGCATGGAACCCGCCCAACGGTTGATTTGGGAATTGGAAAAGACTAACCCCCGTCACCCCGCCGCCGCCCGCCCGCCGCACCTGCACGGTCTTGCGGCGCTGCGCCACGAAGGCCAGGTCCACGCCGGTCAGGAAGGCGCGCCAGGCGGCGTCGTCCTCGTGCGCCGCCAGGCACAGGTGGCCAAGGCGGTCCAGGCCCAGCCTGGCGGAGGCGGGGGGAGGCGTGGCGTGTGTGGTGTGGTGTGTGGTGTGGTGTGTGGTGCGGTGTGGTGTGGTGTGGTGTGGTGTGGTGCGGTGTGGTGTGGTGTGGTGTGGTGTGGTGTGGTGTGGTGTGGTGTGGTGTGGTGTGGTGTGGTGTGGTGTGGTGTGGTGTGGTGTGTGGTTTGGTGTGGTGCTGCAGGTCACTTAATGTTGGTGGCGAAGCCACTGGTGCGCTGACAAGCGCTGGTGCTAGGCGAGCGCGACGGTGTGTTGCGGTGTGGTGTGTTTCCGGTGCCAGCCGAGGCCACAGGTGCTGGTGGCAGAGGCAGAGGCGGAACGCATACGGCGCGCACATCACGCGCACGCGGCACTCGTGTGTCAGAGAACACAAACAGGGGAAGAAGCCGAGGGTATGCATGCAGCGCCCGGCGTGCACTCGCGGCTTGTATCCATCGGCAAGGAAGGCCGCCTGGACCGGCGTGCGCACCTGTCGCCGATGACGATGTGGCAGCCGCCCAGCCGCACCCGCGCACTGCGGGCCACGGCGTCTACCACCTTAGCCAGCCGCTCCAGCAGCGCCACCTTGTGAGGGGTGGGTTGAGGGGATGGGGATTGGGGGCGTCGAGGGATTGAGGGCACTGAGAGGGGTGCGAGCCTCCGTGTTGCGGGCGCATGTGTCATGGGGTGAATCCAGCACACGTCATGCGGGCGCACGCACGCACGCACGCACGCACGCACGCACGCACGCACCTGGAGGGCGGGCGCCAGCTGCTTGTCCGCGAAGCTGGCCATCACCTGCAGCCGCATCAGATGCAGGCGCAACAGATGTGCAGCAGTACAGTAGGTACAGCTTGGACGCAGCCAACAGGAACAGCAACAGTGCGCCCAAGCAGGGGTCGCATGGAGCCAGGGAGCGCGTCTCGCCAGCCCGCACCCGCCCAGCTGCCCGGGCGCCTGAGACTCGGCGTGCTGGCTGTGGACATTGGTTTTGGTTTTGATGTGGTTTGGGTTTGGTTGAGCTAGGGCTGGTAACCCCCCCCCCACCCCCCACCCGCCCACACACACCTCGTGGTGCAGCCGCAGGGCGCCGCGCAGGTTGGCCACACGCACCGCCGGGTCCGACGGCCGCGACGCCTCCGCCTGGCGGCCATCCAGGGGCACGGTGGGCGCAAGGCCAGGACCGACAGGAGTCAACATGATTCAACACCGCGGCCTCAACACGCACCCCAACCGTACCCGCACCAGCACGAGTCATCGACACGCAACTCCCCCTGCCGCTAAATACGGCACACTGCAACTTTCTCATTCGTTCCTTCCAGGCTCCCCACCTGCCGCAGCGCCTCCACCGCCTCGGGTAGGAACGCGGCCAGGCTCAGCGGCCCCCCCTCGTCCTCGCCGCCGCCGCCCTCGCCGCCCTCCGCGTCGTCGTGCCCCGTCGTGACCAGGCCGCACGCCGCCAACAGCTTGACCAGCGCCTTGCGCGTGGGGCCGGCCAGGGTGCGGCTGTCTGCAGCAGGTGAAGGAGAAAGGCGTTCTTGGCCCCAAGTCGTTGCGTCAGTGTGGCAGGGGCGTGAACAGGCTCGACCAGTTTCCGACGGGACCGGCAGCGCGCCGCGAAACGATGGCTGGGCCGCAACAGGCCTGAGCCAGAATACCCAGGCATCCCGGGCTGTATCGTGGTGCCAGGTGGCCAAAACGCTGTAGTGGCATGCGGCCGGACCGCAGGTGCCCCGCCCCTCTCTGGGCTCACCCGCTGCAGTGATAGCCGGCGGCGGCAGCGTGAGCTCCACCTTGTGCAGGCCCGCTGCGTCGTCCTCGGCTGCGGCCCCAGCCCCAGCCTCAACGGGCTGCCCCTGGACGTGGCCTTGGCTGGCTTCCCCCCTCCCTGGCCCTGGCCCTGGCCCTGCTTTGCCGGTTGGCCCCGTGCCAGCTCCTGCCCCTGACGCGGCTGCCGCTGCTGTGCCAGCTGCGCCTGCTGGCGCTGCTGATGGTGCTGATGGTGGTGGTCGTGCGCCTGGCGCCGGGGCTGCGGCGGCGCCGCCGCCCCCCGGCCGCATGGACCGCGGCGGTGGGCCCGTCTCGCCGGCGCGAGGCCGCAGCGGCGGTGTGGCGGGCCTGGCTGACCCGGCCGCCTGCTGCTCCGCTGCCACCGGACCTGCACACCATCGAACAGCGTAGCACAGAGTTACCAAAACCACGGCATCAAAGCCAGTATGTGTTCGG
Organism: Chlamydomonas incerta; assembly: GCA_016834605.1. Lineage (NCBI taxonomy): Eukaryota > Viridiplantae > Chlorophyta > Chlorophyceae > Chlamydomonadales > Chlamydomonadaceae > Chlamydomonas > Chlamydomonas incerta. The sequence goes on along the minus strand of JAEHOC010000017.1, from coordinate 256,655 downwards.
CACGCGATGCCGTCACTGTCACCGTGGTAAGGCCGTGCCGCGCGGAGGGATTCGCCTCCCCCCCCGTCAGCAGCCGTGGTCTCACCTGCTGACGGCGCCTCCCGCATGTAGAAAACGAAGCGGTACGGCAGCCGCGCCGCCGGCGATCGGCCGTCGCCGCCCCGCGCCAGCGCCAGATACTCGTGCAGCAACTTGAGCGAGCGCTCGTTCTCAGCCTGGGGCGTGTGGCGTACAGGGCACGGGCATGGCGCTACGGTATGCGGTGCCAAAGTACGGTACCACGCACACGGCTGCTACACGCGTACAGCCCATCCCGCTCCCTGCCGCCTAGCGACCGGTTCTTAAGAGCGCGCGCGGGATGTAGCGAGACTGGAACGCCTTTGAAGTGGCTGGCGCAATCATGGCTGGCCCCAAGCTTGTCGCCTCGACACCACAATGTCCGTACCACATCCCACGAGTGCACGCATGACGGAGCGCACCTTGGCTATGGCGCTGTCTTGGAACAGGTCGGGGTGCACCCGCTTGTACAGCGCCCGCAGCGCCGAGCGCAGCGGCAGCGACTTGGCGTCGGGGCTGCCGGCCGCCGCCGCCGCCGTGCCACCGCTGCCGCCGCCGCCGCCAGCGCTCGCTGAGCCGCGCCCGGACTGCGAGCCTGCACCGGAGCTCGGCTGCCGCCCCCCGCCACCTGTCGCAAGCCCGCGGTGGGGCAGCGCTTGCGCTGCCGGCAACGAATGGCCGCTGGCGCGGCGAGACCACATCCAGGCCGTTTGCGCGGCTGCCAGCCGGTTACCGGCTGCCGGCGCCGGTGCGCGGCAGCTGCCTGCGTTTGCTGCTGCAGCGCTGGCGCCGGTGCCAAGCCAGCCGCAGGCGCCAGCAGCACCAGCCGCAGAGACAGGCACAGGGGCAGGAACGCGGACAGCGGCAGCGCCGCAGGGTCTTTGAAGCTGCGTTTGGCTGTTGCATGCATTGCACGCGCAGACGCTGCAGCAACCCGATCGGGCCGCCGCACTGGGGCCGGCCCCTGACGCGCCAGATTTGGAGGATTGTTGAGCCTGGCACGGCAGAATAGTCTGCTGGCCGCAGCTTTGGGGGCACCCTAGCGGGCAGCCGGTGCAGCCGTCCGGTGCAGGCTTGGCACTGCTGCTGCTGCTAATGCCGGATGCGCGAGCATGGTACATGCGGGTCTGGGTGTACACCCCGCCGCTGGGTCCACCGCCGGCGCCAGAGCTGCTACTGCTACTGCAGCTTGATGCGGCGTCCGCTGGGCTCTCGCACGGCAAAGCAGCTGCCGCATGGCCGGCGGTGCTGCTGCCGCTGTCCCTTGCCCAGAATGCGACCCAGGCCCCAGGACCTGCAGCGAATGCATTTCAGAAGTGGGTGTTGCGCCGAAGGCGACGGGGTAGGGGGCCCTCGGCAGCGCGTGTCGGAGGTTGGGAGAGCCCCACACCCTAGTATCCCGTCACGACGAGCATCATCGACTGCTCACCGCCCTGCTGCAGCTGCAGCTGGCCTCGCGCTTGCCCTAGAAGAGCCGACAGCGCGAGCCGTGGAACCATCTCAACTGAACCGAGCGCAGAACAGCTTGAAGCCCTGAACACTGAACTTGGCTATGCATTCGGCTGCTGCATCTTACTTCAAATGATGATTCCCCAGCACTGGCACAGGCAGTGTGGATTTCAATACGGCCCCATTCCCGTCGGTCCGGCCTCGGCTCCAGAAGCAACTGTGGTCTTCCCCATTTAGCTAGCGAGGCCTAGTTACACATATACTCACTTCAACCGTGCACGCCATTATACGGTCGATTTGCGTATTCACTTGATAACTAGACTATTCCTCGCACGTGTGCACCTAGATCACTTGCGACTTGGTTTACAGACCTGCAACAATGGTAAGCAAAACATCGGCGGTCGCTCAGGAGCGCTGGACCTTCAATCGACGCCAAACTTTGGCAGTTCAGTCGCCGGTTTGTGTGTGCTGACCTTCTGGCACATTTATGATGCTCGCAGGCTCTTGTGTCCGTGGTTGGTTTCGATGTGGGTAACGATACCTCTTGCGTGGCTCTGGCTCGCAAGCGGGGCATCGATGTCATCATGAACAAGGAGAGCAAGCGTGAGACGCCTGCTGCGATCAACTTTGGTGAGTTGACATCCATCTGCGCCATATTGGGGCGGGCCAGAGGGTGGTAGGGGGCGACGATTGGCGGCTTCCCTGGATCTGGAGGCTTCCAAAGGAACCTTCGGGCGCTCTCCAGACACGCAGCGCAATCAAAGAGCACGGGAAATGACATTTCGGCTGGAATGCCGACTGGTGCGGGCAACCGCGTGGGAGGGTGCGGCGCTTCAACGCCGCTGGTTGGCTCCCAGCCAGCGCAGCGGCACCCGTGCTGCCGACCCCCCGTCGGCTGTGCCCGCGGCGGCAGCTGGCAGCTCTTACCGCAGCTGGCAGCCTGGCAGGTGCGCAGGGCCCATCTACAGCATACCTCTCCTGGTGCAAGCAGCCCCAGCAGCCGGCGTGGGTTGGAGCGGGCGCGGATGCGGCGTACGGGGGTATGGCGGAATGCCAGCTGGCAAAGCTCGCAACCGCACCTCCTCGTGACATCGCGTGGCGGCAGTCGCCGCCGAGCAAGGCCGGAGGATGGCTGCCCACGACTGCCATTGAACTTGCAGCGGCAGGAGCCGCAGCACAGCCGCAGCAGCCAGGGAAGCCTGGGCCAGCGGCCGCAGGCTGGCAGCTACTGGCGGCGTGCAGGGCCCCGGGAGCTTTCCTTGGTAGCACGCGGCACGGCGTCCGCCGCCCCGCTCCGCTGGGACACACACACGGTCTGCCATTGGTCGCAAAAGCGCCAGGCAGCGGAGGGCTGCGGCGGCACGCACGCCCAGGGCGCGGCTTTTGCGGGGGGAGGAGTGGTAGATGCCATCCGCGGCCAGGAGGCTGCGGGGCCGCACGAGAGCCCAACGCTCCTGGCGCGGCGCACCTGGCGTGGCAGGGAAGGGCGGCCGCACGCTGGTGCGGCGGCGCGCAGCGGCCTGGCATTTAGCCTCCCGCAGCCCGGACGAGGGCGCTGGACGGCGCGCGGCAGGCGCGGCTAGCTGGCGTGCGCGGGGCGGGTTGACTGAGGAGGGCAGGGACCGGCAGCACCGCCGCAGCGGCGCACAGGACGTGATCACGGCGCACGGCAGCACGGCTCCGGCCGGCGCGGCCTTTCATGCCCACCCGCAAGTCCGCACACCCGGGATCGCTCCACGCGGCCCCGCGGCCCTGCCCCACCCCTAACAACCGCGCGCTCACCCCTGCACCCGCCCTCCTCCGGCGCTCCATATCCCAACAACTCCTCAACCTTAACCAACTTCTCGCAACCCTGCTGTGCACGCGCGCTGCAACCCAACAGGCGAGAAGATGCGCTTCCTGGGCACGGACGGCGCCGGCAAGCTGGGCCTGCAGCCGCAGAACACGGTGCACCAGCTGAAGCGCATCCTGGGCAAGAAGTTCAAGGACCCCCAGGTACGGTATGAGGAGCGGCGGCGGCGGTAGGCCACGTGCGCAGCAGAGACTGGGGTCACGGGGGGCCACGTGCCGCGCCCCGCGCGGCTTCGTCGCAGCGGGGTTGTGGTGTTGATGCAAACGGTGTGGAGTCGAGGAAGGAAACAAACCCGCCGCTCCTCCGGCCCTCCAACGCCCCCGCCCCTCCAACCCCCGCCCCTCCAACCCGCTGTCCCGCCCCCCCGCAGGTCCAGGCCGATATCCACCGCCTGCCCTTCAAGGTGCTGGAGGGCCCCGACGGCGGCTGCCTCATCCAAGTGCGCTACTGCAACGAGGACGCCGTGTTCACGCCCGAGCAGGTGGGGGGTGGGGGGGGCGGGGTGTGGAAGGGGAAGGAGGGGGAAAGCCATGAACATGCCCAAAGGAACCGCTGAATGGCAGTGGTCGGGCGGAAAAGGATGGCGAGTGCAGGAGGGAAGGAAGGCAGGCGGGAAGAGAGGCGGAGGGCAGGAGGGCGAGGTGGAAGGCAGCGGGGGCGAGGGGGCGCACAATGCTGGCAGGAGCCAAGGACCGAGCCGGCATGTGTCCCTCTGTGTCTGCCTCATGACCCCGTCAGGTTATGGCCATGGTGATTGTGGACCTGAAGCGCATCGCCGAGGCGGAGGGCGGCATCCCCGTCACCGACTGCGCCATCTCGGTGCCCGACTACTTTGTGGAGGCGGAGCGCTACGCCATGCTCAACGCCGCGCAGGTGGGTGGGTGGATGTAGGGTGGGGGTGGTGGGGTGCGGGGCGGGGAGGCGGGGTGGGGAGGCGGAGCGTTGTGGACGCCTGCCCAAGCCTAAGCCACCGGGCGGGGAAGGGAGCAGCCGTCCATATGGATGGGCGTGGGAAGGGGGTTGGAAGGATGGGATGGCCAAAGAGATTAGGAAGAGGGGGGGGGACGGGAGAAAGGCAGCACTCGCCACATTACCATGCGGAGGAATATGGGCGGTCGTTACGGGCCGGGGGCTACGCGGACGAGACGCGTGTGCCCCAGCGAGGATGGGCGGTGGGGATGGAGCACAGGAGACGCGGGCGTACGATATGACGCGTAGAGGAGGGCGAGACAACGCTCGGCAGGAGCGAATCGAGGGAGGCGAGGCCATTGTGACACCGGCTTGGCCTGGCAACTCACCAACACAGCGCGGGGACCAGCACTGCCCCAGCTGCCGCTGTGTGGCCCACCCACCCACCCTCTGTCGACCTCCCACGCCTCCCGCCGCCTCCCGCCGCCTCCCGCCGCCTCCCGCCGCCGCAGATCGCCGGCGTCAACTGCCTGCGCCTGATCAACGAGACCACCGCCACCGCGCTGGCGTACGGCATCTACAAGACCGACCTGCCCGAGGCCGACCCGGTACACGTGGCGTTCGTGGACATCGGCCACAGCCACACGCAGGTGGCCATCGTGTCGCTGAAGCGCTCGCAGCTGGTGGTGCGCTCCCACGCCTGGGAGCGCAACCTGGGCGGACGCGACTTCGACGAGGTGCTGTTCGACCACTTCGCCGCCGAGTTCAAGTGAGCCGTAAAGCGAGCGAGCAAGCAAGCGAGCGAGGAAAGCAGCCGTAGGAGCAGCCGCTGAAACAGCCGCTGAAACAACAGAGCCGCAACGGCAGAGCCGCCGCGTCGTTTTGCACCAGCATCCACTGCAGCAGCAAACGCGTTTTAGCCTTTTATGGGTTGGTGGACTGCGGGGCGTTTGAAGGCTGGCGGGCGTGTCGGCAGCATGCGAGGAGCCGGCGGCGTTGTAACGCCCCGTGCCGCCGGCGCCGCTGTATTGCTGCTGCTGTTGCGCGCAGGGCCAAGACCAAGCTGGACATCCGCGACAACAAGAAGGGCGCCTTCAAGCTGCGCACCGCGGTGGAGAAGGTGCGGCGGGGGGCTTGGTTCGGGGGGGGGGGCGGCTGGCGGGCGGGCAGGCTGGCGGGCGGGCAGTGGGCGGAGCGAAGGGCGGCAGCGAAGGGCGGGCGGCAGCAGGCGGTGGGCGAGCGTTGGCCGGGGCTGTGGAAGGGGTCGATGCGGCAAGTTGCAAGAGAGGCGCAACCAATTGTGCACATGCGAGGCGACGGCTATGCGGTGAACACCACCACATCCCACACCATGTATCTTACACGCACGCGCGCAGGTGAAGAAGATGCTGTCTGCCAACAGCGAGGCGCCGCTGAACGTGGAGTGCATCATGGAGGACGAGGACCTGCGGTAAGGCGGAGGGAATGGGGCCGGAGGGAGGCTGGAGGGAGGCTGGAGGGCAGGAGGCAGGAGCAGGGAAAGGGGGCAGAGGGAGGCTGGAGGGCTGGAGGCGGGAGGGCGGGCGGCAGCGGGGTCGGCTGGGGCAGGAGGGGGAAGGGGCCAGGCGCTACCGGGGGGCGTGGGAGGGTGGCGCCCATACCTGGGCTGACTGCGGGCACGGCGCACCCACTCGCCCGCATCGCCTCACCACTCACCACGCCGCCGCCCCGCTGTTGCGCCCCATGCATTACACTTGCCACCGCCGCAGCGGCATGATGAACCGTGAGACCTTTGAGCAGCTGGCGGAGCCGGTGATCGCCAAGCTGCGCGCGCCCATGGAGGCGGCGCTGGCGGAGAGCGGCCTGACGGTGGACGACCTGTCCAGTGTGGAGGTGATCGGTAGCGCCACGCGCACGCCCTGCGTGTGCCGCGTGGTGGAGGACGTGTTCAAGAAGGTGGGGGCGCGTGTGGAGGAGGGGGGTGGGGGAGGGAGAGGAGGGGGAGGAGGGGAGGGGGGGAGGAAGGGGTGAGGAGGGGGGGAGGAAGGGGTGAGGAGGGGGAGGGTGTGTGAGCGCCAGCGAAATCGATCTGAAGTAGACGGGAGAGGGGGGAGGAGGATGCGGATGGGGAGCGGAGGTTGCATCCGTGCCACCACGGCAGCAAGCACCGTTGGCATGGGCCGGACTGAAGGGGTGGGGATTGCGCGGGGTGCGGGTGCGGGCGAGTGTTGAGGACGGGGAGAAAGGAATCGGGGCAGCACCGACGACGGGAGGAAGAGGGTCAATCGTGCTCCGGCAGGGAACGGGACGGGGACTTGCGCCCGCATTGGCAACTGTGCGCCCTCCCAAAATGGCGTGTATGGTTACCGAATGCATTTGCGGGCCACACAAGGCTTCACGCCGCGTCCGGAGCTAGAGCTGCAGTCACCCTGCCTCGTGGGCCCTGCGGTGTAGAACTCGGGACACATCCCCACACACGCACACACTAGTCGCCACGTGCTCACTCACCCTGCGGCTCCCCTCAGCTGCTGCTTGACTCCTCCCATCTTGCACCCATCGTGGCACCGCAGCCTCCCTGCCCTCCCCTAACCTCCCCGCCCTGCCCATGCCCCCGCCCCGCCTGCCCTCCCGCGCAGCCGCCCAGCCGCACCATGAACTCCAAGGAGTGCGTCAGCCGCGGCGCCGCGCTGCAGTGCGCCATGCTGTCGCCCGTGTTCAAGGTGAGGGGGGCGGTGTTGGGGGGTCAACAGCGGACCGCATCGCCCAGCGGGGTCGGGATCGGGGCTCGTCGCATTGCAAGCACTTCAGCAACATGTTTTAGCTTGCCCGCCGTTGGTATCCACAACCCACGCACCCACACCCCGCCCCGCAGGTCCGCGACTTCGAGGTGGTGGACTCCTGCCCGCTGAGCGTGTGCTTCAGCTGGGAGGGCAAGGACGGCAACACCGTCACGCAGACGCTGTTCAAGCGCGGTGGGTGGCGGCGTCGAGAGCTGGCGGCACAGCGCGGAGGGACGGGGGGGGGAGGGCAGGGGTGGCCCCGGACGGCGAAAGGTGCCGGAAAAGGCATGCACCCGACCCGCCTGCGTCAGGCGGCGCCAAGCTCTCATTCCGCGTGTCGTCCAATCACCGTCACGCCGACAACCCATGAACCTCCTCTTCCTCTTTCACACTCTCACACCCCTGCACCGACACCTGCACCTCGACCTACGCACGCGCCCCTGCAGGCGAGGCGTTCCCCAGCACCAAGATGATCTCCTTCAACCGCGCGCAGCCCTTCTCCGTGCGCGCGCACTACGACCTGGACACGCCCGCCGAGCTGCTGCCGCCCTGCTTCGACAAGCAGCTGGGCGTGTACAGCGTCGGCCCCTTCACGGTGAGGGGCGGGCGAGGTTGGGGGCTGTGGGGGTGGGGGCGGGGTGGGGGCGGGGTGGGGGCGGGCGGGCAGCCGTCCATGCGACGGTGTTGACGGGGCGGGCGGCCGTCGGTGCGACGGTGTTGGGGGCTGGCGGCGTTTGGGGGCTTGAACTCGTTCAAGGTTCACAACTCAGTGAAGGAGGGGTGGGCGGGGTGGGCGGGGGTCGGTGTGAAGGGCGCTCGCTGCTGGACGGCCGCGGGGACGCTGCAACGTCATTGGCCGTTCGGCCCATGCCCCTCCTGCCTGCATCCTACATCGCAAATCCCACATCCATCCTATCACGCGCGCCGCGCAACGCCGCAGGTGCCGCCCGGCTCCGAGACCGCCAAGCTGAAGCTCAAGATCTCCATGAACCTGAATGGCCTCACGCACGTGGAGCAGTGCCAGGCCATCGAGGAGGAGGAGGTGGCCGAGGTGAGCGCGGGGGGCGGTTGGGTGGGGTGGGGGTGGCAGATGCCCGGGCGGCTGCAGCGGGGCTGCAGGGAGGTTGCACGGGGCATGTGCTGGGCAGGCAGAAGCGGTCGTGTCAGCACCCAGCAGGGCGTGCTGTGGGCGCAGCACCGCACCTGTCGTTGCAGGCGTGGCCACGCGTGGAACCCAAACACACACCCCGCGTTGGTGTCGTTCGCTGCCGCTTCATCCCGTAGGCCGCCGCCGCCCCCGCCGCCGCCGATGCCAAGATGGACGACGCCGCCGCGGGTGACGCCGCGCCGGCCGCCGCCAACGGCGAGGCCGCGCCCATGGACACCACCCCCGCCCCCGCGCCCAAGAAGAAGAAGGTCAGTGTGCTGGCAGTGCGATCAGTGCGGTCAATACATGGCAGCGCCTGCCGGCTGCGGCGGCACTGGCCGCCGCCGGGGCCGTGCCGCGGCGTGCAGATGCGGCAGCCTCGCCGACCCCGCCGCGTAGCGACGGCCCCGCCACTCCTGTTGCTGCGCTTTGCAGCCTCGGTCCCGCAATTGCAGCGCCCACGCTCTCTCTTGACATCCCTCCGCCCGCCGCTGCGCATGCCCACCGCACGACGCAGGTGAAGAAGACGGACGTGCCGGTGCAGTCGGTGGGCGTGTGCGGCTACTCCAAGAGCCAGCTGGACGACTACTTCGAGAAGGAGTGCCAGATGCAGGCCGCGGACCGGCTGCAGGAGGAGACCAACGAGCGCAAGAACGCGCTGGAGGGGTGAGTGGGTGGCAGGGGTGCGGGCACGGGGTGCGGGTGCTGGTGGGTGCGCCTGTCGAGGTGTGGGTATGCCGGCGGTTGGGAGGGGCGCTGCAGAGGGCTTGCAAGGCTCGCGGAGGGGCCTTGGGGCTGGGGCATGGGGACGTGGGGACTCAGAGAGGCCGGGCGCGCGGTGCGGTAAGCCAGACCTCTTGACGTAACCACACGCCCGTTGTTGCTTGCGACCACGCCTTGATTGCATCCCGTACCCCGCATCCCGTACCCCGTACACACACGCCACACGCAGCTACGTGTACGACCTGCGCAACAAGCTGTACGACGTGTACGCGCCGTACATCAAGGAGGCGGACAAGGAGAAGCTGCAGGCCGAGCTGACCGCCATGGAGGACTGGCTGTACGACGAGGTGCGCGTGCGTTTGGGGGGTGGGGGTGGGGTGGGGCGGCACACCGGGCGTGTGGGAGCCGTGACCTAGTCAATTCGACGCGCCAGTAGCTCCTGTGATGGGGGCGCGGTAGACGGACGGGCGGAAAGAGCTTGCACGGGGCCATGGCGCTGACCCAAGCCTCACCGCCTCACCTGCCCCGGCCCCGCTCCCACACGAACAACACCCACACGCACACCACCCACACGCACACCACCCACACGTATTGCCCGGTTTACCCTCTGCCCACAACACCCACCCTCAGGGCGAGGACACCACCAAGTCGGTCTACATCTCCAAGCTGGAGGAGCTCAAGGCCAAGGGCGGCCCCGTGGAGGGCCGCTACGCCGAGGAGCAGTCGCGCGGCCCCGCGGTGGAGGCGCTGCGCGCCGCCGCCGCCAGCTACCTGGAGAGTGCCAAGAGCGACCGCGCCGCGCTGGCGCACATCGCCGCGGAGGAGAAGGCCACCGTGGTCAAGGAGTGCGACGCCGCGCTGGCCTGGCTGAGTGAGTGGGGGCCGGAGGGGAGGGAGGAGGGAGGAGGGAGGGGGAGGGCGGTCGCGGTCGGGCGTGCGGGCTGCTTGGGGTGGGGAGAGGCATGTGGGCCGCATGCACAGCGCGGGTGCATGGCGGGCCGCATATTGGAGGCTGGCGCGTTGCCGTGTGTGCGGGTGCGTGTGCGCTCGCTGGCCAGCCTCCCATGCATGGTGCTGCTGGCGCGCTCTGTATGACGACGCTGTTGCTGACGGCCCGCGCCCGTGTGGTGGTGGCTCTGCCTCTGTGGCGCGCAGGCGAGCGGCTGGGGCTGCAGTCCAAGCTGGCCAAGTCGGACGAGCCGGCGCTGCTCACCGCCGACATCAACAAGAAGCGGGAAACCCGTGAGTCGCGGGAGGAGGGGTTGCGATTATGATACCAGCCCAAGCGGAACCAACTAACTAGGCTGGGGACAGGCAAATTAGGGGGGCCAGCAGGACGTGCTGGCAGCGCTGAGCTACGGCGCGCGCTAGTTGACTGCAAGCTGCTGCATGGTGTGCCGCTTCTGACCCCATCGCCTCTCGCGCTGGTTGCCCCCTGTTTATAATCAATCATGAACGTAACCCCCTGCCCCTGCTCCTGTGTCGCGCCGCAGTGGAGCGCGTGTGCAAGCCCATCCTGTCGCGGCCAGCGCCCGCGCCCGCGGCGGCGCCCGCGCCCGCCGCCGCCGAGCCGGCCGCCGCGGACGCCTCCGCCGCCTCGCCCGAGCCCATGGAGAGCGAGGCCAGCCCGGGGCCGGAGGCCAGCTCTGAGGCGCCCATGGAGACCAACTAGATTGGTTATTCCGGTGTTGTCAACCAAGCAATTAAAAAGTGGATGTTCGGCGGCTGTGTTGATGTGACTGGGGCTTTTTGGTTTTGGGGGGGATCGCGGGATTGCCGGTGACGCGAGAGGAGGGCCGCGCGAGGCCCGTAGGTACACGAAGCTAGAGGCGGAGCGGTGGCATTAGGTAGGTAGGCTTGTGCGGGGCCCTCGGGTTGGAGCACATCCCGGAAGCGGCGCTGCTGTTGCGAGGTGCAAGGAAGGGGGCCCCGCTGGTGCAGGGGACCTGCATTCGGGCGACGGGGGCGTTGACGTTCGGCGCGCCTGCGTGCGGCGGTGTGTGTGACAAATCAAGGGATTGGAGTTCGCGCATGCGGCGTTTTGGCGACATGGTGGGGGGCGCACGGCGCCCCCAAGCAGGTGGGAGGCGAACGGCACTGGTTGCTTGCATTTGTGGGTGTGGGGATGGTAGGCACTGGCACGCGCAAGCGCAATGAAGATGTCCCAACTGGCTGCCGCAACCGGCTTGCAGCCTGTGTGCGAGGGTGAGCGAGAGAGCGAACATTAGTGACCATGTAAGCGCACACGTTATGGCCGTGTCCACCCCTGCCCTGTCGTGTCCACCCTGCCTCTGTCCTGTCCACCCCTGCCCTGTCCTGTCCACCCTGCCTCTGTCCACCCTGGCGGGGTGGACCTGCCGTTGCCGCAGCTGCAGCTGGCGCCCGTGCGTTTGTGCTGGCACCGGGCTGGCGCCCCTGCGTTTGTGCGTGCGGTGCGTGAGGTGGCCGAACGGCTGCTGGAGAGCAGTGAACAGGAGGAAGAGGAGGACATCTAGATCGGGTGCAAGGGAGAGCGGCGTGAGACGATTAGCTGGGTTGCGGTGGCGAGTTGCCGAGCGCGCAGTTAAGGTGCAGCAAGCTAAGGCAACATTACAGCTCAGTCATTCGATTCGATACGTGAATATGCTCCCGCCTGCCGGCAATGGGTGGAGCAGATTGAATTCGTGACACCTCGCACACACTGATTACCGCCGGCACTCCTCAAGTCCCCGCCCCAGCCCCCGAAGCACCAGCTAGCTCCCCTTTCGTCAGCCTCTACACCACTCGCCGCCGCGACCCCTCCGCGCGGTACGCCACCCCCGGCCGCTCTGCTCCTCGTCCGTTATTTGCTGGGTAAGGGAATTCACCTGCCCCCATCGGAATGCCACTTCTCCCTTGCCCTGTCCCATCATCCAAGCTGAAAAGGTCCGCCCTGCGGTGTAACTGCATGTACTGCCGTGTGTAAACGCACCGCGTCCGCTACTGGCAACGCTGGATGCGTCAGCATGCGATTAGCCCCCAATCGTGGACGTATCCTTTGGCCATTCCCTGCGTGCACCCGGGCACACCCCGTGCAGCATTGCGCTCGCTCGATACTCCCTTATGCGAGGATCATGCGGATAAATATGCATTATTGTCGTGCACAACGCTTGCTTCCAGGCCCGGATGCACAAAAGGCGAGTGTGGGCGGGTGGTGCATCACGCCCGCAACAAACACGGGCCCAGCGGCCTCCGCCACGTCATAAGGAACAGCACTCCAACATCTGGATGCAATGGCTGGCCGTGCCACACGGCAACCCAAATGCGCAAGTGAACTGTCTCGTCGCATGTGAAAACAACGGGGGTCACTTCGATCTACATAACGCACGCCTATCGCCAGGTGTTCAGAAACAATTCAAGTATGAGTATCGCGCAAAGCAACCCCTTCACGCGTCATTCCACCAAACAGAGCTGTGCAACTAGGCCTGGACACTGGCCTCACTATCACAACACCCGAGTGCTATCGCCCGTCGCGGCACCGGCGACCACTTGCCGCCCGCCAGCCGCAGCCGCCAGCACGCCACCCATGCCCGCACTCGACGCCGCCGCCGCCGCCGCAGCTGCCGCCGCCTCGTCCTCCTCCTGCACGCCGTGCAACACGTCCGCCAGCATCTCCCCCGGGAACCAGCCCGGCCCGTCGCTCGACGCCGCGCCGCCGCTGACGGCGCCCGGCCCGCTCACCGCCGCCGCCAGCGGCCCCAGGGTCCTGGTGTCTATCGCCTGCGGTGATACGGGGTTGGCGCCGCCGGCTGACAAGAAAGCCGCCGCCGCAGCGGCGGCAGCCGCGGATCCGGCGGCGGCGGCGGCGCCGCCAGACAGGGAGTCAGCGCCCGCAGCCGGCAAGGATGTTGCTGGCGGCGACGGGGCCGCGGCGGCGGCGTTGGCGTTGGCGGCGCCGCCGACTGAGGGGTCGGACATGTATGGGTAGCCGCCCGAGTTACCGCCGTTGCGGTTGGCGGGGATAGAGGTCGCCACCGCCGCCGCCACGTTGCCGCCGCTGTTGTGGCCCTGGCCGCTGCTGCCCCACGACGGCAACAGCCGCCGGGCGGACGTCAACGGGAACGTCAGGCCGGGCGACGTGCCGCGTGGCGTGCCGCCCACCACGCCCGCGCCTCCGCCGCCGCCTCCGGTCGCGGCGGCGGCGGCGGCACCACCGCCCCCAAGTTTCAGGTTTCGTAAGAACCCTCCAGAAGCCGCACCGCCGCCGCCACTGTTGGAATTCCTGGCAGGTGCGGCGCCGCCGTCCGGGGCAGCCTGCCAGCCCACGCCGCCGCTTGCAATGGTGACGCCGCCGCCACTTGCGGCGGAGCCGCTGCCGCCGCTGCCGTCGGCGGCCTGGCCCAGCCCTCCGGAGGTCGGCATGCGCGTGGGGGCGCCGCTGCCGGCGCGACCGCGTCCCGTCATGCGCGCGATGAGACCCGACGTCGCGGCGCTGAAGCTCTGAGCCCGCGCCGAGCGCAGCAGCCCACCGAACAGGCGGGGGCTGGCCGGGCCGGCGCTGCCGGCGGTCGCGCTGTCGGCGCCGAGGCGCGACGCCGGGAGCAGCGGCGACGCCACAGTGGTAGGGCCCCTGACGCCGTTGCTGTCACCGCCGTTGGCGGTCGGCACCATGGCTGTGTGACTGGACCTGCGGCCTAAGAAGCCAAACCGGCTGCTGGACGCCGGCCGCTCGGAGCCGCCGCCGGCGGCCGCCGCCGCCGCCGCCAGATCCACCGCCGCCAGGCTGCCGGGCCGCGTGCTCTGCGGCCCTTCGCCGTCGGTGGTGGTCGCGGCCTCGCCGTCGGTGCCGGCGCCGCCGTCCCCGGCCTGCTGCAGGTCCTGCGCCCAGCCCTCGGCACCGGGCAGGTCCAACCGCCGCAGCCGCACCTGCGCACATGGCAGGCAGCCAGGCAGGTGTGTGTATCGCATGCGTTGGCCGGCGTTCGCGTGCAGGCGCCACGGGAGGGGCCTGGTGCCACAGCCACCGCGCGATGCAGACCTCCGGCCCCACACGCTACTCCCCCCCCTGAGGCCACGACCCCATGCCTGGGCTGCGCGAACCCCCTGGCCCCCCTGCACACGTGCCTACCCCACCCCACCCCCCCTGCCCACCCATGTACCATCTTGGCAACCCCTCACCTGCACCACCTCCACGCGCTCCGCCACGCCCCGCAGCTTGAAGGGCCCCAGGCGGTCGCCCACCACACCCCGCAGCTGCAGCACCGCGGCGTTGCCTGCCAGCGCAGCCGCCCAGGCCTCACCGCTGGCCAACACCTGCGGTGCGGGGGCAGCAAGTAGGGGCAGGGGCAGAAGCAGGAGCAGGCGCAGGGGAAGGCTGCGTCACCAACGGCACGACATCAGACGGGGGTTGCAAGGATGCATGGCCTACGAACTGAACTTGTGACTTGTGCGCGTGCGTGGAAGAAGCTGGACATGGCCAAACATGTGGAAAGCAGAATCATGCCCCCCAGTTTGGTTTGGTTGGGCTGGCAAACACAACCCCTTCCCTCCTAAACCCCTCATCGCCAACGCTCGCGCCGGCTCACCTGGTTGCTGCTGGCGTTCTGCATGACACGCGCCGCGCGCGCCACCACCTTGCCGCGGTAGCAGATGCGGCCCGTCAGCGCGTTCACCTCGCCCACTGCGTGGCCCGCGTCCACGCCGCTCTTGAGCCGCAGGCCCCTGCGAGCGTGTGTGCGGGTGTGTGTGTGCGTGCGTGTGTGTGAGAGAGATAGCGGGGGCCAATGCGTGCTTACATGTGACGTGCGGGGCCAGGGCAGCGGGGCGACACACAACTTGGTGCGATGTGGTGCGGTGCGGTGCGGGGTTGGTGGCGCTAGCCCAGGACCGAGCAGCTGACTGCTGACTGGCTGACGTTGCCCGGCCCAGCGCCTGCCGGTCCTGCACCCGTGCATACAGTGCAGTCCACCCCACCCCAAGATTGTCTACCGTCTACCACTTCATTAACTAATGATGACTGTAACCCCACCCCACCTCCCACCCCACCCCACCTCCCACCCCACCCCACCCACCTGAACACCACCGCGTCGCCCACGATCAGCTCCTCAGCCAGCTCGTGGTCCAGCAGCGCGTCCGGCCAGGGCAGCTCCATGGCGGCCTGGTGCGCCGCCAGGCAGAACAGCACCGCGTCGGAGGCGGCGGGGAACACCACATGCACCTGCGGGAGGTGGGAGGTGGGTGGTGGGAGGCGTGGTGGGAGATGGGAGGAGGCGCGATGATTAACTCTGAACCAATCCCGCCGAAAAACATCAACGCTGCAAGGAGGAGTTGCAGAGGAGGCGTGGGGGTGTTGCAAGGGTAGACTGGGGTACGCGTGGGGTGTGGGGGTGTGGGGTGGAGGGAGTGGATGGGGGATTAGAGGGAAGGGGAGAGGACGCAGCGCACAGCCCAACACGCCCACGCCCACGCGCACACACACGTACACACACACCCGCCCACAAGCCGCCCAAATCTCCCCCCCACCTGCTCGTCCGCGGCCTCCACCAGGTAGCCGCCCCAGGTGCGCACGTGCTCGGCCAGGCAGCCGTGCAGCAGCGCCAGCGACTCGCGCGTGAGCGCCTCGTCCCACGCCAGCAGCGCCGGCACGCCCGCCACGCCCACGTACACCATGGCCACCTGCAAGGCGGCGGCGGCGGCGGCGGCGGGTAACAGGCGAATGACGAGTTAGTGACGAGTAGAAGACGGTGGATGGATTGAAAACATAGGAGGCGAGCAAGTGTGTGTTGGCCGAAGAAGCGGGAAGGACTGTGTCCCTGACCCCAGCAAACTGCTCTGAGGCCCACAGGAATCAACTGCCCGGCCGCCCCCGGCCCCGGCACACGCACCGCCCCCAGCGGCGCTGTAAACACGCCCCGGCTGAGCTGCTCCTTGAAGCGCATGCCGGCCAGCTGCCCCAGCCGCCCCATCAGCCGCCGGCCCGTGACCTGGGGGGAGCAGCCGGCCATGTGAACGCGGGGGAAGCGGGGTGAACCGGGGTCGGGAGCGGGCGGCATCATGGCACAGGTCAAGTGTAAGTGGTGGGCATGCAGGATGGTTCCACGGCGGCCTGCCACAGCGGCCCCCATTCTGCATGCCCCCCCTCCGCCCCTCGCCACCCCGCTCTCTCCTCCTTGTTGCAGCCTCAATCTCACCACCCACTACAGCTGCCCCGCTACAGCCGCCCCGCTACAGCCGCCCTTCTGCCCCCGCCCCCAGCCCCACCCCGCCCACCCATCCGCCCCCACCTGGTACAGCGGCAGCACGGGTAGGTCGTCCTTCAGGCGGTACTCGCCCACGTGCATCACCAGCGCCTTGTCCCACAGCCGCTCCATGGGCAGCCGGCTGCGGGTTTGCGGCGGCAGTGCGTGTGTGTTTGTTTGTGTGTGCACATGTGCGTGGGTGTGGGCGTGTCAAGAATGCAAACGAAGACCGCCCAGAGCGTGCCGGAGTTGTACGTGTACATGTGTGCGCGTGTGTGTGGGCGTGTGTGTACCGTATGCGGCACTTGAAACCCATCCCCCCGCCCCCCGGCCCCCCTCCCTTCCTCCTCTAGTTAGTTGGTTTTGCTTGGGCTGGTAATCACCCCCTATACCTGCCCCCACGCCTGGCCGCAACCCACCCACCCCCTGTCACGTTACTGACCCCTGGCCAAGACCCCCGTCTACTAACCCCAACCCCCCTCCCCGCCTACTAACGACCACTCACCACCTGTTTTGTACATCCTCGCTACGTTTTCTTCGCGCGGTGGATGGGTCCCGGCCCCCATCGCAGTGCCCCGACTAACGCCCGCTACTGACCCGCCCGCCCGCTTGCTAGTAACGCCGCTGCCTCGCCCTTAAAGCCCCGGCCGGCCCCTCACCAGCCCTCTTTCACCCGGGCTCGCGCGCGCTAGGACTAGTATTAGGACTTAGCCTTCGACGCGGCTTCGAACTACACTAACGAAACGCTGCCCGCTCTTCCGCTCCCGCGCATGTGCATTCGCCAGTGCTGCCGGCGCTCACGACCTTGCGCCGGTGCTGCCCTGGCCCCAAGCAGGTGAGTATTGCGATTGAATCGCGCAATTTAGCTAACGGGGTGGGGACGTGCGCGCGCGAGCCTGGGTGCCATCCACGGCTACCGACAACAACGTCGACAAGACTGAAGATTCAAGGTCAAGGGCGCCCGAGACCCAAAGGTTAAGGCCACACCACCTCCGCGCTCTGGGCTGGGCTGGCTGGTTTGGGTTCTCTTGGTCGATTCGCTTCGGTTTCTGGAATAAACTACCCCCGCCCCCCCCCCACACACACGCTCACCGGTAGGTGGCCTCGCTGAGCAGGATCATGCCGCCCGCCGCCGCGTCGCTGACGCTCTTGCCGTAGTTGAGGATCTCGCCGCTGTACTGCATGCGCGCCGCCGCCTTGTTGTACGCCACATCCGCCTCGTTGCTGATGCCTGTGTGCATGCCCATGCGCACCCGCAAGCCGCTGCGAGGAGGGGGGTTGCAAAGATGGGGGTTGGGGTGTTGAGAAAGCGTAATGGGGGGCGTATTCACCAGCCCACGGGGCGGGTTGTAATTGCTGACTGGCTCCAGGCGCCACCGCCCTTCCGCGGCAGGGTCCCCGCGCAGCGCGCCCTCTGCGCGCCCGCACCCCCACGACCCGCCGCACCCCCGTTCCTGCCCCCCCCCCCCGCACCCCCCTCACCCCGCTGCCCCCCCCCCCCTCACCGGAAGATGAGCACGTTGTTGGGTGTGGCGGCTGTGGCCTCTTTCCAGCTGGCCTGGCAGGCGGTGAGGAAGGTGTTGGACTCGCCGGTAGCCATCACGCCGGAGGCGCCCAGCATGTTGGAGGCCTGGGCGGCGGGCGGGAGGGGGCGTTGTAAACACCAGCCCAATCTAACCCAAGCGAAACTAGACAAGGGACAGGCAGGTGCAGTTTGCGGCAATACAGGGTAACGGTTTACTCTTGCGTTTCGGGGTGTAGAGTGTAGACGGGGCGAGGTCGGCGCGCCGTCGACGAAATGCCACCCAGGTTCGGCACAGCAGCAACAGACACGCAAACACGCAAAGGCAAAACACACGACTTACCTGGCGACCAGGAAGATGACCCCGGCGCCAGGCAGCAAGCGCCGGGCCAGAAGAGCGACATGCGGTTAAGGGGAAAGGCGAGGTTCGGAAGGGCGGGGCACAGTGAAGGGGCCGAGGCGCATCGGCAGGTAGGAAAGGGTATGAACAGCACAAAGTATATCACGCACGAGCCTGGGTGGCAAAAGAGAAAGGTGGGGGCGTCAGAGCGGGTTAAGAGGTAGGCGCGGCCGGCATGGGGGCGGTTAGTGGCAAGGGATGCGGCAGGCAGCGTGCGGGCCGCGTACGGCTCCCCACAACGCTGCCAGCCCGGACGCCCCGCACGCATAAGGGGGCACCCGGGAGCGGGGGCGGTGAGCGGCGACGGCGGGTAGCGGGGGCGTTAGCAGGGGCGGTAGTGGGGGCGCGGGGCGGCGTTAGCGGGGGCGTTAGTGGTGGCGTTAGTAGAGGCCTTAGCGGGGACGGTAGTGGGCGCGGTAGCAGAGGCTGTAGCGGGGGCGTTAGTGGGGGCGTTAGTAGGGGCGGTGGCGGGGCCGGAGTGGGGGCGTGAGCAGGGGCGTGAGCGGGGGGCGTTAGCGGGGGCGTTAGGGGGGGCGTTAGCGGGAGTGGTAGCCGGGGCGTTAATGGGAGCGTGAGCGGGGGCGTGAGTGGGGGCGGCAGGGGGCGGGGGTCGGAGAGGCCGACCGGAATACTCACAGAGGGCCGGGCGTGGCCGGACGGACGCACGATGGGGAGGCGGATTAACGTAATGTCAGCAGGGTTAGGGCAGCCCCGCGGCAGGCGGCGGCGCCGGAGGCGGTGCCCCGCGCAGGTAGGAGTGAAGCCGTGCGAGGAGGTCGAGCGGCGGCAGCATCTGGGCGGGTGCGGCAGGCGGCTCCGGGTGTCCACGGCGCGCAAAGTAGAAGACATGAGGGTTGCGTCGTAGGAGGGACACAAACTGCTGGAACATGCAGGGCCGGGAATAGCCTTGCGCGCTGAGGGCGGCCACCAGCTGAGCGGTCTCGTAGGCAAAGTTCTCTGCGCACGTGATGACGCGGCGAAGGCGGTGGAATTGGCTAACGAAGATGTTGCGCTTGCACATCTCGTTAACCGAGGAATGGCGGGCGACAAAGCGGGAGAGGCGTACGCTGCCGAACGCTGGCTGCTCGCGCTTGTCGTAGAGATGAATGACGATCCAGCAGCGGCCATGGTGGACGGTGGAGCAGAGCAGCACGTCGAGGAAGGGGACGCAGGAGGCCGGAAGGTGGGAATGGGTTTGCTCGGGGACGGCCAGGGAGGGAGGGTAGAGGCCGCAGAGTCCCTCGTACGTCTGGGAGGTGTAGAGCAGGTGTTTAAGCCAGGGGTTATTGAGGCAGAGCAGGTCGTCCAGAAAACGCCGGCTGAGGCGGAAGCGCCGCAGGATGGCGCGTTGTATGGGGCTGTGAGTGCCGACGCGGGATTGGCACAAGAACTCAAATTCGTACCAGCCCAGGAAGAGGTTAGCGATGAAAGGGGCGGCGGAGATGCCCATGGGGATGCCGCAGATCTGCCGCACCAGTGCGGGCCCAAAACGGGGGGTTGCAAGGATGTGGGAAAGCGGTACAGGATGCACTGAAGACTGCGGGGTGGTGGTGGTGGTGGTGCAATGATGGTACATGGAAGTGTAGCAACGTAGACAGGGGGGGGGCGAGGCAGGCGAGGGAGGAGTGGTGATGGTTTCAGCAGGTGCAAGCAACTCGCAAAAAGAGTGGGTGTGAGATCTTGCGGTGATCCTGCTTTCACACACAGTGATGGAAGCTATCGGAATGGCTGAGGGGGAGAGGCGTTGATGCTGCAAGGCAAGTCTGCATCCCGCCCCGGCAAGTCTGCATCACGCGCCATTCGCACGGACGGCCGCCCCCAGTACGGTATATTCCTCTACTCCGCACATGGGTTTGGGGCTGGCAACGGTTGATTTCGGGAATGGAAAGAACTATCGCCATCCCCGACCCCACGCCCCCGCCGCCCCACCTGCGGGCTGCTGGTGTCTTCGGACGTGGACTTGTTGCTCAGGCCGCTGCTGGCGCGCGGCAGCGCCATCAGCCCGCCGCCGCCGCCCATGTCGCCGGCGTCCGCCAGCAGGTTGGCGCGCTTGTCGCCGTCGCTGCGGGGGCAAGGGGCGCAGGGTGAGGGGTTGCATTCATTAAAACTGACGATGAGGCGATGCTGTCGAGGTTATACATCCACGTACCCAAGCAAAGTTAGTCTCAGTCCCAGTCGACTATGAGGAGATGACACACAGGGATGGGGGAACAGGCTGCGGCCGCCACCCCAGCCCAACCACACGCCGCCCAGTAGCCCCCAACAGCCCAGGCCCCCACACGCTGCTGCGCGGCCCCTCACTTGTGCACCACGTAGGCGGGGCGGCACACGTCGCAGTCCAGGAGCTCCATGGGCCAGGCGCACTCCAGCAGCGCAACCTGGGCGCGGGGGCGGGGGGGGGGGGGCGCCAGGCGGGGTCGGGGCGGCAGCGGGTGAATGCGTCGCAACAGTACGTTCAAGGGTGCAATCGGCAGATCGGCGCATCAAGACAGGTTGCAGTAACCGCCTTATCGCAGCCAGCCCTGGGCAAGGTCCGTGGGGACCGCGCAGACGGGTGTGTGCAGCTCTAGGGTGTGTTGTGTGCAACACATCCGAATACCGACTCCTGCACGGCCCCGCCACAGCCACCTCCGCCTCCGCCTCCGCGCACCTGCGCCTCCATGGCGAACAGCAGCGCGTCCTCGGGGCAGTGGAACGCCAGGAGGAAGGAGTCGCCCTGGTGTTGGGGGTGTGGGGGTGGCAGCGTGCGCGTGTGTGTTTAGGCCACTGCTTGCACTCCTCAAACACGCACACGAACGTCCACACGCACGACCCGCACGACACGCACGCACACGCACGGCAAGTTAAGTTAAGCACGCACGCACACGCACGCACACGCAAGTTAAAGGCCGGATACACGGATGCGCACGGCACGCGACAAATGAGAGGCTAACCTCGGTTGCGCTCTCGTAGCCGCTGTGCTTCAGCAGAAGCTTGCGAAGGCACTGTGGTGGGCATGAGGAGGTGGTGGTGCAAGTCGGTAAGAGCAGGTGTGGGCGTGCGGCGCGAGACACTCGTGCTGTGTTCCTATGCTTGTCCTAACCATTGAGGAATGTAACCCCGCCCTCCCTTCTGGGGCGTTTGGTTATTTGGCGTTTCTGAGCTTGGGTTGGCACCAGTGAGCCCACCACCACGCAATATCCCTGGGCCCGGCCCGGCGCTGCCGCCGCCCCCGCCTCACCGTGTGGTGCTCCTTGATGGCTCGGTCCATGACGGAGGAGGGAAGCATCTCCCACAGCGCCGTCGAGTCCTGGCGGCCGTGGGGTGGGGGGCAGCAGGTGGGCAGCAGTTGCGGGGTGGCTCAGAGGGCTCCAGACGAACTGACAGCGGCAGGGCGGGCGCGGCTTGGGCCGCGTCTGCGGATCCCGTCCGCCACGCCGCACCCACCCCTGGGAAACGCAGCCCGTTTGCACACAGATCTTCCACGCACACGTCCACACGCCCCCCCCGCACGCTTTTTTTCCTTGTGCTTCCCACAACAATCATACACGCACGCGCCCCGGCCCCACCTGGATGTCCGTCACCAGCAGCGTGGTGTCCTCGAACGGCCCCGGCGCCACCACCTTGCCGAACAGGCTGCGGTGCTGCCGGTGCTTCTTGAACTCGTACAGCGTGGACAACAGCAGCACCACCACCGCGGAGGCCACCGGCACCGCCAGAGACACCGCCGGCATCTCGGTGCTGCCCGGCTCGCCGCCGGCCGTGCCGTTCTGCGGAGGCAGGCGAAGGGGGGGGGGGGTTACATTCATGATTTATCAAGACGAGACGATGTTGACAGGGGGGAGGGGTGTTCAGGCGCGGCGCGTGGTGGCGTGAGCGCAGGGTGCCTCGGGCGTATGTGATGCACTGGCCAGACTCCGAAAGTTGGGGGTTTGGCGTTTCAGCCCGGTCAGGCATCCGGCTGCCACCTGCCTGCTGGCCCGAACACCGATGGGGATCTGGGCACGTCGTTACCGCGCGCGTCGCGTCATGCATCACACAGCCACTCACCGCGGGCGGCGGGCTGTAGCCGGTGAAGGACCAGTAGGCGGCCTTGAGCGTCACGCGCCAGGACCAGGCGGGCTGGTAGTCCAGGACCTGGTCCACCACCTGCGTACGGCGGTGTGTGTTGTGTAGTGTAGTGTTGGGTTGTGTTGGGTTGTGTGCGACTGGGTAACGAGGGCAGTGCGGAAATATAATTTGCAAGAGATGGGAGCAGCGCGTGTCTTTGTGCACGGAAAGCACTCGCCCCAGCGCGCGGCTTGCCCCGCCTCGGCACCACCAGCCTCATCCCAGATCCCCAGCCAACGCCCCAGCCCGCGCCCGCGCCCCCGCCCGCCGGAGAAAACTACCCCGCCCGCACACACGCCCGCGCCCCCGCACAAACGCCCGCGCCCCCGCACAAACGCCCGCGCCCGCACCTGCGCCTGCAGCGCCGCCGCCACGTCGGCGACCTCCATCCCCGCCGACAGGTTGGCAGCGGCCACGCCCATGAGCGCGCGCAGCATCTCGCCGCGCGGGATGAGCGGCCCGGGCGCCAGGTTGGGGTGGTGCACCGTGTCGTTCACCACCGCCATGTAGGAGCGCAGCGCCGCCTCGTCGTAGCCGGCGGCGACAAAGTCCGGGATGCGGTCGGGTGAGAGCGCGGTGGTGCGGAACGGCACGATGGGGTCTGCGCGGGGGAGGCGGGGCACAGGGGAGGGGAAGCGGGGCGGGTTGTTGGGTTCGGCGTGGTACCGGCGGTTGGGACGGTGCAGCAGCAGCAACAGCAGCAGGTAGGTGCCGGAGGTGAGGCGGGACAGGCGGGGCACACACGCTTGCTCCGAACAGCAGCTCCGACGCCCCTGCTGCAGTATGACGCGCCCGCCCGCGCCGCCCGCCCGGCGCCACTCACTGTCGTTGGACAGGGACAGGTTCAGGTTGGCGGCGGACAGGTAGCTGAGGAAGTCGAAGCCCACGCGCTGCCGCTCCGGGTCCACCGCCGCCGCCACCAGGCCCACCACCCCCGTGTACGGCAGGTAGGGCGCGCGGTTGACGTACAGCGTGCGGCCGTCCTGTCGTGTGAGCGTGTCACAGTAAGCACACAGTAAGGATGTGTGAAGCACAGCGCGTGTGGGCACACGTCCAAACCACTGCATGCCTCTACTAATGAATCCGGCGCCACAGCTGCGGCCCTGTATTCTGTGTCAGCGGCCCGCGGGCCCCCGCCCCCTCACCTGCGCCGTGATGGGCTCCGGCCGGCCGCCGGCGCCGTACGGGCACTGCGCCGCGCTGCCGCACTCCACCAGCGCCTGCTGCTCCCGGTCGTACACCTGCAGTGTAGCCCCGCGCCGCGCCGCCAGACAACCAGCCAGCCGGTGAGTCGACGGCAGTGAGCGGGAGTAGACGCGCAGCCCGGACATTGCGGAGGCCACTCATGCAATCCGCTGCCACCACTACTGCACGACCAGATGTCACCGTATGCTGCCCGTATCTGCAAAACAACCTCATCTGAAACCGACTTGATGAACCCAAGTTAAGAAACGGAATACAAGACAGAATAAATCCCGGTAGCTCGCAGCCGTCAGTCACCTGGGAGGAGCCCGGCAGCGGCGCCATGGCGTACCGGCCCTTGGCCCGCCGCTGCTTGCCGCTGACGACGGAGGAGCCGTTGTAGATCTGGATGCTGCCGGAGCCGGAGACCGAGGTGCCCACCTCGCTCAGCTGGCGATGGAGGGGCGGCGAGGGGCGAGGGAGGAAGGGAGTGAGGGAGGAAGGCGCATGTGGCGCGTGCGGTGTCAGCGCGGCAGCAGCAGGTCGGGCACCAGGCGACACACCGGCGCGAGCCCGGCCTTGGGGCGCGCGCGCGCGCGCAGCCGCGCCCGCCGGGACATGCTGTAGCGTATACACAGCACACAGGGCTCGCACGCCCTCTAGCGCGGCCCCACGCACCTTGAACAGCTCTCCCCAGCCGAAGGCAATGGCGCACTCGCCCTCCGCGAAGGCCAGTGCCACGTCCCCGGCCGCGCACTCGATGCCCTGCGCGCGAGGCGGCGGCGGCGCGGCAGGGCAAGCAGGTCAGAAGCGCAGCAGGGCAAGCAGGGCACACGGGGCAAGCAGGACTGGTCAACAGGAGGGCCGCTGGCGGCTGTGTGTGTGTGTGTGGGGGGGGGGGGGTTGCAAAGATGGTACATATAAGTGTAGTGGCGTAGACAGGGGGGGGTTCCATGCATGATTAATTAAGATAAGATGATGGGGGGGGACACGTCCACCTGACCCCGCGCTCCAATGAACCCACACCCTAGCACACACCCTTGCCGCAAACCCTTGCCGCAAACCCTAGCACACACCCTGCCGCACACCCTAGTTGCCGCAAACCCTTGCCGCGCACCCTAACACACACCCCAGCCGCCGCCGCGCACCCTAACACACACCCCAGCCGCCGCGCACCTGCAGGTCCAGCGGGATGTGGAACCGCAGTAGCGCCTTGAACACGCCCAGCGCCGCCGACGCGCCGGCGCTGTCCAGCAGCGGCTGCAGGTCCTCGGGCGCCAGCAGCGCGCCGGTGGCGGTGCCGTTGTACTGCAGGTAGGGCGCCAGCACCATGCCCAGCGCGCTGGTGTAGGAGCAGTCTGGGCGGGGTTGGGGGTGGGCAGGAGCGGGGAGGGTGGGAGGAGGGCGGGAACGGGGAGGAGCGGGGTGGGCAGGCAGCGGTGGTCGCGGCGCCTTGGTATGCTTCTTCGTCGCAGTGCACGACTTTCCCGTCGCATGCACGGCCAGCCCCCGACCCGCTCCCCCTTCTGCCTCCTTCCACTCCTTGGCCCAGTCCTCATTTCTGCCGCCACACCCCCGGGTTCGAATGACCCCTGCTGTGGCCCCGCCCCTCCCCTTGGCCTCACCCGGGTCGGGCCGGAAGCACAGCGCGAACTCGCGCAGTCCGTCGCCGTCCAGGTCCGTGCCGTTGATGGCCGTGGCCACCGCCAGCACCTCGGCCCAGGTGGCTGGCGGCCGGCTCAGCCCTGCCGCCGCCAACGCGTCCGTGCGGTAGAGCATGAGCGGCGCGGAGCCGTCCAGCGGCACCGACATCTGACGCGTGGCGCGTAAAATGCAGGTTTGCAAGTGCGAGTTAACATCCCCGCTTCGGCGGCGTGTAATTGTGACTGCAATTGCAGCTATCGTTATCACGCTATGTGCTAGTAGCAAAGGAGGGCATCCTGGGAAGGTGTGGTGCGTGCCATGGGTTTGTGGAGGTGTTTGTCCTGACCGCCCCCCGCGCACCTGTGTTGGTGTGGAGGGCATCCCCGGCGGGCTGGTGAGTGTGTCGTAGGAGTAGGACAGGCGCCGGAAGGCGGGCGGCACCTCCGCCCAGTTGCCGGCCCCCACCCCGCCGACACTGGCGTTGGTGCTACTGCCACTGCTGCTGCTGCCGTGGCCGGCGGCGGCTGCGGTGAGGTTGGTGAGATCCAGCAGCGCGCTCAGGGACTCCAGCTGCCAGTAGCTGTCCAGCTGCGGGCCGAAACAGGGTACAGGTGTGTTGTGACGGCGGGGGGCGAGAAAGTGAGTGAGCTGTAAGCGCGCAAGTGCAAGCGCAAGTCTATGCCTGGCTTGGCTCCATGGGTGTGTCAAAGAAAGCTGGTGCATGTGCGGCTGCCAGGAGATCCCTGCACCCAAGTCCACGGCCTGCGGATCCACTCCCCCGGCACCCGCAGGACCCGTGCAGCTCACGGGCACCACCGCCCCCCACACACAGACCCCACACACGCGCGCACACCTGCAGGATCCAGGCGTCGTGCTTGGTGTTGAGTTTGTTTGCGAACTCAAACAGGGCCTCCTGCAGCAGCTGGTCCTCGTCCACAGGTACTACCGTCACGGAGCGAGAGGAGGCCTGGAGGAGACGGCAGGCAGCAGGCGAGGGCGCAGGTGCGGAAGGGATATAACGAGCAGGCTAACTGCAGGGCCGCGGTCGTGCGCGTGCCGGGGAAAGCCGGACCAGAGTCTACTGCCACAAGCTAGTGTCGCCTCCCCGCAGCTCGTGTGCTACAGCTTCCGACATCAGCGCCGCAGCCACCACGCCGGCGCCAGCGCCGCCCGCGGGCTCTACTCCCCGGCTACCCCAGGGGCCGTAGCTCGACCGTCCAGTCGCCACGAACCCCAGGCCACACGCCCCACAGCCTTCAAACGCAAGCGTGGCCACACGTCCGCGGCCCCGTTGGGCCGCGCAGCCTCACCATGGCACCCTGCGCGCTCCCAGTGCCGTAAATCCGTAATGCGGCAGCCGGCGCGGTGCGCGTCTGCTCGACCCCCCGCCCAGTCCCCGGCCCACCAACCCCCCGGGCTCCACAAGCTCCGGTGCGCGCACGCACACACGCACGCACGCACGCACGCAGGCACGCACACGCGCACTCACACGTGACATGCCCCCGCCCTCACCACCCACCAGCGAGTAGCTGCGTGCCAGTCGGGCGTAGGCGGGGAAGAGGCGCGTGGGCACCATCACCTGCAGCTGCTGTAGGTTGTGGAGGGCGGGAGGGAAGAGGGGGAGGGAGGGAGGGCGATTCTGCGTGAGATTTGGCAGGCGGCGCGGGCTGATCGCGGGTGAGGCTCCCCTGCTGCAGTTAACGCCCAGCGCCTGACAGGAGCGCTCCGTGACATTGCCCGTGAGACACGCAGTCAGCGCTCTCCGGAAGGTTTCCACACAGTCCGCTTGAAATCTACGTGCGTGCGAGCACGGCCGCGCACAGCCCAGCGATGTAATTCGGATACCGGAAGCACCCGAGTGCGCACGCCAGGGGCATGGCCCTGTGGCGGCAAGCATGCCGCACGCCTTCAGGCACATACCGTGCCCCCCACCTGCCTCTGCCAAGCGCCAGTCCACGTCCTCCCGTAGCCCCATGCCCCCGACTTTCTTTGCCGTGCAACGCCATTTCTACTCTGCAGCAGGCTGCAGGCTTGGCCAGCCTCTTACAGGACGGCTCCCCCCTTCCCCCTTCACCCCGCACCCTCACACACCACCTCACTCGCCCCTCACCTGGTCGGTGCTGTCAGCGCCAGCGGCCCCGTTCCCCTCCATACACAGTGCGTATGAGCGCGACATAACCTTCGCAAACGCCTGCTCTCTGCTGCCAGATGTGTTAAACGCGCAGCTGCACAGCGGGCAGGGGCATGCAAAGGCATGTGTGCGCTGAGACCGTGCGTCAGGTGAGATGCTGAGGCAAGTCATTTCTGGCCGTAACTTCAACAGTGCAAAGTACCTGGCCAGCACGTCCTCTGCAGCAACATTGATGCACGCCTCCTGCGTCGCGTTGAGGCCGCTGGTTGTCTGCGTGCTTGCTTGTCCCCATAAGATGACACTATGGGCGAGGACAAGCAGCTGCAGATAGCCAGCGACCGCTTTGCTCGGTCGCATTGAACGTGGGCAGCCGGCCCACGCCAAAGCAGTACTCGGCGGCATTGCCAGCTGCTATCGCCTATATATCATCATGCTTGTTACAGGTCGCCGCGCAGCCCAGCGGCCCAGAGCAACAGAATGAGTGAGCGGTCAGGTTTCTTGCAGACGCTAGTGCTATGGACGGTAAGTCCTGTGAGATGGAACCAAATTCTGCGGTAGAATGCAAGCTCGGGCCGCAGAATTGCGCGTGGACGGGCACGTGTGCGTGCCGTCTCAGATGGGCGCTTGGATGGGCGTCATTCCCAGACTGGCCCTCCCCTGGGCCCGCACGACCCCGCTTCCTCTTCAGCTGCACAGCTGGCTGCGCAGCGAGCAGCGAATGGCCACCACTCCAACGGCATCCCGTAACATTGGATGGTAACTGGCATTGCTGTGGAGCGCAGCCGCGTGGGGTATGCCGTGTACACGCGCTGCCCGACCCTGACGTGGCGCCCGGCTGGCAACTTGGCGCCCATTGCGTTGGGATTATCGCTGCGGTTGCCCGAGTCGCTGGGGCCTGGGGGTGCTAAAACGTCGGCGGTGGCGGTCTCCCCTCAGACGAGGGTGCCAGAGGGTGCAACCATGCATACCCGTTACCTCGCCACTCGGTCAGGTAGGAAAGCTCCGCCTTGGTGGTGGGTGCGCGCTGTTGCTCTCAACTCATCACCATCTAGCTGGAGTGGCAGGGCACGGATTGACGGATTGCGCATGGCTACTGCCGATTCCGAACGGAGGTTGCAAATCGACCTCGCAAACCTGGCAAGCCAGCAGCCAGCGGCTATGAACACCGTACATCGGAGCCCCAGTTGCAGGTGTCAAGGGCACGCTAGGGACACTCAAACAGCTCCAGTGAGGCCCCATAGCGTGGCGCTTGCAGCGCTGGCCCCCGGGCGTCGGTGCCTCGGCGGCCGACAGCGCCATGCCCCAGGCCAGGGTGCGGGCATGGCGCCCACCGCCACCCAAAGTCCCACACACATGCGGCCGCTGAGTGCTGGGCCTCTCCCCAATGCAATGGTTGATTTGGGAATTGGAGAAAACTACCCCCCCCCACACACACACACCACCACCACCACCATACCACCCCCGCCGCTTTGCTGAGGCACAGCGGGCGCCCGCTGCCCATCACCATGCTGGGGAAAGCTCAAGAATGAATGACACCCTGGCACTGGGGCCACTGTGCCCACATGGCCTGCTAATTTGCGTTAGCTATGACGTGCGATACGCGCGTCAGCAATTCACCCTGACTCTGCCGGGAATTCGTTTGGGACAGCCTTGGGACAGCCCTGGCCAGAAATGCGAGCCCTACTCCGCCGAACGCCTTGAGCCGTCATCTGAGTCAACAGGGCGAGGGCGAGTGGAGAGCTCACCGCCGGCCTGGTGCTGCAGTGCGGCGCGTGCCCCACGGCTATTGCTGAGAGCAAGCCGACACCAATCCGCATACACCATGCTCTCAAAACCCAGCACACACGTTGAGTACCGAACCCACCCAGCACATTCCACGGGCACCTGGGGGCCCTGCGCTACACGCCTAACCTTGGCCCTCTAGAGCAGGCGAGCATGCCATGTCCTCAGATGTGTGGCGTGTGTAGCGGGCCCCAACGCACATCGGTTCAACCAGCGCCGCCGGGGGAGGAGCTTTGACTGCGCTTGAATGACGCCCAGGTGCGCACACTGGCCAGGGATGCGCAGCCTGTGGGAGCTCGCCGCTCCGCTCCAGTTTACCTCACATCTCTGCAGCGCGGCACCTCAGCTGGTCGGGCTACGGGCTAAACCAAGGTGCAGAACAGGAGCTATTGGAGCGTCGGGGAAACAAGGAAGTGTCAGGAGCTCTGGACCTACGGTATTGCGGAACTGCCTACTAGCTGAGCCACGCAGGCGGTGTTGCAGGCGGCACGCCCCTGGGATTCAGAGTAGGGCAATTGTTGCTGTCTAGTGCACTGCATCAACAGGCCCCTACTATTACCTATAGCCTGGGATCGCCTTCTCCCCAACCTGCCTGCTCCTGACCCAACCTGCGCCCCAACCTGCCTGTCCCTGCTCCAAACTGCACGCGCAACCTGCCAGTCCCTGCCCAAACCTGCCGGCCTGCCCCTGCCCCAACTTGCCCCAAACCTGCCTGCCAACCTGCCTGGGACCCAAACCTGCTCCAAGCCTGCCCGTGCCCCAAACCTGCTCCTGACCCCAACCTGCCTGCCCGCCTAGCCCCAAGCCTGCCCCAAAACTGTCCTGGACGGCGGCCGCTCCGTGCGGGTGGGGCCTAGGGCCTGGACAAGGGGGGTGGTTGCCTTTTGCTTGGGGACCATTAACACCGAAACCAGGAGAAGATGAAAGGCCGCGCCATGTGGCCCAATGCGGGCGTGTGCATTTCCCCCGGTTTACAGTTGAAGCAACTGCAGCGGTTTCAGGTGGCGCCCAATGAGCAGAACCTGGGTTTGGGCGTGTTAAGTCCTCCCTGTATCGATCTAAGTTACTGTTTCACATGGATCCCAACTGGCCATTCCGCCCCTAGCCTAGAAAGAGATGGCTGCAGCCGCCCCCCCCCCCAAACGCCCAAACCCTCCGGGATCCCAAGGACCGGCAGACAGGCCTTGCCGACGGCCAAAACCCAGATCGTAGGCAATTACTAACCTTAAATTGATACCGCACTTGTGCCCATCGATACGTCTTGACGGGCTCTATTGCGCTGTGCCACCCGCGGGCTGGCGCTGTGACTCAGACGCGCGGGGGGGGGGGGGGGTCAATCCAGTCAACGCGCGGAAATCTCCTCGAGCCATTCCACCCTTCGAGAGGCCCCCATTCCACACTTTCGCTTCTTTCCTTTCTTTTCTCTTTCTTCTCTTGCCCTGTCAGGGTTCTGGTCTCAGGGACCAGGCTGTCTTCGGGCCTCTGTGCCCAGCAGTAGGGGGGCAGCGCGTCCAATCTTGTAAGGATGAAGCCTCAAAAAACACTCCACCATGTCATAAATTGACAGCGTGAACCGGTGCCCCTCGTTGAGTGTAAATTTATGCGCACCAGCGCGTGTGGGCCGTGCGCGTCAGTGCGTCGGTGCGGTAAAACCCCCTTGCGCGTCAGTGCGCGCCGGTGCGGTGCGCATGTGTTGGCATTTGGGGAAGTGCCCAGATGCCAAATGCCCACACCAGGACATGAAAACGAACCTTCCACGCCGTGTTTATGCTGACTACGATATACCATACATAATACCAGGTCGCACCTGTGAAGGATGCACTGTCAGGCTGCGAGATGCAATGGACACGCGCAGGGGAGTCGCATTGGGCACGCCGCACTCTGGCTGGGAGGAGTTTTCGACGGTTAATGGTCAATGGCAGTGGCCGGGTCGCTGCGTCAAGGTTGATATGAACTACATGCACGGATTTGAGGATATTCTGAGGAGGCAATCCACGGAGCTTAAGAAAGGCGAACGGGCGAAGCCGAACCGGCACGCGCACGTGGCCAGAACGTGGAAAACCCTGGTCCTCTCTGTTCGCCCCGTCGCGTTGGAAGAGTAGCAACAGATTGAGCTCGATTGACAAATATTTATGATAACCTCCGACTCACAGCCCTGTGTACGTCTGATTACTTTGCATGAATTCGACACTGCTGCCTGTTATCACTTCAACTCGCTCAATAGTATCTGTACTATGCGCTTTGTGGTCCTTACGAATGCAAGCTTGACTTCAGACGCTGGGGCCGTGGGGCGCGCCGGCGAAACTGGAGCTGAAGTGCGGTTAAGTTGACCGCTAGCGACACTTAATTAACTGTTCATCAAGTTGTAGCACGTTGCGGGTGAGAGGATAGTAAAAACTCAGCGCCAGTGCCACATGACCACAACCCCTATTATTATTGAACTCGCTATCGTGACGAACTGGTCGGATAGCAGCAGAGCTGGGCGCAAGATTTGTTAATCGCCTGAGCTAGGCGGGCTCTCATATGGGGGCAAACTGCCGGAGCAGCGCTGCGGTGGACTCCCTGCTGAGGGGCGCCGCGCATCTGCCGGCTTCAGACATCGAACTGGTGCTAGGTACGCGTTGACGCGTGCCTTCGGGTTTGCCTTTAGCAAAGTACACGTCGCACGTGGGCATGTGCGACGCATCGACGTGTCGTGTCGTCACCAAATAACCCTTCGCAGGCGAGCACCGATGTCGCCTGCTCGGTGGATCTGTGGCGTCCACTGCGGGCATCATGGTCGCGTGTGGCTGTTCGCACTGCGGGCAGCTGCCGATGGAGCTGTTTTTCAAGGGCGAGCGGATTTGCAACCTTGCGACCTGGCTATCCACGCACGATGCGCGTGGAGGCGACGCATGCCTGGCGGTTCGCCAGCGTGGCGCCGAGGTTGGTGCAGGGGACGCAGCCACCGTGACTGTACTGGGGCCGGGTCGCGAGAAGTGTGTCCTTCTGGTCACGGGCACACGAGGGGCCGGCGGGGTGCACGTGAGCGGAGGGCGGTGCGTCCACGACCCCGCTTCGCGGCCTGCCCGCCAGGCCTGCCGCTGCCGATCCCAGCCGCCCCACGGATGGCCTTTGGCCTTGCCGGGCGGGTTACACCCGTTACGGCCGCCCAAGGACCGCGCCCTGCTGCACTTCAAGGGCACCCCACCGTACTCGCTCGTCCTGACTTCCGAACTTGCTCCCAGCCACTGCCGGCGGCTGTGCGTCGCCCCTACCCTATCCGCGGCCCGTTACCGTGTCGTGCGTGCCCCACTTTGAAGCGCGTGCGGTTCGTGTTCAAGCGGGTTTTCTTATGCCCGGCGCGTTGCACTTGGCTCACAGCCACACTTCTGCCGTGACGACACGCTGGTGGCACACACGCCCAAGACATGTGCCCATGCGGTATGCGCCCGTACCCACACAGGCCTCTCTGAACGCCTGGGTCCGTGCCGCCGCCCACCACATGGGGGGCGCCACCCTGGTCCGCAAACAGCTCAGCATATTCTGGTGCGAGCGAGCTGTCAGCGACGGAGTCGTGAATCGTGTAGATATAAGGATAGAGCGGCGGGCACGCAGCCGGCAACTTAGGCGACAGCTTACCGCCGTTCATGTACGTTGAACATTCTGTGGCGGCCCCCCTCAAACGGCACCGCTTCTAATGCCTGACGCTAGCTGCTCATTCGGGCGTTTGCAGGTGGGACATTGAGAGCGACGGCCCCGCTCCCACGGTGCCGCCGCTGCCCAGCCAGCGCGGCCAGGCCGAGCACCTGCCGCCGGCGGGTGCGTGGCGGGCGGCGACGGTGGTGGGCTTTGACGCCGCCACTGGCGTGCACACGCTCAAGTACCACTCAGACCCCAAGAAGCAGACGTCACAGGTCCTGCTGCCGCTGGCGCAAGTGCACTTCGCGCGCATGCAGCCGCCGCCCGGCGCGCCGCCGCGCAACGTGCTGGAGGGCAACACCCCGCTGCCGCCCATCGCCACGTTGATGCCGCCGCCACCGCCGCCGCCGCAGCAGCAGCAGGATCAGCAGCAACAGCAGCCGCAGCAGCAGCCACAGCAGCCGCAGCAACAGCCACAGCATCAGCACCAGCAGCAGCCGCAGCAGCAGGCGGTGGAGGTCCATATCCAGCAGCTGCCGCACCAGCAGCCGCTGCAGCTTCCGGGGCTGATGATGCCGCAGCCGCCGCAGCTGCCGCAGGCTGCGGCGGCGCGGGCGGAGCCCTACGCCGCCGCTGCCGCCGCCGCAGGTGCCGCAGCCTTCAGTCCGTGCGATGCTGCGGGCACCGCACGCTACATGGCAATGTTTGCCGCCGGAGGCTCGCAGCAGGCGCAGCAGCAGGCCCAGCACGCCATGCAGCACGTGGCCCAGCACGCGCAAGCCGCCGTGACTCCAAGCTGGGCTGCTGCTGAGTCGGCGGCGGCGGGGCTCGCAGGCGGGGGCCTGCTGGACCCGCTGAACAGCGTGATGAGCGGCGCGGCGGCGGGTGGGGCCGCGGCGGCGGCTTCGGCGGCGGCGGCAGCCTCAGCCGCGCATGCAGGAGGCGGGATCCTGCTGCCCGGCCAGATGGTGCGCAACGCTGCAAGCGCCGCTGACCTGGCCTCCCTCACCATTGCGACTGCGGGGCCGTCAGCTGCAGCTACTGCTACTGTTGCTGCAGCCGCCGCAGCCGCCGGCGATGTGATGAGGCAAGGCTACGATGTCCCGGCGCCCCAGCCGCCGCCGTCTCAGCAGCATCCCCTGCTGATGAGTGAGCGGCAGTGCTTCATGCCACCCGCGCCGCCGCCACCGGCTGCGGTGCAGGCGGACTCGGGTGCGGACGCCGCACACGCCGCGCCAAGCGGCTTCTGCAGCAGTGGCGTTCCTAGCCAGGCTGCTGGCTTCGTGGTGACCCAGCCCTTCCTTGCCCGCCAACTCGCGGTCATGGGCGGTGGCGCAGCCGGTGCGCCCAACAGCAGCGGATGCGGCGGCTTCACCTTCGGCGCTGGCGGCGCGGGTGACGACTGGTTTACCGCAGGCAGCGGCGGCGGCGATGGCGGCGCCGGCAGCCTGCCGATCGAGGTACTGAGCGTGTGCGGCCTGCTGGGCAGGACCACCTCGGCCGCGGCGGCGGCGGCGCTGCCCCCCACCGGGAGCCGCAGCGGCTCCCCGGCTGTCACTGCCGCCGCCACAGCCGCCGCCACAGCAGCAGCGGCTGCAGCACGCGGCGCGGCACCGCCTCTGCCGTCATCACTCCTGGCTACCCCGGCTCTCGCTGTGGGCCAGCCCGGCGGGAGCCGTCCGCAGGGGACCGATGTTGGAGGTGCGCCATCCGCCGGGTTGGGCGGGTTCCATCTCCTGGATCCATCTGCCGCACATCAAGGCAGCGGCGGCGCGCGAGCGTACACGGGGCTAGCTCCGTTCGGCGGGGCTCCGGCTGTATCATCAGCGCTGGCGACGCCCGTAGCAGCCTTCCCAGCCAGCTCGCTGCCCGCCTCCGATCGCGGCGGTAGCTACGGCTACGGCTACAGCAGCAGCGCTGGGGCTCCACCTGCTGTTGCTGCTGCTACTGCCAGCGGGGCTAGCAATGCGCTGTACAGCTTTGGCTTCTGCATCGGCAGCAACAGCGGCAGCAGCGCCCCGCACGGTCTTCACTACGGTGCCGTCGCCGCCGGCACGAGTGCGCGGTCGTTGGGTGTCGGCAACTCCCTGGCGTCTGTGGCGGAGGGCGTGCCGGCGCCGCAGAGCCATGCCGACATGGTGCTGGAGGAGCTGTGGCAGAGTGAGCTCCCCGTGACTTTAGATAAGGACGGCGCTTCCATCTATGTCCGTTGCTTTGCTTGTGAATAAATGTGAAGCCTGCTGCGTCAAGGCATGACCTAGCATGACTGCGTCCTTTTGCACATGCATGTGCACACGGTACATGCGCGCCTGGCCGCCCACCGCGTATCACTCTTGCACCTGTCCGCAGCCCTTCACTCCGAGCCGTGGTCTGCAGCCGCCCCCAACGCCGCCAGCACGGGCAACAGCTCACACGGCGGCGGCTTGCTGAGCCAGCATCGCCCCGCCATCAGCAGCCACGACGCAGCGGCGGCGGCCGCTCCTGCTGCTGCCCAGCAGCCCA
The DNA here is from genome assembly GCA_016834605.1 of Chlamydomonas incerta. Lineage (NCBI taxonomy): Eukaryota > Viridiplantae > Chlorophyta > Chlorophyceae > Chlamydomonadales > Chlamydomonadaceae > Chlamydomonas > Chlamydomonas incerta. The sequence goes on along the minus strand of JAEHOC010000017.1, from coordinate 221,690 downwards.
GCCCAGTGCCCATGCGGCCATACGCGATGATGAGTACCAGCCTGCCTGCCTGTGTTGGGCAGGCGACGTCGCTGACGTCAGCGGCATCTGCGCACAACATCAGCGGCGGCGTCAGCAGCAACCTGCTGCTTGGCGGCTTGGGCGTCATGGGCATGGGCATGGGCATGGGCGTCGATGGTCTGGGGAGCGCGCTTGGGCTCGGCGCCGTCAGTGACGGCAGCGGCCGGCTTGCGGCCGGCGGCGGCAGCGCTGGCAGGGTCGGCAGCAGCGGCCGAGGCGCCGGCGGCGGCAGCGGCCTCGTGAATGACCTGGTTGCGCTCAGGTGCGCGCAGATGCAACAGCTCGCAGTGCACCGCACCCATGCCGGCGGCGTGTATTCAGCGGCGGCGGCGGCGCTGAACTCACCGATTTCTGCTGCTGCTACTGCTGCCGGCGCCTTCGGCAACGCCGCCAACAGCCCGCTGAAGCGCACGGCACCGCTGATGAGGTTCAGCCACCCGCACCTGCCGCTGCAGCACCACCTGCTTGCGTCTGCAGCGGAGGCCGACGCCGCCGCGTGCGGCAGCCCGCTGAAGCGCCTGAAGTCGGGAGTCGAGTCGGGGCTGGTGAGTGCTGTGTTCGATTCGGGGAGCCTCGTGCGGCAAGATGACAGCTGCAGCGGCTATGATGCGGCAGCGGCGGCGGCGGCAGTGGGATCCGAAGATTGGGCGGATCTCCTTCACAATGCGCGGCATCTGGATCTTGGAACCCACGGCGGCGGCATGGGCGGCGGCGGCGGCGGCATGGGCCGCAACTGCTGAAGCGCACGCGAAGGAACTGCTGCGTGTGCGTCCTCTGATTGGCTGCGGCCCAGGGGAGGGGAGGGGAAGCTGCGGCCGGCTAGCTCGTTATGACTGAACGCATGAACGTATGTGTGGAACAAGGGGCGGATGCCCCGGCACAGCAGAGCAGCACTGCAACCGCAACGTGTGTCGGAAGGCACACACGCACACGCAGGCAGGATGGTGCACTGCTGCCGATGAAGAAAGGCAGTCGGTCACAGATCGAGGCATGCCTGCAAAAGCCCGCGCGCAGAGTGACTGATGGTTAACAATAGGGCGGCCCACGAGGATAGACCCTGCACGACTGCACTTTCAATGTCATGCCGCCCTAGAGGCTGGTTGCACGCAATAGCGCCGTTTTGTCATGACGCGGCAGGGCCCGCGAGTAGTCAACTGTAATTCCCTTCCCTGGGTTGTGAATACCAGTCTAAGTTGGTGCTACCGCCGCACTGCAACAGCTGGTTAGAGACATGGGGGATAGCTTGCGCGCGGCTGCCGTATTTCCGCCAGAGACTTGGCAAACGGCATTACTGGCGAGGCGGGCGCGCCTCGATGTGTTTTCAGAGTCCTATTGCACGTCCTTTTCCATGTTTTGATCGGCGATGAAGTGCTTGCGCAATGTCACTGTGATGCTGGATTTGCGTGGCTTTGTGTGGAGGCGGAGTCGGAGTACATTGTGTACCCAGGCGCGCGGGGCATTCACCCGTGCCGGGTATGGAGCAATGAATGCCGCATGCAGTGGAGGCGTGTGGCTGTGGTTACTTGGAAATCGCTGGCGTCGCACGGCGCCAGTGTACATGCATGTACGCCGTACGGCATAGTGGTGGAAACTCAAGCTCTCTCTGCGCCTCGCATGCTGTGTGGGAACAAAGGCAATTCTGCGAGCGTGTGGCTGATGATGTGGCTGACGCCCAATCTTGCATTCATCCTGCTGGCGAGGCTGTGGTACCGACGTGCGTGGCAGGTTTGACAGGAAGTGGCAGCCTGATTGCGCCAGCTTCCCAAGGTGCCGCGCGTGCTCGTATCCCTGGGCCACTGCTGGCACCTTTCTTGTTTTGTAGCAGCAAGCTATTGTGTCTATTATTGGTCCCACTTAATGCAAGCGGCGGCGGGGGAAAATTGGTTGGCGATGTCCAACAATGGAAAGGATGGCAGTTGGTATGGCCAGTTTGCGGTGCAACGCAACTGGCCGGACCACTGCGTCACTCCAGCTGCATCATTGGCGTAGCTTTTATTGTGTCTGCTGGGTCCTACCTGAGTACTTGTGCCTCCGCCCACATCTTGTGTGACCGCGGCGGTCAGCCGTAGTCCATACTAGTCCATGCATTGAGGGATGGTGCAGGTGTACCGGTATACTTCAGTAATGTCTTGGTACCCGGCGTGTGTGGCCGCTGATATCACGGTGCTATGGGCGCCTGCCTTGACTAAGTAGGCAAGCGATCGGTGTCCTGTGGCAGCGGACGGTTCCTTGTGGCAACGCCCCATTTGTTGTAGGGGTGCGCTAGACGCGCAAGCTTGTTGCCTAGTGCACGCAATTGTGTTCAGCACTGTGATTTCCTAATGGGCATGGGCCGACAAGGTCGTGCATGAATGTGGCTGGGCAATTGATGGCGGGGTTTGGGGTGTTCGGGGGCGGTCGCGTGCGTGCATGCCGCGTAAGGGGTTGGTGTGGTGATGGTGTTGTTGGGTAGTTCATTCCAGAACCCAAAGCAACCGGTGTTGGTGGTGGGGACCAAGCCCGGTGGTGTGCGGCGGGGGACCCGAGAGAGATGCTTGGCGTGCCTCGTGCGTGCACGTGAGGTGATGTGGACGGCGGGGGCGCGTGGGCTGTGATGTCCTTGAAGGAAGAATGCATGCACCATACATCCAGGGAATGAAGGCACCGTAGCGTGTGGGCGCCACCACCGCGCACACAACGGCTGCTGCACTTTGCTATTATCGACACTGGTTCTGGCGAGAAGCAATGGACAGAGACGCTGTTTGCAGCGGGGGCGTTGGCTAGGCGTGTGTCGAAGGCCCAGCCAGTGATTTAGTGTACGCGGCAGACGGGCGCACAGGCCGTGGTCGGGGGCCGAGGCTAGCGGGCATGCGTGGAAACAGTGTACGTGGTGTTGAGGAGGGAGCTTTCATAGGCCGCCGCACCTCTTGTCTGGATTGGCGGCGAACGCAGTGCACCCGAGAAAATGGAAGAACAACTTGGTACTGCTGTGGATGACAGACTGTAGCTGGTAAAGGGCTTGATGACTTGCCAGAGACTGCTTGTGGGGTCATCGTGGGGTTGTGAAGGGTTTGCCCGCCAGGCGCAGACCGTCACGGCCTACCGACAGACGTGAGGGGTTGCCTGGTGTGGCTGGCACGGTGGTCAAAGGCAGCGATGCATACGATTGGAGGCCCTGGCTCGGAGATAGCGGCGCGATGCACCGGGATGCACACATGTGTGCTGGAGGGCGGGGCGCACAAGAATATGACTTGGGGATGCTTTCTGATAAATCCTGCCTGCCACCGCTGCGTAAGCAGGTCCCTCTTGTAACGTATGCACGCAACTCCGGCTCCACAGCGCGTTCAAGCCTGGATTGCGCATTAATGTGTTCCTGGGGGCTGGGGATCAACACACCCATTCGGGACTACGTCACTCTGCCCCGGTGCCACCGCATTCCAGGCGCATCCATCCATCCAGGCACACTGCATGCTCGCAGTCACTCACACGTATAATTGATGCACAGGGCGTCATGTGCAGCCGAGCTGCCGCGTCAGCCCCGCCACCCCCATGCTCTCAGCCTTACGGCCAAACAGCGCTCGCCCCCATGCAACAAACACATCCCTGCCGGTTGGACAGCGCACACCCGCTCCGCCCCACCCCCCTCAGGCGTGTTGTGACGCTCTCTCTTTCCACCGCCAGGCCCTCTTTCGAAACGCGTGCCGCTGTGCGGAATGAGTACTCTCACGCGTGCCTTCATTGTGTAGGGAGCGGCAGCTTTGTCCGGGAGACCTGCTCCTCCTCCTGCTCCTCCTCGTCTTCCATCTCCTCTTGCTCCTCTTTCCGTTCTGAACGGTCGCTTCCCCACACGTGCGCATCCGACGCCGTCTGTAGCTGCCGGCGCCGCTGCGTGCGGCTCGCGTGCTTGCGATCCCGCCCTTCGCCAACCTCATCGGCACCCGTGTCCCTGCTCTCTTCACTCCCCGTGCGCTCTCCCTCTCCCTCTTTCTCTCCATCTGCTGCAGCGCCCTGCTCGCCAATCACGTCTATCATCCCGTACGGCCGTTTCGGGGCTTCGTCGCCTTCCCCCGGGTCGCCGTCGCCACTCGTCGTCAGCCGGAGCCACTCGTGCGCCGCCTGGGTGGCGTAGGCCACCCCCCACATGTGCATGCTGCTGACCTGTGTGACCAGCGGCGGGCGTCGGAAATTGTCGACAGGGCTGGGAATGCGCCAATCCTTGTACGGACACGACCCCCTCGGCCGCTCCTCACAAAACACCGCGCCCCGCGCCGCCCTACCCCTTGCACAGCCCCTCCCGGCCACCCCAAAAACGCCGCCGTCCGCATCCACCCACCCTGAATGAGCGGTAGTGTCGGCCCATGACGTGCAGCGCCAGGCTGTTGCGCATCGCCCACTTGCACAGCGCGTCGCAGCGGCCTGCGGGGGTGGTGGTGGTGGTGGTGGTGGTGCGCGGATGAGCCTTTGCGGGTGCGCGTTGTTATGTGTGTGGGGCACCAGGGCGCCAGGGCACCATCGTGGCGCGTCCGGCGGTCAGGACGCAAGCCGCTCAGAGGGGCTGCGTTGCCCCAACAGCAGGAGCCCTGTACGCCTCGTCGCCCACCACAACCCCAGCCACAACCACATCTACAGCCATGCATCTCTCTTACACAGCAACGCCTGCAGAACCACACGCACGCCGCCACGCACCGTGCGTGAGCATGCCCACGGGGTCGAACAGGTAGCCCATGACAGCGTTGCCGCTGAACACGTAGAACCGCGGGTCGTAGCGCGCCCGCACGATGGGCCCCGGGTCGGTGAAGGCGATGCCGGCCTGCCACAGGCAGTACGACACCTGCACGTGGTGGTGGTGGTGGTGGTGGGCGGGGGTGGGGGGGGGTGCGCGCAGCGTACCGCAATACAGCAGCCGGCAGACCCAGCAAATACGGTAGGAAGGGCGCCGCCCCCCGGCACACATTCCAGCGGGACACGCGCCACCCCAACCTCTCGGTCAATCCTGTTGGTGTCGTACCATGCCATGGGCTCGGTCTTCGCTAAGGCTGGAAGGCTTTCATCTCGCCCGCCCCAGGCACGGATCATGAACGGACCCCCTCCGCATATGGGTTTTGGGTTTGCAATGGTTGATTTGGGAATTGGAAAAACTACCCTCCCCCGCCCTGCCCCGCCCGCCGGCCGGCCCACCAGGAAGTCGCCCCCGGGCGCCTCCTCCAGGCTGGTGATGCACTTGAGGAAGTTGGGGAAGGCCACGTGCCGGAACAGCCCCACGCTGAACACCATGCCCGCGCCGCCGTGCGCGCCGGAGGGCTGCAGCCGATGGCGGCAAGAGGGTGTGGGTGCGGCAACAATCGAATCAGTGGCGACAGGAGCACCAGTACCAGCACGAGCATCGTAGTGCCACAAGAAAGACAGCAGAAGCGGTGGGAGGCGGCACGCGAGGGGCAAGACGCGTCGCTGGTGCGGGTGCAGGGCAGGGAAGCTCCGCGTCGAAAGCGCTTCGCCAGAACGTGTCCACCCGTCCGTGTAGCCGCCGCACCTTGCAGGGCCGACGGGGATCGGGCACCTCGGGGCACGCGTCCTTGGGCGTGCAGAAGGGGCAGGCCGGGCGCGGCACGAACTTCCGACCGGGGCTCTGCGGGTTTTGCAACCGTGGCAGCCGTTAGCCGGCGTTGTTACGCCTGTGTCGCGAAGCAACGCGCAGCACGCACGCCAATTTGCTTCCAGGCGCGGCCTGGCCCACAGTTCCAGTACTGCACTGCTGCCGCTAGCCCGACTGACCGGTGTGGCGTTCCGGGCAATCTCCATGGCCGTCTCGTCACTGATCTTGGGGTGGTAGCCCTTGAGAATCTGGGCCTGCGGAGCGAGTGTGTGGATGGGGTGCCGTCAGTTCACACTCGCGCCCTGTCAAGCTTGTTCCGTACTGAACGGGTGGGAGCGGCGCGGCATTGGCGCGGCGAGCCGGAACACAAAACACGCAGTCATGCCCCCTCGCTTGGCCCACTTCGCGCCCCACCCCACCCCGCCCCGCCCCGCAGCCCCGCACCTGCATGTGCGGCGTGCTGAGCACCTCGGCCAGCGTGGGCAGCTGCTCGCTCGCCATGGCGCACGGCAGGCAGCGCGGTGCGTGCGGGTTGGGGTGCCGCCCGTCGTACCTGCAGCAGCAGCGCCACACACGCACACGCACACGGGCCGGTGAGAGCGCCCCTGCTGAGCTGCGTTGAGCTGCGTGCGCCGATGCTGCCGTGCGCCGGTGCCCTGCGCAGAGGTCAGCGAGGCAAGGCGCTGCTGCAGGGCGAGCTGTCAGCCTTCTTTCCACGAAAGGCCGGGCAGCCCCGACGGCTGTGCCCCTGAACAGCATGCCGCGCCCCATGCGCACCAGAGGTTGTCGCTGAACGCCAACGGCAGGTTGGGGTCGTGTTCCGAGAGCATGTGCTTCAGAGCATCCAAGTAGAACAGCGTGTCTGCGAAGCAGGCAAGCAAGCCAGGGAGCAAACCGAGACGCCACAGCGGCATGCGTCAGTCCCCTAACGTCAGTCGCCCGACGCCAGTGCCCCCATCGCCACGGCGTCGCCCGCATGGCACGTGGCATGTGGCACGTGGCTAAGCAAGCGTGGGTGATGGAGGAGCGTAAGGGCAATGCCTCCGAGACAGGCACACGCGGAGGCCTGCACGCGATGCAACGCGCATGTCACACAGCAGCACATGGTGCACTGGCCCGCACAAAACACACACGCACACACACACACACACACACACACACACACACACACACACACACGGGTTTGGTTTCCGTGTGTTGTCCAACACACACACACGCACACACGACCGCACCATCGTCGCCGTACAGCAACCACTTGAATGTGTCCCCGTAATGCCTGCGGCGGGCGCGAGTCAGTGCGTGCGGCGTGCAGTGCGGTAGAGCGCTTGTACACACACGCGCACACACACGCCTTCCACTTCCTGACACGTCACAACATACCCGCGTCGCTGGCATCACTCTCCCCCCCTCCCGCCCGAAACCCATCTTCCCTCGCTCCACTCATGCCAAACACGCCACGCGCGGCGCCATGCTTCCCAAGAAGCCATCCAACTCTGACGCCCACGCATCCCAAGGCGCCGCAGCTTCCGCTCCCGCTCCCTTCCAACGCCAGCACCCGTCACCCGACACGTACCTGTACGCGGCGAAGGGCGCCGCGGCGGCGCGCGTGTCACCCGCCATGCGGCCGTGGCGGCGCCCGCCCAGCCCCGCGTCGCCGTCGTTGGGGAAGTAGGCGTAGGTGTCGCCGTGGCCGCCGGCGCCCTCAGCGTTCAGCGCGGCCAGCTTGGAGGTGTCGTTTATGTCCGTTAGGAAGAAGCCGCGAAGGCCTGGGGGCAATATGCAGGAACAGGCAAAAGCGGCAGTTCCAGGTGATTAGGGGGGGGGGGACGGAAAGCTGGCATTCGAGGGGACAGGTGATGTGTACCCATGAAAGTTCACTGCTTAGCGAACGCTGACACGCTGACACGCCACGCACGCGCACCTCTCCGCCACGCCCTCGTGGACTTGGCCAGGAGCATGCGCTCTCGGCACGTGCCAGTTGCGTAGACGAAGTCATCATCGGTCAGCCCGTACAGCTCCCTTGACTTTGGGGACTCGTCGCGAGCACCACCCGGCCGGCTGCTGCTGCTACTGCTGCCCTCCACCGTGCCGAACTCCAGGAGCTCCTCCACAGGAACCACACGGGTGCCAGGAGCCAGCCCAGGCGCACTCCGCTTCTTCTTGCTGCTAGCAGCCACGCCAGAGCGCAGCAGGCAGCCGAGCGCGAGCGCCAGCACCAGCGCCAGCGCGGCACGACGTCGTGCGCCCCCGCGCCCGCCGCTCTTCATTCTCACTCAGCCCGTGCGAGCGACCTGCTTCCCACGGCCGGCCGGCGCCATCCTAAATGTATCACCAGCCTTGCGATATTACCACCAGTTTGGCGTCGAAAACCAGCGCCGCGTAAAATCTTGACGCTTTGCACCCGTAAGTAGTCCAGAATCGAGCGCGCTAAACAAAATCTGGAGGGACCTTGATGAGGAAAACCCAGTCCTAATGAATTCTATGCAAGGATTGCAAGTTCGCGGTCCGACCGAAGTAGCGCCGCTCTGACCGACTATGACACGCGCAGGTTGGTATCGTATAATACGCATGCACATCAGATCAAAATATAGACGTCCCTATTCTCGGCTGCCGTGCCTGCCGTTCGTCCAGCGATCCTCGCTTCGCGCCCATTTTTGCAGGGTCGAAACACACACGCCACGCGCGATGAAGGGGTGCCCATTCTTGCATTGATAGTGACAAGCTGCACATGGTTTGATGTTCAGTGTTCCGGGCGGGCGGGCGTTCGCGGGAAGTTACGTTATAACATCTTTTCCTGCGACGTGTCAACGGGTGCAGAGGCCGCCGCACCGTCGCACCCAAGGTCGCACCTCCCTTGCCCATCCGCCGCCCCGCACCCCCGCCCCGAGCCCCGCCCCCCGGTACCCGCCCTCCAACCCCACCTCCAACCCCCAACCCCAGCGCAGTGCACTCGCCTGTGAGCCACCGCACCGTGTCGCCGTGTGTGCCGGCACCCCGTCCCGCAGTCAGAGTGGGCTGATACAGTCGTGAGCATGTGTGGGCCTAAGGGTGGGCGGAGGCACGCCACGGGCGCCAGGGTAACCTGTGCACCGTGCGACCCGCCCCACCCCCCGTCTGTATCTGCCCCCCCCCCCTACACGGTCCCTGTCAAAACCCGCCCGCAGCCACCTGCTTTACGGCCGCCACAGCAAAGCGAAGGCCCATCGGCATCACAGGATGTAAGGCCTGGCCGCGGTGTGGAAGCCGCCGCTGTGCGGCTGTGCCACCCAGGTACCCAGCACAGTGCGCTCGCCTATGAGCCACACCGTCGTAATGGGGCATGGCGCATGCGAAGAAGCATTGAAGGCGGCGGTGGCCAGGCAGGGGCTGCGGCGTCGCAGACCGGACAGACCAGCGTTCCGCGCCTCTGCATACGGTACCCTCATCCGGTCATCCCCACCGACGAGCTTACAACGCCAGCACCCGGCCGGCACCCTGGGCGACGGGGCTGGAGGCGCAGCTGCAGCGCCGGTCCATGCCCACTCGCCTGCACTCCGCATCATGAGCGGCTGCTGCAGCTCCACCGTCGGCCGTGCCAGCGGCCCCCGCCAACACCAGCATGATGGCTGAGCTCTTCCCGTGCTAACTCAAGTCCCCGACCTGCGCTTCCGGTCAAAGAGGGGCAACGCGGCGGGCATCATCGCCTACCACTGCGACGGCGCCATTGAGCTGGTCGCCTTGGCGGGTATTGGTCGGGAATCGCGGGGAATGCGTGGGCGTCGGGGGGAATGGGTGGGAATCAATGTGCATGCACCGACCTCGTGCGAGCCGCGCCCTTATCCAAGCATTCTGATTGATACACCGTCGCAAGGTATTTGCATACTCAGCGTTGCAGGAGCAGTCAACCTGAGTTTCCTCGCAGTCTTTGGCGACGCTTCCATTTCGATTTCTTGACACAGCCGGCCGCTTCTCCTGCGCCTATTGAGTATATCTAATAAGCAGGAGCTTAACAACAACTTTGCGAAAACCAGCGGCTGCATAAACGTGCTACATTTTGAGAGCAACGTTTTTGGCGCACGGTTTGCTGAGTCGACGCGCAGACGCGCGAGCCTCGTGTCGCGCTTTAAGCGCAGCGAGAGCTGCCAGCAGTCATGATGCCTGGCGGTCGGCAGTTTGCCGCGCTGGTTCAGGCGTGGCGCGGCTCGGTGCCGCCGCGGCTACCGCCAGCGCCCAAGCAGCAGCCGGGGCCAGGCCAGCGGTCATTTTGTGTGACGGCCGCTCACGCGCACATCGGGCCTGTGCTCCAAGGTGAACAGCGGGGGATCTTGCAGCTCTTAAACATGCCTGGCTTGCCTGCCGTGAAAGGCGCGGGCGCGGGCGGTGCATTGGGCTCCGAGCCGGATGGCACGCAAGGAGAAGCTGCTGCCGCATGCTCTGCACACGCCTCTTCCCCCTCTCCCATTCCCGCAACCCACCTCTGCACCCGCCCCAAACACCCACCCGTCGCTCCTGTTCCATTCTCAGTGCTCGCCAAGGGCGGCGCGCGCCTGGGCGGCTCCGCGGTGCTGTTTGCGGGCGCCGCCTTTGCGTTGGCCCAGAGCAACCGCGCAACGGACAGCGAGGGCGGCGACGGCGACCTGTCCAGTGACCGCATCCCCTGGTGAGGGCGGGGGTGGGGTGGGGAGGGGACACGGACAGGGTGCCGGGGACGGGGCGGAGCGGGGACCGGGGAGGGGCGCAAGGGGGAAACGGGGAGGGCGGTGGATCAGAAGCTGGGGGCGCGCAGCGGCCGTGGTGGGCCACGCTAGGGACTAGGGAGATGGGAGGCGGGGGCGCGATGGCGTCGTGCGCTGCCTCGCGCGCAGCGGGGCTGGCACTAACGAGCGCCGCACACCGTTCGAACCCTGGGACGTGGGCGCAAAGCGCACCGCCAAGCCCACCTCGGCGCCACTCCTGATGCCGCTCTTGCCACTGGCTGGGCCCCCGGCCGCGCCCGGCCCTGACGTGCATCCTCCCCGCGGCCTCTTCCCGGATCCCCGGACCCTTCCACTACCTGTGACTGTCGCTGTCGCCGCCGCTGCCAGGGTTCGCGAGCTGGCTGCGGAGGAGGGGGTGGAGGAGGTGCTCAGCCCGGGCCAGCAGCTGCGGCGGCACCCGGTGGGCAAGCTGGTCGTGGAGCAGGACCACCTGGTGAGGGGGGGGGGGCGTGGGGTGGGGGTGGGTAGTACATTCCAGAACCCAAAGCAACCGAAAGGGGGGGGTAGTTTTCTCCAATTCCCAAGTCAACCATTGCGGGGTGGGGGGTTGCAAGGATGGGACGGCGAAGTGGCGCTGCGGTGGTAAAGGGAAGGACGTGCGGGGGAGGGGGCAGTGGGCTGTTGGTGAATGGGAGTGAGGTTGCGGGAAGGCGGCTGGCGGTAGCAGGTGCCAGGGTAGCTAGCTTCCGTGGACTTGCGTATGCCGGGGAAGCGGGAGGAAGGGGCGCGGGTTTCAGCAGGCCAGCAGGCCGGGTTTCAGCAGGCCGTGAGCACAGCGCGCCGCGCGTTGAACACGTCCGGTTCCTTATCCCGCAACAGCGAATGACGGGCCCCTTGGCATGGCCCTCCCCATGCATCCGCGCTGCTCGCTCCGCCCCCACGCAGTTCGAGACCATGGTGGTGAGCGGCCAGATCCGGGAGCTGCGCTGCTTCTACGACACGCGCAAGCAGATGTTCTACAGCGTGGTGGAGCTGGGCAAGTGAGTTGCGGGAGGGGGAGGGAGGGGGAGGAATGGGTGGGAGGGAATGGGAGGGAATGGGAGGGTTGCAGGGAGGGAATGGGAGGGAGGGAGGGTTGTGAACGCCAGCCCAAGCTAAACCAAATCCAACTCCCAACTAGACGGAGCCCAGGCAGGTGTCACTACGCCTAACAAGTCACCCCGGAACCTGCTCCTGCAGGGAGGTGTGCGGCTTCCCCCAGACGGTGCATGGCGGCCTCACGGCGGCACTGGTGGACGAGACACTGGGCGGGCTGGCGGTGGCGCTGTGGCGCAGCGGGCAGCTGGGCTTCCGGCCGCCCGCCTACACCGCCCGCCTGGAGGTTGACTACAAGCGGGTGGGTGGCGAGCGGGGGGGGGCGAGGGGCGAGGGGCAGCACCGCGGGCGGCGTGCATGCGTGTGTGCGTGATTGAGAGGACAACAGCCGGGGGCACTGGGCGAGGGGGAGCAAAAGCGGTGTGCTCTCCCTGTCTTTGATGCTCGCCCCTGCCGGGTCGCACGTGTCACACACGTCGGTGCCCCTCCTGCCGCACAGAAAATCCCGTGCGGCTCCGTCATCCTGGTGTCCACGGAGGTGGAGAAGGTGGCCGACCGCAAGGTGCGCCTGCGCGTGTTGTGTATGCGCGCGTGTGTGTGTCTGTGGAGGGATTACATGGGATTACATGGGGGGGAGGGGGTTGAGGGAAAGCATGTGGCCTGTGTGCGGGCACGGCCCGTGGCGCTAAGGATCAGCGCCGCGGCCGCGTGCCACTTGGCATGGAGGTAGGGGGAGGGGGCGAGTGAGGCTGAGCTGTGGGGACTGGTCAGCGAGTGAGGCAGGGCAAGGAGAGGCTGCGCAGGCGGGGGGCACGAGCACGGCGCCCGCACGCTCCTTCGCGCCACACGCACGCGCCACGCGCCACGTGGCACTCTCGCAGGTGTGGATGCGCGCGACGGTGACGAACGGCAAGGGCACTGTGTACGCCACGGGCAGATCGCTGTTCGTGGCGCCACGCTGGATCCCGGACTGGATCAAGTCGCTGACCGGGCGAGGCGGCGGCAAGGGGGAAAAGCAGGACAAGTAGCACGGATACAAGCAGGCTTCGGGTACAGTCAGCGTGTAGGTCGGATCAAATGTGACACTGCTAAAGAATAAGAAGGTACCTCTCTGTTCGTGACAGCTGCGGCGTGTGCGGGCCTGTGCGGTGCCGTGTGGCCGCGTAGGAAGAATTAACAGCGAGCTCTCAGTGATGCATGAGTGCTGGTTCGCACGAGACGAAGGGACCGTCCAGTCATGTTGTGAGCGGGAGTGAGCGGGCGTGTTGAGTGAAGTGCGGCAGAGAGAGGGAGTACGGTGCGGAAACTGACTCTGAATATGTGATAGTACGCGTGAGAGTTCGGGGGATGGCTGTGGTTCAGAGCTGGCACAGCCATCGCCATAAAGCGGGTGCCGCGGTATCACTTTTTTCTGGCGGACTGCCTGAATGTGGCATGTGGTGCAGGGCCAGCCGCCCGCCCCAGGCGGGTGATGCACTATTGAACACGATGTGCCTTTGGTGGGGGGGTCAGAACCTCAATTCGTGACGTGTTAGCCAAGGGGTGGTACTAGCACTTGGCTGACTGAGAGGGGACTGCGCACGGGCGCTTGCATGCGTGCCCAACTTTCCATGAGTGTGCGGCGTCGTGCATCATTCGAGCGGGCGCCGGGGCGCGGCCAGGGGGAGCCAAGGTATTGAGGCTTGTACAGAGCTGTGTACCCTATTGGGCCAATTCGGCACTGGGCTGTTGCTTCAACGGGTAACGCTATTCGGCTTCTCATGCCGGTCAAAAGGCAAGTCTCTGACAAAGTCCCGTCTCTGATACATGTCTACTCTGCTAGGCGGGCACACATCCCACGTCCCCCGATATAAGCTACGCGCCTGCACCAAGCAGTCACCGCTTCCTAGTTCCTATGCGGCTCGCTTTGCGCCAGGACTCCTACAGCTCATGCAGCTCTACGCTCTACACGTCTACAAGTCTACCTTGATAGCGTAGCATGCTTAGTCGCTCACACCTACACTTGCATCGTGGCGCCTTGCACCTCGTCGCTTGGCACGCTGCTTGACACCACCAGCTAGTCCACAACTCGCAAAGCAATCTCACTTGAGGCCGTGGCTGTCAAAATAGCCCCGCCGGTGCGGCACGTAGTCTAACCCCACCTCTGACTCTCCCTCCCGCTCCCAGCTGCCCTTCTCCCCCTGCAGCGACCGTGACGCCGACCCCAGCCCCCCGTGCACGCCCAACGCGCGCTCCGCCGCCGCCGCATGCTGCGCCGCCACCCGCCGCTCGCCCGCTGCCGTGTCCGCAGCCGCCTTCAGCCCGCGCTGCAGCGCCTCCGCCGCCTGCGCTGTCTTGCTGGACGCAAGCAGCGCGTCACTGTCCGACCCTGCGCCCTTGCTGGCCGTGCGTTTCTTGCTGGCGGCGGCCGCGCCGCCGCCGGCCTTCCGGCCGCCAAGCCAGCCGCTGCCTTTGCCATCGTGTTGGGGTTGTTGCTTGCTGTGGTGCTGGTGCCTGACCCCGATCGCCTTGCTGCCCGTGCTGCCGCCGCCGCCGCCTTGCCGCTCCTTGCCGCCGCTGGCGCTGTGCATCTTCCTCCTACTCGTGCTGTCCCCCTCCTCCTCGCCCTTCGAGCGTTTGCTCGCCCTCCCCTTCCCGCCCTTCTGCTGCTCCTCTTCCTCCTCCGCCTCTTCCTCCGCGCCCTCGCCGCGCATCGACGCCTCCAGCTCCTTCAAGTCGAGGTCGCGTTCCGCCATGAACGCCTGCCACTTGAGCGCGGCGCGGTGGGACGCCGCCGCCGCGTACAGGTACGCAGCCGACTGGCCAAAGCCCTGTGAGAAAAAGGGTGTGTAGGGTTTGCCACCGTTGCCAACATGCCGTATGTCAAAGCAAATCAGTGTCGGCAACACAATATGCAGAGGCGGTCAGGCAATCCAGAGCGCAGCCCCGAAACAGCGCGGCCTGTCCGCACCTGAAAGTGCCGGCCGCGGCCGTGGTGGCTGACCGCGTTGCGGATGAGCCACTTGCAGCGCGCGTCGCACTTGCCCTTGATGAGCACTGTGAGCGGGTCGTGCAGCGCCCACTTGCCGGCCTCGGAGCTGCGGGGTGGGGGGGGGGGGGGGAGGGGTTGAGGCGGGGGGTTGCAAGGTTAGGAATTGCCTGGGGGGAAGGCGCGATGGGGCGTCATGGGCAACAGGGCGGGCGGCGCACATGGGGACCAGCACGGGAAAGACCCTAGGGGCAGCGAGAGGCCGGGCGGTGGGCACTGGGCACCACCGGCCAGCGCCGCTGTTGGCGCCGGCACAGGCACACCAGCAGGCAGCGCCGCACTGCGCCCCGCACCGGCCCTGGTAACCGCCGCCCCCGGCCCCCGCTGCCGTACACACTGCCGCACCCCACCGCACCCCACCCTACCCCACCCCCCACCCCACCCCACCCCACCCCCAGTACGACAAACCCCACCCCAGCACTACGGCACCCCCCACCCCCCACACACACCTGAACAGCACGTAGTTGCCGTCGTACAGCGCCAGTGTGGAGGTGCCGGGGTCCGTGAAGGCGTAGCCCTCGCGCCACAGGCACGTGGACAGCAGCGAGTCGCCGCCGGGCGCGCCGAACTGCTCCATGAAGCAGGCCTTCATGCGCGCCGCCGACAGGCGCCGCAGCAGGCCCACGCTGAAGATCATGCCGGCGCCGCCGTGTCCGCCCGCGGGGTAGCAGCCGGTGCGCGACTCGGCGGGCGGCGAGGGGCTGCACGCGGCCTCGCGCGTGCAGAAGGGGCAGGCGGGACGCGGCGCGTAGCGCAGGCCGGGCACGTTGGCGTCCTCCCCGTGCTCCGCCAGTTGGTGCTGTTGGGGGCGGGGTGTGTGGTGTGTTAGTGTGTGTGGGGCGCAGGATAGACTGAGTGGTGTGCCCATCTTGTCCGGGCAGGCAGCTAGGGCTTGAGAGCAGCAGCCATGGCGTGCGAGCAATTGTGATTGAGGATTTGAGCGGGGCTGGGATGCCTCACTTCTCACCTGTGTCTTGTTCCAGTCCTGGAACGCGCGCGTGCGCATGGCCCGCTTGGCCTTGCCGTGGTTCATGTCGGCGTCGGTGCGCGCGCCCACCAGGAAACGGCCGTAGCTGCAGCGGGTCAGGCGTGTTGTCTTCAGAGCGTTGAGGCAAGAGAAGGCGTGGGGCAGCAAGGCCCATCCATAAGCGGCCCATCCATTAGCGTCGAACGCACACGAATTGCTGCTGGGGCGCTGGGCTAAGCGCGCGCGCAGAGGGGGCCGCGCCACAGCTGCAATCGGCCATTCCGGCACCCAGCGGCTGACACGCACCCGTTCGTGACCTCGGACACGGAGGGAATGGTGATGGGCTCGGCCTTGCCCCCGCTGCCCTCGCCGCCACCACCGCCATCTTCCTCCTGCTCGTCACCGACGGGCGGCGGCGGCGGGTCCGCGTCCACGGCCATGTGGCAGGGCAGGCAGCGCGGCGCGAAGAGGTTGGGGTGGCGGGAGCGGTACCACAGATTGTCGCTGATGGCGTACGGCAGCTCTGGATCCAGGTGCGCCAGCATTTGCTGCGTGCGTGGAACCAGATCCAGGAACGGGGGGATTTACCCACAGGTATTGATGGGAGGCAGCGGGAGGATTCACGGGATGGCGGGGTCGGGGCCGGCAGGCCGGCGGAAAGGGCCAGGACTGGCTGGCGCAAGGACAGGAACGAGTGCGCCACACGGCACGCATGCACGCAAGCGCAGTGCGCCCGACGTGAGCCGCACAGCATGCATGACGCGGCGGCGCACCTTGACCGCGGGCATGTAGAAGATGGTGTCGTCGTCGCCGTACAGCAGCCACTTGTACGTCTCGCCAAAGTGCCTGCGCAGCCACAACACATCCTTTTGAGCACTCCAGGCAGTCACCCCAGGCATGACATCCCTAACACAGCCCCGCCCCGCTGCCGCCCGCCCGCCCGCCCGCCCGCCCGCCCGCAGCAGTGCCAGTGCCCTCACTCGTGCGCCATGAACGGCGCCGCGGCTGCCCGGGTGTCTCCGCGCATGAAGCCGTGGAAGCGCGGGCCCAGGTCGCCCTCGCCCTCGTCCGGGAAGTATTCGTAACGCTCACGGTGCGCCTGCAGTTCGGCAGTGGGGTGGGGGGCTGCGTTTTAGGGATGTGATGCACGGGTTTGATGGCGGGTCTTGGGTATTTCTTTTGAAGGAGGAGAATGCTAGGGTGCGCCGATGGCCTTGATGCGTGCGTCTGGCCGCACGAAAGCTATGAGTCGGTCTTGAAGCTACGCTCTACCCAACCAGCGCCCCAAGCCGCTTCCCTGCCGCCGCCAGGACCGGCTCTTGCACGCAACCTGCCGTGCACTGCGCCCCCAGCGCCCACAGGACCCTTCGCTCGCTCAGCCGCGCAGGCGCACGCACCTGGTTGTGCTCGTTCAGCCGGTCCACGTCCTGCGTGTTGTTGATGGCGATGAAGGCGCGGATGCCGTGGCGCCAGCTCCGAGTGGCCTGTGGGGCAGAGCGGAGTGGGGCCGGAAGCGGCGGAATGGGGGCGGCGGTGATCATACTGGGCGGCGAAGGTTGGTGCGCTAGAGCGCCCGGCGCCCCGTCCTGTCCCTCCCTCGGTCCCTCCGCAAGAGTGCACAAGGGTGGGGAGCGTGCATGCGGTTTCGTTGTGGCCAGAATGCGCGCCCTCCTCCCCACTTCCCACACATGCCGGAGCTCCCCCGCCCTATGGGCTGCCTACTACCCTGGTCCCTCCCATCTGTCCCAGGTCACACACGGGGAGCACGCACGCACCCACGCACCCACGGCGCGCACATGCACACACCTGCGCCAGGATGTAGCGGTCTGGGTACGACCCCGTCGCGAACACGAACTGCTCGTCCTCGTACGACGCTGCCGGGAGCTTGTACGGCTTGGTCAGGTCGTACGGCAGCGCGCGGCGCGCCTCCTCCTCCTTCAGCATCTGACGCAGCAGCGACTGCGCGTCGTTGAGCGGCAGGCTGTAGTTGGCGGGCTGCGAGGCGTCGAGCGACACGGTCGCGGCGGCGTCAGCGGACGTGTTGACGGCCGCCGGGTCCCAGGCGAGCAGCGCGCCTATGTCGCGAGCGGCGGGGTTATAGCTGACCTGCCGGAGCCCGGCGGCCTGCAGCACGGGCGCCGGCTCGCGCCACACGGCGCCGCCGCCAGACACGGCCTCCCGTCGCGCCTTGGCGCGGTCCGTGCCGCTGTTGCTCCTGCTCCTGCTGCTGCTACTGCCGACGTCGAGGCCTGCGGCCCCTCCGCCACCGCTCCTGCTGGTGCTGGTGCGGCCGCCGGTGCTCTTGCTGCGCGCGGCACCGGTGCTGCCGCTCCTGCTGCTGCTACTGCCACGGTTGCCGCCACCGCTGCCACCGCTGGCACTGCCGCTGCTGCCTGCACTGCCGCCAAAGGGCCATCCCCAGGCCGCCGCACACGGCACTCCCGACATCAGCACCGCCCCCTGCAGTGCCGCTGTCAGCAGCAGCGTGACGCTCACCAGCGCCGAGGATGCGCAATAGCGGCTCCGGGCTCGCCTGACGCCGCGGCGCCTACACGTCGACGTCGTTGTCGGCGAGGAAGGCGAGCAGCAGCTGCCGGCGGTGCACAAGGCCGGGGGTTCGGCTCGCTGCTGCTGCTGCTGCTGCTGTTGTTGTTGTAGGTGCGGGCAGGATGGCAGGCAGTCTTTTCCCGCACATGCCCCCGCTGTCGAGCCGCAAGAACAGCAGGTCGAGGCCGCGGCCTCGCCAGGCGCCGCTACAATCGCTGCGCTGCGGCGGGCGCTGGCGCCGTTAGTCCTCGGGGAGCAGGCTTCCCCCGGCGCCGCTGCCGGCACTGTTGCACCTGCACCCTCTGCATACTGCGCCACGGTCCCCACGACCGCAGCTGCCCACGGGCTGCATGAGGCGCCGGCCCCGGCTATCCGCACGCCAGCGCCAGCGCTGTGCACCACGTGCCGGCGCCTATCAGAAATAGGACGTCGCTCGCCGCGAACGCCCGGCAGCGTCAGGGCTGGCGCGGAGGTGCTGCCGGCTTCGTTGTCGACGTCGCTCATGATGGCGGGACAGCTCCTTAGGCTACCAGTGCATCTGCCCTGATTCGCCAGCGCACGGCCGAGCGTAGGGCTCCAGCTTCGCCCCGAGCGACGGTTAAGGCGGGCGCGGTCGACGCGGTTTGTAGGACTGGGGCCTCCGCTAGGGGACTCTAGTATCGCATCGGCACCATGTGAGGTATGGTAACTAATTACAACAAAGGGCAATGCTGGGTAGCCGCTTGGCAACGATGGGCTTCAGCTGTAGCGACCCAACTCGTTGCTGTTTAGCAGCCCAAGTAGCCGATGAATATCTTATGTAAATGCTTGACAGGTGCAACTTGTAAACCGACCAAACTATTGTGCTAGAGATACTAGTGCTGGCCAGAACAGCTCGAGCGGGCTGGGTTCGCCTCAAGAATATGCGCTAAGTTCAGATGACCTGTGATTAGGTTCAGTCCTTTGGACCGAGTATTCTGGCGCAGGAAAAACCTGGAACTCGAGCCCCATGCACAAACTCAATCGCGGCAGCGCTCTAAAGGCGTCCTCCTGAAGCATATTGGCATTGCGCTGCCTACTTTTACTCTACTTACTCCCTTGCACCTCACCAAACAAGATGGCTGGCATCGACGAGGCTATTCCGCGCGTGAACTTTGAGACTATGCAGCGGTACCACGGCCGCAAGGTCATTCTGTGCTGCCAGATTAGCCAAATCGATAACGGGACGGTTCGCGTCACGACTTCGGACAAGGGCGAGGTCACCGTGGTGGGGGGATCGTCGCCTTATGAGGGCCGCTTCGCTGAGGTGGTCGGGACAGTGGTCGGCCCCACCAACATCCAGGAGGTGGAGCACACAAACCTCAGCGACAACTTCAGTGAGTGCTGGGGGCGCCGCGGCTCGGCGAGCTGGTAAATGGCGCGTCGGGCTTCTTGAACTTGAACTGCCGAGTCCGCGCGCTTACGCAGCTTTCTGCTCTTGCCAGGCCTCGACATGTACAACGAGCTTGTCAAGATTGCTCACAAGGACGCTTACATCGGCATGTTCAGCACGTAAATTTGTCGACAGCCGAGCGCAGCACACGGAGCACGGCCCCAAAGCGGCGGACTCCCGGCCGAGCGCCAAAATCGTGAGCCGTTGCGCAGCGCCGAGGACATGACCGCTATTATTCATCACCCTAGACACATGCACGCTGGCGCATAGCGGCAGGTCTGACCAACTAGCAACAGCTCTGACTCCCAGTTTCACCAGCACAACTTCAGACTCTCGCCGCCTCAAGCTCCACGCATTTTGAGGTGCTTTAGTTGGAGACGTCCACGACCGACATGGCCACGGTGGCGGTCCAGCTCTCCCCGGGCTTGACGGTCGCGGACTTGCCGAACCTGGGCGAGTGTGAGCAATGCGGCGAAGGGCGGGTTGTGTTGGCAAAGCAATCAAGCAGGATGTAGAAGACTGACGGAGGCGCGCGGGCCACATGATGAATGCGCACACGCATAGGCGCATGGAGTGTGGTTGGAGGCGTCGAACGGGAGACTCTATGCAGCCCGCACAAGGGTCTGCCGGCTGCCAAATGCAGCACTGGGCCAACGTGCCCCCCTGTAAACATGCCGCATTCCAGTCCCAGCCCTCCCCTGACCCCGCCTTCCGCGGCACGGGCCCCGTCCACACCCAGCCCTCCCCTGACCCAGCCCAGCACCCAGCCGCACCCTCATGCGCGAGCCACAGCCGAATCATGGGTGAGCCAACTCCTCCCACCGCCAGCCTCAGCCGCAGGCCTGCAGCCCCACTCACTTGGCGTTCTCCACGCAGCAGAAGTGCTGGTAGCAGTCCTTCATGGTCAGGTGGGGGTTCCACACGACGGTGTCCTCCCAGCCGGTGCTGTCCAGCGCCACGGCGGCGCCGGTGCCCACCTCCAGCTCCACGTGGGCGGGCGAGTTCAGGTACACTGCAGGCGCAGGGTGACAACGCGTGGGACTGGGTTCATGCATGATTATTTGAGATGGTGATGACAGGTAGTTACAGCAAGGTGGGGGGGGTCAGCCGGGCGTCAGCAGTTAAGCACTCGGTTCAGCACGGCGCGGCGGCATTGCCCATCCTAGCGCCTGATGTCGGCCAGCACCACCACCCCGGCACCCGCACATCTTCCCAGCTCCTGTGCTCTCTGCTCTCGTGCCCGCCCGCCCGCCACCCACCACCCGCCACCCACCCGAGTCGGTGTAGCCGGTGAAGGTGATGGCGTCGCGGTCCTCGGTCTTGGTCTCCGGCACCTTGGGGTCCTTGGCCTTGCACAGGTAGGTCAGGCCTGCGGGCGCCGGGGGTGCAGTGGATGAGGGTCCGGCGTGAGCGGTTTGCTGGGTGTAGCGGCTGGCGGTGGCCGGCTTGTGCCGCAGCCTGCGGGCCACTTCCGCACGCCCCGGCACAACCGCTCCCGCACCGCACTGCACGCCACAGGCTCACAGCCTCCCGACCCTGCCCGGCATCTCGCCCTTTGCTCCCTTCCTCGGCACCTACTCCCCCTTGACATTCGCCCTGCCCCTGCTCCCGCCCCCGGCTTCGCCGAGCCTCACCCTTGAGGCCGGTGACCTTGGCCTTGGCAATCTCCAGCACCTCAAAGTAGGTGTGCAGCGCGGCCGTGAAGTCAAAAGGCCTGCAGGACGCAGTTTTGTGCGCGATGGGGTTAAAAGGGTTTAAGCGGCATGACTGCAGGGCACCAAGCCACCAACCAGGGTCCATGTGCTGCTGCCCCCTCGGCATCTTCATCATCATAATCGCAATGCGAAACAGACGAAGCAGCACGCGACCAAGGCGTGCCGGCACTGCCGCGCATGGCCAAGCAGCACTCACTTGTCGTCGGTGTTGATGACGCGCAGTTGGAGGTTCAGCTGCTCGCCGTGCAGGGACACCTGTGCGTGCGCCGCGAGCAGGCGGCGAGGCACCGTGTGAGTACCGATACCAATCAGTGTGAGCCGCGTGACGGATGCCAGGCAGGCAGGAGGGAGTCGGCGTGTGTGATGAGGTCGCGCCAGTGCTGCCCGCTCCTCCTGCACAGCGCCCAGCGCCGACAGCACCTCCACGCCACACACAGACTTGGCCAGGCGCCCCAAGCCGCCCAACCCCGCCCCAGCGACTGCACACCCACAGGCCACCGCAGCAAGGCAGCAAGGCAGTAAGGCAACGACTCACGGTGTACACAGCCTTGAACTTGTGGGGCCACATCTTCAGGGTGTAGTCGCTCTCGGTCAGCACGACCTCCACCGAGGGGTCCTGCAGTGGCAGCGCACGAATTCAGGCGCCCGTGTCGGCGTGGCGATGCCACCTGGTGACCTGGCGCTCCATGGCTGCTTGCCGCAAACGCTCCCCAGCTGCTGCCACGGGTTCGCCCGCCTGCTTGCCCAGGCGCCTCGCCTCGTGCGCACTCGTACACTATGTTTGTCCTGTCCTGTCGAAGTGCCTCAGGAACAAAATTTTCCTTCTTTACGGTTACTGCCGCAGCCCTCACGCGCAGCCCTCCCCATCCGCCGCTCCGCTCCGCGCCGCGCCGCGCCGCGCCGCGCCGCGCCGCCACCCCCCGCCGCCACACCTTCTCGTCCGGGTTGGGGTCGGCCGAGGTGGTGGACACGGCCCAGTCCAGGTTGCGCGCGAAGCCGTGCTGCTGCATGGCGCCGGGGCCGAACTGCGGGCAGGGAGGGAGCACGGACCAGGAAGGAAGGTGCGGTCAGGTGTAATCAGCCCCCTTGCCAAGCCCCGCCCCCACACCGTCGCTACCTCCAGCGCAATACCCCCGCCACCGCTGCCCCCTCCCCGCGCCCCGCCCCCACCCCCGGCTTAGCTCTGGCTGGTGTGTTCACAGCCCCCCGCCCCCCACCTGGGGGAAGCAGTGCGGCACGCCGCCGCTGATGGGCTTGGACTTGTCGAACACGGCGTCGGGGCGCACGTACAGCACCTCGTCGCCGCTGGGCTGCTTCCAGCTGGTCACGCAGGCGCCGAACAGGTACATCTGCACACACATAGCGCGCGTACATGTGTGCGTGTGAGCAAGGGCGGAGAGGGGTAGCCGTCCGTGCGGACGATGGGGGATAAGAGGGGGAAGAGGGGGTGCGTAGGGGCGTGGGTGTGCTGTGCGCGCGTGGTGCGGCTGCGCGGGGCGGGCGCAGCTGGCCCCAGCATGCGGACGCGAGCGCGCGTGGCGTGTGCTGCAGCTGTCCGTGATTGTGCCCCTTACTGCCCTGGCAGAGACCGCAGCCCGGGGCCACCCCCAGCCCCTGATCCATCCGTGCGACGCGTGGACCGCCGCCTCCATGCCCTGACCCAAACTACAGAGTGCAAACAGTCCCACCTCAGCGGTGGCGCCGCACGCGTGCTTCAGCACCACGATGGGCGAGCCGCTCTTGCCCTCCTTGAACTCCACGCTGCCGGGGATGCCTGTGCACAGTGTACGGTGGGTGGAATAAGCGGGAATGAGCGGGCATGTGCCAGGCGCAGATCATGCGCGCTCGGGAGTCGGGCCCAGGCCCAGCCGGCACGGCCTTGCAGGTACGCAGGTTCGTACACTGGTAACCGTACTGGCGGCTGGCAGAGCTACGTGAACGCGGCCTTGTGCGGCGGTATCCGTAACTCCGTGATGGCCGAGTGCCGTGAGGCTCAGCAACGGGCACATCCTCACCTCTGCCAGCACGCAGCTAGAGGGCCCTGGGTGTGCGCCTCTGGAGAGTAGCACCTAAACCCAACCCGGCCCTCGTCACCGTGGTCTGCCGCTGCCGGGTTACTAGAACTCAGGCGGCGTTGCGAGTTTTCTACGTTCACATCACATCAGACACGCGCCATCGACGGCGCCGCTACGCCCGGAGCACTGCCGGCTGCTGCCTTCCGACTGTAGTGCCTCGCGCCCAGAGCCTGCCCCCACCCAGGGCTCACCGTACTTCTTGTTCAGGTCAGCGACGGAGCTGGCCACAACGCTAACAGCGCGGCGAGCAGACACCGCCGAGCGGCGCGCGGCGGCCACGCTGGGGCTGCACGCAGCGAAGAAGGCGACGGGACAGCGTGGGTGGCGGGTGGCCGAAAGGCGGGGTGGGGTGCAGGCGGACACAGCTCCGCGATTTCCGCCCTCAACGCGTTCAAGCGCTGACCCAAGACGCAATAACAGTATCTTGCTGATGCAATTTCACCCTCAGGCGCTAACGCCGGATCTGGTGCTGCTTATCGTTGCGCACGCCATGCTTTGATGGCTGGCACTCGCCAGGATTCCTCATCGCAAAAACGCTGCCTACATGGGCGCGCGTCACGACTCACCGCGCCTGACCGCGCATAGCCACGGAGCGCAGGGCCATTTGGGGGGGATGTGCAAGCTGATCAGACTCCGGTGGCCGGAGTGTCGATTAGCTATTCCGCGAGAGTAGCTAATAGAAAGGTAACGTTGGTTCAACGACCAGAAACCCAATTGCACCGCAGGCGACGATGCGATCCGGTAATCCTCGATGCCCGAGCAACGCTCGCTGCTCCCCCGCTCACTCTGAGGGCTCGGCATGTTGGTCCAGGGCTGGTTTCTCCCCTTAGCATGCCATATCCGTTGCGCCCCAAAAGCCGGGTTTTGTGTGCTACCGTGACACGGTGTTTTGTGTCCCCGTCTGGTCGGCGCCGGCCCCCCCCCGTTGCCCATGGATGAATGTGAGTCCTGCCGCTCGATTGAAGTGCCGGTTCCAGTGGTGCCCCCTTTCCATGCGTCAGATGAAGAAGGAGCCAGACTCATGTACACGGAGCGCATCGCCTTACAATCACTTATCGAGTCACAGGGTCTTGGCCTGTGCCATCGAAGTGGCGTCAGCACTGACGCAACCGCACCAGTTCCGAACATACCACATGCGCCCATACTTCTCGGAGGCCCCAACCTGAACCGCTCCATATACAAGTCAAGGGCAATCCCAGCCGCACATTTGCCGTTGCAACGCATGCACTGCGCGGCCAGGACCTCAGCATCAAGTTCGACTTGCCGGCGTAGTCAGGACCCTGTCCTTTACGCAATCAGCTCACCGCAGTTTGCTAAGCTAAGTATTGCATCAGCCCCATGCCATGTCGGGGTAATAACTATGTGGCGGTGGCATGAAAATGTCAATGAAAAGTCATATCTAGACGCGCAGACGTGTGCGGTCATGTCTGTGGTCAATATCGGAGCGCTCTAACTGCCGCTGTCCGAACAGGTCACAGTCAGCACACTTAGGCAGCCTTGCTAACAGGCCACTACCGTATTTCCCGCAAGCCTACTACCTCATTGCCAACCAGGCGGCCGAACCTGCTTGCAGCCTTCCGTCGCCATACACCCATGTTCATCGGATCACGGGAATACGCTGCACGCCTGCACATCACCACCACCCCTGCAACGCGATGAGCTGGCCACCACCCTACTTGGATGGGGTGGAGGGGCCGGTCAGGAAGCCCTTGCTGCGCAGGTAGTCGAGCAGCGTGCGCGCCTGGTCCGTTGCTGAGATGCGCTTGCCGTCCGCCGTCTCCGCCTCCAGCACCACCTCCGCGTTCAGGGGCTCCTCGTAAGGGTCGTCAATGCCGGTGAAGCCCTTCAGCTGGCCTGCGCGGGCCTTCTTGTAGAGTCCCTTGGGGTCACGCTCCTCGCAGATCGAGATGGGGACCTTCATGAACACCTCGATGAAGCGGCCCTCCGGCACGCGCGACCGGACCCGGTCACGGTCGCGGCGGTAGGGCGAGATGAAGCTGACCAGTGTGACGATACCCGTATCAGCGAACAGCTTGGAGACCTCGCCGATGCGGCGGATGTTCTCCTCGCGATCGGTCGCCGAGAATCCGAGGTTGCTGTTCAGTCCGTGCCGGATGTTGTCGCCGTCCAGCAGCGCGGTAACTTTCCCTGCCTCGGCGAGAGCGTGCTCCAACGTGCAGGCGACGGTGCTCTTGCCGGACCCGCTCAGGCCGGTGAACCAAACGACGCATCCCTTCTGTTGCATAATCGCCTCCTTGTTTTCCGTGGGGACGGCGCCCTCGTGCCACTTGATGTTGGTAGAAGAGCCTACATCGTAAGCAGTGCTCATAGCTCGCGAGGCCACCGAGGCCGCAGTGAAATTGGCGGGACGCACGAGGCTGCCAAAGCGAGAGAGCAACGAGGGAGCTGACTGCATGGTGGCGGTGTATCTCAGTATTAAGTGTGGTGGGTTTGTTGTCGGCGAAGCGAGTCCTTCTTGAGGAATTGGCGGATCCATGGCTGTAGCTGTGTGCCCGACTTGACCCCGCAACGGGGCGCCGCCCCCGCCAGCCCCGCCCCCGCCAGCCCCGCCGCCCGGCTGCCCCCTTCCGGCTTTCCACGCCCCTCGCTCGTCTCCCCCTCCACGGGAGACCAAAGTCAAACTGCTATATTACATGCATCCTGCCAATGCGTTTAATATCGTGGTAACGCCTATCCTTACCGGCTCGCCCATGCCATGCACGGATGCACCCCATCAATCTCCATCATGTGCATCTTTAGCAATCCCCAAGGCCCTCACAAAGCCAACCCATTCTTGCGGCCGCTCAGTTGACCTCCGTCATGGAGATAAACCTTCGAGCCCAATGCGCAACGGCATTTCGATGTGCACTTGATCGGCCTCTCCCCTCTGAGGGTGAGCCAGCTGTCAATTCTCTCTTGCAAAAGCACCAGTGCCCGTATCTTCCATCTACGCTGTAGAAATTTGCCCCAAATCCGCCGAAGGCGGAGAAAAATTTTTGGGTTTGGGGCCACGCATCTACGGAGCGTAGACGTTTTGGGCGGATTTTGCGGTATTTTAGACAGGGAGCGTAGATGGTTTGGGGGTTTTGGGGGCGTGCCCCTAGGGAAAGTTTTCGGGGCGTAGATGGCGCGGGAGGGGTCATCTACGCTGTGTAGACGCCGGGGGCCAAAAGCCATCTACATGATACGGGCACTGAAAAGCACTGCCAGTCCTCTGTCGTCAATTATTCCAGCGAATCACAGCCCCGTACACGTCCCTCACAGGCCTGTAGCTCCACAGAGCTAATCCACATCAACGCTTCCCACGCCGGCCCCCGTATTCGCACTCCGGCCCAACAGAACTGCTCGTCCAGCCAGCCCGGGCTTCGGAATTCGGTTGCACCGACCGCATCCGCACCTACAAAGCATACGTGCCAGCCACGTTGGGGGTAGCTCTCGTAAACCGTCATACGGTACATACCCCAACTATGCCATCATGGCCAAGATCTTATGTTGCCAGCTGCGAGGGGCTGCGCTGGGTACATAGGCGGCGCTGCCCGCATCAACTTCCTCCTCGCGCACGCGCACACGAAGATGCACCAACGTCCTTCATGTCACACAGATGCATGCAAGGAGTCATCAGTACCGGCAGACCAGATAACCGCGGCCATGTCAGCGGCACACGCTTGGTCCCCTCATCAGTCTACCCCGAGGCGTCTTCATGAAAGCGCTGCTGTACAAGGAGCAAATGCCCTACGGACACGATCCCCGCATGAATTCCAGCGGCCTCGCAGCGTTGGCTGCCCGCGCGCTCCCCCACTGCCCGCGTGAACGCCCCAGCGAACGCAGAAACAACCCGAATGCAACGCGGAGTCTTCGAAACAAGGACCCCCTTCCCTGCCTAGCCGTACAGCCACCGCCCCAAGCCAGATGCCTCCAGTCTTCTGCAGGCGCGGTGCACGGTGCCTGTCAGACACTCGCACGATCCGCTTGTGCCACACTCAGTATCCTCGACAACCCGGACGCGCACGCCGAGAACTTCCACGCATTGAAATGAACCATGCCTATTAAGCTCCGTGCCTGAAACTAAGGGCACACGAGCTTGACTTCGCGATCCACAATTCGATACATGTTTAGTATAGGTTAGCGTTCCATGCCTAGTGGTGCGACTCGCCGAGTAGCTTCATCGCCTCCGCCAGCTGCTCCGGCGTGGGGCTCCTGACGCCAGGAAGCGCGTAGTTA
The DNA here is from genome assembly GCA_016834605.1 of Chlamydomonas incerta. Taxonomy (NCBI): domain Eukaryota; kingdom Viridiplantae; phylum Chlorophyta; class Chlorophyceae; order Chlamydomonadales; family Chlamydomonadaceae; genus Chlamydomonas; species Chlamydomonas incerta. Next base: position 194,323 of record JAEHOC010000017.1, on the reverse strand, counting down.
CCAAGGTGCGCCGGCGGCGCCGACGGCGGCGGCCCGACCCCAAACGCTGCCGCCGCCGCGGCCATGTCGCCATCGAACCCGTGCCGCCCGCCGCCGCCCGAGGCTACTGGCGGCGGCGGCACGCCAACTCCAAACGCCGCCGCCAGGGCAGCGCTGTCGTCAGTACCGTTGCTGTGATAAGCAGCCTCTGGCGGCATGTCAATACCGTACACGGCCGCCGCCGCCGCCAGCGTGGTGGCGCCGCCGTCAGCTGTGTTGCTGGAGCTGCGGATAGGGCTCAGCCGCCGGGCCTCGGCACGGCCGCCGCCTGCGTTGCCGTTGGCGCTGCCGCCACCGGCGCCGGTGCGCAGCTGCTTGCGGGAGGGCAGACGCAGCGCCGCGGACGCTCCGCTGGGCGTGTCGGCGACGGCCGCGGGGCCGCTGTCGCCACTGCCGCTGCCGCCGTTGCTGATGTCGTCGATGGGGCCGGCCGCCAGCGGGCCGCCATGCTCCTCCAGGCTGCTCGCGCCGCTGCCCTCCACGCTGCCGCTGCAGCCCGGCCCCACCGCGCTGCGCCCGCCCGCGCGGCCGCGTCCCACCACCACGCCGCCGCCACCGTTCGTCGAGGGCATCGCCGCCGACGACGGCGCCGAGCCCAACGCCGACACGGACCCGGTAGACGTGGCCGTTGCCAGCCGCAGCACCTGGCGGCTGCCGCCGCCGCCGGCCGCGGCGCCGCCGCCGGCCGAGTAGGTGTAGACGGAGCTGGTGGCGCCGGCGAGCGTGCTGCGCAGGCTGCTGCCCAGCTCGCTATAGCCGCTGACCCAGGGGCTGCCTGGCGAGGCGATGTTTGAGGTCAGGTCGCTGGACACGCCGCTGACGGTGCGGCCGGGCCGGCCGGCGCCGGCCATGGGCGCCGTGACGCCGCTCAGCGTGCGCTTGTCTCCCGTGGCCGGCCCGCTGCTGTCGCCCCCGCCCGCGCCCTCCCCGGCCTTGGCGCCCGTTGCGACACGCAGGTTGCTGCTTCCGTTGCGGCCGCGCTCGGCGCCGGCCTGCGAGGGGCTGGGGACAGTCACCCCGCTGGCAGCTGCGCCCGCCTGCGCCAGCTCGCCATCCAGCGCCGGCTGTTGCGGCTCGGCTGCGTCTGCGTCTGCGTCTGCGTCCGCGTCCGTAGACGGCTGCTCGTTAGGGAGCACGCCCGAGACGCCCATTGGCAGCAAGGGCTTCGCGCTGGCCCCCGGATCTTGCTCCGCTCCTGCCGACTCGGCAGGCCCCGCCAGCGCACCCATGCCGGGCAGACGCCCCAACGGCGTGCCGGCGGTGGCATCCGCCTCAGCTGTACGCGCATGCGCATGCGCGTGCGCCGCCGCCTCTTCCGCAGCGACAAAGACCTTGAGGGCGCCAGCGCCAGCTGCCGCCGCGGCTGCGGCCGCGGCCGCGGCGGCGGCCAGGGCGTCGGCGTGCGGGACGGAGCTGGACGAGGTGATGTTGAGCACGGAGCTGGTGAGGGACGCCTGCGCGGCGGAAGACGCAGTGCCCGCGGCGGACACCGGCACCAGCGGCGGCGCCGGCGGCGCGCCCGCCTGCGACACCGACAGGCCCAGCGACGCCGAAGGCCGCTGCTCCTGTTGTTCCTGCTCCTGCTGCTGCTGCTGCTGCTGAGGCGGCAGCTGCATGCCCAGCATGCTGTGCACACGCGATTGCGACGCGGAGCGCAGCTGCGGCGTGACCGATGTCAGAGAGCTGCGCGACGTGCGTTTGGCCGCGCCGGCGCCGCTGCCACCCGCGCCGCTGCCACCCCCACCGCCGCCACCCGCCGGGCTCGCAAGCGCCGCCGCCGCCGCCGACAGCACCCTTGACGCGGCACCGCCGCCGCCGTGATTGCTGCTGGCGCCGGTGCTGACAACCAGCGTCCTGATACTTCCACCGGCGAAACGCGGCGCGCTGCCGCTATGCACGGGGCTGTCGAGGCTGTTGGCGCTGACCACGCCGATGCCGCTGGCGCTGGTGTGCGTCGCCGCCGCTGCCTTGAGCGCGCCAATGCCCGCCAGGTAGGCCATGTGTCCGCTCGTGACGCTGCCGGTCCGCCCCTCCCGCCTGCCCTCGCCCCCACCGCCGCCGCCGTGCAGCGAGCTTCCGATAGAGTTGACCGCCGACGAAGCCGTGAGCCCGTAGCCGCTGCGGCCCAGGCCGTTGGCGGACACAGTCACCTCCAGCGTCTCCACTAGCGGGTTGTCAAACGTTGTTTCGGCGGCGCCGCCGCCGGCGGCCGCGGCGACCTCCGCTGTGTCGCCGAACGCCGCGCCCAAGTCGCTGCTGTAGGCGTTGCCGGACAGCGCGTGGTGCGATGGCGGCAGAGGTAGCTGCACGGGGGCACGAAGCGAGGCGCCGGCGGAGCTGCCGGACCCGCCGCCGCCGCCGCCGCCGACCCGGCCGCGGCGGCTGCCGCGCGCGGAGCCGGAGCCGGGCCGCTGGCCGCCGGCAGCGCCGCCGCTGTGGCGCGCGTTGTCGGACGTGGCCGCACCGCTCTCGGACACGCCGCCGCCAGGGAACGTGCCGCCGCCGGCGCCGGCTGCCAGGCCGAAGAAGGCGCTGTTGCCCAGCACGACGTCACCAATGGTGGCAAGCACTGGGGACGGCTCGCCGGGGCGCGGCGACGCGGCCGGTGACGGCCCCAGCATCGCCGCCGCGCCGGCGGCCACCGCGGCCACGCCCGGCCCGGCCTTGGCGCCCTTGCTGCTCACGCTGGCCTCGGCGCTGCTCCCGTCGCCCTCCCTGCCGCCCGCCTCGTCGATCAGCTCCAGCGCCAGCCCAACGCCGCTGGGCGGGTGCAGGGCGCCGGGGTTGCTCGCAGACGCCGCCGCGGCGGCTGCAGCCGCGGCGGCGGCGGCGGCGGCTACAGCCGACGGCGACACGCCCGCGGACAGCACCACGCTGGGGAGCATCGCGTACACTGCCGCGACGGCGTTCGCGCCGCCGCCGCCCGCCGCCGCCGCGGCGGCGACGGTGCCGGTGGCGAAGAGCTGCTGCTGGTGCGCCGCCGCCGCCGCCGCCACCGACGCCGCCGTCAGCGCCGCCATGTCGTCGAGCTCGTCGTCGCCGCCGCCGTCGTCGTCGTCCTCGACGCTGCTGAGCTGCCCGTAGCCGCTGCCGCCGCCCGGGTGGCCGCCGCCGGGCCGCTCCAGGTGCGCTGCCGACTTGGGAGACACGAGGCGCGCGTCGGGGCCGTGCTGTGCCGCCGCCGCCGCCGCCGCCGCAGCCGCCAACGCCTGCGGCGAGACCATCCGATTCCGAGAGCCGGTCCGCGCGGCGAGGCCCAGCGCCGATGGGCCCGGCGAGCCGGGCACGCCGGGAGGCGCCCCGTTCGCGGAGAAGGGCAGCGACACCTGCGGCTCCGAGGCCGAGGCGGCGCTGCTGCCCAGCGCCGGCGCCAGCGCGGGCCGGCGGCTGCGCGCGGAGCTGGTGCGGAAGGGCTGCGGCTGGTTGGAGGGGTGGATGGCGGAGGCGGAGCGGGTGCGCGACTGCAGCACCGCGGCCAGCGCGGCGCGCGCCGTCGCGACGGCGGCGGTGCCGCTGCTGCCGGTTGACCCGCCTGTGCTGCTCTGCCCGCCCATGGAAACCCCGGGCGCTGGCGCCCTGACCGCGCCGCCGCCGCCGCCGCCGCCGTGGCGCCGGTACCCAGGCGAGCCGCCGGGCCCGGTCCCGGTCCCGGCGCCGCTGGCGGCCATGCCCGCCGCGTCTGCAATGCCGCTCGCGGCGACGGGCACCAGCAGCGGCTTGGGCTGCGTGGGCGAGGCCGAGATGGGGGCCGTCGGCACGCTGCTCGCGCCGCTGCCAGTGGCGGCGCCCGCCGCCTGATCCATTCCCATCATCGTCAGCATCTCAGTCAGCTGCGCCGCGCCCATGCTGCTGCGGGCAGCCATGGCAGACGACGCGCCCGACGGCCGCCGCGCGGCGCTGCCGCCACCGCCGCCGCCGCCGCCGCCGCCGCCGCCGCCGCCGCCGCCGCCGCCGCCGCCGCCGCCGGGCACCATGACGTGGCCCAACGCCTCGGAGGCGGAGGCCGAGGCGGAGGCGTGGTCGAAGGCGGTGCTGGTGTGCTGGGAGGTGCGGTGCGAGGCGGTGTGGTGGGAGGAGAGCTGGTGCGAGTGGTGGGACATGTGCGACATGTGCGAGGTGGTGGACAGCATGACGGCGGAGCGGCGGCGCGAGCTGGCGGCGGCGGCCAGGCCGGCGGCCGCCACCGCCGCCGCGGTGGCGGCGTTGTGGTTGTCGGAGGAGTGCATGCCCAGCGACACGGTGCTGCTGCGCCGCGTGGAGGCGGCCGCGGGGAACTGCCGCTGGTACCTGCGCACGGCGCGGCGCGCACACGACACGGGCGGCACACGCATACACCCAGTCAGCCCGCTTCAGCCGGCCCCCGCCTGCAGCTGCAGCACCCCCGCAGCACCCGGCCCGCCCAAAGCAACACGCCGGCCCGCCTCTAAACACACAAGCACACACAAATGCCCATGCCGCCGCCGCCACCGCCGGGGCGGTGTGCGCTGGCTCACGTGCAGTGGAAGACCTCGATGCGCTCCGCGATGCCCTTGAGCTGGAACAGGCCCAGGCTGGTGCCCGACACCAGCCGCAGCGCGTTGGGGTTGGCGGTGCAGCTCTCCCAGGCCTCGGCGCTGCACAGCACCTGTGGCGCGGGCGGGTGATCGCGTTCGTGTTGGTTTGCGTTGGGGGTGTTGCGGCAGGGCACCCTCTCCAGTCCGGCTTGGCATGTACGGTACACATGCGTAGTCCTGGTGCCCTCTGCCACACGCGCGCCGCGGCCGCACGCCCTGGCGCCCAAGCGTGCGCGCCCACACGCCCGTGCACGCACCTGGCCGCTGCTGGCGGCGGCGCTGATGCGCGCGGCGCGGTTCATGACCTTGCCGCGGTAGGTCATGCGGCCGGTCATGGTGTGCAGGCGCGCCAGCACCTGCCCGATGTCGATGCCGGTCTTGAGGCGCGGCCCGCGGAACACGGTGGCGCTCGTGACCTCGCCGCCGCGCACCGGCACCGTGACCGTCACCTCCTCGCACAGCTCGTGCGACAGCAGCTCGTCGGGCCTGCGGTGGGTGGGGGAGAGCGAGGGTGCGAGCGGCTCGGGATGACACGTTTGCGGCATGCCAGGATAAGGCGTACGATAGGCGGCAGGCCAGGATAAGGAGTGCGGTAGGCGGCATGGAATGCAAGCCAGGGAAGGTACGACGTGTGCACTGTCAGCCACCCCCATCTCTGGCGCCCCAACCTCCCGCCCAACTGCCGTTTATAGCCGTGTTGGTACCCCCCCAATCTGCCTCCCGCCCCCCGCCCCCCGTCCCCCCGCCCCCCGCCCAGCCCCCACCCCACCCCCCGCCCCCGCCACTACACTTCTATGTACCATCTTTGTAACCTCCCACCGCCCCCCCCCTCCGCCCCCCCCTCCGCCCCCCCCCTCCGCCCCCCCGCTCCGCCCCCCACGCCGCCCGAGCTCACCAGTCCTCCTTGAGCATGAGCTCCTGCATGCGCAGGCCCCACAGGATGGCGTCCGCCGGCGAGTGGAAGGCGGTGAGCATGAAGCCCTCCACGTGCTCCACCAGGTAGCCGCCCGCCTGCTGCAGCTCCACCTGGGCCAGGCGCGTGAAGGTCTCGATCACGTCCTGCGAGGGAGCGGAGGGGAGGGGATTGCAAAGATGGTACATAGAAGTGTAGTGGCGTAGACAGCAGGGGAGGGGAGGGGAGGGTTCCATGCATGATTAATTAAGACGATAAGATGATGACAGGTTCTTGCAGCAGATCAGTCTTCCCCGGGGAGGGGAGGGAAAGGGGTTACAAGCTTGGTTAGTTAGGCGGGGGAGGGGGCAGGCGGGTTGGTTGGCGGTGCGGGCGGAGGCAAAGGGTGGAGCCCGCAGTCCCGGTCCGTGCAACGTGCGCACATACACAGCACGGCTGCCCATCACCACCATCCACACACACGCAGCGGCCCCGTCCAGGCGCGCACCCCCCCATTCCCAAATGGTTGATTTGGGAATGGGAAAAAACTACCCCCAAGAGGAAGCACCGACGGTCATCGGTACGGACGCCTCCACGCCTGCTGTCTACGCCACTACACTTCTTTGTACCATCTTTGCAACCCCCCACCCCACCCCCACCCCCCGCATCCTGTCGCCACTAACCGCCCCCATGCCGTCGGCGCCTGCCTCTTAACCCGCTCTGACGCCCCCACCTTTCTCTTTTGCCACCCAGGCTCGTGCGTGATATACTTTGTGCTGTTCATACCCTTTCCTACCTGCCGATGCGCCTCGGCCCCTTCACTGTGCCTCGCCCTTCCGAACCTCGCCTTTCCCCATAACCGCATGTCGCTCTTCTGGCCCGGCGCTTGCTGCCTGGCGCCGGGGTCATCTTCCTGGTCGCCAGGTAAGTCGTGTGTTTTGCATTTGCGTGTTTGCGTGTCTGTTTCTGCTGTGCGCGAGCCGAGCCTGGGTGGCATTTCGTCGACGGCGCGCCGACCTCGCCCGTCTACGCTCTTCGACCCGAAACGCAAGAGTATACCGTTACCCTGTGTTATCGCAAACTGCACCTGCCTGTCCCTTGTCTAGTTTCGCTTGGGTTTAGATTGGGCTGGTGTTTACAACCCCCCCCCCCCCCCACACACACACACACGCCCGGCCCGGCGCCCACCTGCATGAGGTCGTAGTTCCAGGCCAGCAACGTCTGCACGCCCACCACGTGCGTGAACACCATGCTGGCCGAGTGCACGGGGGCGGCGAAGGCGCCCTGGCTCCACTGCACGGGGCCGGCGGAGGGAGACAAGACGAAGTGTGCTCAGAAACCAGGCGAATCTTGCAAAGTGTGATAGTCAAACGAAAGCCGCGCCCCCGCTGTCGACGGCCGCGGCGGGACTGGCTCTGCAGCCCACGTCGCAGCCCGCCCCTCGCGCGCCCAACCCCAACCCCCTTCTCCAGCCCCGGCTCGTCAAAATGCGCCCGCTGCCGACACACGCTGCCGACAGGCGCCCGCATGCGCCCGCAAAGGCCCCCCCCCCCGCCCCCCCCCCCCGCGTCTGCGCGCTCGGCGCGCAGGTGAGTTTCGGGTGTCAGCGAAAGTATGCAGCCACAGCTCGCACTTCGCCACACGGCCAGACGAATACAGTTTCTTTTGCGGTATTCCCGAGCGTTTTCCACACTACGCGCCACATGCGCCCGCGCTTTTCTTACATGACTGGGTACTGTCAGCTTAACGGAGGGACTATCAGCTTCACGGAGGCACAGCGAGCTGGAACGCGGCCGCCCGGACGGCCGCTCACCTCGGTAACGTACCACACCGAATTTCAAGACGCAGTCTTCAGTGCATCCTGTACCGCTTTTCCATATCCTTGCAACCCCCCCCCCCGCACCTGCAGGTAGCAGGACAGCGGCCCGAACAGCGCCAGCCGGCCCAGCAGCTGGCGGTCCAGCGCCAGGTACAGGTCCATGGGCGGCAGCTCGGCGGTGAGCTGGTACTCGCCCAGGTGGCAGAACTGGAGGGGGCGGGGGTTCCATGCATGATTAATTAAGATGAGATGGGGGCGGCACGGTGGGGATTGCATGCATGCAGAGGTGGGGATTGCATGCATGCAGAGGTGGGGATTGCATGCATGCAGAGGGGGGGATTGCATGCATGCAGAGGGGGGGATTGCATGCATGCAGAGGGGGGGGATTGCATGCATGCAGAGGGGGGGATTGCATGCATGCAGAGGGGGGGATTGCATGCATGCAGAGGGGGGGATTGCATGCATGCAGAGGGGGGGATTGCATGCATGCAGAGGGGGGGATTGCATGCATGCAGAGGGGGGGATTGCATGCATGCAGAGGGGGGGATTGCATGCATGCAGAGGGGGGGATTGCATGCATGCAGAGGGGGGGATTGCATGCATGCAGAGGGGGGGATTGCATGCATGCAGAGGGGGGGAGTGCATGCATGCAGAGGGGGGGATTGCATGCATGCAGAGGGGGGGGATTTGCATGCATGCAGAGGGGGGGATTGCATGCATGCAGAGGTGGGGGATTGCATGCATGCAGAGGTGGGGATTGCATGCATGCAGAGGGGGGGATTGCATGCATGCAGAGGTGGGGATTGCATGCATGCAGAGGGGGGGATTGCATGCATGCAGAGGGGGGGATTGCATGCATGCAGAGGTGGGGATTGCATGCATGCAGAGGGGGGATTGCATGCATGCAGAGGTGGGGATTGCATGCATGCAGAGGGGGGGGATTGCATGCATGCAGAGGGGGGGATTGCATGCATGCAGAGGGGGGGATTGCATGCATGCAGAGGGGGGGATTGCATGCATGCAGAGGGGGGGATTGCATGCATGCAGAGGGGGGGATTGCATGCATGCAGAGGGGGGGATGCATGCAGGGGGATTGCATGCATGCAGAGGGGGGGATTGCATGCATGCAGAGGGGGGGATTGCATGCATGCAGAGGGGGGGATTGCATGCATGCAGAGGTGGGGATTGCATGCATGCAGAGGTGGGGATTGCATGCATGCAGAGGTGGGGATTGCATGCATGCAGAGGGGGGGATTGCATGCATGCAGAGGGGGGGATTGCATGCATGATTACGGACGGCTAGGACGGGTGAGGGGTTGTAATCATTACTAGTTAGCCCAACACGGGGCAGAAGTGCAGATAGGGCATAGAGAAGAAGGGGAGGCAGCGGAGTGGTGTTGCCGCGCGGTTGGGTGATGCGGCAGCCTTTTTCGGCGTGCGGCCGGCGGCCCGCGGCCCGGCCCCGCGGCCCGGCCCCGCAGCGACCCAGTCTCCCGGGCCACTGCCAGACCCACCTGATGCCACCCACCACTCGCCACCCCACCACCCCACCACCACCAACCACCCCACCACCCCACCACCCAACCATTCCACCACCCCACCACCACGCCACCAGACCACCCACCACCACCACCACCACCACTCACCGCCCACCCCACACCCCACCACCACGCCACCACCCACCAGGCACTGCTCCGCCAGCATCTCCAGGTGCAGCTGCCGGAAGGTGGACTGCGGTATGAGCACCATGCCGCCCTGCGCCGCCGCAGCCGCCGCGGCAGCCACCTCCACCGCCTGCACGTGGAGCGAGCGAAACGAGCGAGCGGGCGGGCGGGCGGCAGAGATGCCCAGGCAGCACACGTCAGACCCGGCACTTTGCGCGGCTGCGGCGCACGCCCACGCACGCTTGCAGTGCCCGCACAACGCTGCAACCCGGCCCTCACCATAGCGCCCTGCCCTCTGCCCCCTGCAACCCTGCAACCCTGCCTCCCACCGCCCACCTCGCCGCTGAAGGTGTACCGCCGGTGCCCCGGCTCCAGCTCCAGCCCCAGCCTGCTGAAGCCCACGGCGCACACGCCCACGCGCGCGCGGATGCCGCAGAACGCCAGCTCCGCGTCGGGCGTGTGCGGCTCGGCGGGCTGCCAGGAGGCCACGCACTGCTCGCCGAAGGAGCGCACGTTGTCGGCGCGCGTGTCCAAAGTGAACAGCTTGTCGTCGTCCTCGGCCTGCGGGGTGGGAGGGCAGGTGGAGCGGGGGGCTGTGTTAGAGCAGGTGTGAGTGTGGCGGACACCAACTAAAGCACGTTGGTCGCGAGGTGCGCTGGGTGTGGCGGTGCGACGGGAGAGCTCGCGCGCCGTTTGCTGGCCGGGGGACCTCACCATGGGGCCGACGCCGGCCAGGGGCGACAGCGGCACGCGAGACGGCCCGTGCCCGTAGCTCTGACTGAAGCTCGCCTTCTTCCTGCGCGGGGTGAAGATAACACAGGGCGCATGGCGCGGGTTGAAGGTACGCGGTCCGCATCAGGCAGCGCCGCTGCGTCAGTGCCCGACCCGAAGCAGAGGGCGCGCCCCTTTTCACCCTCACCGCCTTCCCGCCGCATCCCTCTTGCGGCCGCGGCAGCGACATGCGCCGCCCAACCCTCTGCCGCCGCAGCTGCTGCCCTGCAACGCCCCTCATCCCTCCCCCCTGCCCCTCCCCCAGTCAGCCCCCAGCCCCCCACATCCGCACCTCTGCGCCAGGTGGTGCGGCCTGAACTGCTCCATCTCCAGCACGTGGCGCGGCCAGCGCTGCGCCAGCAGCCCCCGCTGCAGCTCCAGCGCGAACTCGCAGGCGTCGCGCGGGCAGTGGAAGGCCACCACCACGTCCTCCTCCTCGCTGGGCGCGCGGTAGCCGCTGCGGGCCGGGGCGGGGCGGGGTGCGTGTGTGTGTGTGTGTGTGTGTGTGTGTGTGTGTGTGTGTGTGTGTGTGTGGGTGGGTGGGTGGGTGTGGGTGGGTGTGGGTGGCGGGCGGGCGGGCGGGCGGGCGGGCGGGTGGGTTGCAAAGAGGGTAAGAGACGTGTAGCAGGGTTCATTTCCTGGTGGTTGCACGTGATGGCTGGTGGTTGCGGCGCACAAAAGTAGGGAGCAGAGGTTCTTTGCCGACTGCCGGGGCCCCCGCCCTCGCGCACCTGAACCTGCGCAGCAGGCCGTCCACCAGGTCGCTGAACTGCTGCAGCGCGCGCTCGCTGGCGTCGCTGATGAGCGCCTCCCACAGCTCGTCAAAGTCCTGGCGGGCGGCGGCGGCAAGCAGGCAGCAGGCAGAAGCGGCACGAAGACGTGGGCTTTCAGGCGAGTTTGGAGCCAACCCAAAGGATGCCAGCTGAGCTGCGCTGTGAGCGCGGCGGCAAGTGCCCTACCGAGCCACCCACGCGCCCAGCCACCCGCCCACCCAGCCACGCACCCGCCCGCGCAGCCACCCACCTGGATGGACGCGACCACGATGGTGGTGTCGGGGTCGCCCAGCGGCGGCTTCACGCGCCCCAGCAGGTCCTTGTGCCGCCGCTTGTTGCGCACCTGGCGGCGGCGGCGGCGACACAGCGAGGGAGGAAGGGCACGTGTGATGGGGAAGCCGCAGATGCAGGCCCACTGGTGCACATTCACGCACGCACGCACCTCCAGCGCCACGACGCCCGTCAGCACCACCACCAGGCCCAACACCACCGCGATGACCACGATGGTCTGCGTGGACACCGAGGTGCTGCTGCTCTGGGGCCGCGGCGGCGGCTGCAGGGGGGTGCGACAAAGGTCCGAAGCGGGGGAGGGCGGGGTAGTAGGTTTAGCGTGTCACGGACACACTTAGTCACGATTTTAATACGCGAAGTTCGCCGCGGCAACACGCCCCAAGAGCCGTTACGACGATCATGGCAGCCGTGCGCACATAGCCTCTCCAGCACCCACCGGGGTCGGCGCCACCGGCTCAGTGTACCCCAGCTGCGTCTGGTACAGCTGCAGCCAGCCACTGCTACTGCCGTTGCTGCTACTGCCGTTGCCGCCACTGGTGCTGCCGGTGGTCGCCGCGAAGGGCGCCCACTCCGCGTCCAGCGCCGCGGGCACCGCCGCATTTAGCCGCGCCGCCACGGTCGCCGGGTCAGTGCCGTTGGCCAGGGCCGCCGCCGCCGCCGTGATCAGCTCCTCCACCTCGGGTTGGCCCGGCAGCCGCAGCGTCGACACCTGGTTGCTGCCGGTATACACCTGCGCCACGGCGGCGAGCATGCGCGCCACCACCGCCGGCTCGTAGCCCAGAGACGTCCAGTAGTGCGCGGAGGCGGGGCTCCAGTGGTCCGTGCGGAAGGGCGCCAGGACTGCGCGGTTGCGGGGGCAGGGGTTCCGTTCAAGTTTAGCTATGGTGGGGGGTTGCAAAGATGGTACATAGAAGTGTAGCAGGGGTGGAGACGGCGCGAGGGGACATGTCACATATCACGGGCTCGGGCATGCGGTCGGTACAATGGCTACCGGCATTGACGGTAAGCACAGCCCAACACCGTATTGTCAACTCCGCAGGCCCTTGGCCCCGAGTCCCCACGACCGGCGCAGCACACGCGAACAGCCGCGCGCAGGCCCATTCCCCAGCCCCAACCGCCGCCGCACAGCGCGCTCACATGTGAAGGGCCGCGTCAGCAGCGTCATGCCCATCTGCGACGGCGACGTGAGCCGCGAGAACAGGTCCACCACCTCCGCCTGCACCGCCCGCGGGTTGCGCCGGCTGACCACGCCCACAACGCCGCCGAGCATGTAGGTGGCGCGATTCACAAGCAGCGTCTGCGTCTGCGCCTGCGGCTGCGGCGCGGTGCCGTTCTGCGTCGCGTCTTGTGAAGCCGTCGATGTTGGCGCGGCGGTGCTGGCGCTGGCGTCGGCACCAGCCACTGTGGCGTTCACCGTGTGCGCCGGCGCGGCCGCAAGCTCCTGCAGCTCCCAGGGCGCCGGCGCCGCCTGCTCGTACGCCGCCGAGGGGCACAGCGCGCTGCTGCAGCCCGCCAGGTGGCCGCTGGTGCGGTTGAGTACAAACGCGCTGCCGGGCAGCAGCGCCACGCCCAGGTTCGATCTCAGCTCGGGCGGTGCACCCGGCCCGCCGTAGAGCTGCGTCGGGGTTCGCATTTGTAGGCATGCGTAAGTAAGTGGTTGGCGAAAAAGACGATCACAGGTTGCCGGCGCGTTGCGAGGTCAGACCAAGCACCCGGTGCCCAAACCGCCCAGCCCAGCCGCGTCCGCTCGCACTCCATCCTCTCCCTGTCTTCCAACGCCGCACCCTGCGCCGTGCCCACGGCTGCGCCCCCTGCCTGCGCCGCGCCTGCCCTGCCTGCCGCACACCCCTGCCGCAGCTACCTTGAAGAATTCAAAGTGGTTGAACGTCATCATGCATGTGCCGGCCGCGAAGTGGTCCATGCCGTGGCTGGGCGTGGCGACGCAGCCGTTTGCGTCCTCCGGCGGCGACAGCGCAGCGAGCGCCTGCCACACCTCCATGGCACGGATCCAGCCCGCCGACCCAAACAGCGGCGACCCGGATGCGGGGTCGATCATGTAGCCGGCGGACCGCGACGTCTGCAGATACGACGCCGCCACCATCTGCAGCCCCCAGCCGCCACAGTCTGCGAAATGCGCGGGGGAGGTAGGGGCGACGGCTCACATCAGGCTGTAACAAAGCCAGGAAGTGCACGGCGAGCCCGATTGGCAAAGCCAGGCCCCCAGCCGTCTCCTGGCAGCCGAGCCGGAGGACGGAGCACCGGCGTCTGGACACCAGCGGCACCGGTCGCCAGCCCACCAGGATTCCTGCCGCCCGCCTCCCTCCCGGGCCCCGCCGCTGCCTCCAACATCCCGCCCAGACCAGACCAACCCAGACCCGCTCCGCCCCGCCCAACCCCGCCCCGCCCCGCCCCGCCCCGCCCCGCCCCGCCCCGCCCCGCCCCGCCCCGCCGGGCCCAGCCCGGCCCAACCCAGCCCGGCCCCTCCTCCAAACCACGCGACCCACATGCCAGGCGGGAGTAGCAGAACGGCCAGTCGGGCTGGCCGTCGCCGTTCACGTCAACGCCGCGCCAGCGCTGCGCAGTTGCCAGCAGCTGCTCCCACGTGGCCGGCACGGGGATGCCCAGCCGGTCAAACACGTCCTTCCTGTTAACCAGACCAGTTGTAACCAAATGCAAAGCGAGTAAGGTGCCAGTGTTTCGAGGCGGGGGTATTCGAGGCGGGGGTGACAGCAGCGCATCACGTGAGAGCCGCAGAAGCAACACAGCCACGCCCCCACCTGTAGTACATGAGCGTCGACGCGCCGCCCAGCGGCACGCCGTACGTCTTCTGATCGTGCAGTACCGCCGCGCCGCGGAAGAAGCGAGCGATGCGGAACCAGCTCAGGTCGGGGCTGCGAGGGCGCGTGTGGGGAAGGATGGATGGTGCAGGTGGAGGTGGAGAGCGGGCGGGCAGGAGCGGAGGTGGACGCGGGCGGGCGGTTCGTATGCCGGTTGGGGCAAGCGCGCGCGGGCGCGGAGGGGCCGCGCCAGCTGTGCCGTGGCGGGTGCCCCTGGTGGTCACCAGTACCCCCCCCTCCCTGTCTGCAAAGTGCCCCGCACACACCCCGTTGCGCATGCCCAGCGCCCGCGCGGCGCCAGGCCCCCGCCCCCTACAGCACAGGTGCCCCTGCTGCGAGCTCACGTCTCCAGGATGATACGGTCTAGCGGGGCTATCAAGCCGGCCAGCGCCATCTCCGGTAGCGCCTCTGCCGGCACGACGTAGCCATCATAGTAGTCTAAAATGCCGCGCGATAGCTCCTTGGTGATGTTGACCGCCCGCAGCTCGAAGATTTTGGGGGTGACGGTGGCGGAGAGATTGAACCCCCCTTCTGCCGCCAGCAGCTGGCCGGCGTCCTGCAGCGGCCCCGCAAGGAACCCGAAAGAAGAAAACACGCGCAGCTCCTGCGTGCACAGGAAACAGTGTCACCGTCCGTGCACCCGCGGGTGGCGTCAGCGCTAGGCGGTGCGGCACGGGCCGCCGGCACGGGCGCTGGGGGGGGGGGGGGGGGGGCTGGGGATGGAACCGGCGGAGTCGGCCACTACGACAGAACGTGACCAGGGTTTAGCCCCCCTGACCCATCAGTCACGCGTCCTATTATCCACTGAAGCTGCACACGCACCCCAAACGCACCCTGTTCTCGAGCGATGCGCAATGTGAAGCGTTCGTCACAAGCTGCGTTGCGAATGCAGCATTGCCTTGCGCACAGCTGCAATCAAAGGATTTAGGGCTTGGTAAGCTTGTCTGCTTTCACCCGGGGAGTCGACACAGCAATGAGTGAGCGCGCACGGACCTCGCTTCCAACCCCAGCGACCAGTTGTAGGGTGGGGTACATATAGCTCCGGCCCGGCAGCTTGCCACCAGAAGAGCCAACAGCACGAGGCGCCACAACTCGTGCTCCATCTCGGCTGGCCTCTAGCCGCCTTCAGGTTATTCTAACATTTTACGCGCATTTCAATAGCTGGACTCAGCCCAGCAGCTAACAAGTCGAGCGAGGTTTTGTCATATGATAAAATTGGGCTCTCGGTACCCAACCCGTTGTCGTTAACTTGGGGTGTTCTGCTTATTTGTGTCGATGTAATGTAAATGAAGCTGGCAACTCGGTTGACAGTCGACGAGTCTGAATTCGTGGGGCCAGATTAATGCCCATGTGCCCGTGTGCGACGGTGCTGATGAACGCGACCGTCGCATTTACAATCACCCACACCTAATCAATACATTATCAAAATGAGGGCTCTGCGTGTCGTCTCGGTGGGCGTGGGCACAATCGCGGTTGTCGAGCTATTGCGCCGCGCTGTGCTCGCCCGCTGGGCACGCCGGAAGTTCTGTGGCCTAGACAGTGAGTCGTCGCGCGTAAGCCGATCCTCATGACCTCGGAGGCCTGAACCTGCGCGACGCCGGGTGTGACAGCGGTGTGGAGGCGTGCTGCGGCTGCCCTGGCGCGCAGACGTGCGCCAGCGCACAGCACCTCTCCATGGGCCGAGGGCCGCCGGCCATGCAAGCGGGCCATGATAACCATCTTGCCCTGTTTGCCCCCGGCTTCCTTCCAAGTGCACATACTGCTGTATCTGTCCGCAATGCATCCTCCCCATGCTCCTACACGACTTGCAGGCCTGGTGTCTTTCAGCGCCTGCGTAATAGCCGCGCGCCGGGCATTTGAGACGGAGCTGCCGGATGCGTACATATGCGACCCACTTGCGGAGGGGCTGTGCGGCAAGGAGGCGCTCGAGGCGTGCCGCAAACGCCTGGCGGCGTCGGAGCGCAAGCGCGGCGATGGCGCAGGCCCCGCCGCAGCTACCGGCGCAGCTACTGGCACTGGCAGCGCCAGCGACGGCACCGCCACGTCCTCTCAGCCCGCAGCCACGCCCGCTACCGCCGCCAACGGTGCCGCTACGACGGCACCGCAGCTGCCGGCGACGGAGCTGCAGGCAGCGCAGGACAAGGATGCTGCGGCGGGGCCGCGGCCCATCTCCCGCCTCATCATCCGCACCAAATTCTTCGACGACGTCGCCTCCATTGTGACGTGGCAGGGCGCCGCCGCCGCCGCCGCTGTGCCCTGTCATGCGCCGCTGGCGGCTGTGTGCCGCGCCGCGGCGGCGTGCCGACAGGTGAGGGCGGGGGCCAGGCGCGCGGGCGACGAGGAGGCTTTGGGCTGGTGGGGCTGGTGGGCTGCGCGCGGTTGGTTCACCGTTGGCGGTGGTGCAGCACGGCGATCAGCGGATTTCATGTGACCAGATTGCGGCAGCATCGGCCTGCGCTCTCACCACCGCACCTTTATCGCACACGCACGCATACAATCCGACACAAGCACACACTGTTTTGTGTATGTTTCCTTGTGCCCATTATAACATACACGCACATGAACGCGCAGGTGGTGCTGCTGGGTTCCGGCCTGGACTCGCGCCCCTGGCGGCTGGCGCTGCCTCCCGGCGTGGCCTGGTTCGAGGTGGACCGACGCGACGTGCTGGCGGCCAAGACCCGGCGGCTGGGCGAGATGGGCGCACAGACGCGCGCACACAGCAGGCCGCCGGCCGCGCTGCAGATGCAGCCCCTGCCGGGCGCGGGCAATGGCGCGGTGGCGCAGCAGGGGCAGCAGCAGGGGCAGCAGCCGCAGTGGGGGCAGCAGGGGTACGTGCACCCGCTCAAGGCGGGCAGTTGGGAGTGCGTGGCGGTGGACCTGCAGCACCGGGGCTGGTCGCGGGGGCTGCTGCGAGCGGGGCTGGATCCAGCCCAGCCCGTGTGCTGGATCCTGGAGGGGCTGCTGTACTATCTGGAGGAGCGGGACGTGCGGGCGCTGCTGCAGGTGCGGCGCCACGGCTGTGCCGCGCGCGGCGTGGGAGGGGGGCTCCATTTATCTTTTGTTAAGGAAGTGGTAAACAGTAATCTTGGGTAAAAGGAATCGTTACCGACGATGTCGAGGGGGAGTGTGAAGAACAGCTACCACGACGCCACGGGACTGAGGATGATGCTGATGGCCGGGCCCCGATGGCGATGGCACGGGGTAACGAGCTCTTGTGTTCGGCTGTTTGCACGCTCACGCAGGAGGCGGCGTCTGCGTCGGGACCGGGCAGCGTCCTCGCGGCTTCCATCATCCAGGCGCCGCCGGCGCTGCCGGCCGCCTCCGCCACCGATTCAGGCTCCCCCTCCGCTTCCTCCGTCGCCACGCCAACTGCGGCGGCGGCCGCGGCCTCTGCGGCGGCGGCCTCGCCCTCCACCTCCGCCGCACCGGGCACGCCCTCGGCGGCCGCTGCCGCGGCGGCTGATATGCGCGCACCGAGCGGCGGGAAGGCCGGGGGCAAGGATGTGGGCAAGGACAAGGGCAGCGCCTCGTGGAACGTGCGTTCGGAGTTCAAGTGGCGCTGCGAGGGCGGGGTCCCCGAGGTGAGAGCCAGCGCGCTGGGTTAGCGGCAGCGCCTGCCCCTCACGCCACCGAACACGCGCTTGTTTGATGTTTGGCCGTCTGTGTCTGACACACCTGCGCAACCTCATTCTTTGTCCATCGTAGTTCCTGGCCGAATGCGGCTGGTCGGCGCTGTGGACCGAGTCGTGGCTGCAGACCGTGCAGTCCTACGGCCTGACGCCCGAGGGAGCCAGCACCGCGTCGGGCGTCTACTTCACCAGCGCCAAGCTGGTCTAGGGCTGCTGTCCATGGCTGCTGCGTGTTCTGGTGTTTGCTTCATCTTGGTTGTCACTCGAGTAGTGCGATGTCACGGGCGCATTCATTGGGCCGTGGTCTGCCATTGTGGGGCGCAGGTTACTGGATCACATAGCATGGTGCTTACGTAAGCGCACTGAGCGTTTTTTTCAGCACACACCGTGCGCAGTTTTGGGAGTACAAGCGCCGGTGTGGCTTGAGCGTACAGATTACAGCGTGATGCGCAGCATTCGAGGTGGCGTCGGAGTGTGTGGAAAGTCCCACGTTTTGCAGTGACGCAGCTTCCATTGCTGCTGTGTGTGACTCTTGCGAGCAGTGTTAAGGGCATTGGGCTGGCACCGGCAGATCATCGGCGATGACGCTATGATGTCCTCCCCTGGTCCCTGAGCGTCGGGCATTTGCGTATACCGGTAGCAGACACGCAGAGTGTTGACGTGCAGCCTGAGGCAGCAGGCACCGGGCTTACGGGCCGTGTCTACTGGCGTGTGCAGAGGTGGGCATGCGTTTGCAAGAGCTGGGGCCTGCATCAGGGAGCGCGCAGCGCCCCCTGATGTTGAGCAGGCTCTATCATGGTAGAGGCCTGGAGGCCTGCAGATTACAGTTGAGCCACAAGATGTAACGGACAATACCGTCCTGAAGATCTGGCCGCCAACCTCGCTCGTATCCGCTGTGCTGCCCAGTATCGTACCGGCTTGTTCAACTGAGGCTAGGCCGCGGCTGTACACCGGTGACTGACAGGGACCCAAGGGGCATATGAGGGGGACCCAAGCCGATCTTGTTTCAACTGCGAGGCCCCGACCTCGATACGGTGCATCAAGAAGACAGCCCCGTTCACGTCCGCCGCTCCCATGGAATGCACTCCGTGGGCGCACGGGCGCACTGTACAACACACATCACCATCCACCGCGCATGCATCCGGACTACTAGTACTAGTGCCATAGTACACAGGAGCTGATGTCACACCAGCCGCGTCAGCAAGTTCTGAATCAATGAACGTCCGATAGGTCAAAGTGGTCTCTAGAAGGCTACAGCATGTTTGCAATCATGAAGACAAGGCTAAATTGAAATGCTAGTACAGTAGCACTGAAATGCCACACGACTACGACTTGAAAAGGAAGATCTGGAAAGGCACAATCAATTGAGCACAGGGTCAGGGGCAGCCGCAGTACAATCAACCAGGCGCTGCTGGTGGTGTCCAGCACACGTGCGCACCCTTGCTTAAGCATGTCCCCACCACCATTTGTCCGATGTCTGCATGCGCACTTATCAGCGTTTTAAGTAACAGAACCGCACTCACCGCACGTGTGGAGCAATGCCGCGCGTGTGCAGCGCGTGCCATCCGTTATCTGCACCGCGTCAGCAGACACGCACCACCCCCATACTACATGAAGCTAAGCGGAATCGAGGATCTATCTCACTCGCCGCGACAGATGAGAGAAAGGTCACCACTTCGGTGACCAGTGCATACAAACTTGAACCTGTAATCCGTCAGTACTCTCAGTTCACGCAGAAGGCAAGGAGCCGTATCCTCCTTGCTCTCACACTACCGTCTCCGGCGGCCCAGCAGGAATCAGCCCACAGGCGCGCGCCCTAAAAATTAATGTGCTCGATGTTCTCACGTGTGCTACATCTGTGCGTGCTGCACAATCATGCGGACCACGCTCTAATGCCGCCGCATTCCAGCGTTCCTAACCGTAAAAACCAAGCTGTGGGCTAAAAATGCTCAGGTTCACCTAGCCACCCGCGTCGCAGCAGCGGCTGTGAGGCTGTCCCGGTCCTATCACCTCACATTGGCGTCCCTTGCCTCACCAGATGGCCCCGTAGCCCCCAGCCATGTGCGGCACCTTGGGGATGGCCCGGTACTCGCCCAGTCCCGATACGCCCCCGACCAGCTGCGCTGGCTCCTTCTGCAGACCCTGCTGGTGGCCCTGATGCAGCTGCTGCTTCTGCAACTGCTGCACCAGGTTCAGCTGCGGGTTCAGCGACCGCGCGGCCAGCGGCGGCCGCTCGGCAAGTGGCGAGGCCGTCGCGCTGGAGGCACCGGCGGTGCCCGCGCCGGCGCCGATCAAGTGACCAGATGGCGTCGCCTCCTGCGGTGCTAGCCTGTAAAGGCTGGTCACGGCATGCGCCGCCGGTGAGTAACAGGAAGCCGCGGCGACGTCAGGAGCCGGAACCGGGGACGATGCCGCGGCCGCAGCTGCGGCTGCAGCAGCTGCCGCTGCGTCCTGTTGCTGCTGCTGTTGCTGCTGCTGTTGCTGCTCCTGCCGAAACTTGGTCAGCTGGCCCACCAGCGCCTTGTTGTGCTCCTCCAGCTCCCGGTTGCGCTGCCGCAGCACGTGGTTCTGTTCCTGTGGTGAACAGGTACGAGAGGGGGGGAAGAAGTTCGCAGAAACCCGCAAAGTTCAGGACGGCGTGGGAAGCTCGTGTGGGACGTGTCCATTTGACCGGATGCCCCCAGCTGGGCATGGTACCCTTGGCGCATCAACCCGACCTGCCCACGTGGCTGCACAGCTGCGCCGGCCCGGGCCTTGCCTACCACATACCTGCAGCTCACTAACGTGGCCCCAGGCTAGATCCCGCTCACGGCGGGTGCGCGCCAGCTCGGCACTCAGCCCCCGCATGTTGATCTGTGACTACGTTGCACAGGAAGGAAAGGGGGTGGGGAGTTGCAGATTAGCTCGGGCCGCCTTGAAGCAGCGTCGTGTGGGAAGCATGTCCTACGGTCCGCAGCCGTGAGGCAGAACTGCACACCTGGCCTTCTACTTCATGCTCCACGCCACGCCTGATGTGTTCGTGGGACACCTGCAATGCGGCCAGGAACAAGAGTTTCACGAGTTGCCGAGTCATGTGTGACGACTGACGAGCCAGGCAATGTCACTCGTAATTGTCTTCAGTTTGCAGGCCCATACCTTCATCTTTTCGTCGCGCACAGCTGTTGACGCGCTGCACAGGCTCGGCATGTAGACTCCGCTGCTACGGGCCGAGGATGCCCGCCTCTGATTCATCCCTGCCTCCTTGAACGCCTGTAGACAGCCGCGGGAATGTTTTGGTTTGCATATTTGCACACGAAGAGGCTTCGCCACCGACTGGTGCACCAAACTCACGTTTCCTGGGCCTGGGCCGGCGTCCACACCGATTGCGTTCTCCTTGCCTCGCCGCGGTGGCGGTGGAGGCGGAGGCGGCACGAAGCTCATGGGCGCAGTAAAATACATCTGTGCACTGGCTGAAAGCGTCCACAGGTTCACAGGGCGCTCGCTCGCTGGGGCTGTCAGGGTCTGAGCCAAACTGAAAAAAATGAAGAACCGCGAGCAGTGAGCTTGAGCCCGTCCTTCCTACTGTTGAAGAATGAGACCAAAGACCGGTTTAACCAAGAACGCTGCGCAACTGGCGCAAAAGTCCAAAATCGAACTGAAAATTAAGGCGCTAGAAGTGAGTTGAGTTGCGAGACGCCTGTAGTTTAAACTATATGCCGCTAATTATGTTGAAGAACAATGCTCGGGGTCTCCTTAAGTTCCGCCTTGCTGGGTTTGTGGGTGCCCCATTTTGGATCCAGGGTTTCGCGCGCCCGTTGCGCACTTGCAACATGAAACCACCGTATCTATTGCAAGCGGTTTGAATGCATAGGAGCAGGGCTCGCAGACAGGCTCGGAAGCAGGTCCAGACAGACGGGGCACATGTCTCGTGGGGCAAATTTCCCAGGCCCGGCTCCATTGACATTGCCAGCGCTGGTACCAGCAGCGTGGTCATGTCTACACGCCTGCCAGGTGCCGAGGGCATGCCAGGCTCTTACCGCGCCCGAGAGGCCGTGGCCAGCCGCGCTCTCCACGCATGGCCACGCACGTCTCCACGCCCAGGGTTTCGTGTGCCCAGGCCCGATGTATCGACGTTCCGAGCACTTGCAGTATCTAAATATCCACTTTGCACCCACGACACAATACCCGACTTCCGATTACATTTAGCCCATTCTGTAACGAAAGCATGGCCGCGCCTTTCGGTGAGCAATTTCGTGTCTTGCGGCAAGGCCCACCTGCAAATGTGATCTCTCTGGATTTCTGAGCTAGCTGTATTCGATGCACTCTGTTACAGGGGGAGGCTTCTCCTTCGGGGCGGCGGGCTCTGCTCCTGCTTTTGGCGGTAAGCGCGCATGTTTCGACCAGAAATATCTCCGCAGCATGTCATGCAATATGTCATTCGTTCAGGTCAAAAGAGGGGACTGGCGAAAGCTTGGCGCGAAATTATAGTCTGGATCGCTGCGCAGAACTGCGCGTGTCGGCTTGCACGGAGTGTCCTATAGTGAATTCAAGCCCTGGATGTTGGAGGGGCAGATTGGAGGGGCCGACCGATCAAAGAGCACCTCACAGTGCACGCCCGTGACTTAGCCCCTCACCGACCGGTCCTGACGCTTGCCTTCCCGCCACAGCGCCTGCTGCAAGCACCCCGGCGTTCGGAGCGCCAGGTACGCGTGCTAAAGCATTATAGGGCATGGGAAATATGTGCATGCCATAGAAGAGCTTTGCAAGCTGTGCAGGCTGCGCCAAGGGGGAAGAAGGAGCGCGGCCGCCAGGGGCACGCGATGTCAGCTTGGTTGTGTTGGGCGTTCTCTGGGCCTTGTGACGTCGGATGCGGAGCCCAAGGTAGCTCAAGTGACGCCTCGGTAATACTCACACAATCTCTGATTGCAGCTGCAGCACCGGCCTTTGGCGCGGCCCCCGCTGCCTCCGCACCCGCGTTTAGCTTTGGGGGTGGCGCTGCGCCTGCGTTCGGTGCGCCTGCCGCGGCGCCTGCAGCGGCCGCGGCGCCGGCCTTCGGTGCGCCAGCAGCGGCGGCCCCTGCATCTGCTTTCGGCGCCCCCGCGGCGTCATCCGCGCCTGCTTTTGGCGCGCCAGCGGCAACGGCGGCCCCAGCGTTCGGGGCTCCTGCGGGCGGGCTGAGTTTTGGGGCGCCTTGTAAGCGTGCGGTGCACCAGCTGCTTTGCGTGGCAGCAACAGAGAAATGCAGCCATTGGCCAGTTGCACGGATTGGAGTAGATCACGCGTGACAGGATGTTGCTTGCGGTACTATTGTACGAGTCCACTTCCTGATTCCTAAATCACCATCCCGCGCCCCACAGCTGCCGCCTCCACGGGTGCGTCCCTGTTCGGAGCTGCTGCGGCCCCAGCGGCACCCGCTGCAGCCGCGCCCGCTGCTGGCGGATTTGCCTTTGGCAGCGCCGCACCAGCTGCTGCGCCCGCCGCTGGGGGCGGCCTCTTTGGCGCCCCCGCGGCGCCCGCCGCCGCTGCCTCCGCGCCTGCGGCGGGCGGCTTTCCCTTCGGAGGCGCGCCAGCGGCTGCAAGCACCCCTGCCGCTGGCGGTGGACTATTTGGGGCGATGGCGACGCCGGCTCCCGGTGCTGCCGCCAGCGCGGCCGCGCCCGCCGCTGGCGGCCTCTTCGGGGCCGCCAGCGCCGCGGCCCCTGCCGCAGGCGGGCTGTTCGGCAGCACCACCGCTGCTGCCCCAGCGGCCGCGCCGGCGGCCGGTGGCTTCTCCTTTGGCGGCGCCGCCACTGCGGCGCCCGCCGCAGCCGCCGCATCGGCGCCAGCCGCCGCGCCGGCGGCCTCCACCGGGTTCAGCTTTGGCGGCGGCGCAACCGCTGGCGCCAGCACGGGTGCGTCCCTGTTTGGCGCCGCCAGCACGGGCGCTACTGCCGCCGCCGGCAGCACGGCGCCGGCGTTCGGAGCGCTAGGGGCCGCTCCCGCGGCGGGCGGGCTCAGCTTCGGCGCCGCGGCGCCGGCGGCTGCCAGCTCTGCGGCAAGCTCAGGTATGCAGCTATCGGCTCTCTATGATGGCTGCACGTTGTGCTGGGGACACGCCAGGACAGGAGCTATGTGGTGATATTGCTGTCCCACTGCACCTCCCAACCAGCCGGCGCCGAAACCGTACACGAGCTTGCGCGTCCAGATGGTGTCGTTGGGGGCGCTTGGGCATGCTGACATGCTTTTCCCCCGTGGGCCGTCCCGTTGCGTGTCCCGCAGCCGCTGCCATCACCGCCCCCAGCCTGTTCGGGTCATTGACGACGGCGGCGGCGCCCGCGGCGGCCGGCACCGCGGCAGCCACCGGCGCTGCGGGGACAACAGGTCAGTGCGAGAGGCGGGTGACGACACCGCAACGACGTGGGGGGAGTGTTGGCGCGGATGGTGCCCTGGGCCCGTCGCGCGGTGTGCGCCTGAGAAGCCGGGGACCTCGGGAACTTAGGCACGGCGTGCAAGGGAGGAGGGGGAAGCAAGCGTGTCGTCATGTTCGTCGTTTTCCCCCAATTGCAGGAGGCGCCGCGAGCACGGGCGCGGGCTTCTCCTTCGGCTCCGCACCCGCGGCGGGGGCCAGCGCGCCGGCAGCGGGTGCCGCCGCCAGCGCTCCCGCGGCCGGCACCGGCTTCGCCTTCACCTCCGCGGCCGGTGAGTGAGGGCTGAGGGTGTCAGCCGGTCAGGTGTGTAAGTGAGACTCCGGTCAGGACGTCCGTTGTGGGGCCAGCAGGGAGCCACTGGTAGGTACTGTAGGCAGGCTTCCTCGTCCGGAGCAGGAGCCCGCAACCTCCCCCCCCCCCCGCGTCGTCGGCTGCCCACTCCCCGCCTCACAATCTGAGCCTCGACGTCGCCCCGTGCAGGCACCGCTGCGGCCTCCGCCGCCGGCACCGCCCCCGCGGCGGCCGCGGGTGCCATCGTGCCTGCCGCGCCCGCCGCGCCCACGCAACCCCAGGTGAGGCCCGCCGCCGCCGCCGCCGCCGCCGCCGCGCAGCGCAGCGCAGCCGCGCAGCCCGCTTTCTAGCAACAGCTTCCATGTTTCGCCTCTTGGCACTGACGAGCGGGCTTCGTGCCTCAGCTCCATCAGCGCCCCTGAGCTCTGCCTTCTCCCCATTCACCCTTTGCCCTAGTCACCAACCTGCCGACTCTTCAACTATTTGCAGATGCCCGTGTCGCTCAAGGGCAAGAACATCGAGGAGATCATCAACGAGTGGAACGGCGAGCTGGAGGAGCAGGTGGCGGCCTTCAACAAGCACGCAGGTTAGGGCGGCGGCGGCGGCGGAAGCGGCGGCGGAGGCGGCTGGAGCACTGGCGGAGGCGTGCGCCGGAGGCGTTTGTGCCGGCCGTGGGCGTGAGGGGGGGCGGGTCCAGGTGTCCGCATGGCCAGCCCTACCAGGCCCTGCCCTCCTCTGCTCCTGTCCCCGTCCCTGATCTTGGTCCTGATTTTGGTCCTGATCTTGGTCCTGCCCGTGGCCGTGCTGCAGCCTCGCTGGCCGCCTGGGACCGCACCATCCTGCACAACCGCTCGTGCCTGCTGGGCGTGGAGGAGGAGCTGGGCGTGGTAGGTGTGGACTGTGGAGGGGGGCCTGGCGCTGGGATGGTGGCGCAGGAGTGTTGGGATGGCAGGTCGG
Source organism: Chlamydomonas incerta (assembly GCA_016834605.1). Classification (NCBI taxonomy): domain Eukaryota; kingdom Viridiplantae; phylum Chlorophyta; class Chlorophyceae; order Chlamydomonadales; family Chlamydomonadaceae; genus Chlamydomonas; species Chlamydomonas incerta. The sequence continues at coordinate 169,421 of JAEHOC010000017.1, read as the reverse complement.
ATGGGGACGGGGAGTTGCAGTGCCAAATAAAGGTACTACCGGTATGTATGAAACGGGGTATACTCCATCCACGCCACCTCCTCGATCTGTTGCTGCTGCTACTGTTGCTGCTGTGCGCCCACAGGTGGCCGCGGGCCAGGAGGCACTGGACCGCAAGCTGGCCATGCTGGAGACACACCACAAGGTGCGGGTGCGGGGAGGAGGGCGGGTGCGGGGAGGAGGGCGGGGGCGGGGAGGAGGGCGGGGGCGGGGGCTGGGAGGGGGCTGGGAGGATGTTTGCTCAGGGAAAGGGATGCGGACTGGGTGGCCAAGTACTGGCGCCCACCACCTCAACCGCCACCACCCGCCACCACCCGCCTGCATGCGGCCCCCGCAGGAGGTGCACGACGCGCTGGCCTCTATCGAGGGCGAGGCGGAGCGCATGTGCCTGGCGGAGCGCCAGCTGCTGGACGGCGACGCCGTGGAGCGGGACCGCCTGTACGCGCGGGCGGAGGTGAGGGGCGGGCGGGTGTGTGTGCAGGGAGAGCGGGGCGGGGTGGAAGGTGGGGGTGTCGTGTGGTGGGTTGTCGTGGTGGGTTCGTGGCGGTCATGGAGGCGAGGGGGGGCAGCCCGCGCCCGAGGGCGCCCGCGCAGCCTGGTGTGGGCAGCACGGGGCCGGGCCCCCATGCCTGTTCAGCTCCCGCTACTGCCCTGGCCCGCTGCCCCGCTGACGGTCCGGCCGGTCGCTTGCCCCTGCCCCTGACCCCCTGACCCCCGGGTGTGCGCGGCCACACGCACGCGTAGGGTCTGTCCACGGCGCTGGTGCGGCTGGGTGAGGAGCTGTCGGGCGTGGTGGGCGACGTCAACGAGCTCAGCGGAGCGGCGCTGGGCGACCCCGCCACGCCGCTGGGGGCGGTAGTGCGCATTCTCAACAACCAGCTGCTGGTGCGGCCGGGCGCTGGCGGGCGGGGGGGGCGTTTGGTTGGTTGGGCTGGCGGGGGGGGCGGGCGGAGCTGGGGGTAGGGGTGGAGGGAGGCGGACTCGGAGGAGGAGGGGAGGGGGCGATTGTTGCAAGTTGGGTCAAGTTTGGTGGGGCTCGTCAGAAGTCTGCCGGTCGGGCAGGCGACCCAGCGTGCCCTACCCTGAGCATGCCTGGCCCTTGACTCGCGTGCTCGGGCGCGCCCGCGCCCCCACGCGCGCGCAGCACCCGCGCGTTGTGACCTTCACGCTCAGGCCTGTTCACTCGCTTCACGCTGACCAAGCCACCCGCCCCCTTGCAAACACGCGCGCAGGCTCTGGGCCAGGTGGAGGCGCGTGTGAGCGGCCTGGAGGGCGAGCTGTCAGCCATGGGCATGGGGCCCAACGGCGGCGCGGCAGCCGGCAATGGCGCAGCCAGCGGCGCTTTCCGCCTGGCATGAGGGCGCTACGTAGATGCTTTTTTTGCTGATGTTGCAATCTGGGCAGACCTGATGGGTGCGCGCGTGATTGAATGCGCGGCTGCTGGAGCGCGGTTTGGTCTGGCGTGGGGTTGGGTCGGTGCAGGTGTCGAATTTGTTGTGTGCCAGGGGGGTGGTGTGCTGGGACTTGCCTCGGGAGTCGGCGGAGCGTGCGGCTTCGTGTGAGGGATGGACTATGGTCAGGCTTTCTGGGCGGCACTGGGCTCAGCAGGTATCTGCCTACACTAAATGAAAGAGCGACGGACCACGCGGCGCAGGAGACGGCAGTAGGCACGTAAGCAGATTTCAATCCGCGTAGTCACACGACCTGCCGATTTAACTTCTGAAGCATATGTGTAATTCAAGCTATTGTTTGTGATACAGTGCTGCTAGTGACCCGGCCGTTGGAGGACACCTAAACGACGGAGTAGAGGAGCGGACATGTGCTGTGGACGAACCCCAGCCCTAGGTTGCCTCTGTCAATTTGTGGTGGTGGTGCCGTGGTGGGGCCAGGAGCATTGGCACGCGCTGGTTAAACCATGCAATGTTACACCCTCCCGTTGATGTTCCTATGCCGGCACGTCCATGGCATGATTCTCCTCGCGGCGTTTGCTACGCACGGACATGTGCATCTATGCCCACCCGGCTCATCCGCGCAAAGCACTTCTCGAAGACCTACGCACACGGCAGCCACAATCCGCAGCTACATACAGAGGCACAAGTTGTCGTCTGGAAGCTCCCCCATCATCATTGCTTGTACACACTACACAGTGTCTAAAGAAGTTGGCTTGGTGGTGCGCAAGCCCGTTGATCCACCCCACCGGGTCCTTCCGTCCCACCTACCTACCACCAGGGTGCTCGCATACGCATTTGGTATGCGTGTTAAGACATGCATGTACAGGGTCCAACGACTTGGTATGAAACACAAAGACCCAAACTCTCCACACGATTGTCATTCATAGCCCAGCACGCACTCGGAACTGCGCGAGGGTATGAAACGGCGCGGCCTGCATGGTCGCTGTACCACATGCAAATGCAACACACATGGCATGTACGCCAAATCCCCGAGTGCACGTACAAATACTTAATAAGCGGATGGACTTGTGAATTGCCCATAACACACTTTCCAACACGGCCACAACACCCAGCCGTATGTGTATCCTGCTTGAAAAGGCACGCGCACACACCCTGCTGTGCGTCCCTTGTTCTCTCGCTCCCTAGCTGTCTCTCTGTGTCTCTCTCTATGACTCCAAGCTAGCGGGAAATCAATATGGCCTATGGTGTCTTGCACGGGCGCACGAAATGTCTCCAGCCTGCTTCACAGTTCGCGCTCACGCAAGCTCTTCGTTCAACACAATTCAGCATCAACTATCACGAGACAGACGCGCGCGCCGTGTGCAGCCACGCCGTCCGCACGATAGTAAAACACGAGCAGGACCATGCGGTAGTGGGGAAAGCTTTCCCGCACTTCGAGGCTTCCCCGCTAAGCCCAGACGCAAAAAGCTTTCCGTACCTCCGCCACTCCGTCACTCCTTTCTCAACTCATGCCAAAAAGCTTGGGTCGGCAGCAGACATCATTTGGCGCCGCTGCCGACGACGCAAAGATGCTTTACAACGCGAACCCCACCACCACGCGCTGCGGCTCCGCGGGGCGGCTGGAGAGCGCCTCGCGCTTGGCCCTGCACGGCAAGGTGACCAAACGAGCGGGCGTGGTGAGCAACAGGCGCAGACAGGCAAAGTCGGCACGAGCACGTTCCCTCGCGCCCTGCGCACACCCGACCCCTCACAGGAGCCGCCTGCGCTCCTACCTCCGCCCCGCCCCTGCCCTCACAAGCTGCCACAAGCTCACCCCCTCCCCCAGAGCAACACGCCAAGCCACTCACCGCTCCTGCCGGTGCGCGTTGTAGTATCCCATCACCGCCAGCAGCATCTTGTTGTCCCGCCAGTCCCGAGGGGCCGGCTTCGCGGCAGCCTGCCGCCGCTGCTGCTCGCGCTCCTGCTGCTGCCGCCGCTGCCGCTGCTGCTCCTCGAGCTCCTGCTGCTCCAGCTCAAGCAGCAGCAGGTCCGCCTCCTCCTCAATCAGCAGCCGCTGCCGCTGCTGCTCCAGCCACTCCTGCTGCTGATGCCAGCGCTGTTGGACCAGCGCATCGTCGTCCTCGGCGCGGTCGACGAATGGCTCCGGAGCCGCGGAGGGCCGGGGCCGCTGGGAGAGCCCCGGCAGCGGGGAGGGCACGGGGATGGGCGAGGAGCCCGACGTGCGCGTGTTGTGCCAGCGCCGCACTGCCGCGAGGCGGGAGTTGGTGGCGTTGGCGTTGGCGTTGGCGGTAGCGGGCTGGCAGGTGTGCAGGTAGGCGTGGCGGTGCAGCTGCGGCTGCGGGCACAACCCGTACAACGCGGGCAGCTGCATGGGGTGGTGCCGGTGCTGCTGCGGGGGTTGCTGCTGGGGTTGCTGCGGGGGTTGCTGCTGGAGTTGAGCGTGGAAGAGGCCTGTGCTGGCAACGCGGCGGCCGCCACCGCAACCGGTGCCGGTGGCCACCGCGGAGGGCTGCGCCGCACCCGCGCGACATGCGGTCGCAGCGACAGCTGGCGAGGGGCTGGCGATTATGGACACAAAGGCGTGGTCGATGGCACCGTCAATGTAGCTGTCGCTCCACGTATTCCGTGTTGAGGCACCGCACTGGCTGGTTTGCTGAGTGGAGGCCGATGGTGCACTCCTGCCCACTGCCGCAAGGCTCGCGACCTCCGCACAGCGCAGCACGGCAGCAGGCGCCTGCTCCTGCAGCCCCGATAGCGGCTTGTTCAATAGGCTTTGCGCCTCCTGACACCGTATAGACTGCCAGAGCGTCGGCTCGCAAAGCGTATCCGAGAGAGATGGGCAATCATCGTCGAACTGCGTGGTCGTTGCCGTGGCAACAGTAACGATGCTGCACGCACTGACGCTGCCATGTTGCGTCGAGCTGCAGCAGTCGTGAGTCGACCACGAAGCGCCGGCGTCCATGGTCGGTTGGACACGGGAGGCCATCTCAGCCGGGCGCGTCGTCCGGATAGGCTTGAGGCCGCTGAGTATGTGAGTAAGTTCGGACATGTTGTGATTGGTGGAATCGAAGGCTACGTGGCAATCTTTGGAAACAGTTTGGGCCTCGCCAGCACGCCGATTGAAATAAGTCCAGGCCCAGCAGGGACTGAGTGTCTAGGGCGGTGCCCAATTGTGGCGAGAGTAAGTGGTGTCTGCAGATTTGGCCAACCAATAACATGCAAAAGGTGCCTGAGCGATGAGGCCCGTAAAGGTCTGGCGTAAAGGCGCGAGGGCTGATGAGCCAGTTGATTCGGCTAGTTGTTTGGATTTTGGATGTTATTTAATGTGTTCTATTGATCGTCTGGAGAGTTTGGGCGCGGGCTGGTGGTGCAAATGCAGGACTCGGCGTGCGGTGCAATCGGTGACACCGCCGGACACCGGGGTAGCTTCCGCGGCGGGCGCGAGCACCCGGACGAACTTGTTTGCCAACGCCGCCCCCATTGGCGCATGCATGCATGAGCAGTGTTTCTATAACATCAAGTTATCAGCGCGGGGGTGGCCCCGTGCAAAACCGCGTCAAAGCGATGACGCGCTTTTAGCTCGCTTGCATCGACAGCTGGCCGGGCGTCGGATTCGTTCTAAAAGCTTGCGCACGTAGCCTTATGCGTTGTGTGGGCGGCCTGGCGCGGCTCCAGCGCGCTCGCTGCACGTGCCCTGGAGCTGGAGCGCCTGCAGCCCGGGTTATCGCACGCTGGTGCGCCCACCCAGCTCCGCAGGAAAGGGCATACGCCCTGCATGGCTTACGCGCGCGGCTTGGGACCGGTAACCCAGCGGCATGCACTGAAGGTGACTTCTAAAGCCCAGCCCGTGCCAAGCCTCCCGCTCACACTGCAATCTGGCCTCTCCCCATTCTTGACCCCCGACGGCGGGGAGAGGGCTTGTGCAGAGTGCACCTACCTGTGCCACAGTGAACTTTATCTGGGCCCATGGGACTTACAGGCTTTTGGGGCATGCCAACAATCATGCGGACATGCGGTGACGCTGCCACGCCGCGCGGGGCAGCCGCGGTGCGACGGAGGATCAACAGCGCACCGCGGAATGCTACATCATTGCAAGTGCCGGGTGCGCGCCTGCTTTCGACGCCCCAACAACTCCTGCAACCAGCGGCACGCCTTCAGGTGCCGCAATTCGCTCCATCCGCAGCCCAAACCCGTACAGCCTTGCGCACCACCCTACGACGTCGCCATGCCCACATGATGCCACGCCACCATCCAACACCGGGGCCGAATCAAGTGCCCGTATCATGTAGATGGCTTTTGGCCCCCGGCGTCTACACAGCGTAGATGACCCCTCCCGCGCAGTGCCCGTATCATGTAGATGGCTTTAGGCCCCCGGCGTCTACACAGCGTAGATGACCCCTCCCGCGCCATCTACGCCCCGAAAAATTTCCCTAGGGGCACGCCCCCAAAACCCCCAAACCATCTACGCCCCCTGTCTAAAATACCGCAACATCCGCCCAAAACGTCTACGCTCCGTAGATGCGTGGCCCCAAACCCAAAATTTTTTCTCCGCCTTCGGCGGATTTGGGGCAAATTTCTACAGCGTAGATGGAAGATACGGGCACTGCTCCCGCGCCATCTACACCCGGAAAAGTTGTCCTAGGCGCACGCCCCCTAAACCCCCAAACCATCTACGCTCCCTGTCTAAAATACCGCCAAATCCGCCCAAAACGTCTACGCTCCGTAGATGCGCGGCCCCTAACCCCCCAAAATTTTCTCCGCCTTCGGCGGATTTGGGGCAAATTTCTACAGCATAGATGGAAGATACGGGCACTGGGCCGAATGCCCGAAATGTTCTGGATTCAAGGTCAGCCGACTCATGAGGCCCACCCGCAATGCGATGCAACTACGGTGCTCCCCGCTTCCTCTTCACCACCTTCAGGCTGTACCGCTCGATGTTGAAGTGGGCGGTCTTCTGGCAGTGCTTGCACCACACGGCAACACTCCCTCGCCTGGGCTGGCGGGCCGCCTTATCGATGTTGACCCACTTCCCGCAGTGCCCCACGTGCTTGGCGCGCCCCGAGTAGTACACCGGGTTGCACTGCTTCAGGCGGGCGCGGCCGCCCCGGCTCAGGCCCTCCTGCTGCTTGGCGGTCTACTTCCCGCCGCCTAAGCGGGCCGCCAGCTGCTTGGCGGTCGAGAGGGGCCACCTGATGCGGTCTCAACCCACAGCATTGTCCCCATTGATGTACGCGCCCCACAACCCAATTGACGTTCAAGCACGCACGCACGCACGCACGCACCCACCCACCCACCCACCCACCCACCCACCCACCCACCCACCCACCCACCCACCCACCCACCCACCCACCCACCCACCCACCCACCCACCCACCCACCCACCCACCCACCCACCCACCCACCCACCCACCCACCCACCCACCCCATAACCAATAAACCACGTACTGCATTTGCACGCACCACCAAACACTTTCTTATCACATAAAAACACCTACAGCTCGCCAGTGTATGCCAGCCACCCCACGTACGCGCCCGCGCCCAGCGCCAGCTCCGCCGCCAGCCGCGCCGCGCCCTCCGCCGCCGCCTTCTGCCGCACCCGCCGGCTGTTCCTGCCCTCCACCAGGTCACTGAAGCGCAGCCCCGCGCCACCGCGGTCACGCAGCAGCGCGTGTGCCACGCCGCGCAGGTGGCCGCGCCCCACCACGCCCACCACCGTGCCGGCGCCGCACACGGCCTTGCTGCGCTTGAGGCTCCACGCCAGGTACAAGTCCCGCTCCGTGATGAGCGGGGCCACCAGCTCCGGGTAGCTGCAGTTGGGGTTCGGGGCGTGTGTTGGAGAATCACGAGATAGAGAACACGCAGACTGTACACGCCATGCGATGCGATGCGCGGTACGTGTGTGTGCGTGTGTGCAGGATCGGCGCGCGATGAGCGCGCGTGTGCCGGTGTGGGTGTCGGGAGGCGGCACGACAGGGAGCTACCCTGCTCGCCGCTCGGGAACCGTTCATGTCCAGCCCCGAGGCAGGCGCCCGCTGTTCCTGCTGCACCGTTCCCGATTCCGTATCCGATCACCACCTCAAAAAACCGCGTAGCTTCTTTGTATCCCCTTCCCCCCGCGCGCTTTGCCGCCACGCCCCATACTACCAAAAACACCACCCGGCAATGGACGGCTATCCCCCCCGGGCTGTGTAGCTGTGCGCATTCGGCCGGCACGGTTTGGACTTGCACGGCGCACCAGCGCCCGCCTGCCCACCCGCCCCAAGACCCGCCCAACCGCCCGCCCGCCCACCTGCTGGACAGCTGCTTGAAGAAGGCGCTGACAGCGTCGTCGCGCTTTAGCCGCTCCACCAGCTCCTCGCTCAGAGCCTAGAGGCGGGGGGCGGCGGGCAGCTCGTTAGTGCATCATCCAAAAACCCAGAGTCAACCCCTGCGAACGCACTGACGAGGTAGCGGGGCGACCAGAGGGCCCCAGACTCCCGGCGCGCGGCCTGCAACAGCAGTGGCAGCGACTGTCCAGGGCAAGGGCCAGAGGCACCACGACCGCGCCGCATCCCGCCCCACCCCGCCCTACCCCCCTCACGCCTCAGAATTCACACCCACACGTCACCACACCCACACGTCCGCCCACCTGCTGCGGCGAGCCCACCGCGCCGCGCAGCAGGTCGCCGCACAGCGCCGCCCGCCGCTGCAGCGGCCCCAGCGCCGCCCAGGCGCGGCTCAGCGTGATCTCCACCGGCCGGTCCCCCAGCACCACCTGGGCGCCCACCGCGTCCGCGGCCGCCTGCGCCGCCGCGAACTCGCCGCCGCCCTCCACTCCCAACGAGCCTGGCAGGGAGGCGGGTTGCAAGGATGGGGTGCGTGTGAATACCAGCCCAAGCTGAACCAGTAAGGGTGGCGCAGGGAGTGGCGAGGGGCGGGGGCTTGCGTTGGCGCGGGGGCGGGCGAGGACCGACACACACACTATGGGTCCGCTCTGGCGCTCTGCCAGGGCGGCTGCCGTGTCAGAGCAGGCAAGTAATTGTGGGCGACAGGGGCGCATGGCAGGGGCCGGTACCCACAGCTGCAGCAGAGCTGAATCAACGTCTCCGCCGTCGTCCACACACTCACCTGCTGTTCGCTTGGCCAGTCCCGCCAGCAGCACCCGCAGCAGCAGCGCGCTCTGGCCGCCCAGAGACACACTACGCGCCACCGCGCCCGCGAACCCCGCGCCGCCGCCTCCCGCGCCGCCACCGCCGCCGCCCCCCAGGTTCATTGGGTTGATGTAGGTGCCCGGCGGCGCGCCGCCGCTTGCGCCACTCCCGCTGCCGCTGCCGCTGGGGCTGGCGCCAAGGCCGCTGGCCGCGCGGTCCGCGGCCTCGTCGGCGTCCGACCCCGACCCCGAGGACCCGGCGGCGGCCGCCGCCTCGTGCTGCAGGCGCTGCTGCTGCTCCAGCAGCGCGGTGGGCTGCGCGGCCAGGGCGGCGGAGCGGCTCTTGCACAGCTCCACCACCACGCTGTCCGGCCGCACAGCCTGCAGCGCAAAGGGGCACAGGGGCACCGGGGCGCAGGGGCACGTCTGGAGGGGGCTCCGGAGGCTCGCAAGCTCGCAGGGATTTTGAGAGCTGCACCGACTACCCGCAGTCCCACCATCTGCGCGGCCGCCTGCGCACATCCCACCCACACACGCGGCCACGCCACTCCACTCGAGGCGGATCTGAGCGTCAGCATCAACCCAGGGGCCAGGGCGGCTCCCCCACCCTCCCCCTCGCCCGCTGCCTGCCCCTGTGCCCCCCTACAGCCCTACCCCTCACCCCTGCAGCCATCGCCCCTCACCCGTATGACTCGGTCCACGTCCAGCTGCGAGCGGCGGCTGACGTGTGCGGTGCCCACCAGCAGCACCAGGCCCGGCTCCAGGTAGCCGTCGCTGCGCCGCTCCGCGTAGTCGGGCCGCCGCGGCACAACCAGCAGCGTGCCTGCGGGCGGGGTGGAAGGGGCGCAGAGAGGCGGCACGCGCGACAGCGCGCAGGGAGGGGTGGCGCCGGAGTGCAGGGTGGGCACGGACGAGTTCCGCACGGCGGCAAGATGGGGGGGGCGGCGGGGGGCGCGCGCTGGGCTGGGCTGCGTGCCAGGGGGATTCTAGACGCTTGCCTCGAGGCCCCACGCGTCCTCGCCTGTGGCTCCTTCGTCTCCTCCACCCTGCGCCCCCTCGTGCGTCCCACCTCCCTCTCACCTCCACCCTGCCTAGCAGCACGCTTGCTGGGATTGGTCACCCGCCGACGCCCTCACCGCTCACCATCGTCCACCAGGTCACGCAGCTCGGGAGCGTTCGCGTCCACCCACTCCCGCGACCCCTGAGTCAGCTCCGCGCGGAAGTCGAACTCCTCCGGCGGCCCTTTCAACAATTCTGCTACGAGCTCGGGGTCATGCGTCGGCTGCTGCGCGAGGGTAGCGGCTGACACGCGGCTAGCTCTGCATGGGCGCGATGTTGATGGCCATCCCCGTCGCTGCCCAGCCGGCGCTGACCCAGCGACGCTGCTCGTTGTATGGCTGTTAATGCTAGCATGTATATGCGGCGAGTGCCTTGCTGTTTGTGCAGGTCTTGGCGACGGGCTTTTATGTGGAGACCAAGAACAGTTGCAACTGAGAGTGCGCGACTCCATCACACTCATTACAACTCGTGCGTAGTACTCACAAAAAAATTCAGTAGGCCGGTAAGACCTCGGGACCAGTGGACCCATCTCACCCCCGCCAACTTCGATCCAGCACGCCCACCACTCCGCACCACTTGTCCAACACGTTTCCACGAGGCCAGAACTGCACTCCCCCCAAATATAAAATAGAGCCTTCGAACTGCACTGGACACCTTACCAAACACGCCGATGCAGCCGGCACACAAAGAATGCACTGCCAACTTGCCTGCGCAAGGCACGGCGCAAGGTACGAGCAGCGCTAGCGTGCACGCAATTCGTGCAAGCCGGAGAAACTAAATAAGAACCGAGGCGCATTCAGCCATTTGGCTGTTGCGTGCCCACCAATCCTCCACGGGCCTGCCTGGCCTAATATTTGGTCCTGTCTGGTCCAACGGAGGGACACGGTGCCACCATCTGCTGCGGTGCTGGCCTGTCCCACGCACCCCCGTGCCACACCCCGGCCCGCCGTGGCGGCCCCCACCCCCTGCCCGGCATCGTTCCATCCGTCCAGGCGCCCCCCAAGTCCCTACCTCCCCATGGCCCCTGTCCACATCCCCAAGCAGACAAGCAGGCCTCATTCGCCACCCCGCCATAGCTAAACAACGCTTTGGTCGAAACGCACACAAGCCTACATCACAAAAATACACACTGCACGGGCGTGTTGGGCTCCGTCCTCCTGTTTCAATTTTCTGCAGGCTGGGCACGGCCGCCTGCAGCCGCCCCTGAGCTCGGCGCGCCAGCTTATGGCCGCGCCGCTCAGCCCTACGATGCAATCGCTGCGCCGGGTCTGATGCCGCCCACACCGCCTGATGCCTCCAGACGCCGCCTGACGCCTGCTGACGCCTCCAGGCTCGGTACGTACAGAACACAGCGGCCCGCCAGCTGATAGGCACGCCCCGCCCGCCGTCGCCCTGGGCTCTGCATGCGCTGCCGCAGGTGCCGCCGGCCCATCCGGCCCACACAAGGGTGCGGAGGCGCCAACCCCACCTCCGACCTCGCGATCCGCACCTCGCGCCATCCGCCTGCTGCGGCTGCGGCGGCCGCCGGCGCCGGCGCTGCGCTGCTCCCGCTCGCTCACTCGCTCACCCGCTCGCTCACACCGTAATGGGCTGGCTGCGGGTGGCCCGGTCCGCCCGGTAAGCCGGGTCGGCAGCCCACCTGTGCGTGGCAGGGGGGGGGGGACATCACATGACGAGATGTTGTTGACAAGACATTGCAACAGATCAGCGCGGGGAGTGTATCTACACAGGCAAGGCACGGGGCCGTCCTCCACGGTGTTGGGGCGATGCCGCCGCTGAGCGGTGCGAGCAGGCCGCTGGGCCCCAACCTGATCACCAGGCGGACAGGCACCCCCGGCCGGGCCACTCGGCCAGGTTCACGGCGATGGACACCCAATTGCCTCCTCCCAGCACCCAGCCACAACCACCCCACCCCACCCCGCCCACCCCCTCCGCCCACCCTGCCCCCCCAACCACCACCCACCCCCTGTTCACACGCACCTCTGGTAGTCCGCCGCCAGCATGCGCACGAACAGCGGCAGCAGGCTGCCCACCAGGCCGTGCAGCACGCCGTTGCAGCTGCCCACCAGCACCTCGCGCGGCAGCAGCTGGAAGGGGGGGACCACCTGGGGCGGGGGGCGGGGGGGGGGGTTGCAAAGATGGTACTTAGAAGGGTGGTGGCGTAGACAGCAGGCGTGGCGTGGCGTGGCGGGGTCCATTCATGGCTACGGTGGTCATAAAAAGACGATGTTGACAGGTCGTTGCGGCACACCTCGGGGAAAGGCGATGCAGGGTTCACCGGAAGGGGTGAAGTTCACAGAAGTTGGGAGGCGGGCAACAGCGCACAGCACCCATCACCTACTCCACGTGCCGGCGGTGCCCACCTCCGCACCCCCACCCCTGCCCCATCCCACCCCACCCCTCAACGCCCACACCGGCCGGCCACACCACCCCGCACGACGCCCCGCCCCGCCCCGCCGCCGCCCCGCGCCGCACCTCGCTCCACACGTCCAGCTTGGAGGTGGCGCGTATCTCGCCCGTGGGCGCCACCGCCGCCGCGCCCGCGCCCTCGCCGCCGCCGCTGGTGCTCCAGGTCAGCTCCGTCACGAACCTGCGCGGCGGCGGCGGCGTAGAGGTGGTTGGTGGCGGTGGTGTGGGGATGGTGTGGGGGTGTTCGATGGCGGTGGTTGCAAGGACGGTAAGAGAAGTGGGAGGGGCGGCAGCCGCAGCGGCAGGACTCGGCGAATGGTGGCTGGGGCGAGCTGCAGAACTGCCCGAAGGCCTAACCCTAACCTCATGCCGCCGCCGCCACCCGCGCACCCCAACACCCCATCGCCCGCACACGACACAGTCTCTGGTTGTTTTTCCTTGCTTGTGTCCTCACACACACATACCGTACCATCGGGAGATCACCACGCATGTAATTAATTAATTCATCAGAAACCCCGAAATACCACGCACCTGATGGGGGGGTGCGGGGTTCTGCTCAAATTGCTTTTGGAGGGGTGCGGGGTTCCACAGAAATGCCCATTTGGGGCGTGCCGTGCCGCCAAAATCGCCAAATCGTCCTTTTACCAGCGCTAGTGCTACAAACACAACTACGGAGTGTATATTCCAGCAAAGCGTCTATGGTTTAAGCCGTCTGGGGCCGGGGGCTGCGGGCTGGGGGCTTGGGCGCCGTGGTTGACGTCATCGTTACAGCACGGCGCGTTAAACCACTACTCTGGCTCCAGTGCTTGCCCCACACTTCTCCACACACATGCGCAATTGGGGCCACAGACCACGCAGGTGCACAGGTGCGGGGTTCTGTGAAATTGCCGCATGATGGTCCTTAGCGGACCGGAAGGCGCGTCGGCTATCGGCAGTAGGGTGTCCCGGGTGTCGTTTTGCGGGCTCGGGCCGTTGCCCGGGGGCCCGGGTTGCTGTCGGGTTTGTCCGCCTCCGAGCGCGGGAGGGGTTAGCTGTGAGGTCGGCTTGGGTCGTTGGGGGGGCGGGTGGAGGGCGGGGTGCCCGTCGAGTGGCGTGGTGGTGTGCTGGTGGGTGGGTGGCTGCCTCAGTGTGATGTGGGGCGCTGCCCCGTGTTGGGCCTTCGGGCCCGGACCAGACTGTGCCATTGGCACTTGCAGTTGGGGCGCTGCCCCGTTGACGGGCCTTCGTGGCTGGTTTCCAATGTTGCGGTGCCTTTCCTTTGGTTCGGCGCGCTCGTGCCTGGACGCTTGCGCCCTGGCTGTTTACGCTTGGCCCGGTGTTGGGTGCTGCGGGCGGGGCTCCTGGCCCCGGTTGGACTGGTTGCCGGTGTTGCCTGCTTGTTCGGGGCGCTTCCCTGTGCTGCGTTATCAGACAGCGGTTTGGGGCGCTGCCCCGTGTTGAGCCTTCGGGCTAGGCCCAGACCGTGCCCCAGGCACACCGACCTGCAGTTTGGGGCGCTGCCCCGTGTTGAGCCTTCGGGCTGGGACCAGATCGTGCCACAGGCACACCAGTTTGCTTGCTGTTTGGGGCGCTGCCCTGTGTTGCGCCTTCGGGCTTGGTGGAAGACTTTGCGGTGCCTTATGAGCCGCGTGCTTTGTGATGCTGCTGTTTGGTGTGGCTTTGGCGGGCTGCGGCTTAGCTTCGACGCGCCTACGCAGCTGTGAGTTGGGTTGGCAGCCAAGCGGGGGTTGCGGTTTGCTGCGTTCCTCGGAATGGTGGCTTCCCTCGTAGCCGTGATGGTGTTTACACTGTCCCCTTCTTGTAACCTCGCAATCATGATGGGGTGCGTGGTGGAAAAAAGTTACCCGTTTAGGGGTGCGTGGTGGTAAAATAATTGTTTTTTTCAGGGGTGCGTGGTGATCAGATAAACGTACGGTACACTGGCTCGCTTCCGTGTGTTTCTCCAACACGCCCACACACGCACACGCCCACACGCGCACTGGTTTGGTTTTGTGTTTATCACACGCCCACACACGCACGCGCACACGTACACGCCCACACGCCCACACGCCGTACACACGCCGTACACACGCGCGCACCTCATGGCGAAGCGCTGGTCCAGCGCCATGTTCTCCACCAGGTCACTCCCGCTGATGCGGCAGTTGTCGGCCTGCAGCAGCGGCAACAACAATAAGGCAAGATCAACAGCAAAGTGTAGCACACATGAGCTGCCCTGCACTTTGCACTGTCCTGCCACATGTGCAACCTGTTGAACTTTAACGCCATGGCAACACAGGCTGCACCAACGTAGGAGGCCCTGCGGCGCTGGGAGCCTCCCCTTCCCGGCCACACATTGGCTGGCTCACACGTCACACATCACACGCACCTGCAGTACCACGCGCGGGGGGCGGCCGCTGGCGGTGTCCGGCGGGTAGGTGGTGACGGTCACCTCCGCCACCACCTCCAGCCACACGCTCAGCAGCTGTGGGGCGGGGGGGGTGCGGCGGATCGGGGGTTGCAACGACGGTGAGAGAAGTGTAGCAGGGTAGACAGCAGGCGAGGGGAGGCGAGGGGAGGGCCTCACTGCCTAACATGTACTCATGCACACCCGGCGACCGTGCAAGCCCCCATCGCGCTGACACTGGTGCACACGCACGCACGCGCACGCCAGCCCGCCAGCCCTCGCCTCCGCAAGTCCTCGCCTCAGCTCTCCTCGCTCCCACACGCGCGCCCCTCGAGCCCCTGACGTTTGTTCACTTCTCAACCTTGCAGCCCTCGCCCGAGATGCCCATCGCCCCGATAGTTAGGTTGGTTGAGCTTGGGCTGGTATTCACAGCCCCACCACCACCCGTCTCTCGCACACGCACACACCCCTCACGTTTATCCGCGGCACCGTGAGCACGAAGCGGTTTCCGCCCAGGTGCGCGATCTGCTTGGGGTCCAGCACAAAGTACTGCTCCACCGGAAGCGTCATGTAGGCCTGCAGCGGCTCGAAGCCGGGCTGGATCTGCAATGGGGGGGGAGGTGGGGATTGGGAGTAGTTTTTTTCAATTTCCAAATCAGCCATTGCCAACTCATTTGGGGGTTTGGGGTGGTGTTGGGGGTTGGGAGGGGGGGAGGGGGGGGAGGGGGGGGTTGGGAGTGATGGGATGGTTGTGGTTGAGGGCGGGAGTGGTTGTGTGGGGGGTTGCAAGGATGTGTGAAATGGGGGGGGGGGGGGGGTTGCAAGGATGTGTGGGGTGGAGGGCGGACAGGGGAGGGGGGGCGTAGAAAGGGCGGCTACAGCCGACCCAAACTTGACCGTGACTAATCGGCGCCGCGACGTGGCAAACTGCCGCCGGTTGGCGGCTGGCGCCGCGGGCGTCGCGTGACGCACTCGCGCACGGCCTAAGCGTCGGAGCCTCTCCCGCGCACCCAGACCCGGCCTGCTCCATGCATGCGCCAAATTCGGGAGTGGCGGCTCCGGAGGAGAGGGGATGCAGGCGCCGGGGCTCCAGCGCGGAGCCAGCCGCTATGTGCAACACCCCGTCCCAACTCCCCAGCCACGAACCTGGCACTCCCTGAACTAACCGGGAAGCGCTGGGAGGCGGACCCAGTGGCTCCAATTTGAGCTGGGTCATTCAGCTCTTCAGGTGCCTTTGCACGACGATTAATCGGGCTGAGCCGAGGTCCTGCTTGGGATGCTCGGCACTGGAGCACGGAGCAACGCTGCCTAGTGCTAATCTCCCGCGCCGAAAATGGCCGCGCATGGAGAGGACGCTGCTGCATGAGAGCCATGGAGCCTAAGTGCAGAAGTGCTGCAATTTCAGGGGCAACCTCCGACCTCGCGACGACCAACGCTAATCGATCTGCTCCTGAAAATCCTACCTAGCAGTTCATGCACAGTATTCGATGGGTAGCAAAATAACGAGCGGGCAGATGAGTTTTGCAAGGTCGGGTTTGTTGCCGGGACTGCACTGATGCGTGCACCCTTGCTCACTTCGGGCAATAAAATGCTACAAGTACACACCCACTTGCCACAAACGTAGTTTGGCTTACACCATGCTCACAAGGTGCATTCGGCGGCAAGCCACGCCAGGGCATGAATGCTGCCCGCGGCTCAGCGGGCCCTTGCTTCGACCCCTACGACGTAATGAGAGAGTTTCGAAAATATGCCGAGCCGGTTCAGAGCACGGCACAGAACCCAGGCTACCGGCAGGCATCGCTGCCGTCGTCCCCGGCATCGTGCCCAGCGTGCTGTCGGCTGCCCTTCAGGATTACCCTGACCTCGCGGAGGTCGATGAGGAATACGCACGCATGTGGACTCGCAGCGCGTGCTCGGTCCTCAAGCTGAGCGAGCAGGACGTGCAGGCGAGGCGGGGCGCAACCGCCGAGGTGGTGGCGGGACCCTTGTGCCGCGCCGGCAGCGCGGCCCGGCGGGTGGCAGGCGGCGGCGGCGGCGGAATGGAAGTAGTTGGTTGAGTTTCTCGACTTTTCACTGGGACCCAGCGGTGACAGGAGGCCGCGTTGTAGTTAGGCATGCACGATGCACGCCCCCATTTGACCTGCCTCCCTCTGCCCCGCACGCGCCGCCACACCAGGAGGCGTTGACCGCCCACCCCTGGCTGCTGCTGTCCGACCTGCTGACTGTGCGCTCCGCCGTCACAGCGCTCACACGGGTGCTGTCGGTCACGGAGGCGCAGGTGCGTGCGGCCGGGCCCAGGGTGTGGCAGGCGGTGGGCCGGTGGGGCGGGCGGGCCCTGTCGGCGCCCTGGTGCAGCCTCCGACGGGCGTCTAGAAGCGGCCTCGTCATGGGCTCCATTCCGTTTTCGCCAGCACACGTTCACACACGCTCTCTGTGCGCAGGCCGCCCGCGCCGCGCTGCTGAACCCCGACGTGATGGAGCTGGACCCAGTGGATCTGATGGAGAAGCTGATGTACATCGGCAGTACGACCGGGCTGTCGTACGACCAGCTCGTGCGGCTGGCGGTGGGCGCGCCCGGCATCCTGACGGCGCAGCCACGTGACGTGGTGCGCGCCTGGGCTGACGTGCGGGCGGCGTGCGGCGGCCGCGGCGGCGGCAGTAGCAGCGGCAGGCGCGGAGGCGGAGGCGCACAGGAGGGGCAGGGCAGCGCGCAGCCGGCGCAGGAGCAGCAGGAGGACGCGGGGGAGGAGGAGGTGGAGCAGGGCGGGGATGGTGCGCTGGACGCGGATGTGGTGGGGGCGCTGCAGCGGCGGCCGGGCCTGCTGCTGCTGTCGGGCGAGGACATTCGCGCACAGCTGCTGGCCGGGGGAGGGGGGGGAGGGGGCGTCCGGGGCGCCGGCAGCAGCAGCGGCAGTAGGAGCGGCAGCCGCAGCAGAGCCCAGGCCGGAGGCGACTGCCGTGGATGGCGCTGCGGTGACGTCGGGGCGTCAGGAGGCACCGGGGCGGTCGCAGCAGGCGGCCGAGGGCGCTGCAGCTGCGCCGCGGCCGCGGGGTCGGCCCCGGAGCCGGCCCGCCGCAGACGCCGCCGCGCAGCCCTCGCGGACCGCCAGCCCGCGCAGCACTGCAGGTGCAGGGCCAGCGGCAGCGGGCGCGGCGGCGGCGGCGGCGGGTGCGGGCGCGGGTGAGGCGGTCACGCGGCCGCGGGGGCGGCCGCGCAAGACGGCGCAGGCGGAGGAGGCGCAGGCGCAGAGCGGCAGCTCGTCAGCGGCTGCTGCTTCGGGCCCAGAGCCGCGCAAGGCCAAGGCCAAGGCGCCAAAGGCTGCAGCAGAATCCGAGGTGGCAGCAACCGCGGCCTCGACCTCTGACGGTGGCGGCGCCGCAGCCGCTCCTGCGGGCGGGAAACGCGGGCGGGGGCGGCCGCCGAAGGCGGCGGCGGCGGCCGCGGCCGCGGCGGCGGCGGCGGGGCTGCAGCCAGGCACCCGAGGCGGTGACGCGGCGGCGGCGTCCAGCAGCGGCGCGCCCGGCGCCGCGGCGGCGGGGGAGGCAGCGGCGGCGGACAGGCGGCACGGTCTGGGCGTCGCGGGCGCGGAGGCAGCGGCAGGGCCGCCTGGCTCCGCCGCGGCGGCAGGGAGACCGGAGGCGGGAGCAGGGGCGGGGGAAGGGGAGGGGACGGCTGCCGGGGGGCGGCGGGGAAGCGGGCGGGGCACGCGGCGGACCGGGGCGGGGGACGACGGTGTGGCGGGGGCGTGAACCGCTAAGGCCTAAGAGCTGGCCGGACCGGCGCTTGCGCATGCGGGCCGTGGTGCTGCTGGGCACGCGGCCGGGGTGTCTGTGTGGTACTGTTGCTGTTGAGGGCATCCAGACGGACATGTGGCGCCGGGCCAGTTAGGGAGTCAGGTTGGTACCCGTCGGCGCTGTGGGCGACATGCGGAGCCACAGGCATTGAGCATGAATTTGCATTGCGGTCGAGTTGAGTTGCTCTCCGAGTGCGGCAGGGACCCGGCCCTCGCGCACGGCGCGAACGGCCGCTGCGCCCGAGGCCGCAGTGTGTATACGCCTCGGCTTCTCAAGTACCCCGCACCTGTCCCGTACCTGTCCCACCCCGTCCTGTGTGTTGCGCGCCTATCCTGCCATGCTTCTTGTACACGGCCCAGCGGCAAGCCCAGCGGCTCGCAGTTGGAAAACAGAGGCCCGCCAGCTGCGAACCCAGGCGGCCCGCGCCCGCCGCATCGTCCGCCGCCACCGCCAGTGCTGCCCCTCTCGGCCCCTGCTCCCCATACCTCGCCACCGCTGCACCTCGTTGTGCAGCTGCCCAGCCCCCGACGGCCCAGCCCCACGCACCGGAACTCCAGCAACATCCTGCAACACGCCCTGCCACAGCCACACACTATTTACATACAGACGCACACGATTCACATGCCGCGCACCCAGGCACGCGCCACCCTGCGGCCACTGCTTACTACGCTACCCCTACGCACGCTCACAGCTTGGACTGCTGCGCCCGCGCCCCCGACACCGGCGGCGGCGCCAGCCCCGCCGGCGGCAGCTGCGCCGGCAGCTGCACCACCACCTTGCCCACGCTGCCGCCGGCCTGCAGCCAGTCCACCGCCTCGAAGACGGACTCCACGCCCACGAAGCGGCGCGGGTCCAGAGCCACCCGCAGCCGCCCGGCCGCCCATAGCGCCGTCAGCCGGGCCAGGTGCTCGCGGAAGAGCGGCGCGTAGCTGCGGCGGGGCGGCGGGGCGGGAGGGCGTTGATGAGGGGGGCAGGGAGGAAGGGAGGAAGGGAGGGATTGAGGCCATTGAGCGCCTCTCCGGCCCAAGCGCCAGAACGAACAGAACGCTAGAACGGGCGCCGGGCCCTCATCAGTTCGCCCCGCATCCGCGTTGGCCCGCCCTCTACAATATGAGTTGTGAGGGAGGCTGAGGGAGACTGAATACTCCCGTACCTTCGCGCGCTCCCTCTCGCCCGCTGTCCCCCTCTCTCGCCCTCGCCTTTTCCTCTCACCGCAGCAGGAAGAAGCCCACCGCCGCCGCGCTCTTCCACAGCAGCTTCTCCGCCAGCCCCGGGTACGTGCCGGGCGCCCAGCCGCTGCCGTACGACGACATCATGCCTGTGTGTGGGGGGGGGGGGGGGTTGCAAAGATGGTATATAGAAGCGTAGTGGCGTAGACAGCAGGCGTGGAGGCGTTCGTACCGATGACCGATGGTGCGTCCGCTTGGGGGGGTTGCGGTGGGGGTGGGGGTGGGGTTGCAAAGCTGTTTGGAATAGGGCGGGGTATGGGGTGCGCGTGCGCTGACACGGGTCGGGGGCGCAGAGCTGCTGGGCTGGGGGTGGCAAGGATGGGAAGAGAAAGCAAGATAATGGGGGATGGGTTGGTGTGGGGCAGGTTGCGGACGGCTAGACGGCTGCCAGCCAGTAAGCGAGGGACACACCAGAGTCGCGCACACAGCCCCCGCACCCGCACCCACTATCTCATCATAATCAATCATAAATGAACCCCCGCCTTCCCACCCGCCCGCCACCCACCAATGATGATGATGCGGCCCCGGGTGGCCAGCGCGTTGACGGCCGTGTCGAACATCTCGCCACCCACCGACTCCCACACCACGTCCACACCCCGCGGGTACTCCGCCTTGAGCACCTCCTGCGCGTTGGGGTGGTTGCGATGGCGGTCGTGATGGCACGGGGGCAAGGCGGGCGAGGGGAGCGTGAGCAAGCGTGGGCGCACACACACGCTGGCCCCAACACAGAAAGCTTCAAACACTCGAACCATAGAAGGCCACTGAGCGACACGCCGTGTCCTTGTCATGTCGGAGTCACAGACATAATAGGGCGGCAAACGCATGCCCGGTACGCACGCGCGCACGC
The DNA here is from genome assembly GCA_016834605.1 of Chlamydomonas incerta. Taxonomy (NCBI): domain Eukaryota; kingdom Viridiplantae; phylum Chlorophyta; class Chlorophyceae; order Chlamydomonadales; family Chlamydomonadaceae; genus Chlamydomonas; species Chlamydomonas incerta. Next base: position 149,119 of record JAEHOC010000017.1, on the reverse strand, counting down.
GCACGCGGCCGCCACCGCACCTTGACGGACTCCCCCTTGTAGTCAATCACCCTGTCCGCGCCCAGCTCCTGTGCGCGTTGGGGGTCCATGTGACGGGGTGTTGGTAAATGGAGGGTGGGGATTGCAATGTCGGTAGGTCGCGGGGTGTCGGCTTGCGAGCATGAGGCGAAGCCCCCGCTGCCACCAGGTATGCAGGTACGCACGCACACGCACACACCTTCAGCAGCGCCGCCTTGTCCGGCCCGCCGCACGTGGCCACCACGTGGCAGCCCGCAGCCTTGGCCAGCTGCACCGCAAACTGGCCTGTGACACACGTGGGTGTGGGTGTGGGTGTGGTCGTGGGTGAAGGTGAGGGTGTGGCCGCTCGCCACGCCTCGCTCGCCACGCCTCATCTGCCTTACATGCCTTGTCCCCCCGAAGTCCCTTATCTCCGCTGGGACGTCCTCCCTTTCCAAACCCGAATCCAAATCCTGTGTGTCTGTCCCCATTCCTCGCTAACGCACCCGTGCCGCCCGCCGCCGCGGTGACCAGCACGGTCTCGCCCGCGGCGATGCGGCCCGCCTGCTCCAGCGCGATGGACGCCGTCAGGCCGCTGCGGGGGCGGCGGCGGCGGCGGCGGCGGCGGCGGCGGCGGCGGCGGCGGACAAGGCAGGAGCACACGGATCACATTGTTACTATTAGATGCTCTATTACCAGTGCATCAGCCTTCCTTTCCGTCGCCCCTTAGATTGGGTTGGGCAACACAGCCCTGCAACTTTAAAGGCCCCTCCGCCGGCGCGCCCCACCTGGTCAGCAGCGCCACCAGCTCCGGCGCCACGCACGGCACCGGCAGCGCCGTACGCGCTGGCTCGATGCCGTACTCGCTGAAAGAGCCGTACGACAGTGCCGCCACACAGTCGCCGGGGCGGTAGCCTTTCACGTCTGAGGGGAGGGCGGCGGCGGGATGGGATGGGGTGGGGCGCGTGTCAGTGGCCGTGTGTCAGTGTGTGCAGGTGTGGGAAGGCTTTATGCTAAGCCCCACCCTAGTTGGTTCCGCCGCCAGGCTGTCCCGCCCGCCCGCCGCCCTCACCCGGCGCCGCCGCCAGCACCACGTTCACGGACTCGAATCCGGCATCGTACGGCAGCTTGGACTGCGCCTCGGCCTTGCTGGCGTGGTAGCTGTTGCAGGAGTTAGGGATTGGGGGTTGGGGGTTGCAAGGATGTTTGGAAAAGCGATACAGGGGGTGGGGGGTTGGGGGCCGCAAGGCTGGCCGCAAGGATGGTACAAAGAAGTGTAGGGTAGCAGGGTAGACAGCGGGCGCAGAGGCGAGGAGGCGGTGGGGTTTGCATTCATGGGAATGGCAGAGGCCGAAGGGTTTCAAGCGACTCGCCGGGACAGGGGGCGTGGGCTGCCGCCAGTACCCGCAACCCGTACTAACACAGAGTAACACGTTACAGCCGCCCCTGTCCGCGCGGGCGGCTCACCGGCCGGAGCTGTAGTTGACGTCGGAGGCGTTGACGCCCGCGAACACGCGCCGCACCAGCAGCGCGCCCGCCGGCAGCGCCGCCGGCGGCGGCAGCGGCGCGGCCACGACGCGGGCGGCCTCCCGGAAGTTGGAGCTCAGGCGAGTGATCACGATCTGCCGGGCGCGGCAGCGGATGAGGGGAAGGCAGGCGCGGGCTCAGCAGGAGCTCGTTGCGCAGCGGGAGCTTGTGCTGTGCAGCACCTCGCAATCCCCCATCCTGACAAGGCCCCGGCGTTCGGCGGCGCCCCCAACTCAGCGCTGCGCCCGGAGGGCAACCCCGGGCGGCACAGGCCACACACCTTCTTGTACTCCCGCGGGAGGCCCCCAGACCCCCACGCCGCCAGTGCCTGCCGCTGCCCCTCCGCCGCCGCCGCGTCCTGCTGCTGCTGCTGCTGCTGCTGCCCGCCGCCGCCGCCCTTGCCGCCGGCTCCCGCCGCCGCCGCCCCGCCGCCGATGGTCTTGCTGCCGGCGCGGCCCGCGTACGGCTGCACCAGCGAGCGGTCCTGTCGGATGAGCACCACTGCCCCCGGCTGCGGCGCGGGAGGGTGGCGGCGTCGCGGGGTAGGTTGGTTGCATTGGAGATCGCGCGCGCACACGGCGCGCAACGATAGGCATGCGATCAAGGTGCGGGGCGCCGCGGCGCACGACAACGCCGCGCATGCCACCACGTCGGCCCATTCGTGCCCACCTTGTACGACAGCGCTGCGCCGCCCGCTGCGCCGCCGCCCGCCTGCAGCATGTCCACCGCCACGCCCGCCACGAAGGCCGGCGGCAGCAGCTGAATGTCCAGCGAGCCCAGCAGCCGCTTGGCGGTCTCGGGGTCCTGTGCGCGAGCGTGTGTGTGCGTGTGTGGCGCGTGATGTGGGCACCGCGGGCGCGGACGCGCGGGTGGCATGCTTGCGCACGGCCGGCGCGGGCCAACAACAAAAAAGTCCCAGAAAAAGGGGGCCTTGGGTGAGGTATATGAGTCGCCGGGTGTTGGTGCCAGGGAGGGCGCAGGGCTGGGTGTCGCGTGGCCCGATCGACCAACGACCGAACGAGCCGTCTCCTGCATGACCGCCCTGGCTAGCGCTGCCGACAGACACGCTGCACACGCACGGCCGCTCTCCTGCGCCCTCCCTTGTACGGGCTGGGCAAGTCAGATTATTGGGGTCTTGGGGCTGCTTGTGATATCACGCGCGCACACACATGCACGCACACGCGGCTTTTTCCTTGTGCTCCCTAACACACGCGGCTCCGCCCTGTCCTGTCCGCAACGGCCCGATCCGCACCTGCGCCGTGATCTGCGCCAACAGCACAGCGCAGCGCGGGAGGTCGGGAGGGGCGCAGCCCGCCCCTCACCACAACCAGGGCCCGGGCAGGCAGGCAGGCACTCACCCAATCCCCACTGGCCACATGCCCAGCCGCAACGCACACACGCGCGTTCCGTTGTGCGCTCAACACGTACCGTATTCCGCATCCTTCAACAAACACGCGCACACACGTTCTCGCCCGCGCCGGCTGCCCACCTGTTTCATCATCTGCGTCACCAGCGGCGTCTCCACAAACTCGGGGCACAGCGCCATGAGCCGGATGGCGCCGCCGCCGCTCCGGTTGGCCAGGCCCCGCGCCGCCGACCGGACAAAGTGCGCCACGCCCGCCTGCGCATCGCGACACCGCGGCATCGCCCCGGGGTGTTTGCATGTTATGGTGTGTGTGGCGGTGTGTGTGTGTGTGTGTGTGTGGCGGTGTGTTCTGGAGGTCATGCGGCGCACAGCCAGGTGCCCAGCCGTGGCGTCACCCCACCGCACTGTGCCGCTTTCCCAGCCATCCTTGCAGCCCCCCACCCCACAGGCCACACGGCGATCGCGCGGCGCGCACCTTGGCCGCCGCGTACACGGGCGCCACCGGCATGGGGAAGATGGCTGCGAGCGGGCGCACATGCGCGTGTTAGATAACACGAGAGAGCAATGCGCGTGTGTTTTGAGAACGCGGGCGGGGCGGTGGCGGATGGGGCCGTAGCGGTGGATGCTCCCGCCAGCGCCGCGCCTGCAACGTCCCTTCGGCCTATTCAACTCGCATTTCGATTACCCCATCGCTCACGTTACCTGGTTTCGTGATGCAGGCTAGGATGGTTTTCATTACCGCCCCCAACATGTATCGAAATACACATTTTTGCAGGTCGAGGTTGGCACAGACACACAGACCGCTCACCTCCCGCCGACGCCACCGCCAGAATGGAGCCGCCGCCGCTCATCAGCTCCACCGCCGCTCTGTGTTGCACGCACACGCCACACACACACCCGCTCTGTTGATTTGGAGCCCGGCCAGCCAGAAAACCATCATCCCTCCCCCCGTTTTTCCTACATCCTTGCACCCCCCAAAAAAATATAACACAACCCATACCACACCACACGACACATCACCACGCACTTGACGCCGTGCAGCACCGCCGTGAGGTCCACATCCAGTGTGGGCTGCCAGGCGGTGTTGGAGGGGTCGAAGAACGACCCCCGCTCGCCGATTCCGGCATTCAGGACCACCGCCTGCGAGTAGGACGCGAGTTACGCGTGTGTGAATGTGAGCGTGTGAGCGTTTGAGCTGCACTTGCCGCGGCGTTGTGTTGTTGTGCGCAAGTGTAATACTGGATCCAGGCAAGGGCGCGTAGAGCAGCCGTGGGCGCCCCGCGCGGGCATTGCCGCAGCGCACTGCCCCTCCGCACATGGCCTCTCCAACCCCCCACCCCCCACCCCACCTGCACGGAGCCAAAGGCGGCCACGTGCTGCGCGAAGGCCGCCTTCTGCGCCGCGGCGTCGGTCACATTCAGGCGGGCGGCGCGGACGCTGACGCCTGCGGCGCCGTGGCGGCTGGTCAGGTCGCGTGCCTGCGTCGTGTGGTGGCGGGGGCGCGGGTGTGGGGGCGGGGGCGGGGGTAGGCGGTGGTTGCTCGGCGACGCGTGCGGCATGGGGTTTGCAAGAGCCGGAGCCGGCACGGGGGGCAGGGGAATGCGCCTGCACCCAAGGCGCAGTCGACCCTGACCTTCGGGCTCCCGGTGCAAACACGCTCAATCAGCCCTCTCACCGTCTGCCGTCCGCCACCTCAACCCCACCATCCACCACACACCACCCCGCAGTATTCACCGTTGCCTGCAGCGCAGCTTCATCCAGGTCCAGCAGCTGTGGGTTGGGGCCAGAGGGACGCAAGGCGCAAGGCGCACGGAGCAGCAGCAGGGCGTGGTGGGCGGGACAGGCGATTTGGGTGCCCACGACTTACCAAATCGCAAGGCCATGACAACTTCACATGCAAAGTTTGAGCGTCCGCGCTCTAGGATTTGACTCGCGGGCTACGCCGTGAGCAGCTCGCTGAAAACTTGCATGCATTCACTCGCGGTACCCGCTCACGCAGGCAACTTGCCCTGGCAACCCTAACAAAGCTTCCTATTGCGAGTCTAACCGTAAGATTGTAGCCCTTTTCAGCCAGCGCGGCAGCCACAGCGCGCCCGATGCCACTTGCCGCTCCTGTAACTATCGCAGAAGGCGCCATAGTGTCGACAATTATAATCAGTAAAGAAGACTACCTTGTGTGCAAAGCTCGCTCTATCAAGAGCCCTAGACTCGTCATGTCGGTTGAGTGACGTGCACGGCATGCACGCAGGCCGCGCCCGCCCCCCCCCCCTCCCCGCCTGCACCAAGCGAACCCCCGCAGGCTCCCTGCCTAACTGAGGGTGTGCAAATTGTAAGGCGATGGGGCATTGGTGCCAAGATTGGGACACGCCAGCAGGCTGCCAATCCCATGCACAAAGCCAGGGCAAACGGCAATTCGTCTGTACCGACGGGTGTGGGGAACCGCACTGCGGTCCGCCCCGTCGGTTGTCCTGTTATGTCTTGTTGCGTGTTGCTCGCCGCCCGGCATCCCGCATGGCGGCCCCCTGTCGCGGGACCGCGCGCGCCACTTTGCATTCCGGCTGTCTGGGCCCGTGCCGCATGCATTACCGCCGGGATGAGCCATGCAGCCACTGCGCTGTCTTACAGTTTCCGCGGCCACCGGTTTGCAGTACTTGCCTTGCCACACTCCTTTAAGCCTCACCGTTTTCATCCTTGCCTTCCTTTCCGCCTTGGTAGTTCCGTTCCAGCCCGCGCCAGCCCCAACCGCAGCGACAGCCGCCCGCCCAGCTCGCCGTTACTTGTGTGCTGCTTTGTTCTGTGCTGTCGGGCCCGCTTCTTTCTTTCGTTTTCTTACGCCTCCATTCCCTTCCTCCCTCGCATGTGCTGCTGGGCGACGGTGGCGCTGGCGCTTCCAGGTTGGTTTCGGATGCCGCGCGCCCCAATGCTCCGCCCCCCGCCAGCCCCAGCCGTCCGACAGCCCAGCCATCACCACCTGGTTATATCAGTGCTGGGTCAGCGGCGCTCCTCCATCGCCCGTGGAGTTTACCGTCTGGACGAGGTAACATGCCTGCTGTGTCTGAGTCTTGCTCACCGGCCTTCTATGCGTGCTAGCGACTACAACGACACATGATTACGCATATTCGCGTTCGCGTTTCGAAAGCACTTCGCTTTGTTACACAGTGCGGCCGGTGCCTTCTCCTGAGCTGGCAACCCGGCGTCCCGACCCTGAGCCATGATGCCGCAACGCATGCACGCCACTGCGCTTGTGCGCGTGCAAACACAAGTTCAGCAGCCCTCTGCCCGCCCATATTGTTTGCGGGGCATGCCTCAACAGTACTGCATCTGGGCACGCGCCCTGAATCAATCACGAAAGCGGTTGTGGTGTACATGGCGCATTCCGTACTACTGGTATAGTATGTTGTTCTTCTCCTCTTCTCCTCTTCTCACTCTCTCCTTGTCGACCTCATACAGCTTCCTACCGCACCGCACTTTTCATAGCCTTCCTCGCCACAACCACACGCAAACGGCACCAGTGCAGCGTACCGCCCTTTCCACTGCGTAAGCCGGCGCTTCACCGCGCGGCAGCAAGTCTTATTTGCGCCGTTCAAGCGCGAAGGGCGCACACGGGGCCAGCCAGCACACGCACCGCCGCGCCGCGCCGCGCCGCGCCGCGCCGGCCAGCCCCCCATCAACATCTCACGCCGACGGCCCAACCAGTGCGACCAACCACAAACTCTTCTTCTCAACAACCCACCCGCGGCACGGCACACTGCGCGACGATGCACCACGGCAGGCACCACGGCAGGCACCACGCCGCAGCCAACCGCGCGGCGCCCTGCTGCCGCCGCGTCGGGCGACCGCGCAAGGGCCTGCGGCCGCCTGTGTGCGCCACACTGCTGCTACGCCCGCCCCGCGCTGCTGCTGCGCCCGCCCCGTGTCCCCGCGCTGGTGCATGTCATGTCGCCTCGCCGCCTACGCTGCGGCCTTCTGGGTGCCCAGGATGCGCGCCAGGGTGGCGAACGACATGCCACCCACCACGTTGTTGGCGCCGCGGATGACGGCCTGGCCGGGACGTGCGGGTGCGGGGTGGGGGCCATTGCAAGGTTACTTAGTTGGAATGATCGGTCGGACGGTTGACCTGGGGATTGGAATAAACTACGCAATGCACCCCCGTCCACCAACCGCTCAAACGGACGACTACCCGCCACCCCCTCTTTACCATCCTTGCCCTGCAAGCTTCTTTGGACCATTTTTTGCACCACCACCCCGTCTAGCTTGGGCTGGTACTCACACCCTCCCATCCCCACAACCCCGCCGCCGCCGCACCTGGTAGAGGCGGAACAGGCCGACGGGCATGACCTTGACCAGGCCGGCGTCCAGGCCGCCCAGCGCCTGGTAGCGGATGTTGGAGGAGACGCCCATGTGCACCGCCCACGTGAAGGCGTTGGCGAACACGTTGGGCGGCTCGTTCTGGGTGGTGAAGCTGGGGTCCACCTGCGACGGAGGGCGAGGGGTGGGGTAAGGGGGTGGTGGTGAGGCGGAGACGGGCGGCGCGAAGGCGCGAAGGCGTGGGGGAATGGCTGCGCGCAAGGGAGTTGCTGGGAAGAGGAGCGAGTGAGCGGCGGGGTGCAAGAGTGGTTTTAAATTGCCCCATGGCTAGCTGTGCCACAGTCTACATCGAGCTGCCCCCACCCCCGGTTTGGGGGATTGGCAACCCCCACTGCCAACCCGCCCACCCCCACGGCCCCCCACCCAACCCCCCCCCTACCCCCCCCCCCCGCCTGCCCGCCCCCGCACACCTTCTTGCGCAGCTCCAGCAGTCCGTTGCTGAGGCTGGTGCCCACCACGCCCGCGAAGAAGCCGATCACCGCGAACACGGCGCCCTTGTACACCAGGTTGGTCAGGCGCTGGGCCGGGCTGAAGGCGCCCGCCTCGAAGCAGTTGCCGCCTGCAGGGTGGTGTTGGGGTGGCGGCGGGTTAACTCTGAATCAATCCCTTAAGGCAACATGAGGTTTTGGTGGTGGTGGTGGTGGTGGTGGGGTGGGGTGGAGCCGGCCAGTTGAGCGGGCAGGCGACGAATGGGCGCACACAGCGCTCGCCGCGCCACCAGCCACCCCTGCCCGGCCCCCGTCTCCTCCCCTCCATCCTCCCAGACCTCCTCCATCCTCCCCAGAACCCCTCCGTCCTGCCTAGACCTCCTCCGTCCCCTAGCCCCCCCCCCCACACGCATTGGTTGGGTTGGGTTGGGTTTGGATTCGCTTGGGCTGGTAACTGCCCCCCCCCCCCCGCCGCGCCTCCCCCCCCCGCGCGCCGCCTCTCACCCGGCGCGCCCCAGGCCTTGAGGTAGTAGTCGCCGATGAGGCGGCCCACCAGCGGCGTGGCGGCGGCGGCGCCGGCGGCGGAGGCGGTGGGCGCCAGGAGGTACATGATGGTGAAGTTCATGATGGAGCCCACCTGGGGTGGTGAGGCGTGGAGGTGGTGAGGTGTGGAGGTGGGGTGCAGGGGTGGAGGTGAGGGGGAGGTGCGAGGCGTTGCGACCGGCATGGTGCTGGTGCTAGTGGTGGAGGAGGAGAGTAGACGGCTACGCGCGCAGAGATACACATGTCAAACAGCTGGGTTCCGCGCCGCACGCAGCCGGGCCACTCACCACCAGGGTCGCGAAGATGAGGTCGAGCTCGTTCAGGCCTGTTGCGTGCGGGGTAAGAGTGCACAAGTCAAGGGAGAAAGACAGCTGGCGTGTGTGGTCGTATGCGCGCGCGCTTTTGTGTGCGGGTTGCGGGTCGAGGAGGCAAAGGGGGTCCAGATACGCAGGTGCACGTGCCGGCATGCGCAGTCGGTTCCGCCAGCACGAGATGGCCCGCGCGCCTGCCACCGCAGGCACACCAGGGCCCCGGCCGACACAGTGGTGCCTCTCTGGCCTTGGCTTACCCCCCGGCCCGGCGCCACGCCCGCAGCCTCCCCGAGTGCTAGTAAGTGCAAAGCGCGTGCTGCTGCTGAGCCCCGAACCCCCCGCCCCGCTCCGCGGCGCCGCCCGAGGCCCGCCCGCTCACCCCAGTTGGGGCGCGCGCTCATGTCGCCGATGACGCACGCGCCCACGCCGATGACCTGCTCCATCAGCACCTGCGGGCGTCGGCGGCGTCGCGGCGGCGCGGGAGCGGGCGAGTCGTCACAAGAGCGGGGCAGGGCGGGGCAAGACCATAGCGCGGGAGCGCGGGAGGTGTGCAAGCAGCGTGCACAGGTGCCCAAGGGCGCAGCACAACCACAACCCAAGACACATTGCACGCCACACCCGGCACCCGACACGCAGCAGTGCATGCGCCCGGCACGCGGCGCCGCCGCAGCAGCAGCATGCTTGCTGCGTGTGGGAGAACGCCGTTTCTCCCCTACTCGCCAGCCCCAAGCGCCTCTCCCTCCTGCCGGCTCTCGCACCTTGATGGGGAACTCCGAGTCGTACGCCACGCGCTCCTCCCAGCCCCGGAACAGGCCGCCCTTCTGGGGCCCCTTGTCGCCCGAGCTGTGGCCGTCGTCACCCTTGCCCTTGCCGTCGCCGCCACCGCCACCGCCGCCACCGCCGCTGGGGCCCTTGCCCGCACCGCCGTCGCCGCCGCCGGAGGCGAGCGCAGCCACGCGGCGCGCGCTACGCGGCTGGAAGCGCCTGGAGGAGGGGAGGGGTCGCAAAGGAGAAGGAGGGCATGGTGCGGATGTGGGTTCTGGGGGCCGAGTTTGACCGGGCGCAGGTGCTCGCAGGTGCGGGTGTTGCGCTCCATCCATGGGCGCGTCGAACTTTGCGGCAACCAACAGCGCGGCGTTTTCGAGCGTTGACGGTCGCGGGCCAATGTACTCACCACGCCGGCACCGAGACCGGCGCCCGCGGAAGCGGGCCCGCTTGGAGGCGGGCGGTCATTCGTCGCGTCAAAGCCCCAGACTCCATGTTCGCTATTGCAGAGCGCAACGGTAAAAGTGGCCTATTTATGATTGGAAATGCCGACCCACACCAAGATCACGCGCGTTGACGGCCTAGCCGAAAGCGACACAACGTCTGCGTCCCCTGGCTCTAGGGCTTGGTTGGCTAAAGGTCAGCGATATGATCGGCTGCGATTGCTCAGCCTGTATTCACCTAAGGACGCGAACGCAGCTTGCGCAGAAGGTCGTGGAATTGGGCCGCATGCAGGAATTTGTCGGCCTTCACTCCTGACCATTCTCATTGATTCTATTCTAATTGAAGATAGCATCACACAACATCAATCACGTCACGTTCTCGTTGAACCCGAAACGAATTGGCCTGCATTTTGTTATCGTAGCCGGCGATGGCCGGTCTAGGAGGCCTCCGCGGCGTTTCGGCTGGTCAGGATGCTCGCTTCTCAGAGTAAGCCCCAGCAGCCACTACGGAAGGACAGCCGGTCACTGGATCCCTGAAGTGCTTGACGGCCTGTGCTTTGTGCACCTGCAGTAAGCAAAAGAAGACGCTGAAGGAGCTGGTGAAGTCTGGCAAGGTCCCGAAAGAACTGGACCTCAAGTGAGGCAGGAGGGGCGGGGGCCGCTGGGGGGGGGGGTTGTGGGCGGGCCGGTGGGCGGGCCTGTGGTCTGGAAACTGGGCTTTCTCAGGCTGGGCGCAAGTGCCCTGCCCGCACTCATCCTGCGCCTGCCATGATGCGTATACCATGATGCAGGGTCGACATGAAGAAGGTCAACTGGCCGGTGCGTGGGTGTGGCAGGCGTGTGTGGGGGTGGGGTCTCCGAGGCAGCTCAGCAGATTGACCCTCCAGCAGGGGCCGGGGGTCCAGCACACAATAGCGGCGCGCCACTGCAGCCCCAGCCACATAACAGACGGCGCATGCAAGCTCCCTCCCATGCCCCACGCGACCACGGCCGCTCTGCCTGTCCCGCGGTTGCCGAGCAGGTGATGAAGGAGTGGATAGCCAAGCGCGTGACGCAGCTGCTCGGGGGCCTGGAGGAGGAGGTGCTCATCGGCATGGTGTACAATTTCCTGGAGGACCCAGAGGTGAGTGCGTGTGCGTGTGCCTGTGTGTGTGCCTGTGTGTGTATGTGTGTGTGTGTGTGTTTGGGGAATGGCGTCGCACGCAGGTGGTATGCAAAAGGCCCGGGCGGCACGCGGCACTCGGGGTCGTTAGCCGCGCTGTCAGGGGGGACAACCCCTGCTGGCGCCACGAGTGCCACGTGCTCAGCCGCATGCTGGATTCCCCAGGCTGCCGCTCGCAGGCCGCTCAGGCGCGCTGCTGCACCTACCATGCCGCGCCTCTCACGTGCAGATGAGCGGGAAAATGCTGTACGTCAACCTGCTGCCGTTCCTTGAAAAGAACACGTCCCTGTTCTGCAAGGTGTGTGGTTGGGGGCACTGGTGACTGATCGGGCCAGCGACGGCTCGCCTATTGTCGATACTTGGCTGCCACCCATTCCGCAAGTGCAAATAGCGGCGCCGGCTCATGCGCGCACACGGCATGTGGCCGTGTCGGCGTCATGCGCTGCATCCAACCACACGGACAGCAACTGACGGACAGCAGCTGACGGACAGCAACTTTTTTTTGAGGAATCATCCTTACAAGGTTGAACAGGGGCAGACGCACTGCCCCCCTGCTGACCGAAGACAGCCTGGTCCCCGAGACCAGAACCCGAGCAACTGTCGGCGCACTGTGCATCGTGCGTCTGGCGCGCAGGAGCTGTGGCTGCTGCTGCACAGCGCAAACCAAACGGCGTCACACATACCCCAACAAATGCTGGACGCGGAGGCGGAGCGGCAACGCCAGCAGCGGCAGCAGCAGGAGGCGGTACAGGTGCGTGTATGCGGTTGCTGTTGGGGTGGGAGGATGTTTACTGGAATTAGTCCGACCGGAGAAACCCCAGTGTCTGCGGGGTTGAGGCAGACGAAAACGCGTAGCTGGTGTCGGTGACCGCGCATCCGCTGCCCGTGAATAGTCAAGTGATGGCTTGCTTCTCTGTGTGTTCGCGTTTGCTCGCCTTCCGCACTTCATCCCTCATGCCCCTGGTACCCAACCCAGGCGGAGCTGGAGCTGAAGCGGCTTGCGCAGGAGGCGGAGCGCGCGGCAGCGCTGGCGGCGGCGCAAGAGGCAGCGGAGCGGCGCGTGGCGGAGATGAAGCGCGAGCCCGGCGCCGACGGCGAGGCGCTGCCGCCGCCGCCGCCCCTGCCGGGCGGCCGCGAGCGGCGCCGCGGCTGGGAGCCGCGGGAGGGCGAGGGCGAGGAGCCGCCTCGGGAGCGGGAGGGCGGGCGGCACCGGTGGGAGCCACGTGACGTGGAGGCGCCGGCGCCGCGGCGGGAGCGGCGGGGCTGGGAGCCGCGGGAGCCGGAGGGCGGCGCCCGTGACGGCCGCGACGGCCGGTCCAGCCGCTGGGACTCGGGCCGCGCGCGGGAGGACCGGGTTGAGGCCCGCGATCGGGACCGGGACCGGAGCAGGGAGCGCGAGCGCGGCAGGTGAGGGGTGGAGGCGGTGGGCGAAACAGCGTGTGCATGGGGGGCATTGTTGCTGCCGTGTACTGCTGTGGGCAGTCTGGGCGCGAGGTCTTGGGTTTGATGGAGAGGGGTCTCCCTCGGCGCGGCCGTGCCCAAAGGAGGGGTGTGCCGCGGGCATACGGTAAGCATGGCCCCGTACGCATGCTGCAACGTCACCGCGACCATTCCACCCCGCAGCCGCTGGCGCTCACCGGACCGGAGGCGCTCGCCCGAGCGGAGGCGGTCACCAGACCGCCGCCGCTCGCCCGAGCGGGAGCGGGACCGGGGCCGCGGCCGGCGCTCGGCCAGCCGCTCTCCGGTGCGGTCGCCCAAGCGCTCCCCCAAGCGCTCACGCTCGCCGGTGACCCGCCGCCGCTCGCCCGATCGCTCGCCGGCCCGGCGCCGGTCGCGGTCACGCTCGCCGGGCGGGTAAGCAAGGACTGAGCGGGCTGGGTTGTTGCGGTGGTGGCGGTCGAGGACTGAGTAATTCCCACGCCGGGTGCCTTGATGCCAATACGGTAGTCAGCTGTTGCCATGTGTCTTACGCTGAAGTGACCTGCAATGCCATGCCGTTTGCAGCCGGGACCGGGACCGTGTGGGCGCGGGCGCGGGCGCGGGCCGGCCGCGGGATCCGCCCAAGCGCAGCCGCAGCCGATCTCCGTCCGGCGAGCGGGAGCCGCGGCGGCAGGCGCAGGAGCCGGCGCCGCGAGACGGCCAGCCCAGCCCTGCCAGGTCCGTGGGAGGCGACGACGTTGGAATTGATGCCTGCAGGTTTGGGGCACAGACAGTGAGGGGCCCAATCGAGGACTGCGCCCGTGCAGTCGTGCAGGCCCATATCGACGGGTGGGGGGTTTGACGAGCTTGGGTGGGTGCCTTGCTGTGCAGGGGTGCGGCGGAGAAGGAGAAGGACCAGGAGGCTGCGCCGGTCGCCGCAGACAGGTGAGCGCCTTTAGCCTGGGGCTGGAGTCGCACATGGATGGACGGACGCACAGACGACGGACGGATGCGAAACGGATCCGACAAGCATGAGTGCGTAAGCATGCCCATTTGTTTTTCCCAGGGAGCCGGCGGAGGGCCACCCGGCGGAGGTCGCTGCGGTGGCGGCGGCAGCAGCTCCGGCGGAAGCGCACAAGGACAAGGCCGACAAGGAGCACAAAAAGAAGGAGAAGAAGGAGAAGAAAGAGAAAAAGGAGAAGAAAGAGAAGAAAGAGAAGAAGGAGAAAAAGGAGAAGCGGGACAAGGGTGCCAAGGAGGGCGACGCGGCGGCGGGCGGGGCGGGTCCGGGGGCGGTTGGCGCCGGCAAGGGCAGTGACAGCGAATCAGACCCGGAACTGGCGAATCTGCGAGCGCAGGCGCTGCAGTCCGCACGCAGCCTTTAGCTGGTGCTGCCGTAGTGTAGATGTGGCGCCTTGCTTCGCTGAAGGGTGGGAGAATAGTTGTGTCTCGCCCAAAGCGGGTTGTGTGCGGCAGGTGGTGCGCTGTGGTCGCTTGCTGGGCTACTTGACCGCCGTACGCTAATGGCTGGAGGATTACTGGAGGAACAGCCAGGACCGAGACTTGACCAAAGACTCGCGAGTTGTGACATTACAGCCAGACGGCCAAGTGGCTGCGGACGTTGAGGACGTCCATCCTCCATGCTGCGTGCCCCTTGTAAGAAACACTCGGGCACTCGTCTCGCTGTGTCATCGAACACAGTATCCGCCACGGCGCCACACTAAACACAGTTGCAGCTGCCATCCTTCTGATGGCGAGCCCTGTACAGCTGTACTCCGATGGTGACCACTGGTGGTGACCCAAATCTCAGGTCGGCCGCTCTGAGTAAGCTCTCATCATTCTTGAAGCGTGACGCAACTCGGCGCTCACGCACATCGGCGGCGTTGCCTAGAGCTAGAGCTGCTGGTCCAGCCACTCCTGCACACGGCCGCGAAGCTACCTGCCACAGTCTATGGCGAGTATCCCTCCGTCCCTGCAGCCGCCCTCCCTGGCCTCCGTGGCCTCCTCACTAAGCCCCCATAGTTGAGCCTGATTCCAGCCATCCAGGCGCCCATGGCCTGTCACGCGGCACGCAATCGGCCTTGCCCTAAACCAAAGAGGCGCTTCCGCAACCTCCAACCACCCCGTTCTGAACCTCAGCACAACTCCCCGCACTCCAACCGCGCCCACAACGCTGCCGCCTGGCAGCGCCCGCCATCCCTGCCATGCCCTGCCCACACTACTTTTTCCGCAGCGTGGCCAGGAAGGTGTTGTAGCTGGCCTCTAGCTCGTACATCAGCTGCCGTACGTCGTCCTCCGGCAGCTCGTAGTTGGCGGGCTTCTGGTACATCTTGCTGTACCACAGCCGCACCTTCTCGCGCGGCGGGAAGTCGGGCGGCAGCGTGGCGATCTTGTCCATGGAGTTTATGAGGTCCAGAAGGATGGGGCAGATCTGGGGACAAGGGGCATGGGGTTACATTCATCATTAGTTAGGACGTGAAGGCGTAGCCAGGAACGATGGAACAGGGGTCGCGGGCTGCGGACGTTGGCTTTCGGGTGTCGTCGTGTGGACGCGTCAAAATCGACGTCAGGCCCCGTTTGCGGTGAGCCCATGTCCGCCTCCGTTACTCAACCCGCGTGAGATCGCCGGTCCCGGACCCAGCTGCTCAGCGCCGTCGCCGTCCGCCCACCAGTCTCACACGAACACAGGCATACGGCACACCCACGGTCTCCACCCAGCCGCCACATCAGCACGCAAAACACACACGCCCCCCTCCCCGTCCCCCCCCGCCCCCCCGCCACGCGCCCACCTGGTCCACCGCCGCCAGGTTGAGCTTGAGCGAGTCCATGGCGGTGATGAAGTGCTGCACCGTCTCCGCCACACCCAGCGCCTCGGGGTCGTTGGCGCGGCTGCGGCAGAGGACGCGGGCGCGGGTGGGTGGGCGCCGGGGACCAGCAACGGCTGGTCAGAGCTACCGCATGCCGCGAAGTGGGTTCTGCACTGCACGGGATGGCCCACCGCACGCGGCCGGGCGTTCCTTGGCCCTCACACCTTCCCTGTGCTGTCCTTCCCCGTTCCCACCGTACTCCAGCCCCGCGCCGCGGCCCCCCAGCTCGCCCCCAGCCCCACTTCTGCTTGGTGCGGTGCTCCACCGTGGCCGGCAGCCCGCTGTGCAGCAGGCGCGTGGCGGCCATGGGGCACTGCATGTTGTAGTCGCTCATGAACTGCTCCACATTGGGCACCTGCGACAGAAGACACGGTAGTTAGCAGCTGCGGTGGGAAGGCAGCGTGCGCGACAGACCCCCCACGCGACAGACCCCTTGCCACCACTGGGCTGTGACCCAGTCTCCAATCGCACCTGCCCACCGCTTCCCCAAGACTCACAGCTCGAGACCCCCTGAGGAAATCCTTGCCCCTGCGCTGCGCCAGGAAATGCCCCCGCTCACCGTGTCCTTCATCGAGGCCCAGAGGATCTTGAACTGCCCTATGAGCCTCCCACACGCCTCCTCATACTGCTCCGCGTTGATTGCGTCACGCACGAACGCCCGCTCGAGCTTTTCCGTAGTCTTGATGATGGCGTAGAGGTCTGCGTACATGCCAGGGCCGTCGGCACTCGCCCTGGCCGTGCAGGTACCTTCGTGCAGCCCTTCCATCGCTCACCTGCATAGCTCTCATACTGCGCCTGGTCCTTCTTGTTCTGCCATAGCTTGAACTCGCCTTGTGATAGCGTTGATGTCCCCGCCCCGGCGTCTCTTCGCAGCGTGCCCTGACTTTGCATCCAACCCTATTTTTGGTCAATACAGCGGCCCCTGTAATCGTCTCTCTCCCTCACTGTGCCGTAAATGCAATGCACACAGCAATAACTTGAGCTGGTGATGCCGAGGCAGAGTTCAGAAATTGCGGAATGAAGGAAAGCCAGGACTTCGTTGCAGCGAGGCGCAAGAGTTCAGAAAATGCCGCGTATGTAGTTAACACAATTATTAGCAACTTTTCACCTGCAAATCCAGAGCTTCCAACTACTGAAATTCGTCGACAGCCCCGATCTAAATCAGAGCACCATTCTGCGCCCGGCGCCCTAATAAACAGCTAGCATCCTACATGTGCTGCTTACGGTAGTGGCCGACACCCAAGGAGTGCGAGCGGGAAGAGCATCGGCACCCTCAGCGCCGGAGAGGAAGGATGCGGAACCGAGCGGGCTATACGCGCCTGGCGGGGGACTACTACGATGACCAGCCCTACGAGGTGCGCGAGCTGGCACACGTCTTGGCAAACACCCTCTCGGGGGTTGGGCTAGGCGCGCGGCGGCCCAAACACAGACACGACGGCACGTTGAGGTGCTGACCGCTCCCGCTGTGCAGGAGGATGACCGTCGCTTTGAGCCTCTTCCACCGGATGTGCCGAAGGCCTCAATCGCCCTCGCCATCTTTCTTATGTGCTTCGGAATCTTCTCGTTCGTGGCTGCGTGGCTCCACTTCACGCAGCAAGTGCTTGGCAAGGCGCAGGCGGTGGGTGGGATACCGCATGCATGCTGCCGGGGTGTCCGCCAGCCGGGGGCACCTTCCCAGGTGTGCGATGGGCCGATGGCCCACGGGAAGCCAATGACTGACGTGCACCAAACTGCGTGGTCTGCAGGAGATTGGCTTTACCATTCTTGGCGCCATGACTTTCATGCCAGGTGGGACGGGCCTTGGAGGGCTGGGTGGGATGCTGTGGGTTGCGGGGCCTGTGCGCACGCAGGCTGCGTTACAGGCCATGTGGTACTGGGTTGCATGCTGCACCGCGCCTGCACCTGCGATGTGTACCAACCTGGGCTTCTGTGCCCATGTTGACACGTGCACGTTACATCGCCGACCCGATTTTCGTCGCTGCCACCCGGTGTCCTTTCTGACAACAGGCGCATTCCACTGCTACATTGCCTACGGGACGTGGCGCGGGTGGCGCGGCTTCAGTTGGGACCAGATTCCGCAGTGGTGATGATGGCGCATGCGGCAGCGGTATGTGCAGCGATGCCGACAGCAGGACGACACGCGCGCGGGGGACGGGGATCTGAGCGGCAGGTAGAAGGGAGTGGCTGTGCAGTGTGCGGTATGGGTGTCGTGGCTCTGCATGCATGCCAGCGGAGGAATAGCTCGGGTGAGCCGACCGCAAGCGATAGAATGGTGTGCTGCTGCCCAGGTACGCCCACAGCAGCGCTTGCATGTGGATAGGTTAATCAGAAACGTAGCACGCGTTTCGCGGCTGGGCGGAGCGCAGCGGAGTTGCGACTCGGTGAAGCGACGGAACTGCCGCGTTAGGATCGCACGGGTTGTGCGCCGGCGCTCAGATACATGCCAGTGCATGAGGCGGGACCCGGGCCGGACCGAGCTGGGTTTTGGGCGCGTGCACGTTTCCCTAGAGAAAATGTTGACTTCTTCGGAGCGAAGTATGAGCGTCGGAGAAGGCAGGTTCTCACGACGATGATGGTGTATTCGGCACGGAGTGCCGTACACGGCGTCGGAGACGCCTTATTATCGCAGCTGCTGCTTGTCGCAGCATCTGCCGTTTTGCATTTGTCTCTCTTACTGTACTGTTTGCTATTGTCAGAGCAACTGGTAGAATACTCCCGCCCGCCCGCCCTGTCTGTGGGTCCGTGGCCGGGGTGGCTTTTGCAGTTTGGAGACCGCCTCGCTGGGGCTCTGCCGGATTGAGGCACTGAGAGACGCCTGACGGCCACTAGGTCAAAGTGAACTCGGGGTTTTGGGACTTGTCGTTTGGTGGGCCACGGACTGCCTTGCTTGCTGTTGCTTGTAACCATTGAGGAGTGAGAAGCCACCTTTCTTGTCCTGGTGAGCTAGAACACGGGCGAGCAGGGGCGGGCGCAGATGCGGCTGTTCGGCCGCTGTAGGGCCGTAGGGCCATAGGCAAGCAGGTGCGGGCGGCTGGTCGGTAGCTGTAAGGCAGCAGTTGTGTGGCCCGCTGTGGGGCCGGGCCACGGTGTGGCAAGGCCACATCGGGCAATGCCGGAGGGGCTGCCACAAGAAGAAGGCTGTGGGCCAAGGGCCGTGGAGGAACGTTTCGACTCAACTTGGAGTGTCCACACGGGTTGCTGCTGTTGCCTGGGACTGTGGCTGGGTAGCGCGCATGATGGACCCGTGTGGACGTTGTAACTGAAGAGGAGACTGCACACGCCCTAATCGAGGCAGCGGGGCCGCCCTTTGAGCTGGCCGAAGATCGACAGCTCCTGTCGAAGAGCGCAGGGTTCTTGGCAGTTGGTACCGCCGCGGGCGCTTTCCCAATGCGCGTGCATTCTTTAGATACACTGAGCTGAGTCACTTGCTCGGGACCGAGGCGCCGCCGCCGGTGAGTCAAGGGACCGGGCGAACTCGACGTCTTCCGCGATGAGCCGACGAACTGTTGGTTTCCACTGCGCTCGCCCCGCGCCCTATACAGACTTTATGGTGCTCCGCTGTGCTTGCTGGACATAGTTGACAACACGCGCTGGTCGCTTTGCTTGCGAGAGGCACGCGCGGTGCAGCCGACTGCGAGCGTCAACCAAAGCCCGGAACCGACCGCAGCCAAATCGAAGCCTGCTTTCGGCGTGCTTAGAGCATAATTCATACAAGAAACGGGTCTCGGAGGGCGGCGTGCGAAAAAAAGTCAGCGTATCTTGCTCTCGACGCGAGCCCGGCTCTCTCTCTTCGCCCGCTCGAGATGGGCCCTCCAGCACGCAGGCAGCCGCTGCCTTTGAAGGCTCTGAATCACGTCAGCCGCTGCTGCGTGGATGTCGCGCGAAGCTTTGCGTTCTATACCGACGTGCTTGGCTTCATTCCGGTAAGCACCGCTTCACACGGTGACGTGAGATACTGGATGCTGGTGGCACGGGCTGCAGCTCGCTGCGAGAAAAAGGGGGGATGCCGAAGCTGTCTGCCGCGGCTAGTCCCGTCACCGCGTTTTCGATCTGGTGCTGCAGGTGAAACGCCCTGCCAGCTTCGAGTTCGAGGGCGCCTGGTGAGGCGGGTTTCAGGGTGTGGGCGGGTCCGAAGCATGCCGCTGGTCGCATGTCGAGCGATTTCGAAACCTCCGCTATTTCCAGCGTTCAGCCATCATGTGAATGCATCTGCATCGTTTGGTCAGTACTGACCTGTGATGCACCTCCTTCTGCCCAGGATGTTCAACTATGGCATCGGGCTGCACCTGGTGAAGGGCAACCCGGTGCCTCGCGACTCCAAGATTGAGCCCAAGTCGTGTCACATCAGCTTCCAAGTGGTGAGCACAGTCTTCGGTGGTGGACCGGGGATCAAGAAGGGGTAATAGCATACAAAGTGTGAGAGCACTGAGCACGTGTCCTTGCCGCGCTCACCCCCCATCCCCCCCTCCTGCACTCTCCGCAGTCCATCAGCCTGGAGGAGATGGAGGCCCACCTCAAGGAGTGGGACCTGCCCTACGTGAAGCAGGTGTTCGTGGAGGACGGCGTGCAGGTGCGTCGGTGTAAGGGACCCGCACCCGCGCCGCATCGGGGCTCGGCCCCCCAAAGTGCGCTGCAGCAGGAAGTAGGCGCCTGTGTGCAAGCTTCTTATGGAAACATGTGCGTGTGGTGATGGCACGTGCAGGTCGGGCAGCTGTTCTTCCACGACCCCGACAACAACATGATCGGTGGGTGGGCAGGCGGCACGCAGCGGGCTGGGCGGGCGGTCGGGCAGGGCGATGGGGCAGGGCCGGCCAGGGATTAGCGCGCATTCACGGGTGTGTGTGTGTGCAAGAGGGCGGGATGGCGGGTCTGGGCATCCACCCAGGGTATGGTGGCCAGGGGTCGGGTTGCTGCACTGCTGCGTGTAGCACGGCTACAGGATGAAGACGCCCCGCTGACGTGTACCTGCCACTCCCGCCCCTGTCCCATGCACATGCGGCCACCTCGCTTGCTGCTCGCGTCGCCGACTGACAGAGGTGAGGCCCGGCATGGTGCACTTCTGGGATTTTAAATCGTGCGGCTGCAAAGCGCACCCACGTGGTACCTGAGCAAACTCGCAACAACCCATGTCCTCCACGTCCCGCACTCGCTGACGCGACCCTGCCCGCACCCGCCCGACCCAGGTGTGCAACTGCCACGACCTGCCCGTGGTGCCGCTGACGGAGGGACTCCTGGCCTGCGCCAAAGTCGCCGCCATCAACACCTCCGCCGCCGCGGTCGCCGTCGCTGCAGTTGAGCAGGCCGCGCTGCCCGCCGACGCCGTCAGCAGCCTCGCAGCAGCCCTCCTGGCCGACGTGCCCGCGCTCATAGTGGCGCCGCCGGCTGCCGCTGCGGCCGCCGCCGCCGCCGCCACGGAGGAGGACCTGGAGCACGGCGCCAGCAGCAGCGTGCGCCGCGTCACCACGGCGCCGGCGGCCGACGAAAGCCCGGACCCGGCCGCCTCGCCCAAGATGCCAGTCACGCCGCCCAGCTGCGACGCTGCTGCCACCGCCGCTGAAGCCGCCGCCGCGCCGCCGGCCGCGATCGCCTCAATCGCCATGTCCACCGCGCCGCCGCTGCCGCCGCGGCCGCCGTCGGCGCTCCTGAGCACGCCCTGTTCCCAGCTGCTGGCGGACGAGGCGGCCAGCAGCTGCAGCGGCAGCCTGGACTGCGAGCTGCACGAGCAGTGCTGCGTCGACGACGCCAGCTCCGCCGCCTGCGGCAGCGTGGCCGGCGGCCCGCGCCGCAGCCACAGCTTCGGCAACTCGAGCATGTTCTCGGGCTTCTCCGGCAGTCTGGCGTCGGCGTCCATGTCGTCTGGGCTGCTGGGCACCACGATGCGCGAGGCGGCGGCGGCCGGCAGCGTGTGCGCGTCGGAGCTGGACCAGTGGCTGAGCCTGCTGGGCACCGCGGCGTCCGAGCCGGCGCCGGCAGCCAAGGGCGCGGGTGCGCCGTCGTATGCGTACCTGGCCTCGCCGGCGGGCAGCGAGATGGCGCCGCCGCCGGGGCTGAGCGGGCTGTCGTGCGCCGAGCTGGGCGCGTGCCCGGCCGCTGCCTCGTACGGCGCAGCGGCCGCGGAGCGCAAGCAGGCGGCGGCCTGCGAGCAGGCGAGCCAGCTGCAGCAGCAGCACATCTACGCGCAGTACCTGCGGCAGCGGCTGGCGGTCGTCACGGCGGCGGCGGCGTGCGCGTGCGCCGGCGGGCCGAAGGGGGGCAGCGGCGCTGTCGAGGTCGGCGGCGACCCGCGCCGGCAGAAGATGCAGGAGCACGCGGCCATGGTGGGCATGATCGGCGCGCTGGGTGGCCCTAGTGTGGCTGTCGTTACGACGCCGGCGGCCGGCCTGTGAGCGCGCATCGCACAGGGACAACGGTTTGGCTGGCAGCGGGCCGCCGTACCCGCCGCGCCGAGCGAACTGGCATCAATACCACCCGAGGAGTTTGGAATGCGTATGCGCGGCCGCTGCAATAGCGGCCCGAAAAGCTGCGTACTTCTTGCCCACAGAACCACTGCTGTGTTCCAGGCTCAAAAGCGGGGGAAGGCACCCGGGGACATCGCAGCACAGCAGGCGGCAGTAGGCTTTCACGTTGTGGGTGGCTTGCAGGTTGTATCAAGGGGTTAGCAAATCTGCCGTGTTGTCGTGGCTTTACTTTCTCGACAGCCCGAAGCTTATTTCAGCTTATTCTTCAGCTTAATCGGACGAGTTGTTTTCGCAGTGTGGTCTTACTGTAGAATGTAGTAGACATCCAAGATGCCTCATAGTGTATCCCACACGCTAGCACAGCGTGGGATTTGGGCTGAAGTGTGTAGGTCAGATTAAACGCTGCGTGCTTGTTGGTGTGATTATTTCGTGGATTGAGTGGTATGGCGTGTGTGGGGCAGTGGGTGTGCATCTTGCGAGGTGGTGTGCGCACGCAGATTGCGTGCCGGTTCATGCGGTTGACGGTTCTGCAAGAGTATGGCTCGCGTGCTAGAGTGGAACGTGTACGTCTTTTGAAGACTGTGCATCGCTCGTTGGTCGTGGCGCTGAGGCGCAGGGCTGCGGCAAAGCCGGGGCCCTGCGGCAGTAGCAGCCCAAGAGTGAATCAGTTGGACGTGATTTCCGGGTGGTTAGTTTTGAGGACATGTCAAGCTCATTCTTCTGCATTCTGCGGAGGCCGGACAGGGGCTGCTTTCGGCAGGCAGCGGGCGCCGGTCGGATGCGGTGGTGCACGCTTTCATGAAGAATCATGCTGCGTTGCAACCAGTTGGTAGCACCAGAAGTTATGGTGTGATTAGCCAATGAGTGACGCAGGAGGACGTGGACAATGGAGAAGTAGGCGGATGCTGAGCGCAGACAGGGGGGAACCACCCCTGGGGGAAAGCGTCGCCCGGGTATTCGATTTGGGGGGTAGGGGGGTACGTGGTAGGTGGGCCAAAGGTGGAAAGTCTGTACTAGGATACGAGCTAGAAGGGGGCTAAGAGACGAGTGGCCCGGCAAATTGCGTTGCTGTCGCCCGGGCATTAAGCAATGTAATGTACTACAATTGTGACCCGGGCAGAAGCAGGATCGTAACCTGGGGGAAAGCCGAGGTCGGGGCGTTACAAAGAAGCCCGGACACAGCGAGGTGTAACAGGTGTTGCAAGCCTTGCAATCCATCATTCCATCGCATGCTAGCGCACATTCCGACGCGGGTGTGAAAGGCGCCGAGGGTTCTGTAACCAGTAGTAGGTCTCTCCATTCCTCCTTCCTCCCTTGCTCCATCCCATACGCCATGTGAAATTATTGGCGGCCTGTCGGGCCGCTACGGTGCCAGTACGGTGCCACCATGCGCGCACGCGCGCGCATGCGCACACAAACACACGCCCGTTAGTGCATCTCCAGCCACCCATGGCCCAAAACACTTGACGGCACCTCGCGCCTGCGACAGATTTGGCCTTCCAGCTCAAACAAACCATGCGCGCACATTGGCGAAACCTGCACCCCCCAGGTATTCCCTATTTGACCCTACTACCCTTGCGTAATCAACCCAGTTGCGTTCATGCGAGTGTCCGAATCCCTAGGAAGATTCTAGCTACCGCGTACATATCCACCGGGCTTACGGACCCGGCGGCGTTGCACCTCCGGCAAGCTGGCCGGCGCCCCCTCAGCCGCGCGCATTGCATGCACTGCGCCGTAAGTATCTTCATTCATTCTTGCCCACCGGGGCGTGTGCTTGAGCATGATTGCGATGCAAGCCCCACCCCACACACACGCACACATGCGCGCGCACACGCATGCAGGCGCTCTCAGTGCACCGAGTGAGTGCTGAAACCACGCTCGCATTGGTCAGGCCGCCTGCGTGCCGCATTATACGGTGCTTTACAGAATGCGCACTGGTTTCCCGCTGATGAAATTCAATTGTGACGAGTTCCCAACCCCTTTCATCATATACTTGATAGCTTGAAACATCACAAGCGCCCAAGCCGCCTTGTGCCAAAACTAAATAGCCCAGCCGAATTGTGCTTGGAAACCCACACGCCTGCTGCGCCGCACGCAACCATGCCACTACCTCACGCCGCACACGTGTGCAACTGTTGGGCGGACGCCTTCGGGGCTGCATAGCTGCACACATACACCTACTCGGCTTTCAGCTTTTGCGTGTCAAGGGCTCCGGTGCTCGCTGTCGCGTCTTGAGCACCGCAAGCGTCCCCGCACGCTTGCCGCCCTTTGCCGCTAGCCTCCTCCCGCGCCAACGCGCCTGCCGTCGATGCTGCGCCCAGCGCCTGCTGATGCCACTGATGCCGAATGAAGCTGACTCGCAGGTACGCGTGGCACAGCAGTGTGGTCGCCACGGCCGCAGCAGACACGCCAAGCGAGGAAATGAGCGCCTCCGACAGGACGTTCGTGACGCCGGTGCGCAGCATAACTGCCGTGGACGGCAGCACGCGAACGACCATGACCACAGCCGCGGTGCGAAACGGCAGCTGCGTGCAAGAGGCGGCGATGCAGGGGGTAGGCAGGGAGTCAGTCTGAGCAGGGAAGACGCGGCAATGCAAGGGTTGACGTGATAGGGGTTGAGGTGTCGAGTCGGTGAAGCACTGCCAGAGTTAGTGCAGCTCTAGCGGAGTGACGGGCTCCATCGATCGCTGAACTTCCGCAGGGTGCAACCCAGGCGACAGCGACTGAAACAAGCGACCGCCGCAACGACTCACCAGGCAAGACACCGGCATGAGGACGCCCTCCAGCATCACCACGCCGAGGCCGCCCTGGTACTGCTGCGCCTGGCCGGTCATGACCGGCAGGCCCGCCGCCACCAGCGTCTTGACCAGCAGGTAGACGAAGTAGCGCGCCATCTTGAGCTTGTGCACGAAGCGCACCCACGCCGCATGCGGCAGCGCCAGCCAAGCCAGCAGGGATGCGGTGCCTGGCAGGGTCAACACACGGTGACCGGGCAGGGTCAATACAACTTACATTACGGTAGCGCTCCTCCTCCTCCTCCTCCTCCCCCGTCCTCCTCCTGCTCCTGCCCTCCTCCTCCCCCAAAATGCCGAACGCGGGCAGCAACTCACCCGGGACGGCCCCGATGATGAAGGGCAGGATGCCCCACTGGAACAGCGAGCCGTCGGCGGCGAAGCGCAGCACCAGGCCCACGAAGCCCACCACCTCCACCACGTGGCTGCGCAGCCGGGCAAGCAAACAAGCATGCAAGCAGGCGGGTGGTCAGGCAGGAACACACCAGTCACGATTGAGAGACAGCAGCATGCGCGAGAGGCAGCGGCGGTGCGGTGCAGTGCGGTGCGCGGTGCAAGGAGTCGGGGTTGACCAGCGCTGTTAGGCAGGTGGGCGGTACAGTCAGTTCACAGCCAATCACGGTGGTCAGTGGCACTCACATGAAATGCTCCTGCGCGACGGACCAGGGCGCAAGGAAGTCCTGCAGCTGCGCCTCCTCCTCGCGACTGGTGCGCTCCAGCCCCACCGTCGCCTTGAACGCGTGCCGCCACAGCCCCAGCAGTGTGCCCTCGCGGCCTGGCTGACATGCAGCAGCGCCTCCCGCTGCCGGGGCCGCCTGCGGCTTCGCAGGCGCCGCCTCGCCCTCGCCGTCGCCCTCGCCGGTCTCCCCACAAACTGCACTCGCGCTGCTGCAAGGCGGCACATCGGCAGCGCCGCTCCGCGCTGCCTCGGCCAACGTGGCAGCAGCAGTCGAGGGGACGGCAGCAGGAGCAGGAGCAGGAGCAGGAGCAGCTGCAGCCGGGCTGTCGTCAACAGGTGAGCTCAACCGCTCCAGTCCCGCCGCAAGCCAGGCGGCCGTAGCGGGCAGCTGCACCCGCTGCGCGAAGCCCAGCAGGTGCCGGCCCAGGTACAGGAGCTGCGGCGACGGCAGCTGCAGCGGCAGAG
The DNA here is from genome assembly GCA_016834605.1 of Chlamydomonas incerta. NCBI lineage: Eukaryota > Viridiplantae > Chlorophyta > Chlorophyceae > Chlamydomonadales > Chlamydomonadaceae > Chlamydomonas > Chlamydomonas incerta. The sequence continues at coordinate 123,529 of JAEHOC010000017.1, read as the reverse complement.
GCGCAGGCTGTAGCAGGTCCTCCGCCTCTGCGGCTGACGCCGCCTGCAGCGCGGGATCTCCGGCTTGCGTGGCCGTCGTTGGCGCCACCGCAGTGGCAGTAGCAGCACCCTCGGCGGCCTCGGCCTCCACCTGAGCCCACACCGCCATGTCCAGGAGCAAGCTATCCAGGACGGATGACTGCTGGGCTGCGGCGTCAGTGGCCGCCTCGGCGGCAGCTGCAGCCTCAGCAGGCGTGGGCGCGCCGGCCAGTAGCGACGCGGTGCTGAGCTCTGCGACCGCCGCCGTCATGATGCCGAGCTCGGCCGCCGCGGCGGCGGCGACACCGCTGCAGCCGCCGCCCTCATCGCGCAGCACCGCCAATGGCAGCACCTCTGCCGCACAGCCCTTCCATTCGAGCTCCGCCTGCATGGATGGGGAGCATGCAGTTGCGTCCAACGCGAAGCTCGGAGATAACCAGTATCAACAGTGTGCGGTTTACAACAGTGGCGTGTGAGTGCAAGGCGGCATCGAGCTAAAGCTACCGGTAATCAGGTAACACAACCACCACAACTCACCAGCAGGGGCCCCGGCCGCGCGGGCATTGTCACCGCCAGGCACAGCTCATACAACTCCTCGGCGGCGCCGCTGCTGACCGCGGTGCGCGTGGCATCCGCTCCCGCACCCTTTGAATCCAGAGCAGCCGGAGCTGTTGCAGCTTCGCTGCCAGTAGCCGCCACCGGTGCCGCGTTGGCGTCACCCGTGGACCCCGCAGGCGCTGCGGCGGCGGCGAGGGCGGCGCCGTCGCACCGGACGAAGTGCACCACGCGCGTGGACAGCACACGGTTGTGTGCGCGCACCAGCACCGCCGGCGGCGCCAGCGACGCCGGCGACTCATGCGGCCGCTGGGGCTGCTGGGGGCGCGGCCGCGCCACCACAGCGCGCAGCAGCACCTCCGGCTGCTGGGGCCCTGCCGCCGGAGCCGACGCCACAGCTGACGAGGCGCCATCGGACGGCGCGCCGCGAGGCGGCAGCAGCAACACACGCGGCTGCAGCGCCACAACGCGCGGAGCGCCTGGCACCGCGCCACCTCCGCCCTGTTGCAGCAGCAGCTGCTCGGCTGCGCCCGGCTGCTGCAGCGCTGGCGGCAGCGGCTGTGGCTGCTGCAGCTGTCGCAGCGGCCCGCCGCCCACGACCCTCACGCGCACCTCCACATCGCCTACAGACGTGCCGGGGAGTACCATCACTGCCCCGGCGCCCGCCCGCTGCTGCCGCCCGCCGGTGCTACCGACCCCCCGTACCGGCGCCATCGACGTTGACGCCGGCGCCGATGCCGAGGCGGCGACCGCGGCAACAGCATCCTCGTGCCTCACGACGCAGTCAAGCCCCAGCGCCTCGAGGACGCGCCCCACCGCCGGCACGACTGCGTCCGCCCAGTCCGCTGCTGCCGACGTAGCTGCCGCGGCTCGTGCTCCCGATGCTGTGTCTGTCCCAGCATCCGCGTCCACACCCGTATTCGCACCGCCGACCGCGCCCTTGGCGGGAGCTTCGGCGTGCGGCAGCGCCACCAGCATGTCCATCGTGAGCTCCACGCAGCCGCGCCGCACACACACGCCTGCCAACCGCACGCAGCCCACGCAGCCCGCAGCCGCAGCCGCAGCCGCAGCCGCAGCCGCAGCCGCAGCTGCCGCCGACTGGGTCTGCCGCTGGGGACCCTGCTGACGCGCCGTCCGCGACGCGCCGGTGCAGACAGGCAGCGGCGCCTGTTGTTCGGGGCTGCGCCGCCGCCAGCCATGCTGGTGTTGTTGGTGTGGGCGCTGCTGCGAGTCAGGCGCTGACGGCCCTGACAGCACCGCGCTCTGGAGACGGCTCGCCCAGCCTGGCGCCAGCTGCTCCGGCTCAGCGCCGTGGATCTTGTAGCGCACACTGACAAGGGCCACACACGATGACGCTGTCGGCTGCAGCAGCACCAGGGCGGCGGCCGCTGCCCGGGCGCTGCTAAGGCTAGGTGGAATCATGGACAGGGACACCGTCGCCCGACTCGTCCGCCGTAGCCACGTTGCGCAGGCAGCAGCACCAGAGGCCGCATGTCGCGCGCTGCGTTCGTCCATAATCATGAAGCGCATGGCTCCGGCCAGTGGCGCCGCAGGGGCGCGCGGCAGCGCCAGCCCCAGGGCTGCCGCGCGCAGCCGCGCGCACAGCATAGCGTGCGTGGCTGGGCCGTGCGCAGCTCCACTGCCGATGCTGATGCCGCCGCCACGTTGCGTGGATGCGCAGCAGCCCACGAGGAATGCTGCGAGGTCAGGGCGCCCCTCCAGAGGAGCCGTGCAGTGGGGGCTGGCAGCCTCTCCCAGGCGGCGTGCCGAGTCCCAGGCGGCCACTGCAAGTGTGCGTATGAGCGCCCATAGTAGGCCAAGGACCTGCGAACAACCGCGGGGGAGCGTGGTCAACTCGAGACGACGCGGGTCCCGGGGGGGCGGACGAGCGGGCCGGCAATACAGTCCAACAAAGTCCTGCAACTCACTGCGCTTACGCTGGCGGCTGTTAAGCAGCCTCCAGAGGACTTCCATAATGTGGAGTTCCCGGTGCTGCTGTTGGACAGCGCCAAGGTTCTGGGCACGTTTTGGGCAGAGATGCTCATCAGGTACAGCCTGACCCGGGCCCCAGCGTCCCCCGCAGCGTCTGGGTTGTATCCAAGCGGTCTTCTCAAGCTAATGTTGCGGCACGACTAGCATTTTCGGTAATTATCCAAGCGTTTCGTAGACAGTCTGCTCCGGCCCGTCCTGATATTTTGAAGCGCACTAATAGCGAGGATGAGTAAATAGCAATGATAGAGGACAGAAAATAACCAGTCTTACGCGCAGGAACGCGAGTCTACAGGAAAGTCACAGCGACACAGCAAAAGCTGCTAAACTACAGCTCGAAAGCCTGCTATCAGTTACCAGGTGAGAGCGCAATTGTGAAGTGCGGATAAGCACAGTACTAACATGCCGATGGCCTGGCAAAAAAAGCCGTCTGAGTCGATGCGTCCTGAGAACGTGAACGCCTGGCCAGCCGCTCATAACATAAAGCCACGAAATATTTGAACACAATATTGGTGTACTTCAGCACCCGCGAAGGCTTGGCGGGTATGGCGACTCGACCTTACTCAACGCGCACACGCCCGTGCGTCCTGGTGTTGTGTCTGCCCCCCTTCGCGGCAGGTCCCGCAGCGTGAACGTTCAGCTAGTTCTCCGCTGTAAGTAATGCAATCCGTGACATACTTCTGAGAACATATGGCAATTGTATGTAAGGAACCTGTGCCCAGCTCGACACACGCGCACAGCCCCCCCCCCCCTTTACGTTTGTCACCAGGTCCCGCATGGTCCCGCGCAGCAGCTCGCAGCTGAAGAACGCACGTTTGTACCCCCCCCCCCCCCCCCACACACACACACTGCACGTGCACGTGTTCTCTGTCCCCAACAGCAAGTCCAATCTCCACCGGTCTGCACTGGCTCACCTGTCTTCATGTCTCGTTCCGGCTCCGGCATTAATTGCCATGCCGTCCACGCCGCCCCCACCTTAGGGACCCCACCCCCCACCGTTGCCCTGCGTCACGCGATTGTGCTGTGCCCTCCCACGAATCTGCGACGACTGTCCCGAACGTCCACCGTGTACCCCTGAACGCGCACAGGCCACGTTCGCTCTCATGTGCTGCTCCATGGGGCGCTGGACAACAAACACTTACGTTCGATGTCTGGCCAATAGCATGACACCAATGCACGGCCGCACCCCAGGCGCTCCACGACAGCGTCGCAGTTGGGCGCCGCACACCGTGAACACCAAGTCCTCACCATGCGCCGGCCAGCCCAAGCTGCCCAACTGCAACTTCTAGTCGCTGCGATTGCTGATTTGCTGGACCCTAGCGGCCTATCCACGTTGCGGCCACACAGCTATTCCTCCCATCCACCCCTCCACTCCAGCGCATTCCTCGCCCAATCCCCATTGGTCGGTAACATCGTTGCGCTCCCCATCTGCCGCTTGCGCTCCTCGCTCTTTCATCCACAGCCGCGCCTCGCTAGCCGCTAGACCTCTCGTGTGCGTGTGTGTACACATGTGTGTGTTAGAGATCACAAGGATGTATGTGTGTGTGTTAAACAAAAAATCAAAGACGGACCAAACCCGCCAAACATGCGCGCGCAGTTACGTACCGATACCGGTGTGTGTGTGTGTGTGTGTGTGTGTGTGTGTGTGTGTGTGTGTGTGTGTGTGTGTGTGTGTGTGTGTGTGTGTGTGTGTGTGTGTGTGTGTGTGTGTGTGTGTGCATGTGCGCGTTTGTGTGTGGGGGGAGGGGGCGCAAGAAAGGGCCGTAGCTCATCAGTGCGCGCGCGTAGAGGAGCTGATGTTGCTTCCCTCAGTGGGAAACAGGCTGTGAACAAACTCCAGGTAGTCCACGCCTGCGAGCATGTGCGTTGGTGTGTGCGTGAGTGTGCGTGTGTGCATACATACAATTTACGCGCAATGTGTATGGATGTGCCGCACTGCCACCGCACAGGCTGTACAGACTGCCGCATGACGCCCCTTCCCCACCGCCTGCCGGCCTCTCGGCTCCGCCGGGTCCGCTCCTGCCTACGCACCTCCCTCCGCCGCCCCCAGGCCCCACCGGCCCTCACCTCCGTTTCCGTCCTTGTCGAACGTCCGCATCATGGTGTCCATCACATCGCGCGTCACGAAGATGCCCAGCGCGTTCAGCGCGTCCTCCAGCTCCTCCGTGCTCAGCGCGCCGCTGGCGTCGCGGTCGATGAACCTGAACGCCTCGATCAGCCGGTCGATGCTGACGGCCCGGCCGCAGCGCTTGAGCTTGAGCTTGGCCCTGGTGGCGGTGAACAAGAAGAAGGAAAGGAAGAAGAAGAGGAAAAAGAAAAAGGTGGAGGGGGAGAGGGTTAGGGGAGGAGAGGGAGGTCCATGATGAACCCAGCACCTATTACCATTGCGAGCCCGCAAAGGATGTGGCATGGATGGAGGCACGGCGACAGGGAGGGCGGTGCGCGCTCGCCAACGCCTCGCCCTGGCCCTCGCCCTCACCATCTCACCCGCGCCCTCCTGTACTGTGCACCCATACACCTCCGCCCGTGCCACCCCGGTCATGTGCCGCCCCGTCACCGCTCCCACACCGGCCGAGTCGCGCCGACCCGTCGATGCAACTTACATGGCGAGCTGGATGGCCATGGGCATGCTGCCGATCTCATTCACATGCTTGGGCCGGCCGTCCTCGCCGCGCGTGGCCTGCGGGCCAAGCATCGCAGGGCGGAATGCGCACAGGTGTGTTACACATGCCCCTTCCACTGTAAAAGCGTACCCCACCTCTCAACGCGCACAGTAGCAGCTCAGGCCGTGCCGTCGACCTGGCGCCCTCTCCCGCCTGCCTGCCCTCGCCCGCCCTCCCCACCCCCACCCCCGCCTCCCCCTGTGCCGCCGCGCACCTGCACGTACAGCTTCACCAGCTGCTCCATCTGCCGCTCCACCACCGGGTCCGCCCAGCGCCGCACCGTGGTGTAGCCGTGCCCCTCGGGGTCCAGCCTGGCAGGGGGACGGGGAAGCGCGGGTTGTGAGCACCGGCCCGAGCTAAGCCAACCATACTAAACAGCGGGGCGTTAAGGGGCGACGACAGCAGGGCGAGCGTGTGCGGGATGGCGCTGGCGTGCACTGCGGATGCCCATGTCTGTGGGCCCGCCTGACGCTCACCGGCTACGTGCCCTTTCAAACAACAGTCCCCCCCAAGGCCTGCCACGCAGGCCCATCGCTCCGCCGTCCCCAGGGCCCCAACTCCAGCCCTCCGCTCCCGCCAACTGCCCAGCTGCCCAACCGGCCAAACGTCGCATGTCAACTCACTGGTCAAACAGCCGCCGCGCCTGCACCGGCCGCATCCCGATCCGGCACGCGGCCTGCTCGAACGCCGAGTACGTCAACCGCCCGCTGTCGTACTCGTCCAGCTCCTGGAACACGCTGTACAGCATGCCACGTGTCACGCGGAACCCGCCGAGGCGGTTGGCCTCCGCCGCCGCGGCTGCAGCCGGCGACGTCTCCATGAGCCGCTTGGTGACGGTGTGCCGGTAGCCGCCCCGCAGCGGGGAGGCGTGCCCCGGCAGGTTCGTGCGGCCGGTGGCCGAGAAGCTGCTGCTGCCGGTGCCGAGGTTGGAGCGGGAGGGAGGCGTGCCGGGCGGCGGGCCCATGCGGCTGCCGGGGCGCGCGGACAGGTTCAGGTCCTGAACGGACATTGCCGTGGCGGGCCGCGAGGGCAGTGCGCCGCCAGCGAAGCGCACGCCCGGAGAGAACACGTCAGGTGCTGCTGCAGCAGCGGCGGCCGCGCCCCCCTGCTGCGGTGACAGGAAGCCCGCCGGCGGCCCGGCTCCGGCTCCGGCCGCGGCGTCGGGTGCATTGGGCACAACCAGACGCGGCAGGCTGCTGTACGTCCCGGCGGCGGCTGCGGCCAGGCCGCCGCCACCGCCACCCCCTCCTCGGCCCTCTCGGTACAGCGGCTCTCCGGACAGGAGCACCGGCGTGTGACAGCGCAGCGGCGGTGTGGAGATGGAGCGTGGCGGCTGCGGCCCCGGCGGTAGTAACTGTGACTGCTGCAGCCCTGGCGGCGGGTTCTTCGGGGTCAAGGGCTGGGCGTGGTGGAAAGACCCCGCGCCGCGGCCCAGCGTGCCGATGTGCCGGGATGCCGCGTTGCGCAGTGCGCCCACCTGCGTGCAGGTCAGGATTACACGGCTTACATGGTTGATGGATGATGGCTGACGCGAGAGGGTGCGCAGGGTCGCAGCGGGAGCCCTGGCTCGCGCGCTCTCACGTTGCAATCCCATGCACATGCCGAACCCTCCACCAGCCCCACACCCGTCAAACATCTAATCGCATAAGCATCGCACACGGTGCGTGCCGAGCGCAGTGAGCGCCGGCTGCGCCGCCGCACCCGGGCACGCGCCCACCTCGAGTTCGTTTCCTCGTGACGCGCCCGCAGTGGGCGTGCCCAGCCGGGACCCGGCGGCTCGTCGCTGCGACTCCTGCAAGGCCTGCTCAACGAAGATTCCAGCTGTCTGTGGCGCATAATTGCCTGCGCGGTGGAGTAATGTAGGTGTGAGTTGAACTCGGCTAGCCCAAAGGTCGAGGCTGGTGGCACGAGAGGCGGAGCGAGGTGAGTGGGTGGCACGGTGGGTGGCGAAGGGCGCGCGATTTGGACGCGGGTTTGGCCGAAGGGGTTCCCGCGGCTTGCACTGACGCGCCTTCATCGCACTTCTTGCTGCCTCAAAACGACTACAAGACGCGCTGGGGCCGCCGAGCGCTGCTGCGCCCGCCTAAAGGCGGGCAACCGCGACTGCCATGTGACTTATCACAGCTCGGAGCGCCCTCAATGGAGCGCAAATTTGACGATAGCATTGTAAGTGTCCTTGTGCGTCCAATCACCTGTCAAAACTGACGGAGACGGCAGCCGAGCCGCGAAGAGCGAAGAAGCGAGGAGCGTGTCACCCATCTTGATAATAGAGTTATATCTGTCAAACAATGTTATAAAATCATCTGAGAATGTCGCTTTGAACCTGACCGCGGCCTAAGAAACGCAGCTGCTGCAAACGCGGACACGCGTTTGAAACTGCAGTAATTTAGGTTGCTGGTAATGCAGTTTAAGTAGCCTGGAATTCTGGACAACACGAGCCCAAAGGTCGCGTTACACACTTCCATGCATGACTCTTAGAGGGGCGCGTGCCGCGCGGCCTCTGACCGCCTGACCTGACCCGCCGCCGCCGCTCGCCGCTTTCTGCCACCTGCTCACCTAGCAGCCAATTCTCAGCTCATACAACACCAGGAACTTGCTGACTGCCGCGACCGCGACAAACTCCTTGCCGTCAAGCCCCAGCGCGCACAGCTGGTTCACCTTCCGCCCGTGACACACCTCGGCCAGGACTGCGACCGCTCCCGCCGCCTGCCCCGTTCCTTCTCCGGTCCCCTCGGCACCACTACACCCCTCCGCCGTCACCCCTCCAATACCGGCCGCGCCGCTGCTGCCCTCGCCTTCGCCTTCTGCCGCCGCCGCGGGTGGCCGCGGCTGCCAGGGCGGCGGCACCAGCGACCGCCCGCACGCGCGCGCCCCCAGCGCCGTCCGCACGTCCCACACCACCACTCGGCAGTCCTCTCCACCCGAGTATAGCCGGCATGTTGAAGACGCCAGCGCTTCCGCCAGCTCCGCTGCCGTGGCGTCCGCCGCCGCCGCCGCCGCCGCCCCAGGCGACCAGGCCACGCTGCACACCGGCAGCGTGTGCCCGCCCGCATCCCGATCCAGCGCCAGCGGCAGCATCACCCCGCCTCCACTCCCGCCCTTGCCCTTACCCTTGCCAGTGCCCGTGCTGCCGCTTGCGCCACCGCCGCCGCCGCCACCCTTCCGCCCGCCCGCCGCCGCCGCCAGCACCGACGTCGGCCCGGACGACCCGCTGGCGGCGCTGCTGACGTCAGCGTCCAGCACCACCACGGCGCCGTCGCCGCGCGCCGCCGCCAGCCAGGCGCAGCCCGGCCGCGCCTCCCCAGCGGGCACAGCCACCTGGTGCACGAACGGCGGGTTGAAGATCTGGCCGCCGCCGCCGCCGCCAGGCTGCGCCGCCAGCGCCGCCATGTCCCACCTGTCGACGCACTTGGGTCGCGAGAAGTCGTACTTGGCGACGGTCGAGTCCAGGCCGCCGGACAGCAGGTCCCAGGGCTTGTGGGGCCGGAAGGCCACCGAGGAGCAGATGCTGCGGTGCACGTTGCGGATGCCCTTGTACTGCTTGCCTGTCGCGTGTGTGCGGTTTTGTGTATGTGTGCGGACAACAGGGTTAGTGTGGGCGGGTGGGATGGCGAGCAGCGGCTGCTGAGGTTGCGTGTGCGGAGCTCGCTGAGGTGAAGGGCCATGAGGCTCGGGCCGGTTGTAACACACGTCTACAGTGCATCCCGCCCCGCCTGTGACCGCCTCTGTTGAAGCAGCTGGGCTGCCGGCCGGCGCCCCAGAGCCCCACTGAAGCACGGCGCGTGCCCACCTGCCGCCAGGTCGTAAACCTGCACCTCGCCGCCGTCGTCCCCTGCCGCCAGGTAGGCGCCGCGGCAGTTGACAGCCAGCCCGTTCACCTCCTCCCGCGCGCCGTCGTACGTGTGTACGACCGATCCCGGTGCCCGTACATCCAGCTGATACACACGTGAGCCGGCGGCGGCGAACAGGCCGCCGCTGCCGCCGCTGCCGCCGCTGCCGCCGCTGCCGTCGCCGCCGCCGTCCGCTACTGTCGATGTTGAAGACGATGATGAGGGCACGACTGCGACCGCCGTCACCGGCGCGGGCTGCCCATCAGCGCCCTTGAGTTTGAGCGAGAGCAGGGGCTTGCTGCCGTTGGCCGCCGCGGTAGACGCGGATGCGGATGCTGTGCGCGGTGAGCCCTTCCGGTTTGGCGAGAGTGCTAGCGCGTCACCGCCGGTGGAGCCGCCACCGGCGCCGGCGCCTGCTGCAGCGCTGGAGGTGGCGGCCCTCCGAAGGTCGTGAATTTGCAGGCAGCCATCCTGTCACACGTGAAGGGTTGCGGGGCAGAGAGACGCATGTGTATCATGCCTGCCGCCAGCAGGCACACTGAATGCAGGCGCCGCGTCATGCGCGCCGTGCGCCTTTGCTGGAACGGTGCAGAAGAAGACTCGGAATGCCATGAGGCGCCAGTGAATTGCAGCGCCCCTATAATACGAATCATCATCATGCTGCCACGACACGACGGGCAGTAGTTGCTAAGTGCCCAGGGCATGCCCATGTGCGGGGTGTGCTGCGTGCCCTCAAAACCCCGGTGACAAGTCGCACCACACCTCATCGCCTGACGCGAGGAGCGAGCCTAGCGAGGCACAGCTCAAAATTGCCGCCTGATGCCCCTTCAGCTTGAACGCCACGCTGAGCCCGAAGCCGGCTGCGGCTGCCATTCGGTCGCGTGCAGGGGGCGGGCGGCTTTAAGCAAAGGGTGCTTGCCAATTTCTGACAATCTAGCACATGCGTATAATGTTTTATTCTCGTTGAACAGAAACGGCCAGCGAATACGGGTCCTGACCACTGGACTGACGCCGAATCCAAAGCAAACTAAACATGCACAAAGACAATGCAACTTTTACATACGCATATGTTGAAAATCGTTATATTTTGGCTGTTCAAGCGAGTACAACGAATGAACTGAGTGGCCCCGCTCGCCCTACATCGCATTTGCTCGACGCCTTTCGTTCATCGTATTGTATCTCGCCATTTACCCATTGCTTGGATGCGCGCTGACCTCCGCACAGCGTCAGCTTCACAGTCCCCAGCAACCTCCTCGTGTCGGTTCGCCCTTCCGGTTGCAGCCTTAGCACACCGTATAGATAGATCGAGGACATCGCCGCTCCTCGATCGCCTCGCGCGCTTGGGGCGGCGGCAGCGTGGCGCGACTCAAGCGACGCGGGGGGTACCGGTAACGGCTGCAGCTGTCGGCCATGGCGGAGTTGCTGGAGGCGGCGGGTCGGCCGGCCACGGCGGAGGCGGAGGCAGCCATGGCGACGGCGGCGGTGATGAAGACAGTGGTGATAAGCGACCGGGGCGCCGGCGATGGAGCCTGCCCGCGCTGCTAGGCGCCGGGGCCCTCTGCTATCTGGTGCGAGCTAAGCGGCGGGCGGTGCCGTAACAGGTGCCGTGCGCGCACCCCGCAACGTGGCATGGCAATGGCCGGCTCCAGCAAGCCCCTGCTTCCTCACACTCCACGCATGCCGCGCACCTGTGGCACGTGTGTACTGCGTGCGCCGCGCAGGGCGGGCTGTGGGTCGCCGCCAGCGTCTGGGACGTCCTGCAGGACGCCGCCAGTCCGCGCGTGGACACGTCGGCGGCGCGTGTCAGCGTCATCATCCCGGTGCGTCACGTGGCGTGGCGTCGCTGGCAAAAACACAGAGAATGTTGAGGCCCACACGCCCCAGCACGATAGCCCCCGCCAGCACGGCTGCTGGCTCGCAGGTCGGACCCTGCCTTGCGGCGCTGTGCACGCGCGCACGCCCCCGACGCACGCCGCCAACGCACGCCGCCGACGCGCGACGCGCGCTGCCGCTGGGCGCAACTCCCTACCATCCCTCTTGGGTCACGCCGCACAGGCCATCAATGAGGAGCGGGTGATCGGTGACACTGTGCGACACGTGCTGAGGGAGTGGCAGCCGCCGCCGCTCGAGGTCATCGTGGCGGACGGCGGCAGCACGGACGGGTCAGTCCACGGAAAGGGGGCGGCGCCAACACGGCAGGGGCATGGAGATAGGACGGCGGCGGGTGGTGTGGTGCGGAGGGTCCGCTCCCGGTCGTGGGGCGGGGCGGTTGTTTGCTGGCCCCACTGGGTACCACTGCCGGCAAGCGTGCCGCGCTTGATGGTGCCGGGCGTGTCTGTTGCTGCCGGTGTTGGGGCGCAGGACGGTGGAGGCGGCGCGCAAGGCGGGCGCACGGATAGTGCGCTGCGGCCGGGGGCGCGGGCTGCAAATGAACACCGGCGCGGAGGCGGCGGCCGGCGAGCTGCTGCTGTTCTTGCATGCAGACACGCGGCTGCCGACGGACGCGGTGCGGGGCGGCAGGGCGGGCTGGAGGGCTGGAGTATGCACGCGTGCGTGCGTGCGTGCGTGCGTGCATGTGGCCGGGCGGGCAGGTGGTCATAATGTGAGGGTCAGCCGAGTGTGTGCAGTAACGCAAGTTCACCTGTGCTGTGACGCGGACGCAGGTTGCGTGCGCGCGGCAAGACTTCTCGATACCGCGCACCGTGCTGGTCGGCTTCCGGCCGCTCATTCTAGGTGAGCGCGCAGCAGTCCTCGGAGCCCGACGTCGGATCTCGGTGGTGTGCTACAGCCTGTTCGCTTACGTGTACGACACGCCCAAGCGAGCGTTTGCGTAAACGCTGCAGTGCAGGGGAGTGGGTCGCGTAACCGGCTAGCACGGTTGGTTGCCAGCGGGCACACGTCAGGGAATGGCGGGTTTTCCCCTGGCCTAGATATTGGTTCCCCTCCTTTTATACGGTATGTTCTCATCTGAACGTGACGCCGAGCCGGCTGACCCCCGCGCCCCTACCTGCCTGCCGCAGACGGCGGGCGGCCCATGTGGTTCAGCACCGCCAACAACTGGGCCAAAACCTACTACGGCCCCATGCTGCTGCGGCCAGCCAGCTACGTGCGCGGGCTGAGGATCATGTTTGGTGAGCTGGGATGCGTGCGCGGCGTGATGCGTGGGTAGGGCGCGCACTTGGCGTCGCGAACAGCAGAGGTCACACTAGCACACAGGCTCCCCCCAAACCCCCGCTCCTGCCTGCCTGCCACTGCCTGCCACTGCCTGCCACTGCTTGCTACTGCCTGCTACTGCCGCCCCGCAGGCGACCAGGGCCTGTGCTGCCGCGCCGCCGACTTCCGCGCGGTGGGCGGCTACCGCGCCGCACTGCCGCTCATGGAGGACGCCGAGCTGTGCCTGGACCTGCACAGCGCCGGGCCGATGGCGGGCGCGCAGGTGGGTGGGTGCGCAGGCGGGTGGGCGCGCAGGTGGGTGCGGTGCAGCGGAGGAGGAGGCGCAGGTACGGGAGCGCGGAGGGGCACCGCAGGACGGCTGCGAAATGGGACGGGGAGGGGCGCCGCGTTCACCCACACGCTACCTGCGCTCCTTGCGGCGAGGCTCACGCTCACCCGCCCCCGCCGCCGCCGCCGCGCCTGCTCTGTTGCAGGGCCAGCTGAGCCGCTGCGGCGCCCGCGGCCGGGTGCGCATGCGGCAGGACCGGGTGGCGGCCACCAGCGGGCGGCGCATCGCGGCCTGGGGCGAACTGCGCGCCAACGCCATCTTCGCCTACATCTCGCTGCTGTGGCTGGCGGGCGCGGCGCCGGCGGAGCTGCATGCCGTGCAGCGGCGGCTGTACCACGACATTCGGTAGTAGGAGCAGGACCGGTGGCTGCCTGCGTGCGTGCGCGCGTGCGTGCGTGCATGCGTGCGTGGTGGGCTGGTGGCATGGTGGCGTGGTGGCGTGCTGGCGAGGCGCATGCGGGGGGCGGGGGCAGGGCGTGGCAGAAAGGCTGGCGACGGCAAGATTGGGATGGCAGGACGGGGATGGCGGTGCACTGCGGTCTGCGCGCGACATGCAAATACGCAAGTCTTGGTTCTGAGGTTTGCAAGGCGGTCAGAAGCAAGGGCGGTGCTGCCTAGTAATGCAGGACGTAATGAGTGATGCCCGGGCGTCTATGGGCAGGACCACACCACCGTGACACAACTGGATTGGTGGAGGGGAATCACCGCGAAGGGCGCGTTTACTTGTGCGCCCATGCAAAACGTGCGTAATGCCTCCTGTCCGCCGCTACGACAAAGGGTAGGAATTGAGGGCGATAGGGGCAGGGGCAGGGCGCGTAGGGGCAGGGGCAGGGACGCATGGCCCGTGCACAGGCATGGCCGCCGTGGCGCCGTGACGTAACGCCAGCCTGCTGCCTAGGACAGTCCTAGTCCGACCGGAATCGTTGGCCAGGGTCCCAATCGGCAGTTACCGCGTAGCCGAGAGGCTTGCACGCCTCAGCACGCCCAGGTAAATGAAAAGATGCTCGACTACTACGGGACCGGACGCCCGTCCGTGACTTCCGTCGTAGTGCAGTTGGCGCGAGCATGCACGGAGGGCCTCAGTCCCCGCTTGCGAATCCTGCGTGTCGATATTTACTACGAGGTCGTATACACGAAGCCATGTTAACGTACCGTGCCGTGAGTCGCAATCGTCCTTTCTGCGTGCATCAACGCGCGGCTGAGCCTCGCCTGCTTTAGTTGCTTTGAAAGCTTCAGTGTTCATGATTAGTCGACTTCTTCCATGTGGCAATACCAGTTTGGCTAGCAATGCCTGGTTGGTGGAAGGCCTGCTTCGGTTTGCGGGCGAAAGCCAGGGCGAAAGATCGCGCTAACGGTGATTCAGTGCAGCAGGATGGAGGAGCTGCCAGTGAAGATTTGAAAGACCATCAGACATCAGGCGTTTCGGGCCGCCTACTCTTGGCAGCGACGAACACCAATACCCTCAGTGCCAAAAGCATCTTCGACGCGCGGACTGGCGAGCTAATCTACGCAAACAATGCCGCGAGAGAGCTTATTTCCGCAAGGGTTGGGCAGCAAAACATCGATATCTACAGTTTTCTTGGGGTGGACACATCTGCATCTGTGCTCGAGGCGCTCGCTGCGGGCCTGCCAGTATGGAAAGGTGAAAATGGCCACATTTGCCATAGCTTCGATTGCGAGTCTATTGTCACTCCAGGGCTGGGCCGGGGCGCCGAAGGGCTCCGGACAAAAACCCTCGGAGGCGGGCCCTTTTTGGCGCGCCTGGCGAAACCGTGCGAAACCGTGCGGTCGAAGCTATCGATTTCCCTCACGCCTGATGCTTTACTGCTGTACGATGCAACAGGCCTCATTCAAATTCGATCCTCAGCTGCGCTGTCGCCTTCCGTGCGGCCCAGTGGCGGCGACGGGAGCGGTGGGCCGGCCTACGTTCCACCCGCCCAGCCGCACGACGCGCCCTGGCTGCTACAGCCACCGCAGCCTCTGCATCGGGACAGCAGTAGCACGTGGCATCCCGGCCCGGCGCAGGTGCACTCGCTGCGTGTGAGGACCAGCGTCCCCGCTGCGGCTTTGGCTGCGCAGGGGTGCGCGCCATCACCCCTGAGCACCAGCCGGCGAAACTCGACCGCTTACGGAGTAACAAACCTGGTCGGCAACGGCGCAGCGCTACCGCAGCTGCAACACCAGCGCACACGCAGCGACTATGGATTTGTTGTGGCTGGCGCTGGCGCTGGCAGCGGCGGGGCGGCAGGCAGCATCAGCGGAGCGGCCGCCGCCTTCGCCGCCTCGCTGGCAGCAGCGGCGGCAGGGGGCGAGGCAACGGGCGGCGTCGGCAACGTCGCAAGCCCGCTCAGCGCCGCCGCCAATCTGCGCCACGCGCTGCAGTCTGTGGCATGCCCCAGCCTGGGCGTACGACACAGCTGCAACAGCAGCGGCGCGCCCGCGCCAGCTTTCCCGCACGGCGGCCGCCCCGGCAGCAGCGCCGGGCTGCTGTCCCAGCCGCCATCCGCTGCAGCAGCAGGGGCAGCACAGCCGCAGTATCAAAGCAGCCGATTCAACGCGGGTGCCGGGGGCCGCGGTGATGGCACGCCTACCTCGGCCACCGCCGCCTCCGCAGCCGCTGCCGCAGCAGGCGGCGCAGCAGGACCGCACCCGACGCCGCCTGCCACTGCTTCACAGCTGCACGGGACGCCGAGCAGGTCACGCATGCAGCCGCAGCTGCCGCAAGCGATAACAAATCCGCAGGGCAGCACTGCCGCAGAGGCAGCCGCACTCGTGCCTCGACGGCTCGCTGCCGCAGGCGGCGGCCGGCTTGACCTCGTGCAGGCGAGGGCACAGAGCTTCCGTGCGCACGCGCACGCGCAGGCAGGAGGCAGCATGGCGGGCGCCGGTGGAGTCATACACGCGGGGTACAATACCTTCACAGGGTACAAGGATGCTTCCGTGCACGCCGCGGCGGCGGCGGCGGCGGCAGCTGCAGACGCCATTGCGCGGGCGTCGCGGATCGCGGCTGAGGCGCGGCTGGCTGCCCGTGCGGCGGCCGCCGAGGCGGCCGCGGAAAGCGCGGCGGCGGCGGGTGTGGCGCCTGCGGCGCCACATAGCATGTCTGTGCCTGGCTCCCTGGCCGAGGCGCTTGCGGACGCAGCAGCGTCGGCGCAGCAGGGCCGTCGGCCCGGCGTGGCTGATCACAGCGCTCCTTCTTGCGGCACGAGGTCCGGCGATGACTATCGTACTGCCGCCGCCGCCCACCGCTGGCCAGCAAGTGCGTCCATCGCGGCGGCTGTGCCGCCGCGTGCGGCTGAGGCTGTGACCGGCGGCCGCAATGCAACCGCGCCAGCAGGCGCGGAGGGCGCAACACTGCAGCTGCTGCAAGCCGCCTCCGCCTCGCTCGGTGGCAAGCCAGCTGCCACAGCCGGCCCGCCTCTGGCTGCGGCCGCGGGCGCAGCGGCGGCGGCCACCGCCTCCATCGCGGTGGGTGTTGGGGCCCGCCACGGCGCCAGAAGGCCCGAAGCAGAGTCGCTGCTTGGGACGGGCGACGCCGATGATCTCGCCGGCTTTGTGGGGTCGTGGCTGGGGCGGGAGGCGACGAGCGGCGGGGGCCGTGACGCCAGCAGCAGTCCTGGCGATCAGCGGGGCGCGCCAGGCGAGGGCCTCGAAGGTGACCCCGCTGTGTACTACTCACACATGCTGGCAAGCGACCCAGCCGACGACGATGGCCCCAGAGCGGCTGGCGACGGCCGCGGCCATGAGGCCTTGCTGGAGGCACAAGATGAGGCGGTGCAAGAGAAGGTCGAGGAGGCGGACCGCCAGCAGCAGGAGCGAGATGCGCGCGGAGCGGGTAACGCGGCGGCGGCGGCGGCCGCCGCCGCCGCGGAAATGGGAACCAGCGGAGCCGCAGCACAGCAGGCGGGTGGCCGCGGCGAGATCCAGACGTCGGCACTGGATGAACCCAGCCTACGTGCGCCGGCAGCCCTGGCAGCAAGCACACAGCAGACTGCTGCTACTACTGCTGCTACTACTGCTGCTACTACTGCTGCTAGCAGCCACGCTGGCGCAACCCCGCTGGGAACGGCGGCCGCTGCAGATGCTCTCACAGGGGACGCCACAAGGGCGTCAGGCGTCGGGGCGGCGGCGCTGGCGTCGGGCGGGGGCGGCGGCGCCAGCCATTGCAGCATGGGGTTGTTCACCACAGAAGTCGTTGAGACGTCTTCCCTCATGCTCACAACTCAAATGGGACCCCCTGCTGGCGGCGCCGGCTCCACGTTCACAATCAGCATGGATGCATTGGGCCGGGTCGCCGGCGCCACTGCGGTGGCTGCGTCTCCGTTCGGGACGCCCTCAGATATGTTCCTCCAGCCCAAGCAGTCAGCAACAGCAGCTGCAGGGGCGGCAGGGGCAGCTGCAGGGGGCGCAGGCGCAGTGCATGCGCATTCGGGCAGGCGCCCGGCGGCCGGCGGCGCGGCAGGCTTGAGTCCGGAAGTGTCCGCGGCGCCTGGGAGCCCCGCCGCTGCGCTGTTCGCAGCACTCAGCGACGGCCGAGGCCAGGGCCGCATCAGTGCCCTGTCGCCAGAGGCATCGCACGCCGGCACTGGCGGCATGCCGCTTGCTGCCGGACAGACAGCGGGCCACGACCGCCTAGCGCCCGAGTCCTATAACGCGCAGCTCTTCCAAAGCAACGACAGCGTTTTGGCCGACCACGCTCCTCGCCACATGGGGCCAGGAACCCGGCCCCCGCCGCTGCAGACGCTGCTACCGAACAGCAGCGCCTCCGGGGCCGAGCTATCGCCCTTCGGAGCCTCTCACGGCACCAGCGGCGCCGGCACCCCGGCGCATGGCTTCGACACGTTGCCGTACTCGCCCCCGCCGTACCGCTTCCGCACAATCTCACAAGGCCACAGCTCAGCGGCCGCGCCGGACAGCGGCGCCGCGTCGCCGTACACGCAGCTCCGGCTCCACCACCAACCGGAAGACCAAAAGCTGCAGCAGCTGATGCAGCCGCGCCAGCAGCATCAGCAGCAACGTGTGACACGCGGCGAGCGCGGCCCAGTGAACCCCGCCGGGGGCCGCAGCCGCGGCGGCAGTTCCTCCTCGCCTCAGGTCGACATGGGTGGGGGCCTCTCGCTGCTGTCCGCGCTTGACCCGCCGCCGCCGGGCACGCACCGCAGCCTGTCCCAGGCGGACCCGCCGCCGTCGCTGCTGCGGCTGCGCGCGCAGCCCCACGGCCACGGCACCAGCACCAGGGACGCGGCGGAGCTCGGCCCACACGGCGGCATGTTGCCCCAGCCCCAGCAGTCCTCGCCGCTGCAGATTGCGCAGTACCAGAACCACCGGCCGCAGCAGCGCGGCGGCCCGCAGCAGACCCAGCAGCAGCGACAGCAGCCGTACTCATCCGCCGGCTCCAGCTACCAGCAGCCGTCCTTCCGCCAGCAGCAGCAGGAGCAGCGAAACAGCGTGCTCCTGGAAGCGCTCAACACCTCGACCTGGGGCTCGCTTCTGTCGGGCGGCCGCCGCAACGCGCCTGTTGCCACCTCGTCCATGTCCCTGCGCCGCTCCTACACCACCGCGCTGCTCGGCGCAGCCCAGCCGCCGCCGTCGCCCTTCGCCCGGAAGCCGAGCTCTCGCACCCCTGGGCTCGAGGGTGCCAGCAGCAGCCACGGCGCAGCTCTCTGTACCGAGGCGCCTGCGGCGGCCCTGACCATGAATGAGGAGATTCAGCCTATTGACCGCCAGGCAGAGCTGGGGGCGGGGGCCGGCGGCAGCCGCAAGCTTGGCGGCGGCATGGCTGCGGTGGTGCCGAGTGGAGAGCTGTCCGAGTTCAAAGCCCTGCCCTCACCGACCACGCTCTCACCCAACATTTTCTTGGCAGCCATTGGGATGTCACACGCACGCGCAGGCGGCGCCGCCAGCGCCGCCGCTGCTGCCGTCGCTGCCGCCGCCGCGGCTGAAGCTGCTCGAAGCAGCGGCGGCGGTGCTGCCAGCTCTGTGGCAGTGGAGGGAGCGGCTGCAGGCAGCAGCCTGCTGCACCGCACTGCCAGCAACGGCGCCAGCATCAAGGGCGGAGGCGGTGCCGGTGCGGGTGGCAGCGGCGGCCACACGCTCCCCGGGCAGGTGGCACCTCACGCCAGCGCCAGCAGCAGCGCCGCCTCTCCTGCAGGCCGGCCCCGGGGTCTGGCAGAGCGCGTGACGGGCGTGCTGCAACGCGCGTTCTCTCGTCGCAGCGTGTGCAGCGCTTACGGTGGCCTGGAGCTTTCCAGCGGCGACGCTGCGGGGATCAGCAGTGGTGTGGCGACGGCCGTCGCGGCCGCCGGCGCGTACGAAAGCCCTGCTGCTGTAGCCAACGCGTCGCTTGGTGCCAGGGGCGGCCTGACGGCAGGCGGCGGCGTCACGCCGGCGTTCGGCAGGCGCAGCCAGGCAGACGGTCGGTCGATGCCGGGCCGGCACGAAGAGGGCGTCTGTGGCGGCGCTGCCTTTGGCGGCGTTCATCCGGGCATGGCTGGGGGCGCCCGGACGGCAGGCGCGTTCAGGAGCGATGATGGCAGCGTCGTCGGCGGCCTGCCGCGCGGCTCGAGCGGTGGTGGCAGCAGTAGCATCTGTGCCAGCGCCAGCGCCGGAACCGGCAGTCTCATGTTTCCAACGCCGCGCGGCCCCGCCGGCCATGATTTGCAGTACACGTCCGCCGCCAACTCGCAGTCGCAGCAGCTGCAGCAGCTGCTGCTATCGCCACACAACAGCGCCGCTGCCGGCGGGCAGCAGCACGGCAGCTCACACTCAGCCATGCACATGCACGCGCCCCTGCTGAGTGGGCAAGCTTCGCTCACCTCTCACGCGGAAGACTCGCAGCAGGGCTCGGCGCCGCTTGCGGCTGTTGGCTCTTTGGGGCTGCGGTCGGGGGCCGCCACTGCTGCGGCCTCCGCCGCGGCTGCCTCTGCTGCTGCTGCAGCCGACGCGACGGCGCTCTTCGGCAGCGGTGTATCAGTGGCAGGGGGCGGCAGCGCGCGCCTGCCGCCGCCGCCGGGCGGCAGCCCCTGGCTCCGGGGCGGCGGAGGCGCAGGTGCTGGCGCCGGATATTCCCGTGACTGCAGCAGCGAAGCCTTCACCAGCAGCTTCTTTCTTGGGCAAGCCGCATCCATCAACGGGGCCGGTCTCAGCAGGCAGCTGAGCCCCGTGCTGAGGTCTCCGAAGCTCGCGGGCAGCAGCCCCGGCGGCGGCCCACACGGCGTGCTGCCGCGCATGCTGCAGCTCGCGAGCAAGGTGTCGGCTGTGAGCGGCGGGGCCGCAAGGAGCCACCACCACGCCCTGTATCACCAGCAACAGCAACAACAGCAGCAACAGCAGCAGCAGCAGCAGTGGACGGAACGCGGCGCCAGCACAGGCAGCGGTGCACTCCGCGCTGTAGACGTGCCGCCGCATGCGCGAGGACCCCTCGGTGCATCGATGATCACAGCTGGCGAGCCGAGGCCACAGCCACGAGCAACAGACAGTGGCGGAGCCAGCAGCAGGCGCCTGCTGTGCATGGCGATTCCGGGGGACGCCCCGACAGCGGCCGCCCAGCCCCTGACGGCTGGTGCGCCCTCGGGCTCGCTGACGCAGCCCCCAGCTGCTGGCAACAGCAGGGCCCTGCGTTCCAGCAGTGCCAGCATGGGTGGCGGCGGTGGCGAGTTTGTGAGCGGCGGCAGCAGCTCGCTGGTTCCTACCGCGCCGGCGGCGGAGCAACCGTCGCACGCTGCATTGCGTGCTCGCAGCGCAAACCCGCAGCAGCAGGCGTCCGGTGCGCAGCCCCCCACGTCAGCACTGGGTGTGGCGGGTCTGGCGCGCGTGATCCCAGCAGCACCTGCCGCGCCCAGTCAGCTCAGCAGCTGCTGTGGCACGCCCCCCGTTTCCGACCAACAGAGCGCGACTCAGGGCTGGCAGGTAAGGTTCCCCGTAACGGCGGCGGCATCCCGCGCTGCCAACCAGTAGGAGAGCGGGAAGTGGAGGAGAGGGGCAGGGGGAGGGAGTGCAGGGAGAGGGCCCTACGGTTACGACTTCGGCGGATGTGGCAGTGGACGGGCGGCGTGTAGTGGAAGGCAGGGGTGTGATGTCGGTGTGCTCTGGATCATCCGGTGCGGTCTACTTCAAGACGCGCTCTCGATGTACACTGTCGTACGTCCTCCTGATTCCTCGCTTTTGTGCACACACGCTTGCACGTGCAGCGCACGGACACGGCCGGGACCATGACCAGCATGCGCGATGAGGACGTCAGCAGCCAAGCGCCGGGAGACAATGCCTCCGCCAACACCAGCATCGCCGGGCGGGGCGCCGGCGGCTCCCGCCGGCTGCTTGAGCAGTGGGGCCTCCGGCACGCGGCGGCTCCGGGCAGCAGGCCGGCGCACCCGCAGCCGCACCTGCTGCTGGCGCGGAGGCAGAGTGACGACGCAGCCGAGGGCGGCGACCAGTGCCGCTGTGCTGACCACAGCGCCGGTGGCGGCATCAGCAGTCAGCAGTGCTCCCACGTCTCGCCGCTGCCTGCCGACGCGCCGCAGCCGGGTACTGCGGGCGGCTGCCTTCCACTCTCCGAGCTCCTGACCCTGGCGGCCGAAGGCGCCAGGCCAGCAGGCGTGGCAAGTGGGGGCGGTGCGGGCGGTGCGGGCGGCCGGCCAGGCCAAAGCCAAGGTCAGCTGGCTTTCGGCCCATCAGCTGCACGCGAGGCGGCGCCGCTGCTGGCGCAGGTCGCCGAGGACCCGAACGCCACCACGCCACTGCTTGTGGAGCAGCCCGCAGGTCCCACGCGACTGATGCCGCCGCGGGAGGCGGCGATGCGCCAGGCCCCGCTGCCCCTGTCGGTCATGCACGACACCAAGCCACCAGCGGCGTTGCCTGATCACGCGCTAGGGGCCGGCGAGACAGCAGCCGCAGCGGCCGCATCCGCGGCTGGCAGTGCTGCGCCAGCGGGTTGTGAGGCCACGGACCACGGAAACGGCGGCAACGCTGGTCCGGATGAGCCCGCCGGCGGTGGCGGCGGCGGCATAGTTTCATTGCCAGAGGCTGTGGCTGAGCAGCAGCTGCAGCAGCAGCCTGCGCATGCGCCTCCTCCGCCGCGCGAGCCAGACCAGGCGCGGACGCAACTGGCGAGGGAGATGCGAGCAACAGGACAGCAACAGGCGCAGACGCAGATGCAGATACAGACGCAGACGGAGACGCAGACGCAGACGCAGAAGCACTGCATGGACGAGCTCCTGGACGGCGCTGGGGAGGAGCACTTCCGTACCACCGCGGCGGACCCGGCAGGGGCGTTGGCGCGAGCCAGCAGCGATGGCCGCGGTGAAGGTGGGGGCACCGGCGGCGGATACCTGGAGCTGCCTGAGGTTTGGCACGAGGTGGTGGTGAGCAGCTTCCAGCACCCCGACACCGGCGAGCTGCTACTGCTGGTTACACAGGTGCGTGCGTCCGTCGTAAGGGGTGGGTGCGCGGGCTCCGGGGCCTTGGTTGCGCGGAATGAGCCATAAGCGCCGCCCGGCAGCCTCCACTGGTTACCAAGCAGCGCCTTGCCGCCACGTCGGCAGCCCTCTGTATCAGCAGCAGCCGGATTGCGGCGGCGGCACGCCCGCTCTTTGCGGGGGTCGTACACCATTGGGCTTGCCAGTTACCCTTGCTTCACTGAGACACCCGTCGCTCGCCGCTCCCCCGCTGCGCCCCCAGCACGACGTGTCGGCGCGCGTGTGGGCGGAGCAGCAGCTGGCGCGCGTGATGGAGGCGGAGCACGCGCTGCTCGAGGTGCGTGGCCCGTGTGCTGCGTTGGAATGGAGACTCAAGTACCGTAGATCATTCAAGCCCATTTCACGCCACTTAAGCAAAAGCAAGTGTGTTGAGCCCGACGCAGAGGTTGCAATTGCGTACTTGTGCCCTAACCTAACATTCGCCTGCCTGCTGCCACTCATTTTGCACCGTGCAGGCCATCTTCCCGGCGCACGGTGAGGCCTGCCTGAGTAGCTAGAGCACCGGTAGCCAGAGTGATGGGGAGCGGGTATTATAAAGTACCTGGGCGCCGGGGCAGCACGCCGGCACAACAAGGCAGCAGGGATGTGGGCGTGTACCGTAACGAACACCTGCCGTCGCATCATCCTTGCCTACCTACCCTGCCGACTGAAAGCCGTGCGCTTTATTCTGGTCGGGTTGCCCCCACAGTGCTCGAGCACATTGCCATCATGGCCGCGGCCGCGGCAGGCGGCGGCGAGCCCGCCGCTTACTATGGCAACGACGCCGGCGGCTCCCCGCTGTCCCCACTTCTGCAGCATCCCGACGGCAGCGCCGGCAGCCACCACGGCGGCTCCCTGTGGCAGCTGCAGCAGCAACAGCAGCAGCGTCAGGAGCGCGCTCGCTCACTCCAAGACGTCATCGCCGCCGCCACCAGCGCCGCCGCGGCGGCGGGCCTGTGCCCGCCGCCGCAGCCCTCGGTGCTGGGGCTGCCGCCGGGGCGGGCGCCGCAGAGCCCGTCAGTGCGGACGTCCCAGGCGTTCGGGCTGGCACCGATGGCTGCAAGTGCCGCGCCCGCGCCGCTTCCAATCACGGGAGAGACTTTTTTGCACCTGTCCACATCTCACAGCGCCCTCACGGTGTTGTTCTGCGACATTCAGGTGGGCGGAAGGGGAAGTGGGGAAGTGGGGAAGTGGGGACGGGGCGCATATGGAACCCATGGGACACGGGTACAGCAAGCACGAGCACGTGATGGTGCCCCCATTGCTGGTTGGGCCGACCTCGGCGCTGTGACCGCGACGGCAGGGTTGGTGCGGCTGCCACCTGCCAATGGTGACGTCACTCGGGAGCGTCCTACCTACCTTGCATTCACTGACCGCCTGACCCTTATCCCTTGACGCCCCTGCCCCTGCCCCTGCCCCTCACTGCAAGCAGGGCTTCACGGTGAGAAAGGAGCTCGCAGCCGAGCGTCAACAGGGAACACGTGTAGCAATTGCGCCGGCGCCAATCCACATCGTGTCAGCGCCGGCGCTTGCACATGCCTGCCTGTGTCCGCCCACAACACACACACGCAGTCACATGCCCCCACTAGCCTGCGCTGACGCACGCCCACACGCCCACACGCTCACATGCTCACACGCTCACACAGGCGATGTGCAACATGGTGAAGCCCGCAACCGTCATGGCGTTCCTGGTGAGGGGCGCGGCTGGGCGTGTAGCCTTAGCCCCATTCGGACCTGGCCGAGGGGGCTGTGTGCGTGCGCGCATGTCAGCAGTGGGCGTGCGGGGGCATGGTGGCCTAAAGCACGTGCATCGCCCGCCTGTCACCTACAGCTGGTGCATGGGGCCCATGCATCTTGCCATGCCTGCTTGTGTCACATGCTCCCTCGTCGCTCACCCCCCAATCCCCATTTCCCAACCCAACCACACGCCACACCCCCAGAACGACCTGTTCACGCGGCTGGACGCGCTTCTTGATGCGTTCGGCGTGTACAAGGTGGAGACCATCGGCGACTGCTACATGGTGGCGGGCGGCCTGATGAAGGTGGACGAGGAGACGGGCGCGGTGACGGTGCGCAGCGACGACGTCGACCCGCTGCACGCCTACCGCACCGTGCAGTTCGCCAAGGTAAGTCCGGACACACGAACAGATGGAGGGACCCACTTAACGGCAGCCGCTCTTGGTCTCGTTTAATCGGCTATCAATCACGCTGCGTTACACTTAGTCCGCCGCACTGGGCGTCTGCTGACGCCGCCGTGGATCGCCACCGCCCCCTGCCTCAAACAGGCGCTGCTGCGCGCGGCTTCGTCCGTGCGGCTGCCCACCACCGGCGAGCCCGTGAAGCTGCGGGTGGGCATCCACAGCGGCAGCGCCATGAGCGGCGTGGTGGGGACGCGCATGCCGCGCTTTTGCCTGTTCGGCGACACCGTCAACACCGCCAGCCGCATGGAGTCCACGGGCGAGGCGGGCGCCATCCACGTCAGCAAGGCCGTGTTCGACCTGGTGTCGGGCGAGGCGTGGGAGCCCACGGGCGGCGTGCAGGTGCGTGGCAGGGCATGGGCAGGGCAAGCGCAGGGGGACACACACGCGGGCATGAGCTTTTTGGATACTCCCTGCTACTCCTGCCTCACTCGCTCACTCCCCCCTCTCTCGGCGTGCTCTCGCTACCTTGCAACAGGCAAAGGGCAAGGGGACGCTGGAGAGCTTCTTGCTAAGGCCGACGCTTTAGGCGCGCATCCGCAGGTTTGGTCAATCAATCAAAGGCCCGGCATGTCAGACAAAAGGTAGTCAGCAGGACGGCCCGCGGATTAGCTGCCAGGTGCAGGGATAGCAGTCGTTCAGGCGGAGCGTGTATGGATGCCCCTGAGGCAAGGAACGGACAGGCAGGCGTGCAAGCAGGTCGCTTATTAGGTGAGGTACGCAACGGCTCTACATAAATTTGGTCATGCTACGGCACCTGCGCAACTTCACTGGCGGGGGAGTTCCTCGTGGGAGTTCCACTACTAGTCTCACCTGGCTTCCTGCGACTTGCGCTTGCAAACCCCCCTCGCGCATGCGTGGGCTTAGAACGTCAATCCTCCCCGGTGCTGGGAGCATGACCTTTTGGCGCCCAGGAGCCCGTACACGTTGTGTGTAGCTACGTTGGAATACGTCGACTATGGTTAGTTTGTCTTGTGGCCAACAGAGCGAAGGGACAAGAGGGACCGCGCGAGAGTGTATGTCGTGGAGACGTGGACTGTTGGGGGTGGCTAATGAGGAGTTTTATGCTTCAAGCATAGATGGTTTGGATGGTTAGTGGCCTAAGCATACGTGCGTGCTTGAACGGCAAGGGGGTTGTGGGGCGCGTACATCAATGGGGACAATGCGATGGGGTGAGACCGCATCAGGTGGCGCCACAAGTTGCCAAATGGGTGCCACAAAGGCATGAGCAACGAGCATTTCGTGCATGCACAATAAATCCGTCGTCAAAAGTGCGGACGCAAGGCTTGGTACAGGCTTTTGCTGTCTTGTTTGGTCCGTTTGGTCGGGGTTGGGTTGAGACGGGTCGAGACCTTGGCTGTTTGGCCAGCTGGGCCCTGTGCTGGGTCCACGCGGCGGACGCGTACGCGCAGTGTTTGGTAGCCTTACTTCCATTCGGTTTGTTATTTGATGTTCAGCGTTTGAGCGCGCGCGTCAGCCTGTCCGACGTGCATCCATGAAGCCTGCCGCTGATGCAGAACGGTACGGCGCTTCCAAAAAACGGGTGCACGCTCTTAGCATTTTTTTGTGGGCTTGGAGAGGCTGTACTGGGTGCGCTGCACAAGGAGGCTCAGCGGCGAGTGCTGCGGCAGTACGTCATTCGCACCGGCTGCTGCCAGCCGGGTGCATGCGCCTGGGGCCGCAGGGCGTCCCGCCCCCATCTGCTGGCGCCAAGCGCGGTGCGGTGCACGTGCGGAAACTGATTTTAGAACATTTGTTGGTGTATCATAAGATAGTTTTTGTTTGTGGATCCGGTGGCGAGTGTGCTGACGTGGGCCTGGTGATGCCTGGCTGCGTCAGGTGCTGTGCGGTGACGCCTCAATGCCGCCAAGTAGCCACGCCAAGTAGGCAGGCAGTGGTTGCGTGCTGTCCTGACTGCCGGTACGGATGGGCAGCATGCCGGTATGGATGGGCAGCAGAAAACTGCAGTAGACAGGGGCTGTGTTGCTGTGTGGGCGACAGCCGCGCCCGCAGCCCGCAGGCGTGCCCGCAGGTCGTGGAATGGGGCCATGTGGGGGCGTCACCTCGTTGCAATGATTGCAGGTGTCGGCGGTTCAGCTGCGCAGGGCAGCCTTTACGAGAGCTTACGTTAATGAAATGCTTGCTGCGTTGCCAAGGGCCTGGACTCGCATCCAAAGCAGCAAGGCTTGGTGGCCTTGGCCCCCGTCCGTGGCGGCGTGGCCCAATCATTCAGCCCAATGGCAACTGGGGGGAGGCGTGGGCGTCAGGAGCCGTGCCGTGCCGTTCGGGCGCAGCCTGAGCTTCCCAGCATGCAGCGCCCAAACCCAGTGGCACCGCCTGGTCAAAGGCTTGGCGTCGCCCATTCGCCCATCGCCCAGACACGTTTCGTGGGCAGGGGCAGCAGGTTTGGGGCAAGTCAGGTAGGAAAGTTGCGTGGGCAGGGCACAGCAAGACGCGGAGGGGGGCCCGGGGGATAGGGGGCAGGCACAGCACAGAAAGCTGCGTGGGGGCAGGCACTGAGCACCGACTGAGACGGGCGGCGGAGTGCCTGGTGGGCTGCTGGTAGGCACGGGCTGGCTACGGGGCAAGGGGCAGCGCGGCGTAGTCCCGACCCAGTGTACAGGTGTCCGCTCATGCCCCCCCCCATACCTAGCAAGGCCTTCGGCAGTCCGAGATGCATGGACGACGGCTGCTGCTTCCGAGATGCCCTGTGGGTCTGCTATAATTGTATACCAAGGTGTGCCTGTCTTCCCACAAGTCTCCTCGAAGGACTTGAGCCTCGCGGAAGTCGGGTGGGCTCATGCAGGCGGGCTCATGCAGGTGGGCTCATGCAGGCTCTTGCAAACAGGAATCAGGGTTCGCGGGGCAGGGGTGGGTCGGACAGGACACGAGCTGGGCTGGACAGGACAGAGCCTGGGTCGGACAGAGCCTGGGTCGGACAGGACACGAGCTGGGCTGGACAGGACAGAGCCTGGGTCGGACAGAGCCTGGGTCGGACAGGACACGAGCTGGGCTGGACAGGACAGATCATAACACAGGGCATAATGCCGGAGATGGTCCCTCGCGGCGTGGGTGCGGTGTGCCTCCGCTTGTCGGTCTGTCCCTTCATTTGTAATCTCGCATCCATAATGTCGCATCCCTGTTGTCGCCTGTGAAACAGGAACCGCGACCTTAACGCTGCGGCAAACATCCGCCTCATCACCGCGTGCGTGGAGGACGGCACGCCATGGCCAGCTGCGCTGAGCAGGCCGCCCAAGCGGGGAGCCGGCTGGATTGATGGCAGTGGCTGGTTTGGTGGTGGCGTCCGGATTAGCGGTGGCGGGTGATGGGGTGTGAGCTGCAGCGACTGTGCGTGCTGCAGAGTTTGGAGGACAGGTTGACCCCTGTCCTTCCCCAGCCGCCCAGCCTAGGTCTGTGATGTGAGGAGCTTAGATGGCGGTACGTGTTACCCCGTCCTAGCGCTAGCCATCTTACACCGTCCTGAGTGGTCGCCTGTTCTGGGCGTAAACTCAACACATTGTTCGCGTGTGGGGACGCCGCGTTGGCGAGAGCCACGGATGGCCCTAATATACCGCGGGGGCATGACGCACTCGCGGAGGGCACTGTAACCGTGTGTCTTTGGTGTCACACACGGTTACAAGCAATAGCTGAGCATGCTTGGAGCGGCCCGTCCTCTCCCCTACGAACCTGTCTGCCAGGGATCAAGGAGCTCAAGTGACCTTTGCTCAAGTTGCCTTTCTTGACGCCCAGCTCCACCCAAGTAAACACATGAGCGCGACGCCGGCCAATCCACCGCACCGGTTGTCGCAGCCGCATCAGTATGATTGTGCATGAAGAAACACCAATACTCGGCATAGTAAGTGCACACCCTGTCCAATTGTCAGCCTACCCATCCGTCATACGCCACGACGCAGGCCTGCGCAAACGCCTGGCGCTGCCTGGGACATGACTACCGCCCTGTGCCCAGCCCCCCCAGCCGCCTCGCACCACTCACTGCCGTGAGGACTAGGGCAAGGTTGGTCCTCGATGATATTAATTATGAACCACATAAGTTGTGAAGGCAGCAGATGATACGAGTTCCGTTTGCATGCATTTCCCTGGCCATTAGCTCTCTCAGTCCCTCAGCTATTCGCGACACGCGCGGCCTCTGTGCGACTTGCCGAGTTCACCCACCAGTCACCACCTGCCGCCCGTGCACGGCCGCGTCAGCAGTGAACCACACATTCCCTTGTGCGAGACAACAAGGAACCATACCCTGCACGCATGGCCAAGAATTACGAGCTAGCGCACACCTCTCTTTCAGACCAAACCCTCCGCGCGCCGGTCACGCCGCCATCGTCTTTACGTGTTCTATGCCCCGCCTGACTCGCCGCATTCATGGTACTCGCAGCGTCAGAGGGCCAGGCGGACGGCGCATGCCGGTCCGCATGCAGCACCAATCGCCCTGGCAGAGGGCCTGCAAACAAACCGCACGCGGTCGCGTAGTTGTACGGGCGTTGTACCACTAATGTTAACACGGACCGACACTTGACGACGAGGCAGGTGGCACTGCACAACACCCCAGCCGTCTTGTGTCCTTAGGATCAGCGACCGTGGCCAACACACACCACCACGTGCGTATTTGCACACGAACCAAGGGTTCATCTGGCGCGCACTGGTACATTATTATTGCACCGCATCAAGGCAAGGGAGAAACACCACCAGCGGCAGCGGCAGCGGCAGCGGCAGCGGCAGCGCCCCAAACCACACATGCACACAAACGAAAGTTCCAAAGCCGTGCAGCGTCAACTGGCGAGTGGAGCCAGCTGCGTGGAGCCGGCTGCGTGGAGCCAGCTCCCTCATGGCAAACTGTACCGCATGCAGAATGCAACAGCAGCCGCTTGCCCCCCCCCTTTTTGCACAGTGTTCAGTATTATTCTGGGATTGTGCGTCCTAGCGCGTCGCCGAGAAAGAAAGTAGCATGTCACATCTTCTGTGTGGACACCACCAAAGGCCCTGATCAGCGCACTCAGCAAGTAAATCCATAGCTGGTGGAGATGCCGCTACAGTACAGTAAACGTTAGTACAGTACAGTAAACGTTACTGTGAAATCGTGCCCGCCCAGGCCTCACATCGGCGCGCACAGATTCCGCGCCACACACACCGACTCGACGCGGCCGCGTTGCGACTCAAACGTGCTAGCAGCGGCCGCACCGCGCCGACGGCAGGCGACATACGTTAGGCAGGCGGCGAGGTACGTACGCACGGCGCGACTTTCCGCGCAACCATGATGATGAGGTTCGCGACGCTATATTCCAGACCGTTCAAGCAGACCCAAACAGCCAACCACGCCCTCCGGCCGTCGCTGGCACCTCCCGATACCGAGCAGGGCCAGCCCCCCAAGCGGCTCTCAGTATGCATGAGTGCCTGGTGGCCGCAGGTCGCCACTTCCAGCCAGTAACCATCCCCAGTGCAATATTTTAGTTTGTGATTGGCATGCACTACCATACTCCTCACCCCCACCCCGTACATCAATACATAGGGACCGTTTGTTAGGTGTTATTATGGCTGCGAATAAGCGCGCGGCGTGTGAAGGGCAGCGCCGGCCCAGGCTTCCGCACAGCCCCGACGCATCCGTCAAGGTCCTGCGCCATCGCACAACGTAAACGCAAATGAAACTACGCCGCCTACCCATCCCGCCCACCCACCCACCCACCCACCCACCGTACACACACATGGTAATTACCGGTATGCAATGCAACCGCCCACCTCTCCTACACCGATTCTGCGCTCTCTCACGCATGCCGCAGACCCGGGCCGAACGAACCCGCGGCCCTGCCCGCCACGCGCTGCAGCCTCGCCCAGCCTCACGGGCCGCCCCCGCGCCGCCCCCTACCAGGTCCCGCCCGCAGCCGCGCCGGTGCGCAGCGGCGCGAGCGACACCCCCTGCGGCACGCGGCCGGCCCCGCGCTCCCCGCCGTCCGCGCCCGCGCCCTCCGCAGCGCGGCGCTGCTGCAGCAGCAGCAACAGCGTGCTGCGCAGCCCCGCGACGCGCTCCTCCGCTTCCACGTCGGGCTGCGCCGAGTGCAGCGCCCGCTCCTCTGTCAGCATGGCGGCGGCGGCGGCGCGGTCCGCCTCAGCCTCATCGTCTTGGCCCCGGTGCAGCGGCGGCCGGTGGTAGGGCGGCGCCGACTCGTGAGGCTGCAGCCGCATGTGCTGCTGCTGCTGCTGCCGCATCTCCACCGCCAGCTGCTGCTCCTGCAGCTCCCGCAGCGCCGCCGTCAGCTGAGCCTGCTGCTGCTGCAGCGCGCGCAGCTGCAGCTGGTGCTGCGTGCGCGCGTCCGCCGCGGCCGCGTGGTCGGCGGCGCCGCTCCGGTCCTCGGCGGCCGCCACCGCCGCGGCGGCGGCCGCAATCGCATCCAGGCCCGACTCCAGCTTCACGTCCCCCGGCAGCATGAGCGCGGCGCTGCCGACAGCGCCGGTGCTGGCGGCGCGGGGCACGGCGGCGGCACCGCCGCCGCCAACCCCGCGCAGCGGCGCTCCCGCGCGAGGGCGGCCGGCGGCTGCGGAGAATGCGCCCTGCTCCCAAGCATCAGCGTCACGGTCGAGGACTAGGTCGTTGCAGCGCTGCTGGAACGCGTCGCCGCCGTCAGCGCGGCCGCCCAGCAGCATCACCGCGGGCGCCATGCGCCCGCCCATGCCGCCGCCGCCGCCGCCAAGCGATTGCGCCTCCAGACCCGCGCCCCCGCTCATGGGGAGCACGGTCCGCGGGCCCGAGTCGGGGCGAGGCCGCAGCCGCACGAGGCCGGGCGCCGCCGCCGGAGGCAGCCCGCCGCGCCGCGCCGCCGCCGCTGCCGCGTCGGCGCCCTGGTCCCCATATGACGGGGCGGAGCGCCGGCCAAAGTCGGCGCGCACCTGTGGCACCGCCAGCGTTTTTCCGGTTGATCAATTGCGTGCACGGCTCACAAGCAATCCCCTCGAACTATTTCTTCAAGTAAAAACCCAACAAATAGATATGGACCCGTTCCCAAAGCCGCCCACCTGCACGTATCGCTCCTCCGCCTGCAGGTCCAGGTCGAGCCGCGGCGAGCCCGCGGCGCCGCCGCCGCCCGCCACCTGCATCGCCACAGCGCCCGACTCGTTCTGCTGCTGCTGCCGCTGCCGCAGCATCAGCAGCTGCAGCTGCAGCTGCAGGTCCGCGGGCACGCCCCCGCCCGTCGAAGCCGAGCCGCCGTTGCCGCCGCCGCTGGCACCGAGCCGCGCCGTCTTGCGGTTGGGCGGGCGGCCCCACTCCGCGCCGCCGCCGCCGCCGCCGCCGCCGCCGCCCACCGGCCCGTCCATCATGTCCACCACGACCGCTTCATCGTCCGCCTCCGCCGCGGCGTCCGCCTCCTTCAGCGGCCGCAGCGCCAGCCCGCCCAGCCGCAGGGCCCCCAGCCCCGACATCGCGCTGTGCTGCTGCTGTTGCAGCTGCAGCTGCAGCCCCAGCGAGCCGACCGCGTGCACTTCCTGCATGTCAACATCCGCCTCGCCGCGCTGCCGCTTCACGCGGAAGGACGCAAGCCGTTGCTGCTGCGCCACCGCCGCCGCGGCGGCGGCCAGCCCCGTCGCGGACAGCGCCCGCCCCGTCAGCCCCTGCTGCTGCAGGACGTGCGCCTGCAGCGCCAGAAGCGACTCGTGCTGTTGCTGCTGCTGCTGCTCGTCCAGGCCGCCGCCCAGCGCCGCCGCCGCCTGGAGCCGGTACGGCCCGGCGTGCGCGTACGCGTCGGAGCCCTCGTCCTCAAACGCCAGCTCCTCCCCGACCAGACCGATGCCGCCGCCGCCGTTCAGCGCCGCCTGCAGCAGCAGCCGCTGCTGCTGCTCCCGCGGCAGCGGTGGCGGCGTGGACGAGCCGACGAAGCCGATGCCGCCGTCGCCGCGGCCGACGGCGGCGCAGGCGCCGCCGGGGCCGTCCAGGCTGATAGCCCGCACGGCGGGCAGGTGCAGCACGCGGTTATTGCCAATGCTGCCCGTACTGCGGTGCGCGGGATTCAAAGCCATCAGACGCGACGCCGCCTCCGCCTCATCCGCGTCGACCTGCGGCGCGAGAAACCGAGGCCGTGAGCCGCGAGGACAGCGACGCTGACGCCGACGCGGCAGGTGCCAGACACCAGCAATAGACACACAGCCCCCTGATGCCGGCCCAGACACCGAGGGCTGCAGCGAAAAATCGCCGAGGCGACCCAGCATGCCCCGAAATAAAGAAGAAAAACCCTCCAGACACCAGCTTTTGACCGACACGCACCTGGTCCTGCCACGCCTCGCTGCCGTCGCCGTAGGCGTAGCGCTCGCCGCCACCGCTGGCCGCCGCGGCCGCCGCCAGCTGGCCCAGCAGCGACGCCGACACGCCGGCGGCGCCCACGCCGAACGGCAGCGCGTGCAGCGGCAGCGCGGCGTCGGCGCCGTCGGGCAGCAGGTGG
Source organism: Chlamydomonas incerta (assembly GCA_016834605.1). Classification (NCBI taxonomy): domain Eukaryota; kingdom Viridiplantae; phylum Chlorophyta; class Chlorophyceae; order Chlamydomonadales; family Chlamydomonadaceae; genus Chlamydomonas; species Chlamydomonas incerta. Next base: position 90,884 of record JAEHOC010000017.1, on the reverse strand, counting down.
CCGCCGCCCAGGTGGTGCAGCTGCTGCGCCTGGCCCGAGGTCAGCGCCCCCGGCGGCAGCGCGCCCAGCTGGCCCAGCCCCAGGCCGTAACCCAGATCGACCGAGTCATGGCCGTACGCGGCCGCGCCGCCGCCGCGCGCGCCGGCTGCGCCGCCGCCGGCGCCCGTGGGGCCGCTGTAAAATGCCACGCCGTTTCGCCGCTGGCCGCCGCCCGCGCCCGCTCCGCGGGGCGGGTGAAGCAGCAGGGAGTAGGATGGGTCACGGGAAAGGGCGCGGCCGCTGGGGGCGGGCGCGCTGGCGGAGGTGTGGCGTTCGCGCTCGGGCGTGGATCCGGGCTCGTCCTCCGGCTCCGAGGTTTCCGCGTCGTCGACATCCTGCGGCCCGCCCTCGTGCGCGCTGCGCTTGCAGCGCATGCGGTTGGCGTGGCGCTGAACCTCTTGGTAGCTGGACGGGAAGGAGGGGGGCGGGGGCGGGGGGCAGGGGGCAGGGGAGGGGAAGGTGAGTCGCGGGGCAGGGGGGCAGCCGCTTCGCGGTGATGGGAGTTGGGCGCGGCGCGACGGGGCGGCCAGCCGCGTCGTAACTAAAAGTCCGCCGAAACCGGCCGCTCGACAGCGTCGCTTCAATAGCCCCAAGGAAAAACGGTGTCTTTCGCCGCCCTCTGAGCCAGGCACTGCCCTGTGCGGCTTGGCTGCGGTCCCCGCGCGCATTCGCATCGCCCCTGCGGTTGCAGTAACCAGCGGACGGCACACCTGACTGCGGCGTCGCCCCAGACCTCCTCGGCGTGCTCGCTGTGCCACCTAGCAAACAGCAAGCACAGAACGGTCAGCAGGCTTGGCGGTGCGAGTGTGTAAAACGGCAGATGCGCACCTCTGGATTGCCTTGCTGCTGGGCCGCGCGCCCATAGCAGAATACTGACCATGCCACCTGCAAAGACAGATAGGAAGCCGCGGTTTACGGCTTCGCGGCGAGAAGCTGGGACTCCCACGAACAGGAGAGAAGTTGAGGACACTGCGGCCGTCGCGCGGCCGTCCAGTGCGTCAGCCCCCCGCCGCACCATTTATTGAAGGCATGCCAGTAGCCGGTCGGGAAACGCCGGATAGGCCCCCCAGTATCGCTTCTTTTATGCATCGTGTCCTTCGCAATTGTTTTGCAGGAGCACGAGCACAAGGTCGAAGCTCGTCTACACCGAGAAGAATGCAGCCTCAAGTCTAGAAGGCCGTGAGCCAACGGCAGCAGTCAGGACTTTGGGGACTTTGTTCAGCTGCTGCTCCGTCATACACGAAGTGCTCGCGACTGCTGCGTATCAGGCATTTGTTGGCATCATAGTGTGTCTTGTGTGTATTTTTGACTCTGTGAGCTGCCAGGTTCGGGCGATGCGATGGCTGTCACCTAGACTGCCGCACCCGTCTGATGGCCGCGCGCATGCGGTCGCCGCCACTGAGCCCCAGTGCACTGAGCTTGAGGAATGCGAGAGCATACATATGCTATCTCCACCGCTGAATCAGTATTCGGCTGCGGCTGTGCGACCAGTAAAACTCGGGCCCTGCGCGGCTTGACTTTTGCCGTAATGAGTATTCAAGGATGGGGTCTAACTGCTTGAGTCCAGTTCTAGGGGAGGGCCACGAGGGCAAGGGAGCTCGAGAGGAAACGGGGCCCGGGAAAGAGTAATCAACTTGAATTGAGCCAGCAGAATACTGTATTGGGTTTAAAATTTAACAGTTAACATCGATTGGGCGCCGTTGCTTGGCTGAGGGTCCCTCGAACGCGCTGGTTTGGTGTGGCCCAACCCCTCGCGCAAGGTGATTTAGTCTCATCATCGCGCACTTCCTCGTCAGATACCTCGTGGTTTCGTTGCGGCGTCGTGGCGAACGGGCAAAACCGATTTCGGGTGCGTCACGGACGAGTAAGGGCGTTTCCATGGTCATTCACAGTGACTCTCGCGACTGGCACACGCTTCGGTGGCAACGTCACGATGCGCAAGCAGATACTTAAGTTGGCACGTCCCGGCATCATGTGCAAGGGGATACATGGGGCTGCACGGTTTGCGCCAGCTCTGCGGCCCCTGTCGCAGTACAGACGACTGTACTGCTTACCTTTCACCCCCGTGTGCTGTGCAACTTCGACGCGGCAGCGGCGGCTCGCTAGTCCGCGGTCGCGCACACAGCTTACAGCAGCGATGCTACACTTTCGCAGCCGTGACGTGGCGTTCCGCCCCCCAGTCTTCCCGCGGGAGACTGCAACTCCTGCATGGCCCGACAGCCAACTCTGCGTGACCCAACGTTCGTAATCTACCCAGCTCACGCAGCGTGGCACGCCACCCAGCTGCACACGTTCTTGCCCCCGGCCCCGAACCCGAAGCTCCCGTTCATTACGCTACTCACGCTGCTGACGCCGCGCTCGCCAGTCCTCCAACGCACGCCGCCAGCCGTGCGGCGCGACCATTTTGCCCGCATCACTCGGAGCGGCCTCTTACCCATTCCCACCCTGCCCCATACGCCCACCCCCGCCTGCCTCCTACGCCACCCCCCGAATCTCATCCCACCCCTCCGCTGGGCCCCACGCACGCCGCTGCTACCAGTCGGGCCACTCTATGGTCGCCTTCTGCACGCTCTCGCCCGCCCACACGTGCGGCAGCCGGTCATCCAGCAGCGCCTTGAACTCGTCCAGGTCCACGATCACGTCAACGTTCGTGTGCGCCTCCACACACTCCTCCGTGCCGCACTGCCCCGCCGGCCAGTGGCCCACCCTGGTGGCAGGCCGGGACGGAGGTCAACGGGGTGGGTGGGGGGTGGGCGGGGAGGCAGAGGAGCGGGGGCATGGCATGGGCGGGCGCGAGCGCTAGTGTGCGAGCAGGAGGGGGCTGGTGACAGGGTGGGGTGCGGGCGAGCAAGTGTGGCGTGGGCGGTAGCACGGATGCCGGCGCGTGCGGGCCGCGGCTAGCCACACCAACTGCCACGGCCCGCCTGCGAACCTTGCAGGTGTGACCGGATGACTACGATAATTCGACTGTGCCGGTGAGGGCGCCGTTTACACACCGTCCAAACACCGCTGCACGATCACACCGCTGCACGGCTGGGCCACGTCGGCCGGGTGACTCACTTGTAGAAGTCGCGCTCGTTCAGGTAGACGGTCTGGTTGATGTGCTTGGCGCGCCAGGCGTAGTGGTGGATGTCGGCCATCATGTGGGTCTGGTCCTTGAACGACCGGTCCAGGCCGTTCCACATCCAGTTGCGCTGCGGGGAGCCGGGCGCAGCAGTCGGCCGTCGTCGTCAGGACGCGGGGCAGCAAGGACCAGAACCAGGGGCAACAAGGAACAAGACCATGTACATCCAAGAAAAGGCGAGGTGGAGACAGACAGCGGGAAGTGCTCACGGCGCAGTGGACGGGGGCGGCGGGTAGCCGTCCATGTGACGGTTGGGTGGGGCGGCGCTGCGTGCACAACACTCAACGCTCACGCTCGCGCACGCGCATGCGGCACAAACACACGCGCGCCCCCGCCCGGACGCCCACCTGGATGATCTCGAACACCGCCGAGCCCGGCTGCAGCAGCGGTGCGTTGGCCAGGTTGGAGGTGTGTACGGAGATGTACACACCCGTCTCGCGCATCTGCAGCAGCTGCTCGTACAGCGACGAGTTGCTGCCGTACTCGACAATCTGCGCCGCCGGGTCGACACACGCGCGAGAGAAAGCAGTGGAGGGCTTAAAACGAGGCGCCAGGCTGGCTGGGGTGCTCAGGAACCTTCTGCGCCACCCCCTGCGCCAACTCCTGCTCCACTCCCTGCGCCGCTGCCCCAACCCCCGCTGCGGCCTCCAGCTGCGACCGGCCCCGGCCCTGGGCCCTGCACCAGCCCTCACCTTGAGCTCCCCATACTGCTTGAGCAGCTCAACGAACTCGGGCTCGTTGACGATGCGGCGGTTGGCGCGCTTGCGCTGGAAGGTGATGACGCGGGGCACCTGCGGCCGCGGCGCCGGCGGCGGCAGGCCTGCGGCGTGGGGCGCGGCGGCGGGGTTGCGCGCGATGGGGGTCAGGAGAGCCGGCAAGCGCAGGCATGCATGTGTATGCGGCACTGCGCTCGGGGGGGGGGGGCTCGGAGGGTGGGGGTAGGCGGCGTGCTGGGGCACGGGGTCAGTAGACTACGCGCAGGCTCCTAAGTGTTCGGCCACCCGTACCTATAAACGCCCACACTCTCCAGGGAGCAACTTTCACACGTAACTAGCGGCCAAACATGTGTTAGAATGTGGTGAAGGCGCTGGTGTCGGACGCAGCGGCCGCAGAACGACTTGATGTTCATGAGCGTCGTGAACATTACCTCGTATACTCGAAAGACATCAACGGCCATAACCGCACTAAAACAATTGTTGTCGTCTATGTCTTAAACCAATACATGCGGCGGCGTGCTTGGCCGATGCTCGGCGAAGTCCGCCGCAAGTCGGTGAGACAATCGAGCGCGTTTAGCAAGCGCATCGCAGACTCTATAACTATACTGTTTGAGCGAAACGTAACAGTTACGTTAAAGGGGGTGCGAGCTGCGGCCGCGTTCGCGGCCGCCGCAGTACGACAAGCCGTGCTGTGAACAGCCGCGAAAACAGCCCGAGTCGCTGCGCAGGCGAAGCCGCACATCGCGTGCAAGGGAATCCTGTGGAGAAGGACGCATCCCCAATCTCACGCATCCACTTGGCAAACGACGCCAGCCCAGAAGCCTTGCAAGCCGTCCCCTAGTCCGCGTGCCAACCCCAGTGCTGCGGCACCGTGCTGCCTCCCGCGTAGTCCCGCGCGCCCGCCCACCCGGGCCTCCCCCCGCCCGCCCCCACGAGCTCTCACCGTACTGCCGGTAGATGAGCCCCCGGAACTCGCGAGCGTCGTCGAAGGTGTGGAACACGCGGCCGCCGCCCGTAGCCAGGTCCTGTCGTGGTGCGCGGCGGTTCACACATCACATCGTGCCCATTGTCATTGTGTGCCGCGCGCCGCCACACAAGGCTGCTTCGCCCAACTATTACCGTAGTGTAACAAGCCCAGTCCCCGACGCGCTGTCCTGGCGCCGCACCGGCTCTACTAGGGTGAGCAGGCCGCGCGTTCGCTCTCCACATTCCCGTTCCCCTAGTGCCAGAGAGCCCCTTCCCCTTGGTTTCGCTTGGGCTGCAATTCACAACCCCTCCCAGTCCTCGCCCGCCGCACCTTGACAATGAGCACGCGCTCGAAGACGTACCACGTGTCCCGCGCAAACCCCGACAGCTGCTGGGCTGCGGGGGGCGTGGCGGGGGCATGAAGGGGGCATGGCAGCACATGAGCACGGCGCTCGGCGGACGAAACCCACACGGGCGCCGCTGCGCACCGCCGCCCTGCCGGCCCGGCCATCCCGCCACTCTCTCCCGCCGCCTCGCGTCACGCCGCCGCCCCCTCTTCACGCCGTGGCCCCCAGCAATCCCGTTCCTTGCTTTTGCACCCCGCCGCGCAACAGGTCAAACTCTGTCAAACTCACTGATCTGGTTCCACGCGTTGTCGGTCTCCTCCTGCACCAGCACCGGCGGCAGTTCGTCGTCCAGCCCCACGCCCAGCGTGACCGCGATCATGGCGCGCACCCACTCCAGCAGGTGCTGGCGGCCCAGGTGCAGCAGCACGAACTGGTCGCAGGGGCGCTTGAAGTTGATGGTCTTCAGGATGCTGTGTTGCGTGCGGGTGTGTTGGGGGGGAGCGGGTGGGGTGGGCGCACGGGCAGCTTCTGAGGCTGCAATGGTCCCGAAGGGCGCGGAGGCCGCGACACGCTCTCGCAAACGCTGGCGCATCTGAACCCATGCCTTCTGCAACCTATGAACGCAGCTCACGCCCTTCGTGGCCACCGCCGCCCAACTTTCAGCACCCTTGGAGCCGCCCAGCCGACGCCGCCAACCACACACAGTTGCCCGAGCACCGCACACACCCCATTAGGCCATTACCCCCGCACACTCCCGCCCCCACACCCGGGCGCAGCCAGCGCGCACCTGTACAGCGGCCCCAGCATCTCCCACCAGTGCCCGATGGCGGTGGGGTGGATGAAGAAGATGAAGTCGAACAGGATGGTGTCGCCGGGCACCACCGCGTACTTGACCGCGTCCAGGAACTCCCTGGCGTCCAGCACGTGGAAGGGCACCACCTCCTGGTTGCGGCTGAAGCGCCAGGAGGGGATGTACAGCTCGCCGTCCACCAGCGCGTACCAGCGGCCGTTGTTGTAGTACATGTTGGTGTACACGCAGTGCGAGGTCTGGCAGGTGACCTCGGTGCGCGGCGTGTCGTTCATCCAGCGCCAGCCCGGCGGCCCCGGCGCGGGGTAGCTGGTGGGCACGCACGCGGCCGGCCGCTCGTCGCCCCAGGTCTCGGCCTGGAAGTCCCAGTACTGGTACGTCACCGATGAGGAGTTGTCGTGCGTGACGGTGCGCCAGCGGCAGCCCTTGGGGAAGAGGCCAAAGGAGGGCTGGTAGGTGCGGTTGCGGGCGTCGTCGCGCTCCAGCTGCGAAGCGAACACGCGGCGCCCGGTGCTAGCGGCGCCGGGCCCGGCTGGCTGTGGCGACGCCGCGGCCTTGTCCGCAGGTCCCGCTCCCGGGGGAGGGGCAAGCGCGAGAGCAGGCGCGACGAGGCATTCCGAGAGCGACACCAGCGCCAGCAAGGCCCACGCCGACGCTGCCCGTCGCCTCTCCGGCGTGAGCTTTATCATGCTGAGTGGTTATTCAGTAAGCTCTCGCCGCTACCTAGAGCCCATCCTATCGATAAAATAGCAGCTGAACTCCAGGTTCCACGACTCGATCGAAGTAAGCAATCGCAACAATGCCCAAAACGCTTGCGAGGCTGTGGCAGTCCACTACAAGGTCAAGTTTGAGGCTTAATTCAGTTTTGCGAGCAAAGGCGAGGTCGAGTGCTTGCGCGCGTGCACAGTTAACAGGCAGGGCTGCAGGTGAATCGCACGCAATACAACGATTATAGTATGCTCGTATGATTATGTACTCATATTGCAATTTGCAGCATGCGTGCCATCAACGGCCGCTGATACCCCAGGGGGCACGGTTGGCCCCGGCCGTCCCCCGGCCCGGCAATCTGACCAGACGAGCCCATCCTCGTTCTAGCAGCACACGCACTGCATTAGCGACCGCTTGCTGACCCCCATATCTGCCCCCTTCAAAAGTACCTGGCTACCCTCAACGCGACCTGCATGCACGCGCGACATCTCACGAGGCACTCCTGAGAAATTCTAAGGACCCGAACGCCCCCTTTCCGAATTAACACTCTGTTCACAACTTAAAGCTACAATACCCCTCCCCCGACTTGCACTTCCCCACTAACTGTAGTCACACACCTACATCTACATCTACACCCACACCCACACACGCGCACTGTCCCTCCTGCTGTTGCGCCTGTGACAGCGGCCGCAGTCCCGCCAATGTCCGAGACCGCGGCACAGCCTGTGTCGGCGCAAAGTGCCGCTGCTGCCACCGCGGCTGCCACTGCGTTTCAAACCTCCTGCTCCTCATTGCTCTGCTCTCAGCTTGGCGGCACAGGGGCGCCTCCGCCAAGGCCGCCGCCATCGGCCTGCCGCCTGCTCCCTGCCAGGCTGAATCTGGCCACCGGGGCCTCGCCTGCTGCACTGCGCTGGCCGCTGCCGCTTTACATCATGCGGCCGCCGAACTGGTCCAGCTGCGTGTAGGTGGTGGGAGGGGTGGGGGGGTGGAGAGGGGGGGGAGGCCGCAAGAGTGCGTCAGCGCAGTTGGGGTAGGGCGTGTGAACTGTGCACACCTCATCGGCGACCCAGACGCCGCCGTATGGATGGCCTCTTCCTTGTGCTCGTCACCCTTTACGTCGTGCTGCCCCACACTAGATCTCCATAAGCGCTCCAGAGCACGCTGGCCCCCGGCCGCCCAACGCACCAGTTGGTAGACGGCCTGCCCGATGGCCGCCGCCTCCTCCGGCGCCGGCCCGCGGCGACCGCGGCTGTTGCCGCCCACAGGCTGCAGCGGCTGGCTGCCCGCGCCCGCGCCGCCGGTGCTGCCGCGCGGGGTGGTGGCCACGCTGTTGCCGGCGCTGGGGGTGCCGCCGATGTTGGACAGGTTGGCCAGCAGCGTCTTGAACACGTTGGTGCGCTGCATGCGGGCGCCTGGGGGGTGGCCGGGGCGGGGCGGGGTCGTAGGGGGGCCAGGCGGAGGCATGGGGCAGTCAGGCCGGGTGGGTGTAGGAAAACAGGGGTGGGAGGCACGGGGGCGGTGCAAGACAGGGGAGCGAGCGGAGGGTGGGATCTCATCCTCATACAGCCCAGGAGTCCAGAACGGCACGCGCACAGCGCATGGCACGCACCACACGCGCGGCCGCCGCAACACGCCACGCCCCCACGTGGGTGCCCCGCCTCGTCCCACCCACCCTCGTCCACCGACGCCGTGCTGACGCCCAGAACCACGCTGGCCTCGTCGTTGCTGCACACGCTGCGCGCCACGTTGGGCAGCCGCGACACGTTGCGCTTGAAGGCCTGAGGCGGCGTGCGTGTGGGGGGCGTGGGGGGGGGGGGGAGAAGGGGGGGCAGAGGGAGGGGGAGCGCACGGGGGTTGTGAGGCCGCCCGTCCCAAGGGGGGGGGGGGAAGAGGTGGAGGGAGGGAAGGAGCGCTGCACGGAAGCATCAGTGGGGCCAGGGAAGGCGAGGCGCCTGGCAAACGGGTCGGGTCGCTGTACCCAGTGCCCGGCGCTCGGGAGGGAAGTACCCGGTACCGCGAGTGGGTACTGCGCCCGCCCAGCCCCGACCCCCACCGCTCCTAGCTCTCATACATATGCATATATATCGGATTTGGTTGAATTGCACTGGTAACCACAACCCCCCTCCTTCCCCCCGGGCAGCCCGCCGGGCCCACCTCCAGCTCGGCGCCGGTGCGCGGCAGCGCGGCCGCGGTGACGGTCTTGATCTCCTTGAGCTCCTCCTCCAGCTGGCTGGTCACGTCGCGCAGCGCCGCGTTCTCCTGCTCCAGCTTGAGCAGCTGCGGGCAGCGCGAGCAGCGGTGGCGGGTAGGGGGTTGCAATGATGGTACATGGGGGGGGGGAGTTCATTCAGAACCCAAAGCAACCCACCGAACTCAGGGGGGGTGGAGCAGGGCGGGAGGCGGAGCGGGGGCCGGCGTAGCAGGGGGGGGCGCGGAATCGCAGGCGGGAGCGCACGCCACAGCGCGGCAGGCCGGTGCAGGTAGCCCGTAGGTAAACCCGTAAGCGACGCGCCGTATCTGTGTCATCCCTTTCCCGTGCTCCCAGTGCGCTCTATTTGAAGCATGTGGGGCGCTGAGCCATAGAGCCATAGGAAGGTATGCTCGGCACTGCACTGAAGGATTGAAGGAGCATGCCAAGAACAGGGCGAAGGCGAAACCCGGAATTGGCCGCTCCCATCCACCCCACCCCACCCCCACACACGCACACCGCGGATTTCCACATATGGTTCACATTGACGCTCCTGCGGTGGTTCGGGTTCAACCCCTCCCACCGAGCCCCAACCCCTGCCACGCACCACCACCACCGCCACCACCTGCACCATCCCCCGGACGTGCGCGCGCGAGCCTGGGTGCCATCCACGGCTACCGACAACAACGTCGACAAGACTGAAGATTCAAGGTCAAGGGCGCCCGAGACCCAAAGGTTAAGGCCACACCACCTCCGCGCTCTGGGCTGGGCTGGCTGGTTTGGGTTCTCTTGGTCGATTCGCTTCGGTTTCTGGAATAAACTACCCCCCTCCCCCGACTCCGCAGCCCGCACCTTCTCCGTGCTGGCCTTGTGCTCGGCCAGGAAGCACGACAGCTTGCGGTTCTCGTCCGCCATCTCCTGCATCTGCCGCAGCATCTTCTGCAGCGCGGCCGCGTCCACGGCGCCCTGCCGCTGGTCGCGCACCGAGGCGTTGTCCGAGCTGCGGGACAGAAAGGGCAGGGGGGGCCGGTTGTGAACACCATCCCAAGCTAAACCAAGCTGAACTAGCTGGGGGAGTGTTGAGTGGTTTGAGGGTTGCAAGAGGAAGGGCGGGGTGTGAGGAGCGCTGCGTGGTGGTCTGGATGGAGCGGGCGCAGACGGCGTGCGTGGGACGATGCCGAGGGCTTGGGGCAGTAGGAGGACTCGGGGGTGGGGGCCGGGTGGGGTGTGATGCCGACAAGCGCACGCTTCCAGCAGGGCGCGCACCCACCCGGCGTCGTCGACGTCACTCTCCGCGCGGCGAGCGACAGCGGCCTTGCCCTGGGCTGCGGCGATGCGGGCAGGCGTGCCACTAACGGGCGAGCCGAATGGCGACATGTCCACGGGTTGGCAGCTCGCGGGTTGCTGAGGTAGCCCGCTGGTGGCCCGAGCAGCCACCGCCTCCGACGCGGGGGCCTCAGCCTTGGCCTCAGTACTAGCCGACTTGCTGGCGGTCTTACGGGGCCGCTTCAGCACCAGTCCCAGGACTGTGCCGATGACTGCCAAGCCCGCGGCGCCGAGCGCGGCCGCGAGAGGAACCGCTGAGCTCGCCATGCGCAGCTGTGGGGTCCGCGCGACGTCAGGATGCTCAGCCGGCTCAATTTGTGAAATGCTGTCAGCCTGCTCGGCAGCTACCTCGTTCACAGGATTAGCAGCTGGCGCGTCGGTGGCCCGGCTGTCGGCGGTGGCCTGCGTGGGCGTGCCTGCGGGGGCGTGCTGCGTCATTTTCCTAAGCTATATTCGCAATGAAGGTGTATCACGGAGTAGGAAATGAAGGATAAAGACTACCATGTACCATTCGCGGATTGGTCTTGAATTGGCAGGATCCAAAGGCGACATGAAAACCCTGCGCGAGCGAGGGCTTTACGGCGTCGCGCGTGCACTCTGCATACAAACACTACTGTAATGTACTTAACTGTAAAGGGAAGAGGCAATCTCGCTCGCTTAGGACCCTTTTCGTTCGCGGCTCGTCCTGGCGTGAGTCGATTCGCGCGTGTCCAGGCCCTTCGGCCCCCGGTCTCCTGGCGCGGGCTTTGTACATCTCTCCCGAGCCTGCTATTGGGCATCGGATTGTCATCCTGTTGAGACCCTTGCCCGTGGCTGTTGGCTCCTTGGCCGCAGCATCACCACTGCACGCCACGCCCTAGACACATACTGCTCCTCGCCCTCGCTGGGCTCTTCACCTTTGCTTGCCGAGCCGCGCTTATTCGCCATCTCTCACTCGGTCACCAGCTCCCGGCCCGAAAAGTTCGGCTCCACGTGAGCGAAATCCCCTTGGGCGTGCCATTGGGCGCGCCTACCTGGATACTGTTCGCCCATGTGGTTATTCATCGGCCTCATAACGTTTACATGTAAGACGGCACACACGCTTACAAACGGGTCAGCACCACTGCGGGCCGGCGGGAGCAGGCGCCCGCCAGGAGGGGTTCGCGGCCACGACACAGGCACGGCGCATGTGCGAGCGGAACTCCGCGCTGTAAACGTACAATAACACTCATTAGGTATAGCCAACACCCAACGAAGTATCCAACTGTTGCCGCTGACAACGGCCTCAGGCTTGGCCGCGACCTAAAACAGGCGGATCGACTGCGGGCCGTTTTGCAGACTTGAGTAAATTTCTGGTACACATATATTGAATCTATGACTTTGACTTCGTTTTGGGACTCAGCGGCGTCAGCATGCCGAATGTAAACCTTCAGTGGAGTGGCCTCTAGCCGCGGGCCAGCCACGGAATGAGGACACGTGGCGTCTCGCTGGCATTAGCAGCTTCAACGGCGGCGCTGCTGCTGTTTCTTGCCGGGCTCTCACTCCGGGTTGCGTTTGCTCAGGAGCGTGCGCTTCAGAGCATAGCGCTCGCAGGTGTGGTAATCTGAGAGATTTGATGCTCAATGGCGCATGCGAGCATATTTTTTTGCGTTGCACCCTCCACATGCTCTTCGGCGTTGCAACCCTTTCCGCGTCGCTGTTTCCCCTGACGCCGCGACCCTCACGACTCCTGATGCCTGCAGATGTCTCGATTCCTCTGGTCATCGACTCCGCCGATTGCGCGCAATTCTCCAGGTGCGTCGCGACCGAGCTCCCACCTTACTCGGTTTCACGCACGCGGTTTCACGCTTCCCGCGCGCGCACAGTCCCTCCCGCCCGTCGCCACCGGGCGGGTCTGCTTAGCATCCAGGTTTGGCGCCCATCAATCCGCTCCTGCCCGCGTCCGCGCCCGCAGCGACGACTACATCGTGCTGCGGACGCCCGCCGGGGGTTTTGTGGGCTATGCGCTGCTGCGGTCGGGCAGCCCGGTGCCGAGCCCAGGCGCTAACAGCAGCGTCAACGCCAGCAGCCTGCTGGTCACCATCCAGATCCACCCCGACTCCGGCTACTACCTGGCGCACCGCGACGACGGCAACGTGGGCGTGGCCTTCTCGCGCAACATCCCCAACGGCTGCCCAGGCACGCAGCCGCTGGTGGCCAGCAGCGCCGCGGCGCTGGACTGCACCAAGCGCAAGGCGTCGCGCGAGGTGCGGGTATCTGTTTGTGTGGGTGTAGTGTGGGCGTAGGGTGTGTAGTGTGGGTGTGTAGGGTGGGGGTTTTAGGGTGTGGGTGTGTTGGGGTGCTGCAAGCAGGGATGCACCGTCAGGCGGGCTGCTCTGCCTCTGCCGCTGCAGTGTCGCCGGCTGGCCAATGCTGGCGCTGTCCTGTGCTTGGCCCCCACCCCCACACACGCTTACACACACACACACACACATGCACACGTCTTGTTGTCGTTTTCCCTTGTGCTCTCTAACACATGCACACATGCGCCGTCCGTCATGCTGTTGCTGTCATTAACACACGTGCACCACGACCGCGCCTTCACAAACGCCCCACCTGCGCCCACACCGCCCCTCACCCTGCACTCCTGGTCAACCTGCTCACCCTGCTCACACCATGGCGCGCACGCAGTTCCTGGTGCCCCTGGACCTGTTCAACTGCTCCGCCCACAACGCCGTCAGCGGCTACGACGACTACTTCCGAGTGTTCTTCGGGCAGATCAGTGTGCAGCTGGCGACGGCGGTGCGTGGCGGGCGCCAGGGGCAGGGCAGTGCGGAGGCATAGGCAGGTCAGGGGGACGAACGGGGGACGGGGGGATAGGCCGTTAGCTAGACGCAAGACAGCGGGTTCAGGAGGGGCGGGAGGGGACCCGGTCGGCGGGCCGCCGGGTCGCACGGTGTGCCGCCACATGTGCTGCCCCGCCTCCTACTCAAACACACACACACCCTCCTGGGCTGCCTCTGTCCTGTACAGGCCTGTGCGGCGCCGGTGATGACCGCCTACGCGGGCAGCGAGGCCAACGCGCTGGACCCCGGCTGCTCCTTCGCCACCATCACCGGCACCTGCCGCCCCGCCACCTGCCCTGGCGCCGACCCCGCCGCCGCCGCAGCAGCAGCCGCAGCAGCCAGCGGTAGCGACAACCCGCTCACCGACAGCGGCAGCACCGGCGGCAGCAGCGGCAGCGGCGTGCCGGTCACGGTGCGCACACCGGACGCGGGCGGCTCCGCCAACACCGTCAAGTTCACGGTCATTGGCGGCGTGGTGGGCGGCGCGTCGGGCCTGGGCCTGGCGGCGCTGGTGGTGGGCGTGCTGGTTGCGAGCCAGAAGCGGCGGCGGCGGCAGCGCCTGGCGCGGCGCAAGGCGGCGTCGATCGCCATGGGCATGGACAACCCCTTCTGGAGCTTTGGCGGCGGCGGCGCGCGCAAGGGCAGCGGCTCGGGCTCCTCGATGTCCTTCAGCTCGGCGGAGGACAGCGACGGCGGCGGCGGCGGCGGCGGCGGCGGGGATAAGGAACGGAGCACACCGCAGGGCGTGGGCGCCGCATTCCGCGGCAGCTTTATTGGCGGAATGCGGCGGCTGCGCTCGGTGGTTGGCGGGCACGGGCACGGGCATGGGCACGACCAGGGGCATGGACCGGGCGCGGAGGCGGCGGAGGGGCACCGGCGGCGGCGACGTGCGCGGCGCGCCAGCGCCGACCCCCGGGCGCTCATGCTAGGCGGCGGCGGCGGCGACGGCAGCGGCGGCGGCGGGCACGCGTACGAGTACAGTAGCGACGTACTATCGCCGTCGGCGGCTGTACGAATGCAGCAGATGCGGTTGCACAGCGTGGTCGCCACCAACCGCCGCACGCTGGGCACGGGCGCCGCCGGCGGCGCGTACGGCGGCGCCGACTCGGGTTACCCGTCAGCGGCGGCGGCGGCGGCGGCGGCTGACACGGCGGCGCAGGGCATGCACTGGCACATGTCAGAGCGACTGTTCTTTGCTGGACTAGACTCCGCGGACCTGGAGCGGCACCGCATCCCGGCGGCGCACCTCGCCGCCACCGGCGCCGGCGGCAGCGCCAGCGTCGCGGCGGCGTCGGCGACGTCCGTGGGCTGGGGCTACCACTCCAGCCGCATCTGGGGGGTTGGCTCGGGCGGGTTCGGAGGCGTCGGCGACGGCGGCGGCCCGGAATCGGCGGCGGCGCGGACTGATGACTCGGGCGGCCTGGGCCTGCCGCCGCCGCCACTGCTCGGCGGCCGCGGCGGCGTCGGCGTGCACTTTTTCCGCCCGCACGGCAGCGTGCCGCCGTCGCCTGCGGGCGCGGCGGCCGCCGGCGGCGGCGGCGGCCTGTATGGGGCGATACACCGGGAGATCCAGCCGGCGGCCGACGTCAGCGGTGGCAGCCCGTTCGGCACTGCCGCTGGCGCCGCTGCCGGCCGGGTGGGCATGTTTGGCACGACCAGCGCCGCCAGCGCCATCATGGGCGGGCCGGGTTGCGGCAGCGGCCGCAGCGTGATCGTGAGCGGGCGCGTGGTGGAGCTCCCGGACGTTGCTAGCCCCGCCGGCCGCGCCGGCCGCGGCTGGGTGGTGCCGCCGTCGCCGCTGGGCCCCGCGGCGGCGGCGGCCGCCGCCGCGGCCGCCGGCGGCATCTTTATCGGCGGCGGCGGCGGCGGCGGCGAGGACGGCTCGGCGCCGTCGATCGCGGTGGGGCCCAGCGTCGCGTTTCCCTCCTCCGTCATGTCGTCTGTGTCGCTGGGCGCGACGATGCTGCCGCTGGCGCCGCTGGTGCCGCCGCCGGCGCCGTTCGGCGGCGCCGTGCCGTCCGGCGCGCCGGCGCGCGGCCTGGCGGCGGCGTCTGCCGCCGCCGCGAGCTCCCGCTTCGCCGCGCCGCCGGACCTGCCGCGCCGCGGCGGCAAGCAGCTGGACGCGCGCAGCTACCACACGCTGAACCAGGAGCACGCGCTGGCGGCGGCATCCGTGGCGGCGGCGCTGGCGGCGGCCGAGGGCGGCGGCGGCTTTGGAGGCGCGCGGCAATACAGCGGGCCGCTGTCCGACGGCCGCTCCTCGGCGGGCACAGCCCGCGGCGGCGGCGGCGGCGGCGCCGGCGGCGGCACCACCGCCGGCGGCGGCAGCGCCGGCGCGGGCACCACCAGCGCTGGCGGCGGCGTGTCAATCAGTGGCGTGTCGGACATCAGCGTGTCGTTGGGTTTTAGTTCCATGGCGCCCGCCATCCGTACGATGCAGTTGATGCGCGGTCCGGCCGCGCGCGCGCGCCAGGCGATGACGCTGGAAACCATCGAGTCCGGCCGCAACAGCTCGGCCCACGACACCTCGGTCGGCAACACGCCCCTGCGCTCGCCGCTGCGCTCGCCGACCGGGCTGACGCCGCCGACGGCGGAGGCCGGCGGCGGCGCGCTGCCGATGCGTGGCGGCGCGGCGTCAATGCCCGAGGCGGCGGCGGCGCTGCTGGAGCTGCAGCTTGCGGAGGAGGCCGCGCGCGCCGCCGCCGCCGCCGCTGCCGCCGCCGCCACCGACAGCTGCCTCGCATCCCGGGAGCCGTCGGCGTCCACCGGCGGCTCCACCACGCCGCGCGGCGCGGCGCGGCTGCCGGCGCCGGCGGTGCCGCCGCCGGGGTTGCTGCCGACAGCCGTCGCCGCCGGCCGCGCGGGGCTGCGCGTGCCGTCGCGCTTCGGCGACGTGATGCGGGGCCTGCACACGGGCCAGCAGTCGGTGGAGCTGGGAATCATGATGAGCGCCGCCGCGTCCCGCCTCAGCGGGGCGCACATCCCAGCAGGCTCGGGCAGCAGCTTCGTCAACCCCGCCGCCATGCCGCCGCCGGCCACCGGCGTCAGCGTGCGCGCCGCCGCCGCGGCGGCGGCGGCGGCCGTGGCGGCGGCGGGCAACAGCGCCGCGGTCGTGGTGCCGTCCGGCAGCCTGCAGAGCGGCGCCACCACCGCCGAGGCACTCATGCAGGAGGCGGAGGCGGGCGACGCCGTCGGCGAGCTGCCGTCACAGCGGTCGCACGCGCTTGGCGCCGCCGCCGCCGCAGCGCCCTCCGGCGACGACGACGGCGGCGCCGCCGCCGCCACCAACGCTGATGGCGAGATCAGCGAATTCGCGTACGAGAACGAATCCTCGCTGCCGTCGGAGCCTGTGGACGAGGCTCGCTGGGACGCGGCGGCGGCGGCGCAGCGCGCCGCGACGGCGGCCGCCATGGCGGCGGCGCAGCAGCGCCGCGCCGTCGTTCGGCCGCCGGCACTCGTGGTGGACAGCTCGCAGGACAGCAACGCCGCCGGCACCGTGGAGTTCCTCCGAACCGGCCGGACCAAGTCCATCAACGGCCGCGGCAGCAGCATGGGCGCGGCATTGCCCGCAGGAGCTGCGGCGGCGGCGATGCCTTCCGGCGACACCGCGGCGGCGGCGGCGGCGGCGGCTCCCGCTCTGCCCCACCTCTCCTCGCCGCTGGAGCCCGCGGTTGCGGCGGCGGCGGCGGCGGCGCTGCCGTCAGGCGCGACCTCGGCTCGGGTGTCGGTGGTGCTGACGTCGGACGTCGAGGACGGCCTGGACGGCGAGCCGGCGGCGGCGGACGACGGCCGCAGCAGCGGCCGGCCCTCCGCGACGCGCCGCGGCCGCAGCAGCAGCCGCGCCGGCTCGCTGCGGCTGGGCCTCAGCAGCAGCCGCGAGCGCGGGCGCCGCTCGCGCGTCTCCCGAGGAGGGGAGCCGGTCGAGGGCGAGGCCGCGGGCGCGGGCGGGTCTGGCTTGTTCCCGCCGCCGGCGCTGGCGCCGCGCGGTGCGCTGTCCATCCTGCACCGGCCGCTGGACGACCCGATTGTCGCGGCCGGCGCCAGTGTCGGCGGCGGTGGCGGTGGCGGCGGCGGTGGTGGCGGTGGTGGTGGGCGGCGCTCCGGCGCAGGCACACTGTCGCGGCGCGGCTCGCGTGGCAGCCTTGGCGGCGCGGGCTCCGCCATTGGCCCGGCCGCACCATTGCTCTCGCCGCTGCCGCTCACGCGCGAGACGTTGGGCCTGCTCACGGGCAGGGGCAGCGGCAGCCCGGTGCGCGGCGCGCGGGCGCAGCAGCAGCAGCAGCAGCGCGGTGCGGCGACCAGCGCCGCGGTGAGCATCGTGCTCGACGAGGGCGAGGGTGAGGGCCCGGAGGAGGCCGCGGACGATGAGGATCGCTGGTCCTTAGGGCGGCTGTCGTCGCGTGATGGCAGCGTTGACGGCACCGGCGCCGGCGCCGGCGCCCCGGCAGCGGTTGGAGCTGGAGCCTCTTTCTTGGGGCGGCTGCGCCGCGTGTTCACTGCCAGTCGCGGCGGGCAGGCGCCGCGTGGCGGCGCGGGTGCGGAGGCTGGCGACGGCAGCGCGGGGCCGCGGCCCCGTGTGGGCGTCGCGGCCGCGCGGCTTTCACACGGAGGTGGGGCCGCCGCCGGTGGGGCCGCGGCGGGCGGCGTGGAGGCGGAGGCGGCGGAGCAGTTCGAGGAGGCGACGTTCTCCGGCGCGGTGCCGGCAGCAGCTGCAGCCGGCGTCACTGGCGGCGCTGGATTCGCTGGCAGCAGGGGTGGCAGCGGCGGCGGCGGCGGGCAGGGCTCCGGGTTGGAGTTGGAGCCCTCGCGTTGGTCGCTGTCCACCAACCGGAGTGAGCGGGGGCCGCCCTACCGCCGGTCATGATGATGACGATGCAGATGAGCGGGCGCGGCGGATGCGAGGGGCCTGAAGCTGGCGGTGAGAGTCGAAGGCAGAACTGCTGCAAGGCATGCTTGGAGCCGGTGGCGCGGGTCTTTTTGCTGTTGATGCATTCCCCGTGTTTGGTGTCCCCCATCGTTTGATGTGGTTTGTGCATCTTGTGAGCCGGGGCCGCCAGGAGGCGTTGTGTTGCGCGCGAGGAAGCGGTCTGGCGGTGCGAGTGAGGACACCGCGCCGCCGTCCCCCGGGCTGCGGTTTCCGCGAATGTGTTGACCGCGCCAACGCGTGGTCAGAACTGGGCAAGAACTGGGATAATGGATGGATGATCCGGAGGGATCAGTTTGTGTCGTCCTGCCTGCGCGCAGGCGATGGGGCGCCTAAGTGGCCGTCTGCGCGAACGATTTTCAGGGGGCGCAGCGGAGGCACAATTGATGCGTGTCTGCGTGCTGCTGTGGGTATTTATTTCGGCGTGGCACGCCATGTTGACAGCAAGGCTGCGCAGGGCACTTCTTTGTAGCCAGCGCCGTACTGATCAGGCGTGCACAGGCCCCGCGCCACGGCGACTCCATGTGATGACTAGGCCTGATTCCGCGCGGCTGGATGCTAGCTCGTACGGCCATGCACATGCAAATGCACAACATCTCGCCCCTGTGGGGCTTCGCATGCACCGCTGCCCACTTGGCATACGGCTGGCCTTGCGGTTGGCTTGCATCTGTGGCTGAGCTTATGACAGGACAGAAGGACAGGAAGCAGCTTTGAAATAGACACGCGGGAACGCGCGGTCGTGCGTCTGTATCTATGAGTATGAGTACCAGAAGTTGCTATGCATCTTGAACACAGCTGCTTTGATGCGAGGAAGCGTGCTGCGATGCGCGCTGTGTGCTTGCTACATATGCAGAATTGATGCCGGGGCCGGCAGCTTTGTGAATGCCGGCAGCTTTGTGAATGCAGGCGTTGCGCGAGGGTTCCAAGCGGCGGGCGGGTACTGCGCGTGGCGAGCACGGCCAACAGATCGTGGGCCAACGTACGAAGTACAACAATAATAAACGCGTGGAGTTTTAATGTGTCGCGCTATGTCCTGCATGCTGTGCAGTTGTTGGGACGCATCAAGAGACTTCCGCGAGGGAAGGCAGGTGGGCGGTGCAGGGTTAGAAGCAGGAGCTTGCTCAGTCCGCGGTCCGCTGTCGCGCTGTGAACGCGCTGCTAGGGAAACGGTTGCTGCAAACTCGCATCACTGTTGCCGTGTCGTTGTTAATCGGGGTCACTGCGAGGGGCTTGTGGGGTGCTTGCGAAGGGGAGGCCGGGAGGGACACGCTCGCTTGCGGCTCGTGCTTGATCGGGCCCGGTGTGGCTGGTGGCTGATGACTCGGTCCTGCAAGTGACGGTGGGCAAGGCTGCGCATCGGGCTGTAATTCATGCTCGATGCACGCACTTCGTTTAACATGCTCCGAGGGAGGGTCCGAGGGGGCGTTCTATCTGCAACACCGGCCAAGCAACAACGCTGGCGGGGGCCGCGACGAGACCACCAGACAGGACGTCTCGGAACTCCGCTGCGCTGCTCCGGACCCATGGTCAGCACCAGCACCACCATGATTAGCTTGTCACGCATAGTCACGCATATTCGCGTTCGCGTTTCACTTCGCTAGCTGATTCGGACGCGGCCGCCGTTGAAAGGTGCTGCTGGCAGATTACCCCGTCTACATCACTGCGGCAAGCTGTCTGCGCCCTGCTGAGCCTTCCACCCGCCCCGCCCTGCCGCCGTGTGCGCGATACTCCAAACGCCGATATTACATCTGGCATATTCATTCCAGCCCCAAGCCAAGTCAAGTTATTTCATGTTTACATCACCCTACACTTAACACTGCTACCTGCTCGTTATCAGTGCCGGCGACTCGACCCACCCCCCATTCACGGTCCTTGTACGAGGTGCCGGGTTTGCCTCGTGCAAGCACTTGGGGCTCTCGTGACGGCGTTGTTGTTCCGCCACCACCACCGCTTCGACTGCATGCATACTGACGCCGCCAGTCCCCGCTCCGCCGCCACTGCGTTCACTCGCCATTGCAAACGCCCCTGCCCACCATCACCATCACCACCATCACATCACCACCACTTCAATGCCGCCGCCGCCGCCCCAGCCGCGCTGGCGGCCCTGCTGCTCCTACCCTGACACGCGCGCCGCCACCGCTCCAGGTGCCAGGATCGCTACTGCCAGCTACCCTGCTGGATCTGCTGTTGCTGCTGCCCCTGCAGGCCCTGCTGCGCCGCCGCCGCGGCCTGCTGCTGCATGCCCACCACGTGGCGCCAGGTGCTGACCGCCAGCCACAGCGCGTAGTCCTTGACCAGGTTAAAATCCAGGCCGGTGGTGATGTCCCTGCGGCGTCGGGTGGCGTGTGCGGCGGGCACGAGCGTGCGCACTAGCGTGTCAGGGCATGTCTGGGCGTGCCAGGGCGTGTGACCGGAACTGGTTGGGAACGGCTTGCCGCGCGCCGGCCTGTTCTGTGTGGACAACTGAAATCCGGCGTGTCGGGCCCCTGCCGCGCTGCCGGCGGCCCCTCCATCCCAACCCCATGGATGGCTACCCCATCCCCCCTCCTGCGCTATTGCGCGTCCCACCTGTCGTAGTATTTGTGCTTGAAGAACTCAAACTTGGAGAAGTTGCCGTCTCCGTGCTGGCAGTGGATGTGGTAAAGGCTGAAGGTGTAGCGCTCGGAGTCGCCGTGCACGTCGTACCTGCGCGTGCGTTGACTAGGTGTGAGAACGTGTGTTCTGGGCCGCCACACACACATACACAGCCAAGCGAACCACCACCGCTTCTGCATGCGGGCCGGCCACCACGCCTGCACGCCTGGTGCCGCATTCGTAAGCCCAAGCGACGGCCACGCCAGGTCACATTACAGGTCACACGCCAGGCCACGCTCCAGGTCACACACTTCAGGGCTCACTTGTTGGAGATGACGAAGTCGTCCACCAGGTGGTTCAGCACGATGTCGGGGGCGTACATGACGGCCATGTCCTTGCTCCACAGCGGCCAGCCCTGCGGAAGGACATTCGGCAATTTAGCCAACCCTGGGTGCGCGGGGTCGCAGGGTCGCGGGGTCGCGTTTTGTTGAAAACAGGACCGTTCGTATGGCATGTGGTGGCGGAAAGATTGCAGCCAACGTTGAGGTCGGGTGTTGAGGTCGGGTGTCGAGGTCGGGAGGTCGGGCGGTCGGGTTTGGCACGCCCATGATTGAGAAATGGGCATGTGGCGAGGGGGCGGTAACCGTCCATGCGGCATGCGCCCCCTGGAAGCTACCTCTCAGGAATCCTCCTCTCCGGATCCGAACCCTCCTCCTCCGTCACCCGTTACCACCGTGGTGGGCACCCCCCCACGCGCGCCCCGCCCGCCCAGCCCCACCCGACCCCGGCCCCCACCTCGCCTGCCACCCAGTTCTGGATCCAGCTGCCGTCGGCGTGCGTGTCGAACTCGGCGTCCAGCAGGTGGTGCACCACCGGCAGCGAGGCCTGCGCCAGCGCCACCAGCGTGCGCACGTCGCCGTACCTGTGTGTGTGGGGGGGGCGCACCAGCAGGAGTTACACGCGCGTGTGTGGGCATGACACACCGGTATCATACCGGCATCTCCACCGCGTGATCGCGTGCCGCGTTGCGCACACACAGCAGTGGCGGCGGAACTCTAGTCCAGTCACAATCTCTCTTTACTGGCGGCCACACGTTCGCCATGCGCACACTTGCGTCTGTCTTGTTCCCAAACCCACACGCGCGCCAAGCCCCCCCCCCCCGTGTGGCCCCACCAGGTGGGCCCGATGTCGTGGCGCCCGCGGTGCCGCAGCCCCAGGTCCCCCGCCACGCGCTGCAGCCGCTCCGAGGTGCCCGGCAGCGGCGTGTAGTGCATCTGGCCGGTCTGGCAGGGCAGGGAGGGGGAAGGGGGTCAGGGGAAGGGGGTCAGGGGCAGGGGATCAGGGGCAGGGGTTCAGGGTCAGGGGACAGGGACAGGGGCTGGGTGGGGCAGGTCGGCATGGGAGCGGGACAGCGCGGGACAGCGGCAGGGCGGGGCAGCGTGGGGCAGGGGCAGGATGTGGGCGTCGGGCCTGGCTCCGCCGTGCGTGTGGGCGTGGGCGTGGTTCAGGGGTCCTGACCCATCGCAAAGCCATGGTCGAGACCAACGAAGCGACGCGGTGGACGGGGTGCCACGTGTCAGCATTGCTGATGCGAGCGCGACCACGCACCTCAAATTGCAGCGGGAAGTGTTGTATGAAGGTGGCGGTGATGAAGCAGTCAAAGTCTGTGTGCGCGCGGAGCGAGATGCGGGTGCGAGGGGCACGATGGGGGGCGGTGCATGTCGTGGGCGGGACAAGGAAACGCAAATATGCATGCGCGCAGTCGAGTCCCCCCAAAGAGGCTGGTGAGGCCCGAAAAGGACACGGCCAAGGGGCCTGCGGCCGCGGTAGTGCCTTCGAGAGCTGCTGACTGCCCCACACGATCCCGCCTTTCTGGAGGCACACGCGGCACACAGACACACGCACCCACCCCCACCCCCACCCCCACCCCCACCCCCACCCCCACCCCCCACGGATACGCGCCCTCCTTCGTTCTTGCAACACACACGCCGACATTGAGACACACGCACACGCACTGGCGGCCACGCACGCACCGGTCTTCATGGCGTATCCGTAGTTGCGTGTGAGCAGGTCGGCGGCCCGCGGGTCAGCCAAGAAGTGGTAGCTCGCCACAAAGGGGTAGTTCTGTGGCGTGTGTGGCGTGTGTGGCGTGTGGATTGGAGCACACGGGGCACGTGCACGCTCTTACGAGCTCCATTCCGTCCTGCTGCCCCCGCCCCCCCGCACACACATTCGCATGCACTGTGCTAATATTATGCTTTGTAATACGCATTCGTACACAAAATCACCCCGCGTTCCGCCCTGGTCACGCTCAACCCCCCGCCGCCCACCTGCCACACCGCCTCGGGCGGGCGCGGGTACGGCACCACGAAGCACGTGGACTCGTTGCCGTGCCGCCGCATCTGCGCGTAGCCGCCGCCTCCTCCGACAACGTCGACGTCCTCCCCGGCCGCCGCCGCCGTGTCCAGATCCACCACCTCGCATATGGACGCCAGCTCGCGCAGCCAGCGCCGCTCCGCAAACACCACCAGGTCTATGCGGTAGCCGGTGGGCTGCGGGCACGTGTGTGTTGGAGAGCAGGAGTGCGCGTGTTGGAGAAAACGGATGATGCTCGGACAGCAACGCGTCGGCATGCGTGCGCGTGTATGTGTGCGCGTATGTGTCAGGTATTGGTGGGGGGAATGGGGAAATTGGGGGGGGGGCGGGGAATGGGAGGAAGGGGGCCAGGTGTGGGCTGGACGGGCGGTGGTGCCAGACGTGGCGTGCCGGATGCTGGCCCCGGACGCTGGCCCCATCTCCCCAGTGCGGCGGTCGTTCCCGTGCGCTGGCACACACAGACACAAACACACAGCGGTCTTGTCATTGCAGGCATCATGCGCGTGTCTGGATGGACCAGCTTACAGCAATCCCCGGCCCCGCCGCCGCATCCCCTGCGCTGCGAACGGCTTCCCGCCAAGCAGGTGGCCGCGCCACTGCAGGGGGGCCCCGCGGTGCCACGGTGCCACCAGTAACGCCTGGCCCCCGCAGCGCAGGGCCCCCGCCCTTGACACCTCCACCACCTTAGCCTCAATGTCGTGCGGGCTTTGCTGGGGGCGCTCTCCCAGGACACGAACCTGTGCCATCGACACCACGTAGCGCCACGAGGCGTGGGTGAAACACAAGAACTCGATGAAGGCCCAGTCCTTTTCGCTAAGGTAGCCGAATATCACCCTCGGCTGCTTCATAAGCGACGCCCGGTCGATTTGGCCCGAAAGTTTGGTTTTCCAGTCAATGCTTTTTATTTGTGGTACAATTTGCAGCTCTTTTGGCAGCTCATTTGCGTGCGCCGTTGTCCCTAATAGGACCGAGACCGCTCCTATTAAGAAAAACGCGACACATGTTGCGTGGCCCGTTCTCTGCCTTGCGCTTAAAAGCTGCGTGCCCGCTTGACAATTCATGGCCATCGCCAAACTACCAGGATACTATTATGTTGACAGCCGGGGGCTTCCAGCGGACCGAAATGTGTTCGACACGCATGTACATCTGTCCTGATCTGTCCCATACCCGACCTTGGCCTACACGCCCGCGCGCCCAACTGCCTACACGCCCGCGCACCCACGCGCCTGTTAGTCCTCGCGCACTTGGCACTTACAACCAGAGTCCATGCGCCCCAGTGTCCCGCCCCACGCCTGAAGCCCGAACCGCCGCTGCCGGCACCGCACGGCGCCGCATTCCAGCACCGCGCTACCTCGTCCCTCCCACATCACACGTGTGCCACACACACTCTGCACGGCTTCGCCTTCCCGCCTACTGCACGCATTCCCCTCAGCACCCCCGCACCCGCCCACATCCAGCGAGCCAACCCCATCCCGCAGCCCCGTCCCCATCATCACGAGGCCTCAGGGCTGCACGTCAAAGGTGGCCGCCACCCGCCGCAGCTGCTGCACGCCCGCCAGCGACTCCTCGCCGCACGCCTCCTTCTCGCACTTGTAAGCCGCGTTCAGGATGTACAGCCTGCGCAACGGGTGTGTGTGTGTATGTGTTGGACAACACACAGAAACCAAACCTGCCCAGCAATGGTGTGTATGTGGGCGGTGGGTTACAAGGATGGTAGCTTGGTAAGAGAAGTGTGGCAGGGTAGACAGCTGGCGTAGGGGCGGGGGGAGGGCAGCCGTCCGTGCGAACGGCGGGGCAGCTCAGACGCAAACCGAGGCAGGCATGACGGGGAGACCAAACACACGCATTCCTAAACTTGCACGCACGTGGACCGCAAAAGCGCTGGCAATGCTGGCAAGCTACAGCCTCCAGGTCCACCCCACCCCACCCCACCCCACCCCACCCCACCCCACCCCACCCCACCCCACCCCACCCCACCCCACCCCACCCCACCCCACCCCACCCCACCCCACCCCACCCCACCCCACCCCACCCCACCCCACCCCACCCCACCCCACCCCAGGAATTGGCTACCCCAACACCAACCCCGCCCCACCCTACATCCCCAGCCCCGGCATCCCTTCCCCCCAACCCCGCCTCCCTCGTCACTCCAAGCCCATGCAGCCTGTGTGCGCACCTCGAGTTGAAGATGGTGACGGTGTTGAGGATGCGCTTGCGGCCGCGGGTGCTGTCCAGCTCGTACTCGTACTCGTACAGCTTGGCGCCGGCGCCGCCCTGCCGTACGGAGCTGGACACGAGCGACACGGCCAGCGTGCTCTCCTACGCAGCGGGGGGGAGGTTACTGTGAACCAATCCCGTAAAGAGACATCAGCGCTGGGGGGGGGGGGGAGGCGGCGGCAGTGGGGCAGACGGCAGCGGGGCGGTGGGAGAGGGAGAGGGAGCAGCGTGGTCGGCGGTACGGATGGGCGGAGGTGGCATGGGGCGCGGGCTCGTCGGTTCCCGTCACCCGGCGGCCCCCAGCTTACGGCCTCCCTTGCTTGGTGGGTTCCGTTCTTTCCGTTTTGGCATGACCTACCCTGCCCGCCTCCCCCCAACGTAACCCCTCCCGCCCAGAGCTCTCTCTCCACCCACGCCGCCACCCGCGCCGCCACCCGCGCCGCCACCCGCGCCGCCATCCGCGCCGCCACCCCGCCCCCGAACCACGCCGCCCCCGGACCACGCCGCCGCCGCCGCCGCACCTTCTTCCTCTCCGCCTCCAGCAGCTTGTCGCCCACCTCCGCCAACGAGCCGAACTGGTCGATGGACGCGACCTTGACCGGGTTGACGGTCACGCCCACCGCGGTGGAGCGCCGCGCGGGGTCCTCGAATAGCGCATCCGCGCCTGCAGCAGCAGCGACAGCAGCGACAGCAGCGACGGCGGCGGTGGCGCACACACTGACACGCGCAGAAGGTGCGGTGCGATTGCTCACGCCTGCCGCCAGTCCAAACACACGCTCCCCATCCACACACACTGGACATCGGCGCTCCGCGTTTCCATGGGTTTCCGTGTTTTGTCCAACACTGGGCGTCGGCGCTTTCTTACTTGCACATCCTTACAAAGCCGTTCACGTGGACGGCTAGCTCCCCCCGTCCCCACCCCTGGGCTGGTGCTGCCCTAAAGAGCCCCCACGTGCGCAGCACCATTCATCAAGCATCGCGGGACTCGCAGCCCCCGGACGACAGCGTACGGCACACACCGCGTACGGCGTACGGCACGCCCGCGCCCACGCCCGCACACGCACACGCACGCACCCGCTTTCCCCTTGGACTCCCAGCTGGCCGGCACCTGCAGCTGGTACTTCTGAGCGGCGTTGATGTACGGCGTAAGGGACCCCGCCCCCTCCGCGGCGGCGGCGGCAGCGGCGCTGGAGCTGGAACCGGAATTGGCGGCCACAGCCGCAGCAGCGTCTGCGTTTGCGTGATGCGTTTGCGTGTCGCATGGGATTGGAGCGGAATTGCTGGGTTGCGGTCAAGGCTGCCTCAAGCGCGGGGTGCAGGGCTGGCACATTGTGCAGTCGATATGGAGGTGTGCGGCACGCCCCGAAGTGAATTGCCGGGACAGCAGCCGTGCCCTGGTGGGTTGTGAGAGCAGCACGACTGCACACGCCTGACACTAGCACCCCATCCTGACATGCCAACCTGCATGCAACAGCAGAAGCCCCGGCCTGGTTTGGTTGCTGTCCCCTCACCTTCTGCCCGCGCGGTGCTGGCGGGTCCCCCTTGTTGCGCGGCCGCGGCGACGGCCACGGAAGCTAGCACGAGGAGGGTGCGCCGGGAGAGCGGCACCGCTGCAGCCACGCGCTCCAAGGAGTCATCGTGCGAGCCCGGGCGCGCCGCAAGCTGCTCAAGTGAAGAAGGGTCTGTCGAAGCGCTGAGGCATTGCAGCACGTTTATGCGTCGGTGCTGCTGCTCTGCGCATTGCCGAGGTGGCACGGCCGAGGCTTGCGCACTGCGCAACCGGAGGGCGTGGCGGCCGGTGCATGCAAGCTTGAACTGCATTTTTAGTCAATGTATTACCACACGCTGCAGCGGGAATTGTGGGCGTCGCCTGTGCTCGATGCTGCAAGCTTAATCTGCAAGCGATGCACGACCCAGCCCTGGCACACTATTAAAAATCTGCAAAGCTCACACCTTTCACTTCTTGTGCACGTTTATAGAAATTCACAAACTCTCAAGAGGAGCTGAAACGTCAGCGTGCCGATTCCGATTTCGAGCACTCCAGTGTCTAGTACAGGTTCTCATGTGATAAGTAACCGTTAATATAGACCATGGAGCGTTTGGCGCGCCGAGCGGCACTGCCACGCCCGAATGCTGTCGGCATTCTGGCGCTGGAGGTGTATTTCCCTTCCCAAAAGGTAGGAAGGTCGCTACGTGGCACATGTGTAAGGCCAATAGGCGCAAGGGTGGTCGACCACAGCTCCGGGAGTCGGCGCAACACTCTCCCGACACTTTTGGCGCGGAAGTCTCGTGCTAGCCTGTTGACAGCTGCAGGCTGATAACGCTGCCCGGGGTGCCTGCCGAGGGCGCCAGCAGGGTACAACCGAAGCAGTCTCTAGGAGGCGTACGATGGCCCCGAAGAATACTGGGGCACGGTCAGGCACGCGCGTCGCGCGTGGCACTTGCATTATGAATGCGACATTACAAAGAAGGGACAGTCCGACCAAGCAAGGGTGCCCCGCACCCAGGTCAGGAGGGACCATCTCCGGCCCGAAGGGAAACCACCCTCCCCCCAGCTGGCTGCCGACCTTCCACCAACACGTGCATTATGCGCCCCCCATTACCCCCGCTTCCGCACGCTGTCCCTCGCCCCCCCAACCTCGCTTCTGGCCAGGTCCTCATGGCCGACATGGAGGCGGCAGACGGCTGCCCGGGCAAGTACACCGTGGGGCTGGGCCAGGTGAGCGACACCTGCTGAGCTGCATCTGCTGCCGCCGCTGCTGTTGTGGCGCCACACACACACACACACACACACACACCTTAAATGCTCATTGCCTGCATGGGCTGTCTGTGCGGCATCGGCCGCGCCAGGAGCTGGTGACGCCCGGCTGCCCCTTAAGAATGACTGCTACTGCCTGCCCGCCTGCTACTGCTACTGCCCGCCTGCTACTGCCCGCCTGCTGCCGCCCGGCTGCAGGAAGCGATGGCGTTCTGCAGCGACCGCGAGGACTGCGTGTCCATGGCCCTCACGGCGGCGGCGGCGCTGCTGGCCAAGTACGGCGTGGCGCCGCGGGAGGTGGGCCACCTGCAGGTGCGGCGGCGGCGCCGCGTGTGTGGGTGTAAGCAAGGAAGGAAGAATGCGAGAGGGGTGTCAACCGGGGAGGAAGGGTAAGCATCAAATGAAGGGCACGGAACGAAGGAAGGGCAAGTGCTCTGACGGCAAGCGGGCAGGTGGCGTTGAACGGGGTTTGCGGCGGCGGGTGAGGGTTGTGGTTGCGAGCGACCACACTGACACGCTCACACCTGGACACCTACTGCCGTGCACCAGGTGGCGACGGAGTCGGGGTTGGACCGAAGCAAGAGCATCAAGTCCCACCTCCTGTCCCTCTTCACGCCCGCGGCCCTGGCGCACCCAGCGCCGCCACCCGCAAGAGCGACAGCACCAGCAGCAGCACCAACGACAACAACAACAAAGGAACCCATAACAACGCCGGCGACAGCAGCGACAACAGCGGCAGCGACCGGGCCAGCCGGCGGTGGCTGGGGGCCGCCGGCCGAGGGCGCGGATGTGGTGCACGCGTGCTTCGGCGGCACGGCGGCGCTGCTGGCGGCGGCGGCGTGGGTGGAGAGCAGCCGCTGGGACGGGCGGCTGGCGCTGGTGGTGGCGACGGATGTGGCGCTGTATGCGCCCGGCAGCGCGGCACGGGCCACAGGTGGGGAGGAGTGGGGGCTTTGGGGGGGGAGCTGCGGGGGGGAGTGGGGAAGTGGGGGAATGGGCGGAAATGGGGCCTGGGGAAAGTGGCGATGTGGGGAGTGGGGAGTGAAGAGTGGGAAATGGAGGGTGGGGATTCGGGCGTGGGGGCGGACGGCGGACGGCAGATTATGGGGCCAGCGCGCAGCGCGGGGCCTGCCTGGGACGGCGGTCCGCGAGCGGGCGGGCGCGCCGCGGTGCACACGCGTCGGCATCCCCCGTGTCAACTTGTGTGCGTGCGCGCACTTGCGCTTGCCTAGAGGGCAACATGCGCACGTCCCACCCGTTGTCAACCAGCCTTGCAACCCCTCATCACCTGGTCTAAACCATGCATGGAACTCCGCCCTCCACTGCGGCCACACACCCACTCCGCCCTCCGCAGGCGGCTGCGGCGCCGCGGCCATGCTGGTGGGCCCGGACGCGCCGCTGGTGCTGGACCCGCTGTGGTACGGCACGCACGGCGAGCACGCGTACGACTTCTACAAGCCCCTGGCCTCACTGCCGTACCCCACCGTGGACGGCGCGCTCACGCTGTCGCAGGTGCGGCACCTCCTCGTGTGGGAGCGATGCTGCGGTGGCAGCCGGTATCAGCCCACGCACTTTCCTGTTGAGAGCCCTCCCCCCCCTTCTGTCAAGCATGCGCACACGCACTCTGCAACCCCCCTCCGCCTACCGCTGCAGTACCTGGGCTCCGCCGGCCACTGCGCACTGCGGCTGGCGCAACGGCTGGAGGCGGCGGGCGAGCTGGTGCCCGGGGAAGGTGGGCGGGGCGGGCGGGGCAGCGGAGCCTTGGGCGGCAGGCGGGAGCAGCGGCGGTTCGGTCGTTTGCAGGGCCGGCCCTCACGCCCGCCACCCAAACCGCTCCTCATTCTTGCAAATGCAGCCCCCCTTCGCATCGCCGTCTCCGCCCCTGCGCAGGCCTGCTGCGGCACGTGGGCGCCTACGTCAGCCACGCCCCGCTGAACAAGCTGGTGCGCAAGGGCCTCAGCCGCCTGGCCCTCATGGACGAGCTGCGCAGGCGGGAAGCTGTAGCAGCAGCTGCGGCAGCAGCAGAAGCAGCGACGGCAGTAGCAGGGACGGCAGTAGCAGAGGCGGCGGCAGCGGCGGCGGCGGGGGTGGGGGTGGGGGCGGGGGAAGCGGTTGCTGAGGACGCACGGCTCCTGGCGCCAGCAGGCCTGGAGGCGGCGGTGCGGGAGGGCGCGCAGCCGGCGGCTGCGGCGGGCGCGGCGGGCGAGTGGGTGCAGGAGTGGGTGCAGGAGCAGCATCAGGGCGCGCCGGGCCCGGGCTGCAGCCGGGCAGCTCAGGCCCCACACCTTATCCCGCAGCTGCAGCTCGACCTCGGGGTGCCAGATGCCTCCCTGCCGCGGCCGTCCGCCGGCGCGGCAGCGGCGATGGCGGGCGGGGGTGGCTGCAGTGGCGGCGGCGGCTGCTCGACGTCTGCACCTGCGGCGGCCTCGGCGGCGGAGTGGCGACTCGCGGACAAGTCGCTGGAGGGTGCGCTGGTGGAGGCCACGGCCGCGCTGTGGAAGCAGCTGGGAGACGACTCGGCTTGGCTGCAGCGGCAGGTGCGTGCGTGTGTTACCGTACGCCGATGGGGGGCGCGTTGGGGTTGAGCCGCCTCCGGCTCGCCGCGTGGGACACATCAGTGCCAGCTGGTGTTGCGTCCCAACCGCCTGACTGGCAATCGACAATTGACAACATCGGCTCACGGGCTCCGCCAGGCCCCTTGCTTACATGTGCTGTGCACCCTCGTCCGCGCCCCGCCCCCGTCGTCTCGGCATAAAGGAACCCCCGGCAATGGTTGATTTGGGAACTGGAAAACACTACCCCGCCACCCGCCACCCTAAACCCCAATCCTGAAAGTACCCTCCCCCCCCCGCAGCTGGGCAACGCCTACACCGCCAGTGTGTGGCACGGCCTCGCCAGCCTGGTCTGGCGGCGCGGCGGCGCGGGGCTGGCCGGCCGCCGGCTGATGCTGTTCTCCTTCGGCTCCGGGACGCTGGCCGCGCTACTGGGGTTCGTGGCGCGCGGCTGCGGCACTGGCAGCGGCAGCAGCGGCAGCAGCAGCAGCGCGGCCGCAAGCAACGGAAATGATGTGGGCAGTGGCCAGGAACGCGGCGATGGCGCACAGCCGCCGGCAGCAGCAGCAGCGGCAGACGATGATGGGTCACACTTCCGGGATCCAGGCCCCCGTGATGCGCGCTTCACGCTGGATTCCATCCAGCGGGCGCTGGATCTTGATGCCCGGCTGGCGGCGCGCGTCGTACGGTCAGTGGCGGACTACGACCGCGTGACGGCGCAGGTCGAGGCGTCGTACAGCCGCCCGTTGCCGTACACGCCGGCTGGCGACCTGGCGGCGGTTGGGCCGGGGGTGTACTATTTGGCGAGTGTGGACGAGCTGGGCCGGCGGCTGTACGAACGCAAAGCGTGATTGATGTCTTGTGACCAAATGTCGCATTTGTAATAGCTAGCTGCACTGGTGCGCTGGGGTGTACAATACGGGCATCCCGGTCCTGTAGGGTCTGAGACGGGGTGTCGATGGCAGTGTGGTTTGTGGAGCTGGGGCGTCGGCATCGGGCGCTGGGCCAGCTTCCGGAGCACCGTGCGTGCTGCTGCAATAACAGACAGAATGTATTGCAGGACTGAAGCGCTGCTTCAATGAAAAGTGAACTACAAGCTGCTGGTGCTTTGGATATGGGCTGAAGCCCGTTTTTCGTGGTGGTTTGGCGCAGGTTGCTTGGTAGCGCGGATTGTTTGGCAGCGCAGGTTGTTCGTTAGCGCAGGTCGGGTTGAACCTCAGGATTTGTGACTATGGACTTCACGTTTTTTGTGCTGTAGATCTGCTTGGTGTAAGGTTTAGCCCGTGCTGCTTGCCATTGTCAAGTTACTGTGTGTGCCGAACTGTGTGTGCCGGCGCAGTGCGGTGAATGAACCGGGGGAGCCATGTCTGCTGCTGCTGTTGCTGCGCGCCGTTAGGAGCTGCGTATGCACTGCTGCTGCCTAATAAACTGGTACGGTAAACGGACTTGCTGACGATTTGAAAATTGTATGGTTTTATCGACGGGTCGAAACAGTGCTGCCTACCGTATGTGGGTATGCCAGTACCGCATGGCCGCATGGGACGTGCGTTGCCCCCAAGTGCCCCGTACCGTACTATGTACCGGACCGGCGGACCCCGTCATCCCTGACCAGGAGAGGGAGATAGCAAGGCCGCGGTGTCTGTAAAGAGGAAAGACTACGGTACCGTATGCGGTTTTGCAGTTTGTCCACGCATTCAATTCCGCCTCAAGGGTGGCAGCACCTCGAGGGCCACGCTGGCGACCGGGGCACCGCAGCTGTCGTGTGATATCGTGTCTGTGGTTTGCTGTGACCGCCTACCCCCTGGGGTGGCGCTGCTGTGCGTGCTGTCATGCGTTGCCAGTGGTGCTACAGGGTTGGTCATAGGGAGTAGCGCGTGCCCAGTAGTGCAGTCGGGCTGCATGGGGCACGCGGCGTGCTTAACAGGCCAGCGGGCTCCTGACTCGCTGGTTGTGTTGCCAACGGCGTTAGCCAACAGACTGATACTACTCTGTGTCAACCAACCCAACCGCGAGTCAATGCCTCTGTCCGTCTCTCTCTCACTTCACGCTCAATGCGTCTCGTTTAAACGTGAGCTCCGCTCACGTTAGTCTGCGTCAGCCTGCCTGTGATCCTGCAGCAGCAGCCAGCTCTATGCTGCACCTCCAGATATATATCGTCTACCCTGGCCGTCCCCGCTCGCTCCGTGATTAGCTACCTCGGTACGCGGCGGGATATTGGGACTCAGTGGCTATACGGGGAGCCTTACAGGACCGTATACGTACATGCAACACAACCAAGGGCAAGATCTGCCCTTGCCGGTAAGCCTGATGCTGCTGGACGTGTCGGCTCTGGCAGCGGAGTTCCACGCCCGGCTCATCACCGTGATCAGCGGTGGCGTACCACTGCCTGGCCCCGGCAGTGACCTGGGTGAACTGCAGCTGCCGCGTGCTGTTTTGGAGGCCCTGGACGTGTACCACCCGGTCTATGAACATGAGCTCGTGGGCGCCGCACCCCGCCGGCTTTTTGGTCTCCTGTGCACGCGCCTGAGGTCCGCGTCCGCCGCCAGCCCCGCGCCGTCGCCGCCGCCGCCCCCGGCCCAGCCCCGTGCATCGCCCGACGTTGACGAGCTTCTGCTGCTGCGATCCCCGCAGTACGTCGCCGCGCACTCATCCCGCGTGGCGCCGCACATGCTGCAGCACTTCGGCCTGCCTCCGCCGGTGCGCGTGCCTGCCCAGCCGCCCTATGCTGCCGCTGCCACGTCAGCCAGCTTTGCACCAGCCTCGTCAACGCTGCAGCCGCCACTGCGCAAGCCGCCCATTCCCGCTGGCTACAGCTTCGCGCTCTCCCGCCCGCCGTCAGCGTCAGCGCCGCCGCCGTCGTCCCCGACGCGGAGGAGCTCCTCTCCGGTCATAATGGCAGCCCCACTGACGCCACGGAAGCGCCTCCCTCAGAACGCCCGCCGGACCAGCACCTACTGCAGTTTCTCACCATCATGCAGAATGCGCGCAAGCCGCTCCGGCTCCTGCCCCGCGCGCCGCCCTTGCCCCTACGCCTGCGCGCGGGCACCGGCGACGTGCTCGGGCTGGACACGCGGCTGGTGCAGCACCACTTCTTCCCCGCCGCCTATGGGGACGTTGGCATCACGCTGCTGGAGCTGCCTGGCGGTCTCGCCTCCGGGCTCCAGGCCGCCTTGCGCATGGGCCTCCGCATCCGGCGCTACGTCCACGTTGACACTGACCCAGCCGTCACAGACGCCGTCGCCCGGCTGCTGCCGGTGCTTGCCGCGCAGTACTCACCCTTGCTGCCGCCGCAGTCCTGGCAGCTGCTTTCCGGCCCTGCCGGCGCCAGCCTCACATTGGCCGACCTGGTGCCCTGGGTCCTGAGTGCGGCTGGCGCAGAGCAACTACGCTTGCATGACGGTAGCCAGTGGCTGGTGGTCACCAGCTGGGCGTCGCACGCCCTTTGGCGCGACTCCCTCGTCCTTCAACTCGTGGGAGGTCTCCAGCAGCAGTTCGCCAGCCGTCGCCTCTCGCCGCTGGCGTTCCTCGCCGAAGGCCCGCACTGCGCCGACCCGCTTGAAGCCTCCCCGCCATTCGGCCTCCCGGCTGGCCTCGATGCTGTCCAAGCCGGCAGCCCCGCCCACCGCGTCTCCTCCATCTACACCAACTTGGCCGACACCTCCCATGTCGCCCTCTCCTTCTCCCATCTCCGCCCTCTCCCCTCCCGCCTTCTCGCCGCCGTCCTCCCGCCTGGTCGTCAACCCGGCCCGGCGCAACGGCCCATTCCTCCTCCCTTCGTGGCGCTGCAGGCCCCTGGCCAGCCTCTCGCCGCCCTCCCCCCGCCCGCCCTCCTCCCCTCGGCGCCCGACCCTCCGCCGCTCCGTGCTGGTCCCGACTACCAGCCCTGCGCCCCGGATGCTGCCGATTGGCTCGCGGTTTCTTCCCACCACCCCTCCCTCTCCCTACCCGCCACCCTCGCCGTCTCCCTTCTCCGACGCCACGCGCCGCCAGCCGTCTTCACCGCCGCGCTCGCCTCCGTCGCCGCCCTACACCGTCTCTTCTTCACTCGGCACGACATGCAGCCGCTGCCTCCCCGTCACGTGGCCGCCCCGGCCACGGCGCTGGGGGGGGGGGAGTGCCTGCCAGCACCAGCTCCGATGAGCTGGAGACGGCGTTCTCCGCACTCTCAGTCGCAGATGAACCGCCAGAACTTCTGGATGCGACAGAAAGCAGCCTCGCCGTCGCCCTACTGCACCAGCGCCTCCTCGGACCACGCATGGGTGCCCAGCTGCACGTCTACTCAGCCGTAGCGGAAGCCGCGGATCAGGCCAACCGCATGGAAGCCCACCTGCCGGCCACGGGCACGCCGTCAGCCGTCACCATCGCCTCAGTAGCTGTCGGATCAGCACTACCCGACTCTGCTGACGTGTGGAATGACGGGCCCGTGATGGATCTACTCCGGCTTGGCGCCCAGCCCGACAGCTCCAGCCGCGAGGAGCAGCTGCGGGTGCGCCGCCGCGCCGCAAGCTACCGCTGGACTGGTGACCAGCTACTCCGCCTGATGCCAGACGGTAATACCCGCGTCTGCCCGCCGCCGGAGGCCCGCAGCACCATCGTCCAGCAGACCCACGAGATCGGACACCTCGGGGAGCGCCGTACCTTGGCGCTCTGTCAGCTGGGCTACTGGTGGGCTGGGCAGCGCACCACCGTTCGGGAAGCGGTTCAGCGCTGCAAGTTGTGCGACATGGCCAACACCGGCGGCATGGTGCGGCCGGTTCAGCTACAGCCGTCGCCCATCCGCGGCATGTTCTACCGCTGGGGTGTCGACTTGGCAGGCGATCTGCCTGTCACGGCGGCACGAGGCTACACCTACGTCATGGTGTGCGTGGAGCATTTCACCAATTGGGTCGAGTTCTTTCCCCTCACCACCAAGACCGCCGACGAGACCGCCCGCGGCTTGGTGGAGCTGCTAACGCGTTTCGGTTCGCCCGCGGAGGTCACCACCGACCGCGGCACCGAATTCGACGGCGCGTTCGACGCGCTGTGCCTCGCCAACGCCATCGACCACCGCCGCACCCAGCCTGACCATCCTCAGGCCAACGGTCTGGCTGAGCGCATGGTTCAAGTCGTCAAGGCAGCCCTGCGCAAGCACTGCCGGGACACACAGTCCAACGACACCTGGGATGCAGCTCTACCCTGGTTGGCTCTTGCCTACCGCTGCTCGCCCCAGGCTTCGACCCGCTACTCGCCGTACAAGCTACTCTACGGTGTTGACCCCGTCATCCCGCCTGCCGTCCGCCCGCGCATTGAGGAGCGCGAGTTGGCGTTCACCGGCGACGGCGTGGAGCAGGCGTATGCAGATGCCCTCACCCAGCGTGCGGAGTGGCTGCGGCGGCATGCGCCCGCCGCAGCTGGCAACCTCCTTATCGCCCAGCATCGGGACACGCAGCGTTATGCCCTAACGCGGAGCGGTGGCTATCGCGCCCGGGCTCTGGAGTTCGTCCCTGGCGACTACGTGTACCTACGTAACCCAGATCCTAACAACACTCTGGAGATGCCAGTGCGCGATCAAGTGCTGCGCGTGGAGCGGGTGGGCGACTTGGGCGTCGCCGCCCTAACTGGCCGCGACACCGCCCGCATTCGCGTGCGGGTGGAGAAGCTGGTGCCTTGCCATTTACCCAACCTGGATCCCATTCAGGATGCACGACTGCTTCGGACTAGCGAGGACCTGGAGTGCGAGGTGTGCCACAGCCCGTCCCGGCCGACGCGCATGCTCGTGTGCGATGGTTGCGGCACCGGCTGGCACCTCAGCTGCCTCAACCCGCCGCTCAGCAAGATCCCGCCAGGCGCATGGATGTGCCCTGGTTGCGTGGAGCTCGGCAGGGCGCCACCAACAGGGCCAACACCGCAGCGGCCGGCAGCAGGCCCGGTGCTCTTCCCTAATGCAGCGACGAAGCGCCGCGACGCGGAAGCCGCCACCATGGACGGGGTTTCGGTACTGCGAGCCGTGTCTGGGCCCGGCGATGCCCAGCGGCAACTGCAGACCGGCATCCTGCGCTTCCGCGGTCCGCTGTCGCGCCCCTTCTACTTCATGGTGGAGTGGCCTGGCGGCTTTGCGGAGGCTGTCACCCTGGCCGATGCAAAGCGCCTGCAGCGTAACGCCGTAACAACTTCACCAGCTTCCAGCCCCGCCTCTGGCGGTGAGCCTTCCGCCAAGCGGCGGGCTCAGCCTTCTCGGCGCTGACGCAACCAATGTGCCATCGCCGGCACGCCATTGCACGCAGCACACCCCATTAGCGCGTGTCATCATCAGCCATCAGCTTGGAGCTAGCTTGGAGCTAGTTATGTGGATTGGCATTACCTGCCGCTGTGTTTCTAGACTAGGTTGATTGTTTGTGTGTGTTGGAAGTCAGCAGCATGAATTTCTTCGCATATCATTCTGCACTCATTGCTGTTCTCCCGTGTGGTGGGGTACGACTTCGCCAGTTCCCCTGTCTGCAGTCGTGGGGGGGATAACTCTGCCCGGGAGCAGTCCCGCGCCAGTTCAGTCCTGGCGCATGTCACAGCGCATTCCTAGGAGCCTGCAGTCGGGACTGTCCGGCACACCCGCCTGCCCAGCACTGCAGGCCCGCTCCTGGGCACACGCCAGGAAAGCGCCGCACCGCCCACACGGCCGAGTGGCCGACCACTCGACGCAAGGCGGCCCGCCGGGCGCCGGCCATGCGGAGGGCCGGAGGCGCCGGGCGCGCCCCGCGCCCCCGCGCACTCCACGGTCTCAGCCTTGCCGCCTACTCGCCAAGGCAGCATAGGGCAGCAGGTGTACGGCGCCAGGCTGCTGGTACAGACGTACAGACGTACAGTGGTGCTACCTGTGCAGTGCTCGCATGAGAGCAGCCCGCAGCCGCCAGGCCTGCTCGCACACGCTCCGGGCCTGGGGCGCTGTCGGCCGTGTCATCCTCCGCTTTGTTTGGTTGCAACTGCGGCTGGGCCGGCACGGGACACGCCAGCAAGGGGAACTTCATGTATCTCGCCAGGCCTCCGTTACACGCATGGCTGCCGCGCAGCGGCGCCACAAGCCTTTGTCTCTGTGCTTCAAGCCTGCCATGAGATGGCACTCCGCGCAGCCCGGGTTCGCGCACCCCCACCCGCCCCTCCGCGCTCAGCTGCCGCGCAGGGCGCCCGCCAACGCCGGACCTCCGCCCAATCGCATGTGCCACACTGGCCGACCCTGGCAATGCCCAGCTCCCCCCCCGTCTCACACACGTCTCTCGGGCCTCGCAGTCTCAACAGGCACCAATTCATCTTCTCAGTGGGACAGCGCATCGTCGTCCAACTTATTGTGTCCGCCTCGTTACACACGAGTACGTATGGAGTCGTCACACCGCCCTTCGCATTACGGTACACAGCTCTGCTTCTTGTATGCCTGGCCGTGGGGCCTCTCCGTCCACGCATGTCACCTCAGTTTTTGCCCCATCGCTACCACCTGCGGCAAGCTCGCTCAGCGGGGAATTGCCCGCTGGCTGTGCCATGCCGTACATCCGATAGCGCAACATGCGTGGCGAAGGAGTAAGCCCACACAAAAAACGGCGGACGTTGCGTACAGTGCAGTCCAGCCTGGCATGCGGCGTATGCCCCAAAAAGTATGCCGTGCTTAGGATGGCGCCGGCATGGTGGAGGCCGGCGGCGGCGAGATGCGCCGAATGGCCGCGCACCTCCCTCCGCCGCAAGCCCCACCGCCTTGTGCAGCCACCACTCCAGAGCTCCCACAATCTCCCTCCTCCACTTACGTAGCAATGCGTGTATACGACCAGTAATCCTGCCGCGGCTGCCATCAGTGTGCACTGTGCAGAGACCCCGCCCGGGTCGCAGCCCGCCTCCCCTCCTGTGTGTCTCGTCCCAACTCTCCCCCCCGCTCAGCAGCAATGCGGTGCAGCTGCAGGCTTGCCCTAGGCGAGGGCGCGCCGCTATCAATCCATGCCCATTCACTGTGTGGGGCGTCGCCGTCGGGATGTGGCCATCCCCGCGTTCTCTGCCTATCGGCCTGTCACCTACTCCTACTCCTTGCACTGACCTGTCCGCAACCGCACCCGGCCGCTCTGCGGGCGTCCTGGGCCACCGGTGCCAGTGTCCAATACCTCCCGTTCCTACGATCACCCACACCCAACCGTAATGGACCACACCCAACCGTAATTATGTATCTTCGTGCCGCCTCGCGCCCGCGACAGCTACATACACTTGTTAATTGCACCCGACAAAGTACAAGACACTGACATTCGCAGCGCTAAACAGTTGTAGCTGCATCTGAATTGCTCTTTCTGGAGGGGCGTTGCCGTTAGGTTCGGCACGCCTCGCCGCACCCCAGGCAAACGTGCGGTCCATTCTCTTGAACCGCCCTGCACGTTTGCGGGGGCACGGAGAGACTTCCCAAGCCTTATGGCCAACAGACACGCCCAGCAAACCGATACCCAGTATCACCACACCGTCCCGCGCAGGCGCATCCTTGCTCCCTCACAACCTCTTAGCCCTCGAGTGGTGCAGCGATATGCGTATCTGTATCAATCAGTGCCGTCTAGCGCCGCGGCCCACGGTCCGACAGCGCGTGCGGCTGACGTGCTGGCAAACCTCTCCAACGAACAGGAAGACCAAATGCCAACACAGTCACCGTGCACAAAAGAGTGCGAAATACGGATGCAGCAAATCCTAAACATACAGCAAACCACAACAACAAAACAAAACATGAACTTTCACTGGCAGTCATGCACCTAACCCTAAGAACGATGCGGC
This sequence comes from Chlamydomonas incerta, assembly GCA_016834605.1. Classification (NCBI taxonomy): domain Eukaryota; kingdom Viridiplantae; phylum Chlorophyta; class Chlorophyceae; order Chlamydomonadales; family Chlamydomonadaceae; genus Chlamydomonas; species Chlamydomonas incerta. Next base: position 51,694 of record JAEHOC010000017.1, on the reverse strand, counting down.
GGCGCCGACAGCGGTGCACATTGCGCCCTGCGCAAGACCCACGCTCACAACCACGGTTCACAGTTTGTGTTTTCTCCTCAAGGCTAGGACGCGAATAGCGCCAAACGCGCGAACAACAGCAAAAGCAGCCAAACCTCCGCGAAGTCAATGATACACCTCCTCCGTCCGGGTGCGCTCAGGTGCGGGCCAACCCAAGAGAAGGCTAGGGCGGCCGCCCAAATGCCCTTGCCTTGATCAGCCAAGGGCAGCGGCCGTCACGACCACGTTGGCAGGGGGTGCTACACCCGTGGGGCGGCTGTAGCCTGGGGATGTGCTCCGCCGCGCCGCCATCATCCAAGACATCGCGGCCACGTCGAAGGACATGCGCCGCTGCTGCGCCGACGCCGTCGCTTGCGCGTGTGCCGACGCGGCGGCGGCGGCGGAGTCCCCATCCAGGCAATCCGGCCGGGCGCGCGACAGGTCGCGGTGGCTGCGGCCGCACCGCTTCAGCAACAACTGCTGCGCGTACTGGCGCGCTTGCTGCCGGTGGCTCGCGGCTGAGGAAGCGCCGGCGCCCAAGTCGTGGCTGGTGCAGAACCGCAGCGTTCGCCCGTCCAGAGGGCCCCCTGAGCCGCCAAGCTGCAGAAAGCGTCTGCCGGCTCCTGCTGGCGGCGGCGCAGCTGCTGCTGGGGCGGGGCGGGGCGCGCCGCCGCAGAGGCACACGCCGGCGCAGCAGACGCCAGACACCGACGTGCATCGGCACTCGGCTGACCGCTGCTGCCGCGACGCGGGCGCGTGCGATTGGTGGTGGTGGTGGTGTGGTGCGTTGTGATGAGCTGGCATGCCGCTCCATGAGTGGTGCTCCGCGTGCGTGCCGCGCCCGTGCGGCACCACAAACGCGTCCGCCCGCGCCGCCACCGGGAAAATAACCGGCACCGGCGCTTTGCCGCTGGCATCGGGGCTGATGGGGCTGCTACCGCCGATTGCGGCGTGCTGCTGCAGCTGTTGCTGCTGCTCCATGGCGGCGCGCCATCGCGGCGCGTACTCGTCCAGCAGTGCCAGCACAGCTTTTGTGGTCAGCGGCTTGCGCTGCAGTCGAGGAAAGGCGGGAGCCACATGAGTGTGCAGCAGAGTCGATGGCATGGTCGACAGTCGTGGCAGAGGGACTACACCGGACTGGGCGACCTTGGCACTCAAAGAATATCTACCGCCGAGCGCAACTCACCACAGCGCCGTTCGCGCCCAGCGTGAGCGCCCGCTGCGCCACGGTCTCGCCGCCCTCCACAAGGTCGTCCAGGCACGAGGCGGTGCACACCACCACCGGCACCTGCAGCTGCTGCTCACTCCCGCTCATCGCGCGGGCGGCGTCCAGCTCGCGCATGCCCTTTGTGGCCGCCCACCCATCCGCCACCGGCATTTGCAGGTCCTGTCGACACGATGTCGAGGTTGGGGTCAGTTCCTTGGCGAACAGGCCCAGCGCAAGGTGTCGAGACAAACCAATGGTGTCGGCATTGTTGACTAAGCTTGCAACTCACCAGGAAGACGCAGATGATGTCGTGGTGTGCCCTGCTGTATACGTCCACGCATTGGATACCATTCTCCGCCTCCAGGACCTCGAAGCCAAGCTGCAGACGGGGACAGCGAGGGCAATTTATTGGAACTGGTTCTTGAGCCCCGCTCGCGCCCAGCCTGGCAATTACGCTGCACCCCGTCGATGGATACTCGACACGGACACGGTCATCGAGGCGCGGGGCTCGCCGCAAAATCTTCGGCCCAGCCCGAGATACGGTGCCGCGCTGCCGATACAGCATTGCCCCGTCGACGTCCGCGCCAAGCCAAGCCCCCGCCGGTCTAGACTATTTTGCTGTATGCCCTACCTTGTGCAGGATGGTGCCGAGGATGAGGCGGTTCACAGGCAGGTCGTCCACGACCAACGCTGATTTACGGGGCCGCTGCATCGCCCGCGCGCTCGCCAAGTGGGCTGGGCGAGGGCAGTGCAGCGAACTCAACATCGCTGGCCCTTGCAGCATGGCTGCGCAGGCCGGGGGCGCCGCGGAGGCAATTCTTGTCGAGGGAATCGATAACCGGGCTCGGCAGTCTAATTAGCGGTGCGTATGCGTGTGTGTTTGTGTGTTGTGTGTAGGGTGAATGCAACGCGAGTGAACTAGGGCGGTGCATCATTTCGCGCCCCGGATTGTCCTCCCAAATTTGGCAAAATCGCGTCGGTCGTCAAGATCCGTGCAATCGTCGCAAAGTTCGAGCTTGTTTTTAATTATGCAAGCGTTGCGTGTCACCATGTATCTCAAATGCTTGTCCTGGCTCAATCGGCTGAAATCGTTCTCCGAGAAACCCTGCCGCGCCACCTCCCTCCCCCAGCCCGCGTTCGGTTGTCGAAAGCAATTGCGCATCAGAAAGCCACTTTTATTGGCTTCCGCCCGTACGCAAGCCAAGCAGCAATCGGTGCGCGCCGGAGAGACGCGACGTTGTTCAGGCAAAAGCGCGGTGTGACTGGAACTTTTACCTTTCGTCGCTTGATTGCCTGATTGCGTAGTCTTAGATAGGTAAATTATCAGGGTTTTCGAAGCACAGGTGGTCGGGAGCTGCCACCCAGGATAACCGGGTTTTCATGCGGCGACGCGGTAGCGACAGAATCAGCGGGCCTTTGGGCTCTGATGCATGCCTGCTATTGACGAGTAATACAGGTCATGTGTCAAGGGCACTCGCGGGTTTGACTTGCGGGTCCGCTGGTTGCGATGCCAGGCGGGACTGTGGATGGCGTGGCGTGACTGTCCGGCGATGCCGGTTCCACGGACACATGGACCTGCACATCGGCGGGGCACTGCATTTTTACTAGGAGTCCGTGTACTGCATCAATTTCGGACTACTGTAGTGGAGAGCGAGGAGGTGGGGGGAGTTGACTGGAGAGATTCGGACAAGCGTTTGGTACACGTGTGACGTACTGACGTGCCGCGTTGGGCGCCGGCACCGCTTCGCGCGGAACGTGTATGAGGGGTTGGCTTGGGCTCGGGGTTGCTGGTCTGCCCTGCCAGCAAGTGGCTACCACCTGATACGCGCGCTGCGGCCAACGTATCAGGCCTCTGGTAGCGTCCGCCGTGGGCGGATGGTGCTGTGCCCCCTACTCTAATTGCCGTCAACGTGTGGCGTCGCATGCATTCGCAGTTACGGTATACAGCACTTCATCAACGTTTGGGGGGATCCTTGACCTCAGCCGTGATCCATCCACCGGTCCAAGTCCTATGCCAGCAACCTACAGTAAGGGCATGTCCCTCCACTCCTCCAGAGCAAGCAGGAGACGAATCGCTGCCAACCATCACCACGCATGCCGCCCTACGTGGCAACATGCCTCACTGTTCCTGCAGCCTGCGCTGACGCAAACGGGAACCGCACGAATGCCTACGCCGCACGTGATGCCCAGGAGCCGAGCCGAGCCAGAACCAACATCTCAAGTGCCGCAACTCATGCACCGTGAATACCTCCCGGAGCAGGTCCAGTGCAAATCAGTCTCGTGTCACACCGGTGCAGACACTCCTCGCTCCCATGCGCACCTGCATTGGAGCCCGCATGCGTTTCCATGTTTCCAGGTCCCAACTCCCAAGCAAACACATGTCCATTCAATGCTTCCAAAACATACCCCTCGTGGCTTCCAGAACATGCCCCGGCAGCTGCCGTTATGCAGCAGGGGTCACAGCACAAATAAACACGACATTCAATGCTGAGCATGAGATACTTTAGCAGTTGGTTGGCAACCATTGCGCCACAGCACTTAAACAGCCCAAGAAAGCGTGTTTAGTGTGCACTCCGCCACCAGCACCTTCCCTCTTGCCAGCCCCTGCTGCGCGCAGCCGCCTCCGATTGCGACTGCTGCAACTCACGTGCAACAGCAGCCATGGCTCCCCCACCAGTAATGCCCTCTCGAGCATCCCACAGCAGTCGCATCAAATCTTCTCTCCCTCGAAGTGCTTCTTTAGCCAGCCGACCATGCCCTCTATGACCCGGCCTGCTGCTGCCGCGGTCTCGGGCTGCGTCCAGTCACCCCGCGCGACGACGCCGGCTGAGTCCGTGGCAGTGGGCTGCACAAGCGACCCGCCAGCCCTGCAGCGGGACGCCGGCGCGGCACACGGCGCGCACATTCGGTAAGGTACGGTACAGGGACAGTTTGAATGCAGCTCCTCATTGCGGGTGGCGGGTGGGGTGGGGTAGGGTAGTTCATTACAATTCCCAAATCAACCATTGCCATCCCAGAACCAATGTCGTGGGAGGTAGTGGGAGGTACCGGCCCTGGCCCCAGCCCCGGCCCTGGCCCTGGCCCCGGCCCCGGCGCCGCGCCAAGATGTCTCACCCAAACGTGGTCCGCAGCTGTGTGTTCACCTCCATCAGCTTCATCACCGGCAGCTCCGCCTGCAGGGGGCAGGCAGGCAGGCAGGCACGCCGCACACGGTGTGTTTGGTGTGGGGTCATGTTTACGTGGCATGCTGCCTGCATCTCTTGGGACTAGAATGATGACCCCTCCCCGATCAGCAGCGCAGGCTGCCCTCGGCAACCCAAGGCAGGCAGGCAGGCACGCCGCACACGCAGCTGGCTAGACGCCTGGACGCACCGGCGCGTACATGACCAGCACGGGGCACTTGACCGCCTGGTACCAGGCGGCGTCCAGCCCGGCCGCCTCCGCCGCGGCCAGGTCGGGGTTCGCGGCGCCGACGCCGTAGAACAGCGAGCCACCCAGGTCGCCGGCCGCCTGCGTGTGCGGGCAACGGCGCACCACGCGAGCATGCCACGAGCATGAGCGCAAGCGCGGCGGCGCCGTCCTGTGGGCTCCGCGCGCCGGATGCTGGCGTAGATTGGAGGTTCGCCCCCGCGCCCCGCGCCCCGCCCTCGCGCCCGCGCCCCGCCCTGCACACGGCCGTCCGCTTGCAGCCCGCGTCAGCCCGCCGCCGCCGTCACCTTGCGCCCGGCCACCAGCGCCACCATGCCGCCCCAGCCGAAGCCGAAGCAGCCAATCTTGGTGGGCAGGCCGCGCTCGCCCGCCTCCGCCGCCAGCTGCCGCACCCGCCTCAGCGCGTCCTCCAGCAGCGGCTCCACGCGGGCCCAGCCGCCCATGACCTGCAGCCAGCGCTCGTAGCCGTGCTCTGCGGCGGGCGGTGTGGTGGGACGGGGTGGTGCGTTGGCGGTGTGGCGGGATTGTACACGGGTTGTGTATGTATATGTACGCGTGGAAGCGCTGCCGCGGGGTGCTCGCGGGGTGTCCCCTGTCCAGTTAGGGTGGTTTAGCTTGGGCTGGCAGTCACCCGGCCCCCACCCCCACCCCCAAATAGGCGCCTCGCTTTCCAAGGCACGGCAGTGATATGCGGACTGTTCGCAAGTACCAAACGGGCGTTGCGGCCCCAGCGCTGCACAGGCGGCTAGACGGGCGCCTGCACAGCCCACGCGCGCACCTGGCCGCGGCGGGAACCTGGCGCTGGTCCAGGGCAGGCCGAGGAAGGGGTCAAAGCTGACCACGGTCAAACCCGCCTCCGCGAAGCGGTCGCACGCCTGTTGTTGCGTGCATGCACACGTCACACGGCACAGACCGTTGTCATGTGAGATGTGACCAAGAGCTTGAGGGGTAGCGACGGCTGCACGGCAGCAGACCCGGGCGGCGTGCGTGTGCCACTGGTGCCAGGCAGCCACTGCCGTGGCGTGCCCGTCGGCCTGTCAGGGACGCGCCCAAACCTCAATCCCTGTCCCACCCACCCACAGACACCCACCTGGAGGAACTGCGCCACGAGCGGAACCGACAACGGCACAGGCGGACGCAGGGTGAGGGCAGGCCAGCCAGGTTAGTTGCGGCGGTATACAGGGTGAGGATGGGTCGCTGCTGCGTGAAGCACGCACTGGGTGGTGGGCACGCCACGACAGCTCACACCCACATCATCGCAGCCCGGTGGTCCGCATTACTGGTATGCTCGCCCTCGTCACCCGCCCCCCCCCCCTCGCCCCCCTCGGCCCACCTGTTTGCTCTCCAGGCCGAAGATGTCGGGCACCACCACCAGGAACTGTGGCGGGGCAGGTTGGGGGGGGGCGATGTGAACACCAGCCATGTCTACCCCAGACCCAGCCATGTCTAACCCAGACCCAGACTCCATCAAATGCGTATGGGGCATGCGGAAGGCAGGCATGATGCAGGCAGGTAGGCACGCAGGCAGGTAGGCAGGCAGGCTGCAGGTCCGGTTGAGGGTCTACAATCTCATGCCGTGAGTACGTTGCGTCAGCGGGGCGGGTCAAGCGGCCAGCTCCAGCACCGCCATCCTCGAAAGCCCCGCCACAGCCGGCAAACGCACCCGCTTCTTCGCAGCTCCCGAGCCAACGATGTAGAGGTTTGTCTTGCCAGATTTGGCGAAGCTGCCCTTGGGCGTGTAGTCGTACGCCGTTGCTGCCTGGGCCCCCAGCAGCCCGCGACCTGCAACCACCGTGAGGGCAAGGGCAAGCCACCTTGCTACGCCAGGAAGGGTGTGTCCACTCCACAATCCCTAGCCACGCCCTGGAGATACATAGCTGCGGCTACTTCGCAGTACGATGGGCGGGGCTGGGAGCGTGTAGCCAGGACGTGGCAAGGAGCCCGCGGTGCAATTGAAAGCGAAGTGCTTGGAAGCACGACCATGCGTGGCAACCGCCAGCCGTGCCTTCCGGTTCCCACCTGGGTGCGCGTGAAAGCGCCCCACTTTCCCAAAGTGAGCACCCCTCATGGACCACTTCATGCACACGGCAGGCGGCCTAATAGAGTACGCGGTGAAGTACTAGTATGCCAGTCGTGCCGCCTTACCTAGGCTGGCATCGTTGACCAGGCAAGACGCTCTCCGCGCTCGCGCCTCCTTTGCAACCAGCATGTCAAGACTGCTACGCCTCTCAGTCTGAGAATTGCTGCGCTGCATTCTGTGGACTTTTGCAGGAAATGCTTTTGAGTCAAAGTTCGATTGGTGTCCCTACATTTAGTCCGTGATTGCTGTAATGTCAAGTACCAGATAAATGTATTGTGCTTGCCAAAGCGCCAACGTAGAGCGAGCTCCCGCGGGAAGCCCGGCTCTTCGCCTTCGCTTCCGCTGACACGCCAAAAGCAGTCTCTAATAGCCCGTGCTCTAACAGCCCCTTGCTTTTATGATTTACAGTCAGCGTAGCGGGCAAATTTTGTCAGCCCAGTTCCCACCCGAATGACTGACACGCCCTGCGGCGCCCTCATGCGCCCAGATGTGCCCTCCAATCCCCCGGCGTGAAGGCGGCGTTGCATTTGCGGTCATTGTATATTGTTAATAATTGTCACCACCTGTCAAAACAATCTCTGTTCACCACCAACTCCATAGGGGCTGTCCGCCATCCCCACGAACACATCCGCAGGCGCAGGTTGCGCAGGCTTTGAATGCACCTCGCAGCACGGGGGCCGCTGTAGACTGTACCGCTCAGGGTGACTGCAATGCTTACAGTTCCCGACGCATGCAGGGAAACCTCCCCAACATGGGGGACAGCTGAGAGCGAGGACAGCCAAGGACGGCAGTTACACGGGGGAGTTGCGCGGGCGCGGGCTGCGTTGAACCGCGCCAAGCCAGGGCGCTCCATCCTTTCCATGCTTTCCATGCCCGCTACATCCTTTCCATGCGTTATCTTGCCATTCACCAAACGCTTGGCAACTCTTGACAGCTGCCGACAGCACCCTGCACATCCAAGTCAACGCGGCCGCCATTTCCACTAGACCAGCAGTGGCATCGCTGACGGCGGCTAGCGTAACTCCATCCCGGTACACGCTTGCACAAACACCACAGCCCCGGACTGCCGCAAAACTGAGCCGGGTTCATGACAGCCGGCGGCCAGCGGGTGGCGGCGCCACGCGGCAACGTGTCACCTGCACACGGGACATTGCGTGCAGGTGGCCCACGTGCGTGCGGGCGCCCACCACCGCCGGTCCCAACCAGGCCCGGCCCACTTCCCGTCCCGCAAACAGTTCTTTAGCATTCGAAAAATGGAGCATGCATGATATGCGCGTCTTCTGTAGCAAAGCCCTCAGCATGCGCGCGCACACAATTGTGCGCCAAGTCAATGTATAATCACTGCATTTTTTTGGTTCTCACGTGAGTTTCCACTTGCCGACAACCAGGACGCAAATGTGCGGGCCCAATCAGGCGTTCTAACTTGGCACTCGTGCAACAATACTATATGCCCCTGCACAGTTTACGGTATCAATTCAATGGAGCTACACCTCTCTTTCTCTGAAGGGGTTATTGCGCAGGTTGCAGTACGCCCGCCCGCATCAGTAAGCAATGACGTCGTGGCATGCATTGTTGCACCACCCCAATCATCTTCCTCTCTCAACAAAGGTCCGCAGGCCATCCAGGCATCGCGCCACGACAGCCGCCACGCAGATAGACGGCATTCAAGGACCAAGCCTCGCAAGTCGTAACCGCAACCCCCACAACGCTCCCAACACTCTTAACAACAGCAGCGGCGCTCTCGCTCCCAGCGCGAACCACCTCCGACCCCACCCCCCAAACGCCGCTGCCGCCGCCTCACTGCTTGCCCAGCGCCGACTCCGCCACGCCCGCCGTGAGCTCCTTGCAGAACCGGTCCGCCGCCGCGCACATGCCCGCCACGTCAAACTCCTGCTCCCCCGCGCCCTCGCCGCCGTCCGCCGCCATCAGCACGCCCTCCCGCACCACCACGTGCCCGTCGATGATGCTCCAGTTGACGACGCCGCTGGTGGGCGCGCACAGTAGCAGCGACGCCACCGGGTCCACGCCCGCGCCGGCGTACGCCACCTTGCCCTCATACTGGAAGCCCACCACGTCCGCCGCGAAGCCGGGCGCCACCTGGCCCAGCACCTCGGCGCGGCCCAGGTTGGCGGCGCCGCCGCGCGTGGCCATGCGCAGCGCCTCCCTGTTCGCGCGGGCGGAGAGGGGGGAAGGGGGAGGTTCAGTTGAAACTTGCAAGGGTGGGAAGCATTGGCAGGGCATTGGACCGGCAGGCGGGGGCGTGGGGTTGGCACACAGCGCGGCGCGAAGGCACATCGACAGCATCGGAAGCCGAAGTGCTTTGGCTGCAGGGCCGGCAGGCGGCCGCCGTAGAGTGACACATGCGGACAAGCTCTAAGCAAACGCAACAACACGCCACAGCAGAACACGCCGCAACAGAACACGCCACAGCAGCGCACGCCGCTCACCGCACGCCCAGGCCGCGCGGATCCCCGCCGGCGCGCTGCAGCAGCAGCGCCAGCCGCGCCTCGGCCAGGATGCTGGCGGCGTCGCTGCTGCAGGCGCCGTCCACGCCCAGGCCCACGTTGACGCCCTGGTCCAGCATGGCCCTGTAAGGGGGGGGGGGACGGGGAGGGAGGGAGGGAGGGAGCGCAAAGGTGTGGGTATGGGTGCGGGTGCGGGTGCGGGTGCGGGTGTGGGTGCGGGTGGTGGAGGGAGGTGGGGCGGGAGGAGGAGGGGCGGGGCGAGGAGGGAGCGGTGCAGCTGTGGGTGCGCGTAGGCAGCATGCGCACTTCCGCAAGCCAGCGGCTTGCCGCAGTAGCAGCACCACAGCAGCACCAGTAGCACCAGTAGCAGCAGCAGCCACTCACCGCACGGGCGCGATGCCGGAGGCCAGGCGGGTGTTGGAGGAGGGGCAGTGCGCGACGCCGATGCCGCGCTGCGCGAACAGCGAGCGCTCGCTCTCGTTCAGCTTGACGCAGTGCGCGAACCAGCAGTCGCACTTGTCCCACTCCACCGCCTGTGGGTGAGGTGAGGTGAATGCGCGCGGGCGACCGGGTTAAGTAGTGTGCTGGGGTGGGTGGCGTGAGGGTGGGTGGCGCCAGCGCGCCGCTGGCTGGACCGCGCCACGCCGCGTGACACCGCGCCCGGCGCCCGCAAACTCCTAAAGCGATTCCCCATTTCGCCCATTTCGGCTTGTTGGGGGGCCATGAGCCACCTAGCTGCCTGCAAATACGCACACAGACCTACACAAGCACACGCGCACGCAAACAAAACACACGCAAACACACGCGCACCTGGATGTACTCCCCGAAGCGGTATCCGTACATCTTGTGCGTGTACACGATGTCCTCCTCGTTCTCCGCCAGGTGCGTGTGCAGCCGCACGCCCGGGTACTTGCGCGCCAGGCGCGCCGAGCTGATCATGAGGTCGTGTGTGACGGTCTTCTGGCTGCTGGGGCCCAGCGACATGCGCAGCATGGAGAACCTGGCGGGTGGCGGGGGGGGGGGGGGGCGCGGCGGGCTGGCGGTCGGCGGGTTGGCGGGTTGTTGGGTTGGCGGGTAAGAGAAGGTGGGTGGTTTGGCGGGGTGGTTTGGCGGGATGGGTTGGCGAGGTGGGTTGGCAGAATGGAGTGGATGAATGCTGCGAGCACGACGCCCCGCGACAGCCGCCAGGTACGCAACAACACAGCACACGCCCCGCCCCGCTCCCCATGTCCCCACCCCACCCCAAACACGCACGCACTTGCTGTTGTCGTGGTAGGTGGTGATGCAGCGCTCCCCATGTCCCCACCCCACCCCAAACACGCACGCACTTGCTGTTGTCGTGGTAGGTGGTGATGCAGCGCTCCATGTCAGCCAGGATGGCCGGCTCCTCCTCCACCACCGCGTCCGGCGCGATGCCGCCCTTGCTCACGCCCGCGCTCATGCCGCCGCGCACGGGGTGGAAGCGCAGGCCCAGGCTGCGCGCGGCGCGGATGGTGTCATCCAGGGTGACGTCGTTGGGGAACATGTACAGGTGGTCGGAGGAGGTGGTGCAGCCCGACAGCAGCAGCTCCGCGATGGCCACCTGCGTGCTGGTGAACACCGAGTCCGCCTGCGCGTTGGGTGGGAAGGGTGGAGGGTGGGGTTGGGGTTGGGGTGGCGTGGGGGTGGGTGGGTAGAGTGGAGGGTGTGGGGGGGGGGCGCGGTTGGGGTTGGGAAGCTGGTGGGGTTTGTGAATACCATCCCAAGCTGGTGGAAGTTGCGGGGGGCTACATGTGGTTGGGAGGGCAAGAACAAGACGGCTGCGGGCAGGGGGGTATCCGGTGTGCCAAGTGCGTGACGCGTATGGGGCACGCTGCGCCCTGTGCGGTGACCCTCTCTCACCGTGAGGCGGCTCCACACCGGGTACAGCGACTTGAGCCAGCCGTGGAGAAGCTGGTCCTGTGGGCAGGGAGGGCCGGGTGGTGGTGGTGTTAAGGTGGAGGTGATGGTGGTGGTGGTGAGTCGGTGGGAGGTGGCAGGGTTTGCAGGTGGGAGGGCGGGCGGCATGGGCTGACTGGGGCGGGTCGGCTCAAGAGAAGGGAGCGGTGGGGCGCATGCAGAGCCTCTTCGCGCATCAGCATCAGCATCAGTGCATTCCGGAGACTGCGGCGCCTGCACACACGCATGTACGCACACACGCTACAGTGGCACGGGTGGCGGGTCCCTACTGTATCGGTTGCGCCGCACCCGCACGCGCCGCCGCGCCCGCACCTGGGCCATGCAGCGGTTGAGCGACTGGAACATGTGCGCGTGCGTGTTCACCATGCCTGCAGGGGAAGCGGGAGCGGGCGAGGGCGGCAGCCGTGCGGGGCGTGTTGGACGGAGCCGTTCGGACAGGACAGGGTGGTAGGAGCGGTGTTTGGTCTGCAACAGGGCGGCTTCCCCGCTTCTTATCAGTTGTGCGGTGTGGTGGTGTTGGCTATTAAGTGCTGCGCACCTGGCATGAAGACGTGGCCCTTGCCGCTGATGACGCGGTCGGCCGCGGCCAGGTCGGCGGGCAGGTCGGCGGTCTTGCCCACCCACTCGATGACGTTGTCGCGGATGAAGACAGCCTGCCGGGGGAGGCACGGGCATTGGGACAAGTCAGGCCGGCCGGGGCGGGGCGCGGTCAAAGGCGTGGCGTCGGGCCTTGGCAGGGTTCCGGGTGCACGGTTGGTTGGACCGAGGGAGGTCGTCAAGAGCAGCATGATGGGAGTGTCTCAGGTTCTCCAATATGCATTTGTGACCGAGTGGAGCCAGCGCCCGCAGCATCTCTTACCGCATCGGCAATTTCGCCCAGCGCGTCATTCTGCGTGGCGAGATGGCTGATATCGCGAATGAGGATGGTGCCCTTGGCCGCAGGGCGGGGAACACCGGCGCGCGGAGAAGCCATGTCGCCGAGAATAGTTTGCTGAATAGTTCTACAAGGAAGGAACCCAGGCGCACTACAATGCAGCTCTGAGATGTCAACCAATTGAGGAAATGGAAGCTGATGACGGGTATTTGTAGGGGTTCGCCAGCTGCTCCGGCGCCCCATGCAGAGTCCTGCAGGGCTTGCTGCATGGATCCAATCGACGGATTGATCACGGCACGTGTCGCAAAAAATTCCAACTTCTAATCGGCCCTCTCACTCAGCTAGATAGCGTGTGCTTCAAGTATGATTCACGCGTCGTCACTGCGGCACCGCGCCGCAGCGACAGTCGATGTCCGCCACGACGAATGCGCGCCGTTCCGCCGCAGCGGCTCTAACCAAGCTCGATCCACTTGACACAGCGCTGCATAAAGGCATGTCGCCGCCGTCCATGCTAGAGGGTTGGATGCGGGCCAAGGCACATGTGGGTGTCGAACGGTCCCCACGCCACGGATTTTGTGCCTTACCCCCTGTTGTAAGCTCGCATTCTTACCCGCGGAGTCGCGCGGACTAGACCATGGGAGGTTTCAAGCATGCAGGGACTAGGCCGTGGGAGAGACCCCGTGGGGTGGGTGGCGTCGTTCAGGCACGGGATGCCGAAGGGCAGGCAGGGTAGTATGGGGGCCTCAGGCATCGGGTCGTCCTGGGTCGTCTGCGGGCAAGTCTGCGGGTACTGAATCAACGACTGCGCTCCGCGCTGTGGGCACCCCTGATCTGCGGCGCTGCGCCTGCACTGCCGCGTCCGCGGCCCTCAGGCCGCCGGCCGCGGCCGCGGCCACGTCCTGTCTTTGGTGCTAGCCTGCCGACCCCAAGCTGGCCGCGCTACTGCTGCCCCCACCTAGCTCTGGGATCACAGGTGCTGGGTGGTGGTGGTGGTGGCGGGGTGCTAGACGGCGACCGCTTGCGGTCGCTGCCTGTGCCGGGAGCGGCTTGTTGCAGCGGGGGCCCCTGGACCCGGGGAGCGCCGTACGCTCCTTCCTTGCCCGACAGGACAGGGCAGCATGTTCACATGGGTGCGCCGACGCCGCCGAGCGCAGTCGCGCTTCATGCGCTCCGGCGCTGCCTCTATCTTTGTCCGGGCGGTCGTAGCCACGCGTTCTGGAATCTCCCGTCGGAATCTCCCGCACCGCCCCCACTTCCGGGCGTCGTGCGGCAGCAGCTAGGTCCGCCTCCTCCCCCTCCGAATCCAGGTCCTCACCCGGCGCCGGTGATTGCTGGCCTCCCGGGGGCTTTTGCTGCCGCAGCACCAGCTCCCTTCGGCCCTTCCGTACAGCAGCGCCGCCGGCGAGCAGCCGGTGGAGCGCTGCCGGGTGGCGCGGTACGTGTCCCGCTCCGTCTCCGCGCCCTCCTGGCACTGCGCTGCTGCCTGCATTCGCATTCGCATTCGCATTCAAAAGCATTTCAGAGCCGTATCGTACCAGTGATGAGGAGCGCATGATGCCCACCCATGGAGCGTTCCACCTGTGGGGCCGTTGTGCGCGGGGCCGGTGGGGGCTGGGCTTTCACGTGCCCCTGATGTGCTCACGCGCTAACAGTGCGGCGAATGAAGTCTCCCTGCCACTCCGTGCTGCATTGCGGGATGGCATTTCGCACAGCGCTGCACGTGCACCGTGCAGGCGTGCCGCATCTGCCCTTCCAGCAGACCCGAGAACGGCACAGGTGGAAGGTGCGGCGAGCCCGTGGGTGTGCCGTGTTGTGTACGTCAGCCAGCGGCCAGCGCGGCCGTGCTCCTGCCCCACAAATGCCGTGAATGCCGCACATGTCCAACATCGTATGTCGTATGAAGCCACTTCCCTCGTACCTCAAGCTGTCTGCTACGGTGCTACCAGTCTGCCCCGCCGGAAGGCCGCAGCCGGGCGCACAGAAAGTGTGTGCACACCGGCACACGGCGAAGCGTCGTGACTGAGGTCGGGCCTGCAGAGTGACGGGTCACCTGTTACGTGCTGCGCACCTTGCCCCTCAAGTGGCAGTAGCTACAGAAACGCGCTCGTATTACTGTGACGGGGGACCAGGGGAATGTGCCCTGATGTGCCTCACATTGTGAGTGCCCCGTGCCACGCCAGCACGATGGCGAACCCGATTGCAAGCTTTCGCGCTACTCTCAAAGTGCAAATGCATAGTGTAAGCTATACCATTTGTGACTGCAAATGGTGTTCTTGCGAGCTCAGGCGACGGCCACGACGCGTAATACACTGGAAATGAACACGCATCGATACAGAATGCCGCGTAGATTGGTACATTGACAGCGTCACAATGGAGTTCGTGGAGAGCATGTCGCGGAGCAGCGCGGGGCTGGGAAAGTAAGCCGAATGACCACCGTCGCGAGCGCGATGCTGCCCTGTCACCCAACCGGCGGAGCGAAGTGGAGGGGGGCTTGAGCGCGACTTGTCGCCTGCTCGCGGCAGCATCAAGGATGAATCAGGGTTCGGCTGGGGGTCGCGATTTGAGCGCCCTAAGCGACCGGCGCCGACACAAACCGCGGCGCCCAACTCCCCCGCCACTCCGGCTGCCCTGACCCTTCCCCAATCCTTTACCTTCGGGGCACGGCAACCGCCTCACCACACACCAATCACTAGTAGCACAGCAACACCCTCCCCGCTAACAACACGCCACGGCATAACGTGCGTTATGACTGCAACAGGTCCGCCCGGCTGCGCGTGACGCTCATCTCGGAGCGCACCAACTGGGTCAGCGCCAGCCACCCGCTGGCGGGGCAGCTGCTGCAGCTGGACGCGGTGCCGGTGGTGCTGCAGCTGCGCGTGCTGGATGGCGCGGGTGAGGGGGGCAATTGTGTGTGCATGGGTGTGTGTGTTCGTGTGCGTGTCCGCGTGTGCGTGTTTGTGTGTCCGCGTGCGCGTGTTTGTGTGGCGCCTCCGGCGCTGGCAGGGTGGCTGCGGGCTGGCAGTGAGGGTGTGGATAGGGCGCAGGGAGGGTGAAGGAATCGCCGCGGCAATGCCTGTCCCACGCCGGGGCCCGCAATTGCCGTCGTGCCTGCCCCGCGCCGCAGGCATGCCCTCCAAGCAGCCCAACCACACGCACTACGTGGCGTGGACGGGCGGCGTGCTGCACGGCCCGGGGGGTGGCGGCGGCGGCGCAGCCGGCGGCTGGGGCGGGGGCGGCGGCGGCGGCGGCGGAGCCGGCGGCTCGCTGGGTGTGCCGTCCGCGCTGGCTTCGGCGCTTGGGCTTCTGCCTGACATGCGGGTGGGGTGTGAGGAGGGCGGTGGTGGCAGCGGTGGCGGGGGTGGTGGGTTTTGTGCAAGGGGAGGGCGGTGGCGGCGGCGGTGGCGGGGATGTGTTCTGCTGGGCGGCCCCTTGGGCGGCCCTGGGCCATGGGGCACGACGGGACCCAGTCCTAACCTCCTGCACTCGTGGGTTGGGTCTGCATTCCGCGGTGACGCCCTGGCACACGCAGAGCCCTGACTCCCGCCCTCCACCCGCCCGAACCCACGGCGCGTGCCTGCGCTTGACCCCTTTCATACTGGGCCTCGGCACCCATCGCCTATGTACCCAACACCCAGCACCCCAGCACCCCATCATCGAAGTACCCTGTCACCCAACGCCCCTTCCCCGCCGCAGGTCCAGGTGGCCCCGGTGCTGGGCGTGCCGCCCGCCGCCGCGGTGGAGGTGGAGCCGGCGGGCGCCAGTGACTGGGAGGTGGTGGAGGCCAATGCCGGCTGGCTGGAGGAGGCGCTGCTGGGGCAGGTGGGCGGCGGGTGGGGTGGGGCGGGGCGGGATGGTGGGGCGGGGCGGGATGGTGGGGCGGGGCGGGGTAGTTTTCTCCGATTGGGGGGCGGGGCGGGGCGGGTGGGGCCAGGTGGGGCGGTGGCGCGCCGGCTAGGCAGGACAGGCGCAGGGAGCCGCAGTGTGGGTGGCGGCGTGCTTGGGCGACGACGGCGGCGGCGGCGGTGAGAGCGGTGGCCACGGGAGCGGTCGCGTGACGAGGCAGGCGTTCTGAACCCCGGCACCCGCCTGCCGCGCTCCGTGCATGCAGGTGGGCGTGCTGGCGCCGGGGCAGCTGCTGACGGTGTGGGCGCGCGCCGGTGCCGCCGTGCGGCTGCGCACGCTGTCCGTGGAGCCGCCGGGGCCGGTGGTGCGGCTGGTGCCGGGCACGGAGCTGCGGGTGGCGCCTAAGCCGCGCGGGCTGGGGCTGCCGCTGGGGCTGCCGGCGGCGGCGGTCGCGGTGGCAGGGCAGGGAGGAGGTGGAGGAGGAGGAGGCGGAGGAGGCGGAGGAGGCGGAGGGGTGGGAGGAGGAGCGGCACCGGGTGCGGCAGGTGGCGGCTGGGGCGGGCTCCGGCCGGCGGCCGGCGGCTGGCAGGGGCCGGCGGCGCCAGGCGGCAGCGGCGGTGGCGGCGGCGGCTCTGGCGGGCCTGTGGTGGTGCCGCTTGCAAACGGCTCTGCTGGCGGTGGAGGAGGCGGCGGCGGCAGTGCAGGGCCTGCGGGTGCGGGGCCGCCGCCGCCGTCACACGCAGGGCTGCAGGCGCGGCCGGCCTGGGCAGGGGCGGTGGTGAAGACGCCCAGCGGCCGCTGGGCGGGCGAGCACGCGGTGGCGCACGGCACCGTGGCGGCGGCCGTGGCGGCGGCGACTGCGGCTGCGGGGACGACGGCGGCGGTGACAGGGGCAACAGGAGCGACAGCGGCGACAGGGGCGTCTGGGCCCGCGGGAAGCGGCGCTGGTGCCGCCGTGCCGCCGCCGTCGCCGCCGGTGACGTACGGGTACGGCGCAGCCCCTGCGCGGCCGGTGGCACCCGGCGGAGGTGGCGGCGCCGGCGGGACTGCAGCGCCCGAGGCATCAGCGGCTGACAGCCGGCCGGTGCCGCCACTGGCGCCGCCACTGGCGCCGCCTGGCGCCAGCCCAGCGATGGGCGCCGAGCAGGCGCACAGCAACCAGCCCGCATCCACATGGTCAAGCGGGCCGGCGCCGCAGGGCGCGCCGGCGGAAGCCGGCGGCCATGCGCTGGCCAGCGCCCGGCAAGCGAACGGCAGCGCTACTGCCGGGCAGACGCCGGCGGCAGTAGCAGCTCCACCGGCCGCCGCCGCGCCGCAGCCGCTGCGGCTGCGAGTGCTGGACCCGCCGCCGGCTCGGTACCTGGTGCCGGTGTCGCTGTCGCCGGCAGTAGCAGGAGATGCAGGAGTAGCAGGAGGTGGCGGCAGTAGCGCCGCCGGTACTGGCGCTGCCGCCGGCGGCGGCGTGCGGACTTGGCTCACGCTGGCGGCGGCGGTGGCGCCCGCGACGGCGCGCGCGCTGCTCGGCGGCGACGCCCTGCCATCGTCATCAGCGCCGCCGCCGCCGCCGGCGGCCGCACTGGTGCGGCTGCACGGGCGCGGCGCGGTGCGCGACCTGCTGGCGGTGCTGGTGCCGGACGCCGACTGCCCGCCCGACCACGTGATGCTCGCGCCGCCGCTGCAGCACGTGCTGGGCGTGCTGCCGCACATGCACGTGACCGTGGCGGCGGCGGCGGCGCCAGCGCCGGCAAGCAATGGCGGCGGCGGCGGGGGTGCGGGTGGTGCGGTGACGGCGGCGGCGCTGGCGGCGCTTCCGAGCATCACGCTGCACCCGATGCCGGTGCCGCCGCTGCGCTTCGCGTCCACGTCGGCCGCCGCCGCCGCGGCGGCGGCCGCCGCGGCAGGCGGGCGGGGGGCGGTGGCCGCGCCGCCGCCGCAAGCGGCGCCGGCGGCACTGACTGCTGGGGAAGAGCACTACGAGGGGGCAGTGGCGGCGGCGGCGGCGGAAGAAGGGGAGCCGGAGGGGGAGGAGGAGGAGGGGGAGCGGTCGCGGCCGCTGGCTCTGAGCCAGGCGCTGCAGCGGTGGATGGCGGCCCAGCTGGAGGGGGTGCGGCGGGCGGTGCTGCACAGCCGCCGCGCCGGTGGCGGGCACAGCAAGGCGGGGGCAGGCGGGGTTGACCCCAACAGCAGCATGGGAGCGGCGGCGAACGGGGGTGGTGCTGGGGATAGGGAAGGAGTGGGTGACGTGGCGGCGCTGCTGCCACTGGCGTCGGGGCTCGTCGTGCACTTCCAGATCCCGCCGGGCGGTGGCGGCGCCGCCGCCGCCGCCGCCGGACCAGGCGCGGGCGCACGCGCTGCTACAGCCGGGGCGGCGGCTCCGCTGCTGCCGCTCGACCCTCCTCCCCCTCCCGGCGACTACTGCCTGCTCGCGCACGTGGTGCCGCGCCGCGCCGGGCCGCAGCCGCCGCAGCCGGCGGCGCCGCCGCCGCTGGTGTCGCCGGCGCTGCTGGCGGCGCTGGCGGCCGCCACCCGCGCCGCCGCGCGGGCTGCCGCCGCCACAGCCGCCACAGCTACAGCCGGTAATGCTGCTACTGCGGCGGCGGTGGCGGCGCACCTGCCGCTGCTCGTGAAGCTGGGCCAGGCGGTGGCGCTGCCGGACGCGGTGTACCCGGCGGCCAAGGCGGCGGCGGCGGCGCTGGCGCCGCGCCCGCTGCCGCCGCCGCCCGTGCCCGGCCTGCTCGCCGCGTTCTCCCCCTCCTCCCCCTCCGCCGCCGCCGCCGCCGCACCGGTGATGCCATCGCAGACAGCGTCACAGCAGATTTCGGATCCCAGCCTTGCACAATTGGATTTGAATTCATTTCCGAATCCGGATCCGAGCCTGGATCTGGATCTGGATCTGGACCTGAGCCACATCAGCTGGCTGGGCGGCCAGCTGCAGGCCTGCCTGCTGCGGCTGCTGCCGGCGCTGCAGCCGCCGCTGGCGGAGGCGTTGGCGCGGACGGGGCTGCCGCGCTGCGGCGGCGTGCTGGTCACGGGGCCGCCGGGTGAGCGCGGGGTGGGGGGGGTTGCAAGGATGGTTGGAAAGCCGTAGCACAGGATGCAGGGCGTGCCGTGGGGGCGTGCCGTGTGGGTTTGCACAGGATGTGGCTGCGGTGGTGGTGGTTGGGGGAGCCGCGGCAGCGGGCGGGGAGCGGGCGGGGTGAGAGAGGCGAGCGCGGGGGCTGCAAGGAGCGGGGAGGGGGTTGAGGGGGAACTGAGGCAGGCCTCGGCGCGTGGAGGTTCCCGCTGGGCCGGCTCTCGTCCTGTCCGCACCTGCACTAATGCACTAATGCCACCCCATGACCACACCCGCTCTGTCTCTGTACGGCGCACGCAGGCAGCGGTCGCTCCCAGCTGCTGGCGGCGCTGGGTGACCTGGCGGAGCGGGCGCCGGGCTGCCCCGCGCACGTGCTGGCGCTGCGATGCGGCCAGCTGGCGGGTGAGGCGGGCGCGGGGCGGGTGGGTGGGCGGGCGGGCGGGCGGGGTGGGACGGGGTGGGTGGAGGGTTGCATGGATGGCAAAAGCGGTATGGGGAGGGTGTGGGTGTTGGAATGATTGGGGAGGGGCTTGGCATGGAGCCAACGGCCACATCCACGGCAACCTGTGCTTCGCACCCGTCCCGTCTGGTTCCCTGAATGCAACCCCCCCTGTCCCTCCCTCCATTACCCCCTCCCACGTCCGCGCAGGCGCCTCCCACGGCGCCGCCACGTCCGCGCTGGCCGCCGCCGCCGCCGAGGCGCTGGCGCTGTCGCCCTGCCTGCTGCTGCTGGACGACCTGGACCGACTGTGCCCCAGCGCCGCGGTGGGTGCCGGGGGGGGGGGGGGGGGGTTGCAATGATGGTACATGGAAGTGTAGCAGCGTAGACAGCAGCCGTGGAGGCGAGCGTACCGGGGGTAGCCGAGGGGGCTGAGGGGGTGCGAGGGGGTGCGGGAGAGAGGAGGATGAGGTGTTGGAGGGGAAGCAGGGCTGGCTGCATGCACGCCCATAGGTCAGGGCATGTTTCCGTTCGGAAAGCGAACAGTCGTTCCAAACCAAACCAATCGAGTCTCCCTGACGCCTGACGCCCCAACCCGGCGCACCTACGATACCGTCGTGCCGTACATCCCCGCCACCCGCGGAAGTCGACACCCACCCACACGCGCACACGCACGCACGCAGGACGGGCCCGAGTACGGCATGCAGCACCCCGACGGCGCCGCCGCCGCCGCCCGCCTCGCCAACTGGCTGGCGGCGCTGCTGGACGAGCTGGCGGCGGCGCCCATGGCGGCGGTCAATGCGGCGGCGGAGGGGCTCGGCGGCGGCGGCGGCGGCGTGGCGGCGGCGCCGCGGCCGGTGCCGGCGGTGGCGGTGGCGGCGACGGCGCGCGACGCGGCGGCAGTGCATGCGGCGCTGCGGCGCGTGGGGCGGCTGGACTTCGAGGTGGGCGGGGGGCGGAAGGCGGGTGGAGGTGGGAGGTGGGAGGCGGGAGGTGGGAGGCGGGAGGCGGGAGGCGGGAGGCGGGAGGTGGGAGGTGGGAGGTGGGAGGTGGGAGGTGGGAGGTGGGAGGTGGGAGGTGGGAGGTGGGAGGTGGGAGGTGGGAGGTGGGAGGTGGGAGGTGGGAGGTGGGAGGTGGGAGGTGGGAGGTGGGAGGTGGGAGGTGGGAGGTGGGAGGTGGGAGGTGGGAGGTGGGAGGTGGGAGGTGGGAGGTGGGAGGTGGGAGGTGGGAGGTGGGAGGTGGGAGGCGGGAGGTGGGAGGTGGGAGGCGGCAGGGAGTGCAGCGCTTGAGTGAGCGGCAGCCTCGGGCAACCCGCGCGTTGGTCCACCAGTCCATCACCCATCAGCCCGGCCTGGACCGCGCGCGTTCATACCCCACGGTCATCACCCCTTTTCTTCATCTCTAGCACACGACACAACACACAACGCACACGACGCACGCAGGTGCGGCTGCCGCCGCCGGGCTCCGCCGGCCGCGCTGCCATGCTGTCGGCCGCCGCGCGCGCCAGCGGCGTGTGTGTGGACGCGGCAGAGCTGGCGGCGGTGGCGGGCGCCGCGGAGGGCTTCGAGGGCGTCGACCTGCGGCGGCTGCTGGACAGGTGCGTGGCTGCGTGACTGCGTGTGCGTGTGCGTGTGCGTGTGCGTGTGCGTGTGCGTGTGCGTGTGCGTGTGCGTGTGCGTGTGCGTGTGTGTGCTTGCATGTGTGTTTGCGTGCGCGTGTGTCGTGCGCGTGCTGAAGCGGTAGATGAGGCTGTGCTGCCAGCTGTAGGGGGGTTGCAAAGACGGTACATTGGAGTTGTAGGGGGAGGTACCACGGGACGGGGCCACGCAATCATTGCAGGTGCCGGGTAGCAGGCAGCAGGCGGGTGGCCCCAACTTCCACCTGTCGTGTGCCGTCGTGGCTGCGGTGCAGGGCGGTGCTGCAGGCGCTGCGGCGGCGGCTGACGGCCTCAGGGCCGCCCCCGGCGGCGGATGCCACCGATAACACAGGTCACCAGCGGCACCCGCACCAACAGCAACAGGAGCACGGCACGGGACCCACCGCCGCCGGCCCCATCAAGGCCTCCTCTGCCGCAGCAGCCTCAGCAGCCGTTGCTACTGCCGCCGCTGCTCGTGGTGCTGCTGCTACTGCTGCTGCTGCCGGCTCGGCGGGCGCGCTGCGGGTGTCTCAGGCCGACCTGGCCGCCGCCATGGCGGACTTCGTGCCGGCGGCCTTCTGGGGCGTGCAGCAGGCGGCGGCGGCGGGCGGCAGGGTGGGTGGCCGCGGCCCCGGGGAGGGGGGGCGGGGGACGTGGGAATGGAGATGCTGTTGGTTCGGGGTTGCGGGCGTGCTGCAGATGCCAGGGGCCGAGTTATGCTTGGGGCTTTGGGTGCACTGGGGAGGCGGGGCCGGGTGGCTGCAAGGGTGGGCGGACAGGCAGCCGATGCAACATGCTTGACGGTGCTGTGCACGCTGTTCCACTGTCACCGAGTTCAAATTATTCAAACCCCGACCACTCCCGGAACCCCCGACCCGAGGACAGGCGGAGGGCTGGGAGGACGTGGGCGGGCTGCGCGACGTGGTGGCCAGCCTGCGGGAGGCGCTGACTCTGCCCATCCGGCACCGCGCGCTGGTGGCGGCGGCGCCGCTGCGGCTGCGCACCGGCGCGCTGCTGTACGGCCCGCCGGGCTGCGGCAAGACGCACGTGGTGGCGGCGGCGGTGGCGGCGGTGTCCAAGATTGCGCCCGTGCGGTGCGTGTGCGTGTGTTTTGGTGTTGGCGCCGTGCTGGTGTTGGTGCTGATGGGCGGCGCCGCGCCCGCGGAGAGGGAGGGCTCTCTTCTTTCCTTTGTGTCCCCCAACACGCCCTTTTAACACGCACGCAGCGTCCTGGCAGTCCTTTAACTCGCACACGGTCTTCAACGCGCAGCTTCCTGACGGTCAAGGGCCCCGAGCTGCTCAACAAGTACATCGGCGCCAGCGAGGCCGCCGTGCGCGACCTGTTCGCGCGCGCGGCGGCGGCGGCGCCCGCGGTGCTGTTCTTCGACGAGTTCGATGCCATCGCGCCGCCGCGAGGGCACGACTCCACGGGTGCGCGGGGTGGGCGGGCGGGGGCTTGGGGGTGGGCGGGCGGGGGCTTGGGGGTGCGCGGGGGGCACACGCCGCATCGCCGCATGTCTGTTGTCGTTTTCATGCCGCACACACACCAGCCACACCGCACGCACAGTCTTTGTTGTCGTTTTCCCTTGTGCTCTCTAACACCAGCCACAAGACCTTTTAACCCGCACCCCGACCCGGGCCCCGCCCCGCCCGCGCCCGCTCCCTTGACCCCAAGCCCTCCTTCCCCCTCCACCTCCTCCCTCTGACCGCCGTCTTTTCAATTTGGTCCAGCCTGGGCCGGTGCTCACAGCCCCTGCTGCCTCCCGCCACCTCCCCCGCCACCTCCCCCCTCCGCAGGCGTGACCGACCGGGTGGTCAACCAGCTGCTGACGGAGCTAGACGGAGTGGAGGGGCTGCGCGGCGTGGTGGTGCTGGCCGCCACCAGCCGCCCCGACCTCATCGACGCCGCGCTGCTGCGGCCGGGCCGCCTGGACAGGCTGCTGTTCTGCGGGCCGCCGGCGGGGGCGGCCGAGCGGCTGGAGGCAAGTGCGGGGGAGGGGAGGGGGGGAGGCGGGCAGGTGGGGGGAGTGGGGAGGCGGGGAGGCTGTGAACACCAGCCCAAGCTGAGCTAAGGAGAAGCCAGCGGCAAAAAAGGCAGAGAGGGGCAAGTTCATTCCAAATTGAACTGTGCCTGCCCGACGGCGGCCCCACCACGTCACCTGCCCGCCACGTAACCTGCCCTCCCGCCACACACACCCATCCTTGACGCACCTTGAATGCCACCCACCCACCCCCGGCCGCCACTCACTGGGCACTCGATTGTTTCCTGCTGCTGCTTGAACTCGTGGATCCATTTCAGATCCTGCGGGCGCTCAGTCGGCGGCTGAACCTGGATCCAGATGTGGATCTGCAGCGGGTGGCGGAGGCGGGCGAGGGCATGACGGGTGAGCTTGTGCGTGTGTGCGTGTGTGCGTGTGTGCTTCAAAGAAACGGGACCCAGCCCGCGGCGTTGAGGACGTGAGGTGCGCTGAGCGGCGCTCTCATGTGATGACTGGTCCGGGGGCGCCGCGCCTGACGCAAGCGCCCCCCGCACTCACACTTATCTTACCATCTTTGCCACTTGGATCCCATCCCGACCAGGCGCGGACCTGGGCGCTATCCTGTCCGAGGCGCAGCTGCACGCCGTCAACGAGAGCGTGGACTCAGCAACTGCTACTGCCGCGGCTGCTACAGCGGCGGCGGCGGCGGCGGCGGCGGCGGCGGCGGCGGCTGACGCTGGCGCTACTGCAAGCGCCGCCATGCCAGCTACTGTCAGCGGCGCAGCAGGTGGCAGCCGCGACAGCTCGTCAGGGCGCGCTGGAAGCACCGCGGCCTCCACCGCCGCCACCGCCGCGGCCGCCTCGCCCCCGACACCTCCGCCCGCCGCCACGCCGCCGCCCTCAGCCACGGAGCCCGCCGCGCCGCCGCCGCCGCCGCCAGGCGGGCCGGCCATCTGCATGCGCCACCTGCGCCGCGCGCTGGCGACGGCGCGGCCCTCGTTGCCCGCCTCCGAGGCCGCCCGCCTTACGGCGCTGTACGCGCGTTTCCGGGCCGACCGCGCCGCGCCCGGCGAGCGGCCGCCGACGGAGGCCGACCCCAGCCGCAGCGGCACACGCGCAACGCTGGCGTAGGGCTGCAAGGAACCTTGGTTCGAGGGTGCGTGCTCGTTGCATAGGCCTGGGGAGCGAGCAGTGAGGTGTGTGGCGCAGCGCCGGGTGGGGTGGGGTGAGACGTGGGCGGGTGGGTGGGTGGGTTTGCAGGGGTTCCGTGTTGGGGAGGCGAAGGCGGTGCGGCGGCTGCGGGCTGAGCGGGGTGATGTGTAGAGTGTACAGTGTATATTGTGGAGTGTGGGGGCGCAGTCGACCCGGGTGCAGGGTGCAGGCCTGCAGGGCGCAGGGTGCAGTCGACCCGGGGCATTCAAGGGCGCGGGTGAAGGGGCTGCAGCGATGCGCCAACAGTCAGGAAACAGCGCGTGCGCGGGCACAGCGCACAGCGCGGGTGCTCGGGCTGCTGCAGATGCGTTATGCACGAGGGGCTGCGTGCGACATCGTGGTGCAGGGCTGCAGGGCTGCAGGGTGGTGTGCAGTTCGAAAACGGGGGGCGTTGAACGCAGCACCGGATGGCGGGGGCGTTGAATGCAGCGCTGGACTCTTGGCCCGGATGGACGGACAACACGACTTGCAGGTGGCGCGGCTTGGGCGGGACGGCAGCACCTACTGGCTGTCCTACTGGTTGCAATGCGGCCAACACCGGACGCCTGCCTGCAGGTGCGCTGCGACGCGCTCGCGTGTGTGGCGTTGCGGTGTGTGCGTCTGGTGCTATCGCCTGGCCGGGCGCCCGGAGCGTGAGGAATGCGCATCAGCAAACTACCAGCCTGGCAGCTAATCAGCACCGCATCGGTACAGTAACCCCGGCGTTCCTGACCCGCCGCGCGCGCCTGTCTGCTGTCGCAATTTGTTTGTTGGGTCTGGGAGGTTCTGCACACTATGGGACTTCGCCACCTGCCCCGCTTGCATTGTTCCATCGAAGGCAAACACCGGACGCGACGGTTGCTTTTTGGTGATCCGGTCTTTTCGGATCCAACGTTGGGCCATCCGACAGTGCGACGTCACCATTCATTCGACATCCAAACGACTAAGTAATGCTCATTAATTACCAGGCTGCTCATTAATTACCAGGCTGGCGGTCCTTCGTGCAATGTCCAGCTCGCCTCGAAACGGCGAGAGTGATATAACTCAACAAACGCAAGCTGTGAATCTTCTCGATGTGCTGCGGCAGCTGGACGTCAGCGCTGTGGACCGCATCCTACACACGAATTATGAATGGCTGGGCGCGAGGCTCGCATGCAAAGGGCTGCGAGACTTTGTGGACTCCAACATTTGCAGCGCGCAGATCTGTTTGACGTGGGAGGTCATGATGAGCCAGGCTCGGCGGGAGGGGAGCTTCGTGTTGCCACTGGCGCGGTTCCGGCGCTGCACAAGCTTGCATGTTCAGTTCGTCGCAGCTGAGGGCGATGTCGATATTCCGCACCCATCGCTGCTGGCCGCTTGGTGCGTGGCCGGCATGGGCCCCGATGTGGCACGCAACCTCACCGAGCTGAGTCTGAAGGGCGCCCTGGACCTCCCCACCCTGACAACCGTCTCGCTCGTGCTGGCGGGAACCCTGCGACACGTGCACACGCTCAAGCTCAACACCAGGTCTTGCGGCGCGGGCCACTTCCGCCACCTGTACGCCGTCCACAGCGCGCTGCGTGGCGCCTTTCCGGCGCTCGAAGAGCTCTGCCTGCCTGCCAGGGCCTGCCTGCGCGGCCTGGAGGCCTTTGCCGGCAGCGCCCTGCACACCGTGCGCGTCATGACGAACAAATAAATAAATAAATGTATACGCCTTTCCGTAAGTCAGGGCGTGGATTAAGGGAGCCGGCGAGGTGAGAGGCAAGCCTCATTACTCGTCTGCTACCGGAGGCATCCAGTGGGCGTCGGGCGCACGCCTATGCGGGTGAGGGTTACCCGCCTGCGCCCTGTATGGTGTCGAGGGGGTCCCCTCGTTCCCCTCGTCGCCTGGAGCGGACAATATTGTTGAGGGTGGTGACGGCATGGTCGTGTAGGGCGTTGCAGCAGGTGGAGGCGGCCGTGGGACGGACCCCTAACTTCCGCAGCAGTTTGGGTAGGTCAGCGCGAATGGTGCCGGCAAAGCCCAGGCTGACAGCCTCTTGCGTGGTGTATTTAACTTTCCATCCTGCCCGGCGCAGGAGGCGGGCAAGTTTGGCGTGCTGTTTGGCTTTGGCGTGGGTTTTGGCGGTGTGGTTGGTGTCGGCGCAGTATCCGACCTCTACGATGTGTACGGTGTGGTTTGTGCTGGGTGCAGGTGGTGTGTCGGGGTCAAGTGGGATGCTGGGTATGAGTAGGATGTCGGGCCTCATCTTTTTGCGAATGTCGTCGGGGCAGTCTGGGAGTAGCCATTTGGGCAAGCGGGTACTGGACACGTACTCGGGCAGGTCATCTGCGGCAGTCGCATCCATGACTTTGAAGCAGCCCCCATATGCACCGCGGGCAACGTGTTGCATGATAATGCGGACCGCACGGTTGTGTCGGCTGATGTAAAGCTTGCTCATGTGCTTGTGTTTGCAGCCGCCGAGAATGTGTCCCCCGGAGTCAGGGTGAGAGCACAGGGGGCAGGGAGCGATTTCGGCCGTCCCTGGGGCAGCGCGTGGCTGCACGCGTTGCCGGCCAGTCAGGGAGAATCCGCACCGCGCTGCCAGTTTGGCATTCCACAGCTGTCCGTACAGGTAGTCGAAGCAGCGCTTATATTTTTGGTGCCGCCCTTTGGTGTTTCGCAGGGTGCGAGTGCTGGAGCGGAGGTCGAGACCGGGCACTGCTTTGGCGACAAAGTCTGTGTACAGGGTAGGGTTCGTGTAGCCGGTCGCCACGTCGGGCGTCATGCACGTTTGGATCCCGCGGTTGAGGTCGGTCACGTAGTGCCCCGCGTTCGGCTCCTGGGGCCCATCCGTTGGTTGCTTGTAGGCTTTCCGTAGCCAGTAGTAATTGGCCCTCGGGTTATTGTCCGCTGTTTCGTGCAGCCACTTGGCGTCTGTAGGCGCCTTATCATCGGCTGCTTGCCCCGCAATTTTGTCTACGACTACATTGAATTTCACCCCAGTGTGAGCCTTGACCTTTAGCAGACGAGTTGCCCGGCCTTGCACCGCTCGGTGCTTCAGTTTCAGCTTAATGGCTTCCAGGAGTGCTTTGTGCTTGCTAAAAGTGAGCATGTGCGGCTGGTTGATAATCTTGCGGACGAGGAACAGCGACGCTGCCGAATCCGTGTAGATGGCCAGGTCGTCGCGGGGCTCAGGTTCGTCGGCGGCCAGGCAGAGCGCTTGGTGGATAGCGGATAGTTCACAGCGGGTGATGGTGTTGCAGCCCGAGGTGCCGGGGTTCACATCGATGTGGTAGCCTTGGTTGGCACGCGCGTCGAACACTCCTGCCCCCCACGCGCAGGATCGGCCGGTGGCGTCCTTGCGCACGGAGCCGTCTGTATACATGCCTTCCGTGGGGTCGTATCGTAGTGGGCGCGTGGCGCAGAAGGTGCGGTACACCTCCGCTGTGCAGGATGGTTGGGGTGGCTCTGGGGTGCCCCCAGCAGGCCTCGGGGCGGAGGAGGCACGCATGGGAGGTTGGGTGCCTTGCGTGCACTGTTGAGTCATGCTGCGCACACGCTTGCGGACCCATTGCGGCGCCTGGTCCTGTGTCTCAGTTGGTCGGGCGGCGGGCGTGCGGGGGGGTTCCAGGGAGCTCAGCTTGGCCGCCCACACGGGGGCACGCCGCGCGGCGGCAGCGTTGCACACAAGCAACAGGTCCGTGCCCAGGGCGTGCATGGTGGAGCTGAAGCTACCATCGGGGCCGATGGGCCGCTCGCTGGGGCGCAATGTGCCGAGGTGGGTGACGTGTGGGTGCGTCAGGTACTGCGCGTAGGGTGCGACTGGGTCGCGTGGGAAGAGGAGGAGCGTGGCGGTGGGATCACGGTGGTCCTGTCGCGCTGCCGCCCAAGCCGTGGCCCAGCGTAGGGCGTGGAGCTGCTGTGCTGGGTCGGGTTCCGGGTGAGCAACGGCGACGCCGGTCCAGGGGTGGCTGAAGGCGTCATGATTGGCTCCGAAGAGCAGGTCTTGGGGGTGGGGGGTGAAGTATGTGGTGGTGTGGTCTGCTACGTTAAGGGGGGATGCGAAGAGTTCCGTGCTGCTGCCGATGGCGGTGTGCAGTTTGGACGTTAGGCGCTGCGCGTACGCCCTTTCACCTGCCGCCGTGATTTGGTGTTGACGGTTGCCGTACCCTGGCCGGTACCGCAGGAGCAAGCGTGCGACATCTTCAGGGAAGCCGCCGGGTGAGGCGAGCTGCTGGTGGGCCTCAGTCCAGGTGAGGCGCGCATGTGTGTAGCGGTGCCACAGGGAGGTGAGGCGGGATGCGGGGAGGGTGCCGACGCATCGCCCTTGTGGGTCGTAGACGTGCGCGGTGTGTGCCGCTTCAACGCCGGACGGCCAGTCGCCTTCGGGTGTCCATGGGGCGGGCGGGGTGGGGGAGGGGTTGTATTTGCCGATTTGTATGGTGTAGCAGCCGGGCGGTGCGATGTCGTGGTCTGGGTTGCAGGGTTCGACGTCAACTTGCACGTGACTGCGCAGGATTCGCTGGCCGCGTGTGTGGAAGGTGCATTCGTCTTGCCAGCACCCCTGCTTCTGGGCGGCTGTAAGGTGGTCATCTGCGGCTGGGTGGTGAGTACCTTGGGTGGGTGGGGCTGCTTCTAGGCGCGCGGCAAGGTCATCGAGGAGAGCTTGTCGATTCTCCTGGTCGTCAATGATGTACGCGGGCTCGTCTGTGGGTTCCCATTCCACGCGCAGCCGGGGCTGGGCATTGGTGGGGTCGGTTGGGAGGTCGAATGCAGTGACCGTGCGGGGAATGTAGTGGTTGCGTCTGTAGAGGGGTAGGGCGCCCGGGAGGAGGGTGGTTGGCTCCCATTCGACACGGAGGTATGGTTTGCCGTTCTTGGTGACTCGTGCAATGATCGCCCGTACTTTCTCTTGGGACCCGAACAGGGCGTTGGTGGCGCTGAGGCAGTCCCTGCTGGCCTTCACGTGTTGCCAATCTGCGGCGGTGGCATTCGGTTTCAGCAGCAGTTGATGGAGGAACGCGCTTCTGCTATCCGCCCCGCGTCCTTTGGCCAGGTAATTGTGCGTGGCAAGCAGTTCGGCGCAGTGTGCCAGAGTGAGGGCGTCAGTCGCGGGGTTCCAGTCTAGCGCAGCGTGTTCGTCGGGGAGGGGCGCACCGCGGGGGGCCCAGGGGTGGTGCTGGCGGCGGGACCTTTTGCGTGGGGGTGCGCCAAGGGCGGGGGGCGCTTCGTGGGCGGGGGCGGCTGCCTCAGGGGCCGCTTCTGCCTCGGCGGCTGCTTCGTCGCCCCCCCCGTCGGCTTCAGCTTGTTCAGGTGCACGCTGTGCGAGTAGGCGTCGGATGTCGTGCCACTGGGCGGGGGCGGGGGCGGCCTCAGCGCCGAGGAGGCCGGTGATGGTGTGTTCGGCCGGGAGCGTGCGTTCCGTGATGTCCAGGGGTGCTGTGCTGTTCCAGGTTTTCGCGATTGCGCGTGTGGCGGGGTGGAGGGCTTGGTGAGCCGGTTCAGGGCGAGCATGTGTCGTGTCTTCACCAGTCGTCTACCTTGCCGCTTCAGGTCCGTGGTGCTGATCAAGTGCGTGCCCTCTACCACCAATTCCTGCAGGTTGTAGCCCAGTTCGAGGAGGGGCTGGATCATCCGGAACGGGAGGGCGGCTTCGGCGGGGGTGGAGAGAGGGCTCAGCCTTTCAAGCAGCCGGGTGAGGCTGTTAGTGGTAGTGGTGAAGGGTTGGCCTTTGTCTGTGAGCTCGAGCCCGGCTTCTTTGACCAGCGCTAGCTGCCGCAGGTTTGTGTAGTACCTGAACTCACGGGTGAGGCGCTGAGTTGATGCCGTGCCCGCCATACTGCTTTGCAGGTGTAGCATGGCGCGTGTGACCGCACCAAGACGGCCCTGGTCGTTTAGTGCCTGGACCAGGGCTTTCGCGGCGCGCCGTACGTAGAGTGCGCGGGCGCTGCCCAGCCCCAGGCCCAGCTGGTTTTCGGGCTGAATGACGGCACGAGTGGGAAAGCATGACTTAAGGCCGTAGGAGCGTTTAGCAAAACGTGTAATCATGGCATCTATGCGTGCAACATCGTGTTTGGTGTACGGCATGAAGGGTAGGCTATATGCCACTGCTGGGTGCACGGTGGTTTGAAGCATGCGTATCTTTTGGTCGGGCGATGCGAGTGAGGCGGTGATGCTGGTGCCCCTGTCCGCGATCTTATCTAGGATGTGCGCGACTTGCGGGCCCCAGTCAAGTGTGGGGGTGATTTGGATGCCGAGATACTTGTAGGGCGCGGTGGGGGGGCGCGTAGGGGATAGCGACGCCATTGACCCGTATCTTATTTTGGAGCATGCGCTCAAGGGCGCGCTGGTGGTGGACGTGACGCGGGCCGCCAAGGGTGGGGTCGGTCTTTGCTTGACCGTATAGCACGCCTTGCAGCTGACATTTGTCCACATTGAGCTTGAGGCCGCCCCAAGCAGCGTATCTCTCAATCTTTTCGACTTGTGTGCGTATGTCGGAGAGGCAGGAGGTAGCTGCGGCAAGGTCGTCCGCGAATGCGCCAGAGCTACAGTTGTGTTTGTCGTTTTCTTCAGGTGTGAGACAGCCGAAGCGGTATCCACGGCCGCCCTGGTGCAGCCAGCGCAGTAGGGGTTCCATAAAGATGATGAATAGGATGGGAGACAGGACGTCGCCTTGCACGGTGCCGCGTTCCAGCATGATGTCGGCGGTGGTGCCATGTTCGGTACGGACCCGGGTGCGTGCGGTGCTGTATAGGCTTTGCACGGCATCAATGAGGTCGCGTGGGTAGCCCAGGTCATGCATGATGAGCAACAGTTTGTCTTGGTCTATGGTGTTGAAAGCGGAGGAGAAGTCTACATAAAGCAGGAACAGGTTGCGTCCCGTGATTGCTGCATCTTCAATGGTGTGTAGATTTTGGACCTGCCGTTCTGTGTTTCGTTGCCTCAGGTATCCCTCCTGTGCCTCTGTAAAGACGCCAGCTTGCTCACTGAAGAGGACTGTGTTCAGGGTGATAAGGGACGTGTACAGCTTGTACAGCGTGCTGGCCAGGGCGATGGGGCGTTTGTTTTTGATGAGGAGGGGATCTCCGGCGGGCTTTGGTAGGAGTACGGTGTCTGAGAGGGTCCATTGTTTGGGGGTTTCGGCTTTCACCCACATGAGTAGCATGAGCTGATGGATGGCGGTTTGCAGGGCAGTGGGAAGGGTTTGCAGGAGTTCGTTGGGGATATCATCGGGTCCAGGGGCCTTGTTGCGGCCGAGGTGGTTGAGGCAGCACCGGAAGTTTGTGGGGTCGGCCATGCCGGGGAGGAGGGTGGTGGGTGCGCCGGCTGCCTTGGCGAGTGCGGGGAAGGGGTCCGGGGCTCCGGGTGCGGTGAAGGGGTATTGGCGATCAGCGTGCGGGTTGAAGTGGGATTGGCGGCGACCATTGATAGGTCGCGCGAGCTTAGAGAAGTGGCGGTGCAGGGCGTCCAGGACGCCGGCCGGGGTTGTGTGCACCATGGCAGGTAGGTCGGGGTCACGGATGGCAGGGATTCCGCGGGGTGCTTCGGTGTTGCTTAGGATGCGTTGGTGGCCTTTCTTAGGGTTGGTTGCGAGCAGGGTGCGCATCTTCTTAATCGCTTTTTGTGTGTGCCGTTTCCGTAGGTCGGCAGTGGCCTTCCGTAGGTCCTGCTTGGTTTGTTCCAGTGCCTGTTGCAGTTGCTCTTGTGTTGTGTCGGGAGTTGGGGCGCGCGGGATGGGCGGGGAGACGGCAGGCGCAGGTGCCGCGGCCTGAGCGGGTGCGGGCTCGGGCTCGGGCGCTGGTGCTGGTGCTGGGGCGGGCACGGGCGCTGGTGTAGGTGCGGGTGCGGGCGGGGGGGATGCGGCAGGTGGTGGTGCGATGCGATTGAGCCGTCGGCGTTGGTCCTTGAACTGGCAGAGGAGTGCCCGTATGTGGCGGCTTTCGGTTCGCTTGGCGTACGGTTTTGTTGCGCGTGGGGGTTTGCGGTCGCAGTGGCTCTTGAGAGTGGTTAAGCAGGATTGGAGGAGTTGGTCCAGCTCGTGACTGAGGGCTTGGACATCGGTGCCAGCGATTGCTGGTGATGTACGGAGTGCGGTTCGGATAGCCGCGGCCTCATCCTCCGTGGTGGCACGTTCGGAGCTGGCTAGTGCGTTGGTAATGGCTGTGTGCGCGTCCTCCAGCTTGCTGAGTAGGGCGGAGATCGCGGCGCCGCGGTTGGTCTCCATGTCTGACCTGGCGCGCTGCTTTTGAATGAGTGTGGGGTTGTGGTATTGCACCCATGCGTCACTGGGTGTCGTGTTCGGCGGGGGCGGGGGCGGGTTGGGCAGGAGGCGAAGCGCGGCCAGGGGGATGGAGGCGATGAGTGCGTGGTGGTCAAGGGGGCCTCCACATTCATGTGTGCGTTCAGTGGCTCCGCCTTCGGCGGTGACGGCTGTGTGCGTGGGGTGACTGAGAAGGATATCGTCGATGCGGCTGCTGTGTGTGGTGATGCCATTTTGGAGTTGCGTGTAGGTGTGCTGCCTGGGGGTGGTTGCGGATGGTGTTTGGATGGGGCGGAGTTGTGCGGCATGTGCAAATGCTTGGTGCTTGCGGTCTGCCGTGTCAAGCTGGTGGCTGCTACGGTCGGACGAGCACAGGACAGCGTTCCAATCCCCCGCGAGGATTACCCGTTGCGGTGTGTCTGGGTGTTCAGCCGCGGCAAGGACTTTCTGGCAGTAGTTGTACACCAGCGTGCGAGTGTTAGTGTCTTCGGGCGCGTACACACCAATGACGTGCAATGGTGGACTGTTGAGAGGCGCAATCTTCACGTGCAGGAGGTAGCCTTCTAGTCCGCGGGGTGGTGCGACAGATTCGGTTCCGGTGGGCTTGCTGAGGCGGTGCGCAACACCAATGAGCACGCCGGCCTGATTGCCGCTTGAGGCGCTGTGGTTGCTCATGTACGTTTGGTATCGGTCGTTCAGGGTGGCTTTAATGCGGCCAACAATGTTGCGCTTGTGGTATGGGATCTTGGTTTCAGTGAGTAAGATGACATCGGGTGTGCCGGTGTCAGAGATGGCAATGTTTACAATTTCCAGGTGGCTGTCTAGGCTACGTGTGTTGAGGGTCATGGTGGAGAGGTGGCCATCCGGACGTGGCGCTGTTGCATCAATGGTCGGTGTTGGTGTGGCGGTGGTGTTGGGTGTGGGGGGGGAGGGGCCTGGGGCGGCCAGCGTGGTCTGTTTGAGCTTTTTGCCGTTGGTCGGGTGTGTGTTGGAGATTGCATTGGTTACAGGAGGGATTGGTTACAGGAGGGTTGGAGGTTTGGGCTGTGCGCCGTTTGCCGCTGCGTTGTGCGGGTGGCCTGGCCCTGTGTGGTGCACGCTCGGGTGCGGGTGCGGGTGCGGGTGCGGGTGCGGGTGCGGGTGCGGGTGCGGGTGCGGGTGCGGGTGCGGGTGCGGGTGCGGGTGCGGGTGCGGGTGCGGGTGCGGGTGCGGGTGCGGGTGCGGGTGCGGGTGCGGGTGCGGGTGCGGGTGCGGGTGCGGGTGCGGGTGCGGGTGCGGGTGCGGGTGCGGGTCGGGTAATTGCTTGCAGGTCGGGCAGGAGGGAGATGTGCATGTGTCCCCGTACTCGGGTGATGTCCATTTCGTAGATGGCGAGCGCATTGCCGCTGAGTGAGCGCCAGTCGGCTTCAGTGCGGAGGGGTATGGGCCCTGGTCGCATTGAGTCGAGCCACCACCATTGGCCTTGGTAGTACCGAACAGCCGTGGCGTGGGTGTCGCTGAGGAGTAGAAACCCGGAGTGTTGAGCTTGCGGTGCATGGCATTGCAGGATGTTTTCGATGGCTGGTTGGGTGTGGTTGTTGATGCGGCAGGTGCGGCCAGGGTGTATGGATCGGAGGAGGATGGGCCTGTCAGTGATGGGGTGTGTGCGAAGGTAGTGGTTGCAACCACTTGACAATTGACTAGCATGGTGTTCATGCCTCGGTTTGGGTCATAGAGGAGTCGCCAGTGTGCGGCCCCATCTGTGTTTGGGCATCGGTATTCCTGCCAGTATTGAACGACTGCCTGTGGGCTGACAGCACGGTAGCCGAGGAGCATATTGAGGGCATGGATGTGGCATAGGTGGGCTTCTTGTCGTTCGTGGTACGGCGCATTGTTGTTTATCTGCGTTGGTGGTGGTGGGGGGCGGCGCCCTGCGCCGATAAGCTGTGGGGGTGCGGTCGGGAAGTGGAGGGAGCACGCCAGCACTGCCAGGCACACGATTACGGCGGCCCAGAGAGCGGCCATGGCATTGGGCATAGCTTGTCCAGTAGTAGTCTTCAAACTCATTGAGACAGCTTGTGTAGGAATGACATTTGCTGCGTGGAATGGGTCGCCGCGCGGGCGGGCCGCGAGAGCACGGGCACAGGGGATAATTGTGTTTGCGAGGCAGGAGCCCCGGTGGCGTCGCGGTGGCGTTGCAGCAGCTAAGCTAGCGAGGCGCATCATTTTTGTATTGGCGTTCTGAAGGTGTGCGTGTATTGTCGAAGCGGCGTGTATTGTCGGAGCGCGGACGGAATGGTGGACGTCCGTCTTTGGGGCGTCGAGTAGTGTGCGTGTCCCGTCCACGTAGTGTATTTGCACGCGTAGTGTGCAGGAAGCCGAGGGGATATGAGGCAGGCCGGTGTTGGCTAGCATTTCTGTCTGAGCATTTTCCTGCCCGCCCTGCTGCAGTAGTATAGCTGTGCTGTCATATGGTCTGTCAGTATCGATATGTAGCGTTACATTGTGATGGCTGGCGCACGCGCGGGCGTAGGACGCTGGCGGCAGCTCGGCAGTCGCTTGGCAAGTTGCGTGTTGTCGGTCCTCCGGCCGTTCTGGCCACCCCGTTTGCGAGCCAGGTTTCCAGAACACTTGCATATGCATGCTCGTGTTGGTCCTGAAGCTGCTAGGGCCGAGTTGCGTGCTCTTACGAGGCATCGCGAAGCTCGAGAGGCGGAGGGTTGAGGGTGCCAGGCACATCGAGTCGAGCATTGCGCTAGGCGCCGGTGACCACGCTGGACCTCGTTGCCATGTCAGCTGGCAGCAGAGCCGGAGCTCTGCCCGAGGGTCGTGGTTAATCCGGACAACAGCTAGCGCGCTCAGGACTCGCGGCCAGTGGCGAAATGCAGTGGGTGTGTGTGCGATTGTGCAGTTGTGCGTATGGTCTTGTCCTGTTGGTGGCCAGGTTGCCAGTGCATGTGGAGTGCCATTTGCATGTTGTCGGTCCTCCGGCCGTTCTGGCCACCCCGTTTGCGAGCCAGGTTTCCAGAACACTTGCATATGCATGCTCGTGTTGGTCCTGAAGCTGCTAGGGCCGAGTTGCGAGCTCTTGCGAGGCATCGCGAAGCTCGAGAGGCAGAGGGTTGAGGGTGCCAGGCACATCGAGTCAAGCATTGCGCTAGGCGCCGGTGACCACGCTGGACCTCGTTGCCATGTCAGCTGGCAGCAGAGCCGGAGCTCTGCCCAAGGGTCGTGGTTAATCCGGACAACAGCTAGCGCGCTCAGGACTCGCGGCCAGTGGCAAACTGCAATCGACATACACAGGGTTAGCAACAACAGTGCAGCAGGAACTGCACGCTTTCGCTCCCCCTTTCGCCGGTCGTCAACCATGCCAACTCGGTTCGCGTTGTCCATAGCTGTGGGGCTATAAGACGTTGTGTAGCTTACATTCTATTTTCATTGGGGAGTTTGTGCGGCGAGAGTGATATAACTCAACAAACGCAAGCTGTGAATCTTCTCGATGTGCTGCGGCAGCTGGACGTCAGCGCTGTGGACCGCATCCTACACACGAATTATGAATGGCTGGGCGCGAGGCTCGCATGCAAAGGGCTGCGAGACTTTGTGGACTCCAACATTTGCAGCGCGCAGATCTGCTTGCACAAGCTTGCATGTTCAGTTCGTCGCAGCTGAGGGCGATGTCGATATTCCGCACCCATCGCTGCTGGCCGCTTGGTGCGTGGCCGGCATGGGCCCCGATGTGGCACGCAACCTCACCGAGCTGAGTCTGAAGGGCGCCCTGGACCTCCCCACCCTGACAACCGTCTCGCTCGTGCTGGCGGGAACCCTGCACACGCTCAAGCTCAACACCAGGTCTTGCGGCGCGGGCCACTTCCGCCACCTGTACGCCGTCCACAGCGCGCTGCGTGGCGCCTTTCCGGCGCTCAAAGAGCTCTGCCTGCCTGCCAGGGCCTGCCTGCGTGGCCTGGAGGCCTTTGCCGGCAGCGCCCTGCACACCGTGCGCGTCATGACGAACAGCCCCGGCTTCCTTCGCCTGAGTCACGTGCGCAGCCTGCTGCGGCTGTCCCAGGTGCGGCACCTTGACCTGGCGGGGGAGGGCTGGGGTGCGTACTGGGACGAAGACGGAGACGACCACGCCCGGGAAGATCTGGACGCGGACGCGGATGCGGACGACGACGAGGGCGAAGGCGAGGACAGCCCAGGGGGTGTTGAGGAGCTGGCGCTGGGGGACGCGCCTCTGATGGCGGCGCTGCCTGGGCTGAATGAGGAGGCGGTGCAGGAGCTGTGGGCGCTGCGGCGGCTTCTCGCCTCCGCGCCGCCGGCGCTGGAGAGCCTGTGGCTGGATATGATTTTTGAGGAGATCAACTTCGTGGGCGGCAGGATCACGCGCGCGGTGATGTCGGACTACTACTTACTACGACAGCATAGCTTGCGCGTCGCTGCGGCGGTGCTTCTGCCGCGGCTGGAGGCGACTGGGCACCGGCTGCCGCTGCTGCAGGTGCGCGGGCACCTGGGGCGGGGGTTGCAAAGATGGTACGAGAAGTGTAGCTGGGTAGGGTTCGGCGGCTGTTTCAAGGTACGGGGGCGCCGGGGGGACGGTGGCCCTGCGGGACTTCAAGGGCGTGCCGCCACGCGGCGTCACGTCATGCCACGTGAAGTCACATCGGAGCGCCCCCGCGTACACCCGACCGCCTGTTCCCATGGCCCCGGGGCACAACAGCCACCGTGCAGGTCGGGTGCGTGATGGACTATCCCGCGGGCGTCATCTTAGAAGAAAGAAAGAAAGGTTACACTGGGCCAAAGCTCCTAGCGTGAGATTAACGGAGAATAGCTTGTGAGTGCAACACCAGCACTGCCAGGCAGACGCTACGATCTGCACCACCGCATCCTAGCCACCATCATCCTAGCACATCCGAGCCACCCTATCCTTGCCATCACCCTATGCCGCTAGGGAACGCCGCATTATAGCTGCGGAGCACTGCCAGTTAGTTGCAACATGCCAGAGCCATGGCGCTCCTGCTTCGACCTTGGATCTTGGACCTTGGGACCGCACCTCAGACGCCTCTAATTCGGACTTCTGGACCACGACCTTTCGTTCGTGGGATCACCGATCGGTTTCGCACCAATCTTTCGCCTTTTGCATAATTGGGCTTAATCCGGATTCGAACCCGGGTCCCTTCTGCCGTAAGGACGAGTCAAATCGCTAACTTCAAACTGAGCTAGCGATCAGGTGATTGGGCGTCATCTTACTGCTGCAGCCGCACACGGCTTTCGCGCGGTTCTTGGCCCAGTGTGGGCCGGCCGCCCAATATATAACAACTTTCCTAGCAGCCAACTTTCCTAGCAGCCAACTTTCCTAGCAACCAACTTTCCTAGCAGCCAACTTTCCTAGCAGCCAACTCTCTGAGCGGCTAATTTCCTAGCCAAAGCTAATTTCCTAGCAGCAACTTTCGACAATAGCAGGCGGGCCTACTGCTGCCTACAATACAGCGAATTACCAGCGACTTCCTACACTTTCCAACCGCCGCGTCGGCATCCGTCCCCCGACGCTGCGTCGTCAGCTCCATTAATATCGCCTAGTATCCTGCAGATCAGCCTCAGGTTTAACAGCTCAGTTTCCGCCGTCGCCACTCGGCGGCGAACCTTTCAGCGATGTCTTCGAGGACCGACGTCGACATGGCGGGCCCGAGTGCGTCCGGGCCTCGCCCAGCTATTCGCCACGTCAACGGGCGCACCGTTATTATTCGGTGGATGCTATCAGCAGCGACAGAGCTGGGCCCAGCGCACGACGGTGCCCAGCTCATGGCGAAACTCATCTCCCACGCGTTCCCCGGCGCTCGCGTGGGGCAATACGTCATCCGGTATGGAGAGGATGGCAGCACCCTGGTGCTGCCGTATGGGGGGGTTGCTGACACGCCCCGCGCCCACAGCGTGCTCTTCCCGGTGAGCACGCCCCCCAGTGTCTTGATGCAGCTGCAGCCCGGCACGCTGGTGCTGCCGCCCATCAGCCTGTTGGGGTCGGCAACCGTGGCCCCGGTCCTGACTGTGACGGACTGGGGTGACGGCAGCGCCGCCTACACGGTCTCTGGCTATCCGCCAGATGTGCGGGACGACGACCTGGCTGCGTTCCTGCAGGAGCGTTACCAGCCCGCGCAGATCACCAGTGTGCTGCGGCAGGACGCCCAGCACGCGTACGTGACGGTGCAGCGGGGTCCGGCACTGCTGCCGCCCAAGCTGCAGTACTCGGATGGGGGCGTGCCGGATCACCCTGCCATCTTCTCGTGGATTCTGAACGCGAGGCCGGCTGGTCGTGACGGCCCGCCGCCGCGCAAGGAGGACATATTCCCGGCCCTGGCCGCCTGCCCGCGTGGGCGCGGAAAAGGCGGCGGCGGCAGCGTTGCTGGCCCGCCGGCTGGCGGCCGCCCGGGGCAGCCGGCTGCCGGGGCTCCGGCGGCGGTGCCGGGCAGGGTGGGGCCGCTGGATGTGTACATGCAGCAGCTATCCGTGACCGCGGGGCCCGGCATGATACCGGGGCTGGTGGGGCCGCCGGCGGCGGGGGTCGCCGTTGGCCGTGCTGGTGGCCTGGCGACGCCGGCGGGCGTCTCCGTGCCCCCGCCACCGCCGCCGCCGCCACCGCGCGTGCCGCCGCCGCCGCCGCAGCAGCAGCCGCAGCAGCAGCAGCTCCAACCACAGTCGTCTCGTCAGCCGCTGTCACTGCCGCCGCCGCCGCCACCGCCGCTGCCGCCGCCACAGCAGCCACCACAGCAGCCGCCACAGCTGCCCACGCTGGCGTATCTCGCCCAGCCGCCGCCATCGCCGCCGGGGTTGCCCATGCCGCAGGTGGGGAGCATCTCCTACGCGACCGCCGCCCAGACACCAGCAGTGTCCGCCCTCGCGGTCCTGCTCCAGTCGCTCCCGTCTCCGGCGCTGGTGTCTCAGCCGCGTTCGCAGCAGCCGGCGCAGCAGCCGCCACCGCAGCCATCGCAGCAGCAGCAGCAGCAGCAGCAGCAGCAGCAGCAGCAGCAGCAGCAGCAGCCACCTCCGCCTCAGCAGCCGTCAACATCTGTCGGATGTGCTCCGGTGGCCGCCGCGGGTGCGGCTGCCGGGGCAGGCGCGCAGCCTGGGCTCATCGCGGCGCCCGCCCCGGTTGACGCGCGGGTTGCTGCCGCACCCTCAAGCAACGTGGCGGCAGCGGCGTTGCCGCCGGTGCGTGGAAACAGGGCGGGGGGGAGCCGTCGCAGTGGACGCATCGCGGCTACAGGCGTTCGGGCCGGCCGTGGCCTGCCTGCCTCGCCTCGCCACGTCGGGGACAATGCAAAGGCCACGCGGCGGGCCCGCACGCCGGTGTCCCGCCCGCACCCCCTGGAGCCCGGTCTCGTGGTGGCCCCTGCCGCCGCGGGCCTGGCTGCCGCCGCCACCGCCGCCCTTGTCGCTATGGAAACGGGCGGCGGTGACGCCGCCGTCGGTCAGGCCATGGCTGCCTTCAGCAGCGCCACGGCTGTGCCGAGTCTCGCCGCGCCGTCCGGCAGCCAGCGGGTGACAGACACCGCTGGTGCGGGAGCCGCCGCTGGCTCTCGCCGCAGGCGGGGGCCGGGCGGTGGGACCACACGGCCGCGAGCCCGCGTCGGTGGCACCAACCGCTTCGCCGCCCTGGCCAACGCCGGCGACGCCGGCGTGGCGGATGGCGGCATGGACACCACGGAGGATCAGTAGTACCGCGCCGTCACATGACACGGCGCCGGGCACGTCAGGGTTGGCGGTTGCCGTTCCGGCCTCTTCGGATTGGCACGCACAACCTTGGCGGTATAGAATTCCCTACTCAACTCGCCAAACTTGCAGCAGCAGCGAAGACATGGGTCACGCTCCGCCTGGACGTGGTGTGCGTCCAGGAGACTCATCATCGCAGCCTTAGTGACCGTGGCCGCTTTGAGGCGGCCCTCCAGACTGTGGCAAAGCAGCTTCACGTGCCCGGTTGGAGACTAGCAGCGTACCGGGCCACGCCGGTTGAAGACCCGTACGCTGGCGTTGCCATCTTGGTGCGAGCGGACTTGCTGGCGTCCCATATCCTCAGCCCTGTCACCACACCACCGCCTGCACAGCTCCCTACACCTAGTCGCGACGCCACCCCTCCTCCCCCTTCCCCTGAATCCGGCACCCCCGGCAACGATCCGTATGTGGCACCCGACGGCAGCTCCCCTCCTTTCTCCGCACCGGCAGCCAGCCCCAGCCCCTCCTACGCTGCCGCTGCCCCAGCCGCTGCCCCAGCTGCTCCTCGTGCGTCCCCCACGGGTCGACTTGCCACCTATTCCTTCTCCTGGCTCGGGCACACCATCCACCTCACCAACGCCTACCTGCCAGCGCACTCGCCAACAGCCCGAGCCCAGTTCGTGCAGCAGCATGTCTCCCCCCGGATGTCCTCGCCGGGAATGCACGTTCTGGTTGGCGATTTCAACTTCGTCGTAAATGCAGCACTTGACAGCACCAGCCCAGGTCGCGCGCAGCGAGATGGTCACGTCGCCTCCCTCTTCACCGCTCTCTGCCCCGACCTGGTCGACGCACACCGCCACCTCCACCCAGCCAGCCGCGACTACACACATCTGCAGAAGCTGACTCACGGTGAAGCCAGCGGCGCCCGGCTCGATCGCATGTACGTGTCGCGTGCCCTCCTGCCGTACGTGCCCAGCACTACAGTGGAAGCCAGCTCGCCCTCTGACCACCGGGTGGCCACCATGCTCCTCCTTCCCCGGCGCCCGCCCACCCGTGGCCCCGGTACGCGTCGCAGCGGCATCGCTTTCGTGGATCATGAAGACCTAGTCGACCACCTTCAACTCTGGCTGACGGGGCAGCAGGCAGCTATGCCATCGCCTGGCGTGGAATTCCTGCAGTGGTACTCAGCCTTCAAGCGGCGCCTCACGGCCGTCCTCGCCACCCTCAACAGCACCGCCAAGCGGCGCGTACTTCGGATGTCCCAAGACGTCTGTGTGGCGCGTACGCACCTGGAAGCAACGCGGGCCGCCGCGGACGCCTCGCAGCAGCCCACAGCTCATGCCAGTGCGATGGCTGCCGCCCAGGCAGCTCTCGCTGCTGCCCTTCGGGCAGAGGCAGCCGCTACTGCCCACCGCATGCGGGTGGACTGGATCCGGAGTGGCGAGCGCCCCAACCCCCGCATCACAGAGGCTATTCATCCGCCGCAAGACGCGACTGTCATTGCGGCCCTTCGCGATACGCATGGACGCCTGGTTACGGATCCGGCCCCCATGGCGCAGGTAATGGCGGATTTCTGGGCGGCCATTGGGCAAGCCCCACCGGACCTCAACCCAGCGGACAAGTCGGCGGTGCTAGCCGCCGTCGCAGCCCACTCCGCGCAGCTACCAGCCGACCGTATGCAAGCCGCGGGGGCGAGCGCCGTATCACAGGAGGAGGTACTGGCGGTCATTGCAGCAAGTAAGCCCGGCAAGTCCCCGGGCTGGGACGGCATCCCCACTGACGTCTACAAGGCCGCCCCAGGCGCGTTCGCTCCCCTCCTTGCGCGGCTCTTCACCTCCATCGGCACCACCCAGCACACACCGCTGGACTTCACCAAGGGCATCATCACTGTGATCTACAAGGGCCGTGGTGACCGCATCAACGCCGGCAGCTACAGGCCCATCACCCTCTTATGCTCTGACTACCGTCTCCTCACCAAGGCGTTGGCCAACCGCATCAGCCCAGCCCTCGCCGCCATCATCCCACTCGAGCAATCAGCGTTCCTGCCCGGGCGCGACATCGGCAGCAATGCCCTCTTCCTCCGCTCCCTCCCCCTGCTCCTGTCACAGCAGCGGCGGTCCGCCATTCTCGCCTTCTTGGACTTCGCCAAGGCGTACGACACCATCGATCGCAGCTTCCTCTATGAGGTCATGGCCACAATGGGCGCCGGCGCCGGCTTCATCTCCTGGGTCCGGCTACTGCTCACCGACACGACGTCGATGGCACGGGTCAACGGGTTCCTCTCCCGCCCAGCCAAGATATGTGCAGGTGTCCGTCAAGGCTGCCCCCTCGCGCCCCTACTCTACCTCTTCATTGCGCACGCTCTATTTTGCTGGCTGAAGGAGTGTGGCATCGGCATCCCTCTCGACCCCGCAGACCCGCATTCTACCGCTGTCGAGGCTGCCTTTGCCGACGACACCGAAGCAGCACTGGCCTCAGCTGAGGATGTGCCCGCCTTCCTGGGGCACATGGACCGCTTTGCGCGCGCCACCGGGCAAAAGCTGAATCTGGACAAGGTGGAGCTGCTACTGGTGGGCCACACTGCCGTTGGGTCTCCAGCGTCCGCCCCTACTCCAGCCGCTGGTCATGCCCCCGCCGTCGCCGTTGCCCCCGTCGCCGCCACCATCCCCGCCCTCGCACCCTCTACCGCGCCCGCCGCCGTCCCCGCCGCCATTCAGGCCCCCGCCGCCGCCGCCGCCCCCGTCACCGCGGCCATCCCCGCCCCCGCGCCCGCATCTGCCGGCATCCCCGCCACCGCCTCCCCCGCCGTCGCCACCACCGCCACCGCCCCCTCCGCCGTGGCTACCCCTGCCGTCTGTGCCGCCGTCCGCACGCCAGCCTCCGCCCCTGCCTCCGCCCCCGCCGCTGCCCCCGCCCCCACGCCCGTTCCCGCCGCTGGACCCGCACCCGCCCTTGCTGCCGCCGCGACCCCCGCCGCCTCCCCCTCCGTCGTAGCCGCCCCTGCCACCATTCCCGCCGTCCGAACGTCAGTCCCCGCCCCCGCCGCCGCACCCGCACCCGCCACCGTCCCCGCATCCGCTCCCGCTCCCGCCGCTGGACCCGCACCCGCCCTCGTTGCCGCCGCGACCCCCGCCACTTCCCCCTCCGTTGCAGCCGCCCTTGCCGCCCATTCCGCCGTCCGAACGCGAACCCCCGCCACCGCCGCCGCACCCGCACCCGCCACCGTCCCCGCCCCCGCCCCGCCTCCCGCCGCTGGACCCGCACCCGCCCTCGTTGCCGCCGAGACCCCCGCCACCTCCTCCGACTCCGTTGCAGCCGCCCCTGCCGGCAATCCCGCCGTCCGAACGCCAGCCCCCGCCACAGCCGCCATCGTCCATGCCCCCGCCGCCACCGCCTCCCCCTCCGTCGCCCCCGCCCCCGCCACAGCCCCCTCCACCGCGGCTACCCATGCTGTCTCTGCCGCCATCCGCACACCAGCCCCCGCCGCCCGCCCCGCCACCGCCCACGTCCCCGCCCCCGCCATCCGCGCCGCCTCCCCCGCCGCCGTCACCACCGCAAATGCCGCTGCCTCCGTCCCCGCCCCCTCTCCAGGGCCCGCCGTCGCCACCGTCACCGCAACCACCATCACAGCCAACCCCGCAGCAGCGGTCCCCACTCCAGGCCCCGCTGCCGGCCCCATCCCCGCCCGCGTCCACACCCTCGCCTTTGCTGCCGCCTCCACCCTTGCACCCGCCGCCGCCCCCGCCGTCATTCCCGTCCCGGCCCCCGTCCTCGCCACCGTATCCGCTGCCGCCCCCCCGCCCGCTACCGCCCCCCCGCCCGCCCCAGCCTCTGCCATTGCCGGAATCCGCGTTGTCACGTCCGCCACTGCCCTGGGGGTCCCCTTCACCAACCCGCCCTGCCGGCCTGACCTGGACTGGAAGCAGCGGACTGATGAGGCCGTGCGTCGCCTGGACAAAATCAGCCACATGCATCTGTCCATGTTTGGGCGAGCCTCAACTGCGGCTGCATACGGGACCCATATGGCGACATATCATATGGAGCACTCTGGATTACCGCCGCCTGACACGCTCGCAGCCTGGGAGGCGGCGGTGGCCAAGCTCGTCGACCGCAGTCAGGGACCCTCGCAAC
Organism: Chlamydomonas incerta; assembly: GCA_016834605.1. Classification (NCBI taxonomy): domain Eukaryota; kingdom Viridiplantae; phylum Chlorophyta; class Chlorophyceae; order Chlamydomonadales; family Chlamydomonadaceae; genus Chlamydomonas; species Chlamydomonas incerta. The sequence continues at coordinate 7,486 of JAEHOC010000017.1, read as the reverse complement.
ATGACCGAAGGCTTACAGGCGTCCCAGCCCGCCTCCTGCCTGGTCATCCGGTTTCAGGTGGATTTGGCAGCCTTCCATTACAGCAGCACATCTACGCCCGCTGGGCAAAGCGCGCGGCTGCATACGCTGGCCGGGATGGAAGTGGCGTGGCACCTGCAGCGCAAGCCCCGTGGCAGCGGGTTTTTGGGTACCTGCTTCGGTCCTACCATCCCTGCTTTCGCCCCATGGCGCTGCTGACGGCTCGTGCGGACGGGCCCTGGCTTGGCACCCCGTCCTTGCCTCCCGACGTCCACCGCATCGTCACAGCCCTCTCCCACCTGCCCCCAGCAGTCGACATTGGTACCTCCTCTCTCACGCCCGGCGCGTGGTGCGTCAACACGCCACTATGGGGAAACCCGCTGCTACCCAACGCGCCACCCTCGGGCCGCCGCCCCGGCCTCGAAGCCTATCACCTACAGCTCACGGAATGCCGCCGCCTGCGCACGCTGGGTGACGCCGTGCGTGTCTACGACGCCTTTGCTGCGTATGAAACATCGTGGCGTCACCGCCTGGCATCGACTCCGGGCATCCACATCTTCACCTTGCTGGCAACCGAATGGGCGCAGCTGGTGCGGGAACAGCTACAGCCATCTAGCGCCGTGGCGGGCGCTTTTGCGGATCGCGTGCAGGCCATCGCTGCCATTAATGCCCTGCTATTGGACATCAACCCCTCCTGGGCTGCTGCTGCGCGCCTGCACCTTCCTGCGCCCCCTGCGCCCCCAGCGCCGCCGTGTCTCGCACCAACGCCGTCAGCGCGTCCCCCCGCCCCAGCGACCGACCCCCTAGGTCCCGCTGCCGCCCAGCCAGCCCCTGCCCCCGTTCACCCGCCTACCCACGCAGCCACCCCTGCCGCAGCATTGCCCACCGAGGACCAGGTCGTGGAGATGATTGTCAGCCGCATGGGATGGTTCATCCAGGGGCACCAACGCCCCGTTCCCCTGACCGCCTTGGCTGTCCGCGACGGCACAGCAATGCAGCTAACTGGCGTCAATGAGGACCGCACGCGTCTTCACCATGCTTATGTGGCTGAAGCCCTGGGCGCCACCCTGCCTCCCGCCCCTGGGCGCCAGCGCCTGGTCCAGTTCCGGCGACACATGGCCTCGGTGTGGCAAGTACGATGGGAACTGAAGCACAAGGAGGTGCTGTGGCGGTTGGCGGTTGACGGTGTGGGCATGCTGGGAAATACGCACATCCATGGCAGCTCGCCGGAGCCGTGCGTATGTGGCGCATACGCCTCTCCCCCGTCACCGGCGGTGATGCCGCCCTCGCCTCGACTGCATCACTTTTGGGAGTGCCCCGTCGCGCAGAGTGTGGTGGAGCTGCTACAGGACACCATCAATGCTGGCCGCACCGACGCGGGCTGCCCTGTCCGGCGGCATCACGTCTGGCTGCTGGAGAGCCCGGACCCAACGCAGATACAGCAATGCGTATGGGAGGTGGTGGCCCTGGCCGCACTTAACGCGATGGAGAGTGCACGGCGGTACATGCGCGCACGGAAGCCGTTCACTGAGGGGGCTCTGGCCCGCGCCAAGGCGGTAGCACTAGCTAGCATCAGAGGCTTGCTAGCTGACTTCGCTTCGCTTGGATTGCCACGGCGGCGGGATAAGGCCTGGCTGAAAGTGTCCGACACACACCCCTTCCTGCGTGTATGTGGTGACCGGATGGAAGTGGCCATTCCGGATGTGTGTGACCTTGTCGACATGTGATTCCTGAACTGTCTGAGACCAAACACTAACAGTCTGTGATGCTGTGCTTACGACTATCTGACTTGATTGACCACACACGGAAATGCGAGTAGTGTTATAGCCACGTTTGTGCGTTTGAGATGCGGTGGGGTTGCATGCGACCGTGGGCAGGATTGAGGGGCCGATCGCAATTCAGGCTAGGTGGGGCTCTGGTTTCAACGGGTTCCACTGTCTGTGCCTACTTTTCTGCCTGTTGAACAGCATTGGGCGCCACCGCTCTAATTAGGTGATGCGCCTGCTAGTCCTACTACTGAATTGACATCGAACCTGCCTATGAAGGACATCTCTGCGCTCAGTGACATGCGTACGGCTAGCAAACTTTGCCAGGTGTGATGGTCAGGGGAGTGACCCGAGAACCCGAGAAGGGACCACCTGTAATACCACTCACTCAAAGTGTGGTGACTCACTCACTGGCCCTTTCCTAGCAGCCAACTCTCTTAGCAGCCAACTCTCCTAGCAGCCAACTCTCTTAGCAGCCAACTTTCCTAGCAGCCAACTTTCCTAGCAGCCAACTCTCTTAGCAGCTAATCTCCTAGCAGCAACCTTCGACAATAGCCGGCGGGCCTGCTACTGCCTGCCATACAGCGAATTTCCAGCGACTTCCTGCACTTTCCAACCGCCGCGTCGGCATCCGTCCCCCGACGCTGTGTCGTCAGCTCCATTTATATCGCCTAGTATCCTGCAGATCAGCCTCAGGTTAAACAGCACAGTTTCCGCCGTCGCCACTCGGCGGCGAACCTTTCAGCGATGTCTTCGAGGACCGACGTCGACATGGCAGGCCCGAGTGCGTCCGGACCTCGCCCAGCTATTCGCCACGTCAACGGGCGCACAGTAATTATTCGGTGGATGCTATCAGCAGCGACAGAGATGGGCCCAGCGCACGCCGGCGCCCAGCTCATGGCGAAACTCATATCCCACGCGTTCCCCGGCGCTCGCGTGGGGCAATACGTCATCCGGTATGGTGAGGACACGAGCGCCATGGTGCTACCATATGGGGGGGTTGCTGACATACCCCGCGCCCACAGCGTGCTCTTCCCGGTGAGCACGCCCCCCAGTGTATTGATGCAGCTGCAGCCCGGCACGCTGGTGCTGCCGCCCATCAGCCTGTTGGGGTCGGCAACCGTGGCCCCAGTCCTGACTGTGACGGACTGGGGTGACGGCAGCGCCACCTACACGGTCTCGGGCTATCCGCCAGATGTGCGGGACGACGACCTGGCTGCGTTCCTGCAGGAGCGCTACCAGCCAGCGCAGATCACTAGCGTGCTGCGGCAGGACGCCCAGCACGCGTACGTGACGGTGCAGCGGGGGCCGGCACTGCTGCCGCCCAAGCTGCAGTACTCGGATGGGGGCGTGCCGGATCACCCTGCCATCTTCTCGTGGATTCTGAACGCAAGGCCAGCTGGTCGTGACGGCCCGCCGCCGCGCAAGGAGGACATATTCCCGGCCCTGGCTGCCTGCCCGCGTGGGCACGGCAAAAGCGGCGGCGGCGGCGGGTGCTGGCCAGCCGGCGGGCGGCCGCCCGGGGCAGCCGGCCGCCGGGGCTCCGGCGGCGTTGCCGGGCCGGTTGGGGCCGCTGGATGTGGACATGCAGCAGCTATCCGTGACCGCTGGGCCCGGCATGGTACCGGGGCTGGTGGGGCCGCCGGCGGCGGGGATCGCCGTCGGCCGTGCTGGTGGCCTGGTGACGCCGGCGGGCGTCTCCGTGCCCCCGCCACCGCCGCCGCCGCCACCGCGCACGCCGCATCAGAAACAGCCGCAGCCGCAGCAGCAGCAACAGCAGCTCCAGCCGCTGTCACTGCCACAGCCGCCGCCACCGCCGCTGCTGCCGCCACAGCAGCCACCACAGCAGCCGTCACAGCTGCCTGCGCTGGCGCATCACGCCCAGCCGCCGCCGTCGCCGCCGGGGTTGCCCATGCCGCAGGTGGGGAGCATCTCTTACGCGACCGCCGCCCAGATACCAGCAGTGTCCGCCCTCGCGGGCCTGCTCCAGTTGCTCCCGTCTCTGGGGCTGGTGTCGCAGCCGCGTTCGCAGCAGCCGGCGCAGCAGCCGTCACCGCAGCCATCGCAGCAGCAGCAGCAGCAGCAGCAGCAGCAGCAGCAGCAGCAGCAGCAGCAGCAGCAGCAGCAGCAGCAGCAGCAGCAGCAGCCACCTCCGCCTCAGCAGCCGTCTACGTCTGTCGGATGCGCTCCGGTGGCCGCCGCGGGTGCGGCTGCCGGGGCAGGCGCGCCGTCTGGGCTCACAGCGGCGCCCACCCCGGTTGACGCGCGGGTTGCTGCCGCACCCTCAAGCAACGTGGCGACAGCAACGTTGCTGCCGGTGCGTGGAAACAGGGTGGGGGGGCGCCGCCGCAGTGGACGCATCGCGACTACAGGCGTTCGGGCCGGCCATGGGCTGCCGGCCTCGCCTCGCCACATTGGGGACATTGCGAAGATCACGCGGCGGGACCGCAAGACGCCGGTGGCCCGCCCGCACCCCTTGGAGCCCGGTCGCGTGGTGGCCCCTGCCGCCGCGGGCCTGGCTGCCGCCGCCACCGCCGCCCTTGTCGCTATGGAAACGGGCGGCGGTGACGCCGCCGTCGGCCAGGCCATGGCCACCTTCAGCAGCGCCACGGCTGTGCCGGGTCTCGCCGCGCCGTCCGGCGGCCAGCGGGTGACAGACACCGCTGGTGGGGGAGCCGCCGTTGGCTCTCGCCGCAGTCGGGGGCCGGGCGGTGGGACCACACGGCCGCGAGCCCGCGTCGGTGGCACCAACCGCTTCGCCGCCCTGGCCAACGCCGGCGACGCCGGCGTGGCGGATGGCGGCATGGACACCACGGAGGATCAGTAGTAGTACCGCGCCGTCACATGACACGGCGCCGGGCACGTCAGGGTTGGCGGGTGCCGTTCCGGCCTCTTCGGATTGGCACGCACAACCTTGGCGGTATAGAATTCCCCACTCAACTCGCCAAACTTGCAGCAGCAGCGAAGACATGGGTCACGCTTCGCCTGGACGTGGTGTGCGTCCAGGAGACTCATCATCGCAGCCTTAGTGACCGTGGCCGCTTTGAGGCGGCCCTCCAGACTGTGGCAAAGCAGCTTCACGTGCCCGGTTGGAGACTAGCAGCGTACCGGGCCACGCCGGTTGAAGACCCGTACGCTGGCGTTGCCATCTTGGTGCGAGCGGACTTGCTGGCGTCCCATATCCTCAGCCCTGTCGCCACGCCACCGCCTGCACAGCTCCCTACACCTCGTCGCGACGCCACCCCTCCTCCCCCTTCCCCTGAATCCGGCACCGCCGGCAACGATCCGTGTGCGGCACCCGACGGCAGCTCCCCTCCTTTCTCCGCACCGGCAGCCAGCCCCAGCCCCTCCCACGCTGCCGCTGCCCCAGCCGCTGCCCCAGATGCTCCTCGTGCGTCCCCACGGGTCGACTTGCCAACTATTCCTTCTCCTGGCTCGGGCACACCATCCACCTTACCAACGCCTACCTGCCAGCGCACTCGCCAGCAGCCCGAGCCCAGTTCGTGCAGCAGCATGTCTCCCCCCGGATATCCTCGCCGGGAATGCACGTTCTGGTTGGCGATTTCAACTTCGTCGTAAATGCAGCACTTGACAGCACCAGCCCAGGTCGCGCGCAGCGAGATGGTCACGTCGCCTCCCTCTTCACCGCTCTCTGCCCCGACCTGGTGGACGCGCACCGCCACCTCCACCCAGCCAGCCGCGACTACACACATCTGCAGAAGCTGGCTCACGGTGAAGCCAGCGGCGCCCGGCTTGATCGCGTGTACGTGTCGCGTGCCCTCCTGCCGTACGTGCCCAGCACTACAGTGGAAGCCAGCTCGCCCTCTGACCACCGGGTGGCCACCATGCTCCTCCTTCCCCGCCGCCCCGCCCACCCGTGGCCCCGGTACGCGTCGCAGCGGCATCGCTTTCGTGGATCATGAAGACCTAGTCGACCACCTTCAACTCTGGCTGACGGGGCAGCAAGGCAGCTATGCCATCGCCTGGTGAGGACTTCCTGCAGTGGTACTCAGCCTTCAAGCGGCGCCTCACGGCCGTCCTCGCCACCCTCAACAACACCGCCAAGCGGCGCGTACTTCGGATGTCCCAAGACGTGTGTGCGGCGCGTACGCACCTGGAAGCGGCGCGGGCCGCCGCGGACGCCTCGCAGCAGCCCACAGCTCACGCCAGTGCGATGGCCGCCGCCCAGGCAGCTCTCGCTGCTGCCCTTCGGCGAGGCAGCCGCTACTGCCCACCGCATGCGGGTGGACTGGATCCGGAGTGGCGAGCGCACCCAACCCCCTGCATTCACAGAGCTATTCATCCACCGCAAGACGCGACTGTCATTGCGGCCCTTCGCGATACGCATGGACCCTGGTTACGGATCCGGCCCCCATGGCGCAGGTAATGGCGGATTTATTCGGGGCGGCCATTGGGCAAGCCCCACCGGACCTCAACCCAGCGGACAAGTCGGCGGTGCTAGCCGCTGTCGCAGCCCACTCCGCGCAGCTACCAGCCGACCGTATGCAAGCCGCGGGGCGGAGGCCGTATCGCAGGAGGAGGGTACTGGCGGTCATTGCAGCAAGTAAGCCCGGAAAGTCCCCGGGCTGGGACGGCATTCCCACTGACGTCTACAAGGCCGCCCCAGGCGCATTCGCTCCCCTCCTTGCGCGGCTCTTCACCTCCATCGGCACCACCCAGCCACACACGCGCTGACTTCACCAAGGGCATCATCACTGTGATCTACAAGGGCCGTGGTGACCGCATCAACGCCGGCAGCTACAGGCCCATCACCCTCTTATGCTCTGACTACCGTCTCCTCACCAAGGTTGGCCAACCGCATCAGCCCAGCCCTCGCCGCCACCATCCCACTTGAGCAGTCAGCGTTCCTGCCCGGGCGCGACATCGGCAGCAATGCCCTCTTACCCCGCTCCTCCCCTGCTCCTGTCACAGCAGCGGCGGTCCGCCATTCTCGCCTTCTTGGACTTCGCCAAGGCGTACGACACCATCGATCGCAGCTTCCTCTAGAGGTCATGGCCACAATGGGCGCCGGCGCCGCTTCATCTCCTGGGTCCGGCTACTGCTCACCGACAACGACGTCGATGGCACGGGTCAACGGGTTCCTCTCCCGCCCAGCCAAGATATTGCAGGTGTCCTCCAGGCTGCCCCCTCGCGCCCCTGCTCTACCTCTTCATTGCGCACGCTCTATTCTGCTGGCTGAAGGAGTGTGGCGTCGGCATCCCTCTCGACCCCGCAGACCCGCATTCTACCGCTGTCGAGGCTGCCTTTGCCGACGACACCGAAGCAGCACTGGCCTCAGCTGCGGATGTGCCCGCCTTCCTGGGCACATGGACCGCTTTGCGCGCGGCCATGGGCAAAGCTGAATCTGGACAAGGTGGAGCTGCTACTGGTTGGCCACACTGCCGTTGGGTCACAGCGTCCGCTCCTGCTCCAGCCGCTGGTCATGCCCCCGCCGTCGCCGCTGCCCCCGTCGCCGCCACCATCCCCGCCCCCGCACCCTCTACCGCGCCCGCCGCCATCCCCGCCGCCCGCCGTTCAGGCCCCCGCACCGCCGCAGCCGCCGTCACCGCCGCCATCCCCGCACCCGCGCCCGCATCTGCCATCTGCCACCTCCCCGCCACCCGGCCCTCCGCCGTCGCCACCACCGCCACCGCCCCCTCCGCCGTGGCTACCCCCTGCTGTCTATGCCGCCGTCCGCATGC